>OY720359.1:19665262-21039846 GCA_963082945.1 Cerastis leucographa
TGTTCAGGAAATAACGAGGTGTAGCATGTACATTATTTTCTTAGATTAATAGTTTCTATCTCCAAGAACTTCGTTGTTGAATGCTTGCAAGACTTAACTAAACAAAACATTAATAACTTCTTGTAGTCCCAATTTTTATGAATGGCCACAATTCCAAACACAATGCCAGAGTGGACCTTCTTTACTGGATTTGCCCTTCTTCTTTGCCCATCCTGCAAAACCACCTTCCAGGATCAAACGTCTGACCTGTACAGTTGACTCCATGCTGGTCGGTGGAAATTTTGAGTGAAATTGACACAACACATCGACAGAGAAGAAGAAAAATGACTCCATTACACTTTAGTAAGTAAAGCTTACTTATAATATATAGGTTCATGGATGAATTCCTAATGCTCTATAGACTTTGCTTTCCGGAAAAAACAGTCACCATAAAGACTAATAGGAAAACTAAATGGATATCTCGTGGGATAAAAATCTGCAGCAGAAAACAAAGACAACTACTTTGGAAATATAGGTGCAATCCCGACTTAAGCAATAAGAAAACTTTTAAAAAATATACTGTACTATTTAAAAAAATAATACGTCTAACCCAGAAGTCGCAAAATAACCATTTAATAAAGAATTCTCAAAATAAATCGAAGGCAGTTTGGAAAATAATAAATAAATCTAAATCAAGTTTGCCTCATGATATAATAACTGCTATACAAAAAGATCAACTTTCTATAACGAATCCTATTGACATAGCTAATGAATTTAATAACTACTTTGTTGACGAAATTGAAAATAATATACAAAATGACATGAATTTGACTAAGCAAAATAATATTGGAAATTTGACAGTACGATCTTTATTTATGTTACCTATTTCGACGACCGACATTATTAAAATAATTTACAATCTAAAAAATACAAACACAATTGGTTATGATGGTGTATCTACTAGAGTTATTAAATATGTTAAAGAAGTTATAGCGCCACCTCTCGCTCACATCATTAATTTATGCATCACTGATGGCATATTTCCAAAAGGTCTAAAAAAAGTCATTATTAAACCTCTATTTAAAAGAAACGACAAAACAAATGTTAAAAACTATAGGCCGATAGCAAAACTTCCAGTACTTTCAAAAATATTTGAAAAAGTAATTTATAATTCAATTTATATGTACTTTGAAAAATTCAACCTATTCTGCAAGGAACAAAAAGGATTTCGAAAAAATCATAGTATTAATATGGCACTCTACGATTTATTATCTCATATTATGACATCAGTAGATAAAAATAATCCAGTATGTGCAATCTTTACTGATATGACTAAGGCATTTGATTATGTAGATCACAAAATATTACTGCAAAAATTACATGGATATGGCATAAGGGGCAATGTTCTGAAACTCATTGAATCATACCTTAGTGACAGATATCAATACACAGAAATATCTAGAATATGTCATAAGACTAAAACGCAGATCATATACAAATCAAAACCAAGACACGTAAGATATGGCGTGCCCCAAGGTAGCGTGCTGGGGCCGTTGTTATTTCTAATATATATTAATGATCTGCCAAAAATAATACGACACAAAATGATCCTATTTGCCGATGATAGCACAGCTGTTATAAAATGTAATAATGTGACAACTTATGAAAATGATATTAATAAATCCCTTCTCAATATCATCCGTTGGATGAATAATAACAATCTGGTAATTAATTTAAATAAAACTAAGGTGATGCACTTTCATCAACGGCAACCGCACCCAAATATTGATGTAACTTATAATAACCACAAAATAGAAGAAGTTAATAATGCTAAGTTTTTAGGTATCACCATAGACAGTAAGCTTAATTGGAAACCCATGATAGAAGAACTTTGTAAACGCCTGAGTAAATCTGCTTATGCACTCTTTCAATTATCAAAAAAGGTGAATAAAGATACGTTACTGGTAGCATACCATGGACTTGTAGCTTCTGTGTTGCGATATGGCGTAATTTTTTGGGGGCAGTCGACTGACCGTGTGCTTATATTTAAGATGCAAAAAAGATGTGTCAGAGCAATGTGTAATATAAAAACAACGGATAGCTGTAGACCCTATTTTAAGTCTTTAAAAATACTGACGCTTCCAGCATTATACATATTGGAAACTGCGTTGTTTGTGAAAAGAAACACGCAATTGTTTGAAAAAATATCCTCTACTAAAAAAACTCCATTGCGTGCCCAATACGTAAATAAACTATGTCATCTAAAATGTAAGACCGCATTGATGCGAAAAAGCTTTTTTGGTATGGCACCTAAAGTGTTTAATAAAATTCCTGATGAAATAAAAAACATGACATTAAATAAGTTTAAAAAAGCTCTTATCAAATTATTAATTGACAAATGTTATTATGATGTAGATGAATTTCTGAACGACCAATTATTAAAATAATGCATTATTTCCTTTCGATAAGAAGTACTATGACTATTTATTAATTTTATTGTATTTGATGTTTCTTTATTTAATGACATAATGTAATGACACCTACTGGGTCACTTATAAATTTGTATGTCTTAATTATGACAAAACATAGCGCACCCCTATTTATGTAAACACCTATGTAAACACCTATGTTTCACAAATAAACTGATTGATTGATTGATTGATTGATGATCGCTATGATAAACTCAATATAAAAATAATCCTAAAGTTCTACATACTTCGTATGGTAAAAAGCAGGAATGACTAAGAACAATGTATCACATCAGAAACCCCATCGAGTTCACGGATGCGAGTGTTCACAATACTCACAATATTGGCGATATGCCCGGTTTGCATCTTTTATACATTAAACATGAACCTCACAAGGAAATAAAATAGAAAATATGTCGATGCGATATATTAATTGATTCATTACTTGTTCATAATTCCGTTTATGTATAAATGGTATGCGGGTAAACTAAGTAATCTTTTTCATTGACTTAGATTATTGTGAATAGCCTTGTAATACAAGGATATTTGTCTCGATTTGTGAAAAATCATTATATGCTTAGCATTTTCCTGAGTATGTTGAGGGTCGACTTCCAGTCTAACTAGATGCAGCTAATTTCCAGTATTTTAAATAAATCGACCGGCTATCTGTCTCGACAACCTAGTAAATGGGTCGTTACCCAATTATATCCCTGGGTTAAAGCTACTTATAATAAGACTTTCGGGCTTTTGACTCATCGTAATGACAGTCACAAATGACAGCTGGAACTAAAGATTTAACGTGCTTCCAAAGCTTAGATGCAAATATTTTGGCCAAACACTAATAATAAAAGATAAACAGGAAATTAAACACCACACGACCTCTGTTTATACGTTTCCTCCAAAAGCGCATTTGATAAAGAAAAAAATATCACTCCCAGGCGGCCAACCCGTTTCCCTAACTTAACGGTCCCAAAAAAAACTGTCAAAAAAAGTTCCTGACGTCACGGGTCCAAACTAACGGACCATCCGACACCGGACTACCCTAGGCAATAAAAAACGTTCACCGTTTGTAAAACTAACATTCCATTACAGTGTCTAATAAAACAATTAATATAAAATTGTCTCTCTGTGTTAATGTTTTGCGCAAAATTTCTTTTCTGCGAATCGTTTGTCGGTGTTTCGCAATGTTTTTTTACTTACACCTTTTTACTACTCGGCGTTTGTGTGAATTTTAGGGTTGCAATTTAGAAATGGATCATCTCGTTTCTATTGTTTTTTGGGAGAGAAACATTGGGTAACATTTTTATTAGTTTGTTGGTACCGTTAACAGTTACTGTGAATAAAAATGTTCTATTTTTTGCTTTGCCAGCCATCATTTCTTTCGTTGGTATTCGCCATTCTTCGTTAACCTTTTAGCTCTAAGATCAATCTTTGTAAACTATACTTTAGAAATGCATGGTCATTGTGGTCAAATGTAAAGTCTTAATTAAAGAGTTTTGTTGATTTTTTAACAATATTAATCAAATTGACTGAACGAATTATTCCGGGTTAACCCGAGCATGTTGCGCAAAGTATACATAATACAAATTTATGTTACGACTAAAGATGGCTGTGTAAATAAACTTATAATTGGTTAGCTAAACTTAAGTGTAATGAAATAACATGAAAAATGAGAACGTTCAGAATGACTTGAATACGCGATGGTAACTGGCGATTTGATGCAACCAACTTGAATGTAATGTAACGTTCGGTCTCAGTTGGAATCCATCTGGTAGCGCCTTTTTTTTACAGATGGGAAATAATCAAATAACCCCCGCTCTGGTTGGAGCGGAAGGGAGTGTTAGACTTGTACTGGCTAAAACCCATCCTTGTTCCTTCTTAGCCCTTTGTGTTCCAGGACCACGGTATCTCTTTCGAACAGTCCCGCAGCCTTGGCAGGCATCGGCCCTCTCGGACCCCTTCCGATTTGCTGACATCTCCTTGAGGCGCTCGTGGGACACGAACGCGCCGTCGACACGGCCTGTCGTCATAAGACGGACAGACGGTGAGCAAGTCCATTACCATCATTACCATCTGGTCGCGCTTTACCAATAGGGGTGAAGACTAGGTAAAGAAAACGACATTCTATTTTTTCCATCAGACCGGTAATACAAAAATATTAGACACGTATTTTTTGTTTTATCAAAATATCAAAAATTAACTTAGTTAAAACTCATTAAAGTTGGAGAGTGGGGGCTCACTACGTCACAAGTAGGTATAAAAATTACCTACATGTGACGTTATGCGCCATTTCAACTCAATATATCTCCGTAATTTTATGACCACGTGAAAAAAGAAAAAATACGTGTCCAATACTTTTCATTAATCTACCAGACGGACAAAGAATAAAAAAATGTGATTATCCCCTATTGTTACTGCGACCATCTCGGCTCGTACATGGTTATGTTATAGTTCTCACCTATCCTATCCAATTCCAATAAAAATATTTCATTCAAATGATAGTAATCAGATCACAAACTTCTTAGTTGATCTGTTTAGGATTAGGTACGTGCAGTTTATCCGTCTAATTTTAAGTTTATTTTCACACCCTTCTTCACCCGTCTCAGATACAGTCAACGTACATCAAGATGGCATACATATCAAAGTAATATAAATAATATGACATGCACGTGCATTATGTTAAACAGTCATAAACCGAACTGTGACAGATAACAGGTAAATATGCTAGATATTCATTTATGCAAAATATTACGATTATTTTCTATGTATAGTGCAAGTTTCAAATCAACATAATGACTGTGGGAGGTTACTTCGTTTGAAAGGGTAACGTTTTGAAGATACTTAGAGATATATGTTATTACTGATTACATTTAATACTTGTGACACACATAACATCATCCTGAGAGTACTTCCTGAGGGGTAAGACAGAAGTCTACTTACCTAATATAGTATATCCATATTTCGTTTAAATCATATGAAGTAGGAGCAAGTCATGTTTTTTTTTCTTGTTCTACCTTTTGTAGTAAGCAACGACTTATGGTCGAGCCAACGCTGTCCTCCCATACGTAAGTACTAACGCTGTAACTTCAAATATTGTAAAACCAAATGATTTTAAAAGAGGAACCATGGAGTTACTTGCCGGTTCTTCTCCATAGTAGACGACCAACCCGAACCGTGCACCTTTTGACGACGTTTTATAAGTGCCCATGTAGGCCTATGTAAAGTAAAATATTTTTATTTGATTTTTAAGCGTGCACAGATCCAGACTCAATTTCAGGATGCTAAGAAAGTCTGATGGAAAAACCCTGGCTATATTTATCCCAACCTAGGAATCAAACTCAATCCTCAGCAGTAGCACTGTCGTCCACGAGACCAAAGAGGAGTTTTAATGAGTTTTTTACGTTGTCCAATCCCAAAAATTATTTGTATCATCATCATCATCATCATTAGCCTATAATGTTCCCACTGCTGGGACACAGGCCTCCTCTCTATGAGAGGGAGTGGGTTGTAATCCACCACGCGGGCCCAGTGCGGTTTGGTAGATGTCACATGTCTTCGGATTTTTAGTTCTAGGACATGCCGGTTTCCTCACGATGTTTTCCTTCACCGTTTTTGAGGGCAATTATTTGTATACTCGCAACAAACTCAAATCGTCATGATATCACTCTACACGACACGACAATATTATACAATATAGGTTTGCCTTATAGTAAAGTTTGGCGAACGGCGCAACTTGCGCTACCATTTCATTCACTGTGGTTCCTGGGTTCAATTCCTAAGCTGGAAAAAGTATTATTAAATTTTTCGTTAAAGATTTTCTCAGTAGCAGCCACGGAGTCTGGATTTGTGCCCAGTTGATAGCAATAGGCTTGCTCCCTTTTACATCGGACTTAAACATAACTAGCGAAATGTGGGTGTACTATTAAGTACACCTCTGCTTCTCCCTTCGGAGATAACAGGCTGTTATGCTGGATGTTGGTGACCATAATCTGATGGTGATGTCAGGTGTTATTAGCATCGCGGGCCTGTGGACGGTGAGTAATGGGCTAGCTCACCGTCCGTCCGTCTCATGACGACAGGCCGTGCCGACGGCGCGTTCGTGTTCCACGCGCGCCTCAAGGAGATGTCAGCAAACCGGAAGGGGTCCGAGAGGGCCGATGCCTGTCAGGGCTGCGGGACTGTTCGAAACAGATACCGTGGCCCTGGAACACAGAGGGCTAAGAAGGAACATGGATTGGTTTTAGTCAGTCAAGTCTGACACTCCCTTCCGCTCTGCCCAGAGCGGGAGAAGTCATTTGATGATTTCCCATCCGAAAAAAAAAAAGGCGTCATTGGCATAAAAAATGATATGCTTGAGTCACTTTACGGATATCCATGGCATTTTTATAGTAGTTACCTTATCATGAATCACTATAGACTATATTCTTCGATGCAAAATCCAGTTCAGGCGTAATTAAAAAGTGCTAAGACGCAACCAAGAGATGACTAATTGAAGCTCATTATTTAAATCTCAGACGTGATTAATGAATCTTTAGTCGATTCGTTTATTTGTGCCAGATGATAAGTAACTAAATGTTAATACATAGTACAGTAAATGTCACTTGACTGTGATTATTTTGTAAATCTATACATATAAGAATAGTGGACTAAAAGAAATTTCACAGAAATGCTTTGCTAAAAGACTACTTCCGTACTAAATTTTACATTATTTAAAAAATATATATCAAATAAAAACAATATTTTTATTTGAAAATGATTTGGTGCGGAAAGTCAACAGATATAAGAACAAAAGTGCATTGTAATCTTTTAAGACTGCTTACTGAGTTTCTTAGTAATTATGGTTTTCATTTTACTGCAAAATCGATTAGCTTAATTTATTTATTTAACACTTCAAGCACATAGAACAGAGGCGGACTTAATGCCACAGCATTTTCTACCAGTGAACCTTTGGTTGATACAGAGACAAACAGTGGTAGGTGTATATCTAAAAAATATTATTAATTTAATACTAAAACAAACTACAAAGGATATATAAAAGGAAAACAAATATAATAAATAAAAAAAAAACATTTATAATTATTATTTATAATAATTAATTATCAAGAAAAATTAATATCAATATTAACAAAACTAATCAAGAACCCGATTAGCGACCGATCATTTCTATGGCAATCAATGATCAAGAGATCACCGAATAGTACATACCTACCTGCCTACACCCCATTTCGCCAGTTATGTTTAAGTCCCATGTAATAGGTCTATTGTCAACAACCGGGCGCAGTCACTCTGGCTGTACTGAGAAAATCCAGAAGTAAAACCCTAATAACATTTTGCCCGAGAATTGAACCTAGAACCAATTTGACAATGTTTTTAAAATACATCGCGCCTAAACCAATAACTTCGGAAAAGTCAAAAGTAATAAAACAGCAAATTTTACTACTAATCACAACATTTTTTCATGAAAAATGATGACGTAGCACAGAAGTTGAATCTTAAATAAATATTCGAACATGGAATTTGCGGCGTCAGTAAGCAAAACGGGAATAAGAAACGAAAAGTTATTTTTTGTTTATCTTTTTAATTACAAATTGCAGCCTACGTTTGTTTCACCAAAAAGTTTTGCAACAATTGTTGAAGGTTTTTTAAAAGCTTTTTATTCACAGCAGAAAGTTTTATTACGGTAAGCTCGTTTGTTAAAGGAGCGACTTTGTTAAGATTGAGTTCATTTTTTAAGTAATTTTTGTACCGTTTTGTTTTAAGGGTTCTTGTTTAATGATTTGCACGTTTTGTAACATTTTATTTCTAGAAAAAGTTCCAACATCGATACTTACCGTAGGTATCTAACGAAACTATAACCATTTTAACCTATTTTTTTGCAAAATAACCTAAAAGCCAATAAACTCGATAAAAATTAAAAGACCATTCATTTCTCAACAAAGCCCCAAGTTTCATTTTATTTTATTGCATATTATGAGGCGATACAAGTCACATTGACTGTTAGAAGTGTATAAACTGTAAAGACGAACAAAAATATGAAACAGACGAACTTCATTATTTTTAATGAAATAGAAACAGTGATCGCAGACATTAAATAATTACACACTCGCATTAAAAACAAAAACGCATATGTTGTATTTAAAAGGCGACGCAACGCATTAAACTGTGGAGTTACGATTATCGCGGCGCGATCTATAACGTCGCGTATCGTTTTATTAATCGCAGTACGAGGCTCCGGCGCGGGCGCAGTGGCAAAGTTCACGCGATCCCACCAAACCGTACCTATGGACCGGTAACGCACCGGTAATAGAGAACGAGACGCAAGCATCCCCAGTCGCATACGCGAGAAAAGGATAGCACGAGAGATAGATGTTGCGTTAGAAGTTAGCCACGCCCCCACACCGTTCGAAGCTCTGAGTCCACCTCCGTGAGCATTCGTGCGCGCGCGCCGCTCCAGCCACACGCCACCCGTGTTCGAAAATTTTTGAATTTCGGAAATGAAATCGGCCGCGCGATTTCAATCCCGTCAATAGAAGATGCCAGTGTTCCGCTCAAAAAATATTTTTAGAGCAGGTTATAATAAAGACTGTTATATCAAAAACCTGTTAAAATGATGTGTCAACAGTAAAGACAATAAACGTAGCAGTGCGGTAGTTGCATCGTCGCGTTTTCAGTTTGCGTTTTCAGTTTTACATCAGATGTAAATTGAACGCGGCGACATTTCGTTTGTTTGTTTTCATCGAAAGTGACTGGACTGTGACATTTGAAATCGATAGTATACGTAATTGAAGTATCACGTATGCGGGTCGCCTTAGTGAAATTTTTGTTGACTTAAAAAATTGAGAGCAAATATTTTTATTGTGAAGTGACAGTGGGATTTTTCGGAAAACTGCGGCCTTCTGATATTGTGCACACACCAAAGATATTAAGGTAAGCGGTGTTTACTTAATATATTTTAGCGTTAGTCCAAATAGGTTAGTTTAAGCTTAGGTCTCTAAATAACTTATTCTCATCCGTTTAGACACTAACTGAAAATCTAAACATGTCTACAATAGGATTTATACGTAACTAAACCAATTCACACCCTATAAAAATCATAAATACTGGCCAGAAGCATAAAAGAAACCCGAAATAACTATTTAAACATGTATGCCAATTTCATTGGCGGTTGTCTGTCAGTTCGGGAAACTCTCCCTATAAAAGACATAAACGGGCGCGTTAGGTATATTTTCCCGACCCATTATGATTATATATAGTACAAACAGTTTTTTAACGCATTCCACGAAAATATTGTAACACACTTTTGTGAATAAAATCGTAAATAAACATTACATGTAAGTGCAAAATAGCCTTTTAGTAAAGCAAAGTATTTTGTCACTTTTAGTAACACTGCGGAATTTTGTGAATCATTTTAAAGTGTTAGTAATGTGTACTTAATAACATCGCCAGTAAAAAATATTAATGATAATTATGAAAATACTGTACCTCGAAATTGAGGGATTTCCCTGTCGTAAAAGTTAAAAAATGCTATATTAAATACAACTATTACATCCAGCTAAACAAACAGACACTATGCATAAATATCGAATGAAGTTCAATTTAATGAAAAGAGGCGTTTGAATCTAAAATGAGATTCATTGCAACCACGCCCACCGCGAATTGAACATGTTATCGTACAAATAACATTATGATTATTCGTAAAAATAACATGATTTATTTATTAGTTACTATTAATAATAAGTAAGTTAATATTCTGATTAAAGATGCAGAAATGCAGACACTTCGAATTTCTGTAATCTCAATATTTAAATGTCACAATGCGATTCGATAAATCATTATTTGTTATCATTTTATCATTTTTTAGGTATTAAGCCAAGTGTTAATCTGACACTATTACTTTTAGCTATTATAAACAGTTTTATTAATAATTATTGATTAAGCAGATTTCAAAGCGTTTATGTCTTTTGTACTGAAAATTGTGAAATGCAATTATCACTAAAAACGCCAATGAAATAAAATAATACAATGAAGTCGAATTAGGTCGAGTTTGATAAGTGTGAATGACAGTAAAAACAGCGTGTCCCATATGACAATTATATTTTAACTCATATAGGGAAAGCTCTGATGATATCGATGTTTAACGCGTCGGCTTCGAAAATTAAACGCTTCTATAGTGAATAAAACTTTAGCAGAAAATAAAAGGCTTCAAAGACATGTGGTTATACATATAGTATGTACCTATATCATCTATCTGGCTTTTCTGCAACTATCAGACAGTATCCCGTGGTATACGCATAGATTGAATATAGGTGTCATCCACTGAAGGTCAAATCACCTTTAGCTATTTCAGTCTTCATTCAGCCTACAATTTACAGACCTTAAATTCAAAGCAAATTGGTATAAGACCTTGATGTCTTAAAACAGGCCAGGTAATCAATCAGATTACAACGCTTAAGCATAGTATTATCTTAAGCGAACTTAAAGGATTAGCTAGAACTAGTTAATCTGCCTACTTACACTAGAAAGTACTTCTAAATCTAAGGTATTACTGTGAAAATGGTTTTGAGGCACGTAAATTGTCATGGCGCATACGAAAACGAAAAATAAAGATAATAAAATTATCTCATTCCTAAATAACATCCATAAATGCACTAATTTGAACCAAGATTTTCTGCTTAAAAGAACTAGATATATAAAATCAGACCACGTCCGTGATTCGTGACCAATCCTTGACACTTCAAGTCACATATCATTCTTACGAGTAACACCTATTTCTTGTATCACATTAATTCTGAAGCAAAAAACATGGCTTAAGTGTTCCAAAGATTATATGTAAATACGTACCTAAATAATTTTATCCACATGAATGATTTGTAGAATGTAGAATTGCATGTAGAATTAAAACTTTTCGATTTGTCTAGATTACAGCGGAAAATAGCATAACGCACATACTGTTAGCGTATTGAACGCCATGATCGCAACATGGCGCTTTCAAACCTTTCAGTATTATTAAAATAACAAAAGCTCAATTTATTTTCAAGGCAGCAATCAAAAGCACGCATAGAAATTAGGTAAAACTTACTGAAAACAAAATGCGATCAAAGATCTGTCTAATAGCAACTTTCAAGGTAATTGTGTTAATAATTCATTCAGCATTTGGTGCTTATATAGATTAAAGCGTTGACGCTGGACTACCAAATGCGTGATTTCAATCTTTATCCAATTATTTTGATAAACTGGAGCAAAAAAAATATTAAAAGAAATTATCATATCTTTCTCTCTCTCTATCTTAGAGATGTTTATTTGCAAAATATCTAAACTTTGTCAGCACATCATATTTCGAAACGTACAAAAAGTAGCTTTCTATATCATAGGATGAACATTTAAAAAAATATATGTATCCTACCAGTTACTAAATTAAAAGAAAAAACAGTTTTAATTTTAATTTAAAAAAGCAGTTTTTATAGCGAAAAGCAAAATACTAGTAACGAAAGATACTAGTGCTGCCATCTACCGGCAACTACATTAAACGTTATCGATGCTCAATCAATGGTATTGCTAGATGTAGCTACAAAAGCTATTACGTCAGAAGAGTAGTGAGAGATAGAATAAAGGCTAATAATTTTTAATATTTCATTTACATGGTGATCAAATTAATCGAATCACCGAATTATTTTATAACGTGTTCTCATTTATGATGATAGTAAATTCGACACTC
The DNA here is from genome assembly GCA_963082945.1 of Cerastis leucographa. Lineage (NCBI taxonomy): Eukaryota > Metazoa > Arthropoda > Insecta > Lepidoptera > Noctuidae > Cerastis > Cerastis leucographa. The sequence continues at coordinate 19,677,425 of OY720359.1, forward strand.
TTTGCTGTATAGGAAATCTTCTTAAATATTTGGTAAATATCTAAAATGCTTGTTCATCAACAACTATTATCGCAAAATAAATAATTGCCGTCGAACCTAATTGGCTAACTAAAGGCAAAGGCAGGCTCACCACACCAGCCAATTACAGCCTCTTTGTCACTCAACACACTCATCAAATAAACATCTTTGAATATCTCAGATTCACACAAACACACAAAAACCCCTCATCAATCTCCAATCAATCAAAAGCCAACCGATTGATTGAAACAAGAAACAATCATGTGAAAACCAACCGAAACATTACCTGCGTATCAGCATCAAACGCGATCTATCATGGTGACCTCGTTGAAAAATCGAAATTCTATTGAACAATTGACCATTATGCTTATAATAAAGTGTTATTAAAAAAAATGGCGACTAATGAGTGAGACAATAGCGTCGCCGTGGGAATCGGTCCCACGGTTGGTATAAGAACATAAGCCCTGTCCTGACACGTAATAGGTTATGTACAATAGACAATGACAATTGTCTGTGGTCCTCTATGTGTTGAATCGATTTAACGTTTTATTTAATTGGGTCATTGGTTATTTGATTAAATCATATGTAGCTGGCGTTAGTCACGCACAGGTTGGTGTAGAAGGAGGTACGTTGTTTCATCTGAGAGGTCCTTCTACATACGAGGTCCTGTACTATAGTACTTGTTATGCGCAAAGCTCTAAACTCACTTGAAATAGCACAAGCATCGCCCGTTTAGCTATGCGTTGAATTAATAATGGTTTATTTTTTTTATTTCTATGTAACACCATCGTCGTCAACAGCCAATCGCAGTGCTGGACGAAGACCTCTCTCAAAATGGAGGTACTTACTTTGATTTACTTAGTTTTTTTTTTTTTTTTTTTTCATTAAAGTTTAAAAAATATATGTTATGTAGTCATGGCTGTTTTAATTTTAATAATACCATGACCATATACCGTATGGTTAGTTAATATCAATTTCAACTTGACAAAACTCCGCCATTTTATTTTAAACTAAAGATCGTATTTGGTTATAAAAATAATACATCATCATGTATTTATGATTTTTAAAGGCCTTTTCACAGCATTACATAACACAATTAATCATAAATTAAAAGGTTAACCAACCACACCCAAGTAGGTTGCTGCCGCTAACCATATCGTCTGCCGTCGGTTGATCGGTTGCGTGCCGACAATCCACAATGCAACGCTTGCCATCGATAATTTTATGCAACATGATTATTACAAATCGCCCATTATGTTCACAAAACTTGCATATGATTTAATAGTTTCACTTCTAAGGTTAAAACGAACGATAACTATTGAAACAGTTTTTTTTTGTTCCTAGAAAATAACGTCAAACCTTAATTCTAGATCTCTTTCTGATACTAAACGTTTAAGTATTTCTGAAATGATGAATTCCAATAACAACGCTTTCCAATAACAAGTATTTAAGTCATTTTCTGGGTAGTGTTGTAGGGCAGTCCAATAAATGATGAAACAATTCTCAAATGTCGATTAAAAATTACGATAACAATTATTGCAAATAAAAACGAACTTAAGAACAAAGTTTTCACTCTAAAAAGATCACATGCAAGAAAATTATGTTCTATTGTTGTAAGATTATGGATTATGGTCAATATAAGCAGTTAGTAAACAATTATCCAGCAAAAATAAAATCGCTCAATCAGTTTTCCTCACCGCAACGTTTCTACGAAAAATTAGTCAGAACCATTGTTATGTCCCTCATTCTAACCTTTTGTACTTCTCTCACAAACTGACAAAAAGATAATTTATCGAAAACTCGGTTAAATACATAGAAATCAGTTCAAAAGTAACTTTTAAGTGTTTCAAAACGTCTCGCGCTAACGATTTAAACTCTTTTCAAATCCTAATTGTTCAAGTGTCGAATTATCGGTTGCTTAACAACCATTGGTTAGCAGTAGAAGTTGCGTTTTGGTTGTCGCAAACTACCGTTGACTTTCGGTTAGGAAATTTGAGAGCATTTAAAAACGTATCAGTATTTTGGGAGAGCTAGAATAGAATTAGATGGTTTGTCGGGTTTTATATTGGTTTCGCATTATTTGAAGGAAAAACGAATAAGTAAAATTAACAAAAACATATTGTCTGATGGTTTCCACGAAGAGGAGAAAGAGAGAAATCAACATAAATTACACACACAAGAACGCACACAAACTTACTTGTTAGTTTATAACAAAGTTCACAACGATTGAAATGTGAATAAGTTTCACTCAACTATTTGGATCATACCTAGCAATTATAATTAATTACGACTCTCAAAAGGGCCTGCGTTCCTCACTAGACGTGGATACAATAATTAAACGGCATTTTTTTTCTCACATCCTTAAAACACTCGCGTCCTTAAAAACCTAACTAAAGACACTTCGCCTGCCAATCAGCAATCAAACAGCCACATCCACGCTTCAAAAAGATGTTTTTGTTCACCCGGCACTTCTGTTTATTCCTTTTAAAAGTGATGGCGTAAACAACAGCCGGCTCTTGTTGATTCCGTCATTCCGCCACTAAGTGACGCCATTGGTGGCAAAAAAGTGTATAATTACTTGATCTGCTTTCATTCAAGTGAACCGCTTTGCTCATATAAGGCACATTAATTAAACTGTACTAGTCTTATGAAAAAAATAGGTGTTTTTACCCTAACTTCGGTCGAGCGTTTGATCTGGTAATTGAAGCTAGGAAAATTGAACTGTATTGATCGGGAAACAGGGTTGTTTTTAGATTGTGTGGCCATATTCTGAGGATTTTTATTTAAATGCCAGTAGGGTAAAATAGAAAATAAATAAAATAAATAAATAGAAATACTAATAATAATAATAATACTTAAATAGAACCTATATCTTTATTTTAAGTTGCCGACAACTATTTATATTGAAAAATAATTAAGTTGACTTTTATTTTTTGTGAGTAATTGACAATTTTATTGTTTCTTTTTAGAAATGAGCAAGATGTGTGAATTTATAATTAGTTCAACTGACAAAATTGTTCTTAATAATGGCTGTGTCTTAATTGCAACTCGTTTAAAACAACAAGTCTGGTGTAATAATTAAAAAGTGTTGCTTATCAGACCGCATAAGTCTCTAATCAACTGATTGGAATTAGCTACAGGCAGCAACCGTGCGACGTAATTATGTTTTGACCAATATCTTCAGGCCCTATTAGTTCTTTAAAACATATTTCTTTTAACTTGGAGATAACCACCGAACAAATTGGCAAATGTGAGATAACGATTTTACCAAGCTCTCATATTTTGGTAGTCAAGTAAAAGTCTTTCACTACCGGAGGATACTTACCTACCACTGACTAATTTAATGAAAAAGCTGTGAAAACAGATAAAAACACTCTAAATGTGCCTAAAAACGTGAACCTATCGGCCATGAGGGCGGCCACTTAAATTAAAGTCATTCAAAAAGAAGAGAGAGCTGAGAATCAACATTTTTGAACCTCAAAAACTACACGAGACAGTCACAGAAGCGCCCTTCGTCACTTCCTAGTGTTTTAGCTAGGAAGAAGAACTAGCAGAAATAACTCCCAAGCACTAGACATAATACTGTACCTATTATATTTATAAGGCACCACACAACTTCTTGGAACCTTAACGCTAAAACATTCAAGCATAATTCACATCACACATCTATCATTACTAAACACCAACAGTTAGAGTATAACCTAAGTCTAAATTCACCTCACACGTCTTAACATTACCAAACGCAAGACCTAACGTAACCTAGGTCTAGGTAAATTGGCTCCGTTGTCCTTCCCAGGCCAGTCCAGTTCCCACGCGGCCGTAATGCCATCTAATGGATACAGGCATCATAATCGCGGAACTGGTGGACCGTGTACATGCGACGCCGGAACGCCGGAGGGCAACCGGAGAAGTGGCTAACGGGTAAAGGGTTACTGGAAGTGTCTGTTATTCTGCTTAAAAGTACGGCAGGGAATAAAAATGAAGAAATTAGTACAATAGGCGTTTTATTTTAGATTTTTAATTTAGTTTGGTGTGAAATCTATACTAATAATAGCTGAAAAGTTTGTTTGTTTGGTTGAACGCGCTAATAAAAGAAAATTCGTGTAGGAAAATGTTGCAAAAACGGGGAAAATGTGACGTAGAGGAAGTTGCGCGGTTCAGCTATGATTATGATCAGTAAAAACTGTACTAAAGGTCCTAGTAGCACAGGTTGCTAGCACTTTCATAGTATTTCTTCATCGACTTTCTAAAACATTAACGTAAACTTTACGGTAGCTAATCTCAAGTTTATACTGTATTCTAACTATAGAATGTCACTTTGTCTAAGCTTTTCAATCGCACTCCAAGTTATTTTTACGAAAAAAGAATACCGTTTGGCACATGTAACACTAACTTGACAAAATTTTATAGAGCTTTGTTTTGTTCAATAATTTCACAATGTCGATGCACATAATAATCGAATCAGAATCGTTCAAATGCCCGGGTTTCCGTTATATTCCTCCCGTGTATCAAGTGTATAAGCTCCCTAACAAAACATAGTGTACATACGTGCACATCGCGTGTGTGATTTACTTTCCGTTTCTTACGAGTACTGCAGCAATTTTATATTGCTTTTAGGTTTATGCAGTTCTTGGGTCTTTATGCGACATTATTATTTCGAATCGTACATGACATGAAAAACATGAAAAAGAATTTTATTGTAGCAGATTTTCGAACGTTAATTGTCTGAAATAGGACCGACCGAATCAATAATTCATTATTTCACTGGAAAACGACAGTAAATATTGTTAGATTTTGCATCGCGATTAACAGATAGCGAATCATCATACATAGGCCTAACTTTGACTGTAGGTTATAGATAAGTCCTCAAACATATACACCCTCAAAAGTTCATTACAACATGGTCAATTATGTTTTAAGAATACCAGCTTACCTAGTTGCCCTAGGTTGTATATGACGAGACAATTCACCTGAAAAACGGAACAAACCTTTATATATCGACGTGTAGACATGGCCAATAAATCGCGTACCGTTACCGAGTCCGCGACACACAGGCGAACAGATAGACAGTCATAGGTACAACTTCATTCGGGCAGAGTCGTGAGCGCTCGGAACCACTCGTCCTCGATGTTACACCGTGTGCCGTTTTTGGTACACCTCTAGGGATGTTGACGTTTTTTTTGTGATTTTTTGCTTTTTTTTTAATAACCAAATTTTCAATGTTAGAACTTCAAACATTGCACACAAAATATGATTGGGAAGGAGCAATTACAGATTTCGAGAGAATTTCGAAAATCTATCTATTTTTGTAACTAGAAAAAGTAATAGATTTGGATTAAGTTGAATGATTGTGGACACTGTTTACATTTTTTTCGGCCAAATTTCGTTTACCTAGAACGCACAGTTATATTTAGAAAAATAAATATGATTTTTCTCAAAGATCATATAAATTTCGGTTAAACCCAGTACATCCCTACACTCTGTCGCATTGATTGTCGTATTTGCTACAGATGGCGCCCTTGTTTATGTACTGGAAGGTATATTTTATTGGAATTTCGTGATGTATCCGCAATATCCGGATTTGTGTCGATTGTACCGGTGTACCCGCCTCCGAAGAAATGTCAAGCCATCACGATCGATTTTCTTTAATGCTTTACTTGCTCTTGTTCGATGGTACTATCACCGTATGATGTTAAGTTCACTTAAATGTCACGTTGAACATTGCCTTAACGTTACTGTGTTATCTTACGAAAAAACACCTAACATAATTGGCGGTAACATATAGTACCGAGTAGTACATACACGTGCATCTCTGCTTAACCATTTTGAGAATTACAGGCGTGTTTCTTTTTGTTTCTTGTTATGTCAGCAGCAAATCTTAAGGTAGGTGTTACCAATGGCAGTTTAATTTAGGATAATAATATTTGAATTGTTTTTATTCTGCGTTCTTCAGTAAACTAAGAAGAAATCTTATCCAATCATCTCTTCATAGCAAAACCATTTAATTACTCTAAAGTAATTAAATGGGTTAAGATGTTTAAACCCGGAAAACTTATAAATTCTCCGTTATCTACCTGACATTAGACCTACACACAGCTTCATGTCTAATGTCACGAAATGTAATAACCGTTGTCTGATACTAAATACACAAAAAAAAACAATAAGCTAAACTTAATTTCACGACGATAATACAATAAAATCCAATTTACTGCTAACTGTAGCCGTCAACAGAATCTTCAAGTAATTATACACATATTAAAAGCTAAGTATCGATCGCCACTGTATAAAAATATTAATTTCACTCGTCACAAATTATAATTAATTGTTGTTTCTTAAGGAGAAGCGGATACGAAACGTCGACAAGATTGTACCTAGTATGAAGTTCCCTAGACTTGTAATAATGGAATTTGAAAAACGGTATCAGGTGGCAACCTAATACCGTTTTTCAAATATTTTTAAGACGTCATGGTAGGCCTACCATGAGCTCTTAAAACATTATTGTGTCTCCTTTCCCAGTGTAGGAAAGAGATGGTGCTAGACGCCCTGTATAGCTCCGTCTCTTTCTCACACTGGAATAAGAGTAAAACAATACTGCTTTAAGACGTCATGGTAGGCCAGCAAGAATGTAAATGGAATGATAAGGGGATGGCGGCCAATTCAAAAAAATACGTTTTAACTCTTAGCTAACACAGACTTAAAAATGAGCATTTTTTAAAGTTAAGAAAAGACATGCCTTGCTTTTATTGTAAATATGACAATAATAATATTTAGAACAGTATAGATTTCGTTTAATGGCTGGTCGCATCTTTTTTGCTTTTATTATTTGAGGCTCTTATACGAGCCGTTTAGTAAGGACAGTTACTTAGGAAGTTAAGTTGTTATACTAAACGGAATATTTGTTAGCTCCTAATATCTATACCAACAGCTCATACCATCCAAAATATGGTATACATCTTTACTTTGAAATAATACAAAAAAACACCGTTTCTCCTCGACATCTTCAGCCTTCATCTTTCAATCCCCGCTGATCTTTACAGGCACATCATTAGCAGCACTTGCCCTCAAGTAGCGCGGTGGAAATTTATAAATCATTAATTTACAATACGCTGGTCAGTTAACGATTATTAATTTTAATTAACTGTTAAAGAAACTTAGCGTTGTGTGGTACAAGTTAGAAGGACACAGCGGAGCGGTAAGCGGTACCGATTAAAGGACCTTTGTAAAACAAATACCTTAGAAGTTCCGATTACTTATTAATTTTAAAATTAAATTTATGTTTATGCACATGAAACTAAAATTATTGTGTCCCACGTTTTCTTAGGTTTCCATATTCTGTTTCTATGATTTACAAATACTTTATTACTTCATATGTTGTCCTATAATCTCCAAAATATTAACTTGAATCCGCCTCCGCAACAATGTTGCACCACAGCCTACGAGAGTCCCAAATAACGATTTCTACGATTCCGTTCGCATGACCTCTTGCGTCAGAGCTCTCTCTAATTACACTGTGGCAAAAATTCTGACATTACCTATCTTCACTCCTCATATGCTCCACCAACTAAACTTTATCATCTACATCACTCCTATTGTGATCAGAGTAAAGTTCAGTTTTCTTTGGTAAGGCTGTATCCGTAATATGGTAATAGATGTTGATATTTAATTTGTCAATGTTATCGATGACAGACTCATTATTTCTATTCCTTCTATTTGTCGAAAGTGTTTCGAGAATTGGAGTGGTGAAAGATGGTCTCGATTTTTGATGGTTATTAATTACATAGATTATAATTGTTGTTTTCGTTTCGATATATCACGAACTGAAATTTTATAATTGGCTAATATGAATTCTGTGTAATTAATGTTGGACCTCTTAGACCTCTAGAATGAGGAAATGTAGATTTAGCAAAATCATATGCTAGACTAGACAGTTATGCATGTGTACTCGGCTAGACTGTAATTTGACAAGATGAAGTAATTATGCTCTCGTAAACATTTCTCTTTGTAATTGGAAAACCAAGAATATATCAAAGAAAACTGGGAACTGGAATTAAAGCATAACAAAGATATAGGGATAAATTAAAATGCAAAGCATAAAATTGCAAATTCAGAAGTCACTAATAAAAGACACGCCACGTTAAAATACCTAGTATAAGAGACAAGAAAATAAGCAACAAAACTACTGTTCATGTAACCCCAAAACCATAAACTAAAACAACTTCTCAATAAGAACGGCCATTTTCTCAAAGATCGTCAAACGTTAAATTTCCTCGAGCGGTTTCTTCGCTCAAATTCCTCTCTCCTGTGACAGCAGACGTCAAGTATGGCGGGCTCGCAACAGCTGACATACCGTAACTGTTTTGTTTCTATTGAGCATAAAGCAAAAAGCATAAAGCGCAACCTTTCGAGCACTCAAGTTGAGTGTGAATACTGTGAGTGCTATGCGCTACGGGCGCCGTAACGTCTGCAGGTCTACTGTCTAAAGTGGGCTGTTTATTATGGGCGATTTGATGATGGCGTTTGTTGGAGATGATTTGGAATCTTCCAAGAAATAATATTTTTAAGTTGTGGCGTTTGGCATTTTCTGTTTAGAAGCAGCCTTAGATCGAGATCTACAATAGTACGAAAACATGTTTCAGTCTCTACTTTGTACTTGTAATTACTTGACAGAGAAATAAATAATGGCTTACCCAAATTTCGCACTATGTAAAGTTAATATATTCTGCCCGTCATTTGGAACTATGTCTATCTGTTAAATTTGATACATAATGCTCTTAACTTCCTATCTCTTAGCATCTCTGCAATCGAGGATCGTTTGTGTCCAGACCTCAGATGTTAGTGCACCTGTATCCTATAAATTGTCTCTTGTTCATCATCATCATCAACATCAGCCTATAATTTTCCCACTGCTGGGACACAGGCCTCCTCTCTATGAGAGCGAGTGGACTGTATCCAACGCGCAGGCCTAGTGCGGGGTGGTAGATGTCACATGTTTTCGATTTTTTGTTCTAGGACATGCCGGTTTCCTCACGATGTTTTCCTTCACCGTTTTTAAGAGCAGCGGTGATGAAATAAATTACACAAAGAAATGCGCCTGCATGGGTTCGAACCCACGGCTTACTGCTCGTAAGTCGGGGCTGCAACCACTGGGCCACTGCAGCTCTCAAATTTTCTCTTGTTCATCATAAACAATTTTTATTTCATAACCCGCCTCAACACATTCAATAAACAACCAGCAAAATGGTCATACAACGAGTTTACACAGCTATACCACTCAACAATTACGGAATCTTCACATAAGATTTACACTAATAACACCAACCGCAGTAGTCGTGTCGGAATCGTGTCGTGCCCACTAAACAGGCTTCACAATAAAGTAGCTATAACTTAGTACCTACTACTATGCGTTCTCGATAGAATTTCAATTTTATGGCCACAGAGTGTCATCCTGTACATGATTGATATTCGCAAATGATGGTCACCACATTGTGCTGTCAATCTCAGGTCTTCGATGACAATTTTTATTGGATCATTGTGTTTTTGGAATTGGGAAACGGCTGAAGTAATTAGTTTGGAAAGGTTAGAGGTGACTGGTTAACGGTTTGGAATGGTTTACGTAACTGTAGTTGCCACTGTTCACACTTAGGTCATGCTTTGCAATAGTTGAATATTTGTTTTCAATCCCGTCTCACGAATATACAGTTTCATCATCATCTGCTTATTACGTTGAAATCTATGCGACAAAGCCTGCCCTCTCTGACGCTAAACGCCATCTACTCAAACCCGTCTTCACCCATAAAAATCTCCTGCTATTGTAGGAGCCCAATAAAAACAAAAGAAACACACAAACATGCAAGTCATACAATACTCCGACTACTGTTTCCCTTGCACATGAACTTGCTGCTTACTAAAAGTACTATCTTCGCGTATTACACCATTTTTTCCAGCCTCTCATTCACAACATTGAACTAATTAAAAGAAACAATGGGTGACGTCACTGCGCACGCGCCGACGCCGCGTAAACTGGTGCGGTTAATTACGCGGTGGTAGCAAGATCAAGGCTGAGCTGTTATTGGGGATTGAGGGATGGGCTGTAGCGGGGATATGGGTTCATTCCCTTGTAGGTCTACAAGGGAATGATTCTATTTTAGTTTTCTGCTATTAATAATCTTCATCATTCACCTAGTCTTTATCCAAATAAGATGGCGTCCACTTCCGCTTCGCTGAATACCAATGTTTTACACAAATCAACTATCTACCTAAACCTCGCAACCCAAAAAGTACTATGAAGAGCATTGTGAAAAATTAAAAGCTAAAGTGATAACTGGAAACAGTTTTTTTCCTTCTATTGCTACATATCAGCAAGGTTTACCCCTTTCGTATTCCCTTCCGAGCTTTGCTCCCTTTGGCTTCCCATCCTTAGGTTAGAACCAAGGTTTAGGGACGTTTATCTGCAAATAAGAAGACTATTTAGTTGATGAGTAAAAGGGCTTCAATCCTTTATTGTAATTCAACTTATTCGATTGTTTTTGGTTCTTCGACCGTCGCCTATCCGTCTCAAATAATTGACTTGAACGTTATATATCTTTATTTTTAATTATGCCGTCACCAACCACATCATTAGTGACCACATAACATACATGTTCTTGTTTGTTCACCGCCATTTTTTAATTATATGTGTCATTTGTGTTGCTATACATAACTGGTAAATAGCAATTTAATGATGTTTGGCTCGTAATGGACGATATTTAATGACATGTCATTTGATACCAGTTGAATATGTTTGAGTTGCGTTGCTTAATTAATAAAAGAAATGAACGAGTGAATTGATTCGGACAATAATGATACATGTGTTTCTAGGAGCAGCATAAAAGTGGCATGTGGCTTATGTCGAATCTAAAAAAACAAATGGAAAACAATCCAAGCAGGGTATTTTTAAAACTATTATGGCCTTTTGAGTAAACTTTATGTTTATGAAGCGGGTTATTACATGGGACATCAGCATGACTACCGAAAGGGTGTACTATAGGTCCACTTCCGTCTAACTCTCCAGATAAGCAAGATTTTTTTTTGTCATTTAACAACCCACTGATTTATCAAAAAAAATAATAGAAAACAAATCTTATGCGAAGTAAATCGCTACCGCCTATGTCTTAAACGCTAGCACACTACACTCGACCGCCCGTGAGAACTAGAGCGATGTTATTTTTTCACTTTTACCCGCGAACTTGTACACCAACTGTCAAGAACCAACTGTGACTTACTGTGATACAATGTCACGGTCTGATACAGACGTAATAACTATTAGTTTCATAAAGAGTTCATAATTTAGGTCAATTTTGTTGCGATGGCATTCATTTTGGATGTACTTTGAACATGGGAGTCATTTTCTATCTATAAAATCACATGTCGCAACGGTATTGTTGATGAATTTTCATCTAAAAGAGAGCCTGATTAGATACTGCAGCTTACATGCCACCCAACCATACTAAATTTTATATAACACCTACCAGAAAAGCTAAGAAACAAAAATACTCAAAAGGTTTCGTGTATCAGGATCAGTAAAATGACATAAAAGTCCTAGCTTTTGAGAAACAAAAACAAACCACAATTTGAACTCAGTAGATCACGTAACAGATTCGCGTGATCTAATTACTTTAAAAGGTAATTTCGCGTAATAACCGACGTCTTCACCTCGCACTGTACTCTTGCGAAATTAAATAATATCACTCGTGTCGGGTCGCGATCTCGTGCCCATTGCACAACACGACACGACACGGTTTTATAGACAGTCATCAACAAACAGCTACTGTCTTAGAGACTTTATGACTAGCTTGGAATTTATGAATTCTTATATTAAATATGTTAATAGTATGATTTTACAACCTGACGGTGCAATGAGAGAAATCCGTTTGTGTTTATAATGGATGGTGTGTCGGCGGCATATTTGGCAGTGTGTGGGGCATAGGCATGTGTGTTTTGGAAGTGTAAACTGATTGACAGCCTTTCAAATTTTTAAGCATTTTAAGAAAAACACATTAGAGAGCCTAAATAAGTGTTACCAAAGCGTTTGTAATCTACAACATCTATAAACAAGATTGACATAATCTTTTCGGCAGCTAATGTCAGTTTGTGTTGGACCTTTCGGTCGTCTTTTTTTCTAATGGAGGCCTATATTTTTAGCAGTGAATGGAGCAGCTGCTAATGATGATAGCGTTGTATTACTGAGTCTCACACTTTCTCTAAGCCCAGATTCAGTTCGAAGATCACGTGTATCAATGGAAACACTCACCAAAAACAACGTTAGTATTAAAGTTGAACTTTACGATACATAAATAACTAAGACATGTGGTGCAAGGAATCACAATTATTATGTTTAGAGCAGATGCTATTGCCACGTTCGAACCGATCCACTTTGAACCCTGGCTTGAGGCTTGCAACACCAGATCCTACGTTGTATCTCAATTGAGACTGGTAATAGGTTCACCTGTCAAAAATTTCGTGTTGGTATCTTCGTGTAACCTTAGCTCGTGAGGAGCTCGTGGCTAAATAATAACAGCCGCCCGGGTCGATCTTTCAAGGTTAAGCCGTGCTTGCCGAGGTTGGTCCGTGGATGGGTGACCATAATTACATACCGAGTTTCCTCCATGCCTCGGAAAGCACGTTAAGCCGTTGGTCCCGGCTGTCATTTGTAGATCTTTGACAGTCGTTACGAGTAGTCAGAAGCCAAAAAGTCTGACATCCAGTCTTAACCAAGGGGTATCGTATTCCCCAGTTACTGGGTTTTGGAGGTCAGATAGGTAGTCGCTTCATGTAAAATACTGGTTCTCAGCTGCATCCGGTCAGACTGGAAGCCAACCCCAAGATAGTTTGGGAAAAGGCTAGGCAGATGATGATCTTCCTGTAACCTTAAGGTTTTGAGGATTGTATCTTTGGTATAGTTAGCGGTAATGGCAGACCCATTATCGCTACACTTGAAAGTATTTGTCACGGTTTATGTCAGTTTGTGAATAAAATTTGGAGTATTATTTGTAGTTAGAACATTTCATTCATATCATGCCTGCCTGTAATCCTCGAAGCGTAAGGTAGAGTCGTATCCTAAAGTAGTTTTTACAGTTAGCGCAGTGACTGAGCAATCGACTGCTGCGCTGCGTGTCGCAGGTTCGATCCCCGCACGGAACAAATATTTGTAAGGTCTACAGATAGTTGTTCCGGGTCTGGCTGTTTGTGTATGTGAGTTTTAATGTTTGTAAACGCACCCACGATACAGGGGAAATTCCTAGTGTGGATTTTTTTTTAAGAAAAAAAATCGTAGGTAAGCATTTCCCTAGTTATATTTTATATTATCGTTATTGGGGGCGAGCCTATTGCCATCAACCGGGCTTTTCATTCAATATTTTTTAAACTGCTTAAATCAATTTTGCTCTTTTTTAATTGGGATATAAAGGTTATTTCTGAACACCAATGCCAAAAGGACTCTCAATATTCTCATTGATTAACTAGATACATGTCGATAGAGAAATCGTGATAAATACCTTCACGTAAAACATGTTCATTACAAACCAAAGAATCAAACACTAATTCATAAACTAAATAAGGTTGGTTTCGAAACGATCGTTTAACCTCGAAACAACCCATATCACACCTTCGTTAACAGACGGACAAACTTAATCACGGATTTAACTATTGGTAATGTAAACATCACTGTTTTATACTAACATTATTATCCTAGTTCGACAAATAAAACACATTGGATTATCACCTCTATTCTAATGTTGACAAGAGCTAAGAAAACGCATGGTTACATTAGTAATGCATCAGGCTGAAGGAATTAAGTAAGAAAATATTTCGACATTTCAACGGGTTAGAAAAAGACAAAGTTACAGGTCGTATTTAGCCTAATGTCACGGTCCTTTAATCCAATGCCTGTAACGGCGATAATCGCTTGGATTTCAGTTTATCAGTGTGTAGGTAAATTTGTAAATGGTTGTATTGATTCATTGGTGTTCACAAGTGGTAATGAGGTCTAATGAGCTATGCGGGACGCGTGATTGGTCGTTATTATTAGTGGTTAGGATTTAAGAGACTTTGAGAAACAAACATTGGGAAAAAATGCCAGTTTTATGAAGGACATGAACCTAACAAATGTTTTTTTTTTTCAACTCCTGTTTTGTTCTATTTGTTGTTAAAATGTTTCGTATGAAAAGACCAATTCAACTTAGTAATAAATCATTGGATTATATATTTATCGAAAAAGGAACACAAGTGCACGAAAAGGGCAAACTAACAAAATTCTGTTCAATTTGGTTTTCCTCAGTGCCGAGTTGCAGACATAATTTAAATATGTATCTACTAGCATCTGCCCACAGCTTTACTTTAGTTTTTTCAATAATTCTCCCGCGGGATCACACTACCAGGATAAAACGTATTCTATGTGCTATTCCAGACTATTATCTATCTCTGCGCCAAATTTCATCCAGATCCATTAAGTAGTATTTACGTGAAAGAGTAACAAACATCCATCCATCAATACTTACAAACTTTCACGTTTATAATATTAGTAGGATATTCAAACTTAGATCATAGCATAAACCTAAGTGGATGTTATGATAGTAAAGCCTTCATATCGTAGAAAATAAAGCACCTCAAACGTTCATCTTTGGAAGACCTACCAAAGTTTCATTCTAAAAGTTTATAATGACAATAAAATTTTACGACGTGTAATTTATATGACTACTACATAATAAAGAGTATTCTATCAATCTGTCTGAAACCAACAGACAAAAACCCAATACAAAAAAAAATATAGTGCGTGGAGTCCCTCCGCGCGGAAGAAGTGAAACTTCGAGTGCCACGCATTCACCGAGAGTGAATGCGTGGCACTCGAAGTCTCTTTCTATTGCCCCTCCTCAGGAGCGTTGAACATTTAACGCAACAGTGCTTTCATACCCCCTCCATGGTAGCGTTAAACGTTTAACGCAACCTTGTTGGAAATTCACTTCAAAAAAACAACATATCAATTACTAAGACACTTCCCTCGTAACCAGAGTTAATCCCGGGGCAACCACAACAGCGCAACATGTTAAGTGGCCACTAACTACGCAAGCGCGCATAATTGGTACTCACCACGCTCCAATCCGACGTGTTTGTTCACTACATTATACTAACGCTGTTTATTTAGATACAGAACTGGCTTTAGTTATAGAGACTGGATTTTAGGGGGAATAGTGTAGAACTTTAGATCTCGTGGCTTTATAATAACAGCCGCTTTTCGGATTAAGCCGCTCTAGCCTAGGTTGGTCCGTGGATGCATCACCGCCCATTACATACCGAGTTTCCTCTGTGCCTTGGAAAGCACGCTAAGCCGTTGGTCCCGGTTGTCATTTGTAGATCTTTGACACTAGTTACAGGTACAGGGTACACAGTGATAACTGGGTAGTGGAGGTCAGATAGAGGTCCATATAATTGGATATTTTAGTAGCAGTATTTTTTATACTATTTGACAAGTTCTTGTCATACAACTTACTATAAAAATTAGAATGATTGGAAAAATGCGATACATAAAAGCCTAGACAGCGATAGCAAAAACATTTATCTCAATAGCAATTTAACCCTTCATAACAAATAGCGTGATGATATCGTATCAAAACGATCGCGTGTACCGACAACATAACAGAGAATAAAACATCACGCCATGAAATTAAATTTGTGACCAATAATTGTCCATATCGTGATCACTGTATGTTTTCTTGATTGCCGCGAGAGTTTGAGCTGAATCGATTTATCGATGTTTGGATTCGTAATCGGTTACAAAATCGATCGTATATTTATAAATGTCATGGATTTTACGCTTTATTGTATGAATAATTGAACTATAAAACGGTCCGATGATAGCTCCATTTTATTTAGCCTCGTAATATTTAATTTTTCTGAGTTTATTGCCTTAGATGATTGAAAACCGCTATGCTTGTGGAAATAAGAGCGTAGAAGTAACAGGATTGTTTCTTTTTTTATTCTCCTGTTATTTTATAGCAGTTATATTAAGCCGGGTATAAGTAACAGCACCTTACGCTGGACATAAACTCCGAAAGGGTTAAAAGTTCAAATAATACAGGCGTGCCATGAAATCTTAGCGGCTGTCCTAAGAATAAACTTCGTTAGTTATTGTCCTACCGCTAGACCTCTCTTGAGTACTACACTACCCAAAAAAAATATACCGTAGATCGCACCTGGGTGACTAGAGTCACCCAAGAATGATGTAACGATACGGCGTCTTATTATGTCTATTTCTTTCTATTTCACGGTGTTTAATATCCTTTTTCTCTTTTCTACTTGAACCATAGTGAGTTCCTTCATGCTAAAAATACGACAACAGTTCACCAATCATTCATTTTGATTTAAAAAAATAATGTCAAAGTCAGTCTGTGGTTCACGTGCGACACGCGAAAGTTGTTCCGCGGATTAAATGCATTTTTTCGGTTGTGAATGAGTGTTTTGAGTAAATAACTGCTTTAATTAGTTAATTAGAATATAGTTTATGTGTGAGCAACCAGTTTTTGACCTGAGGCTAAGGATATTTCTATTTTTATATGGTTTTCAATGCACTCGTAACGGTTCTAGAATTTGGCGGAATTCTATCGTAATTTATTAAATAGTGCGACCGATTCTGTGTAAAAACTAATAATAATATTGCATTGTATATTTATTCGATAATAGTTTTCAAGCAAAACATATACCAAAGCTACAAAATTTGTGATAAGATAATAATTTTTGTTCAACTGAGTCGGCAAAACAGCGAAACGTAAACAAACAAGATGGCGGCCACCAATAAAGGCTGGAACACAGTGCACATTTTGACTCGATTCAGTGCCGGTGTGGTGTGTGGTGTCTTGTGTGTGGTGTATAGTGTGTGGTGTGTCAGTGCCGCGCCCTTTGGTGCCGGGAACCCCAGAAGTGCCGCCCAGTCTGCAGTCAGGTGAGTAAATTATAATAATTACCTACATACATTCGAAAAACATTACCCTCTTTTTTTTGCAGTCGGGTAATAAAAATCATCACATTGTTTTTCATCTTTCCATTGAAACAGGGATTGGGACCTGTGACCTCATTACATTTTTTTTATTTTTATCACATATAAAAACAATAGCTTTTAACCTGGATGTGGATGTGTATTCACTGTTACCCCGCCTTTATGACATCACGTGGTTTCTTTTTTTTTTGTCCATTCTCCCGTTTTGTGATATTTCTTTACTTGTGTTTTTTTTCGATGGCTATTGAATAAGATGTGTTAAACCTCATTGGAAAGAGCATTTCTTGTAGAAAATGGTTAGATATAATGTACTTTCTTAACTCAAACTTCACTGATCAAAAAAATACAAGAATTGTTATGTGCGTTTTTACGTAAGCGGGAGTTCCTTCAATCAATCCCATATATTTCTGTAGTAGATTAACCTATCAACTTCATATTTACACATAAGTTCCTCTATGAATGTAGCTTTTAGATAATATCAATGTTTTAAGTTTACGTTAAACGGTTTAGTCGTAATATTTTTTTTAATTTGGTTGAAAAATTATTCGCCGTCGGCAAATATTTAATGCCAGTCTTATGCATGTAAATAAATATTTTTATACCATGAAGTATGTATATAATTTTTTTGCGTACGTAGATAGAACCCTTCTACCAATAAAAGTCAGAATATATATATGTCATCGATTTACTTTTTAAAACAAACCTCTTTAAAATTCACATAACGTGTTTTTTTTTTTTTTTCTACTTACGTCAATATTTACCGCTAAATATAAACAAACAAAAACGAAACGATAACAAACACTTGACGCAACTCGAAAGAGCCATTCATTAGCTTGAATAAAAACAACACTTGAGACGACTCACGTTACAAACGAGGCGACAAAAAAACATTTCGTGCGCCGGCCATCTGGCGCGCGGCGGGGTGACGTCATCCGTCGTACCGGTGAGCCGTCGAATCTTTTATAACCGCGGGGGGGGTACATATCAAGCGGTTATTTTCTTCAACGACGCAATAAGTTTAAATTAGAACTTTTCTATTTGTTCGACTTAAGTTACTGAGGAAATGTATTGATTATTAATATTCCAAATAAAGAGAGTTACGATTGTAAAAGTAACTTTATTCGTATTTATTATTAAAATTACTTTCCTCACAACTTCAGTTCCACTCAATTTGTATTTGCATCACAGCCGTCACGAAAAAAAAAGCAACCAAGAAATCAATCGTTATTTTATTAATGTTTACAAAATAACGATTCCACATATTGGCCATTTCTCAACAAAGCCACGAGATAATAAAAACATCAGTAGTCATAACGTATTGTAGCAATAAAAGCGATGTAAAGCTACCGCTATTCTGCTGTCCGTACGGCGCAATTACAGATCGTTCTACATAACGAAGCGCGTCAATCGCTTTATGAGATTCCCACGACTTACGCTGAGTCTTCACATGTGAAATGTGGCTTATTTTTATATTAAATGTGCTTTACTTATGAGTCTATAATGTTGTCTAGATCAAAAGGAAGAAAAAGCATAATCCTTTGTTCCTACACAAGTCAAAAGCATATGAGCAAGAACTGGCCAATCTTTTTTTTCTCACCAGTTTCCAGATTTGCTTCAGTACTTTTGACCTTAAGTTTGAATACTGTTTGTTAAATAAAAGAGGGTTGGTTTATTTTAAAAATATTTATCTCACATCAATAATAAGACAACTAGTCATGCAGTGTTATTAAAATTAAATTAACTAGAGGCATGTACTGAAAGCCTAAACCACCAACAACAATATGATATTAACCTCATCTCATTAGGTCATATACTAACCTTTATACTTAAACTCAATAATTATATAACAAAACTATGTTTACATAACCTCGATTACTGCTTACCCCATTTATCAAACACATTAATCTGTTACAACCTTTCGTGTGTAAAATGTTGTATGGTATCACACTTGAGAGAGATTCAAACTGATTGAACTGAAACAATAATATAGTGTTTGTTTTTTTAAATAGAGGGCGTGGTTGGGGCAGATTTTCTAATAGATTTAACCTTTTGATAGATTTATAAGTGTTTTAAGTTGGGTAAGTTTTGATGATCTGGTTACGATAACATGTGAAGCAGGGAATGGGAGTAATCGGTTATGTTATACAACTTTTATAAAACGTGCCATATACAAGGTGTAACGGAAGGGGTATATACATACTTAAGGGTGTGCTACAGACTATCAAACTGAACATGTTTCTCCATCGGACAAACATCGTAATAGCCAAAAAATTACCTGCTGCCCCATACAAAATTCAATACCTATTCGACCCAAATGTATGGGGCAGCTGATATTGTTTTCGCTATTATGATGTTTGTTTGATGGAGAAACATGTTCAGTTTGATGGTCTGTAGCACACCCTTAAGTAGGTATATACCCTTTCCGTTACATCCTGTATAAATATTCTGTATTTTTCTGGTGTCACAGTTTTTATGACGGGTGATGCTCTATGTCCCTAAGTTCCAAGTTCCCCAAAATGTTTATTCTTATATTCATTCCCAATGTCCAATTCAAAATGTAAAATTACCTAGTGACCCATGGGCCTCTGACTTGGCTTTACATGCTGTTGATAAAAATATCTGTTAGGCATGTTGGTGACGATGTTTTCTTTCACTGAAGCAAGTGATAATTATACAATACGCAGTACGCACATACATGAATCCGAAACATCAAAGGTCTTCAATCTGGGTTTAGAACTTAAGACCTTTGATTTGGCAGTCCGACGGTATCATCACTAGGCTATCACTGTTTTTTTAGCGAAGATTTAAGCAAACAATATGGACCGACATCTCACAACAATTCATCCCGCCTTAAAAGACCATTCTCTTAACAAACTATAGAGCCAATAAACGCGAATGTTAGCCCAAATTCCCAGGCAACACGGAAGAGCATAAAATAACATACAATTGACTTTCATGCGAGTTCGAAAAAGTGCTAACAAAGCGTCGGAACAACTTGTAATATCACCCGCTAAATGCTGTGTAGGGTACCCCTGATACAGGTAACTGTGAGACAGAATCAGAAATTATGAAGAATCAAAATTTCTTTAATTTGTTTAACACAGGTTAAAAAGGCACCTATGTGTGAAAAGACAAAAAATATTTGGCCAAAATTCTGAGGTATATTAAATGCTAAAGGAGGAACTGAAATGATATGGGACCAAGACATTTGATAAGTATTTCGATCTGAATAGTTACAAGGTTGGTTCTTGTATATGTATCGGCCGCGCCCAACACATATAAATATTTACAACCTATTAAATGAATTTTAAATGATTAATATTGATTGCTAATATTATTATTATTTTAATGCTTCTGGTTCAGAAATTAAAATATTGAAATCAATATGGACCCCGACAGATTATAACATATTTCTAGTCGTTAGAAAGTGTGCCACACTATAAATCAAACGTATTGTGACATTTTATTCAGAAAATCTTAATCTAAAACCTTTTTCTATAGAAATTAACAATTATAATTGTTTGACATTTAGCAACTGTTTTAATAAAAACAAATTCACAATCGTCCATCATAAAAACGAATAAATGTTTACAATTCTGTAACAATTTTCTAAAAAAAACCGTAATCGCTGTTTCTAAAAAACATATACAAAACTAATAATTACACCAATTTGTTGTATTTGCATAATTATTAGTGCTCAGTGTGCTTTTAATTACAAACTGTTATTATCCACAGCTACATTGAAGTCCTTCATATTTATTTACCTTGAGAACGATTTTTATTGAAACTAAAACTCTTAAATGCCATTAAAATTAATTTATATTGTTATTATTCATACAGACGGGTCAAATCGATGCAATAAATTGTATTGAGTTATTATTAAGTACATAAATATTATAAATAATATCTATCAATGAACATCGGATTTGCCAAAACTTTATAATATGCACTTGAACATTTTGAAACTTGTTTGATGATCTCTCAAAGTCACAGTATAACGTCATTCGTTGTAATTGTTCACAATTTAGTGTACTTAGCGTTTTCATTTTAGTGTTTACTGCACTCAACATAATTGTATTTTCCGATGCATTACTAAGGAATTCTTCTTACAAAAAAACACTACATACATACGTATTTATAAAAGCCCCTCTTAATTAAAGTTTACACATTGTGAAATAATTGAATAAATAAATAAAACCAATCAAAACTAAACTAAATGTCCATAAATTTCTCGTAATATGGTTCCCCCGTTAACCCGGTGAATGCGTGCGTGGACACAGCATAACAAAAGCCGCTAATTCGTCCTCTATCAATCTGTTGGTCATCTGGACGTGCTAATTTGGAAAATCGGCGACTTTCGCTACACTGTGTTTGTCCGATCATTATCGGCAGTACACGACACATAAATAGTAAGTGTATTGATTCATACTAAATTGTGTTTATTTTTGGAGTTACCATAAAAAAAAAACTGTTTGGGTGAAATATATGAGCTGTTTTTTGCGTGAAATGGATTTTCCTTCCAGACGTTTGCTCTGAATAAATAAAACAGATTTTACCTGCATTTCAACCCAAAAATGTTGCGAAATCTGTGTGTAGTATAACATGTCATATTTTATGTTTAACCCAAAAATGACTTAATAAGTTTAATTTAACACCTACTTTCAATTCAAACAAACTTTTCCTTGACTCACAGCCAACCAACGGCTTCAAACACTACCTCAATCCATACACTTCCCAACTCTCCTCCATACCACCCATTAGAGACAGGACATGCCTCCACACGTCTAGTCTATTAACGCAGCCATAACTTGAAAACATCTTTTGTACCATGATTTTTGTGCTAACCGTATTTGAATGCGCTCGCGCATTGTGAGTGTGTATTAACACAGCACTTAAGCTGTTAGAGGCTTGGTAATAGCGTAGTGTGGGTGTCCGGGGATCTGGCTATTATTGTGCTAGGTGGACGGTAGGTGTTTGCTTTTTATCTTCTTAGTAATTGTTGGAGGTTTAATTGTTTTAGGTATTTTTAAGTGCTTGAGTAAAATCATTGCCTTAGAATCTATTTTTAAATAATTAAGTTTTGTTTGTTCATTTAATGTATAGCTTAACCTCATCATCATCTTCATCTGTCTAGCCTTAACTAACTGTGTTGGAGTCTTCTCCAGTTCTCCAGTTCAGTCTAACAGGATGCAGCAAAAATACACTAAACAAACAAAATGTATAAAAAATTACGATTCGTGCGGGCTCCACGACGGTTCTGAACTTCAGATACAAATCTTTACAGACAATATGCTAAATCGATTCAAACAATTACTTTTCCCGTAAAACAGATCAAGTCGAAACATAATCCAACAAAAACTTTGAATGAATGAACATCCCGTATCTCTTTCCTAAGAAAACAGAAAATAACTTTGCAAAACATCCCGTTTTAATCCCGTCATTGCTACTTCTTAAACAAACCATAGAAATGCATGGCAAATTGTAAATGTTGTAAATCAATCAACCCGTCAACCCGTGTCGTGGGACTTAAGTCGATAATGGGACAAAATACTTGCATTGTTTAACTTGACCGCACCCCGCGCTCGAGGGTTAAATAGATAGGATAAGTACGCTTTTTGTGAATTCAGGGACTTTCTGTACGTTTAAATAATTAGCTATTGACGTTTAAATATTTTTCAATAATGGTGAAAAAACAATGTTTCAAAATCAAAATATTTTATTTCACATAGGCCTACATGGGTACTTGTAAAACGTCGACAAAAACGTGCACGGTTTGGGTTGTTAAGTAAGTAATTGTTTTGTTTCTTTTTTAATGATTAATTATGTTCCTTTTTTGTTTTTCAGGTATGTTCTCCATCTCCGTTCATGAGCAATACGGTAAGACATTAAAAATATTTAATCAATTTATTACCTGCAACGAGAGTTAATTACGAAGGTTAAGTTAATATGGTTAATTGTACGGTATGTTCATTAACTACAACAACATAAACAAACATTTAAGGGTTATTAAGTACAATTGCTTCATAAAAGAGACATCAAAATTTATGCTCGTCAAATTACTCGTTCGACGCATTTTGCTAACGAAATACTTACGTAGACTGCACTCACAGACCAAGTACTTTATTAATAGCAATAGAACTAATTTCATTTTAAAATCCCTTTAAAAACAGTTATTAGCTGAGCTATTCCTAATAGGGGTGGGCGGGATTCACTCGGCTATTCTCGGGAGAGTTCGGCCGGGCTCGGGGTCACGCGGGTCGCCATAGACGCCGATAGAATTATGCTTCAATTGTTTTACGTTCGCGCCGTGCTCGGCCAGTGTTCTTTTTTCAAAATGAAATATCGAACGACGCGGCGACGCATCGAAGAATTTGTAGCAAGTTGTTTTTTATCGATTGTCTGGTGCTTAACGGTTGGGAATCGATATTGTTTTATTGCTGTAGAACGAGGTGTGAAGGTTTGTCGACACGTTCTGAACATCAATAATCGATTCCTGTTGCGTCATCAGATCTATTATTCGATTTATGATTAAATATCAGCGCCCTCGAGACAATAATCACACATAAACACATTCGCACGCTTATTAAAAATAGTTAAAACAAAATCGTCCGGTTACACCGCTCCCGTAATTAACAAAAGGTTAAACTGTAATCAAGATGTAATTGTATACAATCACTTTTGACCCGAGGCTGTTCGTAATTTAATATCTTTGGAACATTATAAACAAACTACATTAGGGTTGTACTATACAATACTTATGTATTTATATTAATACAGACGTACTTTGATTTTGGAAGTGACAGATGTCATGTAAATGTTCGTTAAATAATATTTGTCATTCGGGTCACACTTCAATGTGACAATGAACCGATCATTTGTTCTGTCAAAGTGTAGACATTAACATTGTTATTTGAATCGTACCTACCGTCATTTAAAACATAATAATTTTATATTCATCGCTATGTCAACTGTCCCCGCCCTTGTGTATCACTAATCTATGTAAAACTATACAATGTCGACTTAGTATTAATCAGATAATTGATAGTCCCTTTGACACATTGTTAATAATCATTGACTTTGAGTAAGTTTCCTTCTAATTCTATTTGACGTGAAATATAGATAAACATTTGTGCTGTGGCATAAATGCATAACATTTCGTGCCGGAAAATCTCACTAATTATGACCATTTTCATTTAGAATGTATGCTGTACTTTGACTTAAATAAGTGTTTAATTAATAGTAAATACCTCGACAATATGCCAAAGATGGAGAGATCGAATACAGCTTAAAACATCCATAAAAAATAATAACCTTTACGAAATCTTATCTTTAAAAAAATTATAGAAATTTTAAACTATGTCTACAAAATAAAAACTATCTCTAATCAAATTCTTCTGAAGCACATCTCTATCAACATTAACATTAACTATGAGCTCTTAATGTCTCTGTTTGATCTCGATCACCGACGATTATATCCCGAGTTTTAATTGCAGGTTAACCGTGCGATGGCACCGACCACTCATTATAACATTTTAATATTTGCTTTGAGTTTAACTCAGTTATTAATTTATATCGATAGCCATGTTGTTCTGTTTCTAATTATTTTTAAAGCATGCGTTGTTTCGTTTTAATGTTCTAGTTCATGGGAATTTTCTGTTTCAGTTTTTTTATAGATTACTTAACTCTAGATTACTTATATATTTACTATTAATGTGACTGTAAAAGCCGAGTCTGACCAGATCTAAATAAAATAAGATTGAAGCACCACTTATCGAGATTGAGACATTATTTCCTATACACCGTGTAAATCACCACATCACGAAGCCGTCAACCAAGCATTCTGTACATGAAACTAAGTAACTTTACGCAAAAATTATTGCTGGGAAACGCCTTTTCTTTGGGGGGTTTAAAATCATGTTATGTGGTAGAACTCAATGTAACGCACTCAAAATCATTGTGCTGATGGACGGATTGAATAGTACGAGGGTCGTGGAGGTGTTTAAAGTAAAAATCTTACATTTAAAACTTGTATTTAAAAAAATACTTGTCAAAAAGTTGGAACTTTGACCCCTAATATCTCCGTAACTAGAAGGTTCCCAGGTATGGTGTAGAACAAAAAAATAATCGCAATCACAGGGAGAACCAGTGCCTTTCGGCTTCGTCAAGAGGTGTTTTACACCCTTTATGTATTCATATGTTTTCTCGAAACCTTTTCGCCTTCAGGAAAACATTTATTGGACCATAAACTTGGTATCAAGATTTCTCACACGTTCGTCATAAAATCTCTCCCAGTTATAACTGTAATATCTTCAATACCAAGAACATATAATATCTCGCAAAAAACAATGGATTCTCAGTATTGGGCCCATTTCTCGGGCGTTTCCATCAATCCCTTAGAGCCTCAACTTTCAACCCATTACAATGATCCTTAATAACCTCATTTTGTTCAACACATAATAAAGCCATGCGTTTGAACACTTCGCGCAATTTACAAACTTAACTTTGCAGTTCAAAGAAAAAATCAGTTTGACCCTCAACCTTGTTAGTTACAAAATAAAGTTCTATATGACGGGTTGCAAAATTTTCAAGGTAAAATCAAGTGCATCTTTGCACTAATATCATCATTGCTGCATAGTGCGGCGCCTGCAGCGTTTGGCACGACTGCATAGCTGTCCTTTTCTATCTCATGGAGGTTCCTATCTCTATCTCTGTCATGCGGGGTTCTCGCATTGTCATTTTTGTAAATTGACCTATGATCCTGAAATATAGATATTATTTCACAAATGAATTATAAGTAACTTACGGTTCTTGAATGGGATGGGGCCGAACAGGGCTTGTTTTGGTCTTAATGGTAATGGTCGCTTTATTTTGCATAATTTATGGAGTTTGGTATGAAAGTGTATTTATTGTTGCAATTCTGCTTTATACACTTATGAGTTCTACCTCATTCAACTATGTTTAGGTTTTCTTCAAAGTTAAATCTTTTCCAGTTTCCACCAATGGCATGAATATTTTCTTCAGTAATCTAAAGAGTTTTCAATAAAATTTCAGGAAACCCATAAACAATAAATATAAATAATCATAACTTACAATTCATTTAGTTCTAATTGAAATACACAATTTGAATTTATTTGGTCTTTCTATCCCTGTTCTATCTCGAAGGCCCACTATGTGTGTATGTATGTATGTCTGTGCATGTGTGTGGGTACCAGACTGTCTATTGTTTACACTTGTACCGATCACTATCTATAAAGATTATCTATAAATTGAAAGCCATAAGTCTGCACCGCGGAGGCGTCTGTTTTCATAATCTTTATTAGATCGAGGTTAGAGTTTAGGATGGGTGGTGATAGTTCGTCATTTTAGAAGTTTGAGCGGTTATTTTTTGTGCCACGCCGGTATGCAGAATATTGTTATAGTATAGAGATGATTTTGAATTAGAAATAAAGTGGAGCAAGACATTTTATGCCAGTCATGACCACATTCATCGCAGATTTATTATCCTTCTTCATGTCCTCAAATGTGCAAGAATTTTGACACTTTGAACACCAAAAACAAACAAGAATTTTGTTATACCTTAATGAAACATCGATATAGAACAAGACGTATCGAGTCGAAGCTCATTTTTGCAAAAATAAACAGACGCAAACTCAATTAAACCCAGTTTTTTTTCTACAACTCAAATAAACTAATTAAAACTCAACCCCAAAAAACTATATGCTATCCAATTACATTAAACAAATAGCCGTAACATCCATATTCATACAAAATCAATCACTTTTGCCATGTAATATTAATACATAGATCCACGAGCCTTAACGAACGGTTTCTCACGGTCCGCCCGCCCACGCCGCCCGCCCAGCATATAGCCTTATTTATAACCTTATGATCGTACTTTACACTTTGCTTTTTAGTAATGGGTTTGTATTCTAGATTACTTTTTCATTTGGTGTTTTATGTTTTAACTCAATATTATATTTTGTTTTTGTAAAACGTCAAAGAGGTAATTCCCATGTTTTTGTGAACGTATTCCAATGTGTTTAAAGTAACCTATTAAATAAGATTGCGATATAAATTCTACTGTTTAATTAATTTCAAAACACGCTTTTTCGTTATCTATCTTTTATCGAAAACAATTTACACCGGAAAATTTAACGTTCTAAAATTAGACACAATAACTTAACAAGATCATTGAAAATCAATATACTCATATGAAACACAAATGTCGGCTAAGAAAACACACTTTCCCAAGAAAATCAACCTTACTGCAACCACTTAAAGACGTTTTCATTGTCAAATTGTTATCATCAAGGTATTTTACTTCTTTCAGACGATTGAATTTCTATAGCTACCTTCTGTAGTAAGCAATCGACTTATTGTCGGGCCTACGCTGTCTGTCCTCCCATACTTAAGTACTAACGCTGTAACTTCAAATATTGTAACACCCAATCATCTTAAAAGAGTAACCATGGAGTTTCTTGCCGGTTCTTCTCCATAACGACCAACCCGAACCGTGCACCCTTTGTTGACGTTTTATAAGTGCCCACGTAGGCCTATGTAAAATAAAATATTTTGATTTTGATTTTGATTTGGACAGTCTTATGACAGTGTGACCGTAAACAAAATAGTTATTGTTAGTGTATGTAAGTGGAGGGTTTAAAGTTTTACTGACTAGTTATGGTACTATACTGCAAATGTAATAAGTTAAGTTGGAAATATACGGGAGGTAAGGAAAGGCCGTTGTGAGGAACCAGTTGAAATGTTGTACTTCTTTATTTGACAAAGAAAAATAAATGTCAAGAAAATATGGCTATAACTTCAGTCTATACCATGAAATCTTTATCATCAGTCTTCTTAATAATGAGGAGCTCGTGGCTAAATAATAACAGCCGCCCGGGTCGATCTTTAAGGTTAAGCCGTGCTTGCCGAGGTTGGTCCGTGGATGGGTGACCATAATTACATACCGAGTTTCCTCCGTGCCTCGGAAAGCACGTTAAGCCGTTGGTCCCGGCTGTCATTTGTAGATCTTTGACAGTCGTTACGAGTAGTCAGAAGCCAAAAAGTCTGACATCCAGTCTTACCAAGGGGTATCGTATTTACCCAGTTACTGGGTTGTGGAGGTCAGATAGGCAGTCGCTTCATGTAAAATACTGGTACTCAGCTGCATCCAGTTAGACTGGAAGCCGACCCCAAGATAGTTTGGGAAAAGGCTAGGCAGATGATGAGTCTTCTTAATAATATTTAGGTCTCTTACACAACACGTTATTTCAGGCGCCATCGACTTGCATCGCACGCAAATGTAACGCGCTGCAAGATTACATTTGTGTGCGACTGTCTTCCCCAGACAGACGAGACAGGACAGGGCGAATCTTTAGAGGTTTCGTTTTAGTAATTTCCCAACGGAACCTAAAAAAACAAATCTGCAACATACAGACAGCATTATTAAGTAGTTACCCCCCTGGTGTACTCAGCGGGACTGTAGAGGGGTTAGCACATACTGAGGCTGTCTGTACCCACCCCGGACACACGCCTGTAAGTTCCACGGTTCCAACAGTTACACTATCTAAGCTCTTTATATCTTTTTATCTTGAGATATCATCTGTCTCAGATAACTAGCGTTCCAAGTTAACTGCTTGGCTGGAATTAATTCTTAGTTAACTTGCCGAGTAGGTACATTTGACATCCGGAAGCTTTATATCTAAACTTTATGGTCAGGGGGAAGGAGAAACCGCTGAAGGAGGGTTGTCAGAGCACTTTCTTAAATCTTGTCTATGAGCTACACGCTGCGAAGAAAACTAATAAAAGAAGTTGTATATAGCAGTGAGTTGAAGGATAATATAGCAATTATTGTTAGAGCATGCAAAGATGGGTTCATTGATAAATTCAATTGAACATCGTATCTAATCGTCCCATCTATATAATAGACGAGTATACCTACTCGTCTATTATCATCATCAGAACTCGGAAAATTCGCCATTATCTGCTTTTATCAACTAACTAGCCGGATACAGCTGAAAATCTTAAAGTAATCAACAATTGCAATGCAAATTGTTATTCAAATTCAAACTTTCTTCTCTATAATTCCTATTTGAGTTTTAGTTACAATATTTGGTGTCAAATCCTTGTAATTAACAACTTATTGACCACACAGATTAACAGTTCTTAACATACAATACAAGGTGTTGTTTTGCATCCTCGTCAAAATTCAGGAGGTTGTCATACAAGACATAAATAATTGATTAAAATTACGGCACCTACTTAATTATTAATAAATAATGTTTTTTTTGTTGTTTATGTTTGTCAGTATTTCAGAATAACCCCCTTAACGTGGTTTAGGGAATAAGAAACTATCGAATAAACATTTGAGATTGTTTGTATTAGTGGAAGCGCGGTTATAGGGCGAGAATCATACGGCCTGCGTTTAAAACACGGGTGGGTCACACTTACCGATTTCCGTAAATAATTAAAATTTCCTACCCATTTTATAATTGGTTCGGGACGAGAATCAGTAGCATAGTTACCTCCTTCAATTTGACGAGGATGCAAAACAACGCCTTGTATAATCACGCCTGTGTTTTCTGAAAGGTTTACCAGAAGTGTAGAAAAAATAGTACACCCGCATTTCTCAAGGTATGTTGAAGTCCCATACCTGCCTAGTCCTGTAAAGCTCAGAATCCATTAACCCGAAGTAAATCTTCATATAATTTACCCCACACGGCCCACCACACAACACCTATGAACTCCGAACCGTTTCCCGTCCTAAACCAGAGCTTAACCTGGGAAATTCTAAGCGCCAGTAGCTCGGAGCGTTTCGTGGGTCCCTCCGTAATGGCGCACGATTCCCCACACACAACCTCTATGGGAAACCAGGGAGGGTACGGCAGGGAGGAGGGTCAGAGGGAAGGGAAGGGTAATTGAGACTTCTGTGAGATGTTGACTCTATAACTGTTATTGTAGGCGATTTGTGTTTTGGTGTTTGTTCGTGGCTGATGGATGGAAAGGTGGGTTTATTGAGCCGTTGAGTGTAACATGGGGTTTTGTAGAGAGAGTATGGTGAGTATGCTTTTTTGGATGAAATTCTGCTGAAGGATGAAAATGAGATATTTTGCTTTTATTTGTGTTTATACGAAGTTTAGTTGTAGGTATATTTGTATAATCGCAACATAAATGATGTAACCAAGATCTAGTAATTATTTTTTGATTTAAAAGAGTTTCCATATGTATTTCTTGTCCATTTTCTCCATAGAGATTTTTGACATTTAAAAGCGCCTGTAATGGTGAAATTGAAATAAACGCTTTGAGTTAATGAAGTTTGTTTATATCAAAATATGCAGGATAGTAAAAATTACATGCTAGACATAGGTTAAATTGGAAAAGGATACAATAAAATTTTCCTGTATCGGCTAAAGATAAGCCTAATAAATGGCATGCCTCCTAATAGCCTCTGAATGACCTATGGTGTAGTATCTACTGCTAACATTACATAATTGTGTGAGACTTAGAAATTAGTCCACTGAAATCATTATCTACCAGACTTTAAAAATACTAATGACCGCGAACCAGTAGTCTTAATTCCCCAGATCTTATTACTCTTGTTTAATCCAGGCAGCGCCGAGGGAGAAAACAAGTATCTAAACTATTAAACTGCATACAGATTGCAATCTCTAAAACACGATTAGTAAACCATAGGTTAACGACTGTCACTAACGGTAATTTCAGTAAAGAAAAATATTCGTCGCATGAGCATAGAATATGTTATAGAGATCGAATCTTAACATAAACATGTGATATTATTTGATCGCGGCCCGATCTTGTACGAAGATTGCCGATGTTCGCCGATCGGTATCATGTTGTTTTTAATTTTATGAGTAGTTCGCTTGTGAATATAATGATGTCGCCTGTCTGATTGTATCGGGGTAGGTACGGTTACAGGTGTGGAAGATGAGGCATTGGCAGAGTTGGACTGACGCTGTATGTAGACGTTTTATATGGAGCACTCCTTCTAGAGATGATTATGTAGTATTCACGTCACACTTCTGCATAAAAATCTTATGCAATTCGCTGCTTTTTCTTTAGACCAAGGTCTGTTAATGTTACTTAGCTCTTACCTTGACTTCGTCTTCACATCTTTCAGTTTAGTTTGACAATTGTACGACAATATTAGCAATAGTGCCCAAAGTGCTAAGTAACGTTTGTGTAGCCCAGCCTCAGAATTTACAGTCTATTTTTAAACAAGAAGATTTTTCGAACAACTTTGTAACTATGAAGTCTTAGCATATTTTGATTCTTAACTTTCAGAATCTACTTCACAGGTCTAATAGCCATAGTCTAACAAAGCTAAAACCGGTAGACCAAGTACTAGTACTTAGCAATTGCGTCAAGACTAGATCAATACATTAGTAATACTAGTTTACATGACATTATGCTCAGGTCGCAGCAATTAACATACACATTAGGCTTGGCATAAGGCCAATATTCTGTCCTACATTCATTGTTTTTCCGTATAAACACATATCGATTAATGCAATCGAAACGGTTTACGATGCAGTGAATTGTGAAAACTGTCTATCTCTGCTTAGTAGATAGTCTTGTCTCTTTACAGAGACGCTGATCACAATGACATTTAAATAAATGTTTTGAGTGAAGTTTGTTGTATTTACAACGTTTCTCCGATCGATCAAATCCTACGATTTGATGAATGATTTATTGAAGAAACATACCCTTTTTTTTTTTTGCGGATGTGAAATCATCTAATGACTTCTCCCGCTCTGGGCGGAGCTGGAGGGAGTGTCAGACTTGACTGACTAAAACCCACCCATGTTCCTTCTTAGCCCTTTGTGTTCCAGGGCCGCGGTATCTCTTTCGAACAACCCGCAGCCCTGGAAGAAACATACCCTTAAGTCTTCATTTGCGAATGTGGTACAGTGCCCCACTGCTAACTGACTAAACACGGCTGCTCACTGACTAGTACAAGCGCAAACAGATAGTGTTTCCTGTGATATTTTAAAATAGTTGATACTTATACAAGACTTACTTACTACGTATGTATATGATTTCTTTACGTTCTAAAAAGATGAATAGTCTTCGCTCTTGCTGCTTGCCCATCAGACAAATTCTGAATTTTCTAGCTAAATACGAACAAAATCTATTAAAAACGAAATAAAACCAATCACAGTGGAGTTTAACGTATCGGATTCTGCATACATTACGGTTCTGACGTCGATTTCTGTCGCCAGTACACGCCTTAAAAGTACGGTTATTTTATTAACATAAACTTGAATAATATTTGGAACTGTAATTATTAACACTTTTGCGTCCAAAGCTTTTTAGCTAGTGTTAATCACGTGACTTTGTGAGCTAATAAAAGAAAACCCACATAGTTCAGGCTCTATTGATAATTATATTACGGACAGGAACCAATTGCCATTAATCGGTTAAAATAAATTATTTATTTTAATACAGTGACAACATTGTTAGCGTTACCGACATCTTAAAGTACAACATACAGATATGTCCCACAGATAGGTCCCCTGGCTCCAAAACCAGGTTTTCACTTGTGACTTGGGAGACAGGTTACCTAGATAAGTTCTAACTTCTAAAATCATATCTTTGTCTGGTTCTTGTAAGGTTTTGGCTATGAAAACCCGTGCGACACAGGCTGTTCACAATTCTCAAAATAAGTTTTAAATCACATACGACATAATAATTTTATTCAACTCTCTAAACATGTTAGTACATAAATATTTTAACAAATTAACAAACAACACGTGTTTCGATATTTATAGTTATTATTTGATACTTTATTATCATAAATATATATTATATTAGTAATATAGAGTCGACCGCTTTTTCTTGGCAATATATAATTGTCAGTTTAGTATATAAAATCGATTGATAATAACTCAGGTATTTAATCATAAGTTATTTGATCGGATTGAATAGTAATAAGGTAAGAGGTCAGAGATGTTCGCTGTAGCTTTCGTATACAGGCTGTCCTAGAAACTTTTAATAGAAAACAGGTTTTTTCTTAGAAGTCTCTGCGAGGTTTTTAATTAATTCAGGATTCACAATATAAAAAAAAAAATGTTAAAGAAATAGAATTTAAAACCTCTATTCTATTAGTACATAAACAACAAACATCAATTTGGAAATGTCCCTTCATAAAGCTATCTCTGTTCTGATCAAATAGCATAAAAACTATAAACTCCACAGCTAGTTTCTTTCAATCTGGATCATTTAAGAAGTCGCTCAATAAAATACTTTATCATAAAAAAATCTAGACGTTATGCCACGCGGGTACATAGGTATGGCTATTATACAATTCCAAAGATTACATCGAAACATCCAACTGAGCTGGAAATATAAGCGCAGGCGCAGATCCCAGCCTCGATTCCTTGAAGTCCCTCAAAGGGCAGAATGTTATACTAAACAAAATAAACCTTAAGATGTCACTGATAAGGTTCCAAGTTATTCGAAGCAGTCCTAACCACCCGCTGAGCGCGTTAGCAGTTCAATTCGAAAAATAAAATATCAATTTTTTAAATAATAAAATCTTAGAGCAGTCACACGAAGTCATAGCGACCAAAATTTATAAATACATCGGTTTTAACAAAATCATGCTGTATTCTACCTTATTTCGATGATATAAGGTTGTAACATGAGTTCATTTCATGAATCAATAACTTGGTAACACTGTAAGGAATCGCATAAATTCGAATAAAAACGTCAAAAATGAATTCTCAAGATCGTAATCGCAATAAAGTTAATAATATCGCGATGAAATTTGTAAATAAATAAAAAACAAACAATTGATGTGTGGCGTCGTTAGGAATTAGTGTACAATGCGGTTCATTTTTATTAGGGAGTGACTTTTTTGGGTGGACGACAGATTTGTAGAACTTTTATGATTATTGAAAAAAGTGAACCTACTTTACATACATATACATAAGTAGACTAATTAATTAAGAATGGTATTAGATACGTAATAAAACGGTCTAGATGACTGCAATAAATATAGTATTTTATGATTGTAACAAATTGCTATTAAAAGCTACACATTCATTTTTATTCAGATGACCAAGATCTAAATAAAATAAGACAGATAGAAATATGACGGCTGTATTTCCTCGAAGATTAAGACAGACCTGTGATGCACCCACATAGCGCAAATTATGTTTGGGCCATGTAAAGGCGAGCCAAAAAAAGCTTAGAATCTAGAGTTTTTTTTGTTGTTGTTGAATGTATACAGGTGCTGACCACCATAAGATTTAAATTGAATTCATCCCGTTTTAGCGAGAGCTGCGTACATACACGCAGAGGTAGCCGGTACACCTCCTTGTAGTTAAAATTACATTTACAATCTATCGGAGGGACGCGATTGGTCGGCGAAATGTTAAATTTGATCACTAGATCGACCACTTTATAGTGGAATAAAAGGCAGAAGCAGAGAGCGATCTAGCTTTTGGAACGCATTGATTCTTTTTCACTCCATTGTTTGAAGTGAAACTTCTTATGTACTTCCAAAAAGTTTAACGCTACCATGGAGGGGGAATACTTTCTAAAACTCACTAAGAGATGGCAGTATTACAAGATTTGTGACTACGTAGTTCTAGTAGGTACGCAAGATGGCGTGCAAACAGTCATGCATTCGACTCTTCGGACCAGCCTTCGCTCAATTTCTATGAGTAGAATAACCTCGATAAACTTATGTAATAATTATGTAATAAAAATAATACAACAAGAAAACAACAAAATATTATTTAGAAGCTCAATAAAATAACGAGAGTGAATGCGTGACACTCGAACGCATGCGTGTAGTATTACGAAGTTTTACTTCTTCCGCGCAGAGGGACTCCACGCACTATTTCTTTTTTCAGGTTTCAATTTGGGCTTTGAGCATATCAAGTTCTGAGCTAAATCTACACCAATAAAATCCACAGATTATTTCATACTCATTATCTGAATAAAAATAAATAATGAACGAAACGAAGCTTGGTTGTAATCTTCAATCGTTTTATTCTTAATTCGAACACTCCAAAAAAATGCACCGCGTCCATAGAAAAGGGAGGATCCTCCCATAGTTGTTGTCGGGTCTTTCCTAAGTCGCGGATAACTTTTAAGCGCATCACACAGGGGGAGCGGGCGCGAGTCCGGCGCGTTACGGGCGCGGCTGTCAGAAATCTGAATTTCATGTTCTTGTATGGACGACATCACACAGAGAGCATACGCGGGTCGAGCGTTGATCAGGCGCGGGTCTTGTGACGCGCGGTTATTTAGAATTTACTAATCTTAATAAGACAAGGAACCCCTTAGTAACATAGCAAAACGCTAATATCATTGAAACCATCAAGATAGCAACACATCTTTACCGCGTAAGTAGTATTATTTTAACCTAGATTATCTTAAATCCTGGTCATCCGCCTCTTGCTTCTCAATCACACCAAACCGTAGCTATAAACATTCGCTGTGTCACCAGATTGACATCCGTCTTCCATTACTTGTTAGAAAGGTGCCGACGGTGTAAGGAAGTCCCTTAAACGGCGTTACGCGCTCAGGACAGATTCAATTTAAATTTAGGATCGTTTACGTGGAGGATTTAAGTGTTGTCGCAATTTTAATTGTTTGTGGTAGGTTAATAAGGCCTTTGCTCAGAAGGGGGATAGGACAGGCTAGAACTTTTTTTTTACTGCATTTCATGCCCTCAAAAACAGCCCTACTATCTAAAAGTTTCTTCGGAATGTCTTCACGAATTTATAATAAGCTTCCTAAGCAATTAAGAGAAATTAAAAACATTAATGGTTTTAAGAAAAAATTAAATGACTTCTTGGTAAATATACCATATTATATAATAGATGAATTTTTGTCCGACAGATTCGTGATGAGTTGAGTTGAGTGCCAAACTGTTTTTATGTTTTGATTTATTAAAATGTCTTTTTGAATTAATATATAAATTAAACAAATTGTTCAAAACATTGTATGCCTAACATGGTGGAGCAGTGCAACCGCGCATCAAAATTAACACAATAACAACTCAGTAACCACTGTCTTACCATAAAGATCTTTGACTTTGACTTGACTATGTGTATATGGTAAGATGAGAGTTGCCGAGATTGGAGAGGCCTATGTCCAGCAGTGGATGATTGTAGGCTGATGATGGTGATGATGTGCAGAACGTAAATCTTGAGTAGTGTTTTAGTGATAGTAGAGCATTCTTGTTTTTATGAGAAGATGTTTTCACCTCTAGTGGGGCTAATAGACTGTTATTAGAAAATTGTAGTTCGGCTTCAGTTTTAATTTCAGGTTTTGCCAGTCCTAATATCAAAGCCTGTTTGGCATAAGTAAATTAATTACTTTTGTCAAGTCATATTTTTTGTCTATTAAGTTTTCAGATGATTTCTATGTCTTTGTACATTATTAACATAATAAAATCGACTATGTCTTGCCAATCCGTCACAAAAACTTTGTAATCAAACCTCTTATAACTTTAGCAACGGTAATATTCAAAGAAAGCCATTCCCATGTCACCGGATGCCATCCTGAACCTTACACTTGCTAAGCATATTCTAATTATACTAACTTAATATAAAATCGCCAAGGAGGGGCAGTTTCCATAAACAGCATCACAGATCACGGCTAATCATATACCGGAAACCATCCTCGCGACACTGGTTATGGTCAAGTTGTTTTTACGACCAGGTCGCGGGGTGACATACTGGTAACAAATGCTAAGCATATAAGTGGTTATTGACTTATTTGCAATGTTGCCTGAGCTGCTTATGAGGATTTAAAGATAGGTAATTTTGCATTAGTCCTTCCATTATTGACTAGCTGACCCGCGCTACTTCGTCTGCGTCACATTTTCCCCAGTTTTGCAACATTTTTCATTGATGCTCCGGCTCCTATTGGTCAAGTTCAAGTTATTTATTTCATAACAAAAATACATTTGTGTCGAAATATTTCTACAGTAGATACGCAAAAAGCAACATCAACAATTACTTATTATTAACCTCGTTCCTCACCCATCGTCGAAGTTAGAACGTCTTACCAAATAAAAAAATATTATCTATATAAACATTAATATTTGTACATAACAAAGTCCCTAGCAATATGCCACAAAAATACATTCAATGTCGAAAGAAAAAACACATATGTGGTCGTAGTTTTACTTCCTCAATAAATGAGCTATTCAAAACTAAAATACTTTTTCAATTCGAACCAATAGTTTCCGAGATTGGAGCGATAAACCAAACAAACAAACAAGCTGTTCAGCTTTATAATATTATTAAAGAAGTTTGAGATGACATATTATCTTGTAAATATTGATATCAGTATTGTAAGTAGAATCCTAATTTTTAAACTTCAGTCTAACCGGGTTTTTATTATTTGTATACAAAATATTGTAATATAAATAAAATGAAAATTAAATCTAGCTGAAAGTATAATTTACAATGCTGTTTCAAGACTCTAATGATACTGGTTTTATTTTTTTATCAAGCAGGTCATTATTTATGCCTCGAAGTGCGTATCAATGTAATTTGATAAAAAATCCTCTCCTCCATTAACAATATAATCAGCTTGTCTCTAAACAGCAAAATCTTCTTCTCATACGATTAATGTCTAAAGCTACATATTGAAACTATGTACACATATTCCTTGATCTCATATCTATAAATGTAACAATAAACTCTGCTTACCCAGTAATAAGAACCAGCATTATAATACTAAGTACCACAATGAGACTGAAGTAATTCCACATTATGCGCGATATATGACTTTCCAAGAAGATAATTGTAAATCTTTTCGCCAATTATAATGCAAAATATGGCTGAACTGATTTATATTTTTTGTTTATGAATACTGTTCTAGATTGGTACACAATTATATCGAGAAATATGGATGTTTCATATGGATTTAAGAATGGAGAATATTTTAATATATAATATATATAAACTGAAATAAAATGTTACTAAACTTAACACAGCATACAGCACTTATACAGCATAGCTATCAGTTGCGAATCAAGTTAATGTTG
The DNA here is from genome assembly GCA_963082945.1 of Cerastis leucographa. Taxonomy (NCBI): domain Eukaryota; kingdom Metazoa; phylum Arthropoda; class Insecta; order Lepidoptera; family Noctuidae; genus Cerastis; species Cerastis leucographa. Next base: position 19,715,500 of record OY720359.1, read on the forward strand.
CCAAAAAAAAAGAAAGGAAATTAAAAAAGATCCCCGACTGTATTTGTTCGGGCACCCATTGTCTATGGTAGGTACTTTTATGGACAATTCCTGACAAAACAGACCTCTGTTTCTTCTAATTTGTCGCTACTTTTGGATGACATAATTTATAGCCAAACCTACAAGACTAAAACAGCCTAGTATCCTGCTTACCCCTCTAAATCGTGAACACCCAGACCCACAATCACACTGAACCAGCTGAGCATAATTCTAATGAATTCCGTTTAATCCCAAATCAGTTTTACTATTACTTATTCAACTAGACCCAGACTGGGGTTACTCGAGTCAAACTTTCTAGTGCAAAACCACCACCAGGCAACACCCCACCTTATTACCTTTCGAACAAGATGCAGATTTCTCTAACGCATTCACTGTCATCTTCACTAAGTTGCTACTTAAAATTCAACTCTATTAATACTTGGTATGGTTTGGTTCTGGTTGCCAGGACTAGTTTTTCATGGGCCGAAGGTAGTGGCATGGTAGTTTCCGTGAGGGTCGCGGGATGATACCAACCTTTCACGCGTGGTTCGTTCGCCAGTGGGCACATTTCATTCGTAGTGAATGTTATTTGTCGATATTTGAACAAGGGTGCTGGTTTGTGGCCATTGTTAAAGAGGAGTATAGCTTTCTATAGTGCTAAAGGTTATGTGGTATCACGTAATTGACCTGTTGCCGCCGTCTTTATATCGGTAGTTTGCATTTTAGCACAACAATAGTGACCGGTAAGGCGTTGCTTTCAAATAGCAAGTCCTGCGTATACCGTTCTCTTCCTGGCGTCTTTCCGACACAAAGTTCATTCTATGTGATCACTTCCCAATAGGATAGGAGCTATCTTAAAACAAAATGAGTTAACAAATTGATAAAAAAAATTACATCGCTAAACTTTGCCGCACACTAGGAATTTCTCCTGTATCGTGGGTGCGTTTATAAACATTTAAAGTCACATACGCATACATCCCGACTCGTAACAACAAACCGTAGGCCAAACAAATATTTGTTCCGTGCGGGGATCGAACCTGCGACACGCAACGCAGCAGTCAATCGCTCAGCCACTGCACCAACCGTGTCGTAGTTAACATGACCATGATTTCAGAACTTCCAAAACGGATAGTTTCATGGTTACGGTTTCTTATCAACCAATAAACATAAATAACAGCTCCATATCTGACAAAAAATCTATTAATCCCTTTTAAAAGTTAAAAGGTTTTCAAGCAATATTTTCTGCACCTACTGTAGAACGGCAAACGCGCGGCATTCAATACATTTCACTGTTTCACTCTGGCTGGTAGTGTTACTTATAGCCAGCAACGTCTATTGAAACTACACCTAGATTGTATGCTAATACCTGACCATCTGATGCGCAGCTTTGAGGAGAATCAATTGGGATGGAGAAATATAAAGTTATTTACTTATTGTATGACAACCTCGTTGGTCAAGAAGTCTCGACCGCGACTGCTGAGCATGGGGGCCTGAGTTCGATTCCCAGGTCAGGCCAATTATGTTAGATTTTTCCATTAGGAACTTCTCACTAGCTGCCACGATTGTGCCACGTTGATGGCAATAGGCTCACCCCTAATACATGGGATTTAAACATAACTGGTGAAACTACTACTACGTACACGTGGGTGTACTAATCACTGACCCTTGAAACTCAAACTTATAGCATTTATTTCAATTACACCATTACAAGCACTTTAGAAAGTCAAAAAACAAAAAAAAACGCGAAGCTACAATCCCAGTCACAAGGCATAATAACATGTGAAAGTACTGATGTTTGTGACATTTGCGTTTATACCGATTTAAGTTCAAACACGGGAGTCAGTCATACTGTAACCAATAAGTCCTTAGTCCACGTAAGAACGGCGACGTTGTCACGGTAGGGTGGGTGCACGTGTTATTGGCACAGTTGCGGCGTCCTCGCACGACACTTGCCTCACATCCGAGCGCAGCCACCGTGACGTCTCCGCACACTCGATCGTGTACGGGATGATGTCTTTAATGTTTCTAGTCATTGATGTTCGTAAGATTTGTTTGTACTGTTATTAAAATATAATATTCGTCATTTTGTTCTTGTCGGCTGTCACCCCCCGTCCTGACTATCGCTTTGGATAGCACTAGGTCTGATTCTTTCTTATGTATATATAGTCTCGAGATACCTACGGAATGCCTCCTTCTCCTCCTAGGAAACCTCTTGTGCAGCAGCACAACAGGAGATTAAAATATATTTCAGAAGAATTTTAAAGGAATACCCACGGTTTCAAATTGCTTTAAGAGCTAAACGAGCTCAACACCGAGGCACCAAGCGGTAAACTAGCTTCTTAACACATTACCTATAACCCATCACAGCGTAATCAGCCTAAAGAATTCCCACTATTCAGCCACAGACCTCCTCTTGTCGAGAGGAAGAGAGCGTTAATCCACAAAGTGGGACTTATGCAGTTACGCAACAACCCAACATACACTCCACCATATTAAAAGTGTGAAGAACCCACAAACCACGAAAAAAACAGCCTGTACACGCGACTTGACACTGCGCCGAACATTTGCATCATCGCTTCCCGGACGGCTCGCTTCCACCCGGCGCACTGTCCGACTCGGTGTCGAACACATAAATCGGAAATAAAGGACGGTTTCTCAATCCCGAGCTAAGTAGTAACATCCTTTGCTATGATTTAATAGCAATAATAGCTTGGCTTGTGTACTAATGTTGTATTAATAGGAGGGTTTTTTGCAAGTAGAGCATGTTGGCAACGGAAAACTTGATAGCTATAGGTTTTTGCAGTATTATGATCATCAACGTATATACTGCAATAAATCAATCCAGAAATTGACAAAAATCTGTGTCTGGTTAATATGTTTAAACTATCTAATGGAGAGCAGCGGTGGCCCAGTGGTGGCAGCCCCGACTTACGAGCAGTAAGCCGTGGGTTCGAACCCAGGCAGGCGCATTACTTTGTGTCATTTATTTCATCACCGCAGCCCTCAAAAACAGTGAAGGAAAACATCGTGAGGAAACCGGCATGTCCTAGAACTAAAAATTCGAAGACATGTGACATCTACCAACCCGCACTGGGCCCGCGTGGTGGATTACAGCCCACTCCTTCTCATAGACAGGAGGCCTGTGTCCCAGCAGTGGGAACATTATAGGCTGATGATGATGATGAATGTATCTGTTTGCTTCACTAAATTATATTTAAATGTTTCACTAATCCTTTTAAACATAACTATTCCTCTTTCTAGACCAAATACTTTACGACTATTCAAACCTCCTAAGGCGACCTCTTCTCAGGCGTCCTCGCACGAATGCACTTCAGTGCAAAATAAGAGGTCATCACAAATATTCAAACATTCCTATTCCACTACATTGTAACACAGAGTTTCCTACAAACCCGTACACTTGCGTTCAACCCGACTGACACACAACATTGATATTAATGTCGTAATAAGAATTTGATGACTCGTTATTAGCGGACGAAGGTTGTCGACGGCAAATGTTCCGATGTGCCACAAGGTCGCACAAGTACATGCAACTAAACGTCTTCTGACCTCATGAGATATTTCACAATCCGCACATTTTGTGGCCTTTGTTTTATAGAAATCGACACTGTAATTTGGAGCTAAATGTGGTATATTTTTCTGTTGGATTGCTGCAAGGATTTTTAGGTCATTAGGTACATTTTTACAGTACGATATCCATGCCGTAGGTATGTAAATGGAATAGCTGTACATTCTGATACATGCATCCTCTTCTGATGCGTATGCGATTAAATTAAGAGAGCCATTCTCTCTTGCAGACCACACAGAATCAGATAGGATGTTTATGTCACAAAAATTACTCGATAAGCTATTTCTGTCATGATTATCTCAATCAAATTAGTTAATTAAGTAACATTTACTGCATATTTGAATTCAAAATAACTTAAATTATTGCACTTTTATGTTGATTTTAATTCAGTTTGATTGACTTACGAGTTACATAAATACTAATGTTTATGCGGCATGATACCGTTATCAAAAAAACTTAGAAAAAAACAATTATCAGTAGATGGTATAAGGTATATAAGATGGTAATTTATTGATGATTTCTCGTCATGATTATGTCTGTAAAGCGTCTATCAATTGACGTCAAGATATAACTTAGAAAGACGTCTACAGTTTATCAATGACAAATAATTTATTTGCACGGATGTGTAAATTCTAATTCAGATCAAAATCGTTTCCTTGACTATAACGTTGAATAACATGACAGATATTATAAAAGTCCTTCCACAAACTTACGAACAAACAGAATTTCATATGAAATAAATTAAATCCGTCGTTCTATTTATGAATTCGAATTCGCGGCGCGGGCGCACGAGCGGTGACAGTTGAATGCGCGCGCGCATCCCGGGCGCCCCTCATCCATATTGATCCATCGATCGATCTATGAGTTATTGCGGCGGCACTGTGTGATCCAGATCGCGATATATTCTATACGAGCGTGTTTTCTAATGCATTTTAATATTGCCCACGCGTGGGAAATGGATCATGGAAATGTCACGTTATGGAATATGGCGGATTGGCGGCTTGTCACGTTTTTCTTGAGTTTTCTGCGACTGCCGCCTTTGAAGACAAATTTGAAGGAAGGATTGGTTTTTGTTTCGCTGTTGAGTAGTGATGTCTAAGATTATTTATTTTTTGTGAGTCTAGTACTAAAATAGTGTCCCTTTTAGTACCTTGCAGCTATTTATTGAAGTTAAACTACAAAAAACAAACATTCTCCATGCTCGTGTGCTTCTCTTTGTTATTAGCTTAGTCCTTGGTATTGGTTTGCAAATAGTTTAGTCTTTTCCTACTCCTATAATCCACATTCATAATATATGCAAAATGTCCCTACTTAAAATTTTCCTTCTTAACAAAACGTTACGTCTTCCACATTCTTTGTAATGTTATATTTCCAATGCGATACCATGTAAAATCATAAATACACATAGACCTACACATTACTATACATAAGACAAGTATATACCTTACATAACGTGCTGAAGTACCCACATACTGTTTAGTCAAGCTATAATTTACTAACAATAGTCCGTATTTAGTATCTGTTATTTATAAAGCGAGATATATACTCATTTTCTTATGCACCTTGCTAACATATGCACACAACTGGTTATAAAGGCTGACTTATGCAATTGTTGGTCACTTCAGTACAGTCAGGAGCACTAATTAAATTAAATTAAATATTTTTTATACAACCTGTTTTTCTTGATATCTCATAACTCTAGGGTTATATTCTGTAGGTAAAAATAATACTAAAACTACTAGAATAGGTGGTCCAAAAATGCATAGTTTCGGAGATATCATCCATCATAATTTACTTAAGTCAAAAATTGTCACCAGTATGACGAATCTTTACTTTTGCGAGGTTGCCAAACTTCGCAGTAGTGTAGTAAAATAGTAGTAGTTTCATTGATAAATACGGGTAACTCTTTTTATTCAAACCAATAATAATTCATATTTAAAGCTAAGAAAATGCGAAAAAAAAAAAAGTATGATTGAAACATAATTCATATGCCAGTTGATTCTTTGATATGGTCTCAATCATAGCCTTAGAGTTTTGGGACATAAAAAAAAAACAGGTTGTATATGGCAACTAAGCCTATTATGTGTATTATAATCATAACATCACGCCTATAATTCCCGAAGGATTTAGCTACAGGTGTACCTGATATTGCAACCACATATCGCCAGTTATGTTTATGTCCCATGTATTAGGGGCGAGCCCATTGCCATCAACCGGGCACAAAGTCAGACTCACTGGTTGTTACTGAAAATATAGGCTCGGCCCCTATTACATGGGATTTAAACATACCTAATAGGCGAATTGTGGGTGTACTATTAGCTACATCTCTGTTTGACTCCTCGGGGATTACAGGCGTGATGTTTTTGGACTTGTATCAAAGTTGTAATCTTTACTCGACGCTTTTGGACTTGTACCAAAGTTGCAATCTTTACTTGACGCTTTTTAATTCTGCTAAGTATTTTAATATTAGTACTCATGACTGTACAGTCCGTACTTGCATCTAATTACGTATTATTTTTTTGTAATACAATGAAATAAGACTAGTTTCCATTAGCACTGGCGAGCTAATTACAAGCGCTGTTAAAATGGAGCCTCTTTGCGTTAGCCAGCCTTATTATGGAGCAAAAGCAATCAGTGTGGTAGGTTTAACTAAACCTTAACGTAAACCTATGGATCTGAGTTGTTGTAAACTGTTCTTTATTGATGCTTATTGCGTTCCAAATTCGCTCACATAATTCCATAACCGTGATCCCGACTTAAGGTACCACAATTGCTGTAGTTTCACATTTAAAAAGTATGCCCCGCTGTTTTAAACCACCATTTTATGCAAGTTGTGATGCTTATTTCGACAGTGTTATAAAAAAGGATGCAGAAGTCACAATAGGAAAATCCCTTATCATGCATTATGGGCATTATGGCTTCTACTTTGTAAAAAAAGAATAGTGTGGTTTTATGAAACCACGGTAAAAGTGAAACTTTTTTTCACACTATAGACATTTAACTAAAAAAAATTGGAATAATATTCCATTAAGGGTATAAAACGTATAAAACGCGGAGTAGGGATAAAGTGAAAGGCGCTCTAACGAGCGCCTTTCACTTTCCGGATTATCCCTACTCCGCGGCCGAGCGTCACACGACATGCTACAAACAGACGAAAAAGTTTGAGACGATGTAATAAAAGTTTCCCTTTAATAACTTTTCATATAACTCTTGTCGTCTGTCAACATAGATTTTCAATAAAACTGAAAACGGGATTTTTTTTATGTTACATGGAACATGGTAAATATTCCGTAGACCATGTCAGTCTAAACCTTATAACGTTGATTTTGAAGCTGGTCAAACCTAAACCCTTTAATGACGCATACATAACATAATTTAAAACCAGTTCGCTATTAACAACTAATTGTCAAGCCCAAGTGAACGATAACGTGCGTCGCTTGCGCAAAGCGAGGCGGGGCAACAGCGACCAATCGTTCGTCAGCTCTCCACGCATGCGCGGCGCGTGCCCGCTATACCTACCGAGTATTTGTCGAGATCCGGCTTTTTGGGATGACGTCAGTGTCAAAGAGATATTGAGATTAATAAATACTTGGATGTCGATCATTTTTGTGGCTATTTTGTATATTTAAGTTTTATAAGTTATCATCTCTATCATAAGTAGCCTCCACAACAGACTTATAAGTAATGAGATGAGCCTCTAGCTGAGTTTCTACGGAAAATTATTTGCAGACGACTCAGTCATCTCAGAAAAAGTATTTAAATCTTCAACCAGAATCTTTCAGACAGCTAAATCTTATAAACATATTAGAATATAGAATTCTTGGTAAGATCATACTGCTGCTGAGTAATGATTATGAACAGTGCCAGAAATATTACAAATGCCTTCAAATGCACGTTTTCTTCAAACATGACTTCAGCTGCTTCCACTGTATTAGTTACTGCCACACCTGTTAGCCGTACGCGTGATAGTACGGAGGTACTTAGATCTGTCGTACAGTAAGCACTAGTAGCTATAAAAGCAACATTTTCTCAGCGGCTTTCCGTTAAGCGGTAACTCTAAAGGGCAGCACAATGCTTCGCTAAAGCGTAACTTGTGCAAAATTTCTTTTCTGCGAATAGATCTGTTTTACGACGGCATTTGTTTCGGCGTGCGCGCAGGCCGCCTTTGTCCTTTCATGTGCCGACACTTGCGTTTTTTTTACTCGCACGCCCGACACAATTACTCATTGTTAAACCTTTTTAGTGCAAATTGTTTTACTATTCGCGAACTTTTAGTTTTATGCTTGAAGCGGTGCGGGGTTGATAAGACTTTTTACTATTTCCTCAACTGTTGTTGCAAATTTTTGCATGTTAATTCCTTCTTCTATTTGAAGTAATGAGCTTGTATTGTTAATAAATAGTGTTTTGTGTGTCGGATATTTGAAGTCGGCCGCCAAGCTTGTTGCGATATTTTCATTGTTTGATGTGTAGTAATGGCGGTCATAAATAGTAAAGAGTTAGCCTGCACCAATACAAACCATTTCCTCAGTAAAGTCTTACGACTTGTGTAAAAGGTTGGGCATTCATACGTTACTTTCATTCTTTGATCTGTATGGGAAATGTTTATGATTATTTTGATAGGAAAACGTTTTTACTTTGCGGCGAGTATTCACAAACCTGCTTGTTCAATTCACTTGAAATCATGTAACGTTGTTTATGGCTTATTGATTTGAAAACCACCTGTTGGTAAGTAATCTATGGAGAGTATTACGAGTCGAATACCAGGTAATATACATCTATGTAGATCCTCGGGTCATTTAATATAATGTCACTGTCATACCTGCACCAATGCACCTGTAGGTGCATTGGTGCAGGTATGTATGACAAAACAATACCACTTGACATGACCACGGCTTTCTAGCAGATAAGAATTGTAATATAATTAATCAGTCCAGCTTACACATAATACTTTTCAACGTAACGTTGATAGCGTGGGTATCGATATCATTGTATTTCGATCCGATTATGAATTGAATCGATTCGGTGCAGCCATTGTGAGTGACAATGACACGTCTGACAGTCGCTTACTTTGACGACTTCATATGAAGTAGTAATGTATTCATGTTTTTAAATGAGATTTGTTAGTGATGTCATTTGATCGTTTTCCGGGTAGTGGTTATTGCTTCCTATTAGTGTAATGAAGCATCTGTCGCCCAAATTAAAAGGAATAATTTTAATATTATACGGATTTGATAACCGTTTCTTTCGCTCATTAACTCTGGAATTATTTTGGAGATGCTTATTAGATTTTAGATACGGCTGTCTGTGATTGAAATCTTTTGATGTAAATTAATTATTAAGAAGAATGTTTCGTAAACTGTAGCTTGCTTCTATAATAACGTAAGCCCAAAAGAAAGATGACTTATAAAATAATCATCTTTAACTACGTCATTAGGAAATACAGGCACATGTCGTTCCACACACAGACACAGTACATCATTCTGAGCCCCTCCTAATTTCTAGGAGGGGCTCAGAATTATGTACACACGGTGACATGGCCAGTATACCATGGCCTCGTTTTGTATAGGTTTTCCTTGCAATGAGTGGTACGTATAAACTAGTTTTGTATAGCTAGATTGTTCACTTGCGTACTGAACACGAGGTAACCGTTTTCGGGTCAGTGTCACTTCTATCTTTTTTCACTACAGAGCTAAGCCTCTATATGATTCTGTCGTCTAGCGCCATCTATTAAAGGATCTGTTTCACAAATAGTATCGTATCGCTGCACATCGCTATCGTCGACATCGCGATGCTCCACTAAGATAGCCAACAGAGACACAGGTCACCTGTCATGGGAAGCGAGCCGGTGACTTAGCATTGCGTCCAGTTCGGCTTAAGGTGCTGTTCTGTTGGTGCGATTCCTAGATAAACGTTCTCCCGTGGTTGTTCAATGCTGCACAACGCCTGCAAATCTTTCAACATATTTCTAGTAATTTGATATTAGTATTGTATTGATTAAAGGTATTTTTTTCAGTTTATCTGTTATTTTTATTCATTCGAGAGTTCTGCTATGTTTGGCGTAATACTGCACTATTCCTACATTTTTTCTATTAATTTACTATTTAAAATAAATTTAATACAATTTCATTTCCAAAACGCGACAGTAAAACTCCTCCTTAAAACCTAGCAAAGTATAACTTACATCAAACAATAGCAGTAATAACAAAAAAACTAGTGAAACGAAGCCGCGGCACATCATAATACTCCGATGTACCAGTCATCGGTTTGATTCCCGTGTCAAAGGTCGGTTGAGAACTTAACAATAATATAATAGAAGTATAAAGGTCTAATCTAGTCTATTATTTAAATCCGTATCTAAATAATGGGTTTTGTCCGTCTATTGACATTTTTAAGAGACATCTGATGGTTCTATAGAGGTTAATGAATTAATTCTCTTATATTTTTGGATGGTAATCGTTGATGGGAAGATAAGTTATATCGGGAATGTCCGATTGAAGCTTTCGTCATAGTTGTCAGCTGTATTCATTAATTAGAAAGAAGTACATATACAATTTTAACCTATACCACCTTAACAGAGCGACAAAGCAGCAATGGCGCCTGTAATATCTATAGCAATCCAGCGAACATTCAAATTATTAATGTTAATTTCAAGAGACATGTTATCAATTTCAAAACTAAACTGTTAATTTAAAAATATCATCCAAATCATGTTTGTCATCCCGCACTACTCAGCAGATGTCTATGAAACATTTTTCCTTTGCATATAACAAATTGTATTCTTTCAAAATACACGCAAAATGCATCTGCATATCACAAGTTCCAAGTCATCGAATACTAAACATGTCTACCTCACAGACGATCAATTATGTTCTACAATTCCAAAATCAAATTCATTCATTCGAATTCCAAAAATTTGAATCGATTGCGCAACGTCATTGGTCCCTTTGCATTCGACTTTTGAACTACAGTCGCGAAAACAGTTCTCCGTTATATTTTGAATTTTATCGAAATGGTATAAGAGTGAAATTTCTTAGAGGGAGAAAATATTATAATAGTTGAAATACGTGGGATTCCATATAATGAGGGTTGTTCTGAAACCGATTGACGCAACTGTTGAAATATTTTGTCACAACAATTTGTCACGGGCTGTCAAAAACCCGCGTGTCACGCTGACAAGTCACGTGACAGGCGTCCCGCTGCCAAAAGGGATGAATTATATCAATTAGAAACGATAAATCATTCGTTTTTATCGATAATCGATTGGTTAACGGAATCGTTTAAGATCGAGGTGAGCCCCTTTTGATATGACAAATAATCGAATGAAAAATCGTTGAGTTTGTGTGTGCCCATTTTTTATTGATGACCTTTTCGTTGCATATCTCTTTTCAAATCTTTATTTCATTCATCATTAACAATATTATAGGTTATGGTAACATTTTGCGAGATGAGTTTACAAAACTGATCAAGTGACATTTTGTGCAGACGTGAGAAAAAAACATGGATATTTCTAATCAAAAATACAAGCCACTCCTCACTTATGCAACAGTATATTGTCTTTTCATGATTCATTATTTCTTCTCAGTAATAAAGAAACAAAGCAATTTCCCCATCAACCGTCAATTATCATATTAGTTGAACAAACGCTTTAACAGCGCGGAAAAACAATGCTTTAGCGCCAAGTATTAATTACAAATTACAATTAATTACTGTAACACGTGCACACAATGATTGAGCCGCGCCCGTGAACGAATGAATGAGCGAAGGAGAGTGATTGAGTGAGCGAATGAAAGAGCGGTAGCCGTTATAATTAAACTGTTTGTAATTAATTTATAGGTGTGTTTATTAAGATTACTGTTTTTAGTTTTTTTTTTAATTTAACTAAATTTTAGTAAGCCAAAAATGATGGAATTTTTTTTTCGTGTATCAGAAAAAAAAAAAAACATAAAAAAAAATGTTTCATAAACATAGGTGATTTAATTTAAAATATACCTACACAATAGCCCCAGATGATGTTCTCAGTAGTTGCTAATTAGATAAAAATACTTAAAAACCCACGCATTTTTAATTGAAATCCAGTAGCATTTACAAAATAAAGCACTTCAATTAAAAAATAAAATTACGTACATATATTATATTTAGAAATAATCTTGATAATTTACATACACATTTTAACATAGGTCTCCGTAAACCTAGACCAATTAAAGAGGCAATATTAATTGAACTGTACGCCACATGTTATTACACTAATTGAAGCTGCGTGTACCGATTGATCAATTTAATTGGACATTTGTACACGTTTCGATGCGCAGGAGCACCTTTGAACTTCGGTCCTTTTGATGTCCTTGCCAGCTTTAGATCGGTTACTTATTTTATTTTGTTACGTTTACTTCATTTCGTGAAAGATGGTAATTACAGTGGATCGACATTTTGTTCAACAGTTTTAAAATGGCGTTCATTTAAAATATTGTTAACAGAAGTACTTTTGCGTTTAACATAATAGCTAGTTTTTATTATCACGATCAATAATCGTGATTTATTTAATAATTCAATACACAAATCCAATAAAACTTATTATTATCTTGCCCTGTACTTTTATTTAACGACCCACTATTCATCCGTCTGTGACTGTTTATTATGCAAGAAATTATGCGTCCATAATTCATTTAGTTGCAATACTTCTTCACCCACAATCACACTTGGAATAAAAACCTCGTTATCTTCAAAAGTAACTTAGCAATTTAGTATAGTTTTCAAGATGGAGGGACAGACAAACAGACGGCTCGTAATAATATTGTTACGGTTAACAGGTGTAACGTGCGTGAAGCACAAGAGCATGACAAATTAACACCTATCAAAATGAAATCAAGAGTAGAGCCGACTCTATGTAGAGGCAGCAACTTAATCTAGAGATCGTAGAGGGGAACGAAACTTTAAAGTTTAGTTTCTGAATGTAATAGAAGATATTATTATTGGCATTGACTTCTTGTCCAACCTAATTGACTGTATTAAATGGTTTAGCTCTACTTTTTTTTCTACAGACCTTAATATCTTAATTACGAGTAAAATGTTTTATGTTTTATTACTATTTCAATATTTGTGTTTTTTTTTTCTGAGTTCTCGTATTATGTAAAACTATTTCAACATTTGTGTTTTTTTTTGTGATTAAATGCAAAATGCTCCTTTTTTATTCTTTTTTTTTTCGATTTAGTTTTTTTTTCTTTTGTCTTTAATTTAAATATTTTTATTTCTTTCCAATCTCTGTAAACACCTAGATATATTATGTACATGCTGTGGTCTCCTGTAATTGAAGGAACACACGTAAAAGAACCGCTTGCATGATTGTGACCTACATTGTATAATTATGTGTATTCTTTGTTGGAGATCCAAATAAACAAATGTCAACGAAATCAAACACGAAAATCATCATTTTGCAAATCATCATTGTTATTCTCTTTCCCTTATCCCAATTAATTTGGGGTCGGCGCAGCATGGGTTCTTCTTCCATCATCATCATCATCTCATCAGACACCTCCATTCTTGCAATGACAAAAATCACTTAAGAAAAATGACAAAATCATCAACATGAACACCACATTTCCTTGATAATACACTTTGCTCTAATATCAAACTATCCTTAAATACGTTTTCTCTCTATGTTTTGTCCCCCGTAGCCTCACGGCGCACCGGTTCGGTTCCCGCGCCATTACACATTCGTCCCGCTCACTTATAACTCTGCTTGTACTTGTCTTTGTGAGAACCGTGCAGGTAAGCTATGGGAATTGGAGGAAAATATGGGGTTCTATAAGTATTGGATGCTTTTCTTTCTGTTTCAATTGGGGGGAGATTATCTAGGTCTTTGTGGTCGGTTGTGTCGTGTTTATGTGCTGATTGATTAGAATATGTGTCTGTGTCATCTTTTTGAAGTGAAAACTTCTTTAGCGGCGTTGTGCACTATGGTGATGGGTCGGATCGTTAGATCGAAAATTCGTAAGACGGATTGTAATAGTTCTGAAGTGTTAAATTTTTAATGTAATATAAATTGTCATGTTTGTGTACGATAGCGCGATAAATGAATATTGTATTTTACCACATAAATGGTAGTACTTGTATACTGATAATTAAAGCGATTTGTGCATAATTATTCCCTAACCATTCCAAAATATCAAAAATGCACGACGTTAATATTCAAGTTTTCACTTTTGTCGGCACTCCTAGAGTGCAACCCGTTTTTTTATTATCAGAGCTGTTTGCGTCTTTACCATTTGTATTCATAACTATTCATTAAATTAACATTACATAACACCACGCCTGTTATCCCCAAAGGGGTGAGCAGACACTCTAACCAATAGTTCACCCTCATTTTTTGATTTTTTTAAGTCCCATGTAATAGTGGGCGAGCCTATTCCCATCAACCTGGCACAATTCCAGACTACTTGACCGCTGCACAAATTCCTAATTTAAATACCCAATAACACCTTGCCCAGCCCGGGAATCGAACCTAGTACCTCATGCTTAGCACTACCGCTTGTAACCGACGAGACTGTTAAATTTTACTTCAATATTAGACCTATACAAGATGTTGTTTTGCATCCTCGTCAAAATTCAGGAGGTTGTCGCGCAAGACATAAATAATCAATTAAAATTACGGTACCTAGTTAATTATTAATGAACGATGATTTTTTTGGTTGTTTATGTTTGTCAGTATTTCAGAATAACCCCCTTAAGGTGGTTTATGGAATAAGAAATTATAGAATAAACGTAGGAGATTGTTTGTATTTGTGAAAGCGCGGTTTTAGGTCGAGAATCAGACGGCCTGCGTTTGATACACAGATGGTTCACACTTACCGATTTCCGTAAATAAGAAGAAAAACAAAAATTACTCGATTCGGGGCGAGAATCATTAGGATAGTTACGTCCTTGAATTTGACGAGGATGCAAAACAACACCTTGTATACGTAGATTATTATCATAAAAACTCAATCTACAAGCATGTCTATTTAAGCAATCTTCTTCAACAATCTTGAAGCAAAAACTATGCTCTAAATATTTCTCATACTATAACATGTTTCGGTTCAAAGGTTCTCAAATGTCTGCCCATCACATTAATGTAGTATCGAATTAGTTTCACGTTCGCAGTGAACTACGGCCGTTTGACAGCTGTGACGTATGCCCGTCAAAATACAAGTTTATGCATCGGAACGAACATGTCTACTGACCTGAGACTTCATCTATTTCGCGATATCTAGATTAGATTTTAGATAGGATCATCTTTTTGTAGCATCACGATTATGAAATCATAACGTATTTTTTTTTCAATAGTGTCAGATTTTTTTGAAGGCATTTAACTCAGTTCTTTATTTGTTAAATGGCTTAGTTTACAAAAAGAAAATTCGCCAACTATCCAAGAATTGACATCCCGACAGACTAATACAATCACCAAATGTCAAACAACATAGTCTAATCCATACACTATCTAAGAAGCCACAGTCTTCTGAAATAACATCACAAACACCGCCATTACGACATGCCATCAGTCAGCGCTTGCCTCCACAAATGCACCTGTTAACCCTGCCTCAGAATCCCATAAACCCCATAGATTCCCACGAGGTCGCCGGCGAGCATCGATAATGGTGGTCACGTCAAATGACAGGCTGCGTCGTCTTTCACACGATACAAATAACATATCTACTGGAACATCGATAGTTCTATAGTAAAAATAACTATAGGTAGGTAAAGATATAGTACGGACACCATTAGAGGAAGTGACCGTCTAATCTTTACTAATATTATAAAGCTGAAGAGTTTGTTTGGTTGAACGCGCTTATCTCGGGAACTCCTGGTTTGAATTGAATTTTTTTACAGTGTTGGATAGCCCATTTATCGAATAAGGCTATATAACATCACGCTACGACCATCAGGAGCGGAACATCAATGAAAAATGTTACAAAAACGAGGAAAATGTGACGCAGACGATGTTGCGCGGGACAGCTAGTAATAATATAAACTTGTCTTATACTAAGCACATAGCGACGAAGTTATTGATGAAACTCTGAAAACATGTAGAAGACAAGCTGGTGTAAAATGTAGTCTACACTACACTACAGATATTAATATTCGTACCGTTACAGGAAACGCGTACAGTTCGCTGTTCTGCCCAGGGAGCGTTTAAATATTAGATTTAGAAGTTCTACGCCACGAGCAGTCTAAAGATGTTTATAGCAAAGTGTACACGGTTTCGTTACAATTTATTGCAATTCACACCAGTGCGCGTGGTATTTAAAGTACAATGTTTTTGTGTGAGTTAATTCGCTAGATTAACTCATCTCCGCACAACGTTCTGTAAATCACATAAATAATGCGGCGCCGAGTGTACGCACAGACACACAACACACGTAATCTCGATCCATACAATAACATCTGTATTACGATTAATGGAACCTATAAAACCGATAATTTTGATTTAAAATGCCACCGTTACTGCGGAAATTGGTCTCGCAGTACGATATTTAATGTGTATGATAAGAGTGCGCATATTCAGTATTTAATGGATTTCGCCACGATGTTACATGCTATAGATTATTCCTGGAAACGCTTCTAAAGATTGTAATATCGACACGTTTCAGTGAAGCGATTTACGATATAATGGTGTTAATAAAAGTATAGAAATGATATAATTTGAGATGTGATCGTCTATCGTCTCCTGCGCATTCACAGGTTTTACTGTCGATCTTGGCTCAATAGACTTCTAGCTAAAATGATGTCCGCAAACCCAGTGAAACGGTGCCCATTAATATGATCAGATTATAATACTTGTCAACAAATTGACTCGTCCAAATTGATTTTTATGAAACACAAAATGGGTATTATACTAAAATTAGCTAGTCATAATAATAATAACTAATCGCACGTGTTTGGATTTAAATCCGGCCATTCTATCCGAATATAAATCAAAATGAAATCGATTTAAATAAAACGACGGTTTTAATCATCGAAATATGAAGCGATTAATATGCTAATTGCATTTCCAGATTATAAACGAGATATATGATTGGAGACGGACTGACAACGATGACAGCCATTTCGACTGCGGAGCTTTCGCGACCCAAGACTTGTCATGAGCATTCAATTTATTTGCTTGGATAAACTTCAAATTGGTTCATTGTAAAATCAACTTTACTTAATCCCTTCATGGTTGTTTTTCGATTGTGTTTTGTGATCTAAGAAGTGCCCTAAAAAGATGAATGCAAGCGAGAATTAATTAAGTCATGTAGTAAGGGAATCGATCTGTTGCATCGAGTTACACGGACGGATATCGAGATTATTCGGGCCGTGTACGCCGGCGCTGGATTTTGCATTTATTGGGTTATTGACCTTGACGTGTTAAAATATATATATTTTTTAATTTTTATACACGTGTCATTCGCGGACAGTCAATGACAAACTTTTCGATCCAATTATCCCTTCATTGAACAATTTACAATTCTTATTTTGAATCTGTTTATTTTTTTATTTTTTTATTGCACAGGCCATTTATTCTAGTTCCTTTTATTTAAAAAAAAATGATAATTACTCAAAAGTGATCCAACCTTTATGGTTGCGGTTGATTGGACCAATTATCGGTGATTACGTGTGGTGTGGTGATTATTGTAATCGATCCCTAAATGTGCGCAATACTGTGACATCACCGATTAATCTGACCCGATCTTGATACTAACATAATTTATATTTCTTCAGTGATACATAATAATCACAGACAGATTTCTGGTCAATTCCAGTTACTGTTACTCTGCGTAATCCCATTGCTGGTTAAATATCTCTTCCCCTTGACTTCCAATTCTTTCAACTCAAAATAATTAAAGATTATCGTTGCACAAAATTGCTTTACGGTTGGCGCAGTGGCTGAGCGATCGACTACTGCGCTGCGTGTCGCGGGTTCGATCCCCGCTCGGAAAAAAAAATGTATTGCCTACATGTAGTTGTTCCAGGTCTGGCTGTTTGTGTATGTGAGTTTAAATGTTTGTAAATACACCCACGATGTAGGAGAAATTCCTAGAGCGAGACAAAGATTCAAAAAAATAATTAAAAGACTGAACTGAACAAATACATAACATGCTTACGTACTCATATGTCATAGAGGCACTCATATTCTACTAATGTATTTAAAAATAAACTAATTTGCAAACAAACCTCATCTGAAACTCTGCTGACCCCTGAACGCCTTTGTTCTAATTTCGAGCTGCGCACGATTGGAGGAGCGATAGGCGACGGTCACATGCTGCGTGATTTACTTCGCGCTGACATTCTCTTGGAACAGGGGAAGTAGAGTTGAGGGTATCATTATTATAATGGTGTACAACAACTTTAAATTTTGATGATATGAAGGAATACATGTATAAAATATATGTAAGTATTTCTATAAAAAGTATTGCATCAACCCAAGAAGAATAGGACAAGGGCCGGAAGATAATGATGACGTAGAAATACATAAAACCATGCCTGTAATTCTGACGGGAGGAGGCAGAGGCGTGCCTAAATCGCTCCTCCAATTTTTTGTCAGTTATTTTCAAGTCAAGTATTTTTAAATATCCATACCCCTTGGTAAGACTGTATGTCAGACTTTTTGGCTTCTTCGTAACGACTGTCAAAGATCTACAAATGACAGCCGGGACCAACGGTTTAACGTGCTTTTCGAGGCACGCACGGCTTAACCTTAAAGATCGACCCGTGCGGCTGTTATTATTTAGCCACGAGCTCCTCCGTTAAATATCCACCTTAACATTTGTCAATTTCGCTCTTCATTCTACCACAGCAGGGAAAGTATCCATGTGGCTGAAACTAAGTTACCAATATTCTATAAACGGTAGGACACCAATAATTTAGGTAAATAATGTCTTCTTAATAACAACTGTCCACATATTGTGGCTTCGCTTCAACATTAAACTGCCCGTCATCAACCTTTAAAACTTCCGGCTGGTCTACCATGACATCTTCAAACATTAATGTTTTACTCCTTTTCCAGTGTGGGAAAGTGATGGCGCTAGACATCCTGTATAGCTCCGTCTCTTTCCCACACTTGAATAAGTGTAAAACAATACTGCTTTAATACGTCATGGTAGGCCACCTGATCGGATTAAACGAATACGTCCTTACACAGTAACACACGTACTTACTCGTACAGCTACTTTCAAAGCCGCATTTCATCAAGACGAATCCTCAAAATAATCCTTCATTATTTAAGCGTTTCTAACGTTTAAAGTCTCCAGTCCCTTGTTACTCTATGCGTACGCATCCACCTGCATCTCTGCCGATCCCCGCTTGCTAGATAAACGGATTACTTCGTTGCCAACTCGGCTTTGTTCGTTTTGTCCCGATTGGAATCTCGGGAATTTTCTCAAAGTTTATACCCGTGTCTTCGGATAAATCTCGCGATGTTTTGTACGTTTGCAATTGTTTAGTATTGGAAATGTTTTTGTTTTTAGGGAAAATGTTATCAGCTGTCTTTGGATATGTCTGATTTGTGTGTCTCTGCTTGTTGTTGGTTCTTCTTCTGTTAAGACGGCTTAATACACAAAAACCGCTCAAAATGTTATTGATAAAAAGATTTAACAAGCATAGTTGGTACGTACTTAGTAAGGGGGGTGGTCTCCATGCACTAAAATATACATAAATATGGAGTCACAGTGATAACTCTTCTGATAAAACTATTTTTGTTTGTTCCTTACAGACTTCGATTCACAACCTTGATTGCTTACAGTCAAATAAGAGACATTTTCATCAACATCATCTCCTGCCTTATCCCAATTTATTTGGGGTCGGGACAGCATATTTGACGGCACGATTGGCGCAGTGGTTGAGCGATCGACTGCTGCGCTGCGTGTCGCGCGTTCGATCCCCGCACGGAACAAATATTTGTATGGCCTACAGATAGTTGTTCCGGGTCTAGCTGTTTGTGTATGTGAGTTTGAATGTTTGTAAACGCACCCACGATACAGGAGAAATTCCTAGTGTGGGGCACCGTTTAAATATGTATATACCTTTTCGTTCCATGCTTCATACAGGATAGGAGACCTTTAATCCTCTAGAAGTATAGAAATGTCCAAAAATCCTCTTAATCAATTGATTCTATCTTCAAAATCGGTGCACTTTAAAGTATGTTCCCACGTACAGTTAGGCGCCTCATAACATTAACTTTAATTACCTTAAAACTCGGAATGTTTTCTTCATATTTGCATCGCAGTATATTATCTCCGATCACTATCAGACTGACGCGCGGTACTTGTTTCAACATTTCGTTGGTATTTCAGTTGAATCAATGTGGGATTCCGTATGTGGAAATACTTAAAAACTATGTCTGACAGTCTTACCAAGAGGTATCGTTTTACCCAATAACTGGGTTGTAGAGGTCAGATAGGCAGTCGCTCCATGTAAAATAATAGTATCCACCTGCTTCCGGTAAGACTGGAAACCGACTCCAAGATATGTGGATAAAGCCCACTTAGAGATGATAATGTATAATGGTATACAGTAGAAGGAAGGGAAGTATAATACGATTGAAGACTTTTTAAACACTGATTCCTTATTACTTAATTTGGTCACTTCAGCCCCTTTGGTCTCGTACTCGTATGCAGATCCATTACTACAATTGATAAACGACTGACACAGAGGTAAAAACCCTTAACCCAGACCGTATCATAGTTTTAATGCCAAGACGATGACAACCAATATCTGACGTACAAGGTATTAAGGAAACAAACTACATATAATTAAACTAATATAAACCTGGCGAATTCGCAGTAATACACACTGTGTTATCCAAAGAGTTGCAGAAGTAGCAATGAAGAAAATGCTGCTAAATATACAAATGACGATGAAGAAGCCAGCCATACTCTTACAAGTTACTTTATTATGCGTAAATAAATAAATGGATCTTAAATGACACATTAGTTTGGCTTGCTCAAGGATCCCCAACCAACCCAAGATCCTTTAACGACCTGACGTTGTGGCCATCGTAACATGGCTGCCGTCAGCTCGTAACTTCTCCTTTTACTTCAACTCTTACATATTTTCAGTGTTAATCACATAATTTCGTTAATAACAGACGTTTGTCTGAATTTACAATGCACATTACATTATATTACGAGCTTAAAAAGTGTAAAAACCGTTGAAAGAACCATTAAAATGTGATCCCGCCATTGCAATAACTCACATGTTGACAAGAAAGGCACTACTTACGACTTTATTGTTATTTTTATATGAAACAGCCGTCATTTTGTAAAAAATAAGTTCGATTTAATTAAAATTGTTCATTTATGCATGTTAAAGTTTATTCATTCTGAATTTTATGCAAATGATAAAGTTTTTTATGTTTTTTCGCTGACGACTTTGAGTTATGCCGACGGATTGTCTGTAAGTATTCACTTTTGGGTCTGCTTACCTCTTATGGCAAGAAATAACATTAATGAAGACATAACCCGATCGTAAAAAAGACAATCGCCTATCACACAGATAAAATAGACTAATGTGTCTATGCGTAAAAAAAAAACTTGTCTAAATGCGTCGTAATAGATTTTCAAATATAGAACGCGTAGAGCGCGACACGTAACGCAAATGAAATAAACCGCAACAATTAATATCGTTTAATCGATACATACAAAACGATTTTATCGCATATGCAACCAATAACATGCCCCATGCTCTTCGAAATTAACAACTAAATGACTGATTGGAAAATGCCCGATCTCGGTCACGGCATATTAACAGTGAATTGGGTTTCTGTGGCGGATTTTCAGTTGCATATTCGTTTATGTCGAGCGATAAGAGCAACAATATTGGTTAGTTCTGTGCGCGCCGCGAGTGTATTTTTTAAACGCTTTTTCTTACTTTGTATAATTTTTATTCCGTCTTTTAATCGTCTATTGTCCGTTTCTCTTAATTTTCAAGCTACTTAGCCTAATCGTTACATATAGCTAAGGCTTCCTAACTTTCTAGATCAATTTATTTCGTGATAACATTGCCTACAAGCCTGCCTCTTTTTTCTTTATATCTTACGATTTTATCCGCGTTCCCCATCCTTACCCAAGGGCACCCCATCAGAACTCTCTGGGTAAAACGTAACTGACTGATCCTGAATAATACGTTACTTGAACCATATCTATTCCACCATTTGCAATAGTTGAGTACCCATTCCTGTTCCCCTTTGTAGCAAATCTAACAGTATTTTCTTGTCTATTTCAGATGAACCAAAAGTGCAAAGTCTGCGGAGAGCCGGCAGCTGGCTTCCATTTCGGCGCGTTCACTTGTGAAGGATGCAAGGTAAATATCTTACAAGTGCCTTAATTTACTCAGCATATAATATTCCCACTGCTGGGACACAGACCTTTCCTCTATCAAAGGGAGAAGAATGTAATGGTGGACCCAGTGTGGGTCGAATGGGTACCTCCGTGGTTTTCTAATTCCTTGTCCACGACCGATCTTGGCTGAAATATCCAGTATTCACCAACACAATGACGAAGGCAGGAAAGGATATCATTATTCTCTTGCCCTTTTCCCAATTCATTTGGGGTCGGCGCAGCATGACTTCTTCTTCCATACTTCTTATCATCATCATCATCATATCAGCCGTAGGACGTCCACTGCTGGACATAGGCCTCCCCCATGGATTTCCAACAGGACCGGTTGGAAGCGGCCTGCGCCCAGCGTCTACCGGCTACCTTGACTAGGTCGTCGGTCCACCTAGCTGGTGGACGTCCTACGCTGCGCTTGCCGGTCCTCGGTCCGCGGTCTCCACTCCAGGACCTTCCGGCCCCATCGGCCATCGGTCCTGCGCACTATGTGGCCAGCCCACTGCCATTTCAACTTGCCAATCCGCTGTACTTTGTCGGTTGCTCTCGTTCGTCTACGGACATTCTCATTTCTGATTCGATCTCGTAGAGAAATCCCAAGCATACTTCATACTTGCATACTTCTTATATATTCTTCTATTACTCGCGCGTACTTTCATCAGACATGTCCTATCTTGCCATGTCATCCTTTAAACCGTCCATCTATTGTTTCTTTGGTCTTCCTCTACTCTTATAGTATATCCATATTCATACTCAAAACTTAATACTTGTTAAAAAAGGATAACGTCAGAATAATAGTTAATATCCTTACTTCTTATTTTAGATTAGGAAAATTACTCTTGAAGCCACAATAACGGTGTTACTGCTGTACCAACAGGCCAGTAATTAAAAATCTGTGTAATCATTAATTTAACAACACTTATTTTCTAAACTAAAGTTATGCGATTCGTTCTAATTATTAGGAAATGAAAACAGAAAATCGGAAATGTAAATTTCAACAATCGTATCAAGGATCATTGGTTGTTGTATACGGGCGTTTTAAAAAACGCTGCTGGCATAAAAATAAACAACGTAATCAGTCTTAAATATTCACACGCCGCGTCGCCTGTGTGATGCATTAAAAACAATAAATTCCAGTGTTTTTTATAAGACTTTCTCAATTTTAAATACTACATTATCTACGAGATGAGTATTGGTACGTTGTGTCAAAAATTCTCATCGCATACCGAGAAAAAAATGTACCTATTTCTTTGGCCTTTAAATAACCATGGATTCTCATTAATTTACCAAACACTATAACTTAGGTCCAAACAAAACTATCATATCCTAAATCACTTAAGTTTTCTCTACTTACTCAAAGTATAAATGTAATATTTTTGTTCAATATAGTCTCCCATTATTTGAATCAATTTTTGGGTTTTAATTCTTGATTTTATCGTTGGACCCGAAACTATTGGACCTGTCCATGTGTATATATCTAAGATCCAAATAAAAGACCTTGAAATCAAATATATTCGACATTGAACACACGAGACCTGACCAGAAACTAATTATAACAATAGCAGAGGTCCTCAACCCTTCCTCAATAAACATGAACCCATAATTAAAACTTCTCGTCAGCCATAAATGGCGATTTATAAACGTTTGCGTGACTTCATTAAAATGACGATGAATCGATTGACACCTTATTCGAATATAGTTAGTTTGGCTAAGTTATTCGATATGGGACAGCTGATTAATGGTATAATTCTAAATTTGTTGCTGGATGAAAAATTACGTGATTAGTATAATACGTGCCTTTTAAGTTTTGTCTATCATATCATATCTAAGTTTTCCTGCTTCAAATACTCAATCGTTTGACGAGCGTTGTGAGAGCTTGCGTTGTCGTGGTGTAGGATGATACGTCGCTTTGGGTTAGATTTCCGAAGTTCAGCGTTCGGTGCCTTATAAACAAACTGTAGTGTATCAATCTACATAAACAGTTCTACGATCTTCATGTAAAATTGTCGCAACATGACCGGTTTTCGCCACGAACGTAGTACATCTTCTTTGAAGCGCTTCGAGAGCGAACCACTTTAGTCGGCTTGGGCTCGTCTTGGAAGACCCTGATTGTGGATTGTTGTTTGGAATCAGGATCGTAGGCATAGATCCAAGACTAACCACTGATGATGTCGTAGACTCTCCTCGGTTGAACCTTTGAAGGGTTTTCTTACGGCAACTGACGCGGGCCGCCTTATGATCGTCAGAAAGCAAATGCGGGATCCAACGGGAAACTAGCTTTCACACCAAGCGCTTCATGCAAAATCTTCTGAATAGTTGTCCCTGTGATGCCTAAGAACGCCTCTATCTCCCGATATGTCACATGCCGATCTTCGAGGAATAGTTGTCTCACAGCAACGTTTTATTCAAGAGATTTTTCACTAAGACTAGTATGTCTACGCTGGAATTCTAAATACCAGCGTTCGACAGTCCGCAGACATGGGGCTTCTTCTTGAAACACAGATGTTAGCTCTTCGAAACACTGAAGCCGTGTTAGGACTCTTAGGAAGTTATAGAAAATTATTGCACGGACGTTTTCCTTAGTTAGATTCATTTTCGATTCAAAACAACGCTGTGACTAAAAGCATTAATTCCTTCAATTGTTTTCATATTCTAAATCCCAACAAATTTGAATATCGAAAAGTTCTAAATTCCTAAATTGGCGGCAAATATGTAAACGACAGAATTTAAAAAGCATGCCTGGTAATGTGCACTAAAACCGCTAAACCTTCTTAAAAACGCGAATCCAAAAAAAAATACATTCCGTGATCGATTATCAATATCGATAATTGCTTTAATTCCGATTCTAACTCGATCCATCCTCAGCCCTACCATTGTAACTGTAGCATATCTGACCAATTTTGAACTTAATGTGTGTAAAAATAAAGGCTTTATAAGCCGCAGATGTGAAAGCGAATATGTAGATATCGACAATATCCGGGAGATGCACACCGATAATTCGATCAGCACGCATAATCATCCGTTATACTTTTTTTGTTGACGCGTACCAAATGAGGTCAGTTTTTGGCGAGTTTCGCGTGTCTGACTCCATTTAACACTTACCGCAAACATACACTTACTAAAGAAAATGAATATTAATTTATAATCACGAATCGCTGTAGTTAGGCAAAGGTGTAACTAAGTAATAGCACAGACACATTTTACCAGTAATGTTTACAATCCATGAAATAGTGGGTGAGCCAACAACTAGACACAAATCCAGACTTCGTGGCTAAAGACAAAAACGTTTCTCAACCTGGTAATCGAACCCAGGACCTCATGCTCAGAAGTCAGACTTGCGATTGATAGACTGAAAAGATAAAAAATATTATAAAGAGCACGTTTATAAAGTCCCTTTCATAAACAATGTACAGAAAAATGCGTTCCTAAATTAAATCTCAATGAGCACGTTAATAAAGTCCCTTTCATAAACAATGTACAGAAAAATGCGTTCCTAAATTAAATCTCGTTCAATTCTATAAAACAATTCTCGATTAACAAATCAATCTTCCGCTACATTTATTGTAACAAGGGCGAACCGTACTAAACCCACTAGTCCATACAAACGACAATTTCCTTCTTACGCAACGGCAATTTGTATGAATGCAAGTGGAACTGACCGACAATGGCTTGTGCAAGGGTGGATACTGGGTCTCAGGATGTCTCGCACTATAATGGCTGCCAAGGTTATGTAATCAACTGGCTTTTAGGTTAATAAAGTAGGTTATATAAAAAAAGGAGATTGTGTTAAATTGTTTTTTTTTTAATTTATTTAAGAAAATTAATGTGCGTGGTACGAATTTTTAAGACAAATCTGTCTAGACGATAATGAAATTAATAATGATGAAAAAGTATGTCACGTTTTTAAAAGTCTAACAGATTCTAAAGTTGCTGACTGCTGTGATTACGAGTAATAGAGAAGTATAGAAGAAGAAGACATGTTGTGCCGACCCCAAATACATTGGTATAAGGACAAGAGAATGCTACTAAAAATTTTATATTTGTACAAAATATTACAGACATTAAAACTTAAGAACCGGTACAACTATTTAATGAAAACATAAAAAGACCTATTCTATCCCTAAAGCTCAGTGGTTAGCGGTGATCGTTAGCGGGCGGTCGTCAATTTGTCTCGTGTCATGTAATTAGCTGTGCCGTGCTCCCGCGCACCCGTTTGTATGTAAATACGTCGCACGCGACTCGAACCCTCGGACTGAGCGGTCGATTGTTGTGCTTGTTGCTTGCTTGATAGATTTTTTTTGAACGTTATGGTACTTATTCACTGCTGTATATTTCTTAAACTTTTTTTAGTTCCTACCTATAAAATCGTTAACTGTAGTTACTTAAGTTAACAGCACACATGATGAAAAATTGTAGCGCCTCCTAGGGCTCCTAGTAATGTACATCTACAACACCAAAAAGGTTTAAAAGTAAGGTGTAAATGCCTCATCAGGCACCTATTCCAATGCAACCCAGAACACAGCCATCAACCACTTCACTGTCACCTCTACCTTTCAAATCAAGGTATCTAGAGTAAATTCAAGATGAATACTAATCAATTCAATTTTCAGCACTACTTTAAATAATTTCACGGTCAAATTTGTAACCTAGATCTTACATAGTATTGCGTTGTATTTCCAAAATGGATTCCAAATCAGTTTCGATATTTCGCCGACTACAGCTATTTTCCGGCTTGTGAACTTAAGTAGCGGTTTGGCAACGTTGCTTGGTACACCATAAACCTTTTGGTTACTATGGATGGTTATCTACTGGTTACTGGGTAATGGGCCGTGGTTATTTGGGTCGGTAACGATGAATTGTTTGTGTTAGATGTTGGTTTGGGGTGATTGAGATATATGATGTACGCAATTTCGATTGAAGCAAACATTGAACAGGTTGTTGGATTCATAGATTTGTCACTGATAATGCGACTTTGTGGATTTAACGGAGACGCAATCTTGAAGAATGCAGTGTCTACCACGGCCCAAATATTTCCTTTAAACCTCATCCTAAGCAAACTCCAACTTGCCACTCTTTCCAACTACAATTTAACAGCCTCAGTCGATGAAACAAATCTCTAAGTCTAAGGCCACTCGCGATAAACTATCCTTCACCTCAGCTCACCTCATAAAGTAGCAACCGTAATGATAACGTACAGAGCATCCAAGAGTTACGCAATAATTGGAGCACAGCCACTAAGCCAGGTTCACACGTTTTTGCCGAGGACTGGCGATCAACATCAATCACAGCTGCCATTAACTCGCCGTCTGAACCCACCGCTACTCGTAAGTATACTGTTGATATCTTTTTTAGGTTCACCTTCTGTCCTTTGATGGTGGAACGTCGATTGCTGGATAGGAATAGTCGCTTTTTAAGTTTTCTGTAGATTTATTTTAAGGTTTTTCTATTACGAGATACCTACGAGGAATTGAAAAATAGTGGTAGAAAATGTTTTTTTTTTTTCAATTAGCTGTTAGCTGCACTATATTTTTTATTTCCACGATCCGTAAATTCGGATATGTAGTACCGCGCTGTCGATTGAGATAAGGAGCTTGTGTATGTAAGTACTTAATATTTCCATGCTAGATGACATTCATGGCAAATAATGACTGAGCGGGAAAAACCACAGATGATAAATATAATTGTCAAAGATCAAAACAAGGCTGTCACTGTCAAATGCTCATCCAATAAACGTTCTAATTCGCACGGCCGCGCGTCATCGGGGCGAAACGAATTATTTTCAAATTTGGAGCACATTCAAATTGCAGTACGGCACGCGATCGGGAAACGTTGGCGGAAAAGATATTTGACGGTTAGGACGCGTATAAGGCGAGGTTGTGATTAGTGATGTAATAAGTTGATGAGGTATCATCACCCTCGAACAGGAGTAGGAATACAGCTAAGCGAGTATTGAGAATTATCACTTGTGTTGAAGTAGCAAGAAGTTTCAATAGTGTTGTGCAGCTCACCTCTTAAACTGCTTGTCGTGGTTTTTGGGTGCTGTGTTGTTTTTTATTTAAATCATCTTCCTGCCCTTGTCCCATTTTATTTGGGATCGGCTCAACATTCGCCACGCCTCTATTCTCCTCTGTCATTCGTCATGCTATCATTTACGCCTTTTTCCTTCATATCATTTTTCTTCATTTCACAATCCATGTTGTTGATTTAAATACTCTGTTTTTATTCCCAAAAACGACACTATCTAACCTAAACGCAGTATTTTGATTAACAAAGTTTTGCACGCAAAAACGTTTCGTTTTTACCAAATTCCGTTCCAATCTTTAAATATCTGTCAAAAACCAACCATCTACATACACCCTTAACGACACCGCTCAGTTACATTTCGTAACCCGTTCAGTAATAAATCATAGCTTCTAATTTGCTTTTAAAGGTTTTTCTAGAATTATCTGTGTGTGTAATCGTATTGTACGGGGACAATTGCCCTCTCGCCACAACCGTGCCATGAAAGGCACCGCGCGCGTAATTTGTCAACGAGAAACCTTAAATCGCAAAAGAATAAACCTTAATAGCCTCGTCGGCTAATTAATAGGACTATTTTAATTGGCTTTAATGCTTCTATATGTTTAATTATATTTAAATCGATAATGACCTATATTGTGTTAATTAGTTTTCAATTAGATGTTCGAGTAAGTGCTAGTTAGGCTTTAATTGGATTCGTTTGGAATGGTAACTGTGGAAAAGTATTGCTCGATTAGGCATGTGAGTTTTTATGTACGATAATCGCAAGTAGTTAAGGTAAGCAATCAATACCTGCCTACTTGCGTATATACTTATTGGGTTTTGGTCTTCCTGATGGAGGAATACTAGTTATTGTTCTTCAATTTAACGATGCATTTGCTATTCTTCTAGATAATCTAGATATCTGATTTCAACACAACTTTTTAAACACATTCAATGAATGAGGTTATTAATGTTTACTTTGCAAGGACAACCTTGCAATGACAAGGTATCAATTAAAAACGAGATCAATATAAAACGGTTCATTTGCCGCAACGGCCGTCATAGTAGCGACACACCGCCTATTCACTTTGCAATACAATTCACGGGCCGAATCGATTCGTCTCGATTCCGAGCGCCCGCAATCAATTCAAATTTGCACTTACTCACTTTTGCGTGTACGGTCTTGTTTTATTTGTATCGTTTCCCGACGATTAGTCACACGAATTTGAATTTTAAATCATTAATTTCTAGTCGACAATTGATTGGCAGGCCGGTTAATGATTGTCATTGTTTTAGAGAGGTTTCGTGTCGAAATTGTCAACGGACGCAACGCAGTTGGCACACCGATCAACTTATTGGAGCATGGCAATAATTTTTATTCCCGTCACGAAATCTGCAGCGGCGTCCGTCGGACATGTTGTACGATTAGTATTGTTGCATAATTTATACGATTGTGCTGGGTTCAAGGATCTGTTGTTGTCAATAAAGTCAGCTATTGTGTAACTCCTAACGTAAATTGATAGGTCAGTAATTAAATGTTAACAGTTGAATTTATACCAGTCAGCTTCACACATACCTCGTATTTATTTCTTCCTGGCAACACTTTTAACTCTTAAACGACTATAGTCTCAATTCTAATTCTGATAAGTTGTAATCATCGTCTGTGAATACGAATTTAAGAAAAAATGTTCCATTTGAACGTCGATTTTCCCGCCGAGCAAATCACGAGCGGCATCGATTCAAATTAAACGAATAATCGATTGTATTTGAATGTCAGAGCCAATCAAAACATCGCGGTGCGGTGCAGGTCAGTGCTTCCGAACGCAAACGCGGGATGACACGCGCTCGCATTTCGTACCAACATCATCTTACCATCGAAAAAACCCTGAGGCAATCAATTTTAAGGCTTGTCAAATTGGGATAAGGTTGATTATTGATGATCTTGAAGTTGAAGGAGTGCAAAATGCTATTGGTACGGGTCACCACAGTAGGAGAAAGGTCAAAATTTGATGTTGTTAATGTTATCTGGTCGTTCTCACGCTTGTTTCGCGTGCGTGATGCTGCCAACGGTTCATTTGGAAAGTCCATACGGGGTCTTCACTCGATTTGTCACACTTAACGATAAAAAATCACAGCAAAAATCGATATAACAAAATGAATCATGTGTTAAATTATAATTTGCATTGTGATGAGACGTTAGTTTATTTTTAAGTTTTCCTTGATAGCCTAACAATGGCTGGATTAGTTTGGATGATCAATCTGTCTCTAACTAGTTAACAACTGAATTATTAAAGAATGATATTGAGTCACCGAATCAACCTGAGATATAAAGCAAAAGATAGATCAAAAATACTTCGTGGCAAGGCTTTAGCAAGTTATCGAAAAAGCTTTCAACCATCATCGTCCGTTATACGCATAACAAACAGAAGCTCTACCGTCACGATAAAACACCCAAAACCCACAATTAAATTAAACCCACCGATATACCACCACGATTCTTCCTCTCGACAGTCTACCAACAAAACGCCATAGATTCCAAAACGTACCACACATTGTCTACTTACAACGTCTTACAAAGTAACCCTCATAAACCTGTGGAGTCCATCAGCCATTAATACAGCATAAAGCGCCACTACAAAGTTATGGCACTACATTTTGTAGCGATGGGTCTAAAAGACCAGTTTTAGTATCCATAGGACCATATTTCATGGGTTATGGGTATGATCCTATAAATTTTCGCGGCACGCTGTCGTTTGTGGATATTTAATTTTGTTAGACTTATTAATGTGCTATTAAAACACCCACGGTGGTAGGCACTTCAGTTCCCGCTTGTACGTAGTTCAGTGGCGACATCTATATCACGGATCACCACGTTCGAACTACAACTACCCTGTAACTGAAAACTAAACAATGACTTCAATGTGTTACTGAGCTTTCAGTATTTTCAACAATGTATTTTAGTTTTTTTTTTTTTTTAAATGTTGCCCCACACTAGGAATTTCTCCTGTATCGTGGGTGCGTTTACAAACATTTAAACTCACATACACAAACAGCCAGACCCGGAACAACTATCTGTGGGCCATACAAATATTTGTTCCGTGCGGGGATCGAACCCGCGACACGCAGCGCAGCAGTCGATCGCTCAACCACTGCGCCAACCGTGCCGTCTTCGTTGCGAAGGTAGAACGGATTTTAGAGAATGCCTACATCATGCAATCAAAATTAGTAATGCCTTTGACCCACCAGACACTTCGCCTAACTTTCAGAGGATTTCTCTCTGTTCAAGGGAATGCGGATACCTTCTATTCTGCTCCTACCACTAAAATTCTCGAGAATACTTGTTGACTAAGCCACCAGTGGCGATATTTATTAAATGTACAAACGCTAGCTCATCAACTTACATCTCAACCAACTTTATCATTAAAGAATTAGGTTCAAGGTTGATTGGGAAAATTTGACAGTTTCGGGTAACGTGATGATCTGGCCTGTTCGACCAGTGTACAAGTGACATTATTTCTCACAAATCTCGACCATAAATTAGACACATTTCTATGACACATCATTTCTTGTTATGATGGTGGTCTGAGATAACTTAACCGTTCCACAAAGGGTTAAAGATCATGAATAAATAACCTTCGTTATTATTGGTCCATTAAATCTTATCACTTGATGGACTATAAATAATATTCAAACCATAAAATGTTGTCGATCTAATACACGTTGATATTTGCATCATAAACGGTACTTGATTTAATACTTCTAAGATTACTTAAAGCTATATTGCACGATGCCCTAAACTGTATATATTTACATAAAACGTAACGTATGTACGTTGTGGGCTAACTTAACTGAAAAACTGCTATTAACAACTTCACATTAGAACTACTAGCGCCATCTAGTGATACTAGTAACCAGGGACTTAAAAACACCTTCATAAAGGTTACAGAATTATAAGTGTTACAGTCATGTTGAATCGGTAACAGAATCAAATATGTAACACTTTTAAATGTGTAACAGATATAAAAGTAACAAGTAAGTTAGTGTAACAGGTAAACGCAGCGTACTAAAATATAATTGATTATTTCAGTTACACATATTAATACTTATTAACACATATAAAAGGTTACAGTTTGATTTGGTAACAGTATTGTATCTGTTACACTTTAAAGTGTTTTTCTGTTAAAACTGTTTTAAAAGACAGTGTTAAAAACACTTATTACGGTTACAGTTAGAGTCCCTGCTAGTAAAAGCGGTCATCAATGTTAACTTGTGTAATTAATAGTGATTACATAAATAAGTAACTTTATTGTACGTATTTATATGATAAGTAAGTTTATAGTCGCAATAAAAATACTTTAGCAAATAAATCTATCTAAAATTATTAATGTTTTAGTTAAACTCTGGAACTGTCAAATGGACTAAGGTGACCACAATTCAATATATTCCTAATAAATTCCTTAACAAAATCACAGTCCTAGCAAAACAATAGTGTTCACGTTTCGTCAGGGCCCTCGTTGCCTAGCAACGGATAATTTATTGTTCTCTTACGTTCACCTCTCGCCAGCGATGCGCGAGCGCATCCTTTGCTTTTATGACCGCGAGCTAGAGCGCAGTGTACAATTGCGGACTAGGAAATGAAATATTTTGTTTTTTTTTTGTTGAGAAACCTTTCTGCACTGTTTCATTCTTAGAAGCAATATGTTTGCAGGGACGGACACTTGAAATGGTTTGTGGAGACATTGAACAAATTAAAAATCATAACTGGAACATGCATTATACCGGAATCCCTATATCTTATTTATCTGAACGAATCTGGATGAAATTGGCACAGGAATAGATTACAGTCTATAAAAAATATGTGCTATTGCCCATCTGATAGTGAGGATAAAAATATGTGAACTATAGTACAATCCGTCGGACAATAACCGAACTCCATGCTGGCGATGGGGGATCAGATAGTGGTTTATAAATTTGACTTATTTTCATGTATTTCGTATGGTATCTTACATATTCAGCTTTAGTGATTCTATTTTTTTTAAAGAAAAGTCAAACAAAAGCTTTGCAAAACTGCTAACATATTAATCGAGCCCAAAAAAAAAAAAACATTAAATCCAAGCCATTATCAGCACCCACCCTATGCCACTGGCCTCCCACCTGTAACTGGCGCGCGCGCAGGTCATAGGTGGCAGCGGCCAGGTCGCTCGTAACTTCGCCCGTCGCCCGGCGCCGCCCGCGACTCTTGCGCAATGCAGCCAATTTATGCACATACTGATATATACTACAAGTACTGTCATAGGCATATGGTGGACGGTGCTGTACTGTGCTGCAGAGATTTTTGAATGAGCGTCTTTTATTTTTTTTTTTTTCTGAAGAAAATGGCATAAGCTTACATTTGAGTATTTATGTGGTTGACTTTAAGAGTAGGGGAAGGCCGAAGAAACGATGGATGAATTGAGTAAAAGATGATATGGCTTGAAAAAAGATGACGGCTGAGATGACTATATGATAGAGGAGTATGGAAGAAGAAGAAGGTGTGCAGCGCTGACCCTAAATAAATTGGGATAAGGCCAGCAGTATAACGATGGCTTTTTTCGTGAAGTATTGAAATGAATTTTCGAATTTGACTTGTAAAATATGTAGTTGAACAATTGGCGACTTTTTCCTTTGTAAAACATTTAAGGATTATAGATGCTTTGTTTAATTGTTTTTCGCTATAAAAGGATACCTTGCTCGCATGATCGCACCAAAAGTAATTGTTAATAGATTATAATATAAATATATAATGAGTTCAAGAACATTAAAATTAGTTATCACTATTTTAGTAACGCAGAAAGGTACTATTGAAGTTGCTATTAACCACAATTAATGTTATTTACTAACTCTATAATTATTTTTAATGCCAGTCTTTGTTCAGGTCGCAACAAAGATATCTTACTAACCAGTAATGTCTCAGGGTTGCCAATTACTAAAATATTTGAAACATTTCTATACAGGCCTGTACCTAAGAATAAAACATATGACGCAATTAATATAACGCATGCGACGGCTACGATTCCCCACGCTTTTATCTACTCGATTAATTTAAATATCATATTGAATCATTGCACGACACTTTACTTTAATTACTTTAAACGTTTTAAATATGTTGGCGACTTGCGTGGAGGCTTATGGATTGCTGTTTGCGACTGTCCTTTACTGGACTTTTACTACTGGCAAGCAGGAATATTGTTCGAGTCCAGAACCAAAGAACTGCATCTGATTTAGGCATATAAGGTTAGATTAAATACATTATAGTTTCGTTGGTACCTAATATGTCAAAGTCATACTAAATTCAGAAAATACGAATAAAAGCCACCGTTGTATAACAATATAATACATCGTTGTACTTATAAGTATTTATTATTATCTTTTCTTTTAAATTAGCGATGTCATCACCAAAATAAGCTTTGTTTGCCAAGTTGAAATGGCATTTACTGTCCCGAATATAAGGGTGAAAGTCCTTTGTGATGAGGTTATGTAGAATAACGCCGCACGCGCAGTATAATTCGCATCACGCACGCAGCACGTTCAAAGATGGCATTGTTTCAGTTTAAATTCTTCATCTATGACGTGATCCTGCAATTGGTCAATTGTAGGGTCACCATACTGGGATTTCCCATCATTTACCGGTATTTTTACTATTTTAAAGCACCTTTTTTCTCGCTAGTCTCTTTTCATTTTGTTGGCATTTTGTTCTTAAGTTTTAGGTCAATTTATTCTTTTATTTTAAATTGAAGATCTCCATGCTGTATAATTTCTTGGTCAAATGTTGAAGAACGTAATATTTCAACAAATCGTAATTTTTCATAACAAATAATAATACTCTTAACACTTCTTAGCATATTCAACTGTCAATTTTTCAGAATAAGAATGTCTAATTTCGCAATTACAAGGCCAACTTAGATATTACGTGAGGATTTAAATATGAAACATAAAGACTGAAAATAAATTATTTTACTGACGCATTTACGAAAATTAACGAGTAAAATTTTAAATTGTTTCCAATATTTTCAATGTTAAACGAGTTTTATTTACATTCGATTCTCACTTATGGACAATCATTTTACATAATTGTTTTTAACAACAATCAATTCAAAATAGTAGTTGAACTCAAACACAGATTTTGATATGTTTGCTAATGACTGGAAGGTGATACTATCAGAATGTTAGGTGTTAAATAAATTTTATGTTTAAATAAATTGGCTTCAGTCCGTCTATTCAAATAAATTAATAATGCACGCCAAAATATAACACTTGACATGTTCGCAAACAAATTAAACCCAACTATAATTCATTTCGGGACTGTCCCACTTGTCAAAGCAACATGGCGTCAATAGCAGGTGGCTTCTGATTGTCATTCATGCGACGCGGTGGCGTTTTGCAACCATTTTGGTAATGTTAACGCGTGTATGTTTAGTTAACGCTCGTTTTTCATGTTACCCTGGTACATATTTGTGGTTGATACTTTAATATTTGTGAACTAAAAATTGAAATAAAAACAGCTACCAGTTACTAGGCAGAAACTAGAATACGCTGGTGGAATAAAATTAAGCTATGCGATATTTTGGACTAGGAGTATAGTTTGATTAATATCGAACGCTTTTCCTAGCTTTTCAAGCGCGAAATTGGAACGAGTGTATTCCTTAAAAGACCTTAAAAAACTCGTAAAACACTGAAACTATAAAGTATACGATCATAATAAATGAAAAGAGAGAGATTACATTCAAAACTAAACTCGTAAAACCAAACAGTATCAAGCACAATAATGATTGCAATCAAACAAATCGAGCTTACAATCTCAGCAATCTAAAACTCATCACCAAAAAAAACAACTCTAAAACAATAGGCCACAATTTACGTAATAAATTCACCGAAAAATCAAGGTCAAATGAAAACAAAACCATAGTTAAACACGTGTAGCAGACCGGAACCGAACCGGCCCATATCCACCGGTAAAGGAAGTGACGTCTTAAACCGTGAACACGACATTTGTAAGGCAATGTTTTCACTATCGGAGTTACGCGGTCCGGTAAGCTCTAACCGGCCGTGTAACAGCAGCTTAAGGTCAAACTTTACCAAGTAGTCCTGATAGTGAGTCTTGTGAATTCATTTATTGGTAAAGAAATAAAGTTGTATGTCATCCCAGCACGTTTAAGAACGGGTAAAACTTGACCGGTTCTCTGAATCTTAACACGACAGGTTTCATTATTGACTCACTCTATCACCTTTTGAGAAAACAGATTTTCACATGGATCTGCTAATCGATAGACAAATGAAACTTTAGAGAGCCCAATTAAAACAAAAAAAAAAAAGACTAAAAACTCTTTGCTGTTTTTTCCAACCAGTCACATATGTATGTCTCATTCAAAAGCTTCTTTAAAAACAATAAACAATCGTTCAAAGTGCATGCTATCGAAAGGCCTATGTCATTCTGTTCAAAATCGTTCGTTTTTCTTTTTCGCCAGCCAGTAACATGTGCCTTTCCAAACTTTCTTCTCAATACTGCAAACAGCAAAAACAATCATTCAAAATCCTATAAAATAGATCCATAGTTCTCTCACTCATTCACCTAGGAAAACATAGACCAAAGACACACATTTATCCCATTTATTCAGCTTCATAATAAAATTAGAACGAGATATTTATTAATAACGTTGTCATTTTAATTAGCAATCTAAGCTAGGACCAACCTACGACCTCCCATTTTCAATTTTATTCACCACATGAACCATAATTCTTGGCCATCATGTCAATTATACATATTCAATTGAGCTCTATGCACTCTGCATATGCATGGAACCGGTAGCTACCCGTTTCGCTGATTAAATTTAATTAAATAAAGCAATTGCTTTTAGAGTTGACAGTTATTTACGGTTGGTTAATTAACGATATGACAAACAATTGTAAATTGATGATTGTTCATTATTGTTGGTGGTGTTAATGTGAAATCTGTTGCCTCATCGTATAGTGCTAAATATCTACTTTCAGACGGGTTGTCTATATGTCCATATATTGCAACTATTACAACAAATAGTCCTTTGGGATATTTCCTTGTCTTGTTTCGCAGCTGCTTTGTAATCGCAGTATGGTATTATAACCGAGGAAAGATAGTAATACAGCTGCTCTTGGAGAATGTAATCTTCTTACAAAATCAAGAATCCTGACTAGGACTAAGATTGGGTGTCATATGAAGATCTACATAAATTAACTAACGTTTTTCTCTCTCTTTTCAGTCCTTCTTCGGCCGCTCTTACAACAACTTGAACTCGATCACAGAGTGCAAGAACAACGGAGAATGTGTGATCAACAAGAAAAACCGGACGGCGTGCAAGGCGTGCCGCCTGCGCAAGTGCCTCATGGTCGGCATGTCCAAGTCTGGCTCACGCTACGGCCGCCGATCCAACTGGTTCAAGATCCACTGCCTCCTGCAAGAACAGCAGCAAGCTGCCCAGTCCCAGTCACCTCCGAGAGTGCCTTCCTCACCACATCACCCGCTGGCGCCTCCCTTCCCACCTCACCTGTTCCCTGGACTTGCGAGACCGAGGTCAAAAGAAGAGCTAGCTCTCCTCGGCTTAGACGACTACAAGCCTCCTTGCTCCGCGTCCCCAGATTCTCATAAAAGCGGGTCCTCGCCAAAGTTAGACGAAAAGTCGAGATTACAATCCCGGCCGCCGGACCGGCCGCTGACGCCGCCCCGAGATAACTTCCACCCCCTCCACCTCGCCAACATCGCCTCCTTGCCCCACTTCCCCCACTCGCCCTTCCTACCCCCGCCGCCGTTCAGCCCGTTCGCACACAACCACCCGCTGTTGTTCCCGCCCGGGTTCCACCCGATATACTCAAGACATCTGTTAGACCACGCAGCGTTACGGCAAGCTGCTGAGAACAATAATGACGTCAGAATCGACGACCACAATGAGCGGACAGAGTCGTCGAAACGTTTCTTCCTGGATGAGATTTTAAAACAACAGCGGTCTTCTCAGCCCACTCCTCAGGAGGATGTGATTTCCGAAGCGGAATTCGTTCCGACGCCGCCCGCTGAGAGGAGAACCTCTGAATCTCCGCTGCAGGAGAACCCTATGGACTTGTCTGTTAAGTCTGACGGAAGGTCGAGTTCCGCGCGACGAAGATCAGACGACAGTGAAGTGATAGTGCAGGACAATGAGGATGGGGAGTCCGGCAGCGGCGCGGGCTCGGCCAGCGAGGAGGACGACGTGTCGTATTCACAAATAAAGAGGATCAAGCTGCACCCTCTGGACCTCACCACCAAAGTCTGACGTCACTCGCCGCGTCACCTAGTGCCCTTACTATAGACTGTATTACACGTCAGTGAAAGAATCGAAGGCCAGTATAGAGGAATGTGATTTTTGTTTAAGCTCAAACACTCGAATGTAGTTTGATTTGTTATCGCTTGAAAGAGTCTATCCAAATACGTATAATAAGTAATGTTTAGTAAATACAATGTTATTGGTACTTAACGAGCGGTTTAAGGTTATGTACAAAACGAATGTAAATAAATAAATTATTCTTTGTATAGTATAAGTTAGGCTAGAATAGATAATTATGTTTTTTTGGAAAATGGAAACAGCCGGGTGTTGCAACATTCCATAACTGAGAAAAAGAATCTTATATATTTTTGTATAAACGTTTGAATATAATTTATTTCTAGTAGAATTTCGAAGTGTTGATTGTGGTTGTAAAGTGTTAACTTCGGGTGCATTGTGAAGCCTTTTATATTTCTAAGTCTTCGTATTTCTACCTGTAGCTAAGTTCTATTATTTAATCACGACTGTCGGCTGTACTTTTATATTGATTTTGTAAAATAATCTCTTAACATCTCTTTCTCTCTCTTAGAGTGTTGTTTTTGTTTGAAATTATTTGTTTCTTTTTTCATTTCTATATTAGAAAGAGATGGTAAGAGCTAAAGGATAATATACTCGATTGTGACACAAACATTCCTATTATTGCTCAATATTGTTGATGTAAACTCTCTTAAATACATTTCCATTTACTCAGGTAGTGAAATACACATTCATACTCAAATTTAATACTTTGTTTGACAAACGTGTTTTTTTTTGTAAATATAAATATAGGTAGAGTGTTTTTTTTTATTTCGTAAACAAATGTTTGTAATGAATACATTCCACGGAGACGTACAAAATAAACTATTCATGCACTCGACTTTGGTTTTTCTTTTCAACTATCCCCTATATACAAAGCAGAAGTAATGATATAAGGAAAGAACAACTTCACAACTGAGACATCGGAGAATTTAAGAGCGTTTATACCTTACTGCTTTTCATACAATCTTTCAAGTAGTTTTTTTCCGAAATGACTGAACCGATTTAAATGAAACATTATACGCATAAGCAGGATACATAGGACTAAAAAGTTACTAACAAATATTTTCAAAATGTTTTTAAAAACGAGATAATTGGAATTTTCTGTTTTTATAGAAAATTTATAATCGGTCTAATTTAACTGTAACACTATTTTTCGAAAATGTTTTTAGTAACTTTTTGGATCTGTGTATCCTGCTTATGTGTACGAAGTTTCATTAAAATCAGTTCAGTCATTTCGGAAAATAACGACTTGAATGTTTGTATGAAATATCTTAAGGTGTAAATGCTCTTAAAACTACTTAGAGAATTACACTATCTTGAACAATTACACTATCTAACTCACAGTATAGAAACGAAAAGTACCTAGTTGAAACTAAACGAGACACCATTCAAGACAACTGTAGTAGCCGATCTTATAAGAAACACAAACTAGAACAAATAAGCCACTGGTCAACCTGTAGGACTAGTAAAAATCAACTAATTGATCCTACTGAATTCAAGTAGTCATTTTACTATGTCAGGCTTTTAACACTGCCCTCTGTACGATACTGTTTTAGCCCCAACATTCAATCAGTAATGACGATAATTGATAATTCAAAAACGTACACAGCTGACTTGTACCGAAAAGCTTTATTCAATTCTCCAGAGAACCTCCAGACACTTAGAGAGAGACTTTCCAGAAACTCGTTTTAAAAATACCAAATGCTTTGAAAGTGATAGCCAGTTGTCAAGGCACTCTAATGTAAAGAGTCTACTCACTCAATTTTAAGTCCGTGGAGAACTGTTTTGTCATTTGTAGATCTTTGACAGTCGTTACAGGTAGTCAGTAGCCCGAAAATCTGCCAACCAGTCTTAAGAATGGGTATAAAGGGTGTAAAACACCTCTTAACGAAGCCGAAAGGCACAGGTTCTCCCTGTCATTGCGATCATTTTTTTGTTCTACACCATACCTGGGAACCTTCTAGTTACGGAGATATTAGGGGTCAAAGTTCCAACTTTTTGACAAGTATTTTTTTAAATACGAGTTTTTAATGTAAGATTTTTACTTTAAACACCTCCACGACCCCCTTACTATTCAATCCGTCCATCAGCACAATGTTTTGAGTGCGTTACATTGAGTTCTACCACAAAACATGATTACACCCCCCAAAAAAAAGTCGTTTCCCAGAAATAATTTTTGCGTAAAGTTACTTAGTTTCATGTACAGAATGCTTGGTTGACGGCTTCGTGATGAGGTGATTTACACCGTGTATATCGTATTACCCAGTACTAGCTGCTTGAATTCAGCTTTCCCCTTTGCTGAAATACATAACATAAGCACGCCTGTAATTCTCGAAGGGTTAGGCAGAGATGTACACCTCTTACCTTAGTAGTAGAAGTACCTTATAGTAAAACAACATTTCACCAGTTATGTTTAAGTCCCATGTAATAGGGGGCGAGCCTATTGCCATCAACTGGGCACAAATTCAAACTCCGTGGCTACTACTGAGAAATGCCTGATGGGAAAACTCACGAACAATTTGCCATACCCGGGAATCAAACCCTGAACCTTATTCTTAGCAGTCGCGTTTGCGACCACTGGAACAACGACACAGTCTACTCAGATCAACGTGTTGAAATACAAGCCTCCAAAACATTTCGTACAATACGCGTGTTGGCAAATTATAATTGCCAACTAATAGAGATTAATTGAAATCGATGCACCAAAAGGAATGCCGACATCTACTTAATTAATACAACCACGGTTTCCTCTTAATAAAAAGGACCTTGCCTAGTTTTATTCTACCCGATCCGTAATAATAATTGATAGATTGACATGCAAATACACGAGCGAGGTGTGGCCACTAACAATCAATTCACTAATAAATCTTAGGATTTGTAACAACAAAAAAACAGACAAAATGTCAGGTATTTTACATAAATACGACAGAAATAATGACTCAAATTAAATGGAACCAGTAATTTTTGTTCAAAGTCAAATACCATATTTGTTGAACGACGCGACGTTACAAAGTATCGTTTGTGTAATATTCTAGAAATATTAAAGAGGAAAAGTGTGAACATTCAGAAAAAAAAGCTTGTAATTATTAAAGTTTCATGAAAGTAACTTAAAGGAAAAGCTCGACCTATACCTATATACAGGGTGTTTGGTGCATCGTTTGCCAAATCGAATAGGCCGAAAGGAGAGGTCATTTGCTAACTCTTCATGCCCTATAACTCATTCCTTGCCTCACCGGGTTTTTTATATTAACTTTTTAATTTAAATTTGGAAAAATTCCAAAATTCAACATTTTAGGTCAAAAAAAAAAAGAAATATTGTTTAGACTTAAAATTTCGATTTAATTTTGATGTGTACTCTTGTATGATTCTATCAAATTCAAAGTTACTTGCTAGTTACAATTAGTTTATTTTTTAATAGCTCGTAAAGTTTTTGTAAAAGAAAATTAAACTTAAAACTCAACTTTAAATAGCTATAAAAAAAAAAAAAAAAAAACTAAAAGCGATCGGGATCTTCGAATACCTTTAAAAAGTTCTGTAGTCTGTCTCCTTTCCAACGGTATGCAATATGTCCAAAAAAACGTTTAATATCTTTTAATTTTTAACTAAATGTGTAATCGAGACACTAGGCTGATATTCGACATTACAGTAAGAACAGTAGTTTTAACATAAATAACATGCCTCAAGTAAGTAGACAGATACTGTTATGTCACTAGTGCGTAGTGTCCTATCTCTTTCTTAAACAGAAACCAACGTTTTAAGAATTTGAAATTAAAAAAAAAAAAACAGAAATCACAAATCTTGTTCGAGTTGTCCGCCACTGTTGCGAATGCACGCGCGGCATCTTCATCTTATCTCAATTGTAGTGGAGCGTAAACGTATTTCTGCTTTGATAGTCACGAAAGCCGCATCAATGCGTTGGACTAAATCATCCCTAGTCTCAACTTCCGTGGTTCACGTTTTATACCCTTAATGGAATATTATTCCAAAAATTTTTAGTTTAATGTCTAAAGTGTGAAAAAAACTTTTACTTTTACCGTGGTTTCATAAAACCTCAAAATCCTTTTTTTTTATTTCAAATTCTTGAAACTTTGGTTCCTGTTTAAGAAAGAGATAGGACACTACGCACTAGTGACATAACAGTATCATTCTATCTACTTACTTGAGGCATGTTATTTATGCTAAAACTACTGTTCTTACTGTAATTTCGAATATCAGCCTAGTGTCTCGATTACACATTTAGTTAAAAATTAAAAGATATTAAACGTTTTTTGGGCATATTGCATACCGTTGGAAAGGGGACAGACTAGAGAACTTTTTAAAGGTATTCGAAGATCCCGATCGCTTTTAGTTTTTTTTTTTATAGCCATTTAAAGTTCAGTTTTAAGTTCATTTTTCTTTTACAAAAACTTTACGAGCTATTAAAAAAGAAAGTAATTGTTCCTTGCAAGTAATTTTGTATTTGATAAAATCATACAACAGTAGACATCAAAATTAAATCGAAATTTTAAGCTTAAACAATTTTTTTTATTTTTTTATTTGACCTAAAATGTTGAATTTTGGAATTTTTAAAAATATAAATTAAAAAGTTCTTATAAAAAAACTGGTGTGGCAAGGAATGAGTTAAAGGGCGTAAAGAGATAGCAAATGACCTCTCCTTTCGGCCTATTCGATTTGGCAAACGATGCACCAAACACCCTGTATATCAGTAGCATGATGCTGATATAAGAACAAAAACAAGAACAACTGATTTGCTAAACCACGCACAAAAATTAAAAAGGAAATGAGCCGGACATGTATCACGACTCAAAGATATCAATATGCAAGTACTTAATAATATTATGGACAAACACTGAAAGTCTCCTAGCTACAATAATGATCTCTAATAGCTTAAGTGAGGACTGAAACTATTGGGTAACTTGGCAATTCATAACAGCTCACATGGCCCACCATTGCAGTTCACTGCTTCGCTAAACATTTTAGGGCTTTTCTACTAAAGTTCATCAAGGCAAAAACCATGTTTTAAGCCAGCA
This sequence comes from Cerastis leucographa, assembly GCA_963082945.1. NCBI lineage: Eukaryota > Metazoa > Arthropoda > Insecta > Lepidoptera > Noctuidae > Cerastis > Cerastis leucographa. The sequence continues at coordinate 19,758,857 of OY720359.1, forward strand.
GAAAAATTACTTATCTTCTTACCTTCCAAAGACAGGGCTTAACACTTTCGCTCCCAACTTCAAATAGTCCATTTTTTCTTATATGCCGAAATCTACAAGGTGTTGTTTTGCATCCTCGTCAAATTTCAGGAGGTGGTCACAAAAGACATAAATAATCAATTAAAATTACGGTACCTAGTTGATTATCATTAAAAGCTGATTTTTTTGGTTGTTTAAGTTTGTCAATATTTCAGAATAACCCCTAATCGTGGTTTAGGGAACAAGAAATTATCGAATAAACGTTTGAGATTGTTTGTATGTGTGTAAACGAGGTTATAGGGCGAGAACCAAACGGGCTTTGTTGAAAACATGGGTGATTCACACTTACCGATTTCGGTAAACACTCCCACGTCACTTTGTACCATCGTATTGTTGTTCATAGTAAACGTGTCATACGCACGCGTGATGAGACATATCTCATATGAATGTTGATGCTATTGTATGCATTATTGTAAAAGTGTACATAATAGGGGTGCGAACTGGGTAAAGAAAACGACATTCTACTATATCCGTCAGACAAGAAATACAAAAAAATTAAATACGTATTTTTTGTTTTATAAAAATATCAAACAATTACTTAGTTAAAACTCATTAAAGTTGGAGAGTGGGGGCTCACTACGTCACAAGTAGGTATAAAACTTACCTACATGTGACGTCATGCGCCATTTCAACTCAATATATCTCCGTAATTTTATGACCACGTGAAAAAAGAAAAAAATACGTGTCCAATACTTTTCAATAAACTACCCGATGGACAAAGAAAAAAAAGTGAGCATCCTCTATTAGATGAGTTGTCAGTAATGTCATTTGATATTATAGGCACAAATGCGTCTGTGAGAGTTGAAGCTGATCATCTTCCCGTCTTGTCCCGTTTTATTTGGGGTCGGCGCAACACGTTTTCTCCTTCCATTCTCCTCAGTCATACGTCGCAGCATCATTTACTCCTATCTCGTTCATATCATTCTTCACGCAATCCATCCATCTTTTCTTTGGCCTTCCTCTCCCTCTCCTTCCATCAACATAGTTGAAGCTGTTGAATGAAATCAGAACGCTCTTTTATTCTGAAATATATAAAATTGTTTTGATTCACAAGTGTCATACAAGCATAGTCTCTGAAATTCCATTTCCCATTTACAATATTGGTATTGGTTTACTTATCAAGTAGGTAATTGACGGACGAAAAAATAAAAATAATTAAAGTGCCATTTCTGCTGATTTTCAGCTGAAAAGTTAAAATCATAAATGGTGTATTTAGAAAATTTGAGTTTTCCAATAAAACAGGAAAACTAAAAAGGAAAATAAAGTCAGCTTTGGTAAAACATTGCATAGCATTATATTAAAAAAAAAAACGAGATGCCAAAAATATTTAAACATATTAACTCCGATCTTAGTGGCGTAACAGAAACTCGTGGCAACAGTCGCAAAATAAATCATACAAGTAAAATAAATTATTCAAGACTCACACCTAATAACTACATAAGAGCATTAGGTTACAGAAAAAAAAAACTTAACAGATACCTTTATTCTTTACCTCAGATATACAAGCTTACTGACGTAAGTCAAGTTCCAATGTTACAAGTACGTGCTGTACTCTGAGTGGTGCTAAGTTAAGCTTTCTATCTGGCTTCAATAAAATAATGTTTTTTTTAATAATCCTATTCTATTTAAATATGATTGCTATCTACGCGATGTAAACGGATGGAGTGATAAATTACTTTTTTCGGTAGGACTCAATGCTACGTACTCAAAGCAACAAGCATTGCAAAGTACGGGGGTTGCATTGAATGGTCGTGGAGGTATTTAAAGTTAAGTTAAAAGATTAAAAACTTGTATTAAAAAAAAGTTGGAACCCCCAATATTTCCGTAACCAGAAGATTCCTAGGTATGGTCTAGATCAAAAACATGAGGACATCCGCAAGAGAACCAAGGTTACCGACGTAGCCCGAAGAATTGCCAAATTAAGTGGCAGTGGACAGGGCTATTGCTCGCAGAACGGATGGCGGATGGGGCCGAAAAGTTCTGGAATGGCGACCGCGAACCGGAAGACGATGCGTTGGAAGGCCTCCCACTAGGTGGACTGATGACCTGGTGAAGGTTGCGGGGATCCACTGGATGCGAGACGCACGGGACAGGTCAATGTGACACTTTGGGGAGGCCTATGTCCAGCAGTGGACGTCTTTTGGCTGAAATGATGATGAGGGTTTTAAAAACCCATTAGGTAATTCCTAAATGGTATTATCTGCTTCTCCAAAAAAAAAAGGATTCGTTTTGGTCACAGATTGCATGGCAGGAAAGGACCTTTGAAATAAAAAAATAAGAATGCAGATAAGCTCCATTCAGCTAGTCCATTGATAACATTACATAACAAGATTACAAGTCAACAGTATAAGAATGTAATTTCCTTAACAACTTCCAAGGAAGCCTACATGAACAAGCTCACATACTGAATGAAGGCTGATACCAATGAGTGAAGCAGTCCCTTTAATTAACCGTACCGATGGCCAGGGAAAAACTTGGACGCACAAATAGCGTGGACATTCATCCTATTGAATCTCGGAGCACAATCTATGGAATCAGTTGTAGACGTGCAAAAAACGTGGTTTGTCATGAATATGCATTAGTTGTTACTGCTAACGACCTGAGCACGCGAATACGCGACCTACCACAATGACAGCTAAAAAAAATAAGTTAGTATGTAGTAGAGTAGAAGTAGTATGCTATTTAAAAAATAATTTTTGCGCTTACATTTTTGTGACTTTTCCGTTATAATTTAGTTTTTTTTTTAAGTGAAACTTCTTATGCGACTTCCAACAAGTTTAACGCTACTATTTCTCAAACTCACTAAGAGATGGCGCTATAAGGTTTGTGACTACGTAGTTCTACTAGGTACCTACGCAAGATGGCGTGCAAACAGTCATGCATTCGACCCTTCGGTGTGACCAGCCTTCGCTCAATTTCCATGAGTAGAATAACCTCGATAAACTTATGTAAATAAGTGTACAACAATAAAACAATAAAATATTATTTAAAAGCTCAATAAAATAACGAGAGTGAATGCGTGACACTCGAACGCATGCGTGTAGTATTACGAAGTTTCACTTCTTCCGCGCGGAGGGACTCCACGCCCAATTTTTTTTTTTGAAGTGAATCTTCTTATGGACTTCCAACAAGGTTGCGTTAAACGTTTAACGCTACCATGGAGGTAGAAAAAAAGAGACAGAGCGAGAGTGAATGCGTGGCACTCGAACGCATGCGTGTAGTATTACGAAGTTTCACTTCTTCCTCGCGGCGGGACTCCACGCACAATTTTTTTTTTATACTTCTTAAATAGGTTTTCGTTAGGCTGCAACTCGTCTGTTTTTAATGATGTGGGTGGAGTACGCTTGCCTTGAAGAAACCGATTAATTCAACTTTGAAGAGATTGCAATGCTCAGGGAACAGAAACGCCGGCAGTGAATTCCACATACTGACGGTGCGCACCATATCTTCTTCACAATGTTTTCAATTCTTATAAAAGAAACACCACAGTACCACCTGAGGGTCTAGCGTCCTTGGCGATCACTTTCAAAGCGTTTCGTATTCCTGCAACGAGTTTTCGGTAGCCAATTCAATACATTATTTACTTTTTATTCATTATTTTCGCTTATAGACTTGTTTAAGACGTCATTTAGCTGTGCTTAGATTTTCTTAAAAATACTTACATAAAGTAACTCCTATCTTCAGCCTCTTGGTATGTAAGCTACTATCAACCACGTTCTATTATAAATCAAGCACTAACACTACTACTTTCAATCTTATATTATTCTTAAACATTTGGAAATGCATGTAGGTACGTGACCCCTGTAGCGGTAGCAATACAACAAACAAGTAACATATCAATTCTACATACTAACATATCTTGTACATAGCATTGATATACAAAGAATAATTAGAATGAACACAAACAAAAAATAACCGTGACCAAACCAGGAAGACTGCAACACTTACTAAAACAATTCACACACACACAAAATAAACATAAAACAAAGCTATCAAAAAAGGTTTATGTTTTTAAGAAGCCGCTTTAAAAACTGTCCAATAACGTTAATACTCTATAAATTGTTGATTATTAAAGAAAAACGCGTTTTACTTCGCGTAACAAAGACGAAAGTACCTACAGCGTGATCTATGTCTGTTGTCTCCATAATTCAACGCCCCGCGGCGCACGGTACCGCGTACACTCATTATTTTTAAAACATAGCTCACTTATACGGTGATATTGCTGCAAAAAGTTGGTATATATTGCTGTAAAAAGTCTTCAGTCGCGGGAAACTTAATGGCTGCCTGTTATACGAGATTCCTTGGGCCCGCGCATTCGTTGCCATTAATACGAATTTCGATTAACTGAATGTGTTCTTTTTTTTGTAAGGCACATATTTCATTCATAAAGTGCGATTAACGCGTTGTTATGTAGACTGGTTTTGTTTTGGTGATGTCAGGTGTTGTTTATGATTTGGTGTTGTGTGGCACGTTTAGTTTTTTTTTCGTGTTTATGTTGATTACCTACTCTTGAGCAGAGGTACTGAACAAAGACTTGTCTCTATTAACTGATGTCAATTTCAAAATTTTGTGTTTATTTTAAAGCAATAATAATAAACAAGATTCGTGTGTTGGCGAAAATAACCTTCTTGAGTCAACTTTTATTAAATACCTATCTACAAATTTTATAGTCTTACGCACTGCTTTGAAAATCATAATCTTCTACTCAATAAGCTTAAACTTACATCACAAATAGTATTGATCTAGCATCATGAAAGATGGCCCCAATTTATTGCATTCTTGTATTAGATTTTGATATAAAATCAATTGACATTGCAAATAAGCTCCAAGTTTATTTACAAACATCAATCATTAAACTGATCCAAACAGACGTATACATTTGATTGTCAGCTATTCGACGTGAGCTAACGATCTCAAATACTAAATCATAAACTTGAAATCATAAAGCGTTTTTAGAGCATGCTCTTGGCTTCGATATAGTTATAATACTTGGGTACTCAAGGCTCATATTATAAAACCGCTCATTTAAGAGCTCGTCTTAAGAATGCCAGCCATTACAAATGTTTATCTTCCATTACTGTATCTGATCTGTATATTTAAATACCTCAACTAAAACTTAAATCCGAAAAAAAAAAGAAAATTCCAAGTTCGGTACGTTTTAGCAAAGCTTAGTGATTGGCTTCCGCGGCATAGGTTGCAAGTTCGATCCCTGTACAAATCATTCCGGAAAAGTTAGCTTGCATACTCGTATTTACCAACATTGTCTTTAATCATAAGTATCATGATTAGATTCTATGTATATTTATACAATCAACAAAATAGTACGCATTCATTTTTAATTAATTTATAATGTAGATCTTCAATTAAATAATATTATTTTAAAAGTATTTTTTAAATTAAATTATTAAAAAATATTATTTTATTATTAAATAAAATTTATATTTCATTAAATTAAAATTTAATTGTGGACATTTTATTTGACATAAATGTTTGTATTAATTTAATTTTCATATTTTTTTATTTTTATTTTGATATTTTTAGTCGTAATGTGGCGTGTTTCTGTCTCTGATGTGATTAACTATTACTAACATTATTTTTAAGTGTACTAAAACTAACACTTAGTGTAACCAAATGATATGGATAAAAAATCTGAAATAAAATGAATTGAATTAAAATCAAGCTCATTCTACATCACTGAGCTACTAAAGATCAAAAAGTGCTATTTCGTTTTAAGAAAATAAAATTTGTTTTTTGAATCTTACGAATAAACAATCACTAATTTATATAATCGACAGTGCAAAGATGCAACAAAAGACGACTCAATTCAGAAGCCTGACAATTACAAAATTATACCCAAACAGTAAGTACCTATTCTCATTAAAAACACAGTGCCTACTTAGGTCGTATACCAGTCGTAGGCTAGGCTAGGTCGGCTCCTAATTACGTATTCATCTACACAAAATGACCTATAACATGGTTATTGTGCGCACACTTTACTACTGTTACACAAGTGGTTTCGACTTGCGTTAGGTATCGCTTGTGACACAGATGTAGGGAGCTAGATGTGCCAGTGAACATCCCGGAACTAGTTGACGTATTGAAGACGTAAGCCGAGGAGTTTTAGGAAGTCATGATAAAAACAGCTTCTTTGTGCTTTTGATGATGTATGTTATCTTAAATTGGGAAACACATCGACATGATGTCATTATGTTTAAGATAGATAGAGTATTCTTTAAGTTTCTCTCATTAGCCTTCGGCCAGCCATTTCTGATTGCGAAATTACTATTTGTTTTTAATTGTCGTCATTACCTACCCCCTTGCATAACTAAGTTCACTGAGAGAACGGGAAAGACGACTCTGCAATAGAAGTTACCTAATCTTCAATCGATTCATTGCTTTCCAGTGGCCTACTTGGACAGCACTAAATACATTGCGTTACATCCTAATGTCGCTGCAAACGTTATTTGGTAAAATAAGGTTCAGCACCAAGTGAGAGTGCTGGAGAGCTCCAAATATTCACCTGGACTGTGTACAATCTAAACAACGCCTTTGACTACGCAATAAATGTCACCACCTATTGTTATGTCCGAAAAGAAGAAAAAGTCATCGAGTATTTGTCATCAAGTAGCACATCCAGGTCTTTAACCCGCCGCGCAGAGATGTGCCTGCTCGGCGCGGGCGCAGGTCAAGGCGCGCCGCTCACAACACACGCGACCCGCACGCTAACAGTACACACTGCAGGCGCAATACGCCATTACTCTTGTTTGGAGACGTCTGCTAATGAAAATATTTTTTTTTTCATCTTTATTCTTATTGCAAAAATCATATAATGGCCAAACCATATAATATATGTAGACGTATCATCGATACAACGAAGAAGAATTGCACACAAAATTAATAAGAATTAAGAAATTCAACAATGACAATTTAGAAATACAATAATAAGAATTAAGAAACACACATAAATTGCAATATATTATATAACTTATGTACAATAGCAAGCTTAACCCAGAATTGGGTTTTCTTACAACAAACCTTTCTTTCCTCTTTATGTCTATGTCTTGATAATCAGAGGGAGTTTATGTGGGAGAAAGAACGTGTGGTAGATCCTCTACCACAGCTGGACCAAATTTACAAGTCGTTCACATAAGCCCTGGATCCATCCACTTTAGGCCCAGCAATGTTATCATGCAGTTTACCAGTAACAGTTTAGGGCATTGCCAATGTCGTGCGAAAAGTTTTGAGTGTGAATGTGCATGGGTATAAGAGTAGGGGAAAGCTATAGAAACAATGGATGGACTGCGGGAAATAACATGGCCTTTAATGGGGTGATTACTGACTACTGAGACAACGATTTCGACTAATAGATAAATATACAGTATGTTAGGTTAAACAAGGGACATATTGAGGGAGGGTATTCAGTATTCGATTCTCGTCCCAAATATGTAAAAAACCTATAACGTATATAGAAGAATTTTTAATGTTTTGTTTAGTGCCTAGATATTTTGGACTCTCCTAAGCCAGGTAAGTTTTGAAGTATGAAGGGAAAATGGATTATACCTAAGAGTCATTGACCCGCTCACATGTTCTGCGATAGTATTAAGTCGCTAGCGCAAGGGTGTATACACGTTGCGTGACATTTGCGAAAATTTTGGTATGGTTCTGTCTGTTATTTATCAGTGTTTTTTTTTGTTTATATTTTTATTAGTATCATGTTAGCATGTACTATTATGGGTTTGAATATGTCCCTCGTTTAAACTAACATACTGTAGATGAAAGGTACATGCTGCGATGATACCAAATAAATTCGGATAAAGCCAAGAGAATGATGATGAAGATATATACTTTAGGCCTTAAAGTCAGTTTAGTATGTTTCGATAATAATTACTCAGTGAAAACTTCGACTGACTTCCTCTACATTATTACTTTGTGGATTTTAAATGCAATTATGCTTTATTTCAATCAGTGTCAAGCCACTGTCTGCCACTTCCTTTAGCACACGCATAAGTTTCAGATTTTTTTTTCGTTTTCCGAAATATTAACTATTATTACCGCATCGTGCATGTAACAGGTGATGTTCGAACTGATTACAATTTATGATGAATACTTTTGCACATTTCAGATTAACACTACATTAAACTATTTAGGAGCAGGAACTTTAAATCATATCAAATATATTTTTAAGATCAGTTATTGGTTGTACGTTGTTTTATCGCAGTTTTGTAGAATTTCGTTCCACATATTTTTTTTCTCATATTATCATTTCATAGAATAATAAATACGCAGAATACTTACTTTGAAGTAATTTAAATCATTGATTTTTGTTTCAAATAAAGTTTAATGTTAGAATATTCATATCTAGAATAACAAATCAAATATTAATAGAATAACAAATCAAATATTCTTTATCCTTATATTGTTTATTTAATACAAAACGTATTACCAAGAAAAACATTTTATCGAGTGACAGTTTCTAAAATTCATACCTTTGAAATATTCATACCCTCCTCTAAAATTACAACACCGCGTTCAGAAAAGGGTGTAGGTAGGTTTATGATCACGGTTCCTTTCTCTAAGTTCACAGTTAAGAGTTTCATGGTACTCTCCTGGACCAGCCCGTTGTCTCGAGGACCGTAGCGGTGTGCCACGCTCGATCGGCAAATGTTCGCGCCGACCCGTAGTTTTTCGGCGCGGCCACTTAGGTAAAAAAGGTACCCGACGCCGAGCTCGTGGATAATACCTTAACTTGATAGGGCGAGAACTTGGATGGTGTGTGAGGAACTTTGGACCCTGGAACATAACGTAACGATACAACGTTACACAAGAAAGCAGTTCTTTAACAGTATTAAAAATAATCTGAAAATAGTAAATATACCATCACACCATCACTTGAAACACAAGATAGAAAACCTCACGATAGCTGTACTCGTATATCTTGGCGCGTTGCCAAAATTGGAACATTAAAGCATCACAAGATCTTCAAAGCACTGTCAAGGTGCTGCCCTGCTGTCAAAATAAAACTATTGTTGTCGAAAGACTTTGACTCGTACAACATCGCGTCATCTACCTGACTTCTGGTGAAAAATCGGGGAATAAAAAAAATTAAAAGGGGAAGACCTTTCAGACCATGGCCCAATGGCTGAAGTATCATATTTATGTCCATAACTATGCCCAGCGACCAGTGGTCCACATCGGCCCTGGATCGAAGCCCAGCAGTGGGATGACGCAGGCTAACAGTATCAGTAGTTATATGTCCTACACATGCACATTGGAGGACTTGAAAAATGCTACAGGCGCCGCGATTGTCGTTGCTACTTACCTTACTGGGTTCAAGAATCTAATCGTCGCGCCATAGATACGTAAGAAGAAATCCTGATTCTCCAAAACCATAACAACTAACTAACACTTATATTGCATGTCCATCCGACACACCATTATCCAAAAAACACGCACCCTTGCACCGGCTCATATCAAAAGCAACTAGCGTCCCCCAAAGACCGCCTTTTAACAACGACAACGTTTAATATACAGTTTCCGATATAACCGTTATTGCTAATAACCGTCGCAGTGTTTACGATATAGTCGCGTGACTGTGGCAACCAGGCAAATTGATAATTATATACAATTATATGATGAGGAGGAATCATGAGATATTTGTGTGAAATGTTTGTGAGTTGATTATATCGTGTGTTTAGATTCGGGGACACTTATTTATTTAGGACAATCGCCCTTCCCATAATACTCTACTCTATCTGACCGGTTACTATAGGGTTATTGTGTGCCCTTTAACTTGTAATTCAAAAAAGTTTTAGATAGCCATAAAAAGAAAAATGACTTCGTAAATAATTTATATTATTGGTGCACTCTGTTGGTGTTTCCCTAATTAACAATCAGCGGTAGTCTGCCAGCATCGCAGCGTTCCATTTTCCTTGATATCTTTTTTCAATGACAGCTATATCTTTTTGGATTCGCGTTTCACTTCAACATTCTTGCGATTTTTTTTTTTAGTGTTGACTAGTGTAATTCCTAGGGTCAGAGAGAGATTACTGCAAACGTTAACAGCCTTCAAACTGAAAAATAGCCGTTTCTTTTCAAGTAGCAAATAAAATAATATATAGGCTATAAATGGGTTCATAACACGTCACATTTTGTAAAACTCGCATACATTGAAAATGTGCAAATAATAAACAAAACGCTCAATAAACAAAACGTAAATAACTTTACACGTAGATCCAATCACATTACTCTACCCGAGAATCAAAAGCCGACCTTCACTTGTCACGCTAACGACCACAAACCCAAAGAGACAGCTTTCAATAAACCTTCCAACCAATAACAATTTATATTACTAAGTAGCTTTTAGCCGCAGGTTCGCCCGCATTATTTTGAAACATATCTCAAGAGAACGCACTACCATCGGGATGATAAGTTAAGTCAAATAGTTGACAGAACGATTGGCGCAGTAGCTGAGCGATTGGCAGTTGCGCTGCGTGTCGCGGGTTCGATTTCGCACGTAACCACTATTTATGTTACAAGTAATAGTTCTAGGTCCAGCTGTTTGTGTATGTGAGTTTAAAGACATGTAACGCACCCACGATACAGAAAAAAAAACCTAAAGTGGGGCAAAGTGTAAAAATAAATAAGGGAAAATGTGTAATGGTCATGGTCCATCTGTGTGTCAAAGAGCGGGCTCTTTTCTTTAAAATCTGGGTTTCTCATAATTTTATCTTCACTTCATATTATTACAACAAGTACCCAATTCGCGGGAAAACGGAAATATAGCCTGAAAACTTTATTCAAATCTTTGGCAAACAACAGTATTTTCAATCATCTCTAACTCTGTTGTCTGTGGTCTCAGGCAACTTAGGTGCTTGTTACAATAGTATGACTTGAGCACCAATTATACCATATTTTGAGGATATTTGAAAAAAGAAAAAATATTTATTTGTCTTAGGGACATGACATATTTCAATTCTGTTGACATGTTTCAATTCTATCATCAAAATCCATTCAGTTGTTAGACGTGAAAAAGTAACAGATAGACAGACTATTTATAATATTAGTGTGTCTAAAAGCTCAGCCAACCCATCACCTCTCTATACGGATGTGACGTCATTGCGCAAGCGCAGAAACATTGGAAATGGCACGCGACGTAATTAATACTGCGGGGGTCACGACCCGGGGTCGCACAGGGTCATCGGGGTCTACCGATTGGATTTTTGGCCGATATTCAATACAGAATTGTGAAATATTTATGGAGTCAATTGTGGGTAATTGCTATTAAAATTGTGGCGGTGTATGTAATGTTCGTTTTTGTATACAGATCGTTGGTAGGATTTTTAATTGGTAGTTAAAAGTATTTTAACAAATTGTATGAATATTCATATTTAGTTTTGAACTCGCTAATCATAAACGCCGTTTGTGTTTACGTTTCTCTTTTACAAAAAATAAGTTTTTCAAGCTTTTTCTGGTACACAATAAACCTCTAAACGGTACTTTATACGCATAATATGATGTAGACTGTATCAGTATCAAACAAGCAATTAAAATTCGCACAAATTAAAAAACAACATTTCAAAAAATAAATACATAAACAACTAATAAAAAAAACTGATTAGGATCATAACACAGAAATTAAAAAAAAAAAAAAAACTTTTAATAGGCAAACATAACTTGGGACATCATAGTGGCGCTGCTTGCTAAGAAAACCGTCATCCACCTATCAAATTCAATACATTTTACCTTATTTCCAAATTCCACCACATGTCAAGATATGTTGGTCAAGTGATCCCTAAAAGTAGATGCTACAATATTAAGTTATTCATACAGCACATTAAACAGGCTCTTTATCGGTAATTTAACTCTAAAAGGCAATCAGACTATCATTATTAATTAAATAATAATACAACATGACTAATTTAATATGTCCGGCTTTTGACAACAACGATATAAGCTGTAGAACTGTAAGAACTTATGGTTTGGCATTTAAAAACTGCTACTAGAAATACTGTTATGAACACTAATACACTATCAAATGTCATGGAAGCACAAAGTAAGTGTCTACATGAGGACATTTTTTACATTGTAAACTTATGGAACTGTCTAAATTAATTTTTACATTAGAAAGATTAACAATATTATGGCATTCAAAATATTTGTCGTTGTATAATTCAAATCAAATCAAATCAAATTGTTTATTTGCAAGAAAATACATGGTTTACAAGGGAAGATCTTATAGCCTTAAAGTCATTGTATTCTGCCTGCAAGCAAGCGTGCAAATTATTCATAATTAAATTTTGACAATTATCATAATGATATTAAGCAAAAAAAAACTCAAAAATCATGCAGTTTCAATTATTAGTACAAATTAATATTATTACGCATTATTATTACATACAAATGTCCTTAATTAATTTATAGTATTCCTTAACTAGTAATCTATCAAATTATTTTATGCTGTAGAAACACTTTTCTTGTAACCACTCTGACAATTTTGTTTTAAAAACATTACCCTGCAAAAATTTAAATTCGTTTGGTAGGGTATTATAAATTAACATACACATATTGAATACATTTTTCCATTCTACAAACAATATCACAGAAAAGGATTTTTAAGAATCTAGCATAGCATAATAAAATTACTATTTTTTCTAGATATCATCTCTAATTATCTAATGGATGTAAAAAGACCCATAACGAAGCCTGAAACCTCCTTCTAGTTACGAAAATATTGGAGGCCAAAGTTCAAGATTTTAAACATAAAAAAACATAGGATATAAAAAACTTAAGATGCAAGGTAAAGTCCCAAAACGTTCTTAGTCTTAATCAATAAACAAATGACACACAAGCTCACCCACTTATTTTAAACGACATAATTAAAACAAGAATAAAACGCTAAAATCCATAAAACACGAGATATATAACAGCACTAATATTTTATGTAAATATAACGTTTTTTCTATAACTCAGTGGAATAAGAGTAAATTCTTGGCATACCCGGATCAAATTACTACAGGTTTTAATTTGTGTTATTTTTATAGTTTACGCTTATGAAAGCAGTGGTATATTGTGTGATATATGGTTATGGTGTTGCTACTACAAAAATATATGGTATTAATTACATATAGCCATCTTTTATAAACATTATCTTCTGGTTTCTGCTTCGATAAGATCGCCTTATCAGTCAAGAACACACATTAATTCAGTATTAATTTATATGGGGTGACTAGTAATTAGTGACTGATATTAAAACACGTGATTGTACTCATGATGATAACAAACAACTTTACCAAAGTTTTGAAGTCCAATGTAATAGATCACAGATCCAGACTTCGGGGTACGACTGAAAAACATCTGAAGGAAAACCCAATAGCCACATTGCCCGACCCAGGACCTCATGCTCACCTGACAGGAATTTCTTAGTAGCAGCTACGGAGTCTAGATCCGGGCCTGGTTGATGACAATGGGCTCGCCCCCTATTCCATAGGACTTAAACATAACTGGCGAAATGTAAGTGTAGGTACTATTAGGTACCTGGTGGTTGAGTGAATGTCATGCTCACTAAAATTTCACGATGATGGTGACGGGTGTGTCGGGTCATTTAGTTCCCTTAAATATGGTTGACTTGAATGATGGCTGATACTGCGCCATGTTTGTGAACGTGCGCTGTCAGTTGTGGCTGGTCATCTCGTAGCTGCCACGGTTTATTTTAATTACTTTATTGTTGAATTACTGATTTAATATTTTACTCTGGACGCTCTTAACTTGCCCATATTTCTACATCGTTCTCACATATTTGCAATTCTTAATGAATGATGTAACCAAGATTTTGTAACATATTTTGATTTAAAAGAGTGTCCATGGAGTTTTTGCCCATTCTTCTCCATAGAGATCTACGCTTTGTAATGGGCAACTACAGTACTTTCACAAGTTTTTATGCCTTATGACTGGGACTGTAGCTTCGCGTTTTTTTTATTGTGTTTTGTCTTTCAAAAGTGCCTGTAATGGTCTAATTGAAAAAATGCTTTTAGTTTGAGTTTGACTTCTACCTAACCCTACGGGATTACAAGCATGATGTGACGTTATGTTACTTAAATTAAACGCAAACTACTTTATCAACAAAGCCCAACTCATTCCGTGCTTTACAAGTCTTACAAAATAAACCAGTATTCCTATCTAAATAACCGATGCACCCAAACAAAGCAGCATCGTAAACTAAATTGATGGTTTGCATCCATCAATAGATTCAATAATATCTAAAGTACTGAACATCTTGTAACTGTATCCAGTATTGTGTCACCTCAAGCCTCACGAAGACTCACGAATTAGCCCGACGTGCTCCGAACATGTAGTTCACGAGGGTTATTGGGTTCACCTAGAGATTTATTAACGAACATAACTATTGAGAAGTTTTAGCATAAGCTAGATTTTTGATTGTGAATATGTCTAGATTTTGTATAGAGTTGACAAAGAAACTGACGATTACTGCTTCGTCACTTCCTTTGTCAACACTTTCAGTAAATTTAAAAACGGAGCGATATGACTACAATTTGAATTTCGAGCCCTGTGCATCATCCCAGCCTACCTCAACTCATGCTTTTTACAACTGCGGGGTAAATGTCAATGCTTTCATTTGACAGATGTTCATTGCGTTTTTAACCGTTTTCTAAAAAAGGAGGTATTTTTTTTCATGTATTTACACCTATATCTCCGTGATTATAGGTACGATTGAAGTGATTCATTTTCATGTGTGAGATACCACTGAAAAGAGGAAAAACAAAAAGATTTTTGATTGAAATAAGCTTTTCGTTAATTTGCTTCAAACTAACACATTTGTGACTTTTTCTATCAATTATCCTTAATAGAATGTAACTTGCTCTTGGCCCTCTGCTTATCTAATTTCCAGCGTGAACCGTTCTACATCTCAATCGCTCGTGCTATAATGCCAGCAGCTGTGTTTATAGAGCATTTATCGAGCACTAATCGAGCTAACTGATCGAGTGAGCATCGCCTATTTGTTCCGCTAAACTACCTTAATGAGATGTTATTAGACGGTCGCTGATGTATCGAGCATTGTGTTTATCTTGCTTAGAGCTAAGTATATGGACTACATTGCAAGGTAAGATACCGGTAGCGCAAAGAAAACTATTCATTTGTCTGTCTTCTGCAAGAGCTAGCAAATAATAATAAATAAATAATAATAAATCTTTATTCAAAATCTTAAAAGGTGAAATTAACGATATAGGTATAATAATGTTAGATGCCTGTACTAGGATAATCCTGTATCACAGGCTGCAGGAGCTCTAACAATATGCTATATGTAGGACAGTAGATTTTCGTTAAATATTGTACATTACATAATGGCAAACTTATTTTAATTACCTTAAACCCTACTATCTTAGAACTAAACACATATTTATTACAAGAAAGTATTTGCGTCAGCAGAATAATTATAAACTAGGTAAAAAAGGGCTGAATAAGTATACGGAGTTTAACCATACTGTTGCAAAATTTTGGGATGAATTACTGAACTTTTTGATGAGCTTAAGTTAACCTTCACTCATTTGAAAGGCATGAGATCAGTTTTTTTTGCGAATATATTGTGCAAAAAAATCATATTAATCTCAAAAAAATAATTTTAATAACACACCTACTTATTAAGCTTGTTATTTAACTAACACTCTGACAAACATTACATAAGAATGATAAATGACTGTTACAAAACTCTCAAAAAATAACAACCAATGTCATACTTTCAAAAATTATAGTTAATAACGAGTATTTCGCATAAAGCGGCTCATCGCGAACCGATAAGTTATTTCTGCGATTGTGTTCGTCGGAGACATAGGTCATAAGTTCAGGGGGGTGCCTTAATGACTTATTCATGATCCTCAATCGTGAGCACCTGGCTCTATTTAGATGATGAAGTCATACCTTATATGGAATCGATATATCGAAATAATATTGATTTTTTATCGAATAAACGGCGCTCGTTATTGTAATGGGTCCTTTGATGAAGCGCTTTCGGCAATTAATGTGGATCTAAGGGAAGGAGTGTCTGTTTGTCTGTTGTGGAGCTGTTTGGATGGTCACGCTCTCTTCCGCTTTGCGTTGAGCTAATGTTAAGTGTTTGAAACTATGTCATCATCCTACCTAGCCTTTTCCCAAACAATTTTGGGGTCGGCTTCCAGTCTAACTGGATGCAACCGAGTACCAGTACTTTACATGAAGCGACTGCCTATCTGACCTCCAAAACCTAGTAACTAAGTAATACGATGCCTCCTGGTAAGACTGGATGTCACTTTTGGCTTCTGACTATTAATAACGACTGTCAAAGATCTACACAAGACAGACGGAACCACGGGCTTTACGTGCTTTCCGAGGCACGGAGGAAAGCACGTTTAAACTTACGCTTAAAGATGGACCCATGCGGTGGCTATTATTTAGCCACGTTTGAAACTATTGCTTAATTAATCAAGTTATAGTCGTTGTGTCGACAGGGTCACTAGTTAATTAAGACTGAAGTCTACGATAGGTACGTATCATTAGAGGTTGTTCTAAACACAAAGGATTTGACAATTCTGTTGATATTCAAATACACAAATAAATATTAAGTGGATAGTAGGAACACCCTTACATGCTGTATAAACTAACAATATTATATCATTCCATGGTCTTTTAAAAATGAAACTTTTCTTCCGGCCAGCGGGCGGTGCCTCCAAAATGTATGTCCAAATTTGTAAATTTGACCAAAATGGAGGTAACCAGAACCATGGTTATGACCCGCAACTGACAGATGTTGTAACAAATATAACGAGTATCAATTAGAAATTCATTGATTAACAACGCTTGATTGGTTCGTTTCTTGAATATTTTGCTAAATATTTAATTTCACGTGTTGGTTTTCTTAATCATCTTGAAGTTCACTATACCTAATGGCGAAGTTCTTCTAGGTATCTAAGTATCATAAACCAGTCGATAAAAAAGATTTGTTTGACAGATTAAATACAAATTCTGTCAACGCTTATGGAAAAAAAAATCAAAAACCCTAACAAGAATTTTTTTGACAGAAGTTATCGAAAAGCTAATGTCTATGAAACTTAATGTCAATTGTGGACCCTCTGAACACAGCTAAAAGACGTAAAACAACCGTCACACTACATTGAACACTAAATCCAACATCACTATATATTTCGTACTGATTATTACCGAATCCGAGATTCATCAAGAATTTCACAAGAGCGCCACATAGGTACAAAATAATTATTTGGATCTTGACGAAGCGGGATGCTAAAATGCTCGTCGGCGTCGCAATGGCTAGGCAAACCCAAAGCAAGGCAAAGGTTTAGTGATGACCACTTCTCCTCATGTAAAAGCTATAGTGCAGTTATCAAAGTCAATATAATGTGTAGATGAAGACCCTCTCGCCTTCCCAATAATCAACATTTATAAATTCTTAGACACATCATACATTGCTCTGCTCCAAATATTGAACAACAAAAACATTGGGGGCGCCTGTAATCAGTCATGAGCTGAACAGTTGTGACGCACAGACAGATAAACCAGACAGGGGTCAAGCGCCACATATTATATAATTAGATCCATAACTACAACTTTCTACGTGAGAACGTTTAATAACGTCCACTACTATAATAAATAATAAAAAATGAGACATTTCCAATTTTCAAAAATAAATTGACGTATCTATTAATTAATAAGTGTTACCACTCAATTTGCGAATTTCTGACCGATGAGAATTTAAATCTATAATATGACTGTTAAGTAAATACGTGTTCTTGCGAACTAAAAATCACCAATTAATAGAATAGAAGATAGAAATAAAGAGGAAGAAAAAGAAGATGGGGATGATAGAGTTAAGAATAGCTTAAAAATGAATTTTATTGAAGTTAACTGCGGCGCGGGCTAACATTAACATGAAAGTACAAAACTCTTTCAATCTCACTCGAAAGTCATTTCACGAAAACGTCTTCAAAACAAATAGTAGTTCTTATTAATGTAACCCAAGTATTTAAAAGTGGTAAACAAGGCGGTCCGTTTGTTTTTATCACTGCAGCGTCCCGCGGCGCGTGCGGCGATCACAGTGCACTGTAACGATGGTTAGGCTGCGCGCACACCATTGTCACTTCACCGACTAGTTTATCGTTATGTGTTGGTGTGTACGCTGCACGCCGTGGTTGAAATAAATTTCTTTAAAAATCATTTTGTAATCAACGGTATGAAGTAGGTTCCTAATTTTTTTGAAACAGGCAACATTTATCTTACGAAGGTGAACTAACGACGGAGTAACATTGGGTAAAACAGACTCAAAGCGAACAGCAAAGGACACGGTGTAAAAATGCATTTGTGGACTGCGATAATCTGGGGATCTTACGCAGAAGTTCAACTGGCATTCTCATCAAATCCATTGCATCTTTTTCCTTAAGAAAGACATAAACATCACGCCTGTAATCCCCGCAGGGTTAGGCAGTGGTGTACCTAATAGTCCACTCACCCCACACTGTAATAGCGGCGAGCCTATTGCAATGAACCGGGTACGAATCCAGACGCCGTGGCTGCTCCTGAGAAAATTCTGATGGAAAAAGAGTACTTAGTAGCGAAATGTTTTTATAGTATTACTGAGTTTTTAATGGAGAAAACATGCAAATTCTAATGTAAGGGCGATAATTCCAAAGTTGGGGCGAAGTTTGGTTCTGTTGCCCGTTTTTTTTTTAATTTTAAAGTGAAACTTTTTTTACATCGTCTCAAACTTTTTCGTCTGTGTGTTACATGTCGCGTGACGCTGACGGTCGGCCGCGGAGTAGGGATAAAGTGAAAGGCGCTCTGACGAGCGCTATAGTGTGAAAAAAAGTTTCACTTTTACCGTGGTTTCATAAAACCACACAATCCTTTTTTATTTTTTAAAGTGAAACTTTTATTACATCGTCTCAAACTTTTTCGTCTGTGTGTTGCATGTCGCGTGACGCTGACGGTCGGGCGCGGAGAACGCCTTTCACTTTATCCCTACTCCGCGTCCTACCTACTCCGCGCTATAGTGTGAAAAAAAGTTTCACTTTTATCGTGGTTTCATAAAACCACACAATCCTTTTTATCTTATTTTGTCATTTTTTATCTTTTGACATTTGATTTAATTTTGACATTATAATTTTGTTCTTCTACTTATCTAATTTAATTAATGTTTGAATTGCTTATGCTGTACCTTTTTTTTTTTTTTTTTTTTCCGGATGGGAAATCATCAAATGACTTCTCCCGCTCTGGGCGGAGCGGGAGGGAGTGTCAGACTTGTACTGACTAAAACCCACCCATGTTCCTTCTTCGCCCTTTGTGTTCCAGTGCCGCGGTATCTCTTTCGAACAACCCGCAGCCCTGGCAGGCATCGGCCCTTTCGGACCCCTTCTGGTTTGCTGACATCTCCTTGAGGCGCGCGTGGAACACGTACGCGCCGTCGACACGGCCTGTCGTCATGAGACGGACGGACGGTGAGCTAGCCCATTACTCACCGTCCACAGGCTCGCGCCTACGGTGGCCGGGGGCCACTGGTTGCCCCCCGACGCCCGGGGCGTCTCCCGCGGCGGCTGGGACGTGAGGTTCTCTCCCTCTCACGTTCCGCCACCTCCTTCGCTAGCATGACTGCTTCGCAGAAGGAGGCGACGGCATCCCATTCCCTCTCGCTCCGGACCATGGATTGAACCAGGGCCGGACGCGAGAGGTCGCCGCCGCCAATCGCCGCTACGAGGACACGGCGGTGCTCAGCCCAAGCGGGGCAGAGCTCCACGGTGTGCTCCACCGTGTCCTCCGGCCGATCCTCGCAGTGGTAACACCCGGGCGTTTCCTCCCGCCCGATTCGGTGCAGGAACCTCCCGAAACAACCGTGTCCGGTGAGGACCTGCGTCAGGCGGAAGGTGAGGGCGCCGTGCCGCCTCTCTAGCCACTCCTCAAAGAGGGGACTTATCGCCACTATTGTGGCGTGCCCTGCACGTGGTTGCGACAGTCGCTGTCTCCATGTCGCCATGAGATCGTGCCGGAGGTCTGTCCGCTGAGCGACAATTTGCCGCGGCAGCGGAGTTTCCCCCCGGCGTAGTGCCTCCGCGCGCCATTCATGCAGGCGCGCGAGGACCATCGCCTCCAGATCCCATGGCGGCAATCCGGCCAAGAGGCTCGCCGCCTCGCCGGAGATCGTGCGGTACCCCCGGATCAGCCTTACGGCTACAACCTTCTGGGGCGCGTTTAAGTAATGGGCGGCTCGCCGCCTCGAAGAACGCGCCTTATGCTGTACCTAAATTGTATTCAATGTAATTTATTGCAATCGTTAACAAATGAACTTCAATTAATTATGTTTTTTAAAGTGAAACTTTTATTACATCGTCTCAAACCTTTTCGTCTGTGTGTTGCATGTCGCGTGACGGTTGGCCGCGGAGTAGGCATAAAGTGAAAGGCGCTCCCAATTTTTAGTTAAATGTCTATAGTGTGAAAAAAAGTTTCACTTTTACCGTGTTTTTAAATGTTTAATAATTAATAGTTACAATTAATTAAATAATTGACCAAATGTTATAATAATACATATTTGTACGCCGTAAAGGTAAAACATGACTGTGATCCTTTCTGCAATGTACAGTCACGGACTTTAATTGAACTTGCCACTGTTCGTATTTTAGCAGTGTTATGCAAATCTAGCAATCGTTACCTTGCTACAATTTGTTTTAGCGTAGCCATAGTAACGCCGAGCGTATGGAGAAATTATGATTGGTAATTTTGACATCGGAAAAACTCGAACTCACAATTTTATCCGAATATTAGATGATTAGATCCGTCAAAGATGACGTTCATGACAAATTATTCGTTTCACCAAAATTCAAAATAATCTTCTCTGAAATTGACAATTCAACTGTCTGAAAACCAATATAAGGTTTTCAGAAATAAAGAGTATTTAGTGTACTCTAATTCAAAGGAGATCGGTGAGAAATAGATTGGATAAACGTATGTAACATTTTATAGATTTTTCATTGACAACTTACAAGTCATTCTTCAACCTCTATTGATTAGACTTTTTCCGATTGTTAGTAATATGTCATCTTGTTTACGGGCATGCGGCTTGAGTTCGGGTTTTATCGTTTAATTTCGTGGATGGATAAAACTGCAAAATTAGAAAGTTTTAAAGTGGCTTATCAATTAAAGTCCGTGACTGTACATTAACATCTTGCATGCTTTTGTGTGCATACTCATGTTTTCAGAAACATGAGTATGCACACAAAAGCAAATAAATGAACTCTGAAAAACCCAATAACAATTGGGTCAACACGGAAATCTCACCCAGACCCTCATAATCAGCAGTCGCAATTGCAACCACTGCACCAAAGAAAGACACTGATAATAAGCCGGTGATTATCTTATTCATGTCTAAAAGCTCTAATTGTATCTGTCTCTTAATTCTCGAAAGTCATAAACCCCGTGAATCGGTCGTAGAAAGTTAAACATGGCTCACATCGACACAATATTAAGATATTTGTGTCGTACTAATTATAATTACAAGTGCCGGACGCTGACTGGGCGGGACGAGGCGATACTTGAGAAGGGAATGCTTAGTTCAGACGGCAACACTGTATGTTTATATTGAACATAAACTGACAACAAATATTTCACTGTCTTAATTTGTATAACTATATGGATGGTCAACCCTCGGACCAACTTAGGCAAGCACTGCTTAACCTAGAAGATATTATAAAAGCCACGAGCATTGATTGATATTCAAATAGAGAATAGTCGTACAACTTTGGAACTATAGTATGTTTCAGTAATTTTATGTTTTATGTCAATTCATATTTTATATTTACTTTTGTTTAAACTTCAAAAAACTTGTTAATTTTAATACTTACTATTTTCAATTTTTAATTTTATCTTTACTCATATATTTTGCAAAAATTAAACGTTAATTTCTAAGCCCGAGAGGTGATCTGTACCTCGGGATCTATCTATTTCAGACACCTTTCTCTATATAAGACCAGCGCCTTTAATTCTTGATGTCGAGATAAATAAAGATTTATGATTATGATGTCCTTTATTCATTTCTTCATCTTATTTTATACATTTTTAAATATTTTTTATAAAAACATTACAAAAAATAACATTTAAAAATATAAAAAACAGGTTTCCACCGGTTATGGTCACCCATCCACGGACCAACCTTGGCAAGCACGGCTTAACCTTAAAGATCGACCCATGTGGCTGTTATTATTTAGCCATGAGCTCCTCTGCTTGAAGAGACTAACTATACTTTTACAGGTTCTGTTCAGTTATACAAGGTGTTGTTTTGCATCCTCGTCATAATTCAGGAGGATGTGACAAAAGACGTACATAATCAATTAAAATGACGGTACCTAGTTAATTATTAATAAACGCTGATTTTTTGGTTGTTTATGTTTGTCAGTATTTCAGACTAACCCCCATAACGTGGTTTAGGGAATAAGAAATTATCAAATAAACGTTTGAGATTGTTTGTATGTGTGGAAGCACGGTTATAGGGCCAGAATCAGACGGCCCGCATTTACAACACGTGTGGTTCATACTACCGATTTTCGTAAATAAGAAAATAAATAAAAATTACCTACCCATTTTATTATTGATTCGGGACGAGAATCATTAGCATATTTACCTCCTTAAATTTGACGAGGATGCAAAACAACACCTTGTATATAAAGAATACGCATTTCCATTTTTCGTAAATAAGAAAATAAATAAAAATTACCTACCCATTTTATTATTGATTCGGGACGAGAATCATTAGCATATTTACCTCCTTAAATTTGACGAAAATGCAAAACAACACCTTGTATATATAGAATACGCATTTCCACACAAAACTGGTGTTTCCAAAAGCTGAATAAGTGTAGTTAGGTCCTAAAAGCTGCTGGTACGCCCCTGTTAGAACACCCAGTCATTTTTTTGTATATATTATTCACATACATACGCTCGGACACCATTTTATATGCTAAATGATAAATTTATTAATATATCGCAACTTTTGAAGGTCGATGCTATTGATTATCCAATTATACGTTTCTGGTTGATCAACGGTAATCGTATTGTGGTAATACCTACACATTTTGTAGGCACTACGGTTTCTTTTCAACCGTCTTTGGATAGACATAATGATAAATGATATGGGTAGAAATGGGTTGACTGCTGATATGACGACTTAAATACGAGGCACGAGGACATTCTGATACCGACAACGAATAAATAGTAATAAGGACACATGGTGATGAAAATGACCTGCTAGCTGTTAGAATGGTGACAAAACACAAATAAAATAGTGAGATGGTATTGTGGCAACCTCGTCTACAAAAAGCACCTTACAACAAGAAGTACTACAGCGCCATCTATGAGAAAAAAGAAGAACTAATATGGTCTGAATCGCGCAAGCAAAGTTTACATCGACTTAAGAGTAGGTATATAGAGAAACCCGACTACAACTGTCGGACAGTTGCCCACCAGACATAACATCTGTCTGGTCGGAGGATCCTCCCTTTTCTATAGAGTACGAAGAACTTAACACCATACCCCAAAGCACGATGATCATAATCTGTCTAGCCTTTTCGCAAAGAGTCGGCTTCGAGGAGCTTACTACCAAAAAAAAACATAGAAGTACACTGGCCACAGGGCACTAAATGGCATAATATGGAATTATTTTATACAGTTACTACTTCCTTGGTGGTGTGGTCCCAAGCGCGACTGCTGACACGTCCTGGGTTCGTTTCCTGGGTAGCTCAACGTGTTTTCCCATCAGGAATTTGTCGGTGGCAGTCACGGATTCTGGATTTGTGCCCGGTTGCTGTCAAAAGGCTCGGCCCCCCCTTAAATGGGACATAAGAATATCTGGTGAAATGTGGATATACTATAAGGTACACCTCTGTCTATCCCTTCTAGGATTACAGGCGCGGTGTTATGTTTTACAGTGGTGCCTGTCACAAACTGAGTTAATCAGTAGATCCTCTCTTCAAAGATGTTCCACGACCGTTAGTCGCAAACAGGCTCTCGTGCTACCAAATCAAATTATCCCGCAAAGAAAGTATGACGCTAAACACGATAATTTTACATTCAAAGCTACCGCCTTTTGTAGGAAGAAGTCAGTAACCTACACACTAATCTTTAATTACTCGTAAAATAATTAGTACCGAATGAATTGACGGCAGATCGCGTGCAAGCTCGATACGCATCCAAATTTCGCGCCATAGAAAGTTCTGTCGACATTGAAATCGATTAAATGCCAATGGGAATTTCGCATAGCGCATCACTATTAATGTTTGAATGTGATAATCCATTCGACTTGCGAGTAGGGTGACCATTTCTTATTTGGATACTGATAAACAACCGGACTTTTGCGTAAAAGGCCCAACAATTTAGTTTTTAATTAATCTTTCTCTTTTCTGTTTGTATCACCTAATTTAATCACAACATTAATTTTTGCCTCTTTTCTTAAAAAAACATACATGTAAAAAGAAAAAGTTTGTATAAACGACAAGGCCGGCTAAAGCCTACTTCTTCTGGAGCCTCCCCAATTACTGAAGGTTGACAATTAACTCTGAATATTTCTCCTTACCCTTCGAGGTACGAGGTGGATCAGCTCAGCAGCACAGATTTTTTTAAAACTAACCTTAAGTCACTGCCGGTTTCTCGATTCCCTGATCATTATAATCTGGATGTCTTCAAAGTTACTGGCTGTTTGTGTATGTGAGTTTAAATGTTTGTAAACGCACCCACGATACAGGAAAATATCCTAGGGTGGGGCAAAGTTTGAAAAAAAAATCGAGTTAATCGATTTCATCTCAGCAATCGTGCACCATCCTAGGCCGCATCCATCGCTTCACATCAGGCGAGTTGCAGCCAAACGCAAGCCTATTTAGTATTTTTTTTAAAATCCTGCCGGAGGGACAAAAAGCCAGGCATGTCCGTACAAAAAATGAACGAATAGTTATCCTAGTAGCGAGTAGATGACGAAAACAGTATGTGAGGAGGTGGTAATCGAGCGTGACAGGTCGGTGCTACCTAGCGGCTGGCAATCAGAGATAGACTTCAGCTCAAAGCTTTGCATGTCTGTTCTTTAGGTGCGAGTCTCTTTTTGATTCCACATGACGAACCGTGTCGATATTTTGAAAAATATCTTTTAGATGTTTTGTTAACCAATACGCTTTGTCTTATTTCATTCGAATTTGCGGCTTGCTCGTCGTGTATTATTAATCACCTAAAATCTGTTAGCACAATTGTAGGGTCCTCTTGCACCAGAAATTACTAAATAATTATCAATCAGAATTTAGCGTCAAACGTTTTTAAAACACCTAGCTCGATCGACTTCAAGGGATTGACAGAAATATGTGTAACAGTGCCTTAAATTCGTTTAAATATAATAAGTTCAGTGATTGGATGCAGATTAGTGTCTATATAAGAATGTGCACAAACGTTTAGCACGGGTCGTTACATTATCGTAGAGTGTAGGACAATGTACTATCAAAAAATGTGTATCCAGGAATTAACATCTTATATTCACATGTCTTGTGTGACATCTTACATCCTGAATACTGCCACTTACTATAAACTACTAAAACCACACCACCTCGTTCTTTCTCAGCCACCCGAAACCCGAAAAACATTCCAAACAAGAGCGCCACATACTTAACCAGATTATTTCCCAGTTAAGCCCGCATAGATCAGCTTAACTTGAAGTTCCAAACAAACATAACTCACTGGCATCCGACCTGTGTATCACACTATCCATTTAATGAGCATTTTATTCATGAGCGCCATCGATTGAGTTATCAGCCACACTCGGTACTGGATCATTAATCCAATCACCGAAATGGCGTTAGTATAAGGCGTTGTGTTTGGTTTCTGGTAGGAAATAGAGGAAAGTATGAATGTGTTCTGTTTATCTACCAATGAGATTATAAACATCTCTACTGACGGTTTTGAAAAAGATATTGAATCGATCTTGTCACCATCCCCGTTCGACTATGAACAGATTTTCCAAATCCCTGGAGCTGAAAACAAAACAAGGTAAATTATAAGTCTGATTATATACCATGTCAAATAAAAACTACCTAAAACGAAAATAGCTAATGCTGCCCTTACAGCTGCCAGCTTACAAGTTGCAGCGGGTTGGTAACAAATGGCGCAAGTTTGAAGAGCAATGGGCAAAAATAACCACTAAGTGGATCCCAACTGGCAGAAAACGACAACATGACAGGTCCAGGAGACGGCGTTATGAGCTGGAATCATATTTAAAGTATTGATTAGTGTACAATAAAGTTAGATCGTGAAAAGTGATAAGAGAACAGAGAGATCATTGCTCTGTAGTGGGACAACCTATACACATAAACAACATAATTCCATCAGATAATTTGAATAATTATTCCCAAGTTAATTACATACTATTTGTGTTCATATTAAGCGATACATCATCAAAATGCAAAGTAAAGTCTCACTAAATTAAAATCAGCAGACATGAGACAACGCCGGGGGGCAACTCCCTAATAATGTACAAGCTGTGGAACTTAAGAATACCTTATTTTAAGAAATAATAATTACCTTATAACAGGTCATAGTTCACAGTACAGGCCATGAAGAAATTACCTTTTTTATCTTCGCGTGTCGTAATTTCTGATCTCGTTTTGTATGAGATATGGCGGCCATTTTTCACAGCGTGCGCGCAACCGCCCGTCTTACTAATTGGTCGATGACGATATGTTTAAGTTGGTTTAATTTATGGCACCATCGAAAGTTTAAGAGAAACTCTTCGAGACATATGACCGGCAAACGTTATTATTTCTGATAGGTTTATTATTCATGAATATTCGAGCTGTATTCTTATGAAAGTGATTTTGACTAATATGGTCAAAGAGACTGATTAATAAAGGTGATGGGCGAAATGAAACTGACATCATCAACTGACCCAAAAAGAGCGACTGTATTGATAAAAATGTTTCGAGTCCCTCCGTAAATCTTAATTCTTCACCACAAAAAAAGTATAATAGTATTTCTGTCCAACATCTCTCCAGAAATGTCGATACATCACAAAAAGTACAAAAAATGGCATGTTAGAGTACCTATAATAATCAGTAGAATAAAGAGAAGCTTGATAGAAAATATCGCAATGTTGCCAACAAAATCTAGATAGACAGGTAATAGAATGACGAGAACGTCGAAAGATGCCATCGATCAAATGATTACGCATAAACTGCCGACAAATTGCTTATGTCGAATGCTAATCTATCACCATGACTACATCTGACAACAGAGATCGATACATCTTACGATTTATCGCCAACCATGCAAGCAAGATGAAAAACTGGCGATTTAAATGGGGTAATACATATATTTGTGAACGTTGCTTTAGTGTGAGACAAAGCTGTCAAAGTTTTAGTTGCTCTAGAATTTTGTGTTAATTAAATACATTCTTACTTCTTCTGCATTAAATTAATAAAAGGTTAAAACAGACGTTATGGTAGTTTCCTTTGATTGGACATGTTTCAATGAGGATGAATTGTAATCAGAGCCATCTAAAAAGTTTTGGCTATCCATTCTAATTGTATAATACAAATAGTAACTAACTCTCTGTCTATGTGTTTCACGACTTAACTCATTTCACACAGGAATAGACCATTACCTGGGTTAGAAAATAGAATACTTTTTATTCTGTCTGTAAGTTCCCGCGGGATTATTTCGGGCCTACTCGGGGGTGTAGCCAGCGGGTAAAACTTCATCAATAAAGTTTGTGTTTATGAAAAAGTGGAACTACCTTCAAAATTATGCTTACTCATTGGTCAGCCTTCGTTAAATGAATTTGCCATTTTCGGAATCGTTACCGAATAATGACGAAATTGGCCGATGGTGTTATGGTGGCCATAGTAGCGTGTAACTGCATTTTCAATCTTAACACCCATTTTGAAGGTTTAGCATGTAGAAATGTTACTAAAAAGCTTCTGTTAGCTTCTAGTTAATTGCCTGAGCAGTTGCGAACGCGTAACTAAAGACATAAATACTAAGTTATCTCCTATAATTATAGATTTTTTTGCACATCGATGGAACATATCAATGTTCTCCGTATGTGTTTGTAATCGATACGCTGTTCGATTATGGGATACATAGCAACAATCGGTTGATGGATTCGTTGCAGATATGCTTTGTGATCTGCGGATGGACGGGACCACCCTATGGATGTCTATGTGTGCAAGTAAAGCCGGCCATAGACGATGGGTTTTTGCCGGTGGAGTCAATACAGGCATGCATGAACGTGGGTACGAAAAAACTATACCAATAGTTATCCGTGGAATGGAACTCGGCGCATAAGTACATATTTAAAACTATCATGCATAACCTAACAATTTCGAAGGCAACTATTATGATTGTCAATAACAGCAACCTGCAATGCCGCTGCGGCTTTAATTCCGAACACTACGACACAACTTCGAAGGCTCCTCTTTGAAAGTCGGTTAAAAATAGTACTATACTGACACAATTTTATTCACGAGCTGCAAGGAACTTGTGGTGCTTGAATCAAATTGAGGAGTGGGCTGTTGTTAATACTATCATAAAATCGAATTGAAAAGACCAGCCCCCGTATTCACAAAAGCTCGGATTCGATTTCGATTTGATAAGTCGTATGTCTATCTTGTTTTGGCATTACGAAAGCGAGCGAGATAGACATACGGCTTTCCGAATCGAAATCGAATCCGAGCGTTTGTGAATACGGGGGCAGGTGACGCATTATGTACACGGGCCTAAAAGATCCATGAAAACTTTAAAATTATAAAGGTTTTTAAAGAACAGACAATCATAAGTTTCTCCCGCAAAACCTACTAACTTATACTTTGCATTGTTTTTCTTCCATCCGCTTACAAAGTAAGATAAATCACACCAATTACGGAAGCACTTAAAAAGTTCCATCCAACATTGTGACACTCACGTACCGTTCCACTTTTGCTGATCATTTCTCAATTTCGGCACTTCACACGAAACTGTCAGACTGCGATCCCATTAATACCTGACCTCTTCATTCAGAGGTTGCGACCTAAGCAGAACATTACCTTAATATTTTCTAAACCATTCCAAAAAGTATGGTAACAAAAGCGGCATCTATTAAGCCACTAATGTCGCGTTCGAATGAATCATTATTTTTAGTGGCGTCTCCGCCATATTGGGAGGTCAATTTCTCTCGAACAATAACAGGTTAGGTCAACTTCGCGCCAAAAACGGACAAAATGTCACCGGCGGTGATCTGGAAACCGAGTCAAGTACGTATTTGTTAGGGGAATAAACTGTTAAGGCGTCGAATTAAACCTTGTTTTTTTTTAATGGGAAATAGCAAGTAGTACGCTTGTTATGCCCGGAGGGATAGGCAGAGGTGTACCAAATAATACACCCTAATTTCGCGGGTTAGGTTTAAGTCCCATGTGTATAATATGTTCATTTGAGTAAGTTTTTTATTTAAATATGGTCGTCGCATCCGTGATTGATTATATCTGAGCAAGTTGGCACAGAGGTTAATTATGTGTACAGAGAGCTCGCAATCACCCAATTGTTTCAACCGTTCAGCTTGAGTCCCAGCTGTACAAGTGAAACTCTTGTGCTAGATTTGACCTGTTTTTTTTTTTATCTGTTGCCTGGACGCCTGTCAAAGCTCATTGTAGATGGCGTGACTATAGCTTAGTCCAAATTTGACAAATGCTAGTTAGAAATATAAATGACATTCAGTAATCCCTAGCCATGCTAGCAAAATTAATGCCACAGTTACCATCTCCAAGACTCATTATACCTATTATTATCAAACTGTTAAACACTGCTGACAAAACTGCACAAAAATCGTCCAACTATTGCCACATCTACATGGCACTCAAAACAAACAAACCCAACCTTCCAGTTCCTCTCTCCAAACTGTATCACTCCACAACAATATCACCATATACCATATCATATAACCCTTCAAAAGCGCGTCCAGCACTTGACCTCTCACCTGCAGTTGACAAGCGAACAAAACGCTGCGCCCGCGCCTCAGGCCCGCCCCACCCCGCGCTGAGAAAGCCGTGTCCTTTGCGCGCGCATTGACGGATAGCTCACATTATTACGTCGGTGCCATCAGCGGGTAATGAGCGTACAGAGTAGTTTGAGGGGCAGAGAGTACGGGCTATGATATAGTTTTTAGCTAATTAGATTGGTCAAATTATTTAGTTGCGAGATAGCTTTTCCTATAATAAATGAACCACAAGACGCTTGGGGAACGTCTCTCAAATCAGCCGAAAGTGAGTGACAGAGTGAGTGATATCACGAAAACGCAAGGTTAATAGAGTCAAAATCGGCGGAGATTGTCATTAGCAGTGTTTTAGTGATATCAGCGTTTCTGCTGAAAGCGGAAAGATATTCTACCCATCCTGAACCTTTCAGGATTTAACGACGAGGCCTAAGTTTGAGCTGTGCAGGTGTCTATATACTGGTCTGACAAAATTTGAGTTTAATCGACACATACTGAAGAAGAAGCTGAAAGATATCCTGCTGGATATAAGCTAGTTAAGCTACCCTCAAGCTTCGCTATATCAGAATACTGCAAAGTAGTATAGGTACCACAAAGTGAACCACGCGAACGATTTTTTATAATCGAAACCAAATCAATCATAAAATCACATACGATTTAGATTTTTAAGCTTTCATAGCGAACAAGATAAACTAGCACCGAAACATATTCAATAATAGCTGTTATAACCCACTATGATAGTTCTGCTTTTTCCGTTAAATCGAATAACCGTGAAGAAACCAAAAGATACAAACATGTTGAACGTTATACCTAAATTGTAGTGTTTTTTTGATTCTCCACGCTCCACGTCAAGGAAATTACAGTTGATCGTCGTTTTTTCAACAAAATAATCATAGCAGGAAGAAGTGATATCCTGTTCAAATAAAAAAATTAATAATTTACCAAAAATGGAAAAGGATTTTATCGTTTCTAGATTAATTAAACGAACTACGAAACAGATTAAAATTGAAAGTATTTTTTTCCGCTACGGTTTTACGGAGATTTGTGATTTGTGCTTAAACCAGAAAATTAACTATGTATGTCGAATAAAATCCAGGATTGTAATGAACATAGAAATGAAGGCTTCCTACTTCATGGACCTCTTTTTCACTAGAATAGACTTTACTTCTAAAGCAGTTGAAGTTTTCCTGGGAGTTAAGTGCCTGACGTAAAAACTGGTTGAGACTCACGAGTACCAGGGAAGCATGGCTCAAAAGGCCTATACTCAAAAACGAAAAGTAAACGGCTGCAAATGCTGATGATGATGAAGTACGAGAGCATGTGACACTTTTCAATCCCCCGTAGCCTCTGTATTCCCAGTCTACTCTACACATTTGTCGGTCACATCGCTTATCGGAAAAACGTCTCGCGGCCTGTTATCTTTTATAGTTTGGCCAAATTGTCGAGCGTTATTTATTAAAATGACGCTTGCGACCTGCCCGGTGAAATATGCGACGTCTTAGCGACAGTTTGTCTCGCGGGGCAGGGCTTGTATAGTTGACAAATTGAGATATTTTCATATACTTCATGATTTAAGGTGGATAGATGACGGCGAAGAGGTGGTACAAGAAGTTAATTGGTTAAAAGATAGTAAGTGATATAAAATTATCTTAAGGCTTCTGTTCACCATCTTAAAGATCATCGTGTTTATACTCCACACAAAAACTTGATACTAAAGACAGATAGAGAAAAATCATTAAAGGTTTTGAAACAATTTGCTAAACGTCATGTTTTAATTTGATAGCGTTTCGAAAATATGTCTTTTAAAATTACTCAGGTAACGAAAGACAAGGTAACAAATCAAGTCGGTCGTGTCCCAAGTCTTGGGGACGATCCTTCAACAATTACTTGAAGGTCGTGACCAAAATATACTCTATTGTTATCGAAACGAGGGCGAAGCATGCCGATGACAATTATCCGCTATTACGCGTCCATCGACGAAGCACTCCGCGAACTTAATCCTGCAAGTAATGTCTTAATTCAACCGCCATCTTTGAATCCTCGCAGCTTGAATTTAGAACGTATTTTTCTAACCTTCGCCTTTGATACCCGCATAAATAAGTTTGCTGAACAATTTTGGAACATTTTATATTTTCGATCTTATTTTAAAATAGATCTTCGTAAACGTAAAGAGTTAAGGGTCAATTCTGTTTGTCAAGAGGTTTTTGGTTACTAAAAATAAATTGGTAATAGGAAAATAATATGGCGGTCCATCAGTTGCAGTTTCCCGCGTAAAAAGCTTCTAAACGATTGCAAATTGTTGCGAGTATTGGAATCGGTTCTGACTTAATGGGCGTATTTAGTTCGATAAGTTTAGTGCCGAAGTAAACTATAAAATCATAAAAAACGGTTCTACTTATTATGTTTCTCTGAAGCCAAGGCATGTCGTATCAGGTGAATTACATCAGTCGAAAGTACTACCAAAGCCATTACTTAATGGGTTGAACAGAAATGTAATAAGCATTAAATTGTTATTGCTTCTTCTTACTGAACTTAGTTACGGAAGTAAACTCATTTAATGGCCATCGATATCTGAGGTGATACTCTTTCGCTCATAGCATCCTAAGATTTTTCCAATCCGGTAAAAACACAAGCAACCGATATATTTTAATGTTTTCCTTTCATTGCCGAATCAACATGGGAACGAACGACAATCGATGGGATTTAACGTTTCTAAACCAATACAAGTGACAGTTTGTAACAGCAATTATTTATGTCGATGCACCATAAGCATATTTAACTAGCGTAGATTTCCTAAATAAACAGTTACTTCATTAATCGATTCGTGGGAAAACCAAATACATTTACAATTCAAACAAAATAAATAGATCAAATTAACGATTTTGACATCACGCGAACGCGTTCAATAATTTAAATAACGAGTAATGCGCGCGTTTCGAACATTTCGAATACCACAAATTCAATATGGCGTCAGTTTCTTTTTTTTAGGCAAAGGATTCCTGTCATTATGCCCATATATTATCTTCACGGGGCGCTCGACTTGAGATAAAATTGTTGGTAACAAATGTTTCACGTTGTGTTTGATAAATTCCACATGATTTTATTTTAGTTTTATTGGAGTATGACACCGTTAATTAAGCAACATTTTTAAGGTAATTTAAGGGTCGTTAAAAAGAAAACGATGTTCTCTCGTGTTTTATGTTGGGTGTTACACAGTTATGACACAATTTTATTTGTAAATAGTTTCGTTTATTATTTTATGTTTGCTTAAATAATGATTAAAAATGAACCTATTTTGTTAATAAAACAAGGATCAGTTTTAACTTATGTAGGTTCTAAATATTTACTTCTTTCAGAATTAGAGACAGTATAGCCAGCCCTGAAAAAGCTCAAATGTCAAACTTAATCATTGAATATCATGTCACAAGTTGCGATATAAGTCAAAGTTCATATCTTTGAATCTATGAACGCTCTAGGGCACAAATTATGCAATTAATATCTAGAATCTAAGTTGAGACCGTCTTTATGCTTAATAATATTATAAGTGGTTAGTAAAAGATATGCTATTCATCTAAATAACAGACGTACATTTGCCACTTGATCAAAAAGGAAGTTTAAGTATGAAACTAACATCGCATAAACCGGACATACGAACGGACAGAATCCGTTGCTTTTCCGATATCTCCTTATTTTATTACAGCAAGTATTTTTTCCCATGGTTGCAATTTTACTGCGCGAAGGGCAAACCGTTCGTGTTTTTGAAAGTTCAGATATTTTCACCGACACGCCGCCGGCCGAACGTCAAACTGAACTTTTTTCCGAATGAAGCAAAAGCAGCTAGGTCCTTAGAGCCTAGTCGGTTATTTGTCGCAACAGCGTAGGGACAAGCTGTCGCGTAACTCTTAGTTCATATCTGGTGATCTGTGAACGCAGAGTGCCCCGCGGGGACGTCCTTAACGGGACAAAATTATTGTTATTGCCACCAAACTAATGTAATTATTTTAACCTATGGAATATGGGTGCGCTGGAGGTGATTTTGTTTTGAATCGATTTTAATTTTTTGTTTTATACTAGTTTTTTTATATAAAATTATTAGAAAATCATTCGTATTTTTGGGTTTGCAAAAAATGGGATGGGTTTAACTGTGCAGCAAGTAATTCTATACCTTTGATGAGGTAAAAAAGAAACCTTAATTTCCAGAGATATTTTACCAATTGCCTGCCTACAAGAAATGAAAAACAAAAGCAGTTTTCGTTCTACCAACTTATAAATCACAAACTAAGCTGTCACAACAGCTGTAGACCGATGACCTGGTGAAGGTTGCGAGGATTCGCATAATGCGAGTTGCACAGGACCGGTTAATGTGGCGACACTCTGGGGAGGCCTATGTCCAGCAGTTGTCGGTTGAAATGATGATGATGAAGCTGTCACAAAACGAATGTGGGTTTTACACAAGACCACAAACTGCTACCTTATCATCCGCTTTCATAGGAAAGCTCCCGAAAAATCGACTCCACATCACCTCACTAGCTACACCTTGCACCCAACCCCGCCAGTGCCGTCATATAATTTATGCAACCGTGCGGCCGCAGCGCCCCGCGACCCGTCCCTAGCGGTGCGGTACGGCTCAGTGGGACACTTGTTACGCCGATTTATGGGGATGGGACGCTCCGCATTTTATTGTTTCTACTCCGGTAATGTCCGCTTTACGAACAACTTTTATTATTTATTAATTGATTCAAAATGTCTCTTGTCGATTGAATAAAATTTTGTTTATGTCCCGCTTTAGGGACGACATTTTTGTGTGTTTCTTGGTTTATTTATCAGATACAGCTTAATAGATTTGAGAAATGGGAATAGATGCGACGAGATATTTTTTTTGATACGAGAAAAATATTGTCATGCGTTTGGAATAAGGTGTTTACTTTCTAAATAATATGGAGAGTCTGTAGTTTGCCTTTTGTTACTGATAATGATCTCTTGTCATGCGTGGAATTTAATCAACCAATTACATCTGCATGAGATGTGTTACTAGTTTAAGGAAATAAAACTTTGTCGATCAACACAATCCATATGTGAATGTGGAACCTACAAGTTCTGCTATTGAAATATAGTAATTTTAAAGTTTTAAGTCAGTTAGATGTGACGCTGACACTGCGAACATATACTTACATAAACAGTTATTTGAAACGCACTAAAGTTTGCCAAATTCCGTCAAAACGCAGTGACTCAAACAGGAATACGAATCTTTTCCTCAATCTTTCATTCACGATTACACCTGGACGTGAGATAGTGATCTTTCCGCGAACCGCTTACAACGAAATCACTGGCTCCATCTAGCTGCGAGGGAGGTAAACGTGGCACGAAACATTAATGCGGTACATTTCACCACAAGATTGCTTCTATTTACTCTCGTTTAGGGTTAATCCGTGATTGCACACCGGTTGCGACGATGAGAGGTTGCAGTCGGCGGGTTAAAAATAGGGCTCACCCTAATTGATGACCCTTCACTTCGAGCGAAGATGTGTGGTCACTGGATATGCTCGAGGTGTAATGGATACCTAAGTAACTGGTTACGAGAAACTAAACATAATTTTGGCTTGTTACCATATGATTACGACAAGTCATAAGAGAGAGGATGCTAAACATATCATGGAAGAGGATAAAGCTACTCGTATCGTTGACATCTTCGATGGATCCTGATATTTTGTAACTACAGGTTTAAAACCATGGATTACACCAGGTCTTATACGCTGTATGAAACATAGGGATAAACTGCATATGAAAGCTAAATCTAATCCAGACAGTGCAGTTTTGCAAATTTCGTACAAACGATATCGAAATTTCTGCAATGATCTCCTTAAAAAAATTAAAAGCAACTACGACAAAGTGGCATTGGAAAAGGCTGGAACAAATAGTAAAAAGATCTGGAACTATATTAAAAATGCAACGTATAGCACGAAACAATATGAGTCATCTTCAGGTTTATTACAAGCACAATCGTCAACGCTGGAATCGGCTAACATAGCAAATAATTTCTTTGTTAATGTTGGAAAGTGTCTGGCTGAAAAAAATCTGGGTCAATCCCAAAATCTAACAAGCACTCCTTTTACCTGCAGCACTGCTTTAACATCCTTTGCGCTGCTAGATACTGACGAGACTGAGGTGGAAAGTATAATTATGACCCTGAAAGAAGAATGTGCAGTAGGCTGGGATAACATATCGAATAAAATTATCAAAAAATTCAAGGACATTTTGGTACGGCCACTGACTTATATTTTCCGCCTTTGTTTATCTTCAGGTCATTTTCCAGAGTGTCTCAAAAAAGCTGTAATTGTCCCTGTCTATAAATCAGGCAGCAAAGAGCAAGTGACAAATTATAGACCTATTTCTCTACTGCCTTCTTTATCTAAAATATTGGAAAAAATTATAAACAAAAGGTTGTTAAAATATTTGGAAGACAAATCAATTCTGTCTGAACGGCAGTTTGGATTTAGGCCTAAAGTTTCAACTGCTGATGCGGTACACCATCTGACTGACTATCTAGCGCAAAATCTGGACAAGGGTAATCATACAGTAGGAATTTTCCTGGACCTCGCTAAAGCTTTTGACACAGTTTCCATTCCAATTCTGTTGCGTAAGCTTGAGATCATGGGTATAAGAGGCGTCCAGCTGAAATTGTTCAAAAGTTATTTAGAAGATCGTTCCCAATGCGTAAAGATTGGCAACGTCCTCAGCGCTTTTCAAAAAAATACATGCTTTGGTGTTCCTCAAGGAAGTATTTTAGGGCCTACCTTGTTTTTGATCTACATAAATGATCTATGCAATCTAAAGCTAGAGCATGGCACTATCATTACTTACGCTGACGATACTGCTCTACTTTTTTCGGCTGACACAGAATATGAAGTCTACAATCATGCGCAACACGGATTTAATATTGTAAATAAATGGCTTCAAAATAACTTACTAACACTTAATGCAGAGAAGACAAATTACATTAAGTTTTCGTTGCGCAAGCAAATATCCAATATCCCTTCATCGCTGCATGCTCATTGTTGCCCAGTCCCTGGAGATAACCAGTGTAAATGTCCCAATATTAAAAAGACAGATACATTAAAATACCTGGGAATTATATTAGATGAGACCCTTTCCTTCAAACAGCATATGGAAGCTCTGAATAATAGAATTCGTAAGCTGATTTACGTATTCAAAAAACTACGATTGATAGCAGATCTTAAAATAATTAGGCAAGTATACTTTGCTCTTTGTCAGTCAATTTTGAATTACTGTATCACTTCATGGGGTGGGACCAGTAAGACTTTGCTATTGACCATTGAAAGAGCTCAAAGAGCTATTCTCAAGGTGGCTACTTGCCGTCCTTTCCTTTTCCCCACAAACCTCCTGTATAAATCCTGTGAAGTACTAACAGTTCGACAGTTATTTATAATGAGCACTGTACTAAAACAACACGCAGCACTTCCATACAGCACAGAGTTTACTAAAAGGAGACGGAAAGATATAGTTTGCCCTCATAAAAGTACAAAACATGCTTTCACAGCAAAATTTTATATGTACCTCGGACCGCTACTCTATAACAGGCTAAATGAAAATGGGAACATGTACTCCCTAAATTATAGTAACTGCAAAAAATTCCTTAAGGAAACTCTTCAAGCTATGTCCTATGAAGATACAGAGAAGTTATTACTTGTGCTAAAGTAAATACTGTTAGTATTAGTGTTATTTTGTTTTTTTCAATTAGTTAGTAAGTTTAGTAATTATAATTTTATACACCTTTTTACACATTTAGCAATAAGAATAATATGATATGTGATTATTTGATCAATTAATTTTACCTCCAATCGCCTGAAACACAGGATTACCTAGTTCAGGCACAAACCATTAGTGAACATGACATAGATTTAAGAAAACTTGTATTTCATGTATACCTTATTATTATTAAATAAATAAATTATTCATATGAGTTTGTCGACAAGAAACTGGCTTGCTGAGATATTTAAACAACCCAAATGGATTTTAGATTTCAAAAAAAAAAAAAAAAAAAAAAAAAAAAAAAAAAAAAAAAAAAAGTTTATTTTCAAAGTTAAGCTTTCAAGTATCACTTCCAGTGTAACTTGTCCGTGATCCCATCGTGCTCCAGATGTGAGCTCGTGTGAGTAATGCTATGTTCGTGATCTATCTACCTATAGGTATGTACTTACAAGTACAGGTATATGCGAATTGGTGTTCAGTTGATGTTAAGTTCATCCCGGTTTTTTGAAATAGCGACAGATAGCGGGAATTTTCATACATATGTATGTATGAAAATTCCCGCTTATGTAGCATTTTAGGTATTTTTTTTTTCCAACAAGTGCAGATCCTAAGTTTTTACTCTTTTATCCAACAACTGTATTTTTTTGGAGGTAAAATGCAGGACCACTGTTGCGTCATGGCGCAGCTTTATCTCAATTTTCAGGAATAACAATGCGGCCTAATATTAATACAAAGTGTTGTTTTGCATTCTCGTCAAAATTTAAGAGGATGTCACAAAAGACCTAAATAATCTATTGAAATTACGGTACCCTGTTAATTATTAATAAACGCTGATTTTTTTGGGTTTTTAAGTTTGTCCGTATTTCAGCATAACCCCCTTAACGTGGTTTAGGGAATAAGAAATGATCGAACAAACGTTTGAGATTTTTTGTATGTATAAAAGCATGGTTATAGGGCGAGAATCAGACGGCCCGCGTTTAAAACACGGGTGGTTCACACCTACCGATTTTCGTAAATAAGTAAAAAAAATAAAAATTATCTACCCATTTTATTATGGATTCGGGACGAGAATCAGTAGCATAGTTACCTCCTTGAATTTGACGAGAATGCAAAACAACACCTTGTATATATCTTTACAGAAGTTTGGAACCAAGATGATTAGACTGGCTGAGTTTTTCTCAAAAATGATTCATCAGAAATTAGTCCAACGTCGATAGTAGATATTCTAGAATCAAAACGATCAAATAACAGCCACAATTGACACATTCATCAATTAAAAATGCCGCATTCTCCATAACTTGATGATATAACTTGATGACATTCATGTAATTCAGTTTTATCTCTCAATCGATAAAGATTTGTGTCTCATGTGCACTCACAACACTAAAATAACTCAACTCTAAAATAAATGCAAAAAACAATTAATATCGATGAGAACTATATATCTATCGATAAAGCATCTGGACGAGAAAGGCAAACGTGAGATATGTCGTGTGGCCCGAAGTTAATTACAAACACCACGGCGACAGCGGAAATGTTATACAGAGTGAAAATATTAACATGTAATAAACAACTGCGCGCGCGCACATAAGTCCAATGGAACATCTCATTTATTCAAAGAGCACTGATTAAATAAACTCCAAACGAATACTCATTAACATCGTGATCATACGATAAACTAAATCGTACCCATTAAAACATACTGCCCTATACGCATTAGTCGAGTCGAAAAAATCGATACCAAACAACCCGATTCGTCACGCCGTGTGATCGATTATACGTCTACTCCAATTAATCGTTGCTCGATTATGGCTGTATAATTATATAATAATAAATCGTTTTGCATTATAAAGTTATTGATCTAATAAACGCGGCCCGACTAAGATTTTGAGGTGTTATTATTGGGGGTAATGTCTTCATTGCCTTTCATGCAAACCGACGCGTGATTGATGGCTGCCATATCGCTATAATATCGATAAATTCGACTACGATATTAATATATTCAAATAATAAAACCTTGATGAGCAATTTGAACTGTTGTTAAGTTTATAGTGCGCCATACCAAAAACGTAAAATGCAAACATGTTTATGATTCGCGATAAAACGTTGCGTTACAGCGCTCGTCCGTCAGGCATATCGATATGTAAAGTGACGTGCCTATCGCTAACAAACCCAGCGCTAATAATAAACTGTGTAATAACTATGATTAACACAAGTTTAGCTTTACATTAGCTCGTGCGGCGCACGTTAAGAAGTAACGCCTTTGGAACACATTTTAAAAATCTTAAAGTCGGACGTCTCAGACGATGAAATTCACACGGTCGGGCAGTTTTATCGATGGTTTCAATCGATAACTTTCACAATCCATTTTCATTACACTTTATAACTATAAAAATGTTATAGTTCACTGCGATGTAACACAATCGCGTCTTATTCAAACAGCATCGCGCAGAATTTTTCTTGTTAGAAATGAGTGTGAACAATTTGTCAATGACCTTTGATCGCAATCCGATATCAGTCGATTTATCTGATAGCAAATCGCCGATCGGACAAATTAAAATGATTAACAAAGCAATCCAATCCGTTGCGTTACCATTCACTATAAAGGCCGATAATTAAATATTTATTCGGTTCTATTAGGATCGATAGAACTGTTACACTGAATCGATTCGTCACTGTGGAAATGTTCAAATTGCCGGCTATCAAAATATATAAAACGCCGTGAAATACATTTGACAGACGAGCGAGAACAAAATCTATATTTGCTCAGTCCATTATTATCTACATTACTTCATGAAGATGCGTCTTTTTGTATGTACATACATTTTGTATTGTGAATTAGCATTACACTGCGTTTAGAATTACCGTTTAGATTTCGCAACAAGTTTTTAATTCCAAATCTTAACGCATTAGAAACGGCTGTTACTTCAGTCAATAACACCTTCATGTAAAATATGTGAAGCTAGTAGGTGTTTCAATTATATTTAAACGATTCTCTGAGCTTAACAGCTGCTGAGTACATAATTTAAAATCCTCATTAGAATCGAAATAGTTTTTAATAAATCCAGCATATTCATTCGAAATTAAAATATTCACATTTGGGCGGCGATGCCGCGTGTAAACGCTAGTTAATTATAATAGAGGATTTATCGATATAATTGAAAGCATTTATCTATACTCACACATCGATATCGGTCCGTGTTCCCGTAAACCGTGATAAAAATCGATATATAATCGATATATCGATGGAATTTATTCGTCACGCGATCGTGATCGCCTGAGATTACTTAAATGCAACCTTTTGGCCACACGCTTTCTATACAAATAGTTTGAACAGCGTATCAATTACCAAACACACGGTGTTAACGTTCAGTAAATTGGACTAGAGTTATTTGTTGTTTGTTTCGAACATACACACATTTGTTTTATTGCCATGGTTTACTTTTGGTAGAAAACCAATATCTTCTAAGCTTTTGAGCGTTGTTTACTCTCGTAAAATGATAAAACGTCAGGTATAAGCCCAAATTTATAGACTCATCCATACTAATATTATAAATGCCAAAGTCACTCTGTTTGTTTGTTTGTTTGTTACCTTTTCACGACTAAACGGCTGATCGGATCTTAATGAAATTTGGCAAGAAGATAGATTTCAACCTGGGGAAGGACATAGGCTATATATCATCTCGCTACGACTAATAGGAGCGGAGCAGCAATGAAAAATGTTGCGAAAACGGGGAAAATGTGACGCAGACGAAGTTGCGCGGGACAGCTAGTTCATCATAAAATTAAATGTGCCCATTTCTATGACCGTATTAATATTGGTTCGTCCCTAAGTTGGTATTGATTTGACACCAGGAAGTGATTACTAAATAATAACAGCCGGACCGGTCTATTTTCAGGCTAAGCTCGCATAGGTTAGTCCACGGATACGGGTGACCACCACATACCGAGTTTCGTCCGCGCCCCGAAAAACATGATAAGCTGTTGGTCCCGGTCTTCAATTATAAATCTTTGACAGTCGTTACAGGTAGTCAGTGGCCCGATAGTCTGATAACCCAGTACTAACTGGGTTGGAGGAGTTGGAGGTCAGATAGGCAGTCGCTTCATGTAAAATACTGGTATTCAGATGCATCCAGTTAGACTGGAAGCCGACTCCAATATAGTTGGATTACTTCTACTATATCTAAGATTAAAACTAAGATTAAAAGAGGACAGTTTAGATCTAGGTAAATTGGAATTCCCGATCATATAAACAGTTTAACAGAATGACGCTAATTTCGATACATTTGGTTCTAAAGGTGTAGATTTCACACCAGAACTACTTACCGGCTGTTGTTTAAACTGCGTTTAGCAATACCGTGTGTTCGTCTGGAGGCTATAAACATCATCGCGTTTACGTTTGTTTTCTAAACTCTTATCGTTTGTTAATTTAGAATGTCTATCAAAGTTCTCATTTATTAATTGTTATTTTTCAAATTGTGAGTGAAGCTGTTTGTCCACGTGAAATCAAAGACAAAAGGTGACAAAATCAAAAGCTATTTATTCAAATTAGGCTGATAGTCAGCTCTTTTTGAACGCCATGGTTTACATGAGAGTCTCTCAAAAACGCCCGCCCTTCGTCACTTCTTATTGTTTTAACTGGGTAGATAACGTAGCGGAACAAAATCCCCAGCAATACATCTTTCTACTGCCGTACTGGGCCCGTGGTGAATTACAGGTTAATCCTGTGTCAGGCCTATGTCCTAGCAGTTTGAACTGAACATGCTTATGACTGAAGTTCTGAAACTTATAGCGCAGAGTTTGATTATGGAGCTCCTTTGTGAAACACTACTTTTAGGTCAGTTTCATCTAAAATTTCCTGTACACTATTAAGTGGGTATGAGACTCTCTGAAATAAGTTTTAAAGCTGCTCACGTATTTGCAATCCCTTGGAAGTTGAAGACATCAAAATCTTAATTGACGAGGACTATTATCGTTGTTTCGTTGGTAGTGTGGTTGCAAGTGCCAATGCTCAAATCAAATCAAAATCATTTATTTCAAGTAGGCCAGTTACAGGCACTTTTGAATAGTCGAACAACAATAAAAATGAAGCTACAGTCCCAGTCACAAGACATAATAACTGTGAAAGTACTGTAGTTGCCCATTCCAAAGGGAATCTCTATGGAGAAGTATGGGCAAGAAACTCTATGGAAACTCTTTTAAATCAGAATCTTGTTACAAAACCTTGGTTACATCATTGATGTTAAGATGGTACATTATGTGAGAACGATGTAGCAAGACGTGCACGTTAAAAGTGTGAACAATTAAAAGATAAAATAATTAGTTCGAAATGAGCCGTGGAAGCTAAGAGACGACCAGGCATAACTGACAGCGCCCGTTCACGAACATGACTGAGCTGAGCATGAGGTGTTGGGTTCGGCTTCTTTTCATTCCCGGGTCGGGAAGTGCAATGTTAGGTTTTCCATTATGAATTTCAGTCAGGATTTATGTCAGGTTGGTTGCAATCAGCTTGTACCCCATTACATGTGACTTCAAGATAACTGCTGAAATGTAGGAGTACGACTAGGTGCACCTCTGCCTAATCCCTCTTGAATTACAGACGTGATGTTATTACATAATATTGCATGTTTTTTTTCCTTAAATGTATAGACAGCTTCATTAAGTAGTTACCCCCCTGGCGTACTCGGCGGTACTGCAGAGGGGTTAGCACATACTATCGCTGTCTGTACCTACTTAAAATGATAGAGACTTCTAATCTCAATAGCTAACGGAATCAAAACTCGACCCCACATGTTCTGATGTCTTCATACGGAGGTACCGACCACAAGTTCAATTAGTGCAGTTAACGATTGGCTCCTAACGCGTGATATCCGACGGATAGCCACATCCGTCCTCACACGAATTAACTAAGATACGGTTTTATTAAGATTACGATTATTAAAGGTTTTTTTTTTTGTGGATAGAGCAGATTTTTTATGGTAAAGTTTTGTTTGAGATAGTGCTCTTTATATGCTTGCTTTGTATTGGTACTTGTAGCTGCCAAATATGAGGCTGAAAACGGCAGTGTTACTGGGATGTTTATTTTCTTAGCATCCAGATCTAGATAGATAGATCTCAATGAGACAGAATAGGCTGACTAAGATAATAATTAGGATGTATTACCGTATATTTTAAAAGAACCAGAAAAAAATTCTAATTATCTTCTCCATACGTTTGACTCCGTAAAATTTGAAAAAATGAAGGGGAGACGGCTGATGTTTTTGATAAGTTGGCCCAACGCCCTTATGATAAGAGGTTTTCAGTATGAAATAAATTACACCTTGCCTATGAATCATTTCATTGTTGTCTTTTCACTGTGTTGTCGTTCTTTGGTCACATCACTAGAAATGAAAATCCGATGGAAAGACTGGTGAAAGATCACGCGGCCGATCACCAACTCGCTGGACTGACCTGATCAAGAAAGCTACTGGGTTCATCATGGTCCAGTGTACTCGCAACGTCTCCAATCGGCAGAAATGGAAGCATATCGCTGAAAGAGCTATCCTCGGGGAAGTCAACGACCCACAGAACATCTCTCCATGTACCTCGTCTGCGCAACCACGACCACTCTGACAAGAGTGTTTCGAGTAAGAAGAGAAGAGAGATGAATCTTTTATAAATACGAGTATACGAGCAGACAAAAAAATATTTTAGCAATAGTTTAAAAGTTAGTCAAAAAGCCACCCGTGAAGTAAATTAATTTTTGTTAATCTATTGAGTGTCCCACTGCTGAGCGAAGCCCCTCCCCCCCCTCAACATGTCTTTCCAAATCTTTCTTTCTTGTGCGATGTTCGCCCCGCCAACAAGATCATATCGTCACACCACCTTCGCCGCGGT
Source organism: Cerastis leucographa (assembly GCA_963082945.1). Lineage (NCBI taxonomy): Eukaryota > Metazoa > Arthropoda > Insecta > Lepidoptera > Noctuidae > Cerastis > Cerastis leucographa. Next base: position 19,803,615 of record OY720359.1, read on the forward strand.
CTACCTCGTAGAAACTATTGAAGTAACTACTCTTTAGAAATATTTAGTGCTTTTTAACGAATTACAACTAGCATAAACTTCATGTTAATAAATCGACCACCAACATAGTCCCTCGTAAACAATCAACACGCAGTACTTAGCAGACATTGTTGTTTTTCGCGTCAACTCGAGAGACATAAACTTACCGCGTCGAATTGAAGTGTCAGTCTCCGTTATACAGTATTATTACGGCATTTTTACACGCTCTCGTGAAGCTTCATACATTCACAGTTTTATACAAAATCCACAGCAACCTTCGACGTCTCCCAATGCATCAATTAAACCACTCCATCTGATACAAGACTGCATGGACCGTCACGATTATTATATTTAGTCATAAAAGGCCTGCAGTGAAACACGACAATTATTTTTTTTAAAAGAAACTCTCATATCTTAAAGAAGTAATTGAACGATGCTAAATGTCAACTGTGACCAATTAAAAAAATTACATAATGCCGGACGGTAAGTGTCCGCGTTACGGGATGCCTACGATCCGACGACGACTACCAATAATATAAATCGCCACGATCGACACACAAACGACAATATCAATTAAAAAAATTATCACCAATTACCTCGCGGCGGGTCGTCAAACATTGTGTGTCCGAATTTAAATACTAATCGACGTTTAATTTAAACGGGAATCGATTAAATCGTACCGATTCTCGACGCCCGCTTATTTCGAGTGTATGTCTTAATTGCAACATCTTAGGAGGGGATCTTTTGGGGCCGTTTATCGGTAAGAGTCGGCCGCTTAATTAGTACGTATCCCCTGCGCATGCGTCGATGCAATCGTCGTCTCACCTCTCTATTCCTTATTCGAAGCCACGGCTTAGGAAGCGCCGTCTCTTACGCACGCGTACCTTTAGTACTGGAATGAGTAGGACGGCGATACATTTGTGTGTACTGAGATTGTGATCGTGTCGGGCGCCGGCACCCAGCGTTCCTAATGCGTGTTTTAAATGTTTACTAATGAACACGATTATTTAAAGTGACATTTTCGGATTTCCCTCTCGGCCATTACAGATACTTGGTATAAAGTCGGGCCGCGCTTTATGCGCCGTATTAAAATACAACAATTTTATACATTTTGTCTATGGCGTGGCGTCGGGTGACATTCCGATGCTATTTGAAGGCAATATAGATTGGTGACGGGCGTCCACTCGAACTTTGACATCGTCATATATTTTGGACTTTTATATCGACAGAAACATAAATTATACGACATTTGGGTGATTTTGAGTGAAATGAGCGGGCATTAATGGCCTACGAGTGGGCAAATGGCTTGTAGAACAGATGATCATCAATGCATGGAGCTGTAAACGTAGATAATCTTAAGCTTTGATTAGAGATTAGATTTAAATTTATATTTTGTCTAAACATTTGAGCTTTTGCGGCGTAGTAATTAATTCAGTTATATTTTCACTTCACATCATTCCTGTAAAGAAAGAGAAAAATGACGAAAAACGGCACGGATGGTTGTTATATGTCGGGCATGCCACCGTCCTCCGGGCGAATCAATCTGTCACATTATCTCCGGGTGTTCGCGTCTGGCTATCGGAGAATACTTGCATAGACATAACCTTGTAGCCAGGATAATCCATCAGCAACTTGCTCTAAAATACAGCCTTGTGGAACCGGAAGTACCATACTATAGGTATTTTCCCGACAAAACTGTGTTGACTAAGTTTAGTAAGATTATTGTGCCGATAGTCGTATCAGCCAATGGCCTAATTGCCGAGAGTCCCGACCAATACCTGATGAGGTTCTCGTTAGGCAGCTGGATCAAGGGCTTGATTCACAAAACGGTTCTCTTGGACATGGCTCGTATTGTTATGAGGTTCCTTTCTCTGGAGCCCTGACCACCGGTAGCTTGGACCCTGTTCCCCATACCGGTGGGCTACTATTTTTTATGTTATTAAATGTTTTTTTATTGATTTTATGTTGGAATATTTAAACAAATTATAACTGCGATATTTCAATTCATCGCCTCATTCTGCACTCTTTCGACACTCGAAAAAAAAACCAAAAACGAAACGTAACGTTATGCAAATGTAACGTGGGCGTAGTCCCTAATTGAGCACTAAAGCGGGCGGTGCCGCGGCGCGGGCTTGTCTCAAATTATAATTTATATAACCGCCTACCTCTTAACTTATAAAACTGACAATTCATTGAGCTTAAACTTTCATTATTAGAGAGGACCTAGACAAAGGATAACTATGAAGGAAAAGTTAAAAAAAATAGTTGCATATCTTTAGATTGTATAATTGTTTCAGATCTTTTAAACTACGCAACGGTTTTCACCAATAGACAGTACGTTACAAGAGAAAGGTTTATATGTATAATTTATCCCAGAAAGACATCAAAATTTCCACGCGAACTTTGTCGTGGGTTGCAGCTAGTAATATATTTACTTAAGCATGCAACTGATCCAGCTCATGTCGTGTCAATCCTGTGGGGTTACCATGACGTCTTAAAGTAATGTGAGAAAGAGACGGAGCTATAAAGGACGTCTAGCGCCATCTCATTCTCACTCTGGAATAAGATTAAAACAATACTGCTTTAAGACGTCATGGTAATCCACCTGTTTCGTTTGTTGTTGTATTCGAAACGCTTTGATAGCGAACGTATATGCTCCTATATGTGGACATGTCTTACATAACACAACGTTAGAAATAAAAACCTTTTTTTCTGATTTTATGATCCTAAATGGAGGGTAATAGTAAACTCATCAATTCATACAAAAAGAAGATAAACCAAAACTGGGTTTTGCGTAGGGGTAATACATGTTCGTAGGTGTTGAACAGACTCTAATGTGATAATATTAATCATGCCTTATTTGATATTAACAGCTGGAAGCTGTGACGAAGAATTGATCAAAATATCCGATAAAAAACATCACAATTGGTGTATTCATAAAGGTGCTCCCCACTTGAAGCATTTTCCTGTAATGTAACGTTACGAGAGAGGAGAACCTAGTTTTATAGTGCACCACCTGTAACAACACAATTCATAACAACCACTTTTTTTGTTGGAGGATCTCGTGGCTAAATATTAACAACCGCATGGGTCGATTTTCAAGGTTAAGCCGTGCTTGTCGAAGTTGGTCGTGGATGGGGGACCATCATTACATACCGAGTTTCCTCCGTGCCTCGGAAAGCACGTTAAGCCGTTGGTCCCGGCTGTCATTTGTAGATCTTTGACAGTCATTACGAGTAGTCAGAAGCCAAAAAGTCTGACATCCAGTCTTACCAAGGGGTATCTTATAACCCAGTCACTGGGTTATGGAGGTCAGATAGGCAGTCGCTTCATGTAAAATACTGTCAGACTGGAAGCCGACCCCAACAAAGTTTGGGAAAAGGCTAGGCAAATGATGATTTTTTTTTTGTACTAAATCGACTTTTGAATTGTTACAATGCTGAAGAATGCTCGTCAAATCAGAAAGGCAATACTGTGATGTAATGCTCTAATCGAATCTAAAATATTACATTACATTACAGCCGAACGCTCCAGGTAAGGCAGTCCACAAAAGAACATACAATAGCAGCATATCCCTGTTAAATAATAGTAACATCCAGTTAGATATAAAAATTGGGTATTCGTCACTTCATATTAACAAACTATTTTCAGGTGTCATCAAAAATCAAAATATTTTATTTTACATAGGCCTACATGGGCACTCATAAAACGTCGACAAAAGGTGCATGGTTCAGGTTGGTCGTCATCAAAACATATCATCACGACTGTTTCCTCCACAGGTGAGGGGAGACGTATTTATAATACACCCACTTTCCGCCTATTATGTTTAAGATCTATGTAATAGGCGAAGACTATTACCGCAAACCGTAATCAAACATAACTGTAACAATAGTTTAACACTACCAAAAATCTGTAAATCACAAATTAATATAGTTACCGCAAAAATCTAGTCACACAAAGTTTCAGATTTCAACAAAACATCTATCATAAAACACGAGGCCTCCCGCGGTGCCTGCCAATAATTCACATGTCGAAACATTAACAAGTCTCATATAAAACATATTAATATAAACCACACGTCATCTGAGAACCCGTGAAATATAAACAATAGATTATACAGCCTCTTAATCAAGAGCCAATAAAAAAAAAAAAACAAAACAACGAAAAAATTCAGGTCACATTAATTTCTGATATATTAAGCATAGTTTCTGATAAAATATAGTTGTGTTAATAGTCATATTTGCATATGATCAACAATTAGGGGACCTCCCATCGGTTTACGGTTCAAAAGTACGGTTTTACGGTAATTCGTATGTATATGGACGATTTAGTCGCGTGTTCAACGCGTTCTCTTAATGATATTGCTGATATATTATATTAAATGATGCGTATACTGATTGTGTATTTTTTTTTTTTTTTTTTTTATTCAAGAAAAAGGGCTTTGTCGCACATGCGATTATGCCGCCCTGGTTAGTATAACACATTTTAACTAAAAATACAATCTTTAGCTAAATCTTAGCATAGCTAGTCGGTAAAGTGTTCTAGCTGCGTCAGAAAGTGGCGCAGCCAGAACACTGTTGCAATAACCTATTTCCCTAATCCTACAATCTAATCTATATCTAAATTCTTCGTTGCGGACACACTCAGTCAATATGTGATAAACATCATCAACGGCATTATTACAAAAATCACATTTATCTGACGTTGATTTTGCCATAAGGAATAAGAACTTATTACATGGAATGTGTCCGGAACGAAGTCTTAGTGCAACAACAGTATCACTTCTGTTCAACAACTGGTTATCTATCCACGGCGAGTTCAAGGGATGCGGCTGGATCGTTTTGTACCAAATTCCTTTATCTCGTGATCTTATATTAAAATATTCCTTCCAAAGTAAGTAACAATCCTGTTTAATTTTAGGTATAAAATTAGGAAAGTAAGGAGAAAGGTTAACAGGAATTCCATCGCATATGGCTTGCTTGGCTAGTAGATCAACGATTTCATTACCTCTTATTCCAATATGTGATGGAATCCATTGAAGGACTACGTGCTTACCGTCAGATTGCAACTTCAAAATAATTTTTAGTATAGTGTAGGCTATCGGTGTTCCTCGAAAGGTCGAGGTACACCGAGCCAAGTGTTGGAGCGAGCTTCGGGAATCTGTGAGAATTACAATATGTCTTTGGTTTATTGATTCTACATAAGACAGAGCTTCTGCGATCGCGATCAGTTCAGCTTCCATTATACACACACTGGCATTTATTCGAAATGCCATTGAATTTTCTTCTGACTCGTAAAACGCAGCACCTATATTGTCACCCTCCTTAGATCCGTCTGTAAATATTTTTACATAAGTCGAGTATTCGGAAGAAAGGTAATCAATAAATAAGTTTCTTAACCTAACAGGATTGTATTGCCTTTTTGGCCCAGACATGAAGTTTACATCGTGTTTTATTATTTTATCACTATTAATACTGCTAACCCAAATATCCAGGGAAAACATATCTAATTTCTGACTGCTGTGAATTTTTAAGGAGTGTAGTGAGTCATTAACTAAGATTAAAAGGGGGATTCTTTTGTTTTTCCAATATGACGAATTTCTACATAATAGAGATAGTTCGGATAGTAAATTGATGCCTCCGGTATTTGCCTGCAAAGCTTTAGTCTTCAGCCAGAATTTGCTAGCCAAGAAGCGTCGACGTAGGTATAATGGCTGTAGGCATAGTTCGCTCTCCATCACATGAATTGGTGTGGTTTTAATAAAACTACCCACCACCCTCATGGCTTGGTTCTGTAATCTATCTAATTTTTCTAAGTGAGTTTTTGCACAATTGTCATAGAAAAAGCTTCCATAGTCAATACGGCTTCTAATTAAAGTTAGATAAAGTCTTCTTAAGTATTTTGGGTGCACACCCCAATTCGAACCTGCCAACACTTTAAAGACTTTAATAAACTTGAGAACTTTCTGACAAATCACATTGATGTGTTTTCCCCACCTGAGAGAACGGTCCAGCCACACACCGAGATATCGTACCGTGTCAACAACCTCCAAACTATTACCTCTAATTGATAAGTTAACCGACCGTTGCCTATAGCCTCTGTCAAAAATACAAATTTTACTCTTATCTGGTGATATGTTGAGGTTCAGGGAATCAAATTGATCACATAAGATATTTAACGCTTCCTGTAACTCAGCGGCTGCTTGTTCAATATCATGGCAAGATATATAAAGTACGTAGTCATCAGCATACTGAGAGATAGATATGGAGCTAGGTATTGCTTTACAAATATGTATGGTTGCAATATTAAAAAGTAATGGCGATAGGGGGTCACCCTGTGCTAAGCCCCTTCTGGCGATTCTAGTGACAGTATTATCTGTGCCACTGATGGATAAATATCTTTCTTTAAGGAATTCCCATAAATATCTACAATATTGTGATCCCACACCAAGTTGGTCCAAGGTTAACAGAAGAGCGGTGACGTCAACGTTATTGTAAGCATTATCGATATCAAGGAAACATCCGATAGTCACAAGTTTTTTTGAAAAACCAATTTGTATTTTCGAGGTTAGTAGATTAAGATTATCAAGACATGAGCGAGCTTTCCTGAAACCTACAGTTTCCTCAGCAAAAAATCCTCCACTTTCTAAGTACCACTCAATTCTCTTATTAATAACGGAATGAAAGATTTTACATAGACAGGACATTAACGAAATGGGTCTTATTGCAGAAGCAGAAGTCAAATCTCGACCTGGTTTGGGGATTGGTACTATGCGGACTTGGCGCCATTGTTCAGGAATAAAACTTAACGAAAAAAAAAGATTGTAAAGCTGTAGTAAAATATTTTTAGCGAGGTCAGGGAGGTTTTTAATCATTGAAAAGGAAATATCATCGCAGCCCGGTGCAGTATCTTTAGATTTCACACATTTTTCAAACTCCTGTCGTGTTATACCTGTTTCCAATTTATGATTTAGCGAGCAAAATTTAGGTAGTGGGGGGCATGTAAAATCAGGAGCTAAATTAAAGAGAACTTGTTCAGCCAACGTCTTGTCTACATGGAGTCCAGCTGAACGATATCCCTTCAACCAGCGCATGCGTCGCCACATGTCACTAGCCGAAGTGACCTCATCCACTGAAGAACAGAAATTACGGAATCCCTTCTTACTAGCACTTCTAGTTAGTCTTTGAGCTTCGCGAGTTTTGTCCCGTAACACTTCTAGATTATCTGGAGTTGGGTTTTTTCTAAAACACGTTAAAGCTAATCGCCTTTCCGCCACCGCTTTAGACAGCATCGGAGACCAATACGTCTTTGGTTTAAATTTATTGCAAGGGTTTTGGCTAAATTTAAAATAAGGAATGCTTACATCTGCTGCACTGTTGATGATATCTAAAAAGGAATTATAAGCTTCTTGGGGATTAACGGGCAATGTATACTCAAGAAGTGCGTCTTCAATGAAGTTACGGTAAGCTGTCCAGTCGGCTTTTTTGAAATTTCTTTTCTTTACAATACTTGGAATATAATTATCTGACGTTTTCAATTTGATTATCATGTGGTCACTGCCTAGGGATTCATTAGTAACGCTCCACTCAAACATTAAACATACGTCTGAAGAAACAATAGATAAATCAGGTGCTGATTTTTGTAAAATTCCATTAACAAGGTTTACTCGAGTCGGCTGACCGTCATTCAAAGTTACAAAACTATTGTCAATTAAGGAGTCAAAAATTTGAGTACCTCTTTGATCTGTTTTCGTGGACCAACTTGAGTGATGACCGTTATAATCTCCTAAAATTAGGGTTTTAGTGCTGGCTACAGAAAACAATGATTCCCAATCATTTTGTGTAGTGCGGATGTTAGGTGGGCAATAAATTGAAACAACATTTTCAATGGAACTACAGTTAAAAACTTTAACATGAACTATCTCGATACCCGGATTTGTAATGATACTGCGGCATTGTTGTGCCTTAATGGATTTATGAGTCAGAATTGCAACTCCTCCGTATGAGTCTGGTCTGTCGCAACGAAATACGTTATAATCTTTTATATTAAAAATACAGTCTGAATCCAGCCACGTTTCGCATAGGGCGGCAATGTGAACTTTTTCTAAAAACAAAACTTGTTCTAAATCTATCCTTTTGGGTAATATACTATGTGAGTTCCATTGCAAAATGTTTATTTTAACAGGATTCATTACAGAAATAATTTTTAAAGGAAAAACAACTCTTAGGTATAATCTTCTTTAGGAAATAAGATATTGCCCACTCCACACTAATTTGAACAACAGATATAATTTTCTCTTTAAAAGTGTAATTCCTCACAAATAAAATGTATTTAATTTTATCTACCAGCCATCCAAATGAATGATTGTCTTCCGAATCCTCATTTTTGTCGTCTTCAGTAGCGTCTTCCCTGTACGTATCCTCTTGCACGTCCATATCGCATTCCCGGGCATGGGATGTTTCAGATTCAGATTCAGGTGATTCTTCCTGCCGTTTTTTCTTCTTGTTTTTCTTACTTGTTCCTTCTTCTTTCCCCGTCTGTGGTACATTGGCACTTTGCGTGAATATAGGTTCTTTATTTGGCACTTGGCGAGCTGCTTTTTGAGCGTAAGTAGTTTTCGGCTGTAACACCGGTGACATAGGTGTAGTTGAGGTCATAGTAGGTGCTTGCGTAACTGCGTCTCCTTCATGGGACGGTGGTAGTGTCTGCGAGTTGACAACTGCCTCAAAGGGGGGTGCGGGAGGAGGTACATACATATCAATGGCTTTTCTATATGAAACATTAAACTCACTCATTATGCTGCGTATTTTTCTTTCCTTTATGTATACAGGGCAAGTTCTGTCCAATGCCATGTGATTATTTAGGCAATTAACACATTTAAAAGTCCTTGTTTCACAGTTATCAATACCGTGTTTACCTGCGCATTTCGGACATGTAACTTTAATTGTCGGACACATTTTAACTGTGTGACCATACCTCCAGCACCTAGAACATTGCGTAACAGGAAAAACGTAAGAATCTACCAAAACTCTCATTTCGTATAAAAGTACATAAGGGGGTAACGATGATCCTTCAAATCCTATTCTCCAGGTCTCGCTATCAGTCCATGTGGCTGCTTCTCTGTCCCTTCGTTGTAGACGTTTTACATTCACGACCTTACATGTACTTGATAAACATTTAAACAATTCGTCCTCCGAAATGTCTAAGTCGATATTTTTAATAACTCCATAAGATAATCCAACTTCAAATGGCCGTTGAAATCGCCATCCTAAACCACTAAAATGGTCGGAGTTGACTAATTTCTCAGCGCTGTCCGCATTGTTTAGTTCAATAATAATTTTGTACGGATTTATATGTTTCACTTTGGTGATATTTAATATTCCTTGTTCCTTAAATAATTTAGCTAGGGCGAATTGTTTAGGAACTTTATCTTTACAAGTAACAGTTAATTCCGTAATCCCTCTTACTTCTCTCGTCCTGTATTTTCTACTCCTAACTTCACTCCATTCATCATCTTCTCTCCCTCTTTTCGTAGATTGCGACCTGTCTTTTGACGTGTCGTTATTCTCCATCTCAAATAATTGTGTTAAGTCTTCTGAATGTGTAATTTCTTCGTCATCCATTATAATCGTGTTCATTAAGTCTTCATTATGATTCTCGACCGTACTCATTACGCATAAAGTGTAGATTCGCGCGAGCGATAACCGATGATTCGGCCTAGCGGCCGATCAAGGTAGGTAGGTGCACAAAAGTTAACGATGTAATTAGCTAATGACCGCAAAAAAACACGTCTAAGCAACACCGTTGGCGCTTCGACACTGTGATTGTGTATTATATATTAATGATATATCGTTATGAGGTTTTTAGTTTTAATGGTGAATTTTGGGATGAGTTATGGGAGAGTGTTTCTGTGCTCAATTACCTGTTTTGTTTTGATTTAAATCTTAGATAATATTATTCGATAATTTTGACTTATTAAAACGGTTGGATTAATTCACAATGTTTGTTTTAAATCACGACCAGTCAAGGTGAGATGATAAACTGTAAAATATGACCAGTATTTTAATGCAATAAGTATTTTCCACGAAGTAAGTCAGTAATCCATAGACTGAAACGTCTGTCTTTTACTACACTTTAAATAACTAACTTAGAGTTAAATGAGTGTACTAAAAGTCAAAACCTGCGATAACTCATAAGTTTATTAGTATATAAAAGTACATAGTTAACAGTTACACGAGAATATTAATGATGTACGAGCGTTCGTACAAATGATTGTCTCGCCTTGACACGGCTCATATCAACTCTGAACGGAACGCGCGTCGAAAAGACATCAACGCGCTCGTGTATTGAAACTGAAGATCAAAATAGTTACGAATCGGCACTTTTGGGATGGTATTTTATTTAGTTGTCGAGATGGGAATGTTACCAGATGGGATTTACTCGAAACATGGCTCTCTGCATTGGAGTACTCGTACAAAATAATAATATTAAGGAGTTTGAATTTTAAAAAGTACGTAAAAAATTAAATTGAATGGAATTCAATGCTATTTCATACATCATCTGCCTAGCCTTTTACCAAACTATCTTGGGGTCGGCTTCCAGTCTAACCGGATGCAGCTGAGTACCAGTATTTTACATGAAGCGACTGCCTATCTGACCTCCACAACCCAGTAACTGGGTAATACGATACCCCTTGGTAAGACTGGATGTCAGACTTTTTGGCTTCTGACTTTTCGTAACGACTGTCAAAGATCTACAAATGACAGCCGGGACCAACGGCTTAACGTGCTTTCCGAGGCATGGAGAAAACTCGGTATATAATAATGGTCACCCATCCACGGACCAACCTCGGCAAGCACGGCATAACCTTAAAGATCGACCCGGGCGGCTGTTATTATTTAGCCACGAGCTCCTCCTCGAATGCTATTTCATACAGATGTGCAATAATTAAAATTTTCAACTGTAAAGGGACTACAAACACGTACTCAATTCATGTATCAAAACAGTTTGCTTGTCGATGTCCTGATTGCTGTTTTGATCCGACAGGTTATCTCTGTACCAAAGACATCAACGCGTTCAGCCACAAACAACACATTTTAAAATTTAACATCATCTCTACTATCTAGACTGATTGTACCTAGTAGTACAAAAACGTACCGTACGAACTACAACAAAGTAAGATTGTCATCCCAAAGGCACTTAATCTAATGTAAGTAAAAGTGAAGAAGAAAATTCTAAAGATCTATTAAGTAGATTATGTTAAAATAAATAATTTTGTATGCATACTGAGCTTTTCATTATTTTTATAAAATTACTACAAGATCTTCCGAGATCGAGTAAAATCGATTCAATACTATACAATTAACATCGTCAATCAATTCACGAGGGTACGATCCATTACGATTCAGAAGATCGATTCTACACAAAAAATCGAGCACACGAGTACCTAGTCAATTTATCACCAACCGGTCACAAATTCATATTCCGCGGCTGGTACCACTTTGCTCGACCTGGAAATCGAACCCAGAACCTCATGCTCAGCAGTAGCGCTTACGAGAGCTAGACTAACGAGGCCTGCAATAAACTTACGTGGTTTTTGAAGTGAAACTTCTTATGCGACTTCCAACAAGTTTAACGCTACCATGGAGGGGGAATATTTTCTATTACTCACTAAAAGATGGCAGTATTACAAGACTTGTGACTACGTAGTTCTACTAGGTACGCAAGATGGCGTGCAAACAGTCATGCATTCGACTCTTCGGTGTGACCAGCCTTCGCTCAATTTCCATGAGTAGAATAACCTCGATAAACTTATGTAATATTTTTAAATAATACAACAAGAAAACAACAAAATATTATTTAGAAGCTCAATAAAATAACGAGAGTGAATGCGTGGCACTCGAACGCATGCGTGTAGTATTACGAAATTTCACTTCTTCAACGCGGAGGGACTCCACGCACTGATTTTTTAATATAAGCTAGCCTAGGTATTTAAAACATGCTTTAATTTTACCACATATTTACTCTCATACTTTATCAGCGTACGTGTTTACAAGGCCCCATACAACCAGTGCGTTAGGTAATTGGTATGATATCCACCCTGCTCATAACATATTAACATTCAATAGCGTTCTAGATCACTATCTGCCTGCAGCGATGTTACACAAGCTATTAAGGCTGTTGGCCTATTAAATAATCACTATAGGTAACTGAATAAATTGTTATATGCATATTAAGGACGGTAGTTAATTTATATTAGTAATGTTTTCGTAGAGCAGCGGTGGCCCAGTGGTGGCAGCCCCGACTTACGAGCAGTAAGTCGTGGGTTCGAACCCAGGCAGCCGCATTATTTTGTGTAATTTATTTCATCATCGCTGCTCTCAAAAAACGGTGAAGGAAAACATCGTCAGGAAACCGGCATGTCCTAGAAAATTCGAAGACATGTGACAACTACCAACCCGCACTGCGCCCGCATGGTGGATCACAGCCCAATCCCTCTTATAGGGGAGGAGGCCTGTGTCCCAGCAGTGGGAACATTATAGGCTAATGATGATGAATGTTTTTGAGAGAAAGTCCTGAATTTTCGGAAGTCCCAGTTTCCGAAGACTTATTAAATTGAACATTATATTTTCTCGCTTCGAGTAATTAATTAATGACATAAAGGCATTGGCAAAAGTTTAATGGCCTGCCACTGTTAATGTATGTTTACGTTGTTAAATGTCTTGATAATGTTTTTGAATAAAAGTAGAAAAGAATGCCTTATTTACGGGGCCAAGCCTGTCGGGCTATTTTCAGTCACAGCAACATCTGAAAGCCGGAATCAATAACGACGATCACCAGAAAAGGGCCGAGTCAATGAACTTCGACGAGTGCCCTGTCTTGAGGAACGATTCCCATATTTTGAAATAACCGCGGAGGAATGAGAAGGAAAAATATCTCTCCTTATCAAACAAAGATAGTTAATGATAGTTATATGTATCGACTGTTCATATTGTTGCTACCCAATCACTGTAACAAGCTTGTATTATCTGTTAACCCTAAGCTCTTATAAAAGCCTGAAAATCGCTGAAAAACTTATCCGCTTGTATCTCACTGAAGATCAAATGTCCCTTCTCGTATTAAGAAGAAAGTGGCTTTCAATAAAATAGAAAAGCCCAAGACTTCGTTAATCATGAGCGAATGGTATCCAAGATTAACTTTGCAAACACATTCACAAGAAATTACTAGAGCTTTACAGTATGTTAGTTTAAACGAGGGACATATTCAAACCCATAATAGTACATGCTAACATGATAATAAAAATATAAACAAAAAAAAAACATTGATAAATAACAGACAGAACCATACCAAAATTTTCGCAAATGTCACGCAACGTGTATACACCCTTGCGCTAGCGACTTAATACTATCGCAGAACATGTGAGCGGGTCAATGACTCTTAGGTATAATCCATTTTCCCTTCATACTTTAAACTTACCTGGCTTAGGACAGTCCAAAATATCTAGGCACTAAACAAAACATTAAAAATTCTTGTATGTACGTTATAGGTTTTTTACATATTTGGGACGAGAATCGAATACTGAATACCCTCCCTCAATATGTCCCTCGTTTAACCTAACATACTGTATTAGTACTTACCAAGTTCTAATCTCAATAAGTTGCCTCCTTGAAATCTGCATGGGTAAGGGCAAAAGAGAGAATACCGTGAGAAACTCAACAATCTTAAAGATCAATAGAGATCCCGCTAATTTAAAACTATAAGCTCAGTGCCAACGAGTACATAAAACGAGCATTTCAAGCAAAGAGTACACCTTTCGATATTAATATGTAATTTTATGAAACCTACACTTTCTAAGGTTGGATTACACGACCGATTTTTCAAAGTGAAATAATCTAGCGTTTATCATAAATAACGTTTAAAATTGATTGTATTGAGTTTATATGTATAATCGGTATATTATCTTACATATTACATCCCAATATTGTTATCGCATCGGACAAATTTATCAGGCACTTCACAAAACCCCTATTCGAATCAACATAAAGTTGGTTTTCCCATAAATAGGATGTATAATAAAGATGGTTTGGAATCAGTAGCGACATCCTATCCGAGTTATTCGAAGCGCATACGCAACAATTTGAACGTAATTTATGTTCAGTTCGCTCCCAACCGTTACGAATAGGATCAGACGAGTTATAAATATATATTTTTATATATTTATTATGTTTGAGTTTTCCCAGAGCAGGATAAGGTTGCGCACATGAATTCAGTATTCATTCTATGCTTATTGTGTTGATCTTTACTGGTTTGGTTTTGGGCTGGATAGAATATCGTTTAGTTCATAGATCTAAGATGCTGTATGCTGTCATTTTAATTTAGATATACGCTCCTTTGAAAATAACATATAGTTAGAGGTACCTGCTGGTACTGGCTTGTAAAAAAAATATAGTTTTAAAAAATGAAAACTTTTTCTTTTTGCCATAAAGAAAAAAAAAACTCAACATAAAGAAAAACTCTCATCATGCCTACAAGTTACATAATTCCTGTGAAAAGAAAACTTAGACTTGCTTGAGACGGACAATTTTTCCCAATATTTCTTACCAAAGAGTCGCTTTTTCTAACCATAAACCATGCCTTCATCACGCCATCACTTACCCGGTAGCGAAATAAAACTCATTTACTGTTAACATGATGCTCTTATGTTAATTCAATTATGTTCATAACGGTACTAGAGTTACACTAAACTGTCATATGTACATGTTACGGTGCAGGTCTTAAAAGTGGACACATATGCATCGCTTATATTCTTAAAATTTATTAACGTTTCACGTCCGTTTTCCCGAACGTTTAAGCATAGGACTGAGTGTCTAGTTTAGTATACCCACTTTCGCTGTTATCTTGGTCACATGCATTAAGGGAGGAGCCTAAACCTATCAATCACACAGTAATCCAGACTCCGGGCCACTTCTGAAAAATCTCTGATGGAAAACCCTATTTACACTTTGACCGATCTGGTGTTCGAATCCAAAATCTCATGCTCAGCACTAATACTTTAAAAAAAACACTGCCTTTTCGAAACCACCAGTCAAATGACTTTCAATCTTTGAAGATTGGTAAAATTTGACTTCGTAATTTAAAAAAAATGTATCACAAAGCCTTTTATTATATATCATTTAGCGCATGTACGTGAACTAGTACAACGTAGTCAAAGGCCAATACAACGACCACGCCAAAACAATTTGTAACTAGAAACTACTAAAACTTCCAACAGCTCAACTTTTTACCGCAACACACATATTTATTGTCCACCTCACATTGTCTGGCTGATGTAAAAATTGATTTTCAATGTAAAGTTTATAGCGTCTATGCGTAGGAGTCATTGTGTTCGGGGTCAAATATGGCCATAAATTGTCATATTGGAATGTAGTGTTAAAGAGCTTTCGAGGTTTTATGAAGAACTGTTAACAGGTATCGTCGCGATCCCCGGCTGTATGGGAGTGGTACTTGTGCCTTAAGGCTCTTAAGTTGTGAACTTGTCAAGATAGACTCTTAAAACTTGAGTGAAAAGGTTGGTTATGGAATTAAAGTTTTAAGTTTTGTTTGACAATACTGTGGATTTTAATGCTTGTGGGAAAATTAAGAAAATCAACATTTGTTTGTTCCTTATAAGAAGGGTCTCTTGATTTTCGTGAGTCTTCTTCTTAGCTCTGACACGAATGTATTTCAAAGGTTGGCCGAAAACTACGTCACTTCTACGGTGTCTGAGGCAACGCCGGGGTTACTTGGACTGCATGTTTGGAGCACAAAGGACAGGTTAGGAGATAAAAGATATTTTTGTCAGTTCATCCAAAAGATACAACTAATATAGATCTATAAAATAACAAAGCCCGACCTATTCAAAACTTAAATAAATCACATAGTTTAATATTAAAGAGCAGCATCTTTGCTTAGTCGTGTCCGTGACAGTAGCAACGGCATTCTTAGTGTTGTGGCTGGCCGATTCGACTGCCCAATATTGTGGCATTGCGTACAGTTGCATGTCAAAAAAAAATGTAATTTTTTAGAATAACGCGCACTGCACTTCAATTTTGTTATTCCGTGTTCGCCTCGCAATATACATATATTTCATTCATTCTTTTTAATTAATTTGTAATGCAGATTTTCAATTATTTATTATTAAAAATTATTACTTTATTATTTAATTAAATTTATTTTTCATTTAATTTTTAAATTTAATTGTGGTCATTTTATTTGACATAAATGTTTGTATTAATTTTTTTTTTTTTTTTTAAGTTTTTTAGTCTTAATGTGGCGTGTTTCTGTCTCTGATTTGATTAACTATTACTAACATTATTTTTAAGTGTACTAAAACTAAGACTTTAGTGTACTAACCAAATGTTATGGATAAAAAAATCTGAAATAAATGAATTGAATATTACTTGGGAGGAGGGAGCGGAAGATCAATGAAACGATGGATGGATTGATTTGAGAAAAAAAGGTATTATAGATGATTGTGTGACAAGGGCAGGATGGTGATCATGAGTTTAGAACTTATCTTCTTGGCCGGTAAATAAATAACAAATCTAATTGTATCAACATATTATTCGTACATCATAGGATGCGAGCACCAAGTACCTGCGATCCCTTACCATTCTGAAAGTTTTATTTTTTCTGCGTCTCTGATTAATGCACAAGTGCGATTGGTAGTAATTACTGCTGTCCGTTCGCATTATACTGCATTCATCTTATTAATGCGTTAATAAGATATCTTGTTAAAGGATTAATAAACCAGGATCACGTCTTTCCATCTTTGTATATCTGTATTATTAGTTCAAAAAATAAAATGAAACTGCACTTAATTTGTAAAAAATGAATAAGATTTTTTGGTCAAATGAACGTGAATTAATTAGCCTTTTCATTTTAAATGTCTTGTTTGTGAACGTGAACATCCTGTATCGAAATAATTGCATTAATCTTTATAATTACATTTACAGCTTTCACATTATGAACTAAAAAGTTTATGAGTTTAAAAGATAGTGGGTGGTTACACTTTATCATTTATTATTTAGATCCTCATCGGAACTAACGCAGCGATATTATTTTTTCCATACTAATTATTTATTTATATATTTTATGAAGGGTAGCTTCACAGCTGACAGTACATAAACATGTATATAACTTTGACAGCCGCTATAGGCAGTCAGTGGCCCGGAAGTCTAACAACCAGTCTTACTGAGGGGTCAGATAGTCAGACGCTTCATGTAAAATCATGTGATATCTTGTACTCAGTTGCATCCGGTTAGACTGGAAGCCGACCCTACCTAGCCTAGCCGACCCTGGCGTCGGCGCAGCATGTCTTTTCAGCCGTATAGGCCAGATAATAAAGAACATTATTATATTACTGTTTCAGCTCACGGCAGTTCTATAAAGATCTCCTCGTCACACAGCACATAATCAATCTCCGCGGTCGATCAAAGACAACAATGACACATTGACACATAAAGATCCGCCGTCAAATTACAATTTTACACCAGGCCGTATACGCAATAAAGGCGACAACACACTTTTCCTATACAATCGAAATTTCTCAACAATAACAAGGCGATAAGCAATAAAATCGTAAAAAAATCTCGCGAGTATCGACCTAATCCGCGAGCGCAGTCATTAGCACACAGATAGATTTACAATAGCCATAATCCTTTCTGAAACTTACTTCCATACACCATGGTGAATATGCAGCTACATCAACAAAGCACCAAAGAAATCCCACCCTTATTTACTTCTTCATAAAGTGTCACAAGTATTTTCAGGAGCTGTAAAGTTTCCGTTAGTTTTAGCTCGCCACCCAGGGCGCACACAGCCTCTATAAATGCGTACAATTTACAACGTTCTTAACTTGAAGTTGAAAAGTTGGTCTTGTTACGTGAACCTGTGAAGATAATGGGATATATAGGAAAAAATATTAAGAGGATATATAAAGTGAACTAAGAAGGTTTTATCTTGGTAGAGGATGATATTCGCGACTATGTGTGTGGGGTATTTTATCGCTGGCAAGCCTGAGTTATAAGGTGACTCGTTTATAATAGCACCTTATGTTGCGTTGTCTAACTTATCTTTGCTGTTAATTAGCTGGACTTTATCTTTCGCGTAAATCGGGGCAAAATCTAGGGTGATATTTTAGTGAGCTGTAAAATTACGGGAGAAAATTTAACAACTGGTTTCTTATAATACTACCGATGTAAAGATGCTCCTGCATCATTTATCAAAGGTTGAATGAGAGACACCCCTGAGTTTTTGTGCGCGATGGCTAGAGAAATGCAGTACATCAAATTTAACATATAAAATAATCACGAGGTTTTATCAAACTCAAATGTACTGATACCCTTTGAATTTTTGATCGATGATACCTATGCCTGTCTAACTTCAGAATTTCTAGCTTTCAGAATATGCGAAGAAATTCATGGCTGAAGTATGGTACATTCTTCTTACATCACCAAAAGGTTCATTAACATTTTCAAATAAGGGCCATTCATCATCATCATCAGCCTGTATTCGTCCACTGCTGGACATAGGCCTCTCCCATGACACGCCACTGAGCACGATCCTCGGCCACTCTCATCCAGCTCTTGCCAGCCGCCTTGCAAAGATCATCGCTCCACCGAGTCTGAGGACGTCCTACGCTACGTTTACCGATCCGTGGTCTCCACTCAAGAACTCGTCTACCCCAACGGTTATCGGTTCTTCGGGTTATATGGCCGGCCCATTGCCACTTTAGCGTGCTTATGCGGTGGGCTATGTCGATAACCTTAGTTCTCTGTCGGATCACCTCGTTACGAACTCGATCTTTCAGAGAAACCCCGAGCATAGCCCTTTCCATAGCACGTTGAGCGACTTTAAATTTGTGGACCAACCCTACCGTGAGTGTCCACGTTTCGGCACCGTACGATATGACGGGTAGGACGCACTGATTATAGACTCTCGTCTTTAGACTCTGTGGAATTGGCGATGTAAAGACTCGACGCAGTTTCCCATACGCTGCCCAGCCCAGCTGTATTCTTCTGTTGGCCTCTTTCTCGAAGTTGTTTTTACCCAACTGCATAGTTTGCCCGAGGTAAACATACTCCTTAACAACCTCGAGAATACTGCCTTGAACTGCAATTGGTTCCGGACTGACATGTTCATTGAACATAACCTTGGTTTTATCTAGGTTCATCCGGAGACCAATGCGTTGAGAAGAATCAACTAGGCCATTCAGCATATGTTGCAAATCTTGCAGCGTTTCCGCCACGATGACGATATCATCTGCAAATCGCAAGTGTGAGAGGTACTCGCCGTTTATATTAATGCCGCGCCCCTTCCAGTCCAGCGTCTTGAATATATCCTCCAATGCATTTGTGAACAATTTGGGGGATATAACGTCCCCTTGTCTCACACCACGATGCAAGGGAATAGGCTTAGACTGCCGGTTCTGTACTTGGACGGCCATAGTAGCGGCGTTGTAAAGACCTCTCAGCACTTGGATGTATCGCCAATCGACTTGGCATCGCTGCAGAGATTCCAGAACCGACCAGATTTCGATCGAGTCAAAGGCCTTTTCATAGTCCACAAACGCTAAGCACAGGGGCCGATTATACTCTTCTGTTTTCTGTATAATCTGCCGCACTGTATGGATGTGGTCTATGGTGCCGTACCCCGATCGAAACCCGGCCTGTTCGGGAGGCTGAAACTCGTCGAGTCTTCGCGCAAGACGGTTTGTGATGACTCTCGAAAACAGTTTATAGACGTGGCTCAAGAGCGAAATGGGTCGGTAGTTCTTTAAAAGAGTTTTATCACCCTTTTTGAAAAACAACACGACAACACTCTTACTCCACGCCTCTGGAGTTCTCCCCTCAAAAAGAACAGTATTGAAAATGCTCTGGAGCTCCTTCATTACAGGTTTACCACCAGATTTCAGGAGCTCAGTCGTAATACCGTCTTCTCCAGGGGCTTTTCCGTTTTTAAGCTGTTTGAGAGCCATCGCAATTTCGTCTAGGTTGACTTCTGGCAAGTCTTCCGTAAAGTGGCGTGTTAATGTAGCTCGGAACTTCTCATTTTCGGGATCAGGTTGAGATGCACGCGTAGCGTATAGCTGACTATAGAAGCTTTCAATTTCCGAAAGAACCTCCGGCCCGGAAGAAACGACTACTCCACTTGTAGTGGTCAGCTTCGTCAGATGACTTCTCCCAAGAGATTGGACAAACACTTTCGATCCCCGATTTTTCTCAATCGCTCGTTCTATTGAGCGAGTGTTGGAGCATCGGAGATCGCGTCGTACAAGTTTGCCAATTCTCCTGTTTAGAGAATGCCACTCTAACGTAGTGACTGGTGGGTGTTCACGTCGTTTCTCCATGAGCTTGAGCGTTTCTTCCGAAAACTTCGACTTCCTGTCTCTACGCCGCAATTCGCAAAATCTCACACCTTCCTCCCTGAGGATTCCGACCACATTCTCGAGGGCCTGGTCAATGTCAACGCTATTTGTGGTTTCCACGGCAGCGAATCGGTTCTCCAAATTAGATTGGAACTTTTCAGATCCCACTATAGTTTGGAGCAGGGTTGGTCGGAGCCTGGATTTCATCAAACGGACACGTTCAAGCTTGAAATCGATATTCAGAGACCCTCGCACGAGTCTATGATCACTTCCAGTATTAAACCTATTGATCACTGAGACGTCTCTGAATATACGCTTCTTGTCCGTTATGATGAAATCGATCTCGTTTTTAGTCATAGTGTCGGGGCTCCGCCATGTCCACTTCCTTTGAGGCTGTTTCTTGAAAAATGAATTCATCAAGAATAGCCCCTCCCTTTCGAGGAAGTTGACAAGCATTTGCCCCCTATGATTCCTGCTACCATAACCATGGGATCCTACTACCGATTCGTTGTAATTTTGTACTCCCACTTTGGCGTTGAAGTCTCCCATGACAACATTGTAGTGGGCCCTGGTGGTGAAGTGTAAGGCCTTCGATATATCTCCAAACACATCTTCCATCTCATCGTCCGAGTGCGTCGAGGTCGGTGCGTAAACCTGCACAACCTTGAGGCTATACCTCTCGGTTAGTTTAATTACGAGGTACGCGACCCTGTTCGACACACTCGACACTTCTACAACGTTGTCACAGAGAGCTTTATTCACCAGGAATCCTACGCCACCCTGGGACAGCTGGTCTCCCTCTCGAAAGTATAGAAGGTGGCCTGATTCAAGAGTTACCGTGTCCTCCCCCTCTCTTCGGACTTCGCTTAACCCAAGAACGTGCCACCTTATTTTCTCGAGTTCGACTTCGAGTTGCGCCAGGTGCTCGTCGAGCCGTAACGTGCGTCCGTTGTACGTCGCCAAGGTCAGTTGTTTTTGGCGGCCTTCCGTAACCCGGGGATTCTTCGCACCCCCTGCCCTGCCGTTACCGTGACCGCCGCCTTGATCAGGAATAGCAGGGCGGCCGGGAACTGGGGGCCGTGGTCCATGTTGACTTGCCATTGGTAAGGGTTCGCTCTAATTGCCACGCTGAGCAGGCGGGTTGGCAATCGCAGTAGATTCACACCGGTATCGCTGCTGCCCGACACCGGTGGGACCGATATGTGATAGGTCCCAAAAGTCTCTTAGTCGCCTTTTACGACACCCGCGAGAAGCATTGGGGGAGTGCTATTCTTAAGCCGGCACTCCACAGCTAAATAAGGGCCATTAAAGTTCCACAATCAAAGCAAAATTCAGCATCTAACAACAAAGTAACAGCAACAATGTGCCGAGATATTTATTATTTTGTTTTGTGTCTATTAAGAATTTAAGATAGGTTCGTAAGCCGCTCGTAAATCTGCGGTGTTATCAAAATGCCGGAGCTGTAGGAAAATGATAGATAGGACTCGGTTTATAGAGCAGCTTCGTATCGGCGGAGATAGTAAAAGACAGGTTGCGACCTGCGAAATGGCGGGCGTAAGGTAAAGGCGGTAGCGGAGCGACAAGCGAAGCGACCAGCGGAGCGATTAGAGAAGCGACTAGTGGTGCATACCACCAAGCGAACCAAGCGAACCAAGCGAACTGGGTTAAATTAACCGCATATTGTTACCTCAAACACTGCCTTGAAAACGTAGCGAAATAATCAAATCAAATTGTCTCCTTTTCAAATAACACCTCCACAGCCTTTTCCCATATATATTAGGATCTGATTCTAGTCTAACCGGGTGCCAGTATTTTAAATATGGAGGGGCATTTCACAAGTTATTATGCCTTGTGACTGGGACTGTACTGTTTTTTTTTTTAATTTCAAAAGCGCCTGTATTGTTCCAATTGAAATAAATGCTTTGATAGTATGATAATTCTAGTGATTTCTGTCTTTTGTTTTCTATAGTCTAAAAAGGATTTAATTAAATTAAGCACACCTCTTATACCGTATTCTTCAAGTTTTTTTTATCAAAACATGTCATGATTTACGTAGTCAAATGCTTGAGTCATATAGCAAAAGATAGCACATACAAAAGTATTTTCGTCCATTTTTATCAATACAGTATATAAGAAGTCGTTCTCCTCTTTATTGTACGGGAAACTCATACAAAGCAACGTCAGGTTATATAAGATGTGTGTATCTTGACGTGTCGCAGTGTGTACTACTATTTTTTTCTACCTCTATTAACAAATCGACCTTTAAAATAATACAATCCTGTGTTTGCACTATTGATTAACATTTCAAAAGTTGAATTTGTGTCATTACTTAATTAACGTATGGATATAAAACCTGAATAATAAGATTTTGAATCAAAAATAGAACTTGGTATGGCAGTTATAATAATATAGTCGTATGTGATTAAATATATGTATGTAGTATAAAACAAAGTCTTTTCCCGCCGTCTGGAAAGGTTGATATGTATAATTTATCCCTGAAAAACACATCAAAATATCCATGATGGTGCTGGCAGCAGATAGTTAGGTAAATACATACGTTTAAGAAAAGTTTTTATATTAAGTTAGTTAAACAACGATTAAAGTTGGTTTTGCAACATTTCGGATTAATTTAAAATCCAGAAGATTTTAAATCTTTGCGACGCAGTTTAAAATAACTACCTACTGAGATACTGGCAATTTCAAAAAACACATGCATATAATTTTGAAATGTTTTTAGTTTTATCTTTGTATTGATTTGTATTTAATTTAGACGATTCCGACCATATTACTTACTAACTGACAGATATTACGGTTGCAGAATTAGTTTGATACGGAATTAATTCCTCAATAGTTCATTTACCTAATTATAATGAGGAATCACGATGTTATAAATTAAAATTACATTAATTACAGTATAATCAATTACAGCTAAGTTTAAACGATAAATTAATTCTAAAGATATTGAATCGTGAAATTGATTTATTGGACTAATTTGCTACAAATTATTTTAGATCTAGAACTAGCTGTTAAAAGCTAGATTGAATGCATGCCTTGACATTTTTATTTGCTTTTATATTCGCTTTTAGTTTTCAAGTTTTGTTAAGTTGTTATAATTTTATAATTTGTCAACTCCGCCATTTTGGGAAATAGTTGACCCAAAAAAAACTTATAGCGTAACCAAAAATTTACGAGTCAAGATTTGTTTTAAAATCTCTAGACTTTATCTGCTTTCAGTTTCACTGCTTCATCATTAACTATATAATATACAGGAAAGGTTCTTATTTTCAAAGAAATCAGAGCATCCTAGTTTGTGAAAGGGATTTTAATACGCAAAGGAAATCCTATGTCAATTCCATATTGTGTCTTCAATATTTATTTCAGAATCTATCGTACAAGTGCTAACCAATTTATTGTCATGTTTACGCCATCCGTGCATCCGTTCTGTCACAGACCAAGCCTTTATTTTATTTTTGTACTGCATTGAAATGTGAAAATATGCAGACGACACAAATCTGAGTCGTGTCAAATGTCAGCTGTATTTGTAAAGTCCTTACTTAAATTGAACGTAATTTATTCCACCAGTTTAAGAAATCGCTTAACGAACCGCTAGTTAATAACTAAATGCATACTTGTGTAAATGATTTAGAGGAGAGGAGCTCGTGGCTAATTAATAACAGCCGGTCGGGTCGATCTTAAGCCGCGATTGCCCAGATTGGTCTATAGATGGGTGATCACTCATTGCAAACCGAGTTTCCTCTGTGCCTCGGAAAGCACGTTAAACCCACGTTGGTCCCGGCTGTCATTTGTTGATCTTTGACAGTCGTTACTGTTGCCCGAAGGTCTGACAAGTCTTACCAAGGTCTTACCAAGGGGTAATGTACTATCTGGGTTGTGGAGGTCAGGTATGCAGTCGGTCTATATAAAATACTGGTATTCAGGTACATCCGGTGGTTAGACTGGAAGCCGACCCTTTTTTTTTAAGGATGGGAAATCATCAAATTACCCCCCCTGCTCTGGGTGGAGTGGAAGGGAGTGTCAGACTTGTACTGACTAAAACCCATACATGTTCCTTCTTAGCCCGTTGTGTTCCAGGGCCACGGTATCTCTTTGCAACAGTCCCACAGCCCTGGCAGGCATCGGCCCTCTCCGACCCCTTCCGGTTTGCTGACATCTTCATGAGGCGCGCGTGGAACACGAACGCGCCGTCGACACCGCCTGTCGTCATGAGACGGACGGACGGTGAGCTAGCCCATTACTCACCGTCCACAGGCTACGAGCGTACGGCTCCCCGACGCCCGGGGTTCTCCCGCGGCGGCTGGGACGTGAGGTTCTCTCCCTCTCACGTTGCGCCACCTCCTTCGCTAGCATGACTGCTTCGCAGAAGGAGGCGATGGCTTCCCATCCCCTCTCGCTCCGGATGGGAGCCGACCCCAACATAGTTTGGAGCAGGCCGCCTGATTGTGACATACTCGTACTTATGAAAATATGACTAAGACTAAGCCTAAAACTATCTTTTCAAAGAAAAGTGATACCAAAATAAAATTTATTTTACGACCCACATAATTAAAAGCGTTTTAGGTTTTAAATTCTTAATAAAAACACGATACAAAAAGAAGAATAAAAAAAAGTAAAATCCGTTGTCCGAACCTCTCAAACACTCAAATTGAATTAATATTTTATGGCGTCAATATCGAGTGATGTCACCGGCGCTGTAAAACTAATTAGAGCTCGCATGTCACAGCTGGTCGGTTTATGGCGGCCATTACAGTAGAATGTCACCTATACCTCGCGGGTAAAGGCTAGGTCACACAGTACGAGCTGACAGGAGGACATAGACAAAAAGTGGCATTCTAGCAGGAAATACTCGAGAAAAACATTAGTAAAGTACGAAAAGCCTTGTGGCTACTCATACATCCCATCATCATCATCTGCCTAGCCTTTTCCCAAACTATCGTGGGGTCGGCTTCCAGTCTAACCGGATGCAGCTGAGTACCAGTATTTTACTTAAAGCGACTGCCTATCTGACCTCCACAACCCAGTAACTGGGTAATACGATACCCCTTGGTAAGACTAGATGTCAGACTTTTTGGCTTTTGACTACTCGTAACGACTGTCAAAGATCTACAAATGACACCCGGGACCAACGGCTTAACGTGCTTTCCGAGGCACGGAGGAAACTCGGTATGTAATTATGGTCACCCATCCACGGACCAACCTCGGCAAGCACAGCTTAACCTTAAAGATCGACCCGGGCGGCTGTTATTATTTAGCCACGAGTTCCTCCCACGACGAGCTAATCATACATCCCATTCTGTCATACTCTATACCTGCCTGCCTCGTTGGTCTAGTGGTTGCAAGCGTCACGGCTGAGCAAGAGGTCCTGAGTTCGATTCCCAAGTCGTGCAAAATGTTATTGGGTTTTTCCATCAGGAAAATCACAGTAGCAACTACGGAGTATGGATTTATGCCCGGTTGATGGCAATAGGCTCACCCCTATTACATGGGACTTAATCGAAAGTGGCGAAATGTGGGTGTACTATGAGGTACACCTCTGCATAACCCTCTGGGGATTACAAGCGTGATGTTATGTACGTATGAATAGCCTGTTATATTTTAGCCTGTAGAAAGCGTGGCGCACCTGGAACTCTCTCAACCGACTGTGAAGCCCGGTGGGCCGCTGTAGGCACTACTTATTCAGGCGGGCCCGTATTGCGATGTGACAAAGTGCGACAGCACGGCCTTTTTACATACGATGGAACACCCCTTGTCTTATTTTTGTGCACCAGGGACCTGTCTGAAGCCACAACCATTATTGGCTGAGGTCTGGTCCAAGCTCATTTAAGATACCCCCCTGAAGAAGAAGAAGCGCTAACTATGATGGAAAACTCAAAATGCATTCGATTGAAATGCCAGTCGATAATAGATCGATAAAGTTCTGAATCGATTACAATCGACAAATCCGTAGTGTAGATGCACCTTTATGTCACCTACACATCGCATCTAATAAAGTTTTATCTGTTTGCTCATCGGACTACGCAAATATTGTAAAGTTCACGATCCAAGATTGACCTAGAAATCCTAGAATAATATATGCGCTTCCGTGATCTGCAGGTATTTCCTGGTATCAGTCAATATAGCTCTCAGACTGAGCAGTAATGTCAAGTAGTACTTGAGTGATTTTAACTACTGTAATCGCTTTTATTTGTAGGTTTTATTGTATTTGCTTTATGACGAATGGAATGACCAGGAAAACTGACCGCTTAAATCTTTTTGTGTGCACGTTCTTACTAAATGCGGAAAATCATATTACTTGGATAGAATGCCAACCTATAAGTAAATCCAACAAGTATAAATATGGCTGGCCTTCAGGGACAATAAAATGGACAATGAATGGTAATCAAATACATAAGGGGTTTCAATTTCTGAATTACTTTGTCTTAGAGCAGAGGTGGCTATATTCTTAAAACAAATATAGCAACAGGCATCAACATCACTTATTATAAGTGTATTATTAGCAATACTAAAATAGACAAAACACACATAAAAAAAATACTGATATAGGTCCATAAAAGTCTCAAATAACCTATGATTAACCACAAAAGTTACCTAATCTGAAAGTATCAAATCCCTTATTAATTCGCATCGAGTGCGAGGCTGTAGGGCGACCACCCAATATGTCAAATTATTGAGACTATTAACCCTCGACTGCAGTGCTCGTAATTGTGCACACCACTTGTTAGACTTCCAACACATTTGTCTGGAGGACACCCTGTGCGGACACTAGGGATGTACATACTTACTCAGGACTAAAGAATAAAATTATGTAATTAATGACTTTTTACTGTTTCAGGCAAGGTGTCTGAGGCATGGTCAGTCTGTAGCGTCCCACTGCTGAGAAATAGGACACCTCTCTGTAAAAGTGAATTGGCCATAATAATCCACCACTCGGGCCCAATACAAGTAATAGACGATGAGCGCCCACGTACGTATATGTTTTTTACCAAATTGATTGCTGAAAAGTGTACACCACTGTAGTGAGGCTGATTAAATTAACTTAGATTAGACGAATTAGACAAATGGAGGCCTCAACTGTTTATAGACCAAAAGGCGAAATTGTGCAGAAACCGATTTCACGTTCGATTACAAATCTACAAAGTCATCTATACATACAAATAAATAAAATTGAAGTGTCTGTTTGTAATATTAAAAAAAAAACACTTTTTACTACATGCGTACGGTACTTTTACCAAAATAACTTTTTTTTTAATTTTTGTTTGTTTGTCAGTCTGTCTGTTTGCTCCGGCTAA
Organism: Cerastis leucographa; assembly: GCA_963082945.1. NCBI lineage: Eukaryota > Metazoa > Arthropoda > Insecta > Lepidoptera > Noctuidae > Cerastis > Cerastis leucographa. The sequence goes on from OY720359.1 coordinate 19,831,347, forward strand.
TCTTTGAAACAGCTGGACCGATTTTGACGGGACTTTCACTTTAGAAAAATTCTTATTCCACGCTGACGAAATCGCGGGCACAACTAGTCCCCAATATTTTTCTCCTAATCATCTGATAATATTAACGGTTAATATAACAAGCTAGGCTCTCAAAATGATACGTCACAGCAACCATGATATTATACAGCATCAAGAGAATACCCCAGAAAAAAATACAGTACATACCATTAAAGCTTAAATATATCATCTTCGCAATAACTGCTTAAGTAAATCACCTCACCAATAAGCTCCCATCCCTACACGAGCCGAAGACACTGAGCAATAACATCCTCCTACGAACGCGTATATTTAACACTATAAAACAATCTACTTACACAAAACAACCCGAAATAACCTTTAAGAATATATAGATAAGAGTTATATGCAACGCACAAGTAACGTAGCTGGTAACACTCCAGATTTAATCGTCAAATATCGCTGGATTTTTCATAATGAGACCTACGTAGGTTGTGATAAAGGTTTATAGAGTTGTATTTGTAACATGGTTTTACGTGCCGGTCAAAACAACCTGCCGCGCGCTGCTCAACATTTGATTTATTCGTACAAAAGCGAGTTGGTATTAATTCACTCGCTATTTGTCATTGGACGTGAGAAAGTGCTTTATTGTGGGCATACAACGGGACGTATTACTCAGTGGTTGTGACGTGGTTGCTCGTTGTTTATGGTTATTGTTAGCCGATATGTAGTGTAGAAGCTGTGGAACGTCGATGTTATATTTCAGGGCTTCTAAATCGATCAATTGATCCTGTTAAAATTGTAGTACATAAAAAGTCTGAAAGTGGCACCGATGACTGAAACGTATTGACATGTGATGCGGAGGAATGAGGAAAATATCGTGAGGAAAGTTTTGAGTATAAAACCTTTGACTTTGGATGGGTATTAGAGTAGAGGAAGACCGTAGATACGATGGATGGACTGTGTGAAGGATGATATGACAAGAAAGGAGCTAGGTGTTTAATAAGATGATAAATAATGAGAAGTATGGAAGAAGAGGACCGCCGCATGCTGCGCCGACCCCAAAAATGTTGGTTTAACGGCAGAAGAATGATGATGATCTTGTTAGAATAATACTTAATAGAGTTAAGAGCAATTCCCAACCCCAGCAAAAGTGGTATTGGGTCTTTCCATGAGAAATATCTCAGTAGCAGCCACTGAGTCTGGATATGTGCCCAGTTGATGTCAATAGGCTCGCCCCTGTTACCTGGGACTTAATAACTGGCGAAATGTGGTTGGTTTTACTGTTGTACAGAATAGAACACTATTGTATAGAATCTGGTTCTTCTAACCTAACAGACAGATATGTTGTTGGGGAGTTTGTTCCGCCAATTCTTCTTCCCAGCTAAAACACTAAGAAGTGGTGAAGGGCGGCCGTTTTGGGGGACTCTCTCTTGTAATTCAGACGTTCAAAAAGTGCTGATTATCAGCCTAGTTTGAATAAATGACTTTTGATTTTGTTGGGTACACCTCTGCGGAATCCTTCGAGGAATTCTTACAAGGCCAATGTTATGCTTTATGAATTAATAAGCTGTATCAAATACTTTGAGTAAAAAACTTGACTTTTTTTTAAATACTGTTATTGTTAAAACAAGACTTGTAGAAAAGTAGAAGAGGTTATTAATTTAATATAATTAATATTGTCTTTGCTCCATATCCATTTGACCACCATTGTGTCGTGTATAGCATCAATGTCACAGTATTTTCCCATATATTTTAAAATGTTTTAAAAAATGACAATAAAACACATCATCTCCTTGACCTAACAAATTTAGCAGCTTCGTCAGATCACGAATCCTATCCCGCCCACGCCTTACAAACCGCTACTTAAAATTAAAAACTCCATCCACTTTCGATTCGCCAACAAATTACCTAACACGCACACTCGACTTCGCTTCTTTACGGCTGTTTATTTTCGTGCGCCCACGCGAGAAAGTGTACATTTTTATAAAACAATTGTTATCATATTTATTTTGTATATGTTCATTAGATATTCGTTGTGGAGGGTGCTTGAGACGGGAAAGTTGGACGAGTGGCTGATTCGACATCGGGCTGTGTTTCGAGATCCACAAGTGTCGGTTCAAGATCGCTGCGAGTAATAAGTGCGATTCCCAGGCGCGATGACTGGACTGGACTGGGCTTTGTACAGTGACTGTGCTTTTGGGCTTTTATAGGACGTTAAAAAATTCGCTCATAGCTAAAAAATTCCCACGGGGCCATCTTCGCGGTTAAGCCGCGCTTGCCAACGTTGGTCTGTGGATGGGTGATTATCTCTCTCTCTCTCTCTATTACACACCGAGAATACCCAATACTAACTGGGCTGTGAAGGTCAGATAGGCAGTCGCTTTATGTAAAATATCATTATTCTGCTGCGGCAGCTTTATCAGGTTAGAATGGAAGCCGACCCCAGTATAGATAGGAAAAGGCTAGGTAGATGATGATGATTAAGTCGATCGCTCCAAGTTAAATAAATAGTATTCAGCTGCATATGGTTAGGCCGAAAACCATGCTAGGGCCTAGCATGGTTTTCGGCCTAATATGCTGCAGCTAGGCAGATGATGACGATCGTAAAAGCTCATTTCATTAATTCAACTTGAACTGTCTTCTCTTGTCTTACACAAACAAGACTGCCTCATCTACTTCCAAAATCGATCTTGTTGCCCGACGTGAAAAACCATTGTCTTTAGCCGAACAAACAGTAATGTTTTGTTGGTCAATCAGTGCTGCAGAACTGTTCGCGCTAATTAAAACATAATTTTTTAAAAATGTGTATTACAGATTTGAGTAATGAGAGAACAATAAGTAACAAAATGAACAAAAAATAAAAAAAAATAGCCAGAAATATATTCCAGATTTATTTTACATACACAAATCCAATAATATTCTGCAGGCTGGTCACCCTATCTCTCAAGCTATGAGCCATTGTTGTTTTTGTCTCTACTCTAGCTTGTCTCTGCATTGTGAGATAATTTGTGATGTTACAATAATATTCGGACAGAGGCATCGAGTGCCCACGAGTACACACGGTAGGAACGTATACGAATCAAAGAGAAACTAAGTATGAACAAATTAAACATAATTATAAAACCAGAATGTTCAGTAACACGCTACAGAGGGACAATTCCCACTGATCGTTGTGATGTGATCATGGGGCTTGTAACAGCGCCAAAATATCGGGAACTCAAAATGAATAGTAAATAATCCCGTTTTAGGGTTATTTATCACCACGCTATTGGTATAGGCGGATTGATGATTTCAGATGTTTTCCTTCACCGATGTCATAGATGTACCAGGTATCTTTTTCACGAAACACCAGCTCTAGGAAACGTAGGCCACTACAGCTCCAATATGATTAATGACGGTAGATGATACTTAAAGTTCGTCTATTATATCGTCCGATGCAACTTTCGACAACCCATTTTTTGCCTAAAACCACAAGGTTTTCTTAGATTATCTTGGAACGGGGTGTTGGATTACTTTGTGAAGCCGTACCGCTCCCCTAGCCAGGTTTTGGTTTTTCCAGATGAAAGGCATGCCGCCATCCCGCACGCGTGTTCAAGCCATACCCGGAGAGCACCTGTGTCAGCCGGAAAGTGAGGGCGCTATGCCGTCTCTCCAGCCATTTGTTCCACTGCGTACCCTGCAGTCAACCACTACCACTGCTCACTGGCTAAATCTTATTCACTTATTCAGCATAAACCAACACAAGAGAAGAGTAATCAGGTAAACCCGACTTGGTAACTGACATTTATGTAATGCAAAAACAAAACACTTCGACACCTGCCGAGTGTGCAAACACATAATAAGTGTGAACATTATACGGTCACTATAGCGTCAAATCACAAGTGCCAACCAACCACAGAGGCTTGCAAAGGTCAAATGGTTACCAAGACTATAATGTACCTAGTTACGGGTCTGCAAAGCAAGCCTGTTTAAAGTGTTAAATCGTAGCCATTGACGCCTCACATTGCTACCTGATTCCACAGGTCACAATCAGCTCCTTACTTACTTGTGTCGCCCACGCTTCAGTTTATCACATGATAGGGTGTTAGGTCTAATGAAGATTTAAGGAATAATCCTATGGGTAGATAGTAAGACATTTGTTTCGAACAAGCTCGAATGTAGCAGCCATTGGTGTTAGTTTGCGGGCATTCAAATTGGAGTAGGGTTTTGCTATTGACTTAAGAGATTGTTAAGAGCGTTTACGACTTATGACATTTCATACAAACTATCAAGTCCCTATTTTCCGAAATGACTGAACAGATTTTAATGAAACTTCATACGCTGGATACATAGGTCTAAAAAGTTACTAAAAACATTTTCGTAAAATAGTGTTACAACTAAATTAGACCGATTATTAATTATTTATAGAAACAAAAATTTCCAAATATCTTTTTTGGTAAAAAACATTTCGAAAATGTTTGTTAGTAACTTTTTAGACACATGTGTCCCGCTTATGTGTATTAAGTGTCATTGAAATGAAATTGAAATGCCGTAAGGTGTATACGCTCTTAAGGCATACACAGTGTATGTCTTAACAGTCCAGTCAATGTATGATACACTGCCTACCTAAGTTACCAATCACATTCGAATAAAATTATGCCATAAGTAGACTTATTTGTGCAAACCATAAGGAGAGCCATGATTCTATTTCTGAACGCGAAAAAGCATCAGAAAATAGTTCGGATTTTTTTTGAATAACTTCTTAGGACCTTCTCACACTCCCATCCCAACTTAACTATTTCGCCCACATTCAAGTATCATGATATAGGTGTTACCTCCAATGAAGATAAAGGCTGTACAGTGACGCATTTATAAGCTTAATGGTTTTCAATTAACGCGTAGCTTACCGTTGTTCTAACGATGTGGCAGGAATGCAAAGATCGTATGTAAACACGTTCAATTGCCACTATCTGGCGTGCATATATACTAATGATAACGTGAAGATGGGTTGGTGAAATGTGAGCTGCAGTAACTGGCCGATAAGTAGTACCTATTTAGTTTGTATATTGGTTGGCAATGGAATGTAATGTGCTGGGGTCATTGGTAAATAAGCGTGGTCATTGATTTAAATATTTGGTGGTAATGTTGTCGGTTTTGCGTAATCAGTTGTTATACTCGTATTATTGGGCTTTTGATGCAGAAGAATAAGGAAAATGTCGTGTCGGAAGTTTTGAGTATGAACGTGGACAGTTTAAGGAGTAGGAAAAGACCAAAGAAACGATAGACGGACTGTGTGAAAGATGATATGATCAGAAAGGAAGTGGTTACTGAGATGACGCGTAAAAGAGAAGTATGGTTGAAGACAAGTAGCGCCGACTCCAAATAAATTAAGATACTGACAAGAGAACGGTGACGATGACGGCCTATATGCGTGATGCAAGCGCAACCACTAAATAATATGATTTAGTTGATGAAGACGAAATTAACAATAATCGTTGTTTGGTTACAATCATACCTAACTTAATCAGAGTGTATCTAATATTTCACATATATATGTATATTCAGTTTCCAGTACCTACCTTCTAGTTTTAATTAATATTTTAGTAGGTACTTGAAATACAACTAGGTAAGCATAGATTCTTGTACACCAGCCAGTAAGGTATGACATTTAATAGTAGCAGGTCACAGGTTGCAGTCTGCGTTAAAGATAGCAATATAAAGCTCACTAGTAATTACCTACATGTTGCTAATATCCAGTATATTTAATACTAGAACATCGTGTTTTCTAGACTCACTACTAATTAAGACCTTTAGTTAACATCCTGTAACAACCGGGTGGCTATATTCTATTCGATAGCAAAAAGCTTATTTGAGTTGACTTCTAATCGATGTTATATACCAGTAGGTACCACAAGAGCAAAGTCCTTAGTACCTACATTTTTGTATTGATACCTTGCTACCTAATGAGTGTAAGTACTTTGTATTCCACAAAATTGGGCTCAGGGCGGCAATGGTTGTCACCTGGACGGTTTTTAAATACGACAATTTAAAAGAAAAACTTAACCGCTCTACCAGTTGTAAACATTTGGTTACGTTCTTTACCTGCGCTTATAGTGTTCAAGTCAGTGGCGTAGCTACCAAGGGGCTAGGCGGGGCAGTGCCCCGGGGCCCTCAAGCTCAGGGGGCCCTCGAATCCTTACCAGAAAATCTCGATAGAATTAAACTTTTTTAAATTTCTCTTATTTTCAAAATAAATATGACAGGTTGCAAAGTACTTCTATCATGGCAACTCAGTTGAGAGAAATTCGAAAGTTGTACCTAGGGAATTCCTCTAAATTCTTTCTGTGGATTAACAGTGTTGTCAATTTGACGGATGGCGATATGTGCGTTTTATTATTCATCGATGTGGTAATTCGAGTTAAGATTTTAACGGCAATAAAGTTAATGCTGCATCAGGAGTAAGTAAGCTAATGTCAATAAACTTTTTAGTACCACTTATATTGATGTCCGTTACCTCAATAAATCATGTCAAATCTATAGATTTCGGCTACTCATTGTATAACGCGAAATAAATGCAGGTCAACGCGAAAAAAATGCAGGCAAAAAAGGCAGGGCTGCTACACCATCAAAGCCGAATGACTTGGATATTGGTTTAAATTTATGTCTTGTGCCGCGAATGCACATGCTAGTGGCACGGATTATTGAGACGATGATTCTTGATCATAGCCAACCCATCACTACGCTAAATGTTTTTTGGGATTCCCCAACGACGTCTTGTAGCGTATCATTCTCCTTCCTTTTACTTTTAACGTCGTCAGTAAACACTGAGTACCTACTCGAAAACCATCAAATGTTAATATTAAATAAATATAAATACATTTTTTTTATTTTTTATAAGCCTCTCATATTGTGTCCCACTGCTGGGCAAAGGCCTCCCCTTTCTCCTTCCAAATCTCTCTATCTTGTGCGATATCTGGCCATGATCGCCCGGCAAACAAGATCAGATCGTCACACCACCTTCGCCGCGGTCTACCACGAAGGCGATTTCCTCCGTCAGGCGTCCAGTGAGCGACGATCTTTGACCATCTCTCCCGGTGCATTCGCGCTATGTGGCCAGCCCACTCCCACTTTAGCATTGTTGTTTTTTCTCCGACATCTGCAACTTGGGTTATGGAACGCAGAGTGGTGTTCCTGACGCGATCTGTACGCTTCACACCTATTATGCTACGCTCCATTGCCCTCTGGCAAATCTTGAGTTTGGACTTCTGTTGTTCGGTTAGTGACCAGCTTTGCGCACCGTAAAATAAAATTATGGACAAAAAGAAGAAACCCAGAGGTGCATTTAAACGCAAACAACGCCAAGAAAGAAGAGATAGTCTAAATAAATATTGCCCAAAATTGACAAAATATTTCTATTGATAAAGACTCAAATAATGTGGTATCTGCAGTGTTGGTTGAGAAGCCTACTGAAGAAGATTCGACAATTATTGCAGTTGGAGATACCTCCGCCGCCGATCATGTGAACGTAGATGATGTTTGCAGGGCACACATAAGAGCGGAGGATTTGGAGGAACCACAGACCTCTACATTTTTTGAAAATGTGTACGATAAATCTTCTTATGACTTGGGAAACTTCAGGAACAAAACATAAAGTGATAACGAAAAACGTCAAATTCTTGATATGAGGCCAGAGCTGATGATAAAGTAGCTTAGCATTTTTAAAGTATTTGTATATTTTAACTTGATAAAACCTAACCAGTTTAAATAGCAGTGTCAGGCAAAAAAAAAAATGGGGCCCATTTTTTTATTTGCCCCAGGGCCCTTGGTTACCTAGCTACGCCACTGGTTCAAGTCTTATTTTCTAAACCTAAAGTATATTTTCTTTAACAGTGTTATTTCAACAGCACAGTCAATAGAAGATAAATATACTCACAAAGATTATCAACACACAACAACTCCTTACCTACAATACTTACGGAAACTTCAAAACCAGCAAAGTTCCCAAGCTTTTACCGATATTTTTCTATCACTTCTCATATATTATGAATGGACAATAAAAAATACTTTATCTTGGTTGTTGTGGAGTAGATCCGAAGTGGCCGTGTCAGAGGTTACCCACCCACGCGTATTTCGTGGCCATAATAACACGTGCTGAATGCAACGCGGGAAAATGGCCGTCGATATTTTATTTGTATTGAATATTTATGGCATCCAGTAAAATGAAAGAGAGTCGAGTCAATATCGAGAAGGTGGTCAGCAGAAGCTTGTTACCATTTTATGCGCTTGTTGCTATACTTACTTTGATAATCCGATGGAAAGCTTTCCCGAATTTTCTTTTGGCTTTGACATAACGATTTTTCTTAAGTATTTTATCGGTTACATTTCGAGGAGTGTGCGATGGAATTGCATGACCTAATTCCAGCTAGCCCGTTTCATCATCGGACTACCAGACGTACGGCGATGCGCCATCGGTACATGGTGGACATCCCACCTATACGCACTAAGCTTTTTGGGAATACTTTTATTATGCGTACCGCTAAGGAGTGGAATTCCCTGCAATCTGAGGGTCTTCAAGTCAAGAGTGAATAGGTTTCTTCTAGGCAAGCGTGCTTCACCGTGACCACATCATCGCTTACCATCAGGTGAGATAGTGGTTAAACGCGAGCTTGTTTATAATAAAAAAAAAAAACATAATTACATATTTATAGGCTAAATAAACAAAAATAGATACCTTTTCCCACTTATATACTTACCTGTCTTTTTCTTGTGAGACCTAGCGCGAATATTATAGAAAAATCCATCATGAAATCGGCAAGAAAACTAAGATGCGCCTACAAAAGCGTTTTCTTTCACTAAATATTTTCTCAAACTACCCAAAACGTTAGGATTAATGCTCCTACCTAAACCTCTAAAATATCACAAGTCAAATTCGTAGGTTTAACGTAGGTAGAGCCGTCTTTTAATTACGTGAAGTTTTTAGGCCACTTTTACAACCCCCAACTTTGATGTTACGTCGTGAGGTTTACGGCTACCCCTCCTCCCCTTCCCATAATCACGTGTATTTTTTTATTATTGTAGACAAATAATTGAAATTCGCTTGCTTGGGTATTTTAAGTGAAAAAGCGCTTGCTAGGGTTTTCAATACATTATTAGTAAAAAATGTTTACACGTCACACAAAAAAATACGCACATCGTGTTTATAACCCCCTCCCTCCCTGTTCAAACCAAAGTTGGGGGCTACAAAAGTGGCCTAAAAAACCTCACGTGAATAAAGGACATGTCTTTAGGCGGAAAAAATATCAGCTCGCCCCGTACATTTGGATCGAATAGGTGTTGCAATTTTGTATGGGGCGGCAGATAATTTTTTCGCTGAAAGACATGTTTAATGATGAAAAACATGTTCAGTTTGATGGTCTGTAGCACACCCTTAAGTATGTATATACCCTTTCCGTTACACCCTGTATAGGTACTTTACCTTCATTAAGGCTTCTACCTACCGTAATGTTTTCGCGATTAATTTCTGTGTGCGGTGAATTCGATCGTCACTTTAAACCATGACAGCTCTTTAAAATTAGTTTAATAGATATTAAATAGGGTATAATGAATGTTGCCTGATGGTGTGGTGACGCGAACTCATGGCGTTTTTGTGACGGAAAAATACGACATAATTATGAGATGACAAATTGTTACCAAAGCAGGCTAAAGCTGTTTCAGAGTATGGTCTTTATTCTTCGCTTAGCCTTGTCAAAAACGACGTGTCTAATAATCGCAGGCTACCCTAATTAACTTAGTCATCACCAAGCTAATTAGGGGACTGTGAGTAGGGTTGCCAGATGGTATCCAAAACGAGGACATGTCCTCCTTTTCCATGTTTTGTCCTCCCGTCCTCCCTTAGCTACCGTAAGTCCTCCTTTTTGCTAAACATCGTTCACTGGTACTGCCCTGCCCTGCATTCCTACCCTGCTACATGATCAATTTTGTAAATTGATTTAATTTCTTAAATCAAAATCAGTTGAAGCATATTATAATCAGAAGTTGCACGAGCAGTAGACAATCTACTTTAAAAGTGTTAATCTGCGAGTTTTATTTTTGTATAAGCGCACATAACACAAATGTGGAAAGGGTTTTTTCACTGATTAATGCTCAGTGGAGTAAAGAGAGGAATAGACTAAGAGTGCAGTCAGTTAAATCTTTAAATTCTTACTCAATATAACATCAAAAATGTGACATGATTTTCATAATTAAAAAAACCAAGAACTACTTTCCAAAATTGGCACCTCAGCTAAATATGATTAAAATAAAAAAAAATAATATAAAAAAATTGTTTCATTCCTAAATGTCCTCCTTTTTTACAGAAAATCCTCCTTTTTAGACCCATCTGCCCTCCTTTATCAAATTATCATCTGGCAACCCTAACTGTGAGGGGGGATCAAGCCAGTAAACTAATGCCTGCTAGGGCACATCTGCTAGGGTTGCGGGACTGTTCGAAAGAGATACCGTGGCCCTGGAACACAAAGGGCTAAGAAGGAACATGGATGGGTTTTAGTCAGTACAAGCCTCTTCCGCTCCGCCCAGAGCAGGAGGTTTGATGATTTCCCAATCGTGAAAAAAAAAGTAGTATACTAAACTAACCAGTAGACTAATTCCCGTACCGGTGACACCGCCCATGTTTTATTAGAGAAACATACCACAATAGCGACTTTATCGAAACCTACAATTTTCGCACAAACACATTAGCTACTAGTTAACTATAAATGCCAAGCTTATAATTTATATTTAGACATCCACACTCGTCCCACCTAACGCAATATCTTCTCTACTGTATAATTAGTTAGAGCAACGAGTTAATTCCACATCACACCATCGCTTATTAAATCTTAACAATGAGGAGAAACGTTAAGAAATCTGTGTTTAAACAAACATCATCATACAAGTACCGTATTAGCTACAACTTCCTCAATTAACAAGTATTCGAGGGTACCTACACTAGAATATAATTACAACAGCAGTAAACGTGCTCTGTAAACAACAAACACTCGTTTGGTTTGACGCACCAAACGTTTATAATAACGTCTTCTAAGAAACCTTTAGGTGGTCGCAAACATTAGCTTTGTTTGAGCGCCAATTTGGACTGGCCGAGCTTTCATACATACCAACTTATCTTCATCAACCAAACATTGAAAAACAACCCTTATGTTTAGCAGTAAAGGAGTTCCAGTCTTCGCAAAAGAAAGCAGCATAAATGCTCTTAAATTTTAATTGCGAAACACTACGGACCCACACGTCTTGTGTATTCGCGAATGTGTTAATTCAAAGCAATGCAGTTTGCTTTTAATATGCACTTATATGGCGTGCACATTCCTCAGCACTTAGTTTGCTGATAAAAGCGCACTTTTGTTCGAGATACAAAGACATCCGTGTCTCCGTGAGTCATTGCAAGCAGTGGATCTGGAAAAGGTTGCTATTATTTTTGATGTGGCGCTTTAACAAATATGTTTATATTCATAACGTCCCGCACGCACAACTGCAATGAAACCAGTGAAAAGTGGAGGTATATTTTTTCAGCAAATTCTTTGAGGATTCGCTATTATTGAAACTAACTTGATAAATAAAAAAATAAAAAAAATTGCACTCAGGTAATTGGACAAGTAGCGCTAGTTTTTTTTTTTAAAAAAAACTCAACTTTATTCGTAAAAGTTGTTGTTTTAACAATTTAACCCATCAGGGACAAATAGATTCCGTACATGAGAAGGTGTCTACGGTGGAAAACATCGTGATACAGCGTAGACCACGTCTCAGAGGAAGTTAATTATCGTTTTAATTCAGGGCAATAAAACGAACCTTTATGAAACTTAATTACTTTTTATTAATCACTTACAACTAAAATTTATCCTAATTGAACTGTAAAGTTCGTTCACAAAGATCTAGTCACCCGGCTGTCTGTACATGGCTATTCAGTACTTCATTGAACACAATTGCTATTTACAACACTGTCAACATTCCTAGACAATATTCAGGTTTCCTGGTTACTCTCACTATAGTTCTATTGGTTTTTTTTTAAAGAAAGGATGTAACACGGCATCATGAGGTAAAGCTATTGAATTTCCAATAGCTTTACGCCATAAGCAGGCAACACAAGTGCGTGTCGATTCGCGCGTAGAACACTTCATTTGATCAAGCGCAAAATAACAAGTACTAAGCTTATTATGCAATCATACAATTCTCAATTCACATATAGTATTCGGAATTCTTATTATAATAAGGAATAATTAATATTATTGGGGCAATTGGAATCCAATGGACAGAGGAAAAGTTCGGACACACATAGCAATCTTGAAAAATCTAGCTCCTCAAACATGGAAATGCAATTTATCGACATTGTCAATCAAACTTCAGGAGTCCAATTTCACCCATATGTTAAGCTACACACACTTTGAAAACAGCCACTTAAAAATAATAGACCAGCCGGGCAAAATCCACTTCTCATTTAGGTTTTGTTTCTTGGTCTGTCACATATCTTATGTAGATGGTATCTTCTGGTTTCGGGTCCTCAATTTGCGTCTCGTCTAGTTGGGAGCATGCGATGGCTAGAGCTGACCCATCGTGGGAGAAGCTTAGGGATGAGACCGCAGTGTTGTATCTATGGAACTGACACAGCCTCTTCTTGTTGAAACCGTCCCAGATGTTAACGTAGCCATCAGAGCCACCGGTTGCAAAGGTGTTGTAGACAGAGTGAAAGCTTATTGCATTCACTGGGTAGATTTTTTCGAGACCTGGAAGGAGAATTCTGGTTTCACAATCTTGCTTGGAATTTCATGAAATTAATAGAATATTTGCAAAAAGACTAACATTGTGATTATTTTAATAACTAAGAGTAAAATATTGTTATCAAACTCTTTATAGTTTGAATAAGGCTGGGCTAGATAGCTTGCGCTCGGGCGCTTTTTTCTATCATGTTATCACCTACAGGCTGCTGGTTGATCTGCAAAACATAGTAAAATAAAGATGTTGTCACTTACCACCATCTTTAATCCGATGACACTTAAATGCATACTTCTTTTTTTGAACTTCGGGATTACTATCCAGGTACTCGACAGCAACCCTGCCTTCAATCGAGCTCAGGACATAGCCCTGCTTGTTAGGGAACACTCGGATGCACCGGGTTTGGTACTTGAGGGAAGATTCACGTCTCTGGTTCACGTGGCCCATGTTTCTTACATCCCATACAAAGATCTTGCGGCCTGATGTGCCTACTACGAATTTCTCACCAACTATGCTCATTGTGTATACCTGGAAGATTACATAACCAGATTTTATATTAAAACTAGCTGCTGCCCGCGACTTCGTTCACATGGAAATTTTGATAGGTTTTATATGAAAAATAGGTGTTGGCCATGATATAGCTGATAGCAAACAAAATTTCATACAAATCATTTAGTTCAATTTCAGAGGAGTTTGGTAGCAAACACTGCGACACAAGAATTTTATATGTAAGACATTTTAAAGCTACTTAAAAACTTGTAAGTCTAATGAACACAATAAAATAAAGACAATACAAGTATCTTGCCTGTGTTTCAAAAAAATCGTACTGTTTGGTAAATGGATTAATTAATGTATTACTAACTTTTTTTTTACTATGGACACTTTTAACCTGCATATCTTGCTACATCTTTCCCACATAATGTACCATCTCAACATGAATTATGTAACCAAAGTTTTTGTAACAAAATTCTGATTTATAAGAGTGTCCATGGAGTTTCTTACCCATTTTTTTCCATAGTGATCTATGCTTTGGAATGGACAACTACAGTACTTTCACAGTTATTATGTCTTGTGATTGGGACTGTAGCTTCATTTTTATTATTATTTGACTATTTAAAAGTGCCTGTAACTGGCCTACTTGAAATAAATGATATTGATTTCAATGCAACTTTTATTGTAGCTTCAAAAGTCATGCCACAGGTAATTTGAAAAGTTTCTCATAAATATTTTTATGATTTGATATGACTTCAAGAACATCATCGAGTCCAGAATTGTTCCTTGCACTCTTGAGCTCGCTTAGCTTCTACTCTTGACTCAGAGTCATTAGTATCCAAGTGTTGAACCAAAAGTTTATCCAAACATGGCTGATCTTACCCTTTCATTTCCCTGATTGTAAGTTCCAACACAATTAGGAACACGGCTATCCCACATCTTGACAGTACCGTCCCAGCTGCCAGTGATCACTGCATTCACTTCGGTAGCAAACTCCACACATCGGATTGCTCCTTTATGTTCACCCAGAGTAGTCTCCATACTTGCGTTAAGGTCATACAGCTTGAGGATCTGGTCCAAGCCACCGCTATATGTATGGACCGCATCCTGAAAAGAATAATAATATGTAATTTAGTTTTTCCAATAAACTGCAGACTTAAAACTTACTTGGAAGGGTTTTGAACCCATACTTCTCTTATTGGGAATCAGTTTGTTGATTGCAGCTTAGGAGTTTTAAAACTCAGACCGTAAGTTTTGAAAACTTGGACTCTTGCCAAGATTTAGTTTGCTCTATGAAACTGTGGTTATCTATTCAACACCAGAATACTGATGCCAACTCCGACCCTCTGAATGCCTCCTATATAATGACATAAAAAGCTTACTGTATCCTCTAGCTAGCTTCCTCAGACAATCCACATCACATTTTTTTAAACTTTGAGAGTTGGTTATTATTATGTTTCTTACCTCGAAGTTAACGACCATAGGCACATGTCTGCATAACTGCAGCTATTAAGACAAAGAGAAGCATCTGCGTGCAGTACACAGCCTGCATTAAAGTCCAAAGTATGCCAAAACAACTGAATTCTTACCCGGAAGCATACATCTAAGACGGGCAGCTCGTGGTTGTACTTATGGCGCTCCGTGTTCGACGTGACATCGTAAAGCCTCACAGAACAGTCCCACGACGATACAAGCAAGAACTGATTGGATTTCGGTGCGAATTTAACGCTCGATATCGCATCGTCAGGTAAGCTCTTCAATTTGAACTCGGTGCGGGACTCCGCGACCCGCGTCACTGTCATTGTGGAAGCAATTTTGTTGGCTAATTTAAAGTATCACAAAAAATTAAAAAGAGCTCTTCTTTTATGAAGAACCTCAAATTTTTTAACGTAAATAGCGGGATAACCGCAAGCAAAAGCGAGCGAGTTCGTCCGTCAGCGACACAACAGATAAAAAATGACACTTCTTGACTAAATTGTCTTAACTTGACACAAAGCAGGAAAACCAAACGCAGAATTAGTAGTTACTTATTTAAAAAGTCGTTATTATTTTTTAATAAAGCGATTTATCGTACTTTGATTCAGTTTAGATGCTTTTTTTAATTTTCATTCACTAATAAGGCTTAAAACACTGTTTCTCGTACTATTCATTAGGTGACGTAACAAAATACAACATGTCCACAGAAAAGGAATAAATGTGAACGCATCAAAACAAATCTGGAAAATTATAATCTTATATGAGCGAAAAAATTAAAAGCCAGTTAAAATAATAAAATATAAGCCTTTTACGATTTATTTTTCTTCAGTTGCTCAAAAAGATCACAAGAAAGTAACTCAAAAATCCAATATTAACTCCCGCGGAGAATGTGTAATCTGGTGACATTTACGAACGCAACTTTTTAATTGACATGTTTGTGATGAGGTGTGAATCGTAGAAAGAAATCTCCGTCTCGCAGAAATGATTTCACAAAAATCTATAGTTCCCTAAAGTTTTGTGATGTTCCATTTGTGCTATCTCGATACGAGTGTACAGTAATACGATAACGATATAACAGTGCCTCAATAAGTAACATAAATGAATATAAAACCACCGCGCAACTAAGTCGGTTCCGATAGGAACGAATGGAGTGAACAACTTATGAAATAACGATGCAAACCAACTTGAAAACTAAAGAGATGTTTATAGTCAGAGCACTAGAAAAGATTTTGGCTGATAAGGACATAAAAAGGTCCTACCACAGCCAACTGAAGAAGTCCTGCGAGGTCGCTTTAGGTAAGACCTTCTGACATTTTACAGTATCCAATAGCGTAATAAGTTATGTAGTTTGTGCAGTACATGTATTATCACCTGTCACTAATTAAGTTAACATCTTCAATGCGATAGTTTTATTGTTATTGATAATTTATTAGATAGTGAATGTATTGACCTTGGTTTCAAAAGTCGAAACCTACTTTGCGTTATCATAGTGTCTTGTGAAGTGTTTTCGACATAGTGGCGAGCGAGGCGGGCAGTGGATCGAATGACAGTGATGTGTGTGGAACCAATAATGTGTATAATTTGTACATGACCTAGTATGTAATATGAACAATGTTCACTAATAAATACCTCTTACTGATGTTGGGTGAGCATTCATGTTGATATGTCACAGTATCATGCAAAACTTTGCATACATACATTACATCACACCGATGTTGCTGTTATGCCTAATAAAGCAACCTGGATTTCAATTAGTATCAAAGTACTAATAAAACTGTACTAAAAAGTAAAAACACAATAATGTGGTATGAGAACTTTTGTATCAATTCTTCTGTAAATGCTACAGCTGAGACTCGGTATACAAACCACGGTAACTACAATATATTTTCCTCATCTTCATAAACCCACATCACCATTGTCAGACTGTAGCAGTTCATTGATGGATATCGTCTCTGCTCATCCTGGTGTTCTATCTGTATTTGTGTTATAGTTTCATAATAACTCTTATTGAAGTGAAACTTCTTATGCGACTTCCAACAAGTTTAACGTTCTAATGGAGGGGGAATATTTTCTATTACCCACTAAGAGATGATCGCTCAATTTCCATGAGTAGAATAACCTCATAAAATATTATTTAAAAGCTCAATAAAATAACGAGAGTGAATGCGTGACACTCACGCATGCATGTAGTATTATGAAGCTTCACTTCTTCCGCGCGGAGTCCATCTCCACGCACTATTTTTTATATTATCATAAACAAAATACCAAACTAGTTAATCATAATACTTAGTATCATTGATAACAAATTCCTTTTATAGTATAAAACTTTGAACAAAAATATTTGCAATAGTGCAGATTGCTTGAATAACATTGTAGCATAGAGTAACTAACTCAATATGCAATCACACTTCCTGTATACTTATGGCAGGAATGACTAGAATTACTTTATTATGTAAATAGCCTCTATGTATGCATAGCTTTGACAGTTCATTTGTAATTTTGGCACTTGGTACAGCAGGATACTGTTAATTTTTACATTAACATAACGACACATTAATATTTATATTTAATAAAACTCATGCTGCATAACTGTAATCTTAGATTGAGAGGGAATAGTTTTAAGTTTTTGCTAATAGGAAAACATAAGATTATATCCATAGCCATTTTTCTACTATGCTAGGGTGCAGCTGTATCCAGTATTTGGGTAAACCCATAAAAGTCTTAACAGGTAATCCAGAATGCCTTATAAAACCACAATCATTTTCATATAAGTAATTAATGACCCGGACCCGATACTCCAGACGTAGAATTGATAGACGTATGATTGACTTCACAAGAATTTGTGTGAGATACCACAACTAAAAAGGGTGAAATAAAAATTGTCAGAGACTTCCAACGTAAAGTTGTATTCCACTTTTAAGTAGTAGTTGGTTATTTTTTTGCAAAAAAGTTTTTATTTCTTTATTGACAATTGGTAGCTTTATTATTTCTAGCTTTATGAAAACAAGGAAATGCGGTCACCACTTTAAAGGAAAATGCAATGAAAATTATTTGTTGATTCACAAAGGATTGCTGATAGTTGGGCACTCGAGATTTTCAAATGTGTTTGTGCATGAGTGTTTTCCTATTTCATGCCTTTTGTACTGTCTTCAAGATGCTTGTAGCATGGGTTTTTTGTGATTCAATATAGTCTATGTGTCACTAAATGTTATGACGCAATTTCTAAACATTTCAATACTGCCTTATAATAATAACCCACCATAGTAACTGCAATATTTTCATGTTTGCCTTACTTTTTGCTTACGCTTCCTAGAAATTTTTGTATTTTTTCGTTTTTATTATGTTGTGTAAAAAAACTAAGGTCAACTGTATTTCGAAGTATACAGAATACGGTTTTCATTTTTCATAAAAGTAATGTTATTCATTATTAAATCTTTTGTTCCTATTATTTCAAGTTTCCCATAAAACAATGTACAGAATTTGTAAACATTTTCAATTGTTAATAGAAACCTGAAGAAAACATTTTAAATGTTATTTTATACAAGGTCTTTCCTTTTGCCCTTCAGTTATCCAACATCTATTATTAAGAGTGTTTAAAAGTTTGTATGAAGTGCCGTAAGGCGTAAACGCTCTTAACAGAACAAAAATTGGGGACATTTACTGATGATAACAGCTTATTGAAAAACCTATACATTTTTATCTCGGAACATTTTTTATAATCACTATCCTCAAGGATATAGTACATTCAAATGTGTATTCCATTTCCTATTGATTTGTGTAACCTACATTTTGATTAGCACTATTTAAAAACATTTTTTTTTTCTTTGCAGAGGAAATCAAAACTGAATTGAAAAATGGAGGTCAACCTGAGTCATCAGAGAGTCCTACATCAGGGACTCTGCCTCTACCTAAGAATGACGCTTCCAACATTATCACAGCAGAAAAATACTTCTTACCATTTGAACTGGCATGCCAGAGCAAGGCATCCAGGATAGTGGTGACAGCTCTCGACTGCCTACAGAAACTTATTGCGTACGGCCATCTCACTGGAAACATTCCTGACTCGACAACACCACGTAAACTTCTCATAGACCGAATTGTTGAAACAATCTGCAGCTGTTTCACGGGACCTCAGACTGATGAAGGAGTACAGCTACAAATAATCAAAGCTCTACTAACAGTAATCACAAGTCAACATGTCGAGGTTCACGAGGGCACGGTCCTCCTTGCTGTCAGAACGTGTTACAACATCTACCTGGCGAGCAAAAACCTCATCAACCAGACCACAGCGAGAGCAACCCTGACACAGATGCTGAATGTTATTTTCACAAAAATGGAGAATCAAGCCATTGAATCAGAAGCAAATGGCAACAGTAATAGCAATACGGTAACAGAAATACCACACAAAATGCCTAACGGTAATGTTGTGTCAGAAGAAGCGCCTAGCAATACAACTGAAGAAGTTAAAGAAGTTGAAATAATACCAACGGAAGAAGTGGACGAAGTATTAGAAGCAAAAATGATTGCTAAACAAATCGTAGATTCAGTTATAGATAATGCCATAAGTATTGCAACTAAGAAAACTTCAGAAGAAGAAGTGGCAAATAGTCCTGACAACAATGAGAATCCTTCGGATTCTCATGACAGTGGGAGTATTACCCACGAGAGTAATGGGCAAGTGCCCACCGAAGCTACGATACAAAGAATACCATCCCAAGAAAGTGTTGATGTTGCTTCAGAAAATGATAACTCAGTTACTGCTAAGTTTACTCATGTGTTACAGAAAGATGCATTCCTGGTATTCAGAGCTCTCTGCAAGCTTTCAATGAAGCCTCTACCTGAAGGCACTCCAGACCCTAAGTCACATGAGCTAAGATCTAAAATTCTTTCTCTTCATCTTCTCTTATCTATCTTACAAAACGCTGGTCCGGTATTTAGGAATAATGAGATGTTCATCACAGCTATCAAGCAGTATCTTTGCGTCGCGCTATCAAAGAACGGCGTCAGTTCTGTACCTGAAGTATTCGAACTATCCCTAGCTATTTTCTTAGCTCTTCTGCAAAACTTCAAGGTGCACCTTAAGAAGCAAATTGAAGTATTCTTCAAAGAAATCTTTATGAACATTCTGGAGACTTCGAGCTCATCTTTCGAGCACAAGTGGATGGTCATCCAAGCGTTGACCAGGATCTGTGGAGATGCGCAAAGCGTCGTAGACATATACGTGAACTACGACTGTGATTTATCAGCAGCCAACTTGTTCCAGCGATTGGTTAATGATGTTTCCAAGATTGCCCAAGGAAGGCAAGCTTTGGAACTGGGCGCTACGCCCAACCAAGAGAAGTCCATGCGTATTCGTGGACTCGAATGTCTAGTCTCGATATTAAAATGTATGGTAGAATGGAGCAAAGAGCTTTATATTAATCCAAACCTGCAAACTACTTTGGGAGAGAGAACTGCTAAGGAAGACCATGACCACCACAGTATCAAATCTCATGGAGGATCTAGTCTAAGTTTAGTTTCTACAGGATCCAGTAATATTGGCAATAGAGAGACATTAGATTCTCCTGAACAATTCGAAGTATTGAAGCAGCAGAAAGAGGTTTGGGAAACTGGCATTGACCTATTTAACAGGAAACCAAAACGAGGAGTATCTTTTTTGCAAGAACAAGGTCTTTTGGGAACATCTACTAAAGAAGTCGCTGAATGGTTACTCACCGACGAAAGACTTGACAAAACATTCGTTGGTGAATATTTGGGAGAGAACGAAGATCATTCCAAGGAAGTCATGTACTCTTACGTAGACTCGATGAAATTTGCGAATATGGACATTGTGGCTGCATTACGATATTTCTTAGAAGGATTCAGACTCCCTGGCGAAGCCCAGAAGATTGACCGGCTAATGGAAAAGTTCGCATCTCGGTACTGTGAGTGCAACCCTAACAACACGCTATTCATGAGCGCGGACACCGTCTACGTTTTAGCGTTTTCCATAATAATGCTAACAACAGATTTACATTCACCGCAAGTAAAGAATAAGATGACAAAAGAACAATACATTAAGTTGAATAGTGGCATTAGTGACAATAACGACCTGCCGCGTGAATATTTGTCACAGATCTACGACGAGATCGCCGGTCACGAGATTAAGATGAAGAGTTCCTCGAAACCCGGGAAACACATGATCGCTAACGAGAAGAAGCGTAAACTGATCTGGAACATGGAGATGGACGTGATATCCACTGCCGCGAAGAACTTGATGGAGTCTGTGTCTCACGTGCAAACTCCATTCACGACGGCAAAACACGTGGAACATGTCCGTCCTATGTTCAAGATGGCGTGGACACCATTCCTCGCAGCTTTTTCAGTAGGGCTGCAGGATTGTGATGACCCTGAAATCGCTTCATTATGCTTAGACGGCATAAGGTGCGCAATCCGCATCGCCTGCATTTTCCACATGTCGCTCGAAAGAGACGCGTACGTGCAAGCTCTCGCGCGCTTCACGCTGCTTACCGCCAACTCACCGATCACAGAAATGAAGGCGAAGAACATCGACACTATAAAAACGCTGATCACCGTGGCTCACACAGACGGCAACTACTTGGGAACGAGTTGGTTGGATGTCGTTAAATGCATTTCTCAGTTAGAACTAGCACAGCTCATTGGAACGGGAGTGCGGCCGCAGTTCTTGTCGGGGTCGGGCATCAAGCCACAACCAGACTCGTTGAAATTTAGTCTAATGTCGCTGGATCCGAGCGTTAAAGAACACATCGGGGAAACCAGTTCTCAAAGTGTCGTAGTAGCAGTAGATAGAATATTCACAGGATCCACGAAACTTGACGGTGATGCTATCGTAGACTTCGTCAAAGCGTTATGTCAAGTATCACTAGATGAATTGAGCCATCCCACAAACCCTCGAATGTTCTCACTGCAGAAGATCGTCGAAATATCTTACTACAACATGGGTCGTATCAGGCTGCAGTGGTCTCGAATATGGCAAGTACTCGGTGATCACTTCAACAAAGTAGGTTGCAGCAGCAACGAAGACATAGCTTTCTTCGCAGTGGATTCATTGAGACAACTGTCTATGAAGTTTATAGAAAAGGGCGAGTTCTCGAATTTCAAATTCCAAAAAGACTTCTTGAGACCATTCGAGCACATTATGAAGAAAAATAGTTCTCCAACAATCAGAGACATGGTAGTACGTTGTATCGCCCAGATGGTTAATTCTCAAGCGCCCAACATCAAGTCAGGTTGGAAAAATATATTCTCTGTATTCCACCTAGCTGCGAGCGATCAAGATGAAGCGATCGTTGACTTAGCATTCCAGACCACCGGCAAAATTATTAATGAATTGTATGAGAAACAGTTCCCTGCCATGATTGACTCATTCCAAGATGCAGTCAAATGCTTATCAGAGTTTGCATGCAATGCGAAGTTCCCGGACACTTCGATGGAAGCTATAAGACTGGTGAGGTCTTGTGCGACGGCAGTGGGCGCGTCGCCACAACTGTTTGTGGAGCACGCCGGACTCGAGGGCGAGCCCGGCGCGCCTGAGGTAGACAGGGTGTGGCTGAGAGGGTGGTTCCCTCTACTCTTCTCCCTATCTTGCGTCGTCAGCCGCTGCAAGCTAGACGTACGCACCCGAGGACTCACTGTCCTCTTCGAGATTATCAAAACTCACGGTGAATCATTCCGTCCACATTGGTGGAGAGACCTATTTAATATTTTGTTCAGAATCTTCGACAACATGAAGCTACCTGAGCATCAGTTAGAGAAGAACGAGTGGATGACTACGACATGCAATCACGCGTTGTATGCCATCGTCGACGTCTTCACGCAATACTTTGACATTCTCGGATCCCTCCTGCTAGAGCAACTGTACGCGCAGCTGCACTGGTGCGTGCAACAGGACAACGAGCAGCTGGCGCGCTCCGGCACCAACTGCCTGGAGAACCTCGTCATCTCCAACGGCACCAAGTTCACTGAGGACACGTGGAGCAATACGTGCCAGATCATGCTCGACATCTTTAACAGCACGCTGCCCACCACCCTACTCACTTGGAAACCAGATGACAACGAAGAAGACACACCTCTGGTCCGACACGGTATCCTGAAGAAACCCCAGGGAGGAGACGAAATCAAATCCTCCAACCGGGTGTTCAACAGTCTCCTGATCAAGTGCGTGGTACAGTTGGAGCTCATACAAACCATTGACAACATTGTCTTCTACCCCGCCACGTCGCGGAAGGAAGACGCCGAAACCCTCGCCCTGGCGGCCGCGGAGCTGACCGGCGGCACGCCCGGCACTGAGCAGGAATGTCAGCGTGAAGAACAGGGAATGTATCGACTGCTGAGCTCACCACATCTGCTGCGACTCGTCGAATGCCTAATGTGCAGTCACCGCTTCGCTAAAACATTTAACACTAACAATACGCAGAGGAATGTGTTGTGGAAAGCTAATTTCAAGGGCTCTGTGAAGCCGAATATGTTGAAACAAGAGACGCAGTCGTTGGCGTGCGTGCTCCGGATACTGTTTAAGATGTACAGTGACGAGACGCGGCGGGACCACTGGCCTGCGGTCCAGAAGAGTCTTATCAGCATTTGTTGTGAAGCTTTGGAGTACTTCGCCGGAGTAACGAGCGAAGCCCACCGGGACGCGTGGACGTCCATCCTGCTATTGATCCTCACAAGAATACTGAAGATGCCAGACGAAAGAGTAAGTACATTTTGTTCAACAACCCCGTGCTTATGTACTTATTGTTATCGAAACAAAATAATGGAATTAGATTGTAGATGCTATCGGTTATGTATGATATGATAGTGTCGCGATTTAAGAGTCGAGCCGGCTGGTGTCACAAAAGCTTTCACGTGTCGTTAAGCAGACTACTTTAGCAATTAATTAATGTTTTGTAGAAAGTAAGTAGATATATTATCTGAAGATAGAAAACACGTTTTCCGATAATATGTAAGAACCGTTGCTGATTGAAAGTAAGTTCTTATTTAGCATACATGATGTATCGCTATCGTCACGCTTTTGTTACTTTATTTGATGAGCATACCTTATGGTCGATACAAGATGCGCAAATAAAGTTTCTGCATTCATATTTAACTAATATTTGACGAGAATCGAACCCAACAAGGTCGTAGCCACGTTTATGTAATGAGGTCATTGTAATACGTAGATTATAGACTTGTACTGTGGTCTCTAACAGAAAGATCACCTTGAAGATTTTTTTCTGTGGCTTAGTTAAATCTAGACCTATAGATAGCTAATTAAGAACTAATCAATACGCCTGTATCTGTCTGTGTCCTAATCTATAATACACCGTGTAAATCACCTCATCACGAAGCCGTCAACCAAGCATTCTGTACATGAAACTAAGTAACTTTACGCAAAAATTATTGCTGGGAAACGACTTTTTTTTGCGGGGTGTAAAATCATGTTTTGTGGTAGAACTCAATGTAACGCACTCAAAACATTGTGCTGATGGACTGATTGAATAGTACGGGGGTCGTGGAGGTGTTTAAAGTAAAAATCTTACATTAAAAACTTGTATTAAAAAAAATACTTGTCAAAAAGTTGGAACTTTGACCTCTAATATCTCCGTAACTAGAAGGTTCCCAGGTATGGTGTAGAACAAAAAAATGATCGCAATGACAGGAAGAACCAGTGGGTTTCGGCTTCGTTAAGAGGTGTTTTACACCCTTTATAACTAGCTGTCCCCGGCATGCGTTGCAATGCACTTTTTACGTACCCTATCTACCTACCTACCATACCTTACCTGCCTACCCTACCCTAAACCTTCCCTGGACTACGACAAACATTTTAAAACCAAAATCGGCACAGCCGTTCTTGAGTTATAAAATTACAACGAAAAGTGGTATTGATTTTTATATATATATAGATAGAATACAGTCGGCCTTTAAGAGTCAGTTTAGGGATATTTGCATTAAAATTCCTCCGGTCTTATTGTGGTTATCTGCATGATAGAGCCGTGTAAAGTTAGTCGGATTAAACTAACCCAATTACGTTTAGTTGACTCAACTGACGCTAAATGAGATCATCAGAACATGTCCGTTTTATCAATATGCAAACAGTAATGAGTGATGCAATGTTTCAGTTTGCGGCTCACGTATCCAGCTACTACCCGCTGCTGTGTGAGATCACCTGCTTCGACCTCAAGCCGGAACTGCGCTCCGTGCTGCGACGAGTCTTCATCCGCATCGGGCCCGTATTCAACATCGTCACCAATGCCCAATAACAACACAACACTAACAAACAATATGGCCTTATAGTTCTCTAGGATAAAGTATGACTTTGATGTTAATGTTAAAAATAATACTTCGGTTGATTCCTTAAAATTTAATGTTATATTGACAGCAATCAGTACTTCAGTAGTATTAAAAGTGATCTATCATATTTTATAGGGTGTAGTAGTCTTATTTTTAATTTATATTATAAATTATTGATTTGATTATCAAGTTAAATTTTTAAATTGTATATTATAAAAGCATAGAAGTTGTATCTATAAATTATAATAGTTTATTCTGTATATTTGAAAGTTTTTACTGTCTGGGGAGCTGAACTCACTCACTGCTACTATTGCTTCGTATTTCTTCTAGCTAGACTGATCAGACTGTGATTGTGAAGTTTTACTTTCTCACGGCTTTCCATGTTTATCTTTTTTATTGGAGTGACTTCAGAACTCGCATGCAAACTGATTATTATATTATTCCTTAAAATAAAAATCATTAATATAAAGGAAGTCTGATTTAAACAATCTTCAGTCCCTCAATAGACCTCTCCAAGGAGTCGAGATCCCAGATGACTAGTTGTCCATCCAGTCCAGTGGTGCTGAACTTGCGAGTGTTGGCCTTGGTGCCTTCGTACAGGCGGATGGAAGTGATAGCATTCTGGTGGATGGAATCCAGAAGAGTGTCGTTAGTTTCGATGCGCGCCTGGCGATCTAGAGACTGGAACTTCTTCATGGCTGATAATCCTCCAGACTCCTTCCTCTGAGTATTATCCAATTTGGCAACAAACTTAATCTGATTACCTTCATGGCAGTACATTAAAGGAATGCAGCTATGTCCTGCCACAATCAAGGAGTTGTTGGTCACCCAACTGCATCCCAAGAAGGGCAGGTACTCAGTCTTCATTTTTATGATACTCTTCCCTTGAGTAGCATCAGCTACATTTATGGAGCTATCATGCCCCACCCATGCGACCTTGTTCCCGTCTGCTGAGAATGACACACTGTGCACCCATCCACCACCGTTTGGTGAGTTGGGGAATTCAGCTAACATTTGCCCCAAAGGAAGCTTGGTTCCCCAAACATTTGGCCCGGGTTGGTCTTCAATATCCTTGATGTAAGCTGAGTAAACCCTTACTTTAAAATCAGCTGAGCCAGCAACCAACAGGATGTTGTTAGGATGCCAATCAATGCTGGTCACAGTTGACCGAATGGGCTTCTTGATATGCTTGGACACCCACCAGTTGTTTTCTTTCTCAAAGTAACAGATCGAGATCAACCTGGCTCCAGAGCCAACAGCAAACTTGTTCTCCATGGGTGACCATTTAACACAAGTGGCAGCTCGGTTGATGCGGAGAAGGACAAGAGTAGTTGACCACTTGCCATCATCTCCTTGAGTCCATACATAAGCATTGCGGTCTACGGAGCATGTGACAATGCGGTTGGTGTTTGGGGCCCAGTCAATGCCCATCACCTTCAGGTCATGTTCCACCAGGTTGTTGGTCTGCTTCCAATCATTGCCTTCTTTCTGGTAGATATGGACTTCATTATTGTTTGGTGAAAATGCAATTTCTGTAATACAAGGATTACATAGTTTAACAGAACTGTTTTTGAAGGTTTTTAGTCCTTATACTGACAGTTTACAAGATATTGTTAGTTGTGTACAAGAAGTTTGAAAGATATTGCTGTTTTATTAAAGCTGGAATTCGAATTATTTGTTTGTATGGTGCTTTAATTAAGAAACACAACATGGGGTCTCATGATAATAGTAAACACCTGGCCTACCAGTCGAAACAATAAACAAGTACTTCTGTGAAGTTTCTATTAGGAATAGGAGGTCTCTATATAGAGACCAAAAAAAAATACTCACGGGTTCTATCCTTATTCCATGCATGACAAGTCACCGGTGCCACTGAGTCACCAAAAGTAAGAGTTTGAGACATTTTGATGTATCTGAAACGATGGAGTTGATATTTTTAATGCCACAAGCCACAAATATTGAGACTACCTAATACTGCATTTATTGTGAATATTTACCTCAAGTTTGTAAGCAAACGGGAAGTCGGTCACACCCAATGATATCAGTTGATAAGCAGAAATTCGCGGACTCTGGGCAGTCGACACGAATTTCTGAAAGCGTACACACATTATATTTCATATCAATAATATTGCAAACTAAATCTGGCTCAGTACATGAGTACATTGATTTTCAACATTTATTCACCTATTTACTCATGAAAACGAAACCACGAAACGTCGAATTGTTGTCGAATTGATTGACGACATTGACGTCCTGACGAACGAATGAGTCACAGACCACAGATGCGATTCGATTTCGAACGAATATTTTGTTCATTCTGCTTTCAGTTGCCAAGTTAAAAAAGGCTTTGCAAAACCAAAAGTTCGCTATGAAAAGTTACTTTTTATCTTTTGGAACGAAGTTCCTTATCGCGCGTTGTGAAAGGGGGCTAGACGGAAAAAATGCTTACGAAAAGTTGTCACGACACTTTTTGCTATAGTAAGCTATTGTAAGCTTTAGTTCTTTAAAATAAAGTTGAAATTTCCTTAAATTACGTACAATTGGGGTGTGTATGTGAGTAAGGATAGATATGATTATTATTTTGAGTGACCGAACTACAAAGTACAAATTCGGTTGTGCAGTTAAGTAAGACATACTGCTTCGAATTAAGGATTAATCTTCCTTAAATTAAATATTTTATTTTTCGCACACTAACTTAAATCTAAAATGTATTGATATTATGTACGTGAAAGGAACTTCGTTCCATCCGGGTGTCCCTTGACACCTCTCAAGTTTTTTTTTTATGAAATACATATATTTATTATATAATTTGATATGCTTATTAGGTAATAAGAAATAATTGAAAAAAGGTTTTCCAAAATTAGTGAAATAGCCTATTTTAGCCCACTGTGCGTCAGCTGCCCCTGAAGTGGGGGAATCCATAGTTTTCAATTAGAGTTGCCACGTTAAAAAAGGCTTTGAAAAGCTGCAAAATTGTCTATAAAATATCTGCTTTTGAATTATTGATTACTACACTCTATGGAATCGACAGTCGGCAAAAAATAACTAAACGCGTTAGCAGAATTTTTAATTTCGCTGAAAGTTGTTATTTCAGCTCCCATAAATAGTTTGAGAATAATACAAAGCAAACTTAAATCCGTGTAAACAATCAAGTTTCTGTTTCTTGATCAATATAAACTATGCCAGGTACGTTCATAAATCTTTTTGATCGCTCCAAAGATTGTAGCTTAATTGATTTCATTCAAGAAATTGATTTGCTTGATTTGTTTTGTTTTCTGCTTAAATATTATGACTAGTCCATTCTCTTGAGTTTCAAACTTTAAATGAAAATCCCCGGAATTGACGCCGAATATTAGGCCAACTTTGCATCCATACTATCCATACTAATATTATAAATGCGAATGTCACTCTGTTTGTTTGTTTGTATGTTTGTTTGTTTGTTACCTTTTCACGACTAAACGGCTGATCGGATCTTAATGAAATTTGGCAAGAAGACAGATTTCAACCTGGGGAAGGACATAGGCTATATATTATTACGTTACGACCAATAGGAGCGGAGCAGCAATGAAAAATGTTGCGAAAACGAGGAAAATGTGGCGCAAACGAAGTTGCGCGGGACAGCTAGTTAAATATAAAGTGTTTTCTATAAAAATGTGTAAGTAGAATAAAGACAGGGGAGTGTATTAGGTTGTATCCCGCGAAGAGAGGGATAGAGGTCATATGCATAGCCGGAGAAAATATTAAAATGACGGAAGTTAGGCCGGCCGATTAACGATTTTGCCAATATTTTTAATCACAGTTTTAGTTTTTTTCACCTTGTTCCGGTCTTAGAAAATATTTAATTTTTATTATTCCTTAAAAAAAACCTAAAATATAAAAATTGTAGCCAACCGGTATCGGGAACAGGGTCCGAGCTACTGGCGCCGGCGGTCAGGGCTCCAGAGAAAGGAACCTTCTAACAATACGAGCCGTGGCCAAGAGTACCGCTTCCTGAATCAAGCCCTGGATCCAGCTGCCTAACGACAGCCTCATCAGGTACTGGTCAAGGCTCTTGGCAATTAGGCCATTGGCTGATAAGACTATTGGCGCAATGATCGCTGAGTCCACATCCCACATCCCACATGACTACAACCTCTCGAGCCAAGTCCAGATACTTTGCTTATCTTTCTCGGCTTTCACGAGGTTCTCGTCATGTGGAACAATTATTTCAACAATCGTTGCGTGCCGCTCTGATCGATTCACCACCACTATAACAGACTTATAATTGGCTAAAATAGTCCTGTCAGTGATGATGGATTGCTCCCAGTACAGTGTGATATTTCCATTTTTGAGAATAAGGTCGGGCACATACCTATAGTACGGCACTTCCGATTCCATATGGCTGTATTTTAGAGAAAGTTGCTGATGGAAAACCCTGGCTACAAGGTTGTGTCTATGAAAGTATTCTCCGTTAGCTAGACGAGAACACACGGAGTTACAGCCCGGACGGTGGCATGCCCGACATAAGTCAACCGTGCCGTCCTTCACAATAAATCTCCGGTAGTTTTTCGTCATCATAACGTCTTCCATAATTGCACAAACAAAACCTTCGGTTTCTCCGAAAAGGTCCCCGGGACGTAGCCAGGTTACTGACGCTGATAGGTCTACATCGGGTCCATGCAGGGACCGGAAGAAGCGTCCGTGAAGCTCCTTACTCTGCTATACTTCCCTGCGGTCATTAATGGTCAAGCACTGCAGGCTTGCGCCAATTCTCTTTAGCCAAGTAGAGCGGGGTGAGACCCTAGTCCATCGGACCACATCTCAATGCGCCCCACGGCGGCTTTCAGGAAATATTCCCTGAGACTGCATATCTCACAATTGTGGAGAATCTTAACGTTTAAAAGCCTCGACCTCCACAACTCTGCGGGATATACAGTCTCATAACCAAAAAACATGGGTGATGCATTCGTTATGTCGTCAAAAATGTACGGACCTTCCAATCCAAGGCGTCTAGTTCTGTTTGAGTCCCTTTGAGTATGCCGAAAGATTACATAAAAACCGGCATGACCCAACCGTTGAAAGCACGCACCATATTTCCGCAACTCTAGCATTATTTTATACAACTCGAGCATCCTCACGAGCCATGTATGTGGCACCGAGTTATTCGCTGACATCTCTTTGAGGCGCGCGTGGAACACTAACGCGACGTCGACACGGCCTGTCGTTATAAGACGGACGGACGGTGAGCTAGCCCGTAACTCACCGTAGGGGTAGGGGGGCAGGGCCGAATGCGAGAGGTCGCCGCCGCCAATCACTGCAACGAGGACACGGTTGTGCTGAGACCAAGCGGAGCAGAGCTCCACGGTGTGCTCCACCGTGTCCTCCGATCCTCGCAGTGGTGACACCCGGACTATTACTGAGATATTGGACGTCAAAATTCCAACTGTTACAAAAGTTTTTTTTTTTTTAATACTAGTTTTTAATTTCATAACTGTACTTTAAATACCTCCCGTTTACTATGCAATGCATCCATCAGCACAATGTTTTGAGTGCGTTACATTGATTTTACAGTAAACCGTGATTTCCTCCCTCAAAAAAAAATGTTACCCAGCAATATTTTTGCATAGGGTAAATTTGATGTACAGAATTCTTTTTTTGACGGCTTTTGAAGGGTACGTTTACAGCTAGTATAGTATTGCCTCGTGTTTTATGGCTAATATAAGATTGCTAAGCCGCGATTGGGTCATTGCTACCCGCAAGTAGTTTTTTAGGGTTCCGTACCCAAAGGGTCAAACGGGACCCTATTACTGAGACTTTGCTGTCCATCCGTCCGTCCGTCCGTCCGTCCGTCCGTCTGTCACCAGGCTGTATCTCATGAACCGTGATAGCTAGCCAGTTGAAATTTCTACAGATTATGTATCTCTGTTGATGCTATAACAACAAATACTAAAAACAGAATAAAATAAATATTTCAAGGGGCACCCATACAAAAAAGTAAAACCTTGGGTGGGTAAAACCTTGTAAACAGCGCCATCTATCAGTCATAAAGAGAACTTGCTTCTGATAAAAAACAATTAGCATGTCGATGTGGCCGTATGGCAACAAACGCCATTTAATTATTATTTTATTAAATTAAATTACCCTAAGTGTATGAGGACTATAATTATTATTTTTTCAAGTGATAAGATTTGTAAATAAAACGTATGCCGGCCGAGCGTCACGCGACATGCAACACACAGACGAAATAATAAACATTTCGTGCAGAGCGGCAGTTTGATGAAAGCGCCATCTGTGCTTACATAGTTGTACTAATAACGACCTAACCAACTCAGTGTGTAACAGTTGACAAAGTTCTGCTGCTGATTTTTTTGCCCGTTTTTATAAATAATGGTACGGAACACTTCGTGCGCGAGTCCGACTCGCACTTGGCCAGTTTTACTCATTTTAGTTAACTGAAACTCCTCTCATATGAAGCTACGGACACGGAAACCATCATAAACAATTTTAGTGCAATCATAAGATTTGGAAGCGATTCTGTTAATAAATCCCATTCTACAATAATAATAATATAAATATAACTACCGGAAATTTATTGTGAAGGATGGCACGGTTGACATATGTCGGGCATGCCACCGTCCGGGCGAATCGATCCGTCACATTATCTCCGGATGTTCTCGTCTAGCTAACGGAGAATACTTGCATAGACACAACCTTGTTGCCAGGATTATCCACCAGCAACTTGCTTTGAAATACAACCTTGTGGAATCAGAAGTGCCATACTATAGGTATGCGCCCGACCCAGTTCTCGATAATAGTAATATCACGTTGTATTGGGATCGACCTATCATCACTGACAGGACTATTGTTGCCGATAAGCCTGTCATTGTGTTGATAGATCGATTGGAGCGTTGCGCAATGATTGTTGATATAAGGGTCCCGCATGACGAGAACCTCGTGAAAGCAGAGATAGATAAACAATTCAAGTATCTCGATCTGGCTCGCGAGTTTGTCGACATGTGGGACGTGAGTACAGCAGTCATTGCGCCGATAGTCGTGTCGACCAATGGCTTAATTGCCAAAAGCCTCGACCAACATCTGAGTAGGCTTTCGCTTGGCAGCTGGATCAAGGGCTTGATTCAGAAAGCAGTGCTTCTGGACACGGCGCGTATTGTTAGGAGGTTCCTCTCTCAAGAGCCCTGACCACTGGTAGCCTGGACCCTGTTCCCGACGCCAGTGGGCTACTATTTTTTATATTTTTAAATGATTTTTTATATCACCTTTGTAAAAATATTTAAAAATGTAAATTATATGGATTTAAATGAATAAAGGGAATACTAATAAACGTTTATTTCAGATAACTGGGATCCAATTTGTTAGTAGTACAATAACATATAACTAGTGTTAGTAATACAACATTAATCAACTCGCCCTGCCTGACCCATGAGTCGAAGTATCAATACTCATGTGAATATTAATACATCGACCAATGTACAGACAGTCAAGTCTACTGGCTATCATACAACGCTGTTGCGACTAGCCCGTACTCTGCTCAGCATTGACGCGCACCGCTTGCGCAGAGTAGCGTAGAAGCAATCGATGCGCGCCTCCGCAAACATACGTGATGCACTATTATCAGTGACGGGGCAGCCGCAACATCGTTCTAAGCGCAATATTATATTGTACCCGTAGGGCACTGTACGCTTTTTGAGTATAGACTGCCCACAGGCTGCAGGTGTAAAAAGATGTACAGAAGGCTCTGAAGAGAGTGATTTTTACCTCCTTTGTACATCTGGCAAACCTGCGAGCAATCATGTTTGCTCTCACGGACAGTGCCCTACGTGCACGTTCAATATCCATGTCGTCCTTAAGGTCCTCGGTAATTAGATGATCCAGGTATCTAAACTGACGTACCCTAGCCAAGTCATCTCCATTCAGCTTTATAGGGGGCACGCTAGTGGGGCATGCACCTAGTACCAGCCTTAAAGACAACATACTCGCTTTTCTTCACATTATACATCAAGCCATGAACATTTGCATAAGTTTCACAGATGCGCAACAGTTTCCTAATGCCACAAACCGAAGCGCTCAGCAACACCATGTCGTCCGCATAGCTAAGATTATTGACACATACATCATCTATGCGACAACCAACCCGCTGGCCGCTGAGTTCCTCGATTAGGGTATTTATATACAAATTAAAAAGATGGAGCGATCTCAAGCCACCCCGTCGACAGCTGAGGTCTAACACCAAATTGGTTGTCATGCAGAATTATAGATTCAGCCAATTGTGCATCCAGCAAGCCGTCCAGAACCTTAGCCACAACAGTCGCTAAAGATATTGGCCTATAATTGTTTTTGTCGGAGATGTCTCCCGTTCTATTTTTAACTATGGGCACTACAATAGTTTTCATTGTGAGGTGAATGTGTGGTCCGGTGTCGATGTTGCAGATGCTCAACACTAAGACCATCATGGCCAGGAGACTTTCCTCTTCTCATTTCTCGAATAGCTTGGGCCACAACTTTTGCAGAAATCTTTAGGTTCAAACCCACACCTTGGGACCCAGTATTGAGCATCGACACCGACGGACCTAGTGGTGACCTAACAAAGAAGTGCTCCTTAAATCTATTAGCTATGTGCCTAGGATCTGAATGACCCTCAACACTCACAATAAACTTCAAAAAGTCTAGAGATAGCCAATAACAAACTGACATTCAATCAATCATTTGCGGCTTATACGTCTTCGCAGTCTTGGTATAGGTCCAAAAGTATAGTAGTGAGCTAGTGTTTGTGGGGGAATTCCCGAAAAACAGCTGTGTTAGCCATTTTTTTTAATGTTTGAATTCTTCAAGTTTTCACCAGGTGTCACCCCAAAAAATGTGTCACGCGGTGCGAGCCGCACCCGCTCCCCTTGCTAGGCTACGCCACTGCGCCGGTATGCTCTAAGGGATACGCAGAAATAAATAGTATATTTTATATAGTACCTACACCCACGTTTGATAGTTAGGTATGTTAAGTTCCAGTTTATGGGGGATAAGCCTATTATCATGAAATGCATTGTTAACAATGTAAAAAAAAATGCATAGCTTGTACCTGTACAAGCTATGCATTTTTTTTTAGTTGTCATATCCTGTATGACAACTAAAAAGGAAAGCAAAAACTTTTCTGTAAAAAAAAACCCACTTCAAAAACTCAAAAAGTGAAAAATAACTTTAGCTTCAGCCGGTGACAAAAAACTGGATCAATGAAACGAAAGTCCCCGACTTCATTCTTGTCGAGAAAAAAATGCTGTCTAAGTTTAATGCAAGGTTCAAATCTAAGACCACTACTACGTTAGATACGGTACTAGTATACTAAGGCAGAGCAGCCCGCGAAATCCATATTAACCTGAGACTTGCAAATTGCAAAAAACGTTAGAAAATTTGAATTTCGCGGGCTATCCTGGCGCTTATGACCTAAACTCTATTAATGTTTTAGGCAAGCGTCGCCGCGGCAATCGCAAAAGTAATGACCACTCTGATCTCGACTTTGATTCCGATGACCAAGAGATCGGTGTCTCCTTTTCACCAGACAGCCCCGTGCTGGCCGTTTTCAGAGACGCTGCCAAAAAGTTGAATGAACGTTATAAAATAAAGGAGCGACTCGTCAAATTGTCGCGCAAAATCAGGATTGAATGCAAAAAGATTACAAACTTGTTTCATTCGCCTATTCCGTGAGTATAGATAGATCTTATAGAAGTTAGAATGCATGAGTTTTCTGATGGTATAAAAATCTTAATACCCATAATGTAATGATAAGTTCAGTCTTATTTACCCTGTGACTGCAATAAAATGTCACAAGCTCATAGTCATTCTTTATTGAGTTTTGTGTCAACTACACGATTACTGACAAATGCTTACACTGACTGGATAGGTTCATTTATATCTGTGTGGTTCTTTCTTCAAAACATTTTCCCAGACGCGATCTGCATGATGCTCTTGTGAATTGATTAATGTCTGGACTTTAGAAGAGACCAGTGACCTCTGAGTTTGTTTCCTCTGTTTCTTCTCAGAGTAGTCAGGGATGAAACTCCACCAGTCACATCTATATTTAAGACTATTAGTGACGTGTAAAAGGGGTTTAGACAATTTACAGAAATAAATATGAGTTGATTGATTTGCCCTAATCCCAATTTATTTGGTGCAGCAGCATGTATTCTTTCATACTTCTTTAATACCTGTCATTAGAGATGTACTGACTATGACTTTGGCCGACTTGCCGACTAGTCGGTTTTAGGGGTATATGGAACGGGGTGTAAAGTTCCTCGATACTCCTTGGCTAAAGGAAGAGTCTACGACCAGACGGGTGTTTTGACACTTGTTGCCCGGTTTTCCTATATATAATAGTCTTAAGTCGATGTAAACTTTACTTGTGACTTGTAGGAAATTGATGTTAGTTCTTCCGTCGTGTCATAGATGGCACTGTACTACTGTATGTTGTAAGTTGCTTTTTGTAGGTCTCTACACGGTTGTAAAGGGACCGACTAATCGGCCGAGCCGAACACAGTTTCATGGGTATTCAGAAATTTCCGCGACGCTTCTTTTACAGCTGCAATGTGAGCTGATTCGTGCGCAAGTCGCAACCGCCCGCGCCGCCTGCGAGCATGTCGGAACATATTGTTTTGTTTACTTTGCAATGTTTCTTGATTATTGCTTTTAGACTGGTCAGAGCGGTATTTTTGTATGAAAAAATAAAGACAAAAATGTTATTTTACCTGCATTATAGTGAAAGAGCTCAATTCAAATTTAACCATGTTAAAATAAATAGGAATTCCTATAAGTACATTTTATTGAGAAATTCATACAAAGTAAGTAGCCGGATAGTCGGCGCCTTTTGCTGAATAGTCGCCGACTATG
Source organism: Cerastis leucographa (assembly GCA_963082945.1). NCBI lineage: Eukaryota > Metazoa > Arthropoda > Insecta > Lepidoptera > Noctuidae > Cerastis > Cerastis leucographa. The sequence continues at coordinate 19,867,239 of OY720359.1, forward strand.
AAAGTGGCTGGTTAGTCGGCTTTACCGACTAGTCGGAACTCAACTTGTCATCTTAGCAGTCACTCCTTTCTAGCCATCTCATTCTTGACACAGTCCATCAGTCATCTTTTTCCCTTCTTCTTATAGCCATACACATTCATACTCAAACCTTCCCCACCAGATTCTCCACATTCCTCAGCATCACATGCCCATAACATTACAACCGATTACCACACAACTTTTTAGTCACCAGCGCCACTTTCAGACTTTCTTATCGACTTGATTTTGATAATTTAATAAACATGAATAAACCTTTTCAGAACTGATACATCTGAGAATACAGTAACAGAAGCCCAGGAACTTATTCAGCAACTAATCAATGGGCCAATCAAAAGCATTGGCTTAGAGCTTGAACACTGCAATGGAGGCTTTTACGCCAATGCACTCACTGTGGGTTACCAAGAATATTGTTTAGCTAGGATCATGCTATCTTTGATGGCAGAGAAGAGGATTATTACTTACTCTGAACTACAGAAAGAATTGGAGTATACCATCAATGATAATGATAATCAAAGGTTGATGGTTACAGTGATTCCCCACTCTGACTATATGCTGGGTCTAGCAGAACTTTCTGGAGAGCTGATGAAGAAGGTCATCAACGGTATATCTAACGGGGACACTGAGGATCAGTGCTACAACACAATTACTGTTCTTAGGCACTTGTATACTGGGTTTTTGAGTAAGTTAACACAACTATGTTAAACCTTTAAGTGCATCACACACAGAAAGCGGGCGCGGGACGAGCGTGGGTCGTGCGCGGGGCAGGCGCGGATCATCGGGTGAAGCGCTTCACCCGACCAGCGCACGTCTCGCGCACGCTCTCAGTGTGATGTCGTCCATACATGAACATGATGTACAGATGCCAAACAACCGCGCCCGCTCCCTGTGTGTGATGCGCTTTTAATCATCAGGATTACTGGACATGAACAGTCTAAAAAATACTGGAAAATATGTAAGCTTACACAAAGAGTAATTGGCATTGTCTTTTGTGTTTGGTTCCATCACCATAACTATCCACAGCAGGAAATTTTTCATATATTTTGTGACAACTGTTAATTGTTGCTTCCACCAATTTACTATTGTAGTTATAGATATTCTTATTCTGTTTTCCAGCCATGTAACATAATTAACAAGGTACTGAGACGGATTCAAATCTCCTTCCAGGCTTAAATGGCACACACAAACTCCTGGACAAAAAGCTGCGAGAGACCCGAGCCAGCGTGCTCATTGCGGAGGACGCGCTGCGCCTTCTGCACATGCGCGGCAAGTCGCAGCCACCGCACCTGGTGCTGCGCGACGAGTCCAGCGAGGTCCGCGACGAGTCCAGCGAGGTCCGCGACGAGTCCAGCGAGGTCCGCGACGAGTCCAGCGAGGTCGGCGACTCGGCACAGCCGCTCGACCGGCCCCATTATGAAGAAGGACATAATTGAGGACTGTACTTGCAGCGAGCATGGTGGGATAGGCTGACTTAGCATAGTTGAATATCGAAGTTAGAATGTTAGTTTGGCAAAGAACACGATTCTTCGAGTCCTATATGAACGGACTCGGATGATGTATTACTGGAGTCTACTCATTACGACAGGACTCAAAACTAGAGAACTAGATTATCTACGAGCTCTTGAACGTTACAAGAGAGCTTTAGTCTCTTTGTGCGCTCCAGTCCTTTTTATGCGGTGAGTCGCAAAGTCAAATTATAACATTTACTCAAAATACCATCACATCTTTATTTTCTTAGGAGTGAGTTTTCAGCTGATTAATGATTTTGTCTTATCGGTTTTTTTTTGTAGACATAGTTACATCATAACCACTAATTAAACTTATCACCCATTCGAGTCTTTTTGAATGATGAGCTTCAAGTCTCATCTTCATATTTAGTTTTTCTTGAAGATTCGAGTTTAGGCTCAAGTGGCTGTTAAATGACTCAAGCTTGGCTTGATTCTAGACTCCTCCTTGCTAGACCTCTGACTCGAGGACTCGAGTTCTTTGCAACACTATGGAATGTCGGATTTTGCAGGGATAATATTAAACGTGCTGTTTGGATTTTCAACTTTCGCTGATGAGCCTAAGGCGATTCGCACACTGCCCCGCGCTACGCTGCGGGGTGCGTGCTGACGGAGCCGCGCGCGCGGCTGCGAGACTGCAGATCAGCATCATCAGCAGATTTCTCCACACAAACGTGCGGAGTTGCAGTATAGTCATGCGGTGCCCTAGAGGCCTCATTTCTTAGCAGCTTGCGGTGGTGATAGTACATTGCAGAGCATTGTTTTTTATACTGGAAATGCTTCATTCATTTAGAACTCATTCAGGATGCTGCAGTTAATTATCTGTTTGGTTTTTGTATACTCAAATTACAAGAAATCGTGCCGATAGAAGATATTAGTCCCTTTTTACGAACAAGGTCGATAAATGGGGTCATTTGTTTGTGATAAATCGATCTATATCGAGATCTGTTTTGAAATAGTACGTCTTAGATCTGTAAAAATCACGCACGATACTGCAAAGCAAAACTCGGTGTGCCATACCTTGCGTCTTGCCCCGCATCCACGCGCGGGGTTGCGTGTTTCTCCGCATGAAGCGCGTGAATTGCAACACTGCTGTGTTGCACTACGCGTATGTTTTCTATATAAACACAGATACTTGCAAACAACGTAAGAACACGCACTCCCGCGCTACGCTGCTTGATGCGGTGTAGTGTGCGAATCGCCTAAATGTAGGTACGGACGGAACGGAAAAATGTGAGTGCCATATAAGGGCTGCATTGAGAATAGGACATCATCAAATATTATAAGAATAGCGACGTCAATGACCTCTATCTGTCGGATTAAGTAGCAAAAACGATGATGATAAAGATAAAATTAAGAAGACATTTTTCCAAGTGACACTTGTTAGAGGTCATGATGACGTTCCTATGCTTATTTGAAACATATTTATATCAATGATATTACCTATACTATAAATTTACTCTTTTTTTGTGTATTCACTAGTCATGCCAAAGCACTGGGGAATCCTCAGTTTAGTATTAAGATAAGCTTCAATATAAAAGTAAGCTGTATTATTGTGTAGCATTTTGAAGATCTCAATAAAACCTATAATCACGCATCAAGCATCTTATTCATTCACAACGAAAAGCACCGGGTCAGTTTTAAGTTGAATTAAAAGAACACGAATTTTCTTTGAAAAAATAACGTTTATTAGGGTGACTCATAAATCTTGCGAGAAATCCTGGCTGTTCGTTAGGTTACTGGATGGCTGCCATTCGTCCGACTCATCCGTTCCATAAGGATCCTTGTCTACATCAGACTCCGCGTCGCTCCAATCTTGTCTATGTACAGTTTTCCGAACTCTCTTGCCTGTCACTATAAGATTACGGGCAGGAGGATCTGCTACATCATCATCCTCACTTACAGACACATTCCTTTGCCTCCTTCTCTGTCTGTTACCTGGTTAAATGAATCTCACTTTAAAAACAGAACACTTATAATAACTCCTCTTTTCGCAATCATGATTCAACATAAATTGAGTAATCGATTTAAAACTCGTAATCGTAGTCAACACTATCGCCATCTGAGTCCTCTACTTGGAAATGGTCGTCGTAAAAGTTAACGGAATGTGCGTTTATGTAGAAGATGTTGCCGTGGCGTTGGACTACTTGCATACCTGTGGGGCATAAAGTCATTCGTGATTAATCATATTTAAATTCACCTCGAAGCAAATACGGGGTGGGGGTGTTGTTCAAAACATCATACCGAATCCGAACATATTATAGAATTTTGTTACACGACAATGAATGATTAAATTCTATGCGTGGGGTGGCGATGGCGTGGGGTGGGGGATTCGAAAAGGTATACTGAATACGACTGTGGTTACCGTTTATGTCGCTAGCATGCACCCTGTGACTTAAACAACAATGGCAAGAAAGCTGATCATGTTAGTATTAATAACATCATCAGCTGCAAGCCCCAATATATTCATATCCATACTTTGGCGTGTAACGCTGTGAAGAAGGAGTCCACCACGACATAACCCTCTGTTCTCTCTAGTCAGACAGCATAAAGCTGTGTCCTCATTAGACTAACAATGAGCAGCTGGCTGTTTGCTTCCAGTTCCTCATTATACAGGATGATTCGTAAATGGATGCATTCCTTAAAGTTAGAAACAATCTATTTTGGAGAAAATTAATGATGCGCGACCCCCAATTTTATACTTCTGGTAGAGACCATATACGAAAAGTATCAGTTGAACGTCGTAAATTACAGAAATTTTATTTTATTTTAATTTTATTTAGTGTAATCGGGGTCAGAAAAAAACCACGATGAGGGACCGGGGGGATGTGACAAACGCGTGTATTTTTCCGTGTGAAGAAAGAATGACTGTAATTTATCGGTCACGTGTTAAATATCTTTAACGAATAATAACGATATACGACGCCTATACCAGGGGGAGGGAGGGGTATAAAAGTGCCGTAAAAAACCTCACGTGAGAAAGGATGGCCCCTCAGTGATAAATCTTCAAAAAATATATCAAACCAAACAAAATGAGAAGCGGAAGCAGATTCCAAGAACATGTAATTCCTAATAGAATCATAGTTTTGATTAATACAAGATATAAGGCTCTTGTTCAAGTCCAGATTTACCGGGGCCGGTATACAGTATTTTATGGAGGCCTGTTTTACCAGGCTCCGGCCCGGCTAAAATCCAGTCGGGAACTGACACTTACATCGAACAGCTGCAAGTTATTTATATACAGTATGTTTGGTGCATTGTTTGCCAAATTGAAATGGTCGACTAGGGGGGTCATCTGCTATCCTTTCAGAACCCTAAACACTTCTCATGCCCTGTGGATTTTTTTTCATCGATTACTTATTGTTTTATTAAAAAAATACCCAAATTTTAAATTTAAATAAAAAAAAAAAAAAAAAAAAAGTGTAAGTACTACTACAACTACTACTGTACTGGTGTACTACTTCAACGTATTGAACCGGCGTTTAATAAAATTAAGGAGGAAATGCGACTACGTACAACAACTGTGGAAATAGGAATTAGATGTCGGGCCTGCATTCGCAATAGAGGCCAATAACTTGAGCAGCATCATCTGCCTAGCCTTTTCCCAAACTATCTTGGGGTCGGCTTCCAGTCTAACCGGATGTAGCTGAGTACCAGTATTTTACATGAAGCGACTGCCTATCTGACCTCCACAACCCAGTAACTGGGTAATACGATACCCCTTGGTAAGACTGGATGTCAGACTTTTTGGCTTCTGACTACTCGTAACGACTGTCAAAGATCTACAAATAACAGCCGAGACCAACGGCTTAAAGTGCTTTCCGAGGCACGGAGGAAACTCGGTATGTAATTATGGTCACCCATCCACGGACCAACCTCGGCAAGCACGGCTTAACCTTAAAGATCGACCCGGGCGGCTGTTATTATTTAGCCACGAGCTCCTCCTCTTTTGTATTTTGTGACTCAATTCACAATTCTAGCGAATTCAGAAAGTTGTAAAAAGATTTTTATGACATGTGACACATCACTAGCAAGAGGATAGGCTAGAGAATTTTTGAGGGGGTTGGAAGATCCCGGTCGCTAATGTAAATTTCTGTAACATGGACAGCTTTAATTGACGTCCGAAACTTTGCTAGTAAATTAAAAAAAAAAAAAAAACTAGATGGCTAATGTCACTAATTTTGAATTTAATAGTACTGGAATACAATACACCTCTAAATAAAATTAAAATTCAGAGTCTACGACTTACACTTTTTTTTTAATTTGTATTTAAATGTAAAATTTGGGTATTTTTTAATAAAATAATAAAAAGTCGATGAGAAAAAAAACCTCAGGGCATGAGAAGTGTTTAGGGGTCTGAAATGAGAGCAGATGACCCCCCCCAGTCAACCATTTCAATTTGGCAAACGATGCACCAAACACCCTGTATTTCTATTATATAAAAATTAATTGCTGTTCGTTTGTCTCGCTAAAAATCGAGAACGACTGGGCCGATTTAGCTGATTTTGGTTTTGGTTTTAGCTAACATGTTTGTTGTAGTCCAGGGAAGGTTTTAAGGTGAGAAAGGTAGGTAAAAATAAGCTTGGGTTAGGATGATGAATCAAGCTAACCTGGTCTAGGTCCATGTGCGGGCGGCTCTGTTCCAGGCGGGTGGGAGTGAGTGTCCCAGTGCCGCGGCTCGCGGCGCCGGCACGCGCTGCCGTACGGACACACGCCGCGCTCGGCTGCGCCCCAGTCCGCGTCGCTGGGGTGACTGAACTGCGCCTTGTGTTGTTGGTTGCGTCTGCAATTAAGGAGTACAGAGTTTATGGGCCGCTTTGCTATTGAGAGCTAAATTCACGAATAAATCTGTACCAGCATCATACGCTATCAGCACATCTAAATCGCGTTCGAAAGCTTTCAGTGTGCCGAAATTCCTCAACTGTTGCACGGGGTTTGTGTGCAGCAGTTGAGTCAATTTTCTTTGATGAAATTCGCCCTTAATTGGTATATTTGAGCCTTAGTTTAAATGGCTTGTGATATTCAGCCCCCATATTCACAAACGCTCGGATTCGATTTCGATTCGGAAAGTCGTATGTCTATCTCGCTCGCTTTCGTAATGGCAAAACAAGATAGACATACGACTTATCGAATCGAAATCGAATCCGAGCGTTTGTGAATAGGGGGCCTGGAAACAATCTGTAACAGAAATCCACCAAAAGCTTAATGGAAATAGAAGTCTAATTTCTAAACTTCGAGTGCTGACTACTTCTTATATTTTCTCTCTGGCTCATCAATATATCATAAACGTTGAAAGAGCTCAAAGACTTCTTCTGAAAGTTGCTCTCTTCAAACCACGTTTATTTGCTACAAAAACGCTCTATAAAGAAGCAAATGTATTAACGATTAGGCAGCTTTATATATTACAAACACTTTTACAGAAACATTCCTCAATAGACGTTTCTACAGCCAAGCATAAAGTAAACGCTAGGCGATACTATGAAATCTGTGAAACAACTCCGGTAAAAACATCTTTCGCCCAAAACTTTTTCAATTTCAGAGCAAGCAGACTTTATAATAAAACTAACAAGATTCTTGCAATTAGTAATTTGTCTAGGGTAGAATGTAAAAAAAAGCTCACACAGTGGCTTTTAGAACTTGATTACGAAGAAACGGAAAAATTGCTCACTATCTTATCCTAGCATAGCGTTTTTCATAAATATGTACGCCACCCCCTCACACACACATTCATATACATAAATATAATTAATCACACACACGCATACAACATCTTACTCTCTCCCACACACACACAACACCACATACCCAACACTACACCACACACAACCCCTTTCACATTACACTCACAGTCCACACACTAACAATGACACACACTCACATTTTTATATTTGATTTTATTTTATTTTATTAGTACTCTCTCTTTAATTCTTCTCGTACAATACCTGTAACTAAAGTATACAAAAAAAAAAATGTGATAATTCCAATCTCGGCGAGGGGGGCCAGGAGTCCATAGCACAGGGTATCCTAGTTTGGATTCCTGACTCCCACAAACCTGTGTACCTCCAGTATTTGTAACATCTGTATATTGTATTTGTACTTTGTGGGAGAAAATAAATCGTTATTATTATTATATTATCTCCTTTATTCATCTATAATCTTATCTTTTATATTTTTACATATTTCTTACAAAAAAATAACAAAAAACATTTAAAAATATAAAAAACAGGTTTCCGCCGGTAACGAGAGCAGGGTCCAAGCTACCGATGGTTAGGGCTGCAGAGACAGGAACCTCCTCACAATGCGGGCCGTATCAAGGAGTACTGCCTTCTGAATCTGGCTCTTGATCCAACTGCCAAGTGAGAGCTTCGACAGATGTTCGTCGAGGCTCTTGGCCATAAGGCCATTGGCCGTTACGACAATCGGCACAATGATAGCAGAGTCCACATTCCACATATCGACAACCTCGTGAGCCAAGTCGAGATATTTTATCTGTTTCTCTTTCTCAGCTTTCACGAGGTTTTCGTCATGCGGGATGGTAACATCGACTATTATTATTCCCTTTATTCATTAATATATACAAATTTAATACATTTTTAAATATTTCTCATAAATAAAAAAAATAAAAAAACATTTAAAAATATAAAAAATTGTAGCCCACCGGTATCGGGAACAGGGTCCAAGCTACCGGTGGTCAGGGCTCCAGAGAAAGGAACCTCCTAACAATACGAGCCGTGTCCAGGAGTACCGCTCTCTGAATCAAGCCCTTGATCCAGCTGCCTAACGAGAGCCTCATCAGATGTTGGTCGAGGCTCTTGGCAATTAGGCCATTGGCTGATACGACTATCGGCACAATGATCGCTGAGTCAACATCCCACATGTCGACAACCTCGCGAGCCAAGTCAAGATACTTGATTTGCTTATCTTTCTTGGCCTTCACGAGGTTCCCGTCATGTGGAACCGTTATGTCAACAATCATTGCGCGCCGCTCTGATCGATCCACCACCACTATATCAGGCTTATTGGCTACAATAGTCCTGTCAGTGATGATGGATTGATCCCAATACAGTGTGATATTGCCATTTTCGAGAACTGGGTCGGGCACATACCTATAGTACGGCACTTCCGATTCCACAAGGCTGTATTTCAGAGCAAGTTGCTGATGAATAATCCTGGCTACAAGGTTGTGTCTATGCAAGTATTCTCCGTTGGCCAGACGAGAACACCCGGAGATAATGTGACGGATCGATTCGCCCGGACGGTGGCATGCCCGACATATGTCAACCGTGCCATCCTTCACAATAAATTTCCGGTAGTTATTCGTCATCATAACTTCATCCATAATTGCACAAACAAAACCTTCGGTTTCTCCAAAGAGTTCCCCGAAACGTAGCCAGGCTACGGACGCTGCATGGTCTACATCAGGTCCATGCAGGGCACTGAAGTAGCGTCCGTGAAGCTCCTTACTCTGCCATACTTCCCTGCAGTCATTAGTGTCAAGCACTGCAGGTTTGCGCCAGTTCTCTTTAGCCAAGGAGAGCGGGGTGAGGGCCTTGTCCATCGCGACCACATCTCGATGCATCCCCACGTCGGCTTCTAGGAAATATTCCCTGAGACTGCATATCTCGCGATTGTGGAGAGTCTTAGCGTTTAAAAAGCCTCGACCTCCACAACTCCGCGGGATATACAGTCTCATAACCGAAGAACGTGGGTGATGCATTCGATATGCCGTCAACAATGTACGGACCTTCCTATCCAGGGCGTCTAGTTCTGTTTGAGTCCATTTGAGTACGCCGAAAGTGTACATCAAAACCGGCATGACCCAACCATTGAAGGCACGCACCTTATTTCCACCTGATAAAAGACTATTAAATACTTTTCTCAGGCGGCCAAAGAAGCGTTCCTTCAATGATTGCTTCACTTCAACAGAATTGATGCCCAGCGCTTCCGACATACCCAAATACTTGTAAGTTTCGGTCGCTGAGAGGGATCTAAGATTTATGGAATCTGAGAGCTGGGTTCCCTCAGATTCCACAATCTCCCCTCGCTTTACATGCATGGCCGCACATTTGTCCACACCAAATTCCATCCTGATGGCGCTACTGAAAGTTTCTGTTACCCTCAGTAGTTCCATCAATTGCAAGTTGTTGGGGGCAAAGAGTTTCAGGTCATCCATGTAAAGAAGGTGAGATATAACCTGACCACCTCTCTTCAATCGAAAGCCCAAACCTGACTCCTCCAGCAGTGTGCTTAGAGGATTCAAGGCTAAGCAGAACCAAAGCGGACTCAAACTATCGCCCTGAAAAATACCACGCTCGATCCTTATTGGTTCGCTGTTCCCCTGTATCTGTCGACATCCTGGATAGCGAAGGACTGTCCTCCATTGCCCCATACACGACATCAGGAAGGTGCGCAGAGTTGCATCAACTTTATACAATTCTAGCACCCTCATGAGCCATGTATGTGGCACCGAGTCATAGGCCTTCTTATAATCTATCCAACATGTCGACAGATCCCTTCGGGAACGCCGAACCTGTTGGTTAATGGCCATATCAATGAGGAGCAGCTCCTTAGTACCGCGGGACCCGTTCCTACATCCATTCTGAGAAGCGGACATGATCGAATTGTCATCAATGTGTTTGTAAATTTTAGCTCTCAAAATGGATGTAAGAACTTTATACATTATTATTATTATTATCAATGTCGCGTATTATGTGAAAAAGTATTTTGTCTCTGGCTCATGAATGTCGCGTATTATGTGGAAAAGCAGATCTAGTTAAGTTGCTATATACGTGCAGAAGAAGCGAATAAGAACGACACATCACGACTTGCAATCCCCGATGGGCTAGACAGAGGTGTACCTACAATATACCCAATTTTCGCTAGTTAAGTCCCATGTAATAAGGGGCGAACCCATTGCCATCAACCGGGCACGAATCCAAACTCTGCGGTTGCTCCCGAGAAGAAATGTCTGATACCACTTTGCCAGACCTGTGAATCGAATCCAAGATTTCATGCCCAGCAGTAGGTCTTGTGACCACAAGACCAAAGGGCTACTTAAATATCACATGGTCATGGTATTCAGGAAAAAATGGTTTTGTGGACTTCGACTAAAAACTTCAAGCAAAAAAAAACGAAAAAGTTTATAAGTACCTAATTTTGCACTTGGCACATGTTTCCACATCCTACACAAATTCGTAGAATTAATAAAAAAAAGCTTCCTCTACCAAATGAAAAAAGAAACGGACTAGTATGCTGCTCAGAAACAGCAGCAATAGTTGCGTTTACTGCAAGTTTGTACACAAAATAAAATAATCAGCACATAGCAATAATCATTATTATCTTGACATAAATAAATTATTTCGTAACATGACAGCATATTGTTACGTCGTCGCCTGCTTTACGAGAACATTCTATTATTACGTTCCGAGTCTAGAATGATCCAATTTATCTAGAAGATTCGAGAATAATCCTAGAATGTTCCAAGGTGGAAATGGTTCTTGAGCTTTCTAGAAGGATTGGTTCCACTATGGAGCTATCTAGAAGGTTTTTTGGTCTTTTTGAAGGCTGGGTTCCCCTAAGGAACTGCCTAGACGTTCACGGATGTTTCGAAGATGGGTCGGCCATTTAAATAGTCGACGGGTTTGCAGGGGAGTCGGTCTAATTTTGACCACGAAATGAAGCGATCGAAGTCAACTTCCTAGAGCGATATCTAAGTGAATTTTTTAGAAAGTTTTAGTGTTGAATAAAGATTTTTAGTGTTTAATTGGTAGTGTGTTAATTGATCCTATACCCAGCTCGTAACAATATAGTCACACGTTCTGTAATATAACTCACCTGTAACAATTGGCTCCATAAATACATCTTTCCCTTGCCGGTGGTGTAGGTTTCGGCGACGCGGGCGCAGCATTGTCTTTACTACTGCTCTCGGATGAAGCCTGTAACATGGTGGTTTTCAAAATACATTATTCTCTTGAGGAAATCTTCTTGATTCCATCTGCACAGTCAGCGCATAATGCTCTTATTGCTGGGACACAACACAGGCTTCCGCTATTTGAGAGGGAGTGCTCTGTAATCCACCACGTTGCCGCGCTGGCCCAGACCGAATTGAAAGAAAGAAAGATAACATATTTGTTTGGTACACATGCCATAAGAGCACACAAAAAAATTTTTAGTTCTAAGACTCCGAACTCGGCCACCACTGCTTATGCCATTCTCTTGAGGAAATATGTTTTATTGATTGGCATAATAGGTACTAATCTTCGACTGTTACCTACAAAGGATATGATAACTAACTGTATAATCCGGGCATTCCGCCTCCCCCGTGGCTTTCCAATTTTCCTAAACGCTTGGCTTTTCCACCAAATTGGCCGGAAAGGCAAGCGTTTTGTTAAGAATGAATTCAATAAACTTACTACAGTTATTTCTGATTCCGTATTTTACGACTATGGTATACAGGTGCAGCTAAAATATTCAGTCATTGATTGTATCATGACTGAATATTTCTTTTTTTTTTTTTATTCAATCAAGAAATGAGAGTGTTCAAGATTGAAAAGGAAAATTTCATCTAATGTAACCCGCGCCATGCTACGTCGAAAGGACTATTAGGGCGTAGTCCTACTGGAATAATGCACCATTTCTATGAGCTTAGCTGGAGTGGACTATTTTAGATACGAATAAAAATAATTGACTAATTTTACCTGTTGACCATTACTAGGTCCCGCAGCTCCATCCGCATCGACTCGCTCAATTTTCACTTTCTTAACATCCACAGGACTAGATTCTGAGGAACTACGCTCTCTTTTAACTGGAGACCTTGCATCATTAGCTGGGACTGGTGGGACATAGGGTTCGGTATGCTCGTCAACACTTTCTGATTTTACGGTTACTGGTTCCGCAGTTTCCTGTACATCGGTTGCTGGTTCATTGATTACTTGTGTTGCAGCCTCTTCTTCAGCAGCTGAAAGTAACTTAATATTATAAATACTTACACCTTGTACTATAATAATAAATTATTATGATACTGAATTGTTATGCATAAATATTTAATTTGAATAGTGCAAAAACTAAATCTAAGGTTACATGCAGAATGAAGCACAGTCCCGCAAAAACATGCACCATGCAGAAAGTATAATTATAGTAAGTAGTTGTTTAATGAGTTTATTTTGGGTAGTAATTAAAACAAATTTTATTTAATAGCATTTGTCTCTTCTAAAAAACTACCTGGTGCTCTGAATGACTAGATCAGCCGCCATCATGTGCGTCTATAAACTACTATCTCAGTCACCATATTTAGCCTCTAAAGCTACTGTAAATACATCTCAGCATGATTTTTATTTTATAGCATCTATGTTTGTGACATATATTGAAGCAGCAAGCTTCTAAAGTAAATATATACATACATTTATGACGCCAAGTAATTCTATCAACTTCTAATTTTATCTATATTATTATTAATATTATAAAGCTGAAGATTTTGTTTGTTTGCTTGAACGCGCTAATCTCAGGAACTACTGATCCGATTTGAAAAATTCTTTCAGTGTAAGATAGCCCATTTATCGAAGAAGGCTATAGGTTATATATCATCACGCTACGACCAATAGGAGCGGAGCAGCAATGAAAAAAGGTTGCGAAAACGGGGAAAATGTGACGCAGACGAAGTTGCGCTGTACAGCTAGTAACTTAAGTTTAAAATTTAGTAAAATATGAGTATGAATAATTCATAACTTATTCCTGTAATCCTGAAAGGGTTAGGTCAAGGTGTACCTACTAGTACACCCACATTTCACCAGGTATGTTATGATGGTAATAGGGGCGAACCTATAGCCATCAATCGGCCCACAAATTCAGACACCATGGCTGCTACTGAGAAATTCCTGATGGAAAAATCCAATATAACTTTGCCATACCTGGGATATGTGAAATATAAGGAAATTTTTTCTTGGTTATGGTAAACATAAAGCATAGACAACGTAGCTCAGCTGTGTGGGAAATTTATTTCTGTCAGTGTAGTAAACTAGATGATCTATGAATCAATAAGACCAGTACAAAAAATGTTGCTCTTTTTGCTTTCTTTGAAAATTAAAGAAAGAATTTAGTTGGCATTGTAAAAAGACAAATTAGTTTTTGTTTAAAATCAGACTTATCATTTCCTGTTTATTTTTTGAAAAATGGCTATTAGAAGAAAAAAGAGCAGCGGACTTACTCAACAATGATGGTGAAGCAGATCTGATAGCATCCACTTCTTCAACACCAACATTGAAATTTATTTCTGGTTCCTCTGTTGCAGCAGCAGCACTGATTTCTGAAGAACCAATACCCTGTTCCCTAACTCCTTCTGCCTGGTCCATGCTATCTTCTGAAGAAGATGAAGAAGAAGAAGAAGAACGGGAGGAAGAAAAAGAGGAAGAAGAAGAAGTGTTAACAACATCGCACTGTGTGATTTGTTTATACAAAAAGTTAGGAAGGATACCAAATGGGTCTTCACTGAAACCAAACATGCTTGTACCTGAGTCTTCCAGACTATCATCAGAATTGATAGCCTTTTCCTCTTTTTCAGCAGCAGCACCACTGTTATTTGAAGAACAATTACCCTGTTCGCTGACTCCTGCCTGATCCATTCTCTCTTGTTCAGCATTATTTATGCCATTCTCAGTTGTTTTAGAGATTGTTGGTCTTTCTTCTACATTGTCTTGGTCGGGACAATGTATGACTTCATACCAGAAATGGTCAGGTAGGAGACCAAATTTGTCCCCATGGCAGAGACTAACCATGGTGTCTTGATGTAGCAAATGTGTTTCAATGCTCTTCTTCATAAAGAAACATGGGTTTTGGTGTAACTGAAAAAGATGAAAGTAAGTGATAACTCACTTGCAAAACCTTTTAAAAAAAAATAAGGTAAAAAACACAGATTTTCACTCACTGATTTAAGTTTGACAGTATCAGGCGTTACTTCCAGCTCGGCATGGTTTCGCGATACTCTTTTGTCTGTTTCATCATTCTAAACCGGACAAAATTAAAAATATTAGACGCAATGTGCGGTGACTCATTAATGTTCAAAAAGCTCATACAAAACTTATAGAACAATAGATCTTTAACGATACTTATATGCAAAATCTCATGCAACAAAACAACATTCAACAGCATTAAGTAGAGATGAGTCCGATATCATGTCACATGTAAAAATCATCGATATTTTAAAATCATTTCATCATGCAATGACAAAGACAAAATCATCAATGCTTTTAAATCATTATGTTAATCATTATGTTGTTGTTGTTGTTTATCTTGTTAATAAACTAAATAACTATCAGATTAAATTGGAAGATAGTTCAAATATTTATGAAATAGACACTCAACGCTTAGAATCAGAAATACAGACTTTAAATAGGTCACTAAAGTCTTTAGTGATTAAATACGAAAGCTCTAAAAATCAAATTAAAGAGCATATTCTTGCTACAAATGAGTTGGTAGACAAAGTCGATTCGCTGACTCTCAGCAACACTCAGTGTATCTGTCAGAGGGAATCCAGCCTTGATGACTTCCAGCCTGTGGCAACGGAGGACCCGTCCCTAGCTGTGAGTGCTCAGGCCAGTATCACCAGCCAAGATACAATACCTGACATGATACATAATGATTCACAAGTAGCACAGCCTGAGTTTGGTAGTTTTGTATTTCCTAACAGTCATGAGTTTTGTCATTCAGTTATGTTCTCTGATAGTATAGGCAGAGGGCTAGGTAAATTAATAAGTAACAACCTGAGTTATTCCACTCAAAATTATTGTATGCCAGGTTCAACCTACAAACAGATAATGGCATCAGTCACGAAAACTGTTTTAAACCCAAATTCTACTGTAACCATTTTTGTTGGTAATAGTTGTAATGTAAAAAAAGAAGATATCACTGACTGTGTTGCAGAGTTGTTAAAGTTAGATTGCAGTAAAATCATATTGTGTGCTTTTCCATATTTTGAGAAATTATGTAATCGAAAAAACAATTATATACACACACTTAATCAGCATGTACATTTCTTGGCTAGTCACTATTGTGAAAAACTTTTGTTTTTAGACATCAATAATTCAGTTGATAAACTTAGGTCGACGCGGGATACAGTGTATCTCCCTATCAGATTTAGACATCAAATAGCTAGGCTATTAAGTTTTAATATTCACTCTGACATAAGTAGTATGTCGATGTTTAGTTCTATAATTAACACTGCCACTATTAGTAATTATACTAATATAGATTTATACAATTATTGTTCTGAGGAGGATCCATGTGTCACCGTGGAAAATTCTCAGTTAGCTTATAAGATTAGTGATAGGATCTTGCTGTCTGGTGATGGCACTGGTGTCTCGGGGCTCACTCCGGATACTAATATTAATTTAAACTAGGAAGTGAGACAACAGAAGGTACGGTTAACAATATAGTTAAACCTAACAACATCATGGTATCTTCTTGCACTCAATTAGTTAAATATAAGAAAGGGCCTCAGCAGAATACCTTGAAATTATTCCACCAAAACATTCAAGGTATTTCTTCCAAATTATTAGAAATTGAATTGTTTTTAGAAAGGACTTTATTTGACATTATTTGCTTTACTGAACATTGGCTAAAGGATTACCAAATGCTCATTAATTATGAGAACTATACGGTGGGTAGTTGTTTTAACCGTAAATCTATGCTGCGTGGAGGTTCCCTAATATTAATTAAAAATTGTTTTAAATTTAAGCAACGTAATGACATAGTAGGTCTCTCGGTTGAACATTGCGTCGAACTGTCCTGTGTTGAGCTAGATAGGCATGTAATTGTGTGTGTGTACAGACCCCCAAACTATCAAAACTTTTCTTTATTCGAATCAATAATGGAAGATGTCCTGGCAAAACTTACAGCCAGTAATAAATCTGCAATTATCTGTGGTGATTTTAACATCAATATTTTGGAAGAAAATTCTAATAGCAGCAGGCTATTAAATCTCTTTAAGTCATTTCATTTAGCCAACATTTTTATAGAACCAACTAGAGTCACTCCATCGTCTGCTACTTGTATTGATAATGTTTTCTGCGATTGTGATTACTTAGATAAAGCCATAGTTAGTAGTCTGCCTTCGGATCATAGCGGACAATCGGTAACTTTTAGTTGTAACACACCAGAGCAAAAAGTTCAGATTAGATTTAGACCTATAACAACTAGCAAATTAAATAGATATAATAATTCCCTACAGAACAAGTTAAGTATTATGAGCCATCATATGGGCGATTGTAATGTAAATCAGTTGTATGATCATTTCTTTTCAATAGTTCACACTCAATTCAATAAAACATTTGAAAAGAAGATGAAAAGCATCTGCCCTAAATTTATATTTAGTGATTGGGCAACTACAGGGATAAGAAAAAGTAGGGAACGACTATTTGAGCTGTATGGCCTAAAGCCTTTCATAAACACTGAAACTTTTAACAAGTATGTTGCTAATTATTCGAAAATTTTTAGAAATACATGCAAGGCTGCTAAAGCCTTGCATATTAGCAACAAGATCAAAAACGCAGATAATAAAATAAAGGCAGTTTGGAAAATTATAAATAATGAGACTAATAGGAAAAAAATACTTAACACTAACTATACATTAGATACTAAATGTGGTCCTAAAAGCTCTGATCAGGAAGTAGCTCAAGAATTTGTAAACTTCTTTACCGATATACCGTTTAAAACTACGGAGGCTCTAAATTCCTCATCCGAAGTCTCACTAGCTTTGTTAAAGGCGAACGTGTCTGGCTGCCCGGCTGAATTTAAATTTAAACACATAAACCCTATGACAGTTATTAAAACTTTCCGGCAAATAAAAATCAAACTGACCGAAGATCTATGGGGAATGTCAATCAAAGTTTGTACATCCATAGTTGAGACTATAGCACCATACCTAGCTTTAATTTTTAATTTGTGTGTGGACCAAGGAGTTTTCCCTGATTTAATGAAATATAGTAAAGTTATCCCTCTTTTCAAATCCGGAGACAGTAAAGATACAAATAATTATAGACCTGTATCCGTGTTGCCAGTTTTTAGCAAGGTGTTTGAAAAGGTAATGCTGAATCAAATGCTTAATCATTTTAACACCAACAAAATGTTCCACTATCAACAGTATGGTTTCACCAAGGGACGTTGTACGACAGACGCCGGTGTAACCTTATTAAAGCACATATTTACAGCGTGGGAAGAGTCCCAAGACGCCATAGGAATTTTTTGTGACCTCTCTAAAGCATTTGATTGCGTTAGTCACGACACATTGCTTTTGAAACTTGAGCATTACGGACTTGGTAAACTTGCACTTAGTTTGGTTAAATCCTATTTGAGTGACAGGAAACAGCAAGTTCAAATAAATGGTGTTAATTCACAGGGTTTAAAAGTAAAAATGGGGGTTCCACAAGGCTCAATATTGGGTCCTTTCCTCTTTCTAGTATACATTAACGATCTACCCTATTTATTGAAAAACCAACCTCAAAATATGGTGTTATTTGCTGATGACACTTCTTTAATTTTTAAGATTAATAGACGGGCCCAAAATCTAGATGACGTTAATTTTGCCCTACTTCAGGTTCTTAATTGGTTCACAGCAAACAATTTAGTATTAAATGGAAAAAAGACTAAATGCATAAGATTTTCATTACCGAATGTTAAAAGTAGTGATTGTGATATAATATTGAATAAAGAGAAACTAGAATTTGTCGATAAAACGGTTTTCCTGGGGATTACGCTTGATTCAAGGCTGCAATGGGGTTCTCATTTAACATCTCTTGCGGGGCGGCTCAGTTCGGCAGCATATGCTGTTAGAAAAATCCGTCAATATACCGATGTAGATACCGCAAGATTAGTCTATTTTAGTTACTTTCATAGTATAATGTCTTACGGCATTTTGTTATGGGGACGGGCTGCAGACATCGAGTCTATTTTTATTCTGCAAAAAAGAGCCATCAGAGCCATTTATAATCTCCGTAGGCGCGATTCTCTACGGGAACTGTTTAAGGACATTAAAATCATGACGGTACATTGTCAATACATTTATGAAAACATTATGTACGTAAGGAAAAATCTGCATCTTTTTAGTAAAAGAGGTGACAGACACAATTACAATACTAGAAATAGGGACCAGTTAGTTCAGCCAGGCTTCAGACTCGCTAAAGTAGACTCATCTTTCATGGGGTACTGTTTAAGATGCTATAATAAAATTCCACAAAGTATTCTTGAACTGAGTGAGACGAAATTTAAAACATGCATTAAACGCACACTATGTAAGCAGGCTTATTACAAATTGGACGATTATATCGCTGATAATAATGCTTGGCTCAATGCCGGTCCTGCTCCACAAGGACAGGGACGCATAAAATGATAGCATTAAAAAGTATTGTTGGAGCTGCTGAAGATTGTACAACTATCCTTGCATTGTATAAATTCAATTTAGTATTATATAACTGCATAGCCCATATTGTGTGAGTACTATGTACTAGCTATCATTTACTGGAAACCTGCGTCTTTTATTGACTTGAATGTGCCCTGGCGGTTGAGAGTATGTCATGCTCACTTAAATGTCACGCTGATGGTGGCGGGTGTGTCGGGTCATTTAGTTCCCTTCAAAATGGTTGAGTTGAATGATGGCTGATCCATTCGTCATGTTCGTGAACGGGCGCTATCAGTTGTGCCTGGTCATCTCTTAGTTGCCACGGCTTATTTCGAACTAATTATTTTATTTTTTAATTGTCTTTTTTATTTTACTATGGACACTTTTATCGTGCACGTCATGCTACATCGTTCTCACATAATGTACCATCTCAACATGAATGATGTAACCAAAGTTTTGTAACAAGATTCTGATTTAAAAGAGTGTCCATGGAGTTTCTTGCCCATTCTTCTCCATAGAGATCTACGCTTTGGAATGGGCAACTACAGTACTTTCACAAGTTATTAAGTCTTGTGACTGGGACTGTAGCTTCATTTTTATTGTTGTTTGACTATTCAAAAGTGCCTGTAATTGGCTTACTTGAAATAAATGATTTTGATTTTGATTTTGATTTTATGGCGCTGCGGTGTGAATTGCGACTTTGCGATGCTGCGCGATCGGCGATACAGAAGTCACAGAACGCACATATTCCGATAAAATGACAATGACCGGGACTGGCGCATGGCGCAAGGAACGGCAATAATGCTTGCACTTGCGTAGTTTACGTTTGTGTGCGAAATGTGCTGCCTTAAAATACCCCTCCATGCCAAGTTGAATTACGCGGCTAAGTGACAAACTCGACCCATGCCTACATAAATAACTAATGATAATTTCACTAAGCCGTTCCGCGATCATTTCAGTATCTACTCATAATTGAAGTGACGAGATCTAATACTCAAATAAAAATCATTGATGATTTTGTCATTGTTCCCGTCACCGATATTTTTTTGTCATTGTCATGCAGTCATCGATACAGAAAAATCATCACTCAGCCCATTACTAGCATTAAGGCTACTTTTTGACTCATATTTGGTACAAACTGAGCCACTTCATGTTTGAACATGTTTCACTGAATCAGGCAACTTACGTGAAGAAACTTCCCTCTTCCAATAACATGTTTACCGATCGGCAGTTGTATTTTACAGGGCTCTTGTGTATCAATTCGCACTAACTTGAATACCATTTTACTGTCTTGAGTGAGACCAAGTGAAACATTAGAAGTATTTTTTTAAATCCTCAGTAAAAGCGATAAATAAAATTGACAATATTGACATTGTAGACACTGACAGACCAAAACAAACATGAAACAAGTCAAAAAAACGAAATCGTCAATTTCGTTAAGTTTGTTTGGGTGCGTTCCAAATCACGTCAAAATTGTTTACAATAGTACAAAATCATTATCGTTATCACCACATTGACCGGTCCTGTGCCTCATCTCATACCAATCCCTTAAAAAACAGTGCTGACGCATTTCATTTTTCCAAAATAATTTCCAACATTTTGATACATGAAGTAAACACCTTTCTGCCTATTTATGCCAAAACGTTTTGTTTACGATATTGGCATAATATTTTTTGTAGGTTTTACCTACTCAAAATAATTTACCTGCAGTTTATTTTTATTTATTTAGCAAACCAATTAAGTAAAAGATGAATAATCTTGATGAAGAAAAAAATCGCTGTTAGGAATTTAGAGCACTCAACTAAACGTGGCAATAAATATGTCAAAATTCTAAGAAGAAAATAATCGAACTTTTTACCGAAGTGTTACTTCTCTGATTATCTTGTAAACAATAAAATGATCAAAACAACTGGGTCAGGGGCTCACAGGCCACTGTCTGGTCAGCTATATAAATATACTAACGTTGTCAAGGGCTGGCAGCAGCGCTGGTTTGCTGTCGACCCCGAAACAGGAGTTCTGTCCTATTACCTCTTTGATGGACCTGGAGACACTATCCAGCCTGGACAGCCAGCCAGAGGGGAGGTAAAGTGTTGTCATCAATCAAACTCATCATCAATTAAATGTTTATTCCGTACCTCTAAAACTTTGTTTTTCAATCTTCGCCTTGTTTATTGTTTTACTACATACAATAGGTATGCTATCATATATCGTCATTAATCAGCTAAGATAATAAAATCTAATGATAACAACAAATAAATCGGAAGCCACGATGTCCTTCTTCAAAAAAATATGGGTGAGGAATTAACAAATAATCATTTTTAGGCACATTTAGCAGCTGCAGTGATATGTCCCAGTGATGAAGATTCTCGTACATTTACTATCAACTGTGCTTCTGGGGACATGCTCAAGCTTCGGGCCACTGATGCGAGAGCCAGGCAGGAGTGGGTCAACGGTCTGAGGGCTATTGCTGAGATACACACTAAGGTATATGATGTAAGACTTTGAACATAGTAGTATTTATATGCATGCCAAGAAAGACGAATGCTGCGGCAAGAAAAGCAAAGAGAATGGACCTCCAGCTTCTAGGCAGTGCTTTGCCAATCACCCACACCTGGGCTAAACACAAGATAAACAACCAAAAAATAAAATCAGCATCAACACAAACATATTTTTATTGAAACCATTTCATTGTGTCTATTAAATTCCAGGCTATGGGTGCCAATCCCCCTCTGCAGCCAAGGGAGCAGCTTGCAGTGCATGATGCCATGGCTTCAGCTAGGAACCAGTTGCAATCTACAGAGCTGAGGTGATTATCTAAAATGTCAAATACAAAGATTTGTATCATAAAACAAAATGTCGGCATTGGTGTTAACTGGAAAAGTCTCCAGAAGGCTGAGAGAGAGTTTACTGTATTTATTCAAAATAAAAAAAGCATTAAGAGTATGTAAGGAACAAATGGCAAAGTTTCTGCAGACTCCTGTAGTCCTGTCCCAAGGAAAAATGTGTGTTTCAATATGTATGAATATTAACTTACAGGATAATATATCAGATTAGGTTTTTTACTTTAGATGATAGCTAAATTAAATTGAACTTATTAATAGACAATTTTTTGGGCATTCTCACTATTAAAAATTTATTTATTTTTCAGCGATGCAGCTCTAGCAAGGTGCATTGAATCAGCAGACTCACCATTTCCACATACAGATCCTGACTTATTACTTTTAAAAGTAAGTTTTTTTTATATTATGAAACATAACTAAACACTTTTTCAGTGTTCACAGACAATGGCGAGCTTAACCCAAAATTGAACAACATTAGAAGTTATGGGACTAATTAGAACCTACAGTTCTTGTCGAACAGAAATTAGCATTGAGCAATTGAAAATGGTACATTTCGCGTTGGTAGAATCGAAAATTAGATATAGCATAATGTTTTGGGGAAAAAGTTATGACTATAATATAAAAAAGATGCTTTTGTGTTACAAAAACGCGCAAATCGCACATTAATCCGTATCCCGCAAAGACAGATTTGCCGTGAACATTTTATAAATCTGCACAACTTATGTGCCAAGCATTTATGTATTTGTTCTTCTAAGTAACAAGGCCAAGTATATGCATAAATATGAGACATCAGTAGAACGACAGATTAGGCACACTTAGACAAGACATTAAATGTTACAAGGTACAGCCCAATTTGAATTTTGTGAATCACAGCCCAAGATATCAATCGGTAATATCATTTAATAAGTTACCTCTTGATATAAAAAGCGCCATCTACTCAAGCTCTTTTAGAAATCAACTTAAAAGTTTCCTATTGAATGAGGGTCTTTATTCAGTGGAAGATCTATAACGAAATTGCTATAAAATATATTGTACTTATACATTGTAATTTAATTGTGTAATTTCAGATACAATATAGTGTTCATGTATAAATGACTTATGAAATCATTTCCATGAAGCCTATTTATTAAAAACGTTTTCCTCCAGGCTACATCAGCTGCCAGCATGCAGTGCCTGCTCCAGTGCCTGGGCATCCTACACCGACAGCAGCAGTACTCAACAACAGTCAGCATCTCCAGTAAACATTCGGACATCGACCACCACTAGCTACCAAACTGTTCACTTACTACCAGAGATAGGAATAGTCAAAGAATATTTACTTGAACTTTAAGGAAGTAACAATATGTGGATAATATCTCTAATTTAACAGTTTTATTTGGGAACTTAATAATCATTCCAAATTTTATATGGAGGTATTATCCACATGTTACATACTTCCTTGAAGTTTAGGCAAATAAACACTACCTAATCCGAACTCTGCTTACTACATACTGATAGTATTGTCAGTGCAATGTGGAACAATACATTTATTTGTGGAAAGGAGAAAAAGTTTGATAGTAAACATCTTTTGGGATTTATAAGGAAAAAAGGTTAGGTGTTTTAAAGAAAAAATGTTGCAGAAACTGAATAGGCCTTTAGGCTGACGACACTGGAAGTTTTGAGCCAATAAAATAGAATATAGTGTTATCTATGTCAAAGCAAAACTATAGGCAGACCGAAAGCTTTGTGGAATTTAATTGTTGTTGCCTGTATAATTTAATTTTGGTATCCATTCAATGATGTACTTAAAAGTATGAGGGTTTCGGTAGTTTCACAATGAATTGAGTATTGTTCCACAATGTATGTTTAATTTATAGCTTCAAAAGACAAGCATTGTTAACATATCCTCATGTTTTCCTTAAACACTGTTGGTGTCGTATAAATTGTAAATATTTTATGTAATTAATTTAATTATAGTCTTTATCTTTCTACACTATTGTAATTTTATATTTACACATCTATGTAAATTCGGTTTTAATCCGAACTACATTCTATGATTTTGTAGGTATGTTGGTTAATTTTTGCCTACTTCTTAAGAGAATAATAGCAGCTAATAAAAGTCTTCTCATTATACACAAGCTTAGTTTAAATAAGGTCATGTTATGTTTACATGATACGACAGTAAATATAACATGCCATTCTTTCGTTATATAATTCAATTTGCGACGAACGGAAGGTCGCTAAGTCTTTTCATTAAGAATGTCACCCCTAAACCTTGCCTATAATTGTTTGCATACAAATGGTGGCGCGGTGCCAAGTGCGAACACATCGCCCTAATATTTTATAATATACCGTGTGTATTTTAACTATAAGTAATCATCTTCCTGTCCTTGTCCCATGTTATTTGGGGTCGTCGCAAGACACATTCCCCTGTCATTCGTCACGCTATCATTTACTTATTTTTAAAGTGAAACTTTTATTACATCGTCTCAAACTTTTTCGTCTGTGTGTTGCATGTCGCGTGACGCTCGGCCGCGGAGTAGGGATAAAGTGAAAGGCGCTCGCCAGAGCCCCTTTCACTTTATCCTTACTCCGCGTTTAAAACGTTTTATACCCTTAATGGAATATTATTCCAAAAATGTTTAGTTAAATGTCTATAGTGTGAAAAAAAGTTTCACTTTTACCGTGGTTTTATAAAACCACACAATCCTTTTTTTCCTTAATATCATTCCTCATACAATCCATCCAACTTTTCTTTGGTTTTCCTCTCCCTCTCCGTCAATACTTATATTCATCACTCTTTTAGTCACATGTGTACCATTCCATCTCTCCTGATCACAATGTCCATACAAAGAAAGACGACTCCCTTTCATCCTTTCTGTAACAGGCACCACTTTCATACTTCCTCTTATATATGCTAATTTCTAACTTTATCAATTTTAGTATCTCAACATTCTTATCTCTGCTGAATGCAATATCATTTGTATCCGTCTGTTTCACCACTGCCCAGCCTTCCGATCCTTAAAGTAAGACAGGTTGTATATTTTCCCCTTTAACTTGAGGGGCATCCGTGGCTCACAAGTTGCTGGAGTGACCAGTCGCCATTACATCCATCCTGAGTTGCCCCCCTAGCATGACCGTTCTATCTCTATTCTACCAAGAAACGACAAGGTCGACAAGAAATCTTTTCTGTACAACTTGACATTTCTTCTGCCCGAGCATGGCGCGCCCCGTCGACTCGCGTTTCTACGAAGACATAGACAGAAATTCTTTCCATAGCAACGGGGACGTATCACGTGATGTCTAAATTCCCTGAATATTATTACGATTACTTAACAAAAAAAGTTGCCAATTGCACGAGTTTTTCATTTTTCGTGGGCGGGATGGTTTTGCTGCATCCTGGATTCAGGCCTGGATCTTTTTCGCGAAATTAAACCTAAATATTTTACATAACATTTCAACCTTTTGAACGTAACTCAACGCAACCACGAAACGTAATTTCTCGTATTTAGTTTTTAATAAACATTTGTCAGAAGTAATGTTTCTACCCCCAAATGTCAAACGAAGAGAAAATATGGTCGTCATGCTCGACGTTCAAGACTTGTGTCGACTGAAGAAAAGAAACATTTCTTTTCTACATTCTTAATATCGCCATGCTTGGGACGATAGAAATATCTGTCAAATTGTCGATTCTTCCGTAGACATAGCCCGTTTCTACGGCGGTCATGCTAGGCCGGTTGATCGGGAAGTAACACACTCGACACTACTTCGCTATCCCCTCGGACAAACGGCCCTAGGTAAGTACCGAAAATCAGAGCAGAGAAGTATTGCATAAAGCTACATCTTTCCGTCGAAGGCTGTGTTCAAAAAGGTCGACGGTAACCATAGATCTACGATGGTGACCACATAGATGAAATTAGAATGACATCTTTTGTTTCAAGTTTGCCAATCGGCTAATCAAATTTTGATTATTTTACACTTTTATAGATACTTAAACCTATTTCACGTATTGCCTGTACCAAGAAAATGTGTGACCAACAGTTTAGGACTCAGCGCATCGATCCGCGCTATCCACATCAGAATCAGACCAAGTAAGGCCGCGTCCCCATCATGCACGGCGCGGTGCCGCGCCGCTGTCGCTGTTCGAAATATCGACTGAATGGGCAACGGACGGCGGCGTGGCCCGGCGACGGCGGACGTTGTACGGTGACGGCACCGCGCCGTGCATGATGGGGACGCGGCCTAAGTCCACGAAAAACTACGATTAATAAACTACAATACGAGAAGGAACAATGAAGTTTTCAGATAAAATCTTAGTACATAAATATAGTAATACCTGTAACATATGAAAATGAATTATGTATGTTATTGATACGGTGGCTACGTTTTACATAATTTATTGAACATTTTACAGAGCATGCTACGATAACTACTGTGACTTCCATAGGTGCCAAAGACTACTGGGCGACGTGGATGACTGCAAGATATTTAAACGTTACTTCGAGACCATCTGCCCCAACTTTTGGATAAGCCACTGGGACGACCTTAGAGGCAAAGGAGCATTCCCGGGACCAATATGACGGAAGATGTTGTTACTCTCTTGAAATAAACTGTTTTTTAAAAATAATTTTGTGCTTTGGCTTCACTATTTCGGTCTTCGTACCTAAGCTGCTAAGAGTCAGCTTACACCGAGACGCGACGCTGCGCGCTCTTGTGAGAATTCAGAATACGCCGTTTTCTCGTGGTCCTACTATTTTGTGTCCTACTAGTAGGACCACGAGGGAGACCAGTTTCTATTCGTCCTACTATGACATATTGGAGCAGTAATCCGCCGTATTCTAAATTCTCACAACGAAATGTGTATCTTTTCGTGTAGAAAATAAAGTTATATTTTGAATCGCTCTATGAAAGTGTGCACGCAGCGTCGCGTGTCTGTGTGAGCTGACCCTTAAGCGTCGCGTCTCGGTGTGAGCTGACCCTTAAGCGTAGCGTGAATCAGTTGCTGTATTAACGAAATAAAGAGGGCCTCATGTTGTATCACTCTCGACGGAACAAAAGATGGACCAAACAGTTTATAGATAGACCATCATTTGTTCTTGTTTTTCCCTGCGTTCTAATAAAAAAATAAAAAAAATGCTGTGTTGTGCACCGGTATGGGTGCATGATGATAGGTCCCCTACCTAGATGTCTTACTAAATGAAACAAAAGCATGGAATTAACGCATTTATTCCCTAAATCACAAATTGGGCCTAAGTAAAAATAAAACTCGCATAAATTAACAACAAGTCAATGGCGACATTGGAATACTTTAGATCCTTCCCGCGAAGGTACCCTCAGCCCTTTGGGTGTCCCACTTCTCCACCCACTCATTGGGACAGAGAGACTTGAAGCAGCGTTGGAAGTAATAGCATGGCTCATACTTCTCGCCACGCACCTTCTGGCAGCGGTGGAAGTCCAGGTAGCTGGAGTAGCAGTACCTGTGGAAAGGATAGTGTTGGAGTATTCCTGATATGCTTGGTAACGAAGCATAGTCTGCCCGCTTATACATATAGGTCAAGAGTGTGATGTTGGGTGTAATATCAATTAAATGTATTTACGATGATGATTTTCGATGGGTGCTAGTTACGGTCGGATAGCATAATGTATTTTTAATCATTGGTAATTGTCAAGAAGCGCATCGCTTTTTCAAATATAGCACTTACATTCAAAGTAGTTTATTTGAAAGCTAGCTGCTGCCAGACTTCGCGTGGAAAATTTTGATAAATTATAGTAATCCCTATCATTCTGTCTATTGTTGAAAATCGCATGAAAATCAGTTGCGTAGTTTAAAAGATCTAAGCGTACCTACAGACGGCGGGAAGCGGCGTTATACTATGTAGAGATGCGATGCGTTACTCATTTATAGATACTTAGAAAAAAATAAAGTGCTGATAGCATTTATCTACCTTGGTATCAGATTAACACAAACCATGTTGTATTGAGGAATTTGTATGTAATGTTAACTGCAGAAAATAGATCATGAATTACAATGGGTAATCAAGGGAATACAATCATTTTATGTGTTGTTTCCTTTAAGATTTTGTAAGTACTTACAATAATGTTGATGTTTATCATGAGATCATAATTTCTCATGGTATCTTGTCTCGATTATGGACTCTATTTACTTACTTACTAAAGCAGTCAGGTGGTCATCACCAGGTTAGGCTTTGAGAACACACACACATCACAAGATATAAAGCTTATGTTACCTTGTCTGGTTCGTGTTAGGGAACCGCGGGTCGAAAGGTGCGGTTTTGATGTCGGCGGGCGATTTGATCATCTCAGGCATGATGCTGCAACGAAACACAACCTAGTCATTGACATAATTCTTTATTTGGAATCTTTTTCATAAAGAAATAAGATAGTCTGGCATCTAGACATACTAATACAATAAACACAGTGTATAGTTGAAAATAAAAATTGTAATATTATATGTAAATACATTGCAGAGGTCACAATAAAAATCTTAACCCAATTTTATTTAGTTAGTAAATTATTATTTCACAAGAGGTCTAGTTTTCCGCTCTTCCTCACAAGAAGTTTCTCTATATTTCTTCACTTCCTGCATATAAAGTGACCATGCATCCTTAGGTGCATTGTCTGCAGTTTGTTCGCCTATGGCTTTAGCCTTTTTAACTAGTCCAGTCTTTAGAACCCTGCCACCACGTCTCTTCCCAATAAAAGGCAAAGCAGGCTTTTTCATTTCTGGTTTATTTTCTGGTTCAGCCTTTTTAGTCACCTCCTGCATCTTCTTGAACATTTCCATGAAACTTCCATCATTTTTTATGGGAATAGGACCAGGCCTGGATCTGGATGTTGATGCTTGCATGGCTTGGTCCGGCATTAATAATTCTGCAAAATTAGGGCCTTCCACTTCAGGAGGGACACCATATTCAATATCGTCAACTGTTGTTGATTCAACGGCGCCTGGTGGCGGTTTCAGTTCTTTGGGTGGTGTTTTAGTTTCTTTTTCTTTATCCCTCTCTTCTTGCCTGTTTCTGTGCATTTTCCAGAAACGTTTCCTATCTGCCACTGTGAACTGTCCGCGGCGCTCGTCATCACTCGGCGATCCAGAGCGACTGCGTGAACGAGAGCTGTGCGATCTAGAGCGGGACTTGGAGCGACTGTTTCCTTTCCCTCGTGACTTAGATCGGCGTTGTGATGAAGACCTAGCTTTGCTTTTTGAGCGCCGTTTCGTACGACTTCTCGATCGTGACTGTCGCTTCGCCCTTCGTTTTGATTTGGACCGTGATCGCCGCGGAGGTGTCGACAGCCTTGACCTACTGAACGAGCGCGACCGGGAAGGGCGCGGGCTCCTCGAAAGTGATCGTTTACGCTTCGAGTGACGCGGCGATGGCGAGGGTGACGCTGTTCTAGAGCGAGATTTCGAACTTGATAATATTCTCCTATACATTTTAGGTGGGGTCAACGAACTCTCTCTTCCTTTTTTGACAGGTGCCTCAGATCTATCCTTATGTTTTTTATGCACTTTTGGTGGTGGGGTGGTTGCTGACTTTTTAGCCTTTTTATGTGAAGCCTTAGATTTCTTTTTTAGTCTTTTTGATGGTGTAGTAACCTTTCTTGCTTTTTTATCTTTTTTGGAATGAGATTTAGCATCCTTGCTTTTCTTTCCTCCTTCATGTGGCGATTTGCTTAGCCTATCAACACTTGACTTTCTGGGCAAATCAAACTCATCATGAGACGCTGAAGATCTTCTTGGCGGCACAGAATTATCACGAGCACGAGTCTTACTAGACCTCTTCTTAAAAGATCTATTTGATGCAGAAGAATTTGATGAAACAGATTTCCTTTTCTTATCTCTCTTCTGTGGCGAATATAAAGGTGAACGGGAGCTTGAACGATCACTGGATGAATACTTCTGGCGTTTTGTTGATTTGCTCCTTGATCTACGACGACGACTTTCTTCGTAGCTGCTGTCTCTTTTTTTCGAGTAGGCACTCTCTCTTCTATCATAGGGCGACACACTTCTAGAATTCGTTCGGTAAGACCTTCTGCGCTCATATCTGTGGGAGTCAGGTGAACGAGTTCTTTCGCGTTTTGGTGTTGGGTACTCATAACCTGCTGGTTGCTGTTGGGGATAGGTCCCAGATTCGGGGTACTTCCCATAGTAGGTTCCGTCAGGGCGCTGGTAGTAGTTAGGGTCGTAAGTATAGGCGTAGCTGGACGCATACGCCTGGTAGTCGTAGGGCGGCGCGCCGTACTGGCTGTAGCTGACGCCGGTCCAGGGGTCCGTGGTGGGCATGGCTTGCGGAGGGGCGGCGGGCGCGTAGCTGGGCGCGCCCGGGTAGTCCGCCTCGGCGCCTGGCGGCCCGCCGTCCCACGCGCCGTCCGCGCCCCCAGCGCCGCGATACGAGGACATACTTATCAGAGTCCCCTCGCATAACCTGCGGCAGTTTGTAGGTGCGCACACACCTACAAACAGAATAACTTTTTGGTGTAGACAGCAGCTCTACATTAACCTCGCTCGAGAGACATCCTCGCGCATCGATTACATTTTTCATGTTTCGTTGATAAATAATTTTATGACGAGAAACAACAAATTACGTAACCCGAAGACGGAGCAGTAAATGTGCCACTAAATCATGCGTTACAATTAAAGCGTGTAAAATAATTAAAGAATATCAACGGAATACCTCTGTTACATGCTCACCTTTTCACAAAATAGCCTTTTCTCAATAATTTATTTCAATAGAAAATGGCAGCGCACACATTCGCAACTCAAAGGCCATAGACAATATAAATATCATAAACAAAATAGAGTTATAGGTTATATCGCAGTACCTCCAGTCTCTACTCTACTAAAGTGGAGACACTTTGATTCGATTCTTGTGTTTAGTTTTTCTGCTATCATTTTTGTATATATTATATAGTGAAACTTTTATTACATCGTCTCAAACTTTTTCGTCTGTGTGTTGCATGTCGCGTGACGCTCGGCCGCGGAGTAGGGATAAAGTGAAAGGCGCTCGCCAGAGCCCCTTTCACTTTATCCTTACTCCGCGTTTAATACGTTTTATACCCTTAATGGAATATTATTCCAAAAATGTTTAGTTAAATGTCTATAGTGTGAAAAAAAGTTTGACTTGGTTTCATAAAACCACACAATCCTTTTTTATTTTTATCAGACTTACTTCATGTCTTGATGCGTATTTACGGTACAGACAGTTAAGTTTAGTCTTTTTAAAATCTAGAAGACTGATTTTATTTGACTTGGAGCAATTTTTTTTAGCCTGTGCTCGTAACCGGCTCATTCAACTGACAACTGTCAATCAAAGTGACAAGTGTCTAATTGTCTTTGTCTATCACCCGGCGCGCCTGGTTGGTTAAGCCATTTTGTTGCATTTTGTTTTGTATGATTGCTAACGATATCTTATTGTTTTCAAAAAGTTCAACTAAGTCTTTGGAAATAACTGTCGCTCATGAGTAAATCTAAACTATCGGCAGAATGGAAGAAACGCGTGAAGTCGGAATACATGAGGCTTCGCCAAGCAAAGGTACATTTTCAACAAAGGGAGTTTTATGCCAGCCTTCACAACCCGTTTTACGATGTACAGGACGATATTTGGCATTGTTTCCGTGCCTAGCACACAAACTAAACAAGTGGTTTAATCTAGCTGGTTGTTTTTTTTTTGTCAATTTACATTTTGTATACCATATTTATTTCCATTTAATAATTACAGCGCTTCAAACGCGTAGACGAGGTAAAGGTGGCATGGGCCCGCAACCTGAATATTATGTCGGGATCGGTAGAGGCTCCTGACTGCGAGAGTAATGCCCATCCGAGGAAACCTATCTGGCCACCAGCTGCCCCTGTCCCTAACCATGAGAGCCTTATGAAGAGAGCTGAGGTGACTTGCACAGATGGTAATTATTTGATCTTATTTGATTTTTTTCCAATCGAATCAAATAAAAAAAATAGTACACCAGTCAATGGTTTGATGTTGTATTTTTATTTATCTTCATCTATACAAATAAATAAAATTGAAGTGTCTGTTTGTAATATTAAAATTACGGTATATATACGGTAAATATACCAAAATAACATTTTTTACAATTTTTTTTGTCTGTCTGTCTGTTTGTTCCGGCTAATCTCTGAAACGGCTGGACCGATTTTGACGAGACTTTCATTGGCAGATAGCTGACGTAATAAGGAGTAACTTAGGCTACTACTATATAAAAAAATCTTATTCCCCGTGGATGAGGTCGCGGCCACAGCTAGTTTCCAATAAATCTTGTAAAAGCCAATTAAATGAGAGACAAATATACTGTACATAATATATGGTATACAACTGCAGTCCTACTTCTTCTCACAACATTCAAACCATATAATGATCTACAAGATCTTTCACTTGTTTGTCTCTGAACACATCACTAGGCTGCCAAACTAGGGCATACTGTATATATACTATATAGACACTTTTTGTTACCGACACAGGAAACCCTAGTCGCTGTGATCCCTATGTTGTTCCTGTAACGTCTGGGCAAGAAGTGGCTGATTTCATACTGGTTATTTTAAATCAAATATTCATTGATCACTTGTATCTGAAACAAGTCACTAAAGTGTCCATGTTTGCCCAGTGTCTTAGTGTCCAATAGAGCAGCAGTGTAATAGTTAGCAGTTGTCTTTCCCAAACAAAACTTAAAGCACCTGATAAACTTTTAATAACTCAAACATTTCTCCACAGCCTCAGGAATAGTAACAACACAACAAGTTCCAATCCGCATAATCAACTCCGTAAACCCGATTCCTACAATGTACACATGGGCTCCAACACAGAAGAACTTCATGGTAGAAGACGAGACAGTTCTCCACAACATACCATACATGGGGGACGAGGTCCTGGATCAGGACGGTACATTCATCGAGGAGCTCATAAAGAACTACGACGGGAAAGTGCATGGTACATCTGCTTAACATCATTACTCTTATGTTTGTGGACTGTGCCGTTTTTTTTGTTGCATGATTGTTGATAATCTTTCTGTCTAATATCACATTTTACTTGTGCCTAACATATCAATAGCAAAAAGTTCAAATATGTTTGGCCCATGATACAGCTATGGAAACTCTGCTCACATGTTAGGTTAACATTTTTTTGATTTTAGATTGTACTTTTGTCTTCAGGACAAAGCGTCTTTTGACTTCAAGCCAATTTATGTTACTATGTTGTTATTATCCCTTAAAAACCGCATGATTTTGTTGGTAGACATGGCCATTACAAACTGGTACCAATATTAACTTTTCTGTCAGGCATAGATTCTCTATAAATCATTATGACAGGCAATCAAAAACAATTATCTTCAATGTTCAAGGTCCTTGATGTAGAAGTCTGGCATATATTCTCAAGATTTCTATTCTTTACTTCTACATTCACTTGCAAATACATAGTTTTATGAACAATGGCTATGTCCACAGACTTCCACATGAATTTAATACACATTGGTGTGTGGTGCACATGTTTATGCTTCTAGAGATAAAACTATATTTACTTTTAAGAATCCATGAACCACAGAAATGACTATTAACATAATGATTTTATGAATTCTAGCAAAAAGTACACATTTCTCTGGTTCATGCTATCTAAAAAAAAAGTAATATTCAATTAACACTGAGATTAAACGAAATATTAAAAAAAGATGCTTAGATTTAAGAGAAATATCTCAAATATCAGTATTCTTTACACCTCACAGGCCTTCGCACTCATACAGTCACGCTTGTCGTGCTTCATAGACAATATTCACTACTTTTAGAACTTGTTCATGCACATTAGACCTTGTTACTGCAATCTTTTTGAACTCAAACTTAAAGCATTTATTTCAATTAGACCATTACAGGCACTTTTGAAAGTAAAAAAAAATAAACGCGAATCTACAGTCCCAGTCACACGGCATAATAACTTGTGAAAGTACTGTAGTTGCCTATCCCAAAGCAAAGATGGAGAAGAATGGGCAAAAAATGTTACAAAAATCTTGGTTACATCATTCATGTTGAGAATTACAAATATGTGAAAATGATGTTGAAATACATGCAAGTTTAGAGCGTCCAGAGTAAAAGATTAAATCAATAAAAATACTAAATACTAAATTTTATAAAAACACTTCAAAAATCGCTTTGAACTACTGATTTAATGACAACAAAATCAATGATAGATGAAAAATAATTACCTATGAAAGCGAACCGGGAGACGATGCGTTGGAAGGCCTCCCACTAGGTGGACCGATGACCTGGTGAAGGTTGCGGGGATCCGCTGGATGCGCGTCGCACGAGACCGGTCAATCTGGCGACACTTGGGGGAGGCCTATGTCCAGCAGTGGACGTCTTTCGGCTGAAATGATGATGATGATGATGAAAGCATAATATGCACAAAAAAAACAACTCATTTTAAATTGTTTCAATACTTTTTCTTATTAATTTGAATCACAAAAATGTTCATTAAAAGTATTACATCAATAGATTAAACTGAAAATCTTGGCATATTATTCCACAGTTCATTAACTTTTTTTTGGTAAACTAAACTTTAACAACAATGTCATACTATGACTCAGGTGACAAAGAAGGGGGCTTCATAGACGATCATCTATTCGTGGACCTGGTACACGCGCTCATGGCGTTCCAGACCAAGGAGGAGGTGGCTGAGGAGCGTCGGGACAGGGAGGCCAGGAACTCTAAGGAGGAGAAGGAGAAAGAAGTAAGTAGCACTAGGGAATTTAACGTTAACATCATACCTGTATTTCCACTAATGACTAGGTCCAAACCCTGGGCTGCTACTGAGAAATTCCTGATGGTAAAGCCCAATAACTTGATGACCTGGAAATCGGACTCAAAAGTAGTGCACATTAGTAGGATTTGTGATCTATAGACCAACAAGCTTATGCCCGCGGCGTCGCCCGCGTCGAGTTCGATAATTATCCCACGGGAACATTATCGGCATAAAAAGTATCGTGTGCGTAGTCGCAGCGGAAAAATATCGAATTTCTTAATTTAATTTTAGCAGATATTTAGTGTATGACCTCGTGTAATTGTGTATGGTAAGTACAAAGTTGTGTATCCAGCCATTGGGGAGCTATTCAACAAAAACTGTTTCCGCTGGAACTACGTCATCCTAGCGGCACTTTTTTTATCCTATGCACGTACATGAAAAAAAATACATTCAATAATTAGTGTATAAGGAGAGGTAAATGTGTATGCTTGAATGAAATTTGTGTGTCATAAAACTGCGAAGATAATCAAGTTTCCGCTGCGCTGACGTTTGGCTATTTGATGAAAATCATATAAAACAGCTTAGTGCAGAGTTGAATTTTTTTACGCACCTTGCTTTGAATTTGTGTGTAATGTTTGTGAAAACAGACTTTGAAAAAAACATACCGTTCAGAAGATATACACGTAAAAGTAAAATAAGGTTATTAGGTCCAATTACTTAAAATAGGAACTCTAGAGCCTAACTTATTACGTTTATTTGTATCTTGTATGGGTCTACAATGCCTTGCCAAGGTTCATTTATGTAGTCTTAGTAATTAATGAGCAATGGCATAATTTACTACGACTGGACCACTATATTGTATGACATCGGATTGCAGGACTTTTTATAGGTAAAGCAGACTAAACTTATTCCGATAATTAGTGTATTAATGCAACTATTCACATGTAAAATTTCAGGTCATTTCACTAAATAATTAAAGAGATGCAATAAAAATACCAGAACAACCGCAATTCATGAAAAAACCGACCAAGTTTGAATGGCTACAAAAAAGCGGCCGTGCAGTGTATAGAGCTAACGTTCTAAAATTTCCAGTGTTGTAACATTATTGGATTGGTACAGGTGGGCACACAATTCTTAAACAAGTAACAAAAAAAATTTCGTAATAAAAATAGTAGGTCTCTTGTTTGTTTCTCAAACTTAAAAAAAAAAATTACAAAAAAATCAGTGCGTGGAGTCCCTCCGCGCGGAAGAAATGAAACTTCGTAATACTTGTGTTACACGCATGCGTGTAGTAACACGCATGCGTTCGAGCGCCACGCATTCACTCTCGTTATTTTATTGAGCTTCTACATAATATTTTGTTGTTTTCTTGTTGTATTATTTTTATTACATAATTATTACATAAGTTTATCGAGGTTATTCTACTCATGGAAATTGAGCGAAGACTGGTGACACCGAAAAGTCGAATGCATTACTGTTTGCCCGTCATCTTGCGTACCTAGTAGAACTACGTAGTCACAAATCTTGTAATACTGCCAGTGAGTTTTAGAAAATATTTCCCCTCCCTGGTAGCGTTAAACTTGTTAGAAGTCGCATAAGAAGTTTCACTTTAATAAGAATAGTTTCTGTATCACAATATTACAAAAAATTGTTACACTAGGTAATTATTAGGTCCTTCCTTAATATTCTGCTGCTTCCAGTGTACAAATATTTTGATGATACTCGGTATAATTTGATTAAATGAAATACTAATAATAATTATAAAAATTCATTAACACCAGTAGTTATTTCAGATGTCGAATTTAAAAACTGATCGATTTATTAGGGAATAATCTAAAGAAGGTTATTCTAACTCACTACGACGGTGGGTTGGTCTCAGTCGTGTGTGTAGTGCACATGCACATTGTTTCTGTGTGCCTAAAACTTAAAAGCTCGAACGAGAAGACTAACTCCCGAAAAGTTAGGTACTAGTACAAAAACCTAAGATTTACTTAAACATATAGGCTTTTACAGTAGGCTATATAAGGGAAGAAGAAGAAGGGTGGGCGTTTTGGGGGACTGTCTCTTGTAATTTTGACGTTCAAAAAGTGCTGATTATCAGCCTAGTTTGAATAAATGACTTTTTTTTTTTTATATTAGTTATTTATGTTTAATAAAAATCTGATTCTTTATCAATGTTTTTATTCCCTACTTTGTTAATAATGTGGCTTTTTTTCATTTTAATTAGTCATTAACCAATAAATATTTTTAAGAGTAGGTATAAAGTTAATAAAGTTGTTTTATTTTCTGCTAAACAATTGTGTACGCACCTGTACGAAACTATTACACACAATAACGATACTATACTGGAAATTTTAGAACGTTAGCTCTATATACTGCACGGCCGCTTTTTTGTAGCCATTCAAACTTGGTCGGTTTTTTCATGAATTGCGGTTGTTCTGGTATTTTTATTGCATCTCTTTAATTATTTAGTGAAATGACCTGAAATTTTACATGTGAATAGTTGCATTAATACACTAATTATCGGAATAAGTTTAGTCTGCTTTACCTATAAAAAGTCCTGCAATCCGATGTCATACAATATAGTGGTCCAGTCGTAGTAAATTATGCCATTGCTCATTAATTACTAAGACTACATAAATGAACCTTGGCAAGGCATTGTAGACCCATACAAGATACAAATAAACGTAATAAGTTAGGCTCTAGAGTTCCTATTTTAAGTAATTGGACCTAATAACCTTATTTTACTTTTACGTGTATATCTTCTGAACGGTATGTTTTTTTCAAATTCTGTTTTCACAAACATTACACACAAATTCAAAGCAAGGTGCGTAAAAAAATTCAACTCTGCACTAAGCTGTTTTATATGATTTTCATCAAATAGCCAAACGTCAGCGCAGCGGAAACTTGATTATCTTCGCAGTTTTATGACACACAAATTTCATTCAAGCATACACATTTACCTCTCCTTATACACTAATTATTGAATGTACTTTTTTTCATGTACGTGCATAGTATAAAAAAAGTGCCGCTAGGATGACGTAGTTCTAGCGGAAACAGTTTTTGTAGAATAGCTCCCTAATGGCTGGATACACAAATTTGTACTTACCATACACAATTACACGAGGTCATACACTAAATATCTGCTAAAATTAAATTAAGAAATTCGATATTTTTCCGCTGCGACTACGCACACAAAAGTATCCTATGTGTTAATCCAGGTTATAAACTACCCATGTGCCAAATTTCATCCAAATCCATTCAGTAGTTTTTGCGTGAAAGAGTAACAAACATCCATCTATCCATCCTCACAAACTTTCGCATTTATAATATTAGTAGGACAAGGCAGTTTGAACCTGTCAGCCTAAAATGTAGTGTGACGAAATCCTGTCGTCGATTACATTCATGTCTTAATTCAGCGCGAGTTAATTAAATAGCGAGGCTAAAACAAAATACTCGAGCATTCTGGCTCATTGACTTAGAATGCTTCTATAGATAGAAGCAATCAAAATCAATGTATAAAAAAACTGGAGAATAGTAGGAAATATTTTGATTATTCAAACAGAACATCTGTTTTTATAACTTTCTCTTATTAATATCACTAAACTGCCAAATTGGACAGAAGTGGGAAGAAAAATGTACTTGAATAAACTTATGACATTCCAGGCCTTGGCGAAAGAAAAAGGAATATTGGATCGCAAGGACAGAGAAGCTCGAAACTCAAAGGAGGATAAGGAGAAAGGAGTAAGTTTGACTGAATAAATTATTGATAACATTATAATAATGACTTGAGCCTTGCAACAAAGTGATCTAGGGATTGACACACTCTAAAGTAAAAGGAATATGCGTAAGGTTAAGGGCATGACCACACTTACGAGCGGAATGGGCTTGAGCCTATCAGAAAGACTATGTGCACGAAAAAAAAGTGAATAGTTTCGACGCAGTCTCGTAACGTCGTCCGAACTGAAATGAAAGGCAGATGACCAAAATAAAAGGGTTGACAGCGGTCATTCACGGATATGCAGGAAACCAGAAATTTATATGCGGGACTTGACTGTTTTATTTAAAATTAGAAATACTTAACTAAACCTCTTCGATATTACAAAGTAGTCACATTACTTTTTGACACAAATCGTTAAGTAAACCACCTTGCTTTATCAGTTAGTTTTTCTCTTTGAATGAGTACTTGTCTTGTGAATTTTATTGTTCAAAACTGTCATTGTCTTCTCGTTCAACACCGTTGTACGCAACGGCGGATCCAGGGGGGGGGTCATGGGGGTCATGACCCCCCCCTGAGCTGGTTCCAGGACTAAGGTGGACCACTAATTGAACATAATGATTTTATTTATATATTTTGTCACCATACAGATTTTATGTATATGTATAGTAACATAAAATCTGTATGGTGACAATATATATAAACAAAATCATTATGTTCAATAGCTTGTGTTGAATGTTGTATTTATTGTCTCTCTCTCTGTCATTGGGTTAGGGTAGCATCTTAAGCTTACTGACCTAACCTAAAATCTTAGATAAATTCACACAATGAAATCAAGTGTATCGTCGTGACCACACATTTTTTTATGTATTATGGCTACACTACCTGTCAGTGTAGCGACAGCAGAAAGGTCTTTCTCTACGTTGCGCAGAATTAAATCGTGGCTAAAATCTTCAATGGTTGAAGATCGTCTAACCGGACTGGCACTTCTCCACGTTCATAAAAACGTACCCATTGACGTAAATGACGTAATAAAACGTTTCGGGAGAAGACGTAAAAGAACAATTGATTTTGTTATTTAAATACTTAAATGTATTTTGTCTGTTTCTATTTTGTTTTTTGGAAACCCTTGTCGTACCACTTCTTCACTTTTGCGGAGTTTTGCGTCATACCCCTCGACATACCTCTAGTTGTTATGACAAGCCACTCCTCAAAGAGGGGACTTATCGCCACCATTGTGGCGCGCCCTGCACGTGGTTGCGACAGTCGCTGTCTCCATGTCGCCATGAGATCGCGCCGGAGGTCTGTCCGCTGAGCGACAATTTGCCGCGGCAGCGGAGTTTCCCCCCGGCGCGGCGGCGTAGTGCCTCCGCGCGCCATTCGTGCAGGCGCGAGAGTACTATCGCCTCCAGATCGCATGATGGCAATCCGGCCAAGAGGCTCGCCGCCTCGCCGGATATCGTGCGGTACCCCCGGACCAGCCTTACGGCTACCACCTTCTGGGGCGTGTTCAGGTAATGGGCGGCTCGCCGCCTCAAAGAACGCACCCACACCGGGGCCCCGTAAAGGGCCATGGACCGCACGACCCCCGCGTAGAGCCTCGGGAAGGAAGCGTTTGGACCCCCCAAGTTGGGCAAGAGTCGCTTGAACGCAGCCCCTGCCCGTTCCAGTTTGGGGGCCAAACGTCGGAAGTGGTCCACGAAGTTCCACCGGCTGTCGAGGATAAGCCCTAGGTACTTCAGCGTCGACTCGACGCCGATGGGAACTCCTCCTACCGTCAGTATGGATCCCGACGGTGGCGCATTCCGAGGCCCATGAAAGCACATGGCCTCGGACTTGTGCAATGCCACCTCGAGACCCAATTGCCGGATTCTCTCCACGACTTTCGCAACCCCGCGTGTCAATAGTTCGGACGCCGCCTCGTGCGACCTCCCTTGTGCCAGCACCAGCGTGTCGTCAGCGTAGCAAACTACGCTGACACCGCTAGGGAGGTCAGCGCGCAGCACCCAGTCGTAGCCGATGTTCCACAAAGGTGGCCCCAGAACCGATCCCTGTGGAACACCGCACGACATCTCTCGCCGGTTCCACTCACCGTTGCGACCGGGGTAGATGACAGCCCTGTCCGTCAGGTAGTCCCCGACCACACGACGAAGGTAGGTCGGCACCCGGTGATACCGGAGTGCCTCCCTAATGCTGGTCCAGGGCATGGTGTTGAAGGCGTTGGCGATGTCAAGAGACACCGCCACGACAACCCCACCCCGGGACACCGCATACCCCGTCGTGAGAGCCCTCACGCGCATGATGACGTCCACCGTCGAGCGCCCTCTGCGGAAACTAAACTGGTGTTCCGCAAGATCCGGCCCCATCCCCACAAGGTGCCCGGCGAGGCGGTTAGCAATGAGTCTTTCAAAGAGCTTGCCCACCTCGTCGAGCAACACAATGGGCCAGTATGTGGACGGAGAGTCCGCAAGGCGCCCCGGCTTCCGGATGAGGACCAGTTTCCCCGTCTTCCAACGAACGGGCCTCTCTCCAAGCATGGGCTTAAGAGCCCCTTCCAGTCGGGGCCCGAGAGCCTCCGAGGCCATGGCCTCTGGGTCATGACCCAGGCTTTGCCAGGCAAGCCATCGGGTCCCGGCGCGGTATTTTTGGCTTAAAGACTGCCTCCCGCCAGTCTCAGGTCTACCCCGGTCACTTCCCCAGCCACTGTAGGCGCGAGCCTGTGGACGGTGAGTAATGGGCTAGCTCACCGTCCGTCCGTCTCATGACGACAGGCCGTGTCGACGGCGCGTATGTGTTCCACGCGCGCCTCAAGGAGATGTCAGCAAACCGGAAGGGGGCCGAGGCCGATGCCTGCCAGGGTTGCAGGACTGTTCGAAAGAGATACCGTGGCCCTGGTACACGAAGAAGAAGAAGCGGGCTACCACCTGGCGAAGAAGGAACACGGATGGGTTTTAGTCAGTTCTGGATGTCTTCAAGAGAAGATGGCAATATGTACGTGTATATGTGTTAAGTTTTTCAAGTGTAAAATAAAGAAAAAATATTTTTAAGTACAGTATACTTACGTACATTAATAAAATACCTACTTTTTACTTGTATGTATTGTTTTCAAAATTAAATTATATGTTCTTGACTTGACCACGACTATGTGACCCCCTCCTGGGGCCAAAGCTGGATCCGCCCTTGGTTGTACGTACGTCATTGGAATGGGATTTCTTTCTAACGTAGACAAGTTTTCATCAGGAAGAGTATATTACCATTTAAAGAGGGACAATTAGCGTCCCGCGGATACAGTTTGCGGGACACATTATTTGTGCCGTGGAAACGGGACGTCCCGCCTTACGCGGGACGGTTGGCAGCCCAATGTATGACGTAATAACTTTGTCGGTCTGGCTTAAGCCGATTCCGCGTCGGTAAGTGAGGTCACTCCCTAGTAGGATTAGACGAGTATACTTTACTGATACATGTAATAATAACCAGGCACTGGTGACTAAGGAAAAAACAGCTGAAGATCGCAGGGAGTCCCGGAACTCGAAAGAAGAAAAGGAGAAAGCAGTAAGTACCTCTCAAAACTTTTTGGATGCATGTCATATTTTACTAGGTATGAGGAGGTTCTATGTCAAGAAGAATGGAGGAAAGGAGCATCAAAGGAGAGATTTAAGGAGAAAAAAGGAGATGGAAGTAAGATGGGTTATTTTATTGATACATGTATACTAAACAGGTACCTGTGATGACCTTCCAGTCTAAAGATGAAATAACTGAGGAATTCAAGGATCCGGAAACTCGGAATGAGGAAAAGGAAGAAGAGGTGAGCCGTCGCTTTTTATATTGCTAGTACTGTCCACAGCACGTCAGTGATAACTAAAAAACCGCTCATACTGCTATGACTTAACGGCGCTATTAATGTTAAACTGTTATCATGAACATGTCGTTGACCGTACAGAAACCGAAGGAGAATATTATCAGGTGTGGTTTTTGATGTGTGGCTCAATCAATCAAGTACATATTTATCTTGTTATTTTAGAGTTCTTTTGTTTTACAGAAAGTGGCAAGCAAGGAAAAAGACAAAGATAAAGAACTAAGCAAGGAGGGAGATAAGAAAGCAATCAACGATAAGCAGTTTCCCATATTCACCATTTTCCAAGTTATCAGCCTTCAGTTCCCTGACAAGGGCACTGCGCAGGAGTTAAGAGAGAAGTAAGTCTGTGCCATTTAACTTCTGCTTTGTATGACTGAGGTCCACTCTACAAGGTTATTTTAGATCTGAAGTAGCCTTATCATATTGCTCTGTCAATTCTGTGATAGACAACACATAAGTTTTTATTGGTTTTATTCTACTTTACCTATGACGTAATTAACTAACATCTCAATAACTGTTCAAAATCAATAAGTGAACAAATTCGAATAAGAATAATTTGCATATTTTATAAATTTATCATCATAATTTTACACCATCACTGTAAAGTCAATTGTGCCCTGTGTCTCTAATTGGAGTCAATATTCCATGGCAATAATGACACAAAACACGAACGATCGACTATTTTCAGACAAACAGATCAGCTATAGATCTGTTCAAACTTTATGGCGGCTTGGAAAATCTAACATAAAGCTGCGCAGGACTATCAGTGGGGAGAGGGGACTCATCGTCTTGACTGTATAATGCGTAAACCGTCACTCGCAGCTAACTTCCGAGACGCCATAAAGTTTGAACTGAACTATACACTTTGTCATCATCCCAATTTATTTAAGATCGGCACAACACGTGTTCTTCCACACTTCTCTATTAGTTGAGATCGCTACCAATAACAATGTACATTGTAATCATCTATCCGCAGATACATAGAGCTGACGTCCCGCAGCGACCCGAACGCCCTCCCTCCGGAGTGCACCCCGAACATCGACGGTCCCCTCGCGGAGTCCGTCTCACGCGAACAGACCATGCACTCCTTCCATACGCTCTTCTGCCGACGGTGCTTCAAATATGACTGCTTCTTACATCGTGAGTTACCCTTTTTTTATGGTTCAGACGGTAGTTAGGTAGGTAGACTTTTTAGAGTTTCAAGTAGATATAACTGCCAGATTTTATGTGTAAGATACTTTATAATATTTGATAATACTGGCACCAGTGATGAAATCTTTGGGAAGTACTGATGATGATAAATTAAAGTCAATACTGAGTTTAAATAAGTTTTGGTAGGTTTAGATTATGGCTAGACTAATAAAATCAATATACCCCTTCTCTCATAATGGTTATTATTCTATGTTTACTCGAGATGTAAATCTATAATTTACTTAATTACTTTTTAATACATTTAGCAATAAATATCTAGTATAAGTAATATAAGTATG
Organism: Cerastis leucographa; assembly: GCA_963082945.1. NCBI lineage: Eukaryota > Metazoa > Arthropoda > Insecta > Lepidoptera > Noctuidae > Cerastis > Cerastis leucographa. The sequence goes on from OY720359.1 coordinate 19,910,804, forward strand.
AAGCTAAGTTGTGTATTCCTAGGGCTGACTAGTGTTTGTTGTTCTGTTTGCGCGCAGGAGGTCAAACGGCAGGTAAGGCCGTACCGACTACCATTTCCATCGATATTATTATTATTTATGCTATTCTACTCTCTACCCCACTTTAATAAAATTATTACCAATTTTCAAGACGTAGAACTAGAGATGTATCTTTCGAAATGCTGAATCAAAATCGATTAAATCTTTAATGTAACAAAATAGTCATGTTCTCATCCATCGCTTTCATCAGGCGAGATTGATGTCAAGGTCACTAGTTGCATATCAGGCCCTCATATAAATTCTAATGCGAGTCTGTCAATTTCAGTCAACTCTGACTTCTGCTTATCACAAAGCTTAAACTCTGGCTATTGAAGTGAACATCTCTAGTGTAACACATTCCAAATAAGTAATTTGCACATTCATCATTTATTATTTTTCTATCACTTATTGTATGAATTATTTCACATATTATTATGAAATATTATCTCAATCGTATCATATTATTATTTTTCTTAAAATATTTCATATTATAGTCAAGTTGTTATTGGAAATGTCCCGTAATATTATATTTTTATTTGCCCATGTATCACACATATTATTTTATTCATTTATTTATAAGATAAACACTTATCCACTCACTAATTATTATTTAAACATTTTATATTAAATTAACAAAACCCCTAATAATCTATTCATTATCAACTCACAACTTTACGATCTCATTAAGTTACAAAAAAAACCGGCGTCATCAATCATCATCAGTTCATAAACGATTTTTCATCAATTCAGTTCCCAATTTCATAGATTCCATTAATATCAATATTTCTTGTTAAAAGATCCCCAAAATCACATTTTTTATCAAAGTCAAATAAATAGTTGAAAAGCAAAATTCTTCTCATTTTCATATTGCTTGGTTAAACTATGTGATGTTAATATGAATGTTGTTGAATGGTACAGGTTTACAAGCGTGCCACCCTGGGCCCAACCTGACTAAGAGAAAGGGGCCCGATCTCAAACCTTTCTCAGAACCATGCGGCTCCAGCTGCTACATGCTTTTGGTAAGTCCGTTTTATATTCAATAGTTTTGTTTGATAACCACGTAGCCACTATGTAGAGCCTTGCCAGAAGGCTTCGCAACAGACCTTGTAGAGGAAGGCGGGATGAACTAGACAAATCCAACGTCCTGTGGTGGACCACATCATGATGTGGACATCATCTATGGATCGAAAGAACTAGAAGTCATGGGGCCTTTTTCCAGCAGTAGGATGACGCAGGCTATCAGTTTCGTTCCTTGTTCAGTTAGTTAATCCAGCATTCGTAAGAAACATCTTGGAGGTAATAGATTATGATGTAATCCCAACCTAGATCTACTGTTTTTCTAAAAATATGGGTGAAAGGAATGTCGCGAAACTTTAGGATATCAAGGTACTGGCTCTCACTAGAGAGGGATGGAAGATTCTACTCAGACAAAATCATCCACGGCCTCCCTTTGATTGCGCCGCCCCATAAACATGAAGAAGACAATTTTATAATTAACTTCACAAATAATTCTACTGTAGTAAAAAACTGCTATATTATACATACAGGAAGGCATGCGCGAGAAGCTAGCTCGCGAGAAGGCAGCCGGTGAAGAAGACAAGGGCAAGACGCACGCCATCGACTCGCCCAACGACGCCTCTTCCGAGGATAGCAACGATAGCAACCGTTTCCAGAAAGGTGAGCACATTACTGCTGAACAAATTAGATAAATAATTAAATAGTAAAATAAACACTTAGCGAGCGCAGCTTCTTCACACTTTTGCTGCCAAGTTCAAATAATTCATTTGACTAGTATGCGCGTCATCTATAGCTACGTATAACGACGACTTCGTAGGCGGGCTGAACATCGAACGAATTTTTGTTCGACCCACATGCTGGGAGCCAGGGCCGTCCTTACCCGGGGGTTCAAGTGGGACCGGGCGCAAGGTACCTACTACAACGAGACCACGCGAGCAGAACCGCGGGCACAGCTAGTTCATTATTATTATATAACTGGGTAATACGATTGTACCCCTTGGTAAGACTAGTTGTCAGACTTTTCGGCTTCTAACAGTAACGACTGCCAAAGATCTACAAATGACAGCCGGGACCTACGGCTTTACGTGCTTTCCGAGTCACGAAGGAAACTCGCTAAGATAGGTCCCACCCATCCACAGACCAACCTCGGCAAGTGCGGCTTATCATTGAAGATCGACCTGTGCGGCAGTTATTATTTAGCCACGATCTCGAGGAATAAATAAATTACACATAAAAATGATAAAGAGCTAGAGTGGGGGGGGGGGGGGCAGGTGACTTTAGCACCGCGGCGCCAAATATGCTTAAGTCGGCCCTGCTGGGAGCACTAAGCATAGTACCGAAAGTGTTATTAAATCTTCTTTTATTTTAATTAAAATTAAACCCAAGCTGGAGATATTCTCCACTCTGAAGATTGCTTCAGAGTGACAAGGTAGACGTTTGGAAAGAGAAATGGGAGGCTTTTGCCCAGCAGTGGGACACATGAGGATAACAAAAAAAAAACACAATTGCTCTTAAATACACTGTAAATAATAGCCTTATGATGCTAAACAAATGTATAGTTTGTGTTGTAGGTAGCAACAGTAACTCGAGCAACAGCAACTGGAGCACCAACGGTCAGCTCAAGCAGAACGGCGAAGGGTCCAGCGAACCGGCTTACAACGCTTTAGGTAAGACTTTGAAAATGATAAGATAAGGGATAAGTGGTAGCCTAGTGGTGTGAGCGACTCACAGAAACTCAAACATCCACGACATATGTACGTCTCTCGAGGCAAATAAATCACACTACGGTGTCGTTGTCAGTAGAGCATTCAGCATTGCCAGGGCGCGAACCAAGGGAGAGTTCGAATGAGAAACTGCGTGTGCAGACAATAAAACAATCTGTATCCACGTTCTCAGTTGTTAATGATTAATTTCAGGTTTAACAGTGGGTGACATAGAGTCCGAGTGGACAGGTTCTGACCAGTCTCTGTTTAGAGCTCTGCACAAGGTGTTCCCCTCCAACTACTGCGCCATCGCTCAGGTCATGCTCTCCAAGACTTGCCAACAGGTAATAATTATTCATCATCAGCCTACGGCTATACATAGTACAAGAGTGTCCATGGAGTTTCTTGCTCATTCTTCTCCATGAGATCTATGATTTTGGAATAGGCAATTATAGTTCATTCACGGCTATTATGCCTGTGGGTGGGCTGTAGGTAGCTTATTTGTGTTGTCTATTCTTTGAGTTTACGTAACGTTAAGTATACGGACCCTTCAGGAAGCCGCCAACCAAGCATTCTGTACGTCAAACTAAGTAACGCTACGCAAAAATTATTGCAGGGAAACGACATTTTTGGTGATAAATCACGTTTTCGGTAAAACTCAATGTAACGCACTCAAAACATTGTGCTAAAGGATGCATTGTATAGCAATACGGTTATGAAGGTATTTTAAGTAAAATTTAAACATTAAAAATCGTTTTTTTAAATAAATTTGTGCAAAAATTGAAACTTTGACCTTCATTATCGCAGTAATAAGAAGGTACCAAGGTATAGTCCAGAACAAAGAAATATCGCAATGATGAGGAGAGAAAGTGCCAAACAGGCTTGTCATTATGATGTATATTTCAGATTCAGGGAGTGAAAAGTTTTACTATGGGATCTAAATAAATGTTTCAGCAATTTCGTTTGGGAAAGCATTTGCTGTACGTTTGTGTAAAATAGCAGATTTTTTTATTTATTTTACGGTTATACCACATCTGTCAGTACGGACGGAATCGCATTTTTCCATGTTCCTATCTTTTACTGTCGCTCAGATACGTCATTTGCTAGGGTGAGAAACAGCGGGAGTGCTTGCGGCAGCATCAACAATGTGTAACTTGAACACACAGAGCGGAAGCGAAAGTAGAAGTCTGTATTTCATGTACTTAATATGCACGACATTGCACAGAGAGCGGCTCACACGCATCACCCGACCCGCGCCGGTCCCGCAGCGCTTTACACTTCTTCAATAGCAAAAGTTGATCATATTCATGATCTCAATCGCCTTTAAAGATATTCATGTAACACATAGGTACAACCCGCCGTAATAATATTGGTTTAATAATAATGATTACCTTATTATATTATTAATTCATATTGGACTTACTGTATCACCAATCTTAGAATGTATTGTACTAGCTATGAGAATTGCATCTGAATATTTCTCTGACCTAGACTAGAGTCAAGAGCAAACCTATCACAAATAAAAAAGTGTTTTAGAATGTATTGAACTCAACAAAATATAAACACTAAACGATGTAAAACTACATTCTTACAAATAAATAAATTCTAATAACCACCTACCTGTTCCAGGTGTACACATACTGGATCAACACAGGCCAAGAAGAATGTCGCGTGGAGGCCGAACTAACGCCTCCGCGCAAGAAGAAGAAGAAGCATCGCCTGTGGTCCGTGCACTGTCGCAAGATACAACTCAAGAAGGACTCCGCCTCGCATCATGTGTAAGACTTGCCAACTGCTTTTATTATACTGACAGTAGACTTCCCCTTAGTGATAATATCGCAAAAGAAAATACTATTCTTTATCCAAAAATGTTTCCACACGGCACACGATAAAAATTCCATAATGTATTCAGAATGTCGACATACATAGAAAATTGTATGAATTACAAGTGGTGCTAAGTAGCTTCTACCTCTAAAGAAAAAGGAATGAAGATTGTGTATCTAGTGTTATTGGTTTGATTATATGAAATATTATATGATAACTACTGTAGGTAAATGCTTGACGGACGATGTTAATGGCATTGTTTGGCTGTTGTTTTATATAAATTGTGTATTCTTCATTTTCCAGTTACAACTACACGCCGTGCGACCACCCGAACCAGCCGTGCGACAACATGTGTCCGTGTCTGCAGTCGCAGAACTTCTGCGAGAAGTTCTGTCAGTGCAGCAGTGATTGTGAGTTCTACATTGTGTTTATACTGGCTGGTGATTTGGTTACCTGCATTCGTTGAAGGAGGTGATTGTAACTTTGGTCCAAAATTTGTTAAGAAGATCAGATCTATATTTTACATGGAGTATAGGTGTTACTAAGTAACACAATATACCTCGATATAATTGGTTGTTAGAGTTTCGGGTTTTTGACTGTTTCGTAAATAGGCAATGATTTACGTATGACAACCGTTAACTTGGTATCGGTGGTTTAACACTCCATTTTGAGATCTCTTCATGACTCCATCATAATTGGCCAAAAAATTATGTGTTTTTATCCGTTTAATGTACCGGCCGCGATACAGCGCCGCGTACGGTTAATCAATATTTGATGTGCTATTAAGTGAAGTGACAAAAAACAAGCGCGGGTGACAGAGTGACGCATCGCGCTCTTTCACTCTTGCGCGAACTAGCTATCTCGATCTCTGTCGCACTCTCTATGTTATTGTTACGAAATTACGATGGATTGTGGGGTTTGTAACAGAGAAATGAATAAAAGCGAGAATATTGAATGTAATGGATGCAAGAAGGGATACCGTTATAGATGTGTGAATATAACACCGGCGGCGGCGGTACAATTAAAGTGTACTTTTAAGTGTGCCTCCTGTACTAACGTAACTCAACGTAGACGAGTAACAGGTGACACACCGGTACGTGGAGGTCATGCTGCTGGTGCTGGTTTCATAGATCTAGTAAATCAGTCGTCTGAGGGGAATGTTGCTCAGGAGAAAGCGCAGCTGTTGACATCGGACGAGATTGTAGATCAAATTAATAGTGTAATCCGGGCTAAGATCAGTGTATTTGAAACAAAAATTATACAGCAAATTAAATTCAGTGTGGCTGTACTGGCGCTACTAAACTAAGACAGGAATTAAAGGAAGCTAATATGAAATGTAGTTCTTATGAGCGGCAAATTAAAAGCTTAAAAACTGAGGGACTACTAACTAGAGGGGATAAATAAGATTATGATATCGATACCAATAACCAGAACTAACGACCAATACGGGTATCAGTACCCACAAACCGAAATGTACTACTGCCGTTATTGCATCGTCTCAAACAAATGTCCTGGAGTACGGAGTGCAAGCAACAGCAGAGGCCCGTGGAGACTAGTTACGCAGCGGTGGCCAGGCAAGCAGCGGATACCAAAGTTGACGATACTAGTAATAATGATTGGATAAAGGTTAAAAACAATAGACGAAGTAACGCAATAAGGAAAGGTGGTAATAACTCAATTAGTTCTCTAAAAGCAGTTGAACGCAGGATATTTTTACATGTTTGGAGGCTGAATAAAAGCTCTACAGAGGACGATCTAAAGGAGCCATATCAAACAGACACAAAAACGGACTCGAAAGTCGTTATCGAAAAATTAAAATCGAGCCAGACTATGCTTCATTCAGGGTTGGTGTTACATTAAGTAATTATGAGAAACTCTGTGACCCTGAGATATGGCCAGTAAATGTAGAATACAGTGAATGGATTTGGTTTCGTCCCAATACTACCCCAAATCAACCGGAAACCAAGTAGTAGTTTCAACATTTTATATCAAAGCGAGGACACAGAACTAAGACATCATAATTTTTATCATTACTGGAATCATCAGGAGTTGATTTATTTGCTATTACCGAGTCGGGCCATGAAGCGAATCAGGACGTGGAATTTGGGCTTTCTGGCTAGCAAATACTGTGATGCGATCGGGCGGATAGTTGTAAGCAGGGAGGCGTACTTGTAGTGGCCACACCGAGCCCGCAGCCCGCGCGCACCCTCAATTTTTGACAAATCGTGCATGTTGGAATTTTAATAAAGCGGACTTCAATCTAATGTATAGTTTGGTAGCTAAAATAGATTGGAGTGAGATTTACGGTTCATGTGATCCAGATATACTTTTAGATTTATTTTATAAAAAAGTATATGACGTTTTTGACAAGTGTATTCCTACAAAAAGTAAAAATATTAAATCAATAAATACTAGATAAAACTATCCAGTTTGATATACAGCTGAAATCATTAAAAATATAAAATTTAAAAGTGTACTACAACAAAAATATAAATCACGAAGTGATTATGTGGAATTCGCACGATACAGGGCGAGAGTGAAAACCGAGACTTCTCGAACGCATGATCAGTACCGCAACGGCGTGCAAGGAAACCTGGAGAAAGAACCGCGAGCGTTTTGGGAGTATATTAGGTCTATGAAAGGCGACTCGAACAAGCGGAAGTTAATTAAGGACGGACGGGTATTATCGGAATCCGAATGTGCCAATGAGTTCGCTCGGTTTTTTCAGTCTGTGTACAATCCGGAACCTCCCAAACTGAGTGCGGCGGCGGCGAGTGCGGGCGAGCAGCGCGCACTCGCACGCTAGCCGCGATGGTATTCCGGCGTACATTTTTAGGAATTGCCGTGCGGTGTTCTTTAAGCCGTTGCTACACTTGTTCAACGTCTGTATCAAGACCGCAACTTTTCCGGAGCGCTGGAAACTTACCCGGGTTGTACCCGTGCCTAAAGTGAGTAGAGGTTCAGCACCCAGCGATTATAGACCTTTAGCGGTATTAAGCACTCCACCTAAAGTGTTTTGAGTCGACCATTCACGATAGCCTGTATCCACAGATTAGCGCTCTCCGCGCTGTTGTCCTGGGCGGGGGACAACTTACTGGATCTTATGACACAAATAGTACCGACGGTGAATGCGGGTCAACAGGTAGATGTTGCCTACTTCGATTTTAGAAAAGCTTTTGACACAGTAGACAATGACGTCCTTTTGACCGGCTTTATTGGCTGGGGTAGGCTGTACACCTCACACGTCGTTTTTCATCTGCTATTTACGAGACCGTTGTCAGTACGTCGACTGCAGTGGGCAGCTCTCTGAGCCCTATTTCATGAGATCAGGAGTCAGTCAGGGCACTAAATTAGGGCTTTTTCTGCTCATTTTAACAACTAACGACCTGCTGAGAGTAGTCAATAAATCCATACCGTTGTTTTTCGCGGATGACTTGAAATTGGTTCTTAAAATAAAGCAGGAAACTGATCATGACATACTGCAGCAGGATATTAGTAGGGTAGTTGAGTGCAGTCGTAGAAATAAGTTGAATTTCAATGTGGCCAAATGTTCGGTATTATTATTTTCCCGTGCTCGTGAGTCCCAAGTCATTATCAATGTTGCATGGATGTAATCCGACTGCAACGTGTCTCAGAGGTAAAAGACTTAGGCGTGCGTTTTACAACTGATTTAAATTTCCGTAAGCATACCACGGATGTTTGTAAAAAAGCATACCGCAATTTAGGGTTGGTCTTACGGCTAGGAAATCAGTTCACGAACATCAGTGCTCTGAGATCGTTGTACGAAGCGCTTGTAAAAAGTCATTTGGAATGCAATGTGGTCGTCTGGTCGCCACATGAAGCCAAGTACAAACTAATACTGGAACGTATCCAGAACGTTTAGGAAAGCTCGAAATCGTGGAAAAAGAAGCAGAAGGTCATAATATCACTTTGTTGGGAATAACCGAAACTCATATGCGGGGACAAGGTCATCAAACGACACCTGGTGGGAACATCCTTTATTTCTCAGGCCCTACAAACTCGAGCAGTAACGGAGTCGCTGTTTGGCTGACCAAATATTTGAATAAATATATGTGATTGGACATAGAACACGCAGAAACTAAGCACTAGGCCTTGTACCCTGAACATCGTTGTGGTATATGCCCCTACAGCTTGTGCCATGGACGACATTATTGAGGGATTCTACTCGGAGCTTGAAACAACTCTGTCCAAAATACCAAATCGAGAGATAACTCCTGTCGTCGGTGATTGGAACGCAAAAATAGGAAATACGACGGAAGATGGGCATATAAGAGATACAGTCGGGAAATATGGACTTAGGGTTCGAAATGACAGAGGAGCCAAACTTCTTGAATTCTGCGTCGGAAGGAAGCTCACAATTATGGACACCTGCTTTCAACACCATCACCGCCGGCTCTACACCTGGATCTCCCCTGGCGAACGTTTTCGAAATCAGATTGACTATGTCATAGTAAATAGTCGATGGAAAACTTCAGTCACCAATGTTAAGACTTACCCAGGTGCCGACTGCGGTTCTGATCACTGTCTTCTAGTGGCAAACTTTGCTCTCCGTTTAAAGTCAATCTAAAAACAACCACCACAAAGAACACGGATTCTATCACCAGTAGAGAGTACACAATTACAAAATGCTTTAGAATCTGTTATGGCGGAACATCCAGTACCTAATAACTGTAGTGTAGAGGAACAGTGGGAGCACTTTAAAAACAAGATATGGAAGGCAGTTGACTTAATCCCCATTAAACATACACCGAACACCTGTAAGCAGTCGTGGATCTCGGCGGATACCTGGCAAACTATTGAGTACAGGAAATACCTTAAAGCCCAGGGACACTTAAACCAAGAGGCAAGAGACAAATACTCGGAGCTCAGCCGCCTCATCCAGTTGAAATGTCGTCGCGATAAAAAAAATATCGTGGGTCGCATCTGTCAAGAAATTGAAGCACACGCGACTAAAATCCAAAGTGCTGACCTTTTTAAGAAAGTGCGTCTTCTAACCAACCAATTCAAACCCAAAACATGGGTAATCGAAGACGAAGATGGCACCCCACTCCAAGACCTGAACGCTATATCAGAAAGATGGCGGAATTACTGTGAAGAACTATACAGAAATCCTAATGCGACCGGCAACGCCCCATTCAATGAGTGCAATAGGACTTCACAAGAACCATCTAATATGTACTCTGAAATTGAAGCGGCCATAGCCTCACTTAAGACCAAAAAAGCACCGGGGCCGGACCAGATCACAACAGAGTTGTCAAAAGCTTCCGGACCGGTGGGCATAGATGCCCTACACAAAATTTGTAATGAGGTATGGCGTACTGGTGAGTGGCCAAGCGACTGGACAAAATCAGTCATCCTGCCTTTACATAAGAAAGGCTCCACTTCGAAATGTGACAACTATCGCACCCTGGCTCTAATATCTCATGCCAGCAAGGTACTGCTACATATTATAAACAACAGAATTCGTCACTTTCTAGACTGGCAGATCCCTCAAGAACAGGCTGGGTTTGTAAAAGGTAGGGGAACTCGCGAGCATATCCTCAATGTCCGCCACTTGATAGAGAAGTCATATGAGTTTAACACACCTCTCATTATGTGCTTCATAGACTACAGTAAAGCCTTCAATTGCGTAGTCTGGCAAAGCCTGTGGAAGATACTTTTGGAGCTTGGAGTACCGCATCATCTGGTATCCCTAATTCGAGGCCTATACTCACAAAATAAAGGCATAGTGAAGGTGGACCAAACCATCTCTAACCCCTTCAGTTTCGGAAAAGGCGTAAGGCAGGGCTGCATTTTGTCTCCCATCCTTTTTAACGCATATGGAGAATATATTATCAGACGTACCTGTGAGAACTGGGAAGATGGTGTGACGATAGGTGGAACCAAGTTAACGAATCTCCGCTACGCCGATGACACTACTCTCCTAGCAGTCTCAGAGTCTGAAATGGTAGAACTCCTTGGAAGGATGGAACGCATCAGCAGGGAACTGGGCCTTCAAATCAACCACGCAAAGACCAAACTAATGGCGGTGGACCGTGCACATAAATTAGAGCTTACTGGCGCTCTTAATCTCGAAACGGTCGACGACTTTATTTACCTGGGCTCTAACATATCCAACACAGGATCTTGCGACAAGGAAATTCGTAGACGCATAGGCATGGCCAAGAATGCTATGTTTCAGCTCCACAAAATATGGAGAGATCGCACCATTTCGCGGAAGACCAAAGTGAAATTGGTCAACACGCTGGTCTTTTCGATTTGCGGGTAGCAGAAACGTGGACCTTGAGAAAGGCGGACCGAACTCGTATAGACGCCTTCGAGGTGTGGTGCTGGAGGAAGTTACTTCAAATACCCAGGACTGCTTTTCGCACCAATGAGTCCATCCTACGAGAGCTCAAAATAAAGACCAGACTCTCTACGACCTGTCTCCGCAGAGTCTTGGAATTTTTCGGCCATATAGCAAGGAAAGATGGCAATAACCTCGAACAACTGATGGTTACCGGCAAGGTGGATGGTAAACGACCTAGAGGTCGCAGCCCTTTGCGATGGTCCGACCAGATAAGCTCTGCTCTTGGTACAAAATTCCACGATGCGCTTCACTTGGCCAAGAATAGACTGAGATGGCGAAACATAGTCATGAAAAAGAGGTTTGCAAGGGTGGATCACGACCCTCAGTAATGAGGAACACGACTTGAGGAGGAGGATCCAGAACGTTTGTGAGATTCCTGTACTTATAGCTGTATGGTCAGTATCTAGGGTATCCACTGCTACATCCTACTCTATTTGTGCTGGGCACGGTAGGCTACTATAAACTGGAAGTAAGAAGGGAAGTAGCTCTCGCCACTTACTTATTTAAGATTATGCGTGGTTAAATACACAACCCAGGCGTTCTCGCGCACGATCGTGTTTGTGTGTACCGGGTACGTGAGCCGCCGCTGCTGTGGGAGTCGCGCTCGCACGTACCTGCTGCAGGTCGCGCACGCGCCTACTGCACTCAATATGATGTCACAACAGTTTGACTGCTTCAACTGTACTCTGAGTGAATTCACACGGGCCGCATTTTGTAAAAATGTCTCTTGTTAGTTGTAAATAAAACCGCTAATTATTAGTCTAAGATTTATGTTTAATTTAAGCTATTATACATACTATAACTGCACTATTGTATTAGGTAAGCCTGTGATGGTAGTGTATGTGTTTTTTTTTTTTTTAATTGTGTATTTTGGGGAAGTTAAAGAAATAATTTTCGGAAACTCCTTCTCTAATAAAAGTACAGGTAAAACTAACATAGTGATTAACGCAACATGAACTGGTAGGTCAGAACCGGTTCCCGGGCTGTCGCTGCAAGGCGTCGTGCAACACGAAGCAGTGCCCCTGCTACCTCGGCGTGCGCGAGTGCGACCCCGACCTGTGCTCCGCGTGCGGGGCCGACGCGCCGCACGCGCACGCGGCGCAGTACGCGCAGTACGCGCACGCCGCGCAGTACGCGCACGGCCACGCGCCAGCGCGTACTACGCTGCGCCCGCACGCGCCGCAGGTCTTCTGCAAGAATGTTTCCGTGCAGAGGTAAGAGACAAAAACCAACCCTTGCTTGTCCTTTGTTATTTCGGGTCGACACAACACGTTTTTTTCTTTCTATTTCCGCTGTCATTCGTGATGCTATTCATTCATTGCTTTTTCCTTCATATCATCGATGCGCAGCATTGCGGTTGATGTACTATCAGTATTTATTGTGTCGTACAATAAATACTGATAGTACATCAACCGGCCTAGCATGACCGCCGTAGAAACGGGCTATGTCTACGGAAGAATCGACAATTTGACAGATATTTCTATCGTCCCAAGCATGGCGATATTAAGAATGTAGAAAAGAAATGTTTCTTTTCTTCAGTCGACACAAGTCGACACGTCACGTCGAGCATGACGACCATATTTTCTCTTCTCTTAACATTTGGGTGTAGAAACATTACTTCAGACAAATGTCAAACAAGGCTTATTAAAAACGAAATACGAGAAATACGTTTCGTGGTTGCGTTGAGTTACGTTCAAAAGGTTGAAATGTTATGTAAAATATTTAGGTTTAATTTCGCGAAAAAGATCCAGGGCTGGATCCAGGATGCAGCAACACCATCCCGCCCACGAAAAATGAAAAACTCGTGCAATTGCCAACTTTTTTTGTTAACTGAACGTAATAATGTTCAGGGAATATAAACATCACGTGATACGTCCCCGTTGCTATGGAAAGAATTTCTATCTATGTCTTCGTAGAAACGCGAGTCGACGGTGCGCGCCATGCTCGGTCAGAAGAAATGTCAAGTTGTATAGAAAAGATTTCTTGTCGTTTCTTGGTAGAATAGAGATAGAACGGTCATGCTAGGGGGGCAGGTGAGATGCGTATCACATCCCATCTTAAACAACATTACCGTTATCCCATTACCCTATCACTTATCATCAATAAATACATTTAACACAACTGAATCTTAACTTAAATCTTAATTTGAAACTTTTTAACATTTTTCCACTAAAAAAGGAGTGAAAAGAAATCGAGACGCAATTTAAAAGCAACTTCTAATGCGACATAAATTATAGAAGAAAAAAAAAAAAATTGCCAAAGATCACAATGGTAGTTATATTTTTGCTAAACTAATTACTTAAATGATGCAGAAAAACAGTAAAATATAATTGACGCAAGTCGCCAATGTAAGTGACATACAACTCGTCCCCCACAGAGGACTGCACAAGCACCTCCTGCTGGCGCCGAGCGACGTGGCCGGCTGGGGCATCTTCCTCAAGGAGGCTGCGCACAAGAACGAGTTCATCTCCGAGTACTGCGGAGAGATCATCTCGCAGGACGAGGCCGACAGGCGCGGCAAGGTGTACGACAAGTACATGTGCTCCTTCCTCTTCAACCTGAACAACGGTGAGCTAGTTATTAAGCACCAATTTTCCATGTACGAAGTTCAGGGCTGTTAGGCCATGAGTTGCATGTAGGATACAGTAAAAACTCAGGACACAGTAAAAATCGGCTGAAATCCGCTGTGTAGACAAGAAATCCTATGTTTTTCGTCAGCCCTTATGTGGTAATTTCTAGGGATAATTAAGATACCAATAAACATTTAGTCAAAAAAGTATCAAGAAAGTTTGATATGTTTATGGTTCCAAATTCAATTTTTGTTTTCTTTTTTTTTTTGCTATTGTTAGATGTGCACAACTGTTTTCCATTTTGGCGCGCAGTTTGAGTTGCATCTGTTATTTAGATTAAATACAGTGCTGTTTTTAGTTGGATCATATCAAGTGTGTATTGCGAATTTCATAATGGACAAAAACATCGAACAAAGAGTTTGTCTTGCATCGCCAATAGAATTTCGTGTTCGGAAAATGTTACAGAAGGCTTACGGTGAATCGACTTTATTAAAAACACGTGCTTTTAAGAGTGTTCAAAAGCGGTCGAGATGTGATGGAAGATTTGCCTCACTCTGTGTAGTTAACATCGCAAAAGTGAAGGAAATAGTGACTGAAAATCCTCATTCAAGTTTGAGAGAGATAGCCGCTGAACTTTCTGAGTCTCACGAGTCGATCCATATCATTTTAAATAATCACTTGGGTATGAAACATGTTGCCGCTCGGCTAGTCCCAAAAGACCTGAATTTTCTCTAAAAACTCAATTACATAAGAGTCGCTGCGGACATGCTAGAACGAGTCAATTCCGACCCAACATTCATGAAACGCATCGTTACTGGTGACGAGACGTGGGTGTACTAGTTTGACATGCAAACTAGTCAACAAGCTCCGGAGTGGCGCCTTCCAACTGAACCGAAACCGAAAAAACCACGCCAAAGTCGATCAAAAGTCAAAGTCATGTTGACAGTTTTCTTTGACTATCGCGTTGTTGTGCACTCGGAATTCTTGCCGGTCAAACAGTAAATTAAGAATATTATTTGAGCGTTATGCGGCGTTTAAGAGAGCAAATTCGACGAAAAAAGCCAGATTGAGGAAAGAAAATTCTTGGATTTTGCACCACCATAATGCGCCATTGCACAAGGCCATCATAATGAAGGAATTTTTGACCAAAAACTCAACAAATACCATGGAGCAACCACATTATACGCCAGATATGGCTCCAGCAGACTTCTTTTTTTTTCCTAAACTCAAATTACCACTTCGTGGCACCCTTTTTCATTCGGTAGAATACATAAAAGAGAATTTACAGTGATAACTGAATTCAATTCCGGAAAAAGCCGAAAATAAAATAAGTTTGGATGAATAACTAACATTTTGTGTATTGATCGTGTCCCGGTACTTTCTTGGCAGAGTAGTACAGTGGTCAAAAGACTTACTGACATGCTCTAAGAGGATCAAACGTTTAAAATATTTGTCCATTGGTTTCAGACTTCGTGGTAGATGCGACCCGCAAAGGCAACAAGATCCGTTTCGCGAATCACTCCATCAACCCCAACTGCTACGCGAAGGTCATGATGGTGAACGGAGACCATCGCATCGGCATCTTCGCCAAGCGGGCCATACAACCCGGAGAGGAACTGTTCTTCGATTACAGGTATGAGATTCAAACTTATTTTAAAATTCTGTGAAATTTGTATAAGGAGAGCAACAATACTCATTCGACTCAGTTTCTGCTAAAATAAAAAAGACAAAATAAATCTTGTAAACTATAATACCGCTGCGGGGAGTGATGAGGCCGCATGAAAGTTGGGCGGGCCAATATCTGCATCTATCGACATCGGTCGGCGTTGTTCGATTGATGTGGTAGCTTTGGCTGATGGACGGATACCAGGCGATAAACAATTGATCGACCACCGATCGATCGACATCCTTCAACGTTGATTGATCGATTGGTGTAGTAAAAACTGTCGATCGACGTGTACTAATCCATACTACCATCGATCGATTGATTGGTGTGGTAACACCGCTTTCTATATTCAATCCCAATCCCTAATTTGCTGGTCGAGATTGATATTTGAATCCATTTCTTACTTTTAGTATTTCAATAACCGATTGATGGATCGCTATCCCGATCTTTTTTTTCAATCCATCTTTGGGAGGGCGCATCGGATTTTTAGATTGGTATGTGTATGAAAGTGACAGTTATGCGTTTTTTGTAACCGATCTCTGATTTTGACAAATTGATTTTTAAACGTTATTCATCTTTATTTGCGATCCTCAATTTTTTACCGATTGTACTGATAAAGGAGTGAAAATGGAAATTGATTCAAGTGGGATTGATTGGGATAGTAGCGACAGCGAACAAGAGAGAGCTGTGCCCTCCGCACGCCCAAAGGCGCCCACGGACATCCATAGAAAAGACTAATATTGCATTTCTATTAAGGCATTGGAAATATTAGTTATTATAAGCTTAAGCCTAATGTTGATGCTAAATATGCTAATTTGTATCTAATTGGAGCTGTGATAATAACTGTAGGTTATTGCATCATGTGTCTGTCTCCGCCGACAATATTCTAATGCATCATTCGCTCGTGCACAAAAACTAATCATAATACAGATGCCATTTTGAAGTGAAACTTCTTATGCGACTTCCAACAAGTTTAACGCTACCATGGAGGGGGAATATTTTCTATTACTCACTAAGAGATGGCAGTATTACAAGATTTGTGACTACGTAGTTCTACTAGGTACGCAAGATGGCGTGCAAACAGTCATGCATTCGACTCTTCGGTGTGACCAGTTTTCGCTCAATTTCTATGAGTAGAATAACCTCGATAAACTTATGTAATAAAAATAATACAACAAGTAAACAACAAAATATTATTTAGAAGCTCAATAAAATAACGATCAATAAAATAACGAGAGTGAATGCGTGGCACTCGAACGCATGCGTGTAGTATTACGAAGTTTCACTTCTTCCGCGCGGAGGGACTCCACGCACTGTTTTTTTTTCCTTTGTAGTATTTAAAGTCATCCACAGAATTCAATATTATTGGAGAAATCTCACTGTCTTGCTGGACGGAAACTTGACTGGTGAAACGTGGGTGTACGTACTGTTATACTGGAGTTTGGAAACGTCTTTTTAAAAAGAAACTAATTCTAGCTGAAAACAGCGTTTAATTAATTTAAAGATCTTGGTAAGGAATTAGTACAAAAGAAATAGAAAAGGATTTTGGGACTTCCGACCCGTACCGAATCCAATGAAGGATGACGTTTCTGACTAACTAAATGCTGACGAGGCAAGTCTGGGTGGCGGTCAGCCATCCTTCTTACAATAGCAAGGTATAACAGTACGTACAGTCAGCATCAAAAGTCGGTTAACACTTATAAATATTACACCAAGTTTTGTGCTGGTCAGTGTGATCTGATGTTATATTGTTTTGCGAATTTGTGTAACCATTGATGAAAATATTGTTATGTCTTTCACTCCAGTCTGTTAATATGGATCGTTCTAAAATTATGACGTCTTATAATTTTGGTTATGTTAAGCGACTTTTGCTGCTGACCGTACAACGACCAAGCTAGCTATGCAAAACCGGTTTATGCGGCTCTCATTGTACAGGAAATTTATACAAAGTCAGGCCATGTTACACTGGAAATGTATAGCCTGATATGTCGCCGTCTATACCACTGCCTAACGATTCGAGGTAAACAGGCATAATATCACTTATGTCTATTTACAGATACGGACCAACCGAGCAACTCAAGTTCGTCGGCATCGAGAGGGAAATGGAATTCTTATGAGAGCTAACCAAACAGTCCAAGGACAGACATCCCGCCGCGACGAGTTTCAACGAGCCTTCAACTTCGCAAGACTAGAAACTGTGTCAGTGATGTCGCTATAAACTGTTTTTTTTATGGACATCTTAGTTGTAAGCTATGACGATTGTTGTAAGCTGTATGTATTGTTTTACGGTACCCGGTTATAAATATGGCTTGTCGAGTTTTAGTTAACCGGCCGAATGTGATACGGACTTTCGCACGAATTCTCAAAATAGTTTAACTACTTTTTGTTTACATTTAAATCATGGAACACAAAAATATTTGCTACCGCTATTAGCAAATATTTGTGGTGCCACGGTATCTATTAAAACAAATATAGGCCAATTGACACCTTTTTACATATGGGATAAGATGTTATCATTGTTAACCGCCTTCAAAAAAAGGAGCTTATCAATTCGACCTGTATGTATGTAATATTATGGTCAGAAATGTACAGTTTTTGTATAAGTTAGACTATACCAGCTCCTAAACATTTGTGCCAAATTTCATAAGTGTATGTATGTTTGTCCACGCATATCTTAAAATGTGTAAGTTGGATTGCAAATTTTAATTAAATAGGGTTTAGTCTAACTTAGGGAACAATGCGCAATAAGTTTCATCAAAATCGGTTTCAGTAGTTATAAATCAAAATAGCTGTAAAAAATATGTCCAAGTATTCTGAATTGCGTATTTACAACTAACTTCTAGTTACAATGTAAAATTGATTCAAGAGAATTTTCGTGGCTTCAACTAAAAAGGGTAAAATAAAAAAGAGTTGAAAAAAGTTTTTTTATTTTTCTATAAAAGTTAATTGAAAAGTCACTAGCACTAACATGTATTTCTACAATTAGTAAAATTCAAAAAGTCTGTAAGTCGCGGGATCTAGTTTTTTAAGGTTCCGTAGTCTAATGGCAAAAAACGGATTAGTCCTGTCCGTCGGTTTGTTACAGCACATTTAACCCCGAGACTCTTCGCACTACACAGTTGACATTTAAAGAGCAGTTTGTTGTCTTCCATGACCCACAAAAAATAGGGGTGGTTCTCCACACATGTAACAGTACAAAAGTCAATGGTTGATGATGTTGATTTTATTAATTAGATTGTTAATTGGAAGTAGCTTTTATAGTGTGGCGTCAGCTGTTTTACGAGAACTTTCTAGATTACGTACGTGAATAGAATGTTCCAGTTGTTGTTGAGCCGTGAAAACGGTTCGAGATAGTTGTGGAACATTCCTTAATCACCCATTTGTCTTTGTCCCTACCTATAAGATACGGATAGATAAGTAACCACGCTTTATAATACGGAACCCGAAAAGTACTACTGAGAGCTTTGTCTTCATCACTCGTGCCATTTCTTCGTGAGTCTCCGTTTTAAGATATTTACGCCCGGGCCGGGTACTAAAGTTGTAATGTTACAATTATTGTAGAAACATTAACTGTACATAATTTACTTTTTTACAATAAACTTTTTCAATCATTGGATGTGTTGTTTATATTTCTTTATTTCATCCCCAACCACCTCCTCATTCAATAGCCTATGTTAGCCATAGCCGAAACTATAAATACCGAAACACTAGGAAGTGGCGAAGGGCGGGCGTTTTAAAAAAATACGGTTTGTACTCCGGGATTGCCGGCAGAAGTGTAAACTTGAATATTAACGTTGTGCATTTTTGATATTTTGAAATGGTTAGGGAATAATTTTCATTGTATAAACGTAGTATCATTTATGTGGTAAAATACAATATTCATTTATTGCGCTATCGTACACAAACATGACAATTTATACTACATTAATTAAAACACTTCAGAACTATTACAATACGTCTTAAAGCATTTTACCTCTTTGGAGATACCGAAGGTTTTGTTTGTGCATAAGGTAATTATCCAGTTTTGGAAACCCAAACTAAATGACAGATGTCATAAAGTTCAAATTCCTTCGTAACCGAATATCAATCCGTCTTACGAATTTACGATCGAGTTTAAAATTTTTTGCCGATCACAAAAGTGCACAACGTCGCTAAAGAAGTTTCACTTTAAAAAAAATATGTTTCTTTGGCTCAAATGCAGTTACATAGATTATATTGAGACATCCCCAGTAAGTACCTAATTAATAATACTCGTTTTAGGGGTTTCTCACTCTTTCCCTTAATCATAACAATATTGAGACTATTGCACAAATTATTACAAAAGGTAACTAAAAATTAATTTTTGGAAGAATTAAAAATTTAAAAAACCCCCGACACGAAAAAGCTCTACAAAACCTAAAATAAAATAATCCAAGCGTCTTAGCGTCGGGGGTCCGCTTTGTTTTGTGCTTGTACTAAGCGGTCTACTTAGCGGTCCCCCGACGCTAAGACGCTTGGATTATTTTATTTTAGGTTTTGTAGAGGTTTTTCGTGTCGGGGGTTTTTAAAATTTTTGTTTATTTTATTATAAATGTAGACTGATTAGGTTGCTTACTGACGCCGTGCAAAAGCGGTTTGGACCCAGTAAGCCACTATATCCTTTCGGTCTTTTCTCCTCTCTGTCTTGGTTAAAAGGAAAAGATTTCTGAAAGTAGGTACAGGTTAGTAATAAAAAGTATAGTTTTCTTACTGTAAGTAAGCCACTGATTCTATATAGGTCGACAGTGGGATATGTGTATGGTTTATAGTACCTACATAATTTTTAAGAGTGATCTTTGGGCTCTTTCTAACTCAAGTAGGTAATTTAGTTTTAGCGGCTCCTCCCCAGACTGGAAAATAGTATGCAATAACTCGATATACAAGGTGTTGTTTTGCATCCTCGTCAAATTCAAGGAGGTAACTATGCTAATGATTCTCATCCCGAATCAATAATAAAATGGGTAGGTATTTTTTTTTTCTTATTTACGGGAATCGGTGAGTGTGAACCACCCGTGTTTTAAACGCGGACCGTCTGGTTCTCGCCCTACAACCTCGCTTACACACATACAAACAATCTCAATCATTTATTCGATAATTTATTATTCCCTAAACCACGAGGGGGTTATTCTGAAATATTGACAAACTTAAACAATATTAAAAATCAGCGTTTATTTATAATTAACTTAGTACCGTAAATTTAATTGATTATTTATGTCTTTTGTGACCACCTCCTGAAATTTGACGAGAATGCAAAACAACACCTTGTAGATATATCGAGCTCACTGTACTTCTGCCGTAAAGCGAATCTATCCTCGTGGCTAAATAATAACAGCCTCGGATCAATCTTCTTGCCTAGGTTGGTCTTTGGATGGGTGACCACACATTACATACAGAGTTTCCTGCGTGCTTCGGAAAGCACTGAAAACTATTGCTTCCGGTTGTCATTTGTAGATCTTTGATAGTCATTACAGGCAGTCAGAGGCCCGAAAGTCTGACAACCAGTCTTACCAAGGGGTATTGTAGTTACCAACCAAGTTGGTTAATTGCTAGCTGGGTTGTGGAGGTCAGATAGGCAGCCGCTCCATATAAAATACTGGTATTGAGCTGGAGCAGATAGCCCATTGTAGAAACATGAGTCCCATAAAGTTTTACATGGCATCATACACTGTCACCCTTCTGAATTGCCATAACAAACACTGCCCCCGCTCCATATTCTCGGATAAATTGTTTGCTCAGATTAGATTGTATAATGATAAGAGATACCAAATCATTTTTAAGTATGATTGTGTAATTATTTTTATAGGGCATTCAGTCAACCTATTTCTGACTGCAAGTAAAACAACACACATAAGTATAAAAGCGCGGGTGAAAGTTGTCAATAATTTTGACAACGTGAAACCACGCGCGATGTTTTGACTCAAAATATCTCTACCCATCCTATTTTTTGCGGCCACCCTAACGGGTCATCTAAGCTTTACTGTTATGTTATACCGAAAATAAAACACCAGAATTGCTCAATAGAGTGTCATATTATATTAAAATAACAAACAGTAACAACATTAAGGTATGCTTTAACACACATTTGTACAAAACTCATTTGAACTGCAAATAATTTCTTCTAAAAGTTTCTTCAAGACTATATTAAACTTCGGTTGATCACATTGTAACTAAAACACTGAACTAACTTACAATACTCTAATAATAGGCTCGAAGCCTGATAAGTTCTCTTGACTGGTGTTCACAGACCAATGTTTTTATTTTTATATCCACAATAAGGTATATCTATGAAATTATTATGACTGAAGTCAAAGGTTTCACAAGACGAAAAAAACCTACATGGTAAGTAAGTTTTATAGAGGCTTTCATGTCTTTTACAAAGCAATATAATAAATAATAATTCGTTAAACTTTAATATCACATTTGCCAAACCAAACAGACTTACGGGATAGCTTGGTCAATATTCAACATTAAGTCTGTGAAGACATTTCTTATTCACAGGAACCGTCGGCCCATCCATCTTTCCACCGTTCGTTAACTCTGGAGCAGTCAAATGTTGGTTTACCAAGTTTGACATTCACAGTGTTGTGACGTTCACACAGCCATTTTGCTAGTGCATCCTGAGTTTCTGTCCGTGGTGGGTTAATTTTCAAGCTGAAAAATATTTTTGATTACTATTTGGGTTTTACACATTAATTACATTACATTCTAGATAAAAATATATAAATATGTTACTGCTCTTTAAAATCCTGCATTAATCAAATTTCCACACAGGACATTTGGACAGCAGCGTTCTCTGTGCTTTTGCAACAACGATGCTGCGATCGCTAACCCGCCTGCAAAGCGTGGCGATTATGGCAAAACCCCCCTTATTAGCGCAATACAAAAATGGCCCCTAGTACCTGGCAGCCCGTCTACCCTCGACTATGGTAGCGATCGATGTTACGGCGTTGCAAGGGGTGCGAAGAATCTCCGGTAGGGGTCCGGCTACCTATACCGACGACTTGACCTGGCAACATACAACACGCGAACACTCCGGACCGACGAAAAGATCACGGAACTCGAAGAGAAATTGAGCAGGTTGCGATGGAGTATTGTGGGATTATCTGAAGTCCAAAGACAGGGGGAGGACACGATGATCTTGAAATCCGGCAACCTGCTCTATTTCCGAGAGGGTGACCGGCAGTCTTAGGGTGGTGTTGGGTTTATCGACCTCAAGTCCCTTGTGAATAAAGTGGTGAAGATCGAGAGTGAGTCGACCAGGGTGGTGTACCTTATATTCAGAATATCCTCAAGATATTCGCTGAAGGTCTACGCCCCAACCTCGGTACACCCCGACGGCAAAGTGGAGACCATGTATGAGGATATCTCTAAGGCCATGCATGGTTTCAAAACTCATTTCACCGTTGTCATGGGGGACTTTAACACGAAACTGGGGAGACGAGACGAGTATGAGCTGCAGGTGGGGCATTTGGGGTTGGACGTCGCAACCACCGGGGACACCAACTGGCTAATTTTATGGAGAAGGAGGGCCTCTATATGATGAACTCCTTCTTCAGAATGCGTGAGTACAGGAAGTGGACCTGGCAGAGCCCTGATGGTGCAACTAAAAATGAGATTGACTTCATCATGTCAACCAAGAAGCAAATGTTAAATGATGTCTCTGTGATCAATTCAGTGAAAACCGGGAGCGATCACCGCATGGTAAGAGGCGCATTGAACATAAATATTAACCTTGAAATTTCTCGACTGATGAAGTCTACGCTCCGACCAGCACAGATCCAGACCCAAAACCCCGAGAGCTTTCAGCTTGAAATTTAGAATCGTTTCGTAAGGCATGGTACAGGTGTGTGGTGGTACTCTTCTTTAAAAAGGGCGACAATAACCGGTTGAAGAACTATAGGCCCATCTCACTTCTAAACCATGTCTACAAGTTGTTTTCAAGAGTCATCACGAATCATCTCGCGCGCAGGTTTGACGATTTACAGCCGCCCGATCAAGCCGGATTCCTAAAAGGCTTTAGCACCGTAGACCACATACATACGCTGCGACAGGTTATACAGAAGACCGAAGAGCACAACCTGCCTCTCTGTCACGCCACCATGTCAGACCGACTTCAGGACCAGACCTTGGAACCTATCCTTCTGCAGAGAGGTGTGAGACAGGGAGACGTCATATCTCCGAAACTGTTCACCGCTGCACTGGAAGATGTCTTCAAGGTTATGGACTGGAGAGGGCCAGGCATCAACGTCAATGGCGAGTACATATCTCACCTTCTATTTACCGACGATATAGTGGTCTTGGCTGAGACCATGGAGGACCTCAGTACAATGACCTCAGTAAGGCTTCCCAAACAGTGGGTGTTAAAATGAACATGGACAAAACCAAAGTCATGTTGAATGCCCATGTAACACCCACTCCTATCAAGATCAGAGACTGTACACTCGAAGTTGTAGACGATTATGTCTACCTGGGACAAACGGTCTAGTTGGGGAGATCTAACTTCGAGAAAGAGGTCAATCCTACTCGGCTGGGAAGCGTTCAGGAAGTTGTGTAGTAACTTTTCGTTCAACTTACGGCAGTGTCTCAAGACGAAAATCTATCAGGCCCGAAGGCTCCTAAGAAGCCGATTCCTGCCGGCTTCCCTTTGGGAACAAGGCACTATACGTAGTGTCTAGTGTCTACTGTAGTCAAATAGTAAATTATGTACACATCTAAGGTTATCACATCACAGTACAGACATTAAATACATCATAGGATTGAAAACATTACATAAATGCCAGCATTTTTCATGTCAACAAAGAAAGCAACATGTGGCGCCAGTAAGCCGACGCTCGGGTGTCAGAATTCAGAACTAAATTCGTATGAACGCGGACACGTGACTTCGCAGCTATCAGCAGCGTTTTGTAAGGACTAGGTAAGCCGAAGATTTTCGAGTTACGACAGGGAACTTTCAATGTTTGTATGTATAGGAAGCTAAATTAGAACCACTTCCCGATGCCCGATTGAGCTGAAATTTGGCGCACACCTTTGGTTCTAAGAACAATACATTTTTATGACAGACATAACTTAATCCTGCAGCCAGGATCGTCTCCTCACGAGGGAACTCCTCAACGTTTAATAGCACAGACACGAAACTTTGCATACGAGTTCATATTTGATGGATGATCATGTTTTGTATCATGAACTTATCCTGCAGCCAGGATCGTCTTTGCACGAAGGAACTCCTCAACGTTTAATAGCACAGACACAAAACTTTGCATACGAGTTCATATTTGATGGATTCACATGAATTCTATCATGATCTCATCCTGCAGCCAGGATTGTCTTCTCACGAGGGAACTCCTCAACGGTAAATAGCACGGACACGAAAATTTGTATGCACGTTCATATTTGATGGATAAACACGAATTCTATCATGATCTCATCCTGCAGCCAGGATTGTCTTCTCGCGAAGGAACTCCTCAACGTTTAATAGCACAGACTCGAAACTTTGCATACGAGTTCATATTTGATGGATACACATGAATTATATTATGATCTCATCCTGCAGCCAGGATTGTCTTCTCACGAGGGAACTCCTCAACGGTAAATAGCACGGACACGAAAATTTGTATGCACGTTCATATTTGATGGATAAACACAAATTCTATCATGATCTTATCCTCCAGCCAGGATCGTCTTCTCACGAGGGAACTCCTCAACGTTTAATTGCACAGACACGAAACTTTGCATACGAGTTCATATTTGATGGATGATCATGTTTTGTATCATGAACTTATCCTGCAGCCAGGATCGTCTTTGCACGAAGGAACTCCTCAACGTTTAATAGCACAGACACAAAACTTTGCATACGAGTTCATATTTGATGGATACACATGAATTCTATCATGATCTCATCCTGCAGCCAGGATTGTCTTCTCACGAGGGAACTCCTCAACGGTAAATAGCACGGACACGAAAATTTGTATGCACGTTCATATTTGATGGATAAACACGAATTCTATCATGATCTCATCCTGCAGCCAGGATTGTCTTCTCGCGAAGGAACTCCTCAACGTTTAATAGCACAGACTCGAAACTTTGCATACGTGTTCATATTGGATGGATAATGACGATTTGTATCATGAATTCATCCTACAGCCAGGGTCCTCTTTTCATGAGGGAACTCCTCAACGGTTAATAGCATAGACATGAAACATTGTATTTATACGCGTTCACTTTTATGAATAAACATATTTTCTATAGTTCCTGTGCATTTAATCGTTACAATACATAAGTTATGAAAAAAAGATCAAGTTGGGTCCTTCGAAAATTTTTGTGTATACTGATCATGGGTGACATTTTCGTGGTTTTCGGGGTCGCTGACAATCAAAATGAAATTTAAAAAATGCGATGACGAATAAAAGGATTGTGTGGTTTTATGAAACCACGGTAAAAGTGAAACTTTTTTTCACACTATAGCGCGGAGTAGACCGCGGAGTAGGGATAAAGTGAAAGGCGCTCGTCAGAGCGCCTTTCATTTTATCCCTACTCCGCGGCCGATCGTCACGCGACATGCAACACACAGACGAAAAAGTTTGAGACGATGTAATAAAAGTTACACTTTAAAAACAAAATTAATGATCTCATTTTTTTCGTCGGCTTCCCCTAACAAAATTTTGACCCTTCGCCACTGAAATCTATGACCAGTGTGTGTTGCCAGTGATCACATATGGGACCGAAACATGGTCACTCACAATGGGTCTCATCACAAGGAGTCACCCAAAGGGCAATGGAGACGGCTATGCTCCAAGTTACCTAGCTTGATCAAATCAGAAATTAGGAAATCCGCAAGAGAACCGAGATTACCGATGTAGGCCAAAGAATTGCCAAACTTAAGTGGCAGTGGTGACATTGCTCGCAGAACGGATGATCGATGGGGCCGAAAAGTTCTGGAATGGCGACCGCGAACCGGAAAATGGAAGGTAGGTACTTCATAAATAGGTCAATAATACAATTTTTGGTATACATACTCTTCTTGGAAGTCAAGTGCACAGGGTTCACATGGGTAGAACTGGGCAAAGATATTGAAGAACTGTGCCATTTCATCAGACTGCTTTTTAGTTGGGGTCTTAGGGAAATAGGAAGCCATCGAGTGGAGGAACCCCCATGTTGACCTGCCAATCTCATCCTTGTCTAGTGGACAGTCCTTCCGCCGTGGAGGTGGCTAAAAATGTACAAGTTATTACATTAGTGATTCAACAAATCATTCTGTTAAAATAGCTAGTTTCTAACAAGTAAAAATTTATTACTCACATCAGAACAAAAATGAAAATTCACAATGGCAAGACTATAACATAAAGTCAATATGTTGTGAAACCTTATAATTGTTTTGAATCAAGGCAATACATCTATTTATCCCTAAAACATAATGTGTTGTGACAATCAGCTGTTGCATCTTGGTTGCATCATTCTAAGATAACCATCAGAATACTATGACAAAGTGATATTCAAAGTGACAATTATCACGAGAGAAAGAAGCAATTTAGCTGTATCTAAGAAACCCACAGTGTCTTCAGGCCAGAACACCGGTATGAAGTTCACTAGAAACTTTTACAATTACGAAACATAACCTCACCTGTTTGCTTTTAGGCGGCGATGAGAAAGTCACTTTATTCTGTTTTTTAGCCCAACTCTGGAAGTCTGAACAAGCCCTGCATGGCTTGTCTTCATCAGCATGAGCATGAGCAGACATCTTCGCTGATTGGAGACTACGTTTTTGCCCATGTAACTGATCGCAGTATTGAAACTTGTGTTTGCTACTGAAACTACATTACAACCACTTCTGTGCGTTCAATGATGACGAGTTATGAGCACTGTTGTCTAAAATTAATAATTCCAGAATATATATTTGTAAATTGCCGGTTTTTGAAATATTATCTATTTGTGCTCCTGCTGAAGTGCTGACTAAAGTCAAATTTGTTGTGTCATTTTGGCACGTGAAGTTGACACAATTGCGTTAGTGTTGGTAGGTTTGAAAATTAAAATGTGTCAAAAGCTCTGTCAATGTAGGGAAACCGAAAACGAATAAGTATGGAGGCAGCAAACAGCGAATTTAACAACAAGATTTTCTGCAACATTTTTGCAAATATTCACATACAGCACACTACGGGAATTTAAAACACACAGAGACATGAATTATATTGATAAAAATCACACTAGAAAACACAACCACGCAATAGAGATACTCACACACATTGACAAAATATAGTGGATGCATGTCCTTTTTTTTTTGTGAATTTTCAATCTAGGAGGTTGTCGTCTGCGTAACCGGACTGTCCTGTGAGTGCCTTGAGTGTAAGGCCTCCAGCCAGGGTATATAACTTACAAACTAAGCGACTACACGCTAAGGGCTTAACGCGTCGCTGGGAAGGACAGAATGGGGACAGGATGGATCTGAATGATATCATTATTTATGGGCTGATTTAAAACTACTGGCACAGCATCGCGGGCTGGCTCCAGCGAGGGTCGGGGAAGGCATGGACCGGGTCGTCGCGACGGACCTCGACGGCGATGTCGGAAAGACGGCGGTTCGTGTCTGAACTTTTAAGAGTGCTAGTCTCTTTGCTATTCTCCTGGAGGAGGGTGATAGCATCATCAGGAGTGACGAGGGTATGGCTCGGACGTCGACGGAACTAGTGCGCGAGGGTTCGTAACGGGCGGCTGCTGCGGTCAGGGGATTACGGTGCTAATTAATGGCATTATCGAAGAAACGCTTCGAAAGACGTTTTATAAACTGAAGGATCAACGACGATGCATGTCCTACGATCAAAGAACTTATATACTAACTGGAATGAGTGCAAACAAAATGACATAATCAAAAAACCAATAACTTTATCTCTAATGCGTAAGAGTTCCTATTAGTTTTTTGTAACTTAATACGAATGCCAAAGTCCTTGTCTTGCAATTGCCAGTAAAAGAATGAAAAGTAAATAGAAATCGGAAATAGCTAAACTAGCATATCGTAACGGGATTAATTTAATATTCAAATTGTCGCTATCACTGTGGTGAAGCTGTGTTGTTGTGTAATAGTGAGGGCTTAGCTGGATGTGGAATTTCCTTTTTCAGGTAAGTTCTTTTTATCCTTGTTTACAAATTAAATTACGACTACGGTGACAATGCTCTAAATCTATAGACGAGGATCTTGAAAATATTGTAAAGAATACCCCCTGCTACCACGTAGGTGATCCTACAGCATCCCCTTATTAAGTAGATGTCGGCTTCTTAATTTTTTTTTACATCCCGTAATTTTGAATAAACTTCAACCGGGTGCCAGCAAGTTATAACACAATAAAAACTATCCAAAATAATGGATACCCTATTAGAAAAAGATGGCATCCACTCTTAAAGTTTTCGCGCTCAGAACGGTTTTGAGTTGCTCGTACTCATTCCAGTTAGTATATAAGTTCCTTGCCAAAATCAAACAAATATGTATATGTAAATAAAATAATTATGTGAATGCAAAATAATAATCATTTTCAACAAACGCATTTAATTTTTATTACAATCCAAACTCTGCTCTCTTCTCTTATGTTGTTTGTTTGTGTAAAGACTACATAAATAAAAGCCAATTTATTGAAATTTTTATATATTTCTCGCAAATAAATTCATTAAAATGTGAACTCAGTAACATGGAATCGATTTAAAATAGTAAGTACTGTTGGGTTTTATTCAGTTCTTAAACACTGAGCACTTAACAAAACATAGAAATGACTAGGTCATATAAATATAGGAATTATTATATTTTATAGCAAATACTAAACTTAAATTACTTAAACTTCATTGGTTGTTTCGAGGGCTCAACTGGAGGTATTTTCACAAGTGGCAACAATTTCTGTAACAAAAAAGTTTTTATTTGTTTTTCATACTTAGTTAAAAACCAAGACTAGGAATAACTTAGAATACCAAGTCTCGGGTTTACTAATTTTCCGTATAGTCTTTTGGGTTCCCGCTTTAACGCTTTTAGTCCTACCACAGTGTTGTTACTTGCTATGGTGCAACGGTAGTGATTTCACAGAGTGATCGTGCGAAGGGTCGTTATTTTTAAGAAAAATGTTCAAAGTTTACTTCAAGGTTTTAGAGTTTTATTTTGACACTTGAATGACATTGTCAGACCTGTGGAAATTAAAAAAAAAAGATGGCTGCATTAGTTCCGACTATAGCCACGCGCCAAACAAAATCACGATGAACTATTTTAAGTAGTTACACTGTGGTAATACAAGTCATTGTTTACAGTAGCGTCAGTGTGAGCAGTAACTTACTGTCTACGATGGCGCGCAGTGCGGTGACGGCGGGCGAGGCCGGCAGCTCGCTGAGGAAGTCGCGGCCGTCGTCGCAGCAGCGCGCCAGGGTGGGGTCCAGCGGCAAGCTGCCCAGCAGCGCCGCGCCCAGCTCCGCGCACATCTGTGCCGCGCCGCCCGTCGTGGCGGGGAAGATCTCGCTACGGGTCTGGATACATAAGTAATGTGCAGAGGTCAGACGTATTCTTAAAAATCTTATTTAACAGTTACAATGACGTATTCCTAGATTTGAGTTGGTCACATGTTACTTACTTCCTTGAAGTTTAGGCAAACAATAAATTAATACGCCTCAGGCGACTTAGTAGTTGAATAAACTAGAATATACATATACTGCATCTGTCATGCTTAATCGATGATTTGATTAGCAAGTTTTAAAGCTATTCTAGAAATATTTGTCTGTCGGCCCCTCGACAAGGATCGCCTCCATCATAATCGATGAATGATTGGAAAGTGCTAATCCACAGACTATATGAAAAAAAAAACAACTTTAGATGTGATCAATTCGACGACACGGTTGGCGCAATGGTTGAGCGACCGACTGCTGCGCTGCGTGTCGCGGGTTCGATCTCCGCACAGAACAAATATTTGTATGGCCTACAAATAGTTGTTCCGCGTCTGGCTGTTTGTGTATGTGAGTTTAAATGTTTGTAAACGCACCCACGATACAGGAGAAATTCCTAGTGTGGGGCAAAATTTAAAAAAATATGTGCCAATGTTACCTTGCTTTTAGGACAGATGAACAGGGACATAATTCTCCAAGACTCCTAGTACAGGAACTCTCAGCTTTGAAAAGAACTGCAACTCCTTTCTAACATCCAGTACTTGGGCTACTTTCTAAGGCTACTTTCTGATATGACCCCTAGGGCTTCACTGATGTAAGTAGTTACCTTGCAGTTAGGACAGATGAACAGAGACATATTCTCCAGGACCCCTAGCACGGGCACTCCCAGCTTGGAGCAGAACTGCAGCTCCTTCCTGACGTCGAGCAGGGCTACTTCCTGCGGGGTGGTGACGACTAGCGCTCCCGTTAGGCCGGCTGATGTTAGGTACTGAACTGCTGACAGGTGCTCGTCTGATGTGCCTGGGGAGGAGGAAAAATATGGATTTTGTAAGCGAAAAGAATTATTCGGTCCGCATACGCTCTGACTTCACTATCCGTAGTCATATACATGGATGAACTTCTTACTGCTTATTATGGCATAGTAGAATCCCACTTACGTTACGGAATAATATTTTGGGGAAATTCAACCGAAAAAGGAACAGTTTTTAAAGCCCAGAAAAGATGTTTACGGGCGATCCACCGATAGTTGCATGCCTTACTTTTAACATCACAAAATACTAACACTACCCTGTCTGTACATAATGGAAATAGCTGTGTTTGTGAAGTCGGACCCAAGTCGTCTTAAGCGTCTGGCTGACGTAATTCCACGTAATAGATGCGACAATAACCTAGTATGTTCCCATCCTGCCAAAACGGCTTTAATGCGCAAGAGTGTCTACTGCATGGGTCTGGTCATTTACAATAAGTTACCTAAACAATGGAAAGAATTACCGCTATCGTTGTTCAAAAACAAGGTCCGAAGTTTATTAACGCATAAAGCATATTATCATCATCATCATCAGCCTATAATGTTCCCACTGCTGGGACGCAGGCCTCCTCTCTATGAGAGGGAATGGGCTGTAATCCACCACGCGGGCCCAGTGCGGGTTGGTAGATGTCACATGTCTTCGAATTTTTAGTTCTAGGACATGCCGGTTTCCTCACGATGTTTTCCTTCACCGTTTTTGAGAGCAGCGGTGAAGAAATAAAATACACAAAGTAATGCGCCTGCCTGGGTTCGAACCTACGACTTACTGCTCGTAAGTCGGGGCTGCTACCACTGGGCCACCGCTGCTCCCAAGCATATAGCATATTATACTGTGAACGAATTTCTTACTGGGAAAGAATTTTCACACGCACATACTGACAGACACTATCCAGCTTTTTTTTTTACATTTTTGTAAATATGGCTAGCTTAGTTTAACGAATTTTAATATTTTACTTTGAGGATTTTATTATTTTGTCTCACCTATTTTATTGGCTTGATAGGGTTAATTGTAGTGATAAAACCGAAATACATAATCTGTAGAAATTTCAACTGGCTAACTATAACGGTTCATGAGATACAGCATGGTGACAGATGGACAGCGAAGTCTCAGTAACAGGGTCCCGTTTGACCCTTTGGGTATGGAACCCTAAAAATGAATTAAGTAATTGAAATGATTTTATTAATTTATGTTAATGGTTGTAATTTTGTGATTTTATTTAAATTATTACAATATACATGGTGTAACGGAAAGGCATACTTAAGGGTGTGTCACAACTCATCAAACTGAACATGTTTCTCCATCGTGCAAACATCGTAATAGCAAAAAAAAAATATCTGCTGCCCCATGCAAAATTTCAATACTTATTCGACCAAATGTATGGGGCAGCAGATATTTTTTTCGCTATTACGATGTTTGTCCGATGGAGAAACATGTTCAGTTTGATAGTCTGTAGCACACCCTTAAGTATGTACAAGGTGTTGTTTTGCATCCTCGTCAAAATTCAGGAGGTTGTCACACAAGACATTAATAATCAATTAAAATTACGTTACCTAGTTAATCAGTTCATAAGTTTGTCAGTATTTCAGAAAAACCCTAAATATGGTTTAGGGAGTAAGAAATTATCAAATAAACGTTTGAGATTGTTTGTATTTGTGAAAGCGCGGTTAAAGGGCGAGAATCAGACGGCCCGCGTTTAAAACGGGGTTCACACTTACCGATTTCCGAAGTTTTGAAAAAAAAATTACATACCCATTTTATTAATAATTCGGGTCGAGAATCATTAGCGTAATAACCTCCTTGAATTTGACGAGAATGCAAAACAACACCTTGTATATACCCTTTCCGTTACACTCATCATCATCATCATCATTAGCCTATTATGTTCCCACTGCTGGGACACAGGCCTCCTCTCTATGAGAGGGAGTGGGCTGTAATCCACCACGCGGGCCCAGTGCGGGTTGGTAGATGTCACATGTCTTCGAATTTTTAGTTCTAGGACATGCCGGTTTCCTCACGATGTTTTCCTTCACCGTTTTTGAGGGCAGCGGTGATGAAATAAAGTACACAAAGTAATGCGCCTGCCTGGGTTCAAACCCACGGCTTACTGCTCGTAAGTCGGGGCTGCCACCACTGGGCCACCGCTGCTCTCTGTATATGTTATTCCGAAAGAGTGTGTCTTAAAATAAACATAGAAAAACCAGTCATGCTGAATGTAACACCCACGACGATTATGTCTACCTGGGACAAGCGGTCCAGTTGTGTAGGTCTAAGTTTAAATCACTATTTTGTGGTTTTTTTTTTATTTTTACTACCCCCCCCCCCCCCTAACATGACCCCCTGGTCATGTTACAATCCCTTGTATTTTTCGTGTGAGACAAGTACATTTGAATGGGAGGGTATAAAAGTGGTCTAAAAACCTCGTGTGATTTTAGGACTATGGTCAAGGTATTTTTATATTTTCTCATTACTGATACTCTGTAGGTCGGAAGTTGCCTGAAGAGCGGGTTGAAAGTAATACTTTTCTTCCCTAGGGAGAATCGCTTTCAACTGACAGATGCCAAATTATAAAAAAAAAAAACTAGTTCTATTTTCACATTTTTATTGAACCATGTTCCAACTTTCTATGCAGCCACGATGTAAGATTGAAATATCTTAAAGTTAAGTATTGATTAAAGAATCTATATTTTTTTAATAATTTTATTATAATTTAGTTTAAACAATTGCTTTAAAATAACATAGATTTGGGCAAAATATTTACCGTTTTTTCAATGATGAAAATGAAAAATAATGGCTGAATAGCGGGCTGGCCACAGAAAAAAAAAAACAAAATAGGCGGGAAAAGTTGTTGATTTATGTCAAATAAAATTTACTAAATTTTCCTTTAGCTAATTCATGTTTTTATTTTTACTTTCCTTGTATTCGTAATGAAAAGCACAGTGTTTATCTCGGGTTAAAGACTTATTTATTCCCGTCTCGGGACTAAATAAGTTGCTTTCACCCCTAGGGTAACAATGTACTATTAAAGGAAATGGGTGGGGTTATTCTAGATTACTTCAAGACCTATCTCCTAATCTTTTCGAATCCTGCACTTGATAAGTTAGATTGCTATGTTGTAACAAAAATACTTAAAGATAAGTACACTTACCTGGTGGCGTATCTATTAGGAGATAATCCAGGTCTCCCCAGTCAACTTCACTTAAAAACTGTTTGATCATGCCTGGAAACAACATTCACGTATTACAATACAGCTCCTAATCTCGTCACTTCTATTTGATAAATACTGGGTTCCTTTTAGTTGTCATCCCACTGCTGAGCAAAGACTTTCCCCCAAGACCTCCAGTTCTTTCGATCCAGGGCTAATGTGGGCCACTGGGTATTGGTTCTGTTCAGGTACTCCGACTATCTTTAACACTATCGGTGCTAAGTTCATATAAAGTCAAAGTCAAAAAGTCAAAGCATTTATTTCTATTAGCCCATTACAGGCACTTTTAAATTCATGTTTACTTGTCTGCGCAAGTCATCTAGCTACATATAAAAACACTCGGGAGGCGAGTTGTACGCACACGAACAAATGATTGTTAGACCCATATTATGCTGGATGCTTAGCACAGAAAGTGACTATAGTGAGGGAAAATAAAGGGAGACTATATTGACCAAACATGTTACTTTTTACAATGGATTTGGGTAACTTGAGAAAAATTAAGTAATTTAGTGACATGATAGATTTGTATCTCTGATTAATCAAATGTGTTTTGGCCGGAAAGTTTTGGAAATTATCATGTATGTCTGCCCGTCGGTTCCGTTTGTCTAAATACTTAGTAGGTACTTACCATTTTTCTTAGGTCCTCTCCATATGACCGCGTCGTCGGGACTGCCTAATAGGAACCCGATCGACATCAACGACAGATTGTCTGTAACATACTGTGAACAAAATGAAATATTTATGATTAGTTACTAAACTGCACTACACTTCTGCCTGACCCTTCGGGGAAAACAGGCGTTATGTTATCTATCCTATATCATGTTATTTACACCCAAGTAAACCTATCACATAATCCTATCCATAATCATTAGCTGGTGACAGTACATTAGCTCTTCGTGTGATTTTGCAAGTGGATAAATTCATGGGCAATTGGCATGACGACCATGTTAACAGATACCTAAATTATTCAAAGCATCCTTTGGCATTCGGGAAATTTTAATAAAGAAACAAAAAAACATTGAAATTACGATTCTACATTTTTCAAACGAATACAAGCTTGATTTGTGTGTCTGTGAACTGAAATGCGACATCGCGTTGTTCCGAACTCGAGCCGGAGTTTTCCATGATGTTATAATGGGTGCAATCGTAACGTAATAAACTAGAGTCGAAAAAACTGATTAATTCAAGCGCAGTATGATATACTATTTTCAGTTTTTGACGCCAATCGGCCAATTAGTAAAATGTTGTTCGCACTGCTTCCTTTCGGCGTAAGTCGTAAAAAGAATATAGACGCCTCATACACGCAGCGTTTACCTACGCTATAGTTTCAAATAAATTACAGATTTCAGATCTGCTAGAAATAAGAATACTTACAACCGGTGACCATCCTGACCCTGAGTTGTGAACTTGTTCGCCTCTTACTCCGAGCACACGAGGTTGACTGGGCCCACAGATATCTGCATCTAATATACCCACCTGGAAATAATCAAGTTTTTATTAAAATGTTGTTTTTATCAGTTACAGTTTCTTTTATTTAGACATCGCTACGCTACAAGGGAAACAATACAATGGTCAGCCCCTAATGGTTTGTGATCGCAATAATATCCGCCAGGCGGGTTGGTTTTAGCTGTTATTTTGAACAATAGTTTCCTTTAGCATAATATTGCTATGACTGCCCACAAATAATAATTAGGTACTTGTGAATGGGAACCCTTTCGACTGCCTCGTTGGTCTAGTGATCGCAATCGCGACTGCTGAGCATGAGGTTCGATTCCCAGGTCGGGCAAATTGTTATTGGGTTAATCCATCAGGAATTTCTCAGTAGCTGCCACACATAAGTTGAAAATCAAATATAAGGCGAGCGAAGCCGCGGTCAAAAGCTAATTAAAAATATCGTTTTCGTAGACGGCGTGTAAGCGTGTATACAAAACAACCATGCATACAACAGCTTATGCATCAACCATAATAAATTACCCCATAAAACCTGACCTATATACGAAGCACGAAGGTTGTACCAGGCTGTGCCACCCTCTGTACTTTGCGAATCCTTTGCCACCGCGCCTTTGGAATCGATACACGTGTGTCTGTGCCCAGTTCTCTATTCGAAAAACAAAATATTTTGCCGCGAAAATGGATTTCGGAAACACGTATGAACGACGCTCGAGATATAATAGGGTAATATTAATAATTTTAATTATTCTTCATCCACTGATAATCGTGTACTTTTTGTCGCACAGTGACGTTTAAATTGGTGTGTAATTGAGCAGCTGGCACTTTCGTAGTAAATTAATAAACAATCAATTTAGGAAATGGGGCATGCTTGTTGTATTTTTGTTTAGTGCACAATAATTAATTGTGATAAATTCTTAATATATCCATCCAAGTGAAGTGTGTACAACAATGCGGTGTTTTTTGCCCGCCGATTCGTTGACATTTTTAAAGCGCTTCTTACTGGTTTATTTTTAATATAGCCCGGGATAACAGAAGGGTTATCCAAGGGGTCAAATACGTCCCCTATCACCCATTGTAAATTGCAATGGCCATCAATTAAATAAATTAAACCCAAGAAGTCACCCAAGTGCAATTAAAGTGCAATTGCCTTTGGAAAGTTCACTGGCTTCCAGAGATAAATATGTTGATTGATTGAGAACATGTTTTTTTTCTTTTCTATTAGATATTATGCCTACTTTCAGTGGCACCACGCGACATTATATAAAAAAATCGCGCTGTTGGATTTGGAAGAAAATCTGAGAGAGTGTTCAAAATCTAACAGCCCAAAAAGTTGATAACATATTGGGAGAAATTCCTAATGGAAAAAACAAAGTGTTACAAATGGGCAATAATCTAAGCTCTGTGTACAAACAATATCAGACATGTACTGGAATGCAAACAATAGTATCAGTTCCATCATGCTTGCATTATTTTTTTATCTTTTCATCATTTATGTCAACGAAGGTTAAGCATCTCATAAAATGAAAAGTAAACAAATATAGATAATGGTCTGTTCAATTATTTGTTTGTTAAACCACTTACAATACAGGAATACAGGTTGAAAGGTTTTCATCAATAGAAAGTTTTACTAAATTATCAGATGAGTATTAAGCATTAAAGTGCTTTTCAATTCGGTCACACATTTTGATATGATTTTCACCATCATAATAGAGTATTTATATCTCTTTTGTTTTTAGCATTGTTTTCAAATTCTCAATGGATCCATATAGTGTTAGTGTTTGTGTTGATTTTGTGAGTGCACAATTGATTTAATTCGTGTGGATCAGGGTCCACTAGTTTAGTACAAAATGTTCCAGCTAGTACAAATCTATTTTGAGTGAATTTAACACTTGATTGCACAGATATTGCAGTAATAATATCTCTGCTTGTTCCATTTATAGTCTCTGGATCATCCTAAAGTGGACTGGTAGAAAAGGCTATAACATCCTTTATAAAAGTATTTTATAGTATTTTTTAAATACTAAATTGACTAGCCACATCCTGCCAGATGATTAGCAATGATGCGGTGCGCCAGGTGGAGCAAGCTTGCCAAGCTTGAGCAAGAAGAAACTGATAGTTCAACTTACATTAGTATCTGGGTTCCTAGAAGCTAGTGCATGCCCCAGTAGAGATGTCACAGTACTCTTGCCCACTCCTCCCTTTCCCGACAGGATCAATATTTTGTGCTTCACATTTGAGAGCCGCTCCTTGATTATTTGGATAGCAGGGTCCGGTCCTGAAGGAACACCTGTTATAAAGAGAAAGTTAACTTTTAGTCATTTATTTGCTTTAATATGTCTGTGGCCTACTTATTCCTTGTTTAGCACTTATTAGAGAATTGTTGTGAAAATGGGCCGAAATGACAAAGAGGTCTAAACCATAATGTGCTGCTGTAGTAGTTTAGGAAATGGTGCTAATCAAATAATTAAAAGCCATGACATTTTCTTTATATTTATTTTTTTCAATTGCTTTTACTGTTATCACAGATCATCATTACATAAACATTTAGGTACTCTATAAGTTACTGGTTTAACCCATTGTTTCTTTACTGGTTGTAAATACCAAACTGTTGTGTATAGATAAGAAAATACGTCATGCTCCCTGGCGGAACCACCTTTGCTGTAACAAGTATAAGTTACATGAACAATTCTATGAAATGTCTATAAAATTCTACTCCTATTAAGAAAAAGTCTATATCTCTAGTTTCGACGTAAACTTTAATTTAAAGTGGTTGCGCTGCGGAGTATCCTTCCCGGCGAAACCACCATGTTATTTCTATTACTATAAAAATTACAAGCTAATATGTAGTCTCAAATAATTCTATAACAATTCTATATTGAACTAGTACCCCTAAATCCTCAGTCTAATTTAAATATACGAACAATACGGTACCTCAAACTTTGTTTTCGAAATAGTAGCTAAGTGCCTAGATTAAAGTTCTTAGCAAATAAAGGTTACGTCAAATATCAAACAATGTCCTCTAGGCGTTCAGTTTATT
This sequence comes from Cerastis leucographa, assembly GCA_963082945.1. Lineage (NCBI taxonomy): Eukaryota > Metazoa > Arthropoda > Insecta > Lepidoptera > Noctuidae > Cerastis > Cerastis leucographa. Next base: position 19,949,148 of record OY720359.1, read on the forward strand.
TATTAAGCATACAGATAAATTATTTTCTTGTTTCAATAGATTATTGTAATAAAAAATTATATAAGGTGAAACATCTGTGCATCCATCACTGACTAATACTGGCCACTGATAATAATTAAGCGATAAACAAATATTGTCATTATCCTTTACTATTGTCAGTAAAGTTCATCATTGGAATTTTATTTTAATAATATAGTAATAAAAGAATGGTTATTTCCTTTTACACTTTCGTGTAATGGCTTGTCTGTTTTTAACCGACTTTACAAAAAGGAGGAGGTTCTCAACTCGGCTGTATTTTTTTTAATAGTTCTTACTTCAGTTCTCTGTCATTTATGAACCGATTTTTTTTTTTTTAACATTTGAAATGATGTACTTCCAGATTGTAACAAGAAGTATGATTTTCTTTTTTGTTTGGTGTGAAACTTGTGTTTTAATATTTAATATTTAACTCGATGAAATAGTCTATTTAAGTAGTTACGCCTAAACTAAAACAACGTCTTATTCATTTACAAAAAATTCAAATAAAAAAAAAACCGAATCGGTTCATAAATGACGAAGAACTGAGGTAAGAAACATAAAAAAAAACACAACCGAGTTGAGAACCTCCTCCTTTTTGTAAAGTTGGTTAAAAATACACAATAAGCCATTACGCGAAAATGTAAAAGGAAATAACCATTCTATTATTATTCTATAATAAAATAAAATTCTAATTATGAACTTTACTGACAATAGTAAATGACAATATTCGTTTATCACTTAATTATTATCAGTGTCCAGTATTAGTCAGTGATGGATGCACAGATGTTTCACCTTATATCATTTTTTATTACAATAATCTATTGAAACAAGAAAATAATTTATCTGTATGCTTATAAACTAAACGCCTAGAGGACTTGACGTGTTTGATATTTGACGTAACCTTTATTTGCTAAGAACTTTAATCTAGGCACTTAGCTACTATTTCGAAAACAAAGTTTGAGGCACCGTTTTGTTCGTATATTTAAAGTAGACTGAGGATTTAGGGGTACTAGTTCAATATAGAATTGTTATAGAATTATTTGATACTACATATTATCTTGTAACATTTATAGTAATAGAAATAACATGGTGGTTTCGCCGGGAAGGATACTCCGCAGCGCAACCACTTTAAATTAAAGTTTACGTCGAAACTAGAGATATAGACTTTTTCTTAATAGGACTAGAATTTTATAGACATTTCATAGAATTGTTCATGTAACCTTATACTTGTTACAGCAAAGGTGGTTCCGCCAGGGAGCATGACGTAAGAAAATATATAAAATTTGCAATCAACATTTAAGTTTTCCAAACACTGATAAGGGTGATAAGACAGTGATTTCAAACAGGATCTCAAAGTTATTGATTTTGGATGCTGAATTATTTTAAAATACATCTTCATAAGATGACTGAGTATAATTAAGGAATATGCTGATTTTAAACGTAGTTCAGGGGCTGGTAATTTCATTTATTCAAATGTACTGCAAAATCAGGAATGAATAAATGCCAATGATTTATCCACTCTTGATTTTGCAGTACAGTAATTCCTAGATGGAATGAATATGGATTGTAATAAGAAGCAGCTCACTCAGAAACAGTAGTATTGTTGAACAGTGAAATAATATTATCTTAGTAGCCTGTAGACTGTGACTCACAATCGTTATTACTTGGCAAAACACATGGAACCTGTGAGAGCAATATGACCAATTTAAAAGTAATAGGAATCCTCATCGTAGTATCTAGTTGTACTGCAATTAGCCAATAAAAGCGCTAGATTATAGCATTCACAACAAGGACTGAACAAATAAGTGATGCAACGTCAATGTTTGTTAAAATACATACCGGAAGCGCAAATGTTCTGGTTGGGACATCCAGCGCACGCCGAGGCTTTCCCTGCATCGTCACTCTGTGTCCCAGGACAATCTTCAACAGAAAAGTGCAGCGTTTTACGAAAAAGTCCAAGGTTCTAAGCAACACTTTCGTGGGTTACTTACGTTGTGGCGCGTTGTCTGGTACGCCACTCATATTCACATATAGCTATAAATATAAACATAAACTTATTCTGATATTTTAAAAACGCTATTTTAATAAATTATTTAAACGTCGTGAAGAATCGCAAGAGTCCAAATAAAAAGATAGATAGTTTTGACAAAGGGAATATGATTAACAATGACAGTTGACACTGACATTGACATGAAATTTTCACGATGAAAAACAATAATTTTGAGAGGCCAGACATCATTGGCTGCGTTCATAATTGCGATTTCGTAAAATTTTTACTATAATCTATACCTGCCATTTTAAATACTAATATTATAAAATTGTACAAGTTTTGTATTTCTATTAGAATGTTATTTTTTAGTAAATGGTACAGATTACCAGTTTTTTAAATACAAATTATTTTGTTGTTAAACTTTTAACATGAATGCATCGTAATTGTTAGGTTTGTAAAATGTATTTTTTTTCTTTCCGTCAGGTTGTCTAATTTAGCGACACGAAAAATTTTCAATTTTGAATTTCTGTTTTCGTTTGATCCAAATGATACCCAATTCTTCAAAATTTAAATACGGTTTGACTAAACAATAATCAAAATGGCCAAGGAAGTGTCTATGTGCACGGTAATAAGCACCAACTAGTTTTTGAAATAGAGATTTTACAATTACTTACAGCTTACATTCTTTTTTTTGTTTTTATAGCAACTGCAACAATGGTCTCCGGTAAAAGATATGGCGGGGGCACCCAGTGTGCCCCCACAAGTCGGCTACTGTTTCCACTCACCGAAGAAACACCCATGGAGGCCTATCATGGGCTACGAGGAGATCGAGGTGACTCCCATGTAAGCCTTTCTCTTTTATTTTATTAACCAGGCAGCTTCAATACGACAACCAATGACGGCAACAGCCCTATATGTGGACAAAGATTTTTCTTCTATAAATAGTCAGTAAAGCAACAATACCCTTTGCTTTCACCAGGCCTTCACAGCCCATAACCAACACGATGGTGGACCCGTGTTACACTCCGGCGGGTATGGCCGCGGAGCCACTGCGCTTCCCCAACTTGGTGACCGGGTTCGACCGGAGCCCCGAACACGCCGCCCGCGCCGCCCTGTACACGCGGTACACCCAGTATGAGTGGAACCAGAACAGCATCAAGAACTATAATGAGTCGGATGCCAAGAGGAACTTTTCTGAACGCGTGAGGAGTGATATCATGAGGATGCTGAGGTAAGGACGCCAACATTCAGGCTAAAAAATATGTGGAAAAAAATACAAATAATTTATAATTTATAGCTGTTGCATCATAAATTAAAGGACATCTTTTCTTTTACCTTGTGCAAGGAGTTACTATCTTTTTTTTTTATAAATAGGCTCGCGGTTGACCACTATCTCACCTGATGGTAAGCGATGATGTGGTCGACGGTGAAGCACGCTTGCCTAGAAGAAACCTTTTCACTCTTGACTTGAAGACCCCCAGGTTGTAGCTATAGGGAAACACAGACTCCGGCAGGAAATCCCACTCCTTAGCGGTAATCTAACTGATCATGGAGTCTTACAGGGAAACCGATGAGATCGGCTCACAGGGACAGAGAGACTCCGGCAGGAGGATCGGTGAACGAATCACTGACACTACGTTTTGGAGGAACGAGGTGAGTAGTACTGCTAGATGTAGCTGTATAAGCACCAAAAAAGTATCGGCGCACTGTGTTATGACGCGAAGCTTGGTTATTATCTGAAGAAAACTTTCTTCTCTCACCTACCATTAGACCTTTTGTTTTTTTTGTTGCCGGGGGGAAACCTTCAAAAAGTGACCAGTCTTTGGGGATAACACCGGGGGATTTCTAACCTACTATAAAGACCTAGTAGACTCATTATTCGAGGCAATTCCTCATAAAAGTATGACTTTCTGGAGTACGTACAGCAACAATTTCGGACACAAAACATACTCGAAAAAATAGTCAGCTAAAATTTGAATACACCATCCACAGTTATTTAGTCTATCCTTATTAATCGAAGATGGTGTCGATAGGTCTCAATAGAGATGGAACGTCTAGTATCGACGTGTGAGAAACTGAACGACACGCGAAGGCAGCTGGAGCGAGCAATCGCCGGCATTGAGGGGCCGCTGCATATCGTGCAGGAGTGCCTGTACCACAGGGAGAAGAGGCAGGGTAAGTGCGTCACAGAGGGCGATGGAAACTTCAAAATAAGACGTATTCTTTTAATTAAATTCTGAAAACTACACCGCACCATAACCATGACCGTGCTATGAACGTATAGAATGAGACTATCCAGTATCCCCGCTATATCGTTGCGTCGCCGAGTCGCTGACCAACACCGTCGCGTGCCATGCACGTAGCGTATAGGCACCGGCGAAATATTCTCGCTGACAATTTGTTGACGCTCCGTACATGGCACTCGACGGTAGCGGAACGGTCTAGTGTCCATAGTCCTGTACTTTTTAATAAAAAAAAATAAAGGGTTTAACCGCGTAACACGCGTTCTAAACCTGTTATAAACGGATAGGATAAGCAGTTGATACGTTTTTGTGGGTATAGTAATCCTGTTTCTTTCGTTCATTATACCACCGTACAATAATACCATGACCGAGCTGGTAATGGTATTATTCTATGGTACGGTGTAATGGGAAAACTCCATAAGACGTTTTGAAATCATCTTTATTACGGACCTTGTATTTTACAACTTTAACAAGTTAAATAAAAGCTTTTAAAAAAGGTTCTTGATAGGCCTATAAATATAAGCTTGCTTTGCAGTGAGTTGTTACCATCTGTGAAAACAACAACAATACAATACTTCGATGGAATTCGTAACCCGATCATTGCTAATTAGCTCGCTTCTTCAATTCCTCTAGCATATTCGACACTTTACGGTTACAAATAGTTGTTTGCACTTGTGCACTATACCGCTCAGATTGGCCACCATGACGAAAAAATGTCAGGAGGACTATTATATTTTTCTGAACCAAATATCAATAAATCCAGATCTGTGTCAGCCTGCTCAAGACTGACGCCTCAATATTATGTACTTAGGTCTGGAGCAAGTGCATGACGCAGTGGAGCAGTCGCTCCTTAAGGAAGTAGCCATTCTGCGCGAATGTCAGGACAAGTTCCGAAATATGCTTGAAAAGGTACGAGACACATGAATTCTAGGTACTGGTAAGTGGCTACAGGATCCAGTAAATCAAAATATGTACACAGGAGGATCTGGGGAAATTAAATATTTTTTTGGCTACTCTACTAAAACAGTGATGCATGAAGATGAAGACCAAAGAAAATATGGATGGATTGTGTAAGGAATGAAATGAAAGAAGAAAGAGTAAATGGTAATGTGAAGGGGAAAATAGTAGAAACTACACCGACCTCAAATAGCATGTGAGATAAGGGCACGAACAATGATGGTTTCTTAGAATACTCTAATCAGTTCCAATGACAACTGTTTCTTCATAATGACAGAGGTTTGGCGTTGGATTTTTTGTAGGAATATGTTTGTTCTGCAGGTGCGGGCGCAATCGAAGAACTGCCGCGCGACACAACACGAGCTGGAGACAGACATGCGCAACAAGGAGTACGCGCTCGGTATCGACTCCATGTGCCATCAGCTCAACAACTTCTCGAAGGTATATGTGAACACTGCGTCAAGTACCTTACGACCGCAGCTGGTTTTACTTGTTTACGTAATGTTTTGAAGAATGTGTAAATCATTATTCGTCTGAGCCCATCATCCGATCGGGAATGTCAAGTCTATGATTTAAGGAAGCGTTTTCATAGATTTAGGATTTGCAGTCAAGGCTAGTTTGTAAACATTTGGCAGTTGTATCGCTGCGGTCTTTCATGGCGATTGATTGAGTGCCTTTGCCGTTGCGGTGAGGTCGCGTTCAGCAGTGTACTAAGCACTGGGATATATGTATATGAAGTTGATTAGTATTAACAAAGAGGCCCGTATCGCCAGGGCCTACAATTCTACGCGGGCATCGAGCGCTACGACCCCACGGTGTGCGACACGGCGCGCTGGGCGGCCGCGTCCGCCGCCACGCTGCAGCGCTCGCAGTCCGAGCGCGCCAAGGCCGTCCAGATGCTCTCAGGTACACTCACTCTCCACAGTACCGCATGGCTCGTGGAATTAGACCCGAGACCCAAACTCGAGCCCAGCCGACTTGGGTTGGAAGTCTATTTAGTTTTCTAAGTAAGCCACAGCAACGTATGCCCAGGAAGATATCAAATGGAAGTGCAATTGATACCTGGAGTAGCCTTGACTTTAATTCCATCGCATTTCCCTCAGATACGGAGAATCTGATCAACGTGTCGGCGACGCAGATCTGGGACCAATGGAGCAACTCCAACAGTGCCTTCACGCGCCGCATCGCGGAGACCATCGAGATCAAGAACAAACTGCAACTACATCTGCACAAGGTAGTCAAACCACCAATAAAAACTATTTCACAAAAGAATTGGGAATTAAATCTGATGACAATCTAATTGCATAATTCTCATCAACAACAATTGTGACTAATTTCAGATCCAACAAGAGGTGTTCGACATCGAGAAGACCCTGGAGCTGCTGAACAAAGCCATCGAGGACAAGCTGCAGCCCATGAAGGTGGCGCATACACGTCTGCAGGCCAGGACCAACAGGCCGCATCTCGAGAAGTGCCGCGACGAGGCACAGACCAGGTAAAGCAAGCTGCTGACATTGTACTGCATCACAGTGGCAAAAGGGTACATTTTGTTAGATTTGTTTTACTAGCTTCAACACAGATGAGCTGGGCAAAGTTTTGAACATAGGTGTGTATCAAGAGGTGACCAACCAAACGGGTTTGACGCATTTGGTGCACATCTCAACTTGTACACCATGCTCAAATGGTGAACTTAGCAACTGGTGCACTTCTCAATTGGTGCACTTCGCAAAAGGAGCACTTTTTAAGATGAGTGGAGATTTGGATTTTTTTTACAATCAAAAAAATAATTTTAAATTAACTCTACATAATCACTATAACATTTTTATTTCTTTCAAAAATAAAATAAAAGTAGAAATTTAGTTAAACGATGGTTTTATTCAGTGTGTTGTTTTGTGTTTGTTATGCATTTAGGTTGATATTATTAGTACAAAAGTTTATATTATTAAACCCTGTTTTTGAAAAACAGATTATGATTTAATTTAAAGATTTTATTTAATTAATAACTATAACTAAAAGAAGTACAATTAAATTATAATATAATAAAAGTTTTGATATAATATGATATAATATCATGTCTTTATTATGAACTTTTTGCTTTACATTTTTTCTTACATAATTATATTTTTAATATTTCCGAGTGACGTTTTTTGTTTATGAAAAAATAAAAATTGTATTGTGATTATGTAGAGCTTAATTAATATTATTTTATTTTGTTATAATTATTTTACAGTAGGTAAATCTTTCTAACATATTTTTTTATTACTTTCGTGTGTCTTTTTATATTATTATTGAAAATTGTTTAAATTGTAAGTGTGTACCTACTTGAAAGGAATTTTTTTATTGTATTTTTTAAGAAAATTAGCTACGCAAAACCAGTTTCTTTTATTTTTAGACACTTTTTCCATTTCTCCACTCATCTTAAAAAGTGCTCCTTTAGCGAAGTGCACCAGTTGCGAAGTGTGCCATATGAGAAGTGCACCAGTTGCTAAGTTCACCATTTGAGCATGGTGTACAAGTTGAGATGTGCACCAAATGCGTCAAACCCAACCAAACTAACCGAAGGAAACGATGACATGAGCAGAAGGGGTGACTTAGCTGTAGAAGAAGACATGCTACGCCGATCTCGTCTACCCAACGAAATTGATGTGCAGTTCATCGACTAAAACACAGTTGACTGCAGTCCCCGAAGTATAGGGCAGCGGTGTACCCGTATATTTTGAATATGGTATATTGTTATATTTTGAAGTTCCAATGTTCCTCATAAAACCTTTCTCCATTCAGACTAGTAAAAGAAGTATGCGACCTCCAAGAGGCGATGGAGGCTCTCCGCTCCAAGATAGCGGCGGCAGAGGGCACGCACCAGACGCTGCTGGGCGTGCGCGCCGGCCTGGAGGCCGAGCTGCGCAACAAGACCACCACGCTGTTCATCGACCGCGACCAGTGCATGGGCCTGCGCCGCGGCTATCCTGTCACCGCCGCCATCAAGGCGTAGTCGCTGCAGGCATTCATTACGTGAGCCCAATGTCACGAGGGGGATATCTTACGATATCTCTTTGAGGGGGGAGAGGGGCTCGAAAAATCAATTTTGATGTTTGTTGTTTGGTTTATGATTAGGAGAAATTTAAAGTGCAATAAAAATATTAAATTGAATTTGGGACTTTTTTTTTGTTTTAGTAGCTTAGGACACCAACAGCACAATAAATAGTTGTCCCAGCTATCTTTTGAAAATCTTTGGCAGTGGGGTAGTCGGAAGCCTGGAAGTGGTAATGAGTCTTCCTTGAGACAGGCTATGCAGATTGATTGACTGTGCTGGCAGTCCAATAACAGTTTGAGGCTCTAGAGGCTCACTGGTTAGCCCATACATAGCATAGTTATAAATTAAAAACTGAAGTGAAAATAAAGACCAACATGGATGCTGGCTTTTGTCTATTTCATTAATAAAACTTAACAAAAACAATAACACTTCTGTACACAGAATACTCACATACATTTCATCTTTTGTGTAGGTTGCATTATAGGCTTCACGGATTTTACATCTAAATTCTTTTAATCAATATCTGGCTCTAAATCGTTCCAAAAAATATTCTGTCTCATTTGTGACTTTGGTTCATTAACATTTGCAAGTGAGTGTACATTACAGATTTCATTTCATTGCACTATTCTAATCTGAACCTCTTTACTTGACATAAGAAGGCACAGGTAACTTCATGCCTTCCTTAGCCTCAAAGAATGTGTATGATAACACTATCTCATCCACAAACTCCATCCTTGGGTCATCCATGAACTCAGGATCAATGTAGAAGAATACTGGCATGTCCACCTGAAAATTATGAATAGTCATTGTTTTTAATAGCATCCGTGGTACATTTAATTATGTGAGTCATTGAATAATGTTGTTTAAAATCTTCATAATTTTCTTCCGTTTGTTCACTGATAATCAGCAGAAAACTATGAAGATTTCATAGACTAGGAAACCACCAGTCAAAAGGTAGCAAGGCATATACTCAGGAGTGAGTGGAATATTGTAGTCAATGATTTATTATTTATAACATTTAGTACAGCATAAGCTATTAATACTAAATTAAGTTAAGTACCTAATCCTTTTACTTGGTCTTCTCACAGAACCACAAACATTCTAATGTTATCGTCTTCCATTCATCAGCAAACAAGTCCAATCCAGGGTAAGCATATGCTGTATCCGGGAGGTCGATCAAGCTACAGTGGAACATAATGGGCCATTAACCATGCACTATGAATTGCCTGTTCTGGTACAACATAAAGTTGCGGTCAATGTCAATTGTTACCTCTACTGTGACAAATTATTTTACAAATCTTATAATTCTACCTTCTCATGTGGATTGAGCTGCTGCTCCTCAAAGCAGAAGCACTGTATCTTGTTGAAGTACTGGCCGGCTTCAAACGGGATCACATTGTATGTACTGATGCCTGTCACCGGCTTGTCTGTGGGGTTGAGGGCTGTGTAAAATGCTAGAGCGGTTTCACCCGGTACTACCTGAAATAGATTGTTTAAAAGTTATAATTCAGGTTCTTGATATTCTGGTTAACAAAGCCAGTGTAGTAAGCATTCCCAACTGATTTCAGCATCATTGCTCAATATTTTGTAGCACAGGTTTATGTAAGAATAAACTTCACCATCGAAGAAGGAAGGTTAGTCAAAGAAGTTAGAAGCTAAAGCTACCCAGATTTAAAAAAAAAACTTTCTCTATATTCTGTCTGGGAATATTTCAATCATAAATATTTAAATTGAAAATATGGTTTTTTTCTTAGGACTACAGACTAAATCATCTTACTGTGATGTCGTGCTGCTGAGGCTTAAAGTTCCACTGCATGGAGGAAGCTGTGTCTGCATTGAATCTGATCTTCAGTGGTCTACTCTCCACAGCCTTCATATTAGTAATATTGTGATCAGCTTCTGCTAGACCGGTTGTCCCACCATAACTGTAAGCCTGCAAGAATATTGGATTGCAATAAGTTTTACTAGCTATTCATATTTATACAATACAGAGTGTATAAAGAAATAAAACATTTATTAAAAAATAACACAACAATGTTGTCATGAACATAAACACTGAAGTATTATAGTTTTCAGGACGATTATCTGCTTATCTGCTATATGCATTCTAGGCCCAAAACTTTTTAAGGGAGGAGTCTATGGTCCCTATGTATGGATCCATGTCTAAGCCACGATTAAAGTTGAAGAACATGATGAAACGATTATCTAACATAGGTTATCTTTAGCTTACCTGACAAAATATCCTGTAAAGTGGTACAGCAGCGTAACTTAAACCTACGGTCATAACACCAACCGCTATCATATAATTAAGTGTTGATTTTATCTTATGCTTCTGGTCATGGGCTCCGCGACTAATAAATAAACTTGGTTGTATGGGTCTTTTGGGAGTTAGTATAGGTGAACTTATAACCAAATTATTCCTAAATGTATTGACGAAACATCGGTTCATGCACACAATACGGTTCATTTTGATGCCGTTTATTTAACTCTATTAAACACGAACTATTGTCATAGAATCATTTCATTTTGCACAAGAACTAACTAAAGTAAAATTGTGCAAAAAACATTCTTGTCGCAGACAAACCGCAATTTGACAGTTGCGAGTTTGACATGATATTATATTTTTTTTAAACAGCTGACACATTTTATTGTTTTGTATACCCATTTTTGGCACAGTACTCCAAGGAATATAAATGTTCTGAGAAAGTACTCCCAAAATCTAGCCCCCTATTCACAAACGCTCGGATTCGATAAGTCGTATGTCTATCTTGTTTTGGCATTACGAAAGCGAGCGAGATAGACATACGACTTTCCGAATCGAAGTCGAATCCGAGCGTTTGTGAATACGGGGGCTGGTCCTTTAGGGTTTTTTCGATATGTGACAAAGTTGCATTCGGCGCTCGAGGTCACAAATTTGGATTTTTCAGGCTTAGGAACTGCTCAGCATACCTATTCAATGGTTTTGTTGATTAGAACGAGTATTTACAGTACAGCTAAGTCTCTACATTTACTAATTTTGGAATTATTAATTATTATTGGGCCAACGTCACAAACAAGTCTAGACACAAACACTGATGTATAAATGTAATGGAGGCACCAAAAATTTTTGTAGCTTTTACGTTTTAGTTCAATGCCGAGCTAGTAACGTTTGGTCACTACATAAAAATATTGCCAGATAAAAAAACATGTACTATAGTGCCTGCAAATGGCGGCCATAGGTGGCGGGAAATTTAAAACTATCTTTGAATGTGTCATTGCTTGTTTTATACACGTTCTTTTTAGAAATTCCAATTTTTGGACGCGGAGTTGAAGACACCAGGCCGGTATACAATAATTATGGTGAAACGGCGTAACTAAGTAAATTCCTACGAGACAAGAAATTGAGCCGAACCTAAGGAATTAAGGTATTGTTACGCCGACTGCTTTACGAGAACATTCTAGGACTACGGTCGAGTCTAGAATATTCCACGATGGAAGTGTCTAGAAAGTTCGAGAAAGTTCTTGACCTTTCTGGAACCTTCTAGAAGGATTGGTTCCACTATAGAGCCATCTAGAAGGTTCGGGAAGGTTGTAGAACTTTCTCGAAGGATGGGTTTCCCCTAAGGAACTACCTAGATATTCACGGAAGTTGTGGAAGTTTCTCGAACATGGGTCGGCCGTATAAATAGGCGACGGGTTAGCGGAAGTGAGTCAGTCTGATTTTGGCTACGAAACGAAGCGATCGAAGTGAACGACTAGTGCGATATCTAAGTGATTAGTGATTAAGTTTAAGTGTTTGTGAAGTGTTTTAAACTGTTTTAAGTTAATTAAAGATTTTTAGTGTTTATTTGGTAGTGTGTTAATTTATCCTATACCCAGCTCGTAACAATTGGTGTCAGAAGTGAGGACAAATTATGCCAATTCTACCAAAGGACGATACAGACGGTGTCCGCACCAGAAGTCATCGATAGCAAGATATGGACCAAAGGAGGTTTGGAGATTCTCCGACACAGACACCGGCTGGTGCCCAGCCTACGTCGGAGCCAGTCGCTGGCTCATCCGGAGTTTCTCCAGCACCTGCGGCGCCAGACTTGACTGTTTTAATGGCACTGCTGCAGGACCAGGCTCGCCGTCAAGAGGAGCAGGCTCGCCGTCAAGAGGAGCAGGCTCGCCGTCAAGAGGAGCAGGCTCGCCGTCAAGAGGAGCAGGCTCGCCAGTTGCAAGATCAGTTGCAACGAGATAAGGAGGAGCAGGCTCGCCGTCAAGAGGAGCAGGCTCGCCGTCAAGAGGAGCAGGCTCGACGTCAAGAGGAGCAGGCTCGCCGTCAAGAGGAGCAAGCTCACCGGTTGGAGGAGCAGTTACAGCGAGATAAAGAGGAGCAGGTCCGCCGCCAGGAAGAACAGATGCTCCTGATAAAAGATCTTCACGCAACCTTTGGCAAAGATCTTAAGGTGATGAAGGAACATGTCCACCAGCATGAGAATCGTATCTCGGAGGCCGAGGTTCAGATTGCTGGTGTGAAGAAGGCCTTAGACGAACTTAAGGCTGGAGATGGGACTGTGGTTTCCGTGGTTGCTGCACCTTCAGCACGTGGGTTTAAAGTGCCTCCATTCGACGGAACATCTTCGTGGTCGGCCTATAAAATCCAATTTGAGGCCGTTATGAAGGCGAATGGCTGGACCAAAGCGCAAGCCATGACCGCGCTCACCTTGGGCCTCCGAGACCAGGCCCTAAACATCCTTGAGGCGCTCGGCAAGGATGTGACCTACGAGCAGCTGCTGGAGGCTTTAGAGTCCAGATACGGCGATGCGCACCTGGAGCACGTATTCCGAGCTAAGTTGAAGGATCGCGTTCAACGCAGTGCCGAGAATCTGCAGCAGTGGGCCCTGGAAGTTGAAAAGCTGGTCCGCAAAGCATACCAGTCTGTCCCTGCACTTATCAATGGGAATCTGGTACAGGCTTTCGTCGACGGAATACGCGACTTGGAAGTTAGAGCTGCTGTGAGACTTGGGCATCATGAGACGTTGAAAGACGCCTTGGCCCATGCCTTAGAAGTAGAGGCAGTGAGGCAGGACCACCGAACACACCGCATCAGGGAGGTTGTGGCGTCACCTGTACGCGACCGTCCGCAAGGGTACAGCCCTAGGTGTTACACCTGTGGAGAAAGGGGTCATCTTCGGTCAAGCTGTCCTAAGCGAAGCACACCGAGAGAAGATCAATCTCAGCAGGGGAGAGTAGCTGAAGTGACTGCCCAGCCACAGCAGGGAAACGAGTAAATGCCAGGACTGGGGGGCGGGTGCTGGCTGGTATTGAAAGAGCCCCGAGGATCTTGATCTCACAAGCTCATGACGGGAACAGCCTGACCATCAAAGGCGAAGTCAACGGAATACCATGCAAACTGACGTTAGATACTGGAGCTTCTCACACGGTCGTCAATTCTCACCTAGCAAGTCGGTTTCTTGGGGACTACTTCAATAACCACGACCGTATGCAATTGTTTACAGCTACCGGTCAGCACATAACCGTCCGAGGCAAGAAGCAAGTGAAGTTAAAATTGGGTGACAGAATTTATTGTCACAATGTCATCGTGGCCGACATAGTGGACGATTGTATCCTGGGTTTGGACTTCATGCGGAAACATCGTTGTGAGATCGACGTTGATCAGGGAGTACTGAAATGTGGCTTAGAGGAAGTCTTCATGGAAGGTGCACCATCAGGGAAGGTGTACTGCTTGAAGAAGATTGTTCTTCCTAGCAGATCAGAAACGATCGTGCCAATTCGTCTACCTCAGTATTCTGGACACAAAGTTCGAAGTGTTCTGATAGAAAGGGCGAACAATGACTTTCCATGGAAGACGGCACGAACTCTGGTAAAAGCCACCGACGTCGCAGCAGTACGCATACTAAATCCAAGTGACAAGGAGCAAGTGATTAAGAAGGGCACCTTGATCGGCACTTGCGAAGAAGTAGCTTGGATGCGTCCATTACAAGATCGGCCTACCGGAAATAAAATTCGTTGTGCAAAATTTGACGTGTCAACGCTTTTGGAAAACTGCGATTTATCTGAAGGAGAAAAGGACAAGGCTATGAAAATATTACTTCAGTACGCCGGCATTTTCTCTACAAATGATGCTGACATAGGGAGAACTGGACTGGTTCAGCACAAGATTAATACAGGCAACGAGTTACCCATCCGTCAGCGACCAAGAAGACTGCCTGTTGCACGGGAAAAAGAAGTGGAAACCATGATTGATGGAATGGTGAAGGACGGTGTTATAGAGCCTTCATCCAGTCCATGGTGTTCTCCTGTAGTCCTGGTAAAGAAAAAGGACGGCAGCATGCGTTTTTGTGTGGATTATCGACGACTGAACGACGTCACGAAAAAGGACAGCTATCCACTGCCTAGGATCGATGACACACTGGATACGCTGACTGGAATGAAGTGGTTTACCACGCTGGATCTGAAAAGTGGCTATTGGCAAGTAGAAATAGACCCCAAAGACAAAGAAAAAACTGCATTCTCAACAGGAAAGGGGTTATGGCAGTTTAAAGTTATGCCATTCGGGTTGTGCAATGCTCCTGCAACATTTGAAAGGCTGATGGAGCAAGTACTCGCCGGATTGATTGGAGACGCATGTCTTGTCTATCTAGACGACATAATCATCGTGGGCCGTACATTTGAAGACCACCTTAAAAACCTCAACCGAGTGCTGTCGAAAATCCAAACAGCAAATCTCAAGTTAAGTCCGAAGAAGTGCTCGTTTTTCCGGAAACAAGTGAACTTCTTAGGACACATAGTTTCGGGGGAAGGTGTTCAAACAGACCCGGAAAAAGTAGTCGCCGTCAAGGACTGGCCAGTTCCGAAAGACAAGACACAGGTCAGAGCATTTTTGGGTTTGTGCTCCTACTATCGACGGTTCGTAAAGAATTTTGCCGACATTGCGAAACCTTTACACAAGCTCACTGAGGAAAAGCGACAATTCTGTTGGGACGAGAGCTGCGACGACGCATTTCAGGAATTGAAGAAACGTCTGTGCAAAACACCTATTTTGGGATATCCTGACACTGAAAATGACTTCATAGTTGACACAGATGCAAGTAATACTGGAATTGGGGGCGTGCTGTCTCAACGGAAAGGAGACCAGGAGGTTGTGATTGCTTACTTCAGCAAATCTTTATCCAAACCGGAAAGAAATTACTGCGTTACTCGACGGGAGCTGCTTGCCGTAGTAAAAACATTGCAGCATTTCAGTAAATATTTGCTGGGGCGGAAATTCCAGCTGCGAACTGACCATGCTGCCTTGAAGTGGCTATTACAGTTCAAAAATCCGGAGGGACAGGTGGCGAGATGGATTGAGCTACTGCAAGAGTTTGACTTCGTAACTGAACATCGCAGTGGGAGAACTCACGGTAACGCAGACGCCTTGTCAAGAAGACCTTGTCCTGAAGATTGTAAGCACTGTGCCAGGCAAGAGACTAAGGAGGTAGCAACCGTGAGGATGCTTAGAACAGATCTCAGCGATGAATGGAAGGAAACCCTACAGCAAGCTCAGCAAAATGACTTGGACATCAAACCGATTTTCGAGTGGATCACAGCTGGTGCTCCTAAACCCAAGTGGAGTGATGTGGCAGCGATGAGTTCCATCACAAAGAGTTATTGGGCACAATGGGACAGCTTGGTTATCCAGGATGAAGTCTTGTGCCGTAAATGGGAAAACGCTCGAGGGGACAGGTGTCATCTACAAATGGTTGTCCCTAAAGCTAAAGTACCGGATGTTCTACGGCTGTATCATGATGGATGTTCAGGCGGACATATGGGGGTAAAACGGACTCTACTGAAGATCCGAGAGCGGTTTTACTGGATCCACTGTCGAGAAGATGTGGAGGACTGGTGTCGCAAATGTACCACTTGTGCGGCTGTGAAAGGACCCCAAACACGCAGCAGAGGTGCATTAAAACTGTACAACGTTGGAGCCCCTTGGGAACGGATAGCACTCGACGTTGCGGGACCATTTCCGGAAAGTGAAAGCGGGAACAAGTACTTCATGGTTGTCATGGATTACTTCACCAAGTGGCCAGAAGTGTTTGCCATTCCTAACCAAGAAGCTACAACAGTCGCAGATAAATTGGTTCAGGAAGTTTTCTGTCGTTTTGGAGTACCCTTGGAAATTCATAGTGATCAAGGAAGGAATTTTGAATCACAAGTATTTCAGGAGACTTGCCGATTGATGGGTACTCACAAAACCAGAACCACCTCTTACCACCCACAATCTGATGGAATGGTGGAACGTTTCAACCAAACGTTAGAAAGATATTTGGCAAAAGTCGTGGAAAGCAGGCAAAGGGATTGGGACAAGCACATACAGCCGTTTCTTTTGTCCTACCGTAGTGCAGTCCACAAAAGTACGACTGTGACACCAGCCTTCGCGAACTTTGGAAGGGAATTACGGTTGCCAGCAGATTTAATCACTGGAACTGCTCCTGATGCTCCACGCAGTGTAACCGATTATGCAAGTGACTTGCGTAACAAGTTGAATGACGTGTATGAGCATATCAGACAATCCGGCCAACAAATGTCTGAGAGGATGAAGATCCGTTATGACCGGAAGGCAAACAGTAGAGGGTTCGACGTGAATTCACTGGTGTGGCTGCATAACCCAGTGCGCAGCAAGGGGAAGTCTCCGAAATTGCAAGCAAAATGGGATGGACCATACCGAGTCGTGACCAGGATCAACGATGTCACCTATCGGATACAGAAGGGTCCACGAGGTGCGCCTAAGATCGTACATGTAGACCGATTAGCGCGATACTACGGGACTAACGATGCTCGGGACGAGCACGTCTAAGGAGGGGGCAGTGTTACGCCGACTGCTTTACGAGAACATTCTAGGACTACGGTCGAGTCTAGAATATTCCACGATGGAAGTGTCTAGAAAGTTCGAGAAAGTTCTTGACCTTTCTGGAACCTTCTAGAAGGATTGGTTCCACTATAGAGCCATCTAGAAGGTTCGGGAAGGTTGTAGAACTTTCTCGAAGGATGGGTTTCCCCTAAGGAACTACCTAGATATTCACGGAAGTTGTGGAAGTTTCTCGAACATGGGTCGGCCGTATAAATAGGCGACGGGTTAGCGGAAGTGAGTCAGTCTGATTTTGGCTACGAAACGAAGCGATCGAAGTGAACGACTAGTGCGATATCTAAGTGATTAGTGATTAAGTTTAAGTGTTTGTGAAGTGTTTTAAACTGTTTTAAGTTAATTAAAGATTTTTAGTGTTTATTTGGTAGTGTGTTAATTTATCCTATACCCAGCTCGTAACAGTATAAATAAGTAACTATAAGTACATCGTGTATACAAAAAACTATTATTAGTTTTGGCTAAGATCATTCAAATAAAACTTCCACGTTCATTTAAAATTAATTAACTTTTAATATCACAATATTCTTAATACTTCCTCACGTCTATGGATCATAGCTTGTATTCTAGCGCCAGTAGTTTGTGTTTTGTCTTGATGTGAGCGTCCGTATGGGTTTTTTGGTAGGCTTTATAAGTACAATCCAGAAATGGACATCTGAACATTGGTTCTTTACCGCATTCGTATGTGACGTGCCTTCTATACGTACTTTTGTGCCTGTACTTCCGTTTACATTTCTCACATTGATATGACATGTCATAATGTGACCAATAGTTTTTTGTCTTCATTGGCATAATCGGCAACAAGTTTTGCATCATTGATTTAAGGAAATCCACATCACCTGCAACAATGAGATGATAATCTGACTCTGGAGTTATACCGAAAAACTTGTATTAGAACGCGTTAACTTTATAATAATTTTATTCTGTAACACGATATTCTTGATCTCAAAGCAAATGTTTGGTTGTAGTGTGTGAATTTATATATTTTTTAAATAATTCAAACTCAAGTTAACACGTCCATTGACCACTTTGATATTTACACAATTAACTACCTACCTACAAAAAAAAAAAAAAAAAAACAAATATTTAGTAAAAACAACCCAACAAGTCGTATTTAATTTGAAGAGCCGAAGTGGTTAAATGTATGTAGATAGTCACTTTATGTAAGCATTATTTTTCATAAGAAAGTAATTGACAAGGCTGACTCAGATTTTAGGACAATATACGTTCCTATTAGTTAGGAAATGTTATTGCATTCATTAACTTGATATCACTTTTAAAGGTAACATTGGTAGAAAGTGCCTCAATTGGTAGTTCCAGGTGTTTGTTAGACAAACAAGTTGTTTATTGAATCAAGAACATTTATTCACATGCATAATCCAATTTAAAAAGAACAAACCAAACACACTCGACTTCACTGAAAACAAAATAAAAAATACTTCAAACATTAATAATAATTAACATTATTTTGTTCTGCTCTCACTAAGATGTAATATCCTCTTTATTACCGAAACTAAGCTTAGCCATATGTATGATATTTTTCTAGACAAACAATTACCTTTTTTTCTATAATGTTCAAATACTGTCGGCAGGCTTGTACAGAATAAATAAGGAACTTCAGCATAAAACATAATTATATTGGAAATAATAGTCACATTCATGACATTTGCAAAATGCATGTAACTAACTACATTGGTTCGCATCTTTGGAGATATTTTTTGGAAATATAATTCTTTGGTGATATAATTATTAGAATTGACCTCATGGTCGTAATATATTTTATAATTTATGACTAAAATAATTGTGAGTCAGATAGTCTACCACCGATTATATTAATATCTAAACTAATTTGTTGGTGGGCCTCTAGGTTAAACTTCGTAATAAAATATAAAATTCTAATCTATAGGTACTCATACCATGAACACTCATTACATAATTATTACGTCTGATGGTACATTCATATTTCTCAACACCAAATATTATTGAGTGCTTAAGTTTCTCTACAAAAACTTAACATTAAATAACCATAATAATTTACTTAACAATAGTATATAAAATAATTATTATATAAGGCACTAATTTCTTATTATGGCTAAGAATCGACTGGAAGATTCTTTGGTTTAAAATATTGCATGATTCAAAATTTGAACTCTTTTAAGGTAACTTATATAACAGTAACAAATGCAAATAATAAAATAAGATATTTTTAACAGAAATACTGTATATGTATCTTTAATACATTGCTTCTGTCACAAATTTTCTTGTAGTAATAAATTTTCTTTGGTAACAAGGAACACACACTAAACAAACATTAATAACAAGAACAAGAAAATATAACAATCTATTAATATTATGCTCTATCTTTAAATATAAACGAAAAAAACTGATGTCTTAGGTATATACTGTTGTCTATATCTTAGATTTAATCTTCTGAACTGAATCAACATTCTTCTAAACAAGTAAAAAGCTGCCTTCTAAGCTACCGAGTTTCGTAGACAGGAACCTTAAAATATAAAATTAGTAATATTGCTTCTAATTGTGACGTAATACTTGTGTTATTGCTAACTTTATGATACATTAATAGGTTGCTTCAAGTTTTGTCTTTCATATTATTATGTTAGGTACTGAATTTTACTAAATAACATTTCTTAAATAATATTTCGTGAAATAATGGTGATTTCTAACGTAAATATTGGTAACTGACGTCTTTCGAAAATATCTATCTATAGGTTTTCACCAGCGCCCCTAACGGTCAATCGAAGAACTAATTTAACTAGCAAAGGGATTTGTTAAGAACTTTTATCTCACAATGCAACCAACAAAAAGTATAATACTTTTGCCATTATTATAAGTCTGAAACAAAAGACAATAAAAATCAGTTATGTTTGACATAACATTGAATAATACACAAATCAGGATTGACCAATAGAAGCTCCCTATGATAATCTATCCCTTCCAGGCATCAAATAAAACTTTTCTTTTTTGCGCGGTAACCCGAGTATTAATCATATAGTAAGTATTGACTTAAAAATTATGTAGGACAAAGGACCATAGGCAATTTTCTATGAAATCTGGACCAACAGAATCAAAATATTTATATCTCAAATGCAAGCTTATAAAATGAGGACTTCATGCGCTGGGACAGAGCCATGTTCAAACGGCTATAACTCCTAAAATAATTGGTTTAGAGTCAAATTTTTGATATTATTTTGTAGGTTGACTCAAATACTCCTGATTAACCTTTTGAACGCTAGAGCATAAACGCACGCGCGTGCCCTCCACGCCAAGCCATTTCATCGCAACAACTTACAAATCAAAAATGGGATTTCAAAAGTTAATAATACTTATCTCTTGGTAAGACATTTAATATTTAAGATATAGATCACTTTTTAAAAATACTAAGTAAAAACACACACAAAAGTTACGATTTATTGCTTATTTCGTGTTACACATTTTTTGTCACATATTTGTGTCGTTGGCGTACAGGGCTCGCGCTTGCTTGTCACATATATGTGACAATGGCGTTTAAAAGGTTAAACATATGCAATATTTTGAGGTTAATTTTGAACTAGAGTAGAAAATGTAAAAACAAGAAGTAATTTTTGTGTCGTATTTTTTTAGGCCATATTTGCTTATTTTTCAGGATATTTTTTTTAGCCATTCGGTAGCCTCGGGTTTGCCCTTGCAATAAGGTCATTTGCACGTCTATAAGTTTCATAGATTCAAAGATAGCATTTCATTGAACAAATCAGTCAAATAAAAAAAAAAAAATTGGTTGTCTGTAAAGTCGGTTTACTGACGACAGTTGAACGTGACAACGCTATAGGGACGCGTGCCTCTCACTCGCTCTCATTGTGAGCGCATAACGTGAGCGGAGCGTAACGCAGTTTCTTGAAGTGTCACCCGGCAAACCAATTTATAAGACGTTGTCACGTCAACAAGATGGTTGCCATTCGCGGGGTGTTAGGTTAGGAATATTTATATGCGTGTGTTTGTCGAGAGAAATGAGTAAATAATATGCCCTTAAAGTATCGGTTACAGTTAATCAAGCAAGCTGTATAAGATATATAAAAGAATGAATAACGGAATAATAACCTAGTAGTAACCCATATTATCCATACTAATATTATAAATGCGAATGTCACTCTGTTTGTTTGTTTGTTACCTTTTCACGACTAAACAGCTGATCGGATCTTAATGAAATTTGGCAAGAAGATAGATTTCAACCTGGGGAAGGACATAGGCTATATATCATCACGCTACGACCAATAGGAGCGGAGCAACAATGAAAAATGTTGCGAAAACGGGGAAAATGTGACGCAGACGAAGTTGCGCGGGACAGCTAGTATATTATGAATCCTTTTTAGGGTTCCGTACAAGGAACCCTAAAAAGGTCTGTCTGGTGTCTGTCTGTCCGCGGTTTATCTCAAAAACTATTGGTACTAGAAAGTTGTAATTTGGCATGAGTATACACGTTAATGACACCGAAAAAGTGGTAAAATAAAATTTTGAAACAAAAACAATTATTTAGGGTACCTCCCCTACGTGTCAAGTGGGGATGATAATTTTATTTTTTGCCCTTCCCATACTGTGGGATATCGTTAGATAGGTCTTTCAAAAATATTAGGGGTTTGAGAAGACCGTTTTTTTTTATTAAGTAAACCGTTCGTGACTTATCAAGCAATAAAGTAGCAATTTTCGTTAGAGTCAAGTGTCCCCCCCCCTCTACCAAATAAACGGTTGTAGTTAAATTCATGTCACGGCAGTAGTACCTATATATAACGAAGTTTAAAGGAAAACTAAGTAGGCGTTACAAGTTTACGAGTAATTTTTTTGTGTATGGCATCTCGCAGTTCAGCCTCTGAGGCTGGCTTCTGCTTAACCGGTAAATCATGTGGATGCCTAGAATTGAAGGCCTCCAGCCAGGGCAAAAACATAAACTAAGCGACAACACGCTAAGGGCACCCCCTGCGGGATACGGGAGTCGACCAATTGTATTTGACTTGTAAATTTCGAACAACTCCATAGAAATGTCGATAGATGGCGCTAAGCGTAAGTTGTACTCAAAACGAGTCTCATTTGCAGATCATTATGGCAGTTTTTATAAATATTGGTACGAAACCATTCGTGCGCGAGTCCGACTCGCACTTGGCCGGTTTTTTTCCCTTGGTCACGCAATAACTTGAGAACTACTTGACTGATTTAATTCAGCTTTTTTTAAACGTTTTCTAATACTTTGTAGGTTTTTAGGTAGGTAGGAAGGTGGGTAGGTAAGTAGATAGGTAGTAGGTACAAAAAAGTGCATTGGAACGCATGCTGGTATCAGATAGTAAGTAAATAAATGATAATAAGTTAGTTGAACCAGGTGGTTCCGTTACACAGGCTAAGTTCTAATATGTAATAGTTGATTCTAGGACTGCGCCGGCCTAGTTTGGATAAATTACTGTGTGCTTGTTTTTAGCAAAATGTTTTCAACATGATCTGGTTTAAAAAGAAATTACTATTGTAGTTAAATCCTCGACAAAATACAGGATATTCTAACATTTTCAAGTAGACGTAGCTTTAGTCTCCGGCGACTTTGGTACTTGTCGTAATAATATGAATTGGAGAACTCATTTGAGATATATTTAAATTCTGTTGGGATTACGGCCATTTTGACTATGGCCCTTACTTTGCCATAGATGTGTTGTGTAGGGTTTATAGGCTGATAACAACTGCACTGTGCCGGTATTTAATGAGTATTAGTTTCACAGACCTCTGTTTGCTAAGTAAGCGTCGCATACAATTATGAACATTATTCATATAAAATTTAATTTTCATATACGTATGGAACGCTTTCTCACGTTCGGTGTAGTATTCGGAAATGAGCATTAAATGTATAACAATAAGGTTTACATTTGTACAAAACGCCAGCTTTACGTCTTAGCAGCGCAAGGTCGTAAGGTACGGTCTGTGAATCATGTCGTTACGTGGTGTCCTGCGTGAGCGACGAATACGACGCGACGCGACGCTGCAAACGCGATCAACTCAACGGCATACCCTACTTGCGGCCTATATGACAGTCTGCGGCGAGACGCGACGTAACGCGTACTGTTTTGAGGGCGTCCAGACGCGTCACCACGAACTACTACTTTAAATAGTAACTTCCGAGCAAAATTGTACTGTGCTTTCCCATGTCTCGAGAAGTAATGACCGAAATCACGTAGGACATTTGTCGCGTGTAGTTTCGCGTCGCATTATGTCGCGTCGTGTTGTGTCGCGTCGCGTCGTATTCGTCGCTCACGCAGGACACCGCGTTAGTTTCTAGTAACCAGGGTCACACATTTTACATATAAATACATCACGGCAAGTAGCGTTTTTCAATCCTATCGGTAACATAATAAAAAAATGTAATAAGGATACAAAAAATAAGGCAAGATGTATAGCTGCATGCCTACTACAAAATTCTTTGGCGCTGAAGATTGCACTGGATGCAAAATAAAATTAATGTTGTCTGTATTTTCTTTATATTCTCACCAATCTCTTGATACGGTTGAAGTCTTGAGTTAAGTATAAGGTCCAGGCGTTTTGCTTCATGGTAACAGTTACAGCTGCAACAGAAGAATTTTTATAAGCGTTAGTAATCCCATCATACTAAGATTGAATTAGTTATTCATAAGAAACGATGTTGTATTTACAAAGATTTTGTTTTTGTGTAGGTAGAGTGCTAAGCAGAACTGACGAAAATATTGCATGCAAAAATTAAGTAATAAGTTTAGGATTGGGCAGAAATTGGTCGATTTACAATTTTTTTATTGATGTCCATGGGAAATGATCACCTAGGTGTATAGTTGATAAGCTTCGATTTGCTTTAGAAATTAACAATTGCAGATACTTTCTCTTCAGTTGCATGACATAGAAACTTATGCAAAAATGTTAAGTACTTCACTCAAATGTGGCATCTACATGGTGTAAATCACCTCATCACGAAGCCGTCAACCAAGCATTCTGTACATGAAACTAAGTAACTTTACGCAAAAATTATTGCTGGGAAACGACTTTTTTTTGGGGGGTGTAAAATCATGTTTTGTGGTAGAACTCAATGTAACGCACTCAAAACATTGTGCTGATGGACGGATTGAATAGTACAGGGGTCGTGAAGGTGTTTAAAGTAAAAATCTAACATTAAAAACTTGTATTTAAAAAAATACTTGTCAAAAAGTTGGAACTTTGACCTCTAATATCTCCGTAACTAGAAGGTTCCCAGGTATGGTGTAGAACAAAAAAATGATCGCAATGACAGGGAGAACCAGTGCTTTTCGGCTTCGTTAAGAGGTGTTTTACACCCTTTATACAGTTGGAATGTTAAGAGTAGTCTCGCTACCAAACTCAATCTGGTTGTCAGTATCAAGTCAAAAGATGTATGATTAATTTTTCTGGAATAGATTTGGTAGGAACCATATGGTTATTTGAAACAATCGCCACATTAGTTGGTTAGTTTATAGAGCTTGTTATTGCCATGCAAGACCATGGTCATTGGCCATGTGAGAACAAGAGATCTAGACACATAATCGTGAAAAGTAGGTAGGCAAAATACTTTTCAAACGAAAGTATAACGGCGAGTTATTTGGCACCGCGTTAGTAACAAACGCAAACTAGTTGGAAAGTTAGTTAAGGAATATCAAAATTACTGACATTGGAGGCCTTAAGCGGCGGGTCATTCTGACACGAAATCCACCTTCTCTGGCATATCTTTGTGTAGGTGGCGCTCGTGTAGCAACAGATTGTGTTTCTGATACGCCCTGTACACACAGTACGGACATTTGAAACTTGGCTGTTTTCTACACTCGTATTTTATATGCCGTTGGAGTGAGCCCTTGTGCTTGTATTTGTTCCCGCAGTCGACGCATTCGTACAGGGTCCACCCAGCCTTACCGCTGCTCAACCCAGGCGTACCATAACTCAATATATAAGGAGTGTACAACTGTGCAACTGAAATTAAACGCAAATAAAAATAAATACGTGCACATAACAGCTACCACCGTGTGTAAAGCGAAGCCACCGATAGAAAAGTGCTACCGTGTGAAAGCTTAGGAAAATGCACCATGTCTCCCATTAATTTGCTCATGTACTACTGGTATTAATCTAATACTAGCTCCCTTATAGTCTATTTTAAATTAGCATGCAACCAGTTATGCATAGTACCAGTAATTAGTTACATATTTTATAATTATGAATTCATTGAAATTAATATTTTCAACAAATCCCGTCTTATTTTGTAATACGAATTCTTACATGCATATTCAAGTTATGATTACCATTAATACTCAATGAAATGGAAACTCACGACATTCTACAATCTCCAAGTCATTGAGTAAGAAGCCCAACCCTTTCATCACAAACATTAAAACAAATACATACCAAGAATAGCAACTTTATTTAAAATACAAAAAAAGGTTATAAAAAATACAATCAAATGCATTTTAATCACTGTAACTTCTTACTGACAGTAAATTGTATCTACAATAACTACAAAAATATTCTAGGTAGTAATTTCTTATACAATAAGAGTAACTAGGTTTTGTTCGTGACATCACTTGGGTCATGATACTGATACGAGTGGCGTAATGTCTACTAAAATGTACTCCTCTGTTTTTCTTCATCTACCAAAAGTATTTTTTTTCCTTTATCACAGCTATTTGTGTTTTATTGTGTATAAAAATAAGTTGTATATGTTTTGTCAAGAGAATATATTTTCTATAAGAAAAAAATAGTCAAAAAGCACAAAGTCTATCATTTACCTTTTTATGTAAAATAGTTGACGACGTTGTACGGTTATTATATCACAACCTAGAAATTTTGCAATAATTAGTTACGAGTCATCCTTGACTGAACCGAACGTTTTTAAAATCTGAAACATTTTAAACCCTAATGACTAACTTTTTGAAGGCACTTACGTTTTATACTGACAAGATTTATATGGTTGTACTTTGTGAACTCTACATTTTGATTGTATGATGGTAACTCCAGCGGATAATAATCTAGTGTGGTAGTTTGTTGGTAAAATCACTCAATTGTAACTCGGTATGTCTCATGACTGTATATCTATCTGTAAACGGTTAACTAGAGCTACTACGGTATGAGTTTACATACATGCTACCACTTCCTAAGCTTAAAATAATTTCTAAATGGTAATGTATAAAAATACTTAAAACTATGTGGAAGATTAACGGAACTTCCTTGACATACCAATATGATTGTGTTTAATTTATTCATTGTAACAAACCTGTAATGGCAGTGTATCTAATTTCTATAGATTCAACAAACAATTTAAGGCACTCTCTTGGCCTAGTATTCACTAATAAGTTGGCCCCAAATTTAACATTCAATATAGTACTAATAGATATTCATCTCGAGGAACTAATGAGCCAACCAATCTTTACACAATTTACGACAGAAACATATCAAGCTTAAATTAAAAATAAAATAAATGCAGTAGACGTAAAGAGATCTAAAAATAAATTGAAATAAAAAAATTAACTTATGAGTATTACAATAATAATGGAACATGCATTTATGGCAAAGAACTAGTGCTTGCTAACTAAGCGAAAATAGCTTCATTTTCATTAAATCTATGATATACAGTAGGTATAGAACTTATACACGATCGTGTGTCCGTAAGTACACCCGAATACAACATTATCAATCCCAATCAAAACTCGACAAGCTGTGCTTTACAAATTGAATACAATTTGGCATATCCAAGTAGCAGTCGGAATATCTCAATTCTCAGCGTTGTATATCAATTGAATACCCATAATTATCTATATAGTTCAGATTTAGAAAATAGTAACTGCAATTGGTAACAACATAAATCCAAAATCAACTTGTATTTATTCAAACTACCGCCTCAAACTACGTACACGAAACCAGGAATGATAGTTTACAATATTAAATGCTGTACATAAAAATATAAAAAAGAGAGTAAAACCGTAACTATACAAAATCACTTTTCGACTTAACATACTGGATAAATGCAATAGTTGCAAACACTGCTACAATAATGTAACAGCGTGAATACTATTAGTAATTCGTCAAATTGTTCAAGTTCATTAATGTATCTATATTTCGTCATCATAACTTCGATTGTTACGTTAATTACTCGATTAGGTAACGATTTAAGGCACTGTTTGTGACCTCACGAATGGCGATTATATCTAACGTGACTGTCTGACGCCACTATCACAAAAGAGATTTCATCACATTTATCACAATAGGGAAAACTTGGGAATTTGTAAGAACTTCTCTATCTTTACGTGTTGTATATTTTAAATTTAACTAACGATCCGATAACGCCAAAATAGATTTTCAAAAATGGTATCTACTCAAAACTGTGTCAATAGTAACTATAACAGACAAATGATATGTAAAACCTTATGTATCATTGTTCAACGTTCTTATTAAATATAGAGGAGTATTTATTTAGTGACTAAGATTCACTGAGTGTGTCGAGCTATGTGCAAGCATCGACGTTGTCCTGCTTTATGTATTGCTCGGGCTTCATGTGCACTTCTCGATGCATTCTCTCCATGTGGCGAGCGATGTGCATTTTCTGTTTAGCGCGGTACACGCAGTACGGACATTGAAATTGTGGCTCTTTACCGCACTCCCACTTCTGGTGATTCCGGAGCGAAGACTTAAGTTTGTAGACTCTTCCACAGTCGGGGCAAGTGAAGCTCGGCTCGCCGGGCGTGGGCGGCAAGGAGGGCGTGACTCTCATGCCGGCGAAGGGCAGCGCGAGCCGGGCCGACCACTGGTCCCACGACAGCCCCCCGATCCTAGTGAACGACACGTCTTCGGGCCCGCCACCGCCGCCGCCTGAAATCGCGGAGATGTATCATAAAATGGGCACGTGTCGCGGCCGCGCACACAAACGCAACATTCAACATTCCCGTGAGGTTAACAACAGTTACAAGCAAAACATAAATACATGTTATATACATAGTAAACATGATACATACATTCAAATAAATAGATGTATAGGTATACATATATTATAAATAAAGATAATATTCTACTGTGAGTGTCCACCGAGTGCTGTGATGAAAGCTTTGCAAAAAGGAAAAGTAAAAAAAAAAGAACAAAAAAAAAGAAATAACGTTTATTTTTTATAATTGTTTCCTTTTATTTCAAGGATTCACTGTTTCACAATAAACTTTCTTGTTTACAGTGGTTTCTGAAGCGACTCACAAATTCTTTGAAAATTCTAGGCATGGTAAAGAAATCTCATGGTGTTACTGGAGCATTTTAGTCACACAGCTTTTGTCATTGTAATAAACATTTTGTTAATGAAATGTAGTCTCCCGACCCATGGGCTTTCTTGTCTACCTGAAATTATTAATTATATTAGTATGAACGAAAAAGGAAAAAGAAAATAATGCAACATGCGCAAGTTGAAAACACAAGCAAGTGGGTTTTGATGTTTTTATTGACGACCATGCGTACATGCGATTGTTAATCAACGAACAGATATATTATGCGTGATAAAATGACTTACCTAATAACAAGTTGGTATTTGTACATAACAAGTTACAAATGTGATACATGTAACATACTGGAATTGGCAAAAAAAAAATGTAATGAAGCAAGGAAAACACATTTAGTTTTGATATACTATAGCTATATTTGATTAAACTTTTCTACCAAGTAAACCCCAATATATTCATATAAAAATCACACTAATCGATAACTACTCCAATAACATTAACAAACAACATAATAACATCCAATTTTTATATAAATCCATACATCTGTACCTCATACCGCAATCGTAACATGATATGAAGGGAATATTGCATATATCAAAAACATTATTTTTCTATGCTTAGCCATGACTTGTTTCAACAACAAATAACATTCTTTATTTCTTATCATCACGTTAAAAATCTAATACTGACTTTGGTCAAATAGCTTTGTTATCCTAGTTTAACAAAAAATATCAACAGTCAATATGCTAAACGAAACATGAAAATATGTTATTGCATGTAAATATCAGTTAATATCAAGACAACACGTTTAAACAAAAATATAAATTTTGAACACATTTTATATCCCAGTTCACCAAAAATTCTAACAGAAAATAAAGTAAAATATCAATAAATATGTTTTTATAACTACAGGTAACATTGTAGGCACATTATTGATGAGCTTTTAACTAACTAACTTGCAAATTATTCCGAAGTTTTGTACGAATAGCTACAAGTATACTTTCGTTACATCGTACAAGAATTCGGAGTACTGCGTTATACAGGACAAGAGTCCTTCAAAACATTATCCTAATAAATAAACAACATTAAAATAACTTTGGGTTTGCTACAAAGAAAGTAAGGAAGACAAGGTAAAATGGTCCCATGAACTAACAAATGAATGGAAGAAAACAATTTAAATAAATTATAAACATGAACAATAGGGTCGATATAGCGAGACTAACGATTCGTTCACGACATGCTATGTAGTCGAACATTATAAATAATCTACCCGTGGTGGAAACTACCGAGGTTAATGTTACAGATACCTGCCAGAGCAGGTCAAGTGTTAATGTAATATTAACTAATTATTTAATATCATTGCACTAAATTATCAATTTGGAATTATTCCTTTCTAGGGAATGATAAGGTCATTAAAACTAAACAAATTCGAGTTAAATAATGGATATTCCAAAAATTTGGTTGCAATGACCCTCTTATGGGTCAGGTGATTAGACAAGTAATGTCTTCAATCACTTTAGAAAGGAAAGCTCCTATAACTAGTTTCCATTTGTCTAATATTTAAAATTACAGCGACCTTGGGTCATATTCTTCTGAATAAAATACTTAGGGTCAGTCTTAACTACCATAATAAACTCTAAAACAAAAACAACAAAATTAACACTAATGCCGTTAGGGAATGTGCACATTACAACTATTTCTTTAGTGTATATTAAAATGTCTTCAACAAAAAATAATGTAAATATAAATAAAATTATTGCAGTACCGATTTGGTTAGGTATCTACTTTGGTCTAAAGATTTTTTTAAATATATTTCTCTTCTTAAATGTAACTAAATAGACGTTTTTTTATTCCGCCTAACTTTGTTGCTAGCGTATATGTACCACTCGTTGTTGTGGTGCTTCCTAATGTGTACGCCTAGGTTGCCCCTCTGTTTGGCCTTGTAGGAGCAGTAGGGGCATTGGTGGGATGGTGCCTTGCCGCCGCACTCCACGTTCTCGTGGCGCCGCAGGGTGGACTTCCAGCGGTATTTCTTACCGCAATGCTTGCATTCGAACTGTCGGCTCGCGTCGTCCGAGCTGTTGCCGTCTCGCTTCCAGTGCCCTTTCATGTCGGGTTTGGTATCGTACACGTCGTCGCCGTGGATACTGCCAGAGTTGCTCGGGAAGCCCCCGTTGCTGTCGTAGAACGTGTCCGACTCCTCTGGCAGCACTATGTCGTCGGTATCGTCATACTCGGCGTCTGACTCTGTGTCGTCTTGTTTGATGGGCATGTTGTTATTCTGCATGAACGCTTGCTGCAAGAGATGCGCCTTAATGTTCTCTGGAATGGAGTTGAGCGTATCTAGAGGCAGCTTGGATAAGTGCAGAGGTGAACCGTAGGGCACGAGGTCTTTGGTGGCTGAGGGCTTCATGATATTAGTGACCTGGATGCAGGAGGGCACCAGCGACACCAGCGACTGCGACTGCGCCTGCTGAACCGACAGCAGCGACAGCAGTGCCGACGGCAGGTGGCTATCCTTGTGCAACTCTGAAATACAATACATTAACGGTATTGCAAATAATAAGTTAAGCGGAACTACATACTGAGTCTTGTTAATTCTACCAAAGGCTAAAATAAAATTAAGGAACCAAAGAAATGCGTTATAATAATAATAAAAAATATAAAAAAAATAATTTCTGTTAGAAATTATAAAAGGCGAAGCTTCTAAATTCATGCAAAACATGCACAATCCAAATAACAGTAACTGATTTATTTAAAACTTATCTTCCCATAAGAACATTATCGGAATGGACTGGGTGATATCGAACTGATACATAATTAAAAGTCGCCGAAATCTTTTATCGTTTAATAGCTCAAAAAATATTGAATATCAATCATTTATCAATACATAGGTAAACATGACGCATATAAAATTTAACTTCAATATTATCTAAAGGAAGATCAAATATTTTTGTAGTAGTAATAAGGCACTAGTAAAGCACTGTAGTGTGATATGGTCGCAGCGGCGATTACGTTCACTTGATCGAGAGCGCGTTGGGGTGCTTCTTCTCGATGTGCTTCTTGAGCTCGTTGCGGCGGTGCTTACTGTACGGGCAGTACGGGCACTTGTACTGCGGGTCGCGCCCGCACTCCAGCGTCACATGCCTCACCAGGTTCTTGCGCGCATTATAGCATCTCTGACAGTTTGGGCATTTGTAACCTTTCTCAGTCTTGTACTGCGCACACGCCAGGGCCGAGTGCGTTGGTAGTATATTGTACGGGGATGAAGAAGAACGCGGCTTGCCATGCGGCCGATCAGGTGAAGATTTGGGTGAAGATTTAGGTGAGGATTTCGGTGACGACTTAGGTGAAGACTTGGGAGACGACGGTTTCGGAGATTTATTCTCCACCACTTTTTTGTTTTCCTTCGTTTCCTCGGTCGCGCTGACCGGCGGCGGCGGAGGCGGAGGCGCAGACTTCACAGGTTTTAGTATCGCTAGTGTTGTGGTTGTTGTCTCTATGTCTTCGTCTAGTCTTTTACTACGAGTCACGATATTATTCCGCAGTGACGTGTTTCCTGCAATAAAAAGTTAAATACAGTCCGTTTATCAGTCTTTGAAGGTTTCGCGTTAACTAATAGATTTCAAGTTCAAAAACAAATAAAAACAAAATTTATAATAACGAAAAGAAATATATTCAAAAAAAGAATAAAAAAATGGAAAAATAACTATAACGAGATAGTAACTGGCTAAGTATAACAATTTAAACAAAATCAAAGTCTAAATCCTTGTGAATAGCTGTATCCACATGGGTAAATAAAAAAATAAAAACAAAAAATATTCTCAAACGGACTAAAGCTTAACAACAAACATTAGTCAAATCTAAACTTAACGTTCGTATTCTTAACAATTCATGTCATAAAAAAAAGTTTTTATCAAGTACTAAATGATAACATAATCAAGAAAATCAATTGTATCAAAAACAATCATTAATTATTTTTCTGAGTGACGCTCTTTCTGGGTGAAGGGATGTTTCTGAGCAATGTGCGAGATTAGTGTTTTTTTCTGTGAATATCTTTTCCCGCAAATCTCACATTTAAACTGCGGTCCAGTGATACATTCGTACTTTTCATGTCTCAACTTATTCCTTCTATACTTGTAATGTTTCTTCTTGCATATTGAACATACGTATAAACGGTCTTTATTTTCATTTTTACGATTCCCTGCCTTAGTTGTGGCAAAATCTCGCTTCTTTTTCGACCTTTTTTGTATTGTCACCATTTTTTTTCTAACGATCTTTCTGACTTTCTTTTTAACACTTTGGTTACATCCATCTTCGCTCTTAACATCGTTGTTCTTAAAGTACCCACGGGTTAATGGAAAAGGGGTTTTGGCGTAATGAGTGTTAAACATTTCTACCAGTTCTGGAAGTGTAAATGAAAAGCGAGAAAAAATTATTACAAAGCATTGGTGTGTATGACACAGATAGGTAGGAAACTCGCAATGAAAGGAAGCCAAGATGTCAAGATGGTGTCCTGTAGTTGATGATGTGCTTACGAGCGTGTCCAGTAATGTGCGTGCGAGAGATAGCAGAGAAAGGTAAATAAGCATAAGGTAATGTAATGTTAGCAATGTAGTGTTTGATGATGTAAAAAGGTAAAAACTTATACTTCATTGTTTATGCCCCATGTTACGTCCTGTTGTAGTCTGGTGTCTTGGCTTCAATCATTTTTTTTAAATATCCTACGAAATAATTGCATAAGTAAAATGAAATGCGCATCCACTAGGAACTGGTAGTGTCTCACCATGCTTCCGATAATTTTATTTATTCTATAACAAGTAGACCTAGGTGAACATGCATAAATTGAACGAAACATGTTTTTCTTACACTTTTGAACATGAATTGCTAAGAACGTCTGCAGTGAAATCACATGTGAATGCAAAAAAAAAAACAAAAATAATAAAATAAATAAATAAGCCACATAACCATCAACTACGTGGACAATTTAAATAATTCTCATTTACCTTCATTTGGGGCGCCGCGTGCAGACCGTCCAATCTTCTACAAACATTAAATTTCACAATTGTGCTATAAAATGTTTTCCCCGTTTTTTTTTATTAGCGAATATGAACCAACTAATTTTAAACACCCAATAAAACATGGGCAAAGTGTGGTGTCGTGCTTATTGAAATAAATTGTACTACATATTTAGTAACTAAGATATCATTGACAATAAATACGTAAAAAATTACTTACCAATAAAATAAACCATTCCTCTCCAGTGTTAGACTATTAACGTGTTTAAGTAGTAAATAGTTGCACTAATTGCCAAAGTTAATTGCAACGCGTGCTTTCTACGACAATATTACATTACTGAAGCATGCAATGATCTACATTCACTAAGATCCCATATCACAAACATAAGCGTAACAATTTATGTGTTTTATTAACGTAAACCTATACTTACCTTTCAATTACCTCGCCTTAGAAAGGCTACATTATATAAAAAAAACCTTGTTACCAAAATCAAATACCTTTACCTGATGCACTGGAATAACTTTATAGTTTGATAACGTAATAAGATATAGAACTGTAATAAGATTAGTAGTTTATAATAATATTAGATACTAATTAATATAAGATTGGAGTTTCACATGTGAAAACACTAGCACTCTCTTATCCACTGTCGTGAAAATATAATATTTATATATAACATAAATAGATTATTTTAAGCAATGACTGTTTGTCTATTTCAAATTATGGGAAGACATTGCGCATTTCATCCGTTCCTTGTTTGTCTCGGACAATTAACTTTTCATAAATTTTTGATGTGACTAATAGAGCTACATATCATGAGAAAAGGAGCAAAAAAAAAAGTTAATTGTCCCAGACTATCAATTGAATCCCATGTGACATGTCGCGTTGTATGTTGAAAGGTACATTATAAAAACATCGA
Source organism: Cerastis leucographa (assembly GCA_963082945.1). Lineage (NCBI taxonomy): Eukaryota > Metazoa > Arthropoda > Insecta > Lepidoptera > Noctuidae > Cerastis > Cerastis leucographa. The sequence goes on from OY720359.1 coordinate 19,983,464, forward strand.
AAGCAGTGCCAACGCAACATGTTGTCTGAGCGAGGCACCGACGCAGGCAGCCGGAGTCGCGTGCGCCGGTGCCATGGTACAGGTGTGCGAGCTTACCTTGCGACTCTCGCGCGCCATCACTCGAATTCATAATATCATCTTGAGATCGTTCCATGTGCCATTGGAAATCTGCAATGATAGAACGTGGTGCTGAGTGAAAAAAAAATAAGAAATTTTGCGTGGAGTCCCTCCGCGCGGAAGAAGTGAAACTTCGTAATACTACACGCATGCGTTCGAGTGGCATGCATTCACTCTCGCTCTGTCTATTTCTATTCCCCTCCATGGTAGTGTTAAACGTTTAACGCAACCATGTTGGAAGTCGCATAAAAAGTTTCACTTCAAAAATATTAACATATTTTCGATCTTCAGCCCAACAAGGTATACGATATGAATTGCAGAGCAGTAAGAGCAGTACTTATACGATTTAAACCAAATCCACCACCATCAAGACCAGATTGAATTTCAGTAAGCTCTTTTTAGACAGTTTAAGTTACTTTCATTTATATCCCAAATAAACTAAAAAAAGAGTAGTAGTGAGAAAGCAATTCTAAAATAAACTAATCCGAGATATTTCTGTTTCATATATTTAACTTCATTATAATGTTGATTTTCTAAATAAAATGACAATCATAACAATAAAATGTTAGTAGTGTCTACTTTTTGTTTGATTGATCTATGTCTTAGTTTTATGACCAATTATGTCGTGACTTGTTGTAGACAATGTTTTGAAATGATTGTATTGGACTTTACTATAGTGTGTTTTTAATCCCGCGAACTGAATTGACACATGCAAATGTCAAATTTACAAATAATGTTGCCAGCTCTTTTGTACAGTGTTTTACCTACGATATCGATTTGTTGAATCGTAACTTTATAAAGCTGAGTACAGAATGTGCAACGCCACATGAAATTATAAATTATTAAAAGACAATGCAGTTCTTGTAATAGACAATACTCCATATCACACAAACTGGAATCGTTACCTACTTCATTTGGCGAAAAGGGCTATTTCAAGATTGGCTAAAATAAAAAAAATATTCCTTATTAAGAACAAATATTTTACTGATATTCAACACATATTCTCAAGTTTACATTTTCTTCTAAGTAATTCTCTGGAGTTGTTGGATATAGTTTTAGCATATGTAGATTCCGTATAGTTTCAGCTATACACCGTATTTTTTATATTGGTGTAGCTGCAGTAGTTTACGAGATAATAAGCTTTAAATGGGAAGCGGCACGGGGGCGCTTGCGCAGCAATGTTTCCGAGTGCGCTATGACGTGTCAGTTGGGCGTATAAATACGCCCGGACGTTTCAACGGAATGAAGAGACAGAAGCCCATGAAAGATATGGCTGCTAAACAGGGTGTCACTATTTTGCGACTGCCCCTTTACTACTGCGCGTTTGAGTTGGTCTGGGCTCAAGTAAAAGGGCATGTCGCTAAAAACAATAAAAAAATCATATATAACATAGCATCTTAGATAAAAGGAACACCGTTCAATTTAACATTTTATTTAAAATTTAGGTCATTAAAATGAATAAGAGAAAAGTCTACTTTTCTCTGACTTTGCCACGCGAGCTCACCAATTTTGAACCGAGTAACATTGCTGCTCGGTGTGAGCGGATACCGAAACATTATTTTCCGTAAAAAGTACTACATAAAAACAAAGGGCGGTCTACTTTTCTCTGACTTTGCCACGCGAGCTCACCAATTTTGAACCAAGTAACATTGCTGCTCGGTGTGAGCGGATACCGAAACATTATTTTCCGTAAAAAGTACTACATAAAAACAAAGGGCGGTCTACTTTTCTCTGACTTTGCCACGCGAGCTCACCAATTTTGAACCAAGTAACATTGCTGCTCGGCGTGAGCAGATACCAAAACAATTGATTTTCCGTAAAAAGTTCTACATAAAAACAAAGGGGGGGGGGCGTGTTACTCGTTAGTAAATACTTTGGAATGATAATGTTGGTTGTTGGAAGCGCGGCAAAGTCAAAGAAAAGTAAGTTATTCATATTCATGAATGATATTTTTCATGTTAATTAATCCTTTTATTTAAGATGCTATGTTATCAATGAAAAAATTATCTTTATGATTAACCCTTTCGAAAGTTACCGCAAAATTCATGTTTATTTTTCACATTTGACGGGTTCGATTCCCGGTACAGTCGGGCGATTTAAAAAAAAAAATAATACTGTTTAATTTTTTCAGTAAAACTATCTATACCAAATATTTAAGGTACTTTCCTTCCGTGATGCATAGCCGTGAGAGGCTCTGTATATCTACAAAGTGTTGTTTTGCATTCTCGTCAAAATTCAGGAGGTTTTCACAAAAGACATGACGGTATCTAGTTAATTATAAAAAAAAAACGCTGATTTTTTTGGTTGTTTAAGTTTATCAGTATATCAGAATAACTCCCTTAACGTGGGTTAGGGAATAAGACGAAAGCGCAGTTACAGGGCGAGGACCAGACGGGCCGCGTTTAAAACACGGGTCGTTCACACTTACCGATTTCAGTAAATAAGAAAAAAAAATACCTTCTCACCATAATTACCATAATTACCTCCTTGAATTTGACGAGGATGCAAAACAACACCTTCTATACCTTATTAATTTTGAAATATTACGTTTTAAATAAGTACCTACACAATTTTTCAGGATAACTTATTAAAAAAACAATACTTGACTTTATTAACGTGAATTTACGATAGTGGCACATAACTATTAAGAGTTGCAAAAACAACTAAGTACTTATTACACACGGTTTCTGATTAACGCAATAGTCAAATAATATGTTAACTTGAAAACAGATTAAATTCGACAGCGTGTCAAGCCGAACATCACAGAGTTGGTCTCAAATTAAAGGCTACATATTCTTTGCATTACAAAGCCATGGATTATATGACTAAGTACAATTTTAAGATACCCAGTAGTGTATGTTACTATATGTGACCCAGCAACCATCTTGCTGACTAGCATTTTTTTAGAAAGTTGGGTTGACTATTCTCATTGACTTTGAATTATTTTATTTGAATTAGTCTCAGAGCAGGGCTTCAATACAAAATAATGCTTTGATGAGGCTTAACACTTCATTCTATTAGGTCCGTATAGAAAAATACTTGGGAGAAAGGCTTCAGAGGTGGAACAGAAAATATCTCACAAATTAAAAGAGGCAAGAAGCAAGTAAAGGCAACACTTACTGCGTACAACATCATTGTGCGCCACAACGGGCTGTTCGTCGGTTTCCTCGTCGAGCGTGAGATCCTCGACGCCGTCCCTCTGCAGCTCTTCCTTGCATGCGGAGTCGTCTCCGTTGCCTTGCGCGTTGTCGTTGGGTGGCGGGATCGGTACAGGCGGCAACTCGTTGGACATGCGACGCGCTTTCTTCCGACGCCGTGTTGGACTAACTGACCCTTCGCGGCTGCTGTCTATACTACCGTCTCGGGCCTGGTGATCATAAACAATTTTTGTTTATAATCTCTGCATCTTATAAGCTAAAAGAAGTTAACAGGAAAGTTTTTGTCTAAGTGTTTATTAACTAATGTCATAACCAGATACCACATTTGGTTTTCTACATTAGGTATAGTAAAGTATCTATATACGTCACTGTTTGTTACTGTCTGTGAGACAATTCTTTTATACTACACAATATGACTTGATGTGGTATTCACCAACATTGAACTGATATATTTTGACACTATTTTGTGTAATGTTGTCACATAAATAGCACAGCAAATTCAGTTTCATTTGAAAGCCGGTTGCCTCCTATAAAATTATTAAATGAGCATCAGAATAGCCTTCAACTGTGACTAATATACATACAGCAATCCTACCCTCAACGGCTGGCTAATAGTTTAACTGTTTCAGACTGCTTTATTGTGGACAAAAATACATTATCAATAACTTTCTTTGTTGCTGATATTGTTATAGTCAAGAAGTATCACACTGAACACTTATTAGAAGCTGCTGACCTCCGCTTCTGTTGTACGAGCAGACCTCCAACCGATACCATCTTTATACTATATATTGTCTTCTTCAATGGCTATAATAATCTACTACTACTACTGTAATCTACCTACTTAAAATACCTTAGGCACTGATTATTTTTCCTGTTATATTCAAATAAATTATATTTAGTTCCTATAATCCTGTTTCCTCCTATGATTGCATTCTTACCAAATAGAAATAAATTGACTAGTAGATAAAATTCCAATGACAATTCAGGCAGTTTTTAGTGTAAGTAATCATAAACTATTATTCAAGTCATGTTCTTGAAAGTTTTAAAACATTATCATTTTCATTCAAAGCAAGCTTTACAAATGATTTCATAACTAACATAAAACAGACATTACTATGTTATTACATGTGTTTTGCAGTCCAACTTTATCTTTTGTTGATGAATTACACAGTAAAACATCTGCCAACACACATGAACATGGTGCCAAGGTTTAACATTTGAATGTTACTATAACTTGTGCTTTATCCAATCATGAGAGATACAACTTTTTGTCAACATTCCAAACACATCTACCTCTATATGGGTAATTGTGTTATTTGTTCTAGAATGTATTTGCAGTTTACACTGTTTGTGCATGAAATTTGTTCTCATAGCTCAAGAGAGTACAAGATTTTAAATAATGTATAGCATTGTTTACACAAACCTGTGGTGGTGGTGAGGGGGCACGAGGCGGGTGTGCAGCAACAGTCTGCGCAGGGCGCGACGGTGGCCTAGAAGGCTTATTATCAGAGAGACCCTTGATTTGTAGGGACTCGGCGGCTTTCAGCAGTGCGGCCAACTGGTCTTGAGATATGTTGACCTCACCGCGGTACATGTAATCCATCATTGCTCTCAACTCGGCATATTTCACATCTTTGAGGATTATTATTGGATGCTTATCATACTGCTGTGATAGTACACTCTGAAACAAAATCATTCAACCATTGTTCACTTTGTTTACTTTTACTATTGGCTGTTTGTAAATATTCTACTGAAAGTTATTCTCAAATAACAATTTATTGTTAAAGTAAAATTCTCTTTAAATTTCACATGAGACCAAAATCAATTAAATAAATGTAATTAGTTAATGCACCAAAACACTAGCATGTCGTTAAGTTAACAACTTTTAATGGCATGATGTTAGGTAATTCATTATTGCAAGCAAGCGTTTGAAAAAGTAGTACAGGCAACTTTCGGTTGCCAACTCATCTATGCACCTATGTATACTGCCTAATTGTTAATACATGAAAGCTAGAATGGTACAAGTGGTATGTTTATTAGAGCAAAACTGTGTTGCCTTGCAAGCAACTTAGACACGATTGTAATTGACCTACATTGTAATGAGTTGACGTACCTCGAAATAGGGACTGCATGCCGATAGGACCACTTTATGAGCCTTGAGCGTCTGTCCTTCTGCAGCCAGGGTGCAATCCACGTGCATACCCTTCTCGAGAAGAGTGTCGAAAACAGACACCAGTGTCGACTGATGGTTGTTCCACCTCAGGCAGAACTGTTGGTCGTCGTCCATGATGCCGTCTAGCCACTCGCCGCGCCCTCAGCCCTACAAACGAACAAACCAAAGCAACGTCTAAACAAGGTCTAATATCACCACGCAATAACTAGGCCAATGAAAACTTCACTATGACTACACAAACATTGGATTCTCAACGATTATCATTACATAGCGTTAATTATCTCACCGAATCACTTCATACGATGAGATCACGCCCCAACTTAACTAAATTAACTTTATGGACCACATACGAGTCGTCGTAAGCGACGCGGCACAAAGAAAATGGCCGCTTTTCCAGCGCGACAAAAAATAAAATGGCGACGAAAATTCTAAGTTTTACTATTTTCTGGGCAAACTTTTCATGACACACATTAACTGTTCAAGTTCATCGCGTTGCTAAGGCACGACGAACGTCGGAAAAGTTTGAAGTCAACAAAGAAACTTCGGAGAACTTTACTTCGAAAGTTCACGAGTGGAAATTTTCAAGATGAAAAGTCCTAGCAATAAGTAAGCCCTTATCGGAGCCGTAACTCGACACAAAAAGATTAAAATGCTTACCTTGACTATATCATTAACTATTCTAAAGTATTTTAACACTTTTATTTCTTCTTAGAATATTAATTGCCACTTTAATTTAACACATTTGCACACCCGCCAGCTTTCTTGAATGAAATTGAAAACACTAAACTAAAACTATGCTATGTTGCAAGTTTAGAGAAAGGCACCTCTACAAAAATCCAGACGAAGTACAAGTTGGAAGCGACGCGAATGACCCAAAATAAGCTCCATAAATGTTGCCATTAGTAAATAATTAGAAAGCTTGAAATATAGTAAATACGATAGTTAACTAATGCCCAGTTACTAAATAATTACATAAATAAATATTTTCAAAATTCTTCATACCAATTCTTTATTCTTTTGTGTTGTGGTATACAAAATAACTGCTACTAGGTATTTAGAGCACCTTGTCCTTGACCCACTTTTAGACAGCACAACTCGTGATTGGAAAATTTTTATATTATTTAATAGAAAAGACATAAAATATGTATTATTGTATAAGTATATCCTCAAATTATGTAACTATATTTTACTAATCGTACGGAATTATTGTTGTGATTTTTGTAACGATAACATTACAGTAACGCATAGCGCCATCTACTGGTTATCGAGAAATTTACAACTTCAAAACATCTTTTCAATCGTCTCGTCGCGCGTCGACTGGAAGACTTACTTAATTTTTTTCATGTGATAGTTTCATTGTAATGAAATCTTTCCTCATGAATAAATGTTTTGAGGCACAGAGTTATGCCTCTCTCAGCTACGACTATTAAAGGCGGAAACACACTTACGTGTCGTGGCGTGTCGTGACGCGCCAGGAGCATACGGTTTCATACATCGTTGCGACACGACACGCCATGCAAATATGTCCCTAACCATATTAAATGTATGAAACCGATTTGCTTCTGGCGCGTCACGACACGCCTCGACACGTAAGTGTGTTTCCGTCTTATGTTCCAAAATATGTACCAACCTACTTAATAAACTTACTTAATATTATTCTCATCTCAGTCAACGTAGTAGGTAAGAAAGTGCCTTTGTTACTAATATAATTTAACATAATATCACGCCTGTGTTTCCCCGTAGGGTAAGGCCCTCTGCCTTACCCTACGGGGAAACACAGTATAGTAGTACACCCACATTTTGCTAGATATGTTTAATAGTCCGGGGAATTTACGCCGAATATTAAGCCAACTTTGCATTAATTAAATACAGCCATTATCATTATACTATCATACATTTTTTTCATTGAATGGGTAGGGTATAGAAAGGGGAGTGTACCTACGCGAAAATCATAATAATAATCATAAATCTTTATCTAACTTCACATCAAAAATTAAAGGCGCTGTTTCATAAATGTACAAACTTATTTATAGAAAGGTGTCTGAAATAGGAAGATCCTGGATCACCTCTCGGGTTCACCTCCACATTTACGTTTTTTAAAAAGAAAACTTCTTGTATGTAATTAACTTGTGGAAAAAAATATAAACACGTATGTTTGTATTATATTGAGTAACATTGAGTATTTGTAGAAAAGATTGAGTACTACACTACTGCAGTAGGTCGTGCAAATTAAACATTTTTCTTTCGCGGAAAAACTTTTTTTTTTAAAGAATCTGTATGACTTTGTACTTCAAGCAAAAAAATGAACAGGATGAAAATAACGCCAAAATATTTTTATCAACATATATATATCTACTATTATAAAAAATAAACAAATACTGCTCCGGATTTTACAGAAAATCTAGTAAATCATAATTTCTTATACCACTTCAGGCAAAAATGTAACAGGACTGAAAATCGATTAATACTGGAAAATATATAAACCCTATCCTTACTCTCTCTTATTAAAACAGATTATAACGTTAATTAATATTTAAGTAAAACATAAATTACGATGAACGGTGTCAGCGCTAAGCAACGTGCGGCGTACGGCGTGTGCTAGTGTGCGTATCCAAGATGAACGCTGCGTTCATTGTGTACGTATGACTGTGTTGTTGTTTGAGAGTCAGTGTGTTTTTATTGACTTATTCTTGTAATTGATAAAAACGGCAAACCATCAGTCGGCCAGTGCAACATACATTCTGTTTACAAACATAATTCCACTCCAATTCTTCAATCCTCATTTACAAAACCGGCCAAGTGCGAGTCGTACTCGCACACGGCAGTAGCACGGTAGGCGGTAGCACCAAACAATATAATAACAAAATTTTTAACGCTCATTCATTTGTAAATGTACACTCAACAGCAAAACTAAATTGGTTTTTCATAGTATGTTTATGAAGAAAAAAACTTACTGCTGTTTGATGAAAAAAAGGCCCATATCTCGAAATAGTTATTTATCCAACATGTGAGGAAAGTTCGTTTTTCCTATGAGTTTTGATTTTGAGTCTTGAGCGAACGAAGGATTGAAAAATAGAATCACGAGCGCAGCGAGTGATTATAAAATTCAATCCTGAGTAAGCGAAAGACTCAACAAAACGAATAGCAAATGAACTTGCTCACATGTTGCATACAAAACTTTTCACCACTCCCAGCAAGAAAGTATTCAGTCATCATAGGTAAATAAATTAAATAGTCACAAAGCAAATCAAAATTATTTATTTTTCAAAACATCTTTTTTTTTTTTAATACTTAACATAAAAAATCAGGCAAGGTTAGTTTCTGAACGGGATCATTACTTTCCTCACTGTTCAAACAGTGAGGAAAAACCAACTTTCCTCACTGTTTTCGTAGAGGAAAGACAATTCTTTCGTGCGGGAGTGGTGAAAACTAAATATCTCGAGAACTATGCTTCGCTACCGACTGCTTCCTTGAGTCGTGTCCAAACACAACTCAAGAGGGGCAGAGTTGCATTATTATATCTTTTACAACTCCACCACCATCATGAGCCGTGAGTGAGGCACAGAGTCCTAGGCCTTCTTATTAAATTGTTTATCCAACATGTCGCTTTCGATAACGTTGTCCTTGCGAGATCGACGAACCTGTTGCGTAATGGCCATGTCGATGAGGAGTAGCTCCTTAGTACCGCGGGGCCCGTTCCGACATCCATTTAATTTTCGCTCTGAAAATACATGAAAGAAGTTTATAAACCGTCGAAAAACATGTAGTCGTTCTGTAATTATTGGGTTGCGCAGGACTACCAGTTGTTAGAAACTGCGGTAACTACCCAGACTATAACGATGCCTGGAATTGATATGCGAGGCGAGGCCAGAAGTTGTGTGCTCCGTCCAGTCCCCGTGATTTACGGACGGACTGCTCTGGCTACTAATCTAATGGCGTAATTAAAATTGCTATCATTCCTGGGATAAATTCACACAATTGCTCGAAACCTCGCATCCAGTCAGCCTCAGTCGGACACCGACCAGATGCTGCGCCAGAACGAACTAGTGGCGGTATCATCTGGCCGGAACACGTCTATCATATTTTTCTCAGTTCACTCCCAAACTCTGTATACCCAACCCACCTCTCATCGCGAACATTTAGAACATGCGATTCTGCGAGTACCGATCAACCCGCCACTTATACCGTCGAAAACGGCTCGCTCATGTTTATACTTTCTGCTTCAGGATGTCGATACGCTCCGGGACACGGGACATGTATTCTTAAGTGAGGACTGATTTCCCTGAGTCCCGCCTCACTAACCCGTGGTCGTATATATTGCCCTCCCTGAACAAAATATAGTTTGCCGATGATTATCCTGGCCCAGTCGATACCGCGTTTAATCTTGCACTAGCAGACTGGTACAGCTGGTTTTATACTACCACATTAATATTATCGTTAAAAATGGCAGTTCCTAATAATTGTGCGTTGAACATAGCGTTGATATACTTTCATATGTATTCGGCAAAAATCTGTTATTTTGAAATACTAACAGACACTTCAATATTATTTATTTGTATAGACTAGCGACAGTTTTTAGATTAAGCTCAACATCACAATCATCGGGCAGGATTATTTCGGGGGAGGGGGGGGGGGTGAAGGGTCTAAAAATGTAGCACCTCGTTTTCTTATGGCTAAAAATACAGATATTGAGTTAATTTATAAACGACAAAAGTAACATAATTTCCCGACATGTTAAATGCAGATGAGGTACTTATTTGACTTATTTCAGCATTACAGTGCAGGTAGGTCCTACATACTTCAGGTGGAAGCGACAGGGTAGCCAGAGAAATTAAAATTTTCTTTCGTTTTTTGCAATTAAACAAAGTCATAATCAATAATATTATCATTGCAAAAAAAAAGAATTTCGCAGGGCGACGAAAAAGTTCATTTGGCCTGCAAAATTCAAATTCTGTAACGTTTTTGCAATAATCACGGCAGTGTCAGGTTGTATGTCTATGTTGAATAAAATATGATTCGCAGCCATAATACCCATGTATTTACGGAATTATAATTCAACTAGCGGCCCGTCCCGGCTTCGCACGGGTGGACAGTGTGATATTGCCATTTTCGAGAACTAGGTCGGGCACATACCTATAGTACGGCACTTCCGATTCCACAAGGCTGTATTTCGGAGCAAGTTGCTGATGGATAATCCTGGCTACAAGGTTGTGTCTATGCAAGTATTCTCCGTTAGCTAGACGAGAACACCCGGAGATAATGTGACGGATCGATTCGCCCGGACGGTGGCATGCCCGACATAATTATGTCAACCGTGCCATCCTTCACAATAAATTTCCGGTAGTTATTCGTCATCATAACTTCATCCATAATTGCACAAACAAAACCTTCGGTTTCTCCAAAGAGTTCCCCGGAACTGTGAATTGTGGAGTCTCTTGGAATTTAAAAAGCCTCGACCTCCACAACTCCGCGGGATATACCTATCTGTTTGAGTCCATTTGAGTACGCCGAAAGAGTACATCAAAACCGGCATGACCCAACCATTGAAGGCACGCATCTTATTTCCGCCTGATAAAAGACTATTAACCTTTTGACCGCCACAGTCGTGTGTAGACGACAAACCAAAATGTGCCCAGCACGCCACGGTCGCGAATGGTTGACAGAATTTTACACATAAATAAATGTCATTAAACAGCATTGTTATGTGTTTTTCCCTTGTTAATTATTTACCTTGACTCTTCTTCATTTATTTGAAGTGAACTGCTTTCATTAGATTTCATCTGTAGTAACATAAGATGACAAAAAAGAAAACCAGTTAAAAAGTTCGTGCCCTCAAAGCCACAGTCACCTCAACAGGACACGTAGTGATGTAGGCAGCAGTCAATATAACAAGAATATCGACCTCGACGGCAACCTACGTTATATTTGATTTACTCTGAATTCTGCATTATTAAACAAATAAAACATTTGATATTGAACTTTCATGTTTGAGAAATCAAGAAAATTTTATAATACTGAACTATGCGCTCTTTATAAGTCGAGTGTTAATAGATTATCGATTGATTGTAATGACTGCAATGCCCATCCCTATCACCCAATGTATTGTCTGTGCCGGGAACGCCACAGTCGTCTATGAATGACAGTCCCATGACGTCAAACGAGGAAAATTTTTGAATAGAGTAGTTCTTTTGCTGTTATTATTATTGTTTACTGTATACATGATTAATAATGGATTACTATAATATGAGTAGTGAAGACTTATTAAGTATATTGCAAGGAGTCGATACTGACACGTTTATAATGGTTTTTTTTTTAATACTATCCTACCTAAAAATACATACGTATATCGATATAAATCAATATACAATTGTTGAATTAAACTTATGTTGATTGTCTTATACATATTGAACGGTATATAATGTGTGAAGGTATTAAAAATGGTGTGATTGTTCTACCAATTTCTACCACCCAACTTTTTAATTAAAAAACTGATTTTCATAAAATGTTTTATTTTATCTTTTGTGAACTTCATGTTTGTGACGCTTAAGAAACTTTGTCCAGGTAGGTACCATTATTCCTCATTATTTCCTATTCATTACAGTGTTGTAAATTGTCTACATTCGAAAGTAAACAACACTAACACAGTAAACGGTATTTACTTCTGCACTGATGTCATCAGTGACTGGCGTTATACTAAAGCATTAATATTGCTTGTTCTTCCAAAGAAACTTAAATTTTATTAGTTGACAATGTTAAAAGTACAAAACGAACAAAATAAAATATTTCGATATTATTAATAAGTATCGGTGTCGCACCTCTAGAGAAGAAGCGAGCAATTTCAAGAAATACGTGCCAACTGCGCCACTGTCGTCTTAGGGTGACAAAAAATTACGTCATGATGGACAATAGTGCTGTAATACTATTGACTTGGTTTTATCGATTGTTGTTTCTATTTGTGGAATAAACGCCGTAACTGTGACACAGATTATTACATTTATGTCATAAAGTACAAACCGCGATGAAATAAAACTCAACACAAGGATGGTATAATAATCTTTATTGAAATTAAAACCCATGTAAAAAAATGTTGTCAGGTTTCTATGAGCTTTATCGATATAATTTCGCCCTCACTATTATTTTGTAGGTATTAAATTATGAATTCGGAGCTTGGCGCTGAGGGCACGCTTTTTCTTTTTTGACGTGGCGGTCAAAAGGTTAAATACTTTTCTCAGGCGACCAAAGAAGTGCTCCTTCAACGATTGCTTCATGTCAATAGCATTGTTGCCTAGCGCTTCTGTCATACCCAAATACTTGTAGCTTTCGGTTGCTGAGAGGGATCTAATTTATGGAATCTGAGAGCTGGGTTCCCACAGATTCCACAGTCTCCCCTCGCTTTACATGCATGACCGCACATTTGTCCACACCAAATTCCATTCTGATGGCTCTACTGAAAGTTTCAGTTACCTTCAGTAGCTCCATCAGTTGTAAATTTTCGGGGGCAAAGTGTTTTAGGTTATCCATGTAAAGAAGGTATTTTAATTATGCTTGTTATTAACCATTTTACTAAAATGTTATGCTATAATTGTATTTCCGGTTAAAAATTCGTCATTTTTACGTGATGTTTACACCGCGCGCTTGTGCTAGGGAACCAGATATTTACTTGAAAGTAGGACAACCATGTACATCAAAACATTTGCAAGTCAGTGTTTTGTTACGTTTACGCGATTGTACACCTTTTAATCTATTCCGGAAAGACCAAATTCCTATGAAAGCGCTACGCCTAATAAAAGAATAAAGCTTGCAAAAGTATTTTACGTAAACATTAATTAATATTTATTTCATGATTTGCTTTAAAGTGTTTAATTTACGTGTAAATAGGTTAGAAGTAGCCTTTAGCTGAAAGTTAAATTAATTTAAACCCTGTTACCTTTTTGCCCGAACCGCTATTGCAAGAAAACTAATAATAATAACTTTCGTTAGTACAATTTGTTTAATGGCGGTTTAATATATATATATATATATATTTATTTGAGTTATTTTATGTAAAAAAAGCCGCTGTTTATATTTTAGCATGAAGCACAATCTATAAATTTCGTAAGTACTTAAATGTTTTTTATCGTAGTTTCCGTGGACGAAAATGTTTAATTCTAAAAAAATATATTACTTTCACCAGTTCTTTACGTAAACTAAATTTGTCCTGTTAACTATTTTGCCCATATTTTTACCGGAAACACATTTTTATGGAAATGGACGCTCCTGCTCAACCTTGCCTGAGCCACTTGTATTATGTATACTGTGGTTGACGTCTTTCTAAAATCAGTGTCCAGGGTAGTTTCAAATAATAACACTAGAACAATCAATTCTTGGAGTGAAAATAAACATATTGTGACAAAAAAAACCGGCCAAGTGCGAGTAGGACTCGCACACGAAGGGTTCCGTACCATTATTTATAAAAACGAACAAAAAAAATCACTTTTTTGTATGGGAGCCCCCTTAAATATTTATTTTATTCTGTTTTTAGTATTTGTTGTTATAGCATCAACAGAAATACATAATCTGTAGAAATTTCAACTGGCTACCTATCACGGTTCATGAGATACAGCCTGGTGTCAGACGGACGGACGGACGGACGGACGGACGGACGGACGGACGGACAGCGAAGTCTCAGTAATAGGGTCCCGTTTGACCCTTTGGGTACGGAACCCTAACTAGCTATCAAATTGTCAAACGCGTGTCAATTAACTCTAACGACAGCCAATCAGATCACTTGACACCAGTTTAATTTTTTGACATATCGTTCTAGAAACCGGACTGTTCTGTCTGGCATTATTTATTGTAGTTCGTAGGGTGTGCTTTTCGACCGCGTGGCCATAGCGTTCTTTTTTTTTTGTAATGTAAATTTTATGTGTAGTAAAAGTTGATTCCCAAAACCATAAATTTGTCAAAGTTATGGCTAAAAAGTATAAGGGTTTAAAAGAGCACCGCGCGGTCACGCAGATCTTTAAAACTAAGCGTTGCAGAGAACTGAAATTTAATGTACATCAGAACGTTCGGCCAGTCGAGATAGGGACTTGGCTGCTACTCCAGTTTTTAATGACGATCATGTGACGCATAAAGATGCCAGCCAAAGAGTTTGTGACAGAACAGTCCGAAAGTTAGAAGCATTTATTTATGGCCGAACGACCTGATATCAGAACGTTCGGCCAACCTGAATCTCCATAACTGAGGACCTTAGAGTAACTGTTAATACTCTTTGATCGTCACCTTATTTCAACTATTTCGACGTGCTTTGCTTCATTCAGTAGATAAATAGATACCTAGGTACTCGATAAATACTTGTTTCGTTGGAATACATGGTCACCCTATTTCAGTCGCCATCCACCATAGTACATTTTTAAAAGATTAATCTGGAATCAACAAAAATACTGACACCATTGCACTGAAACATAAACATAAACATAAACACATCAGGGGTTTTACAAGTCTTCTAGGCTTCTTCGTTGTGGAGCAATCGATAATCCCAATTTTTTGAGGTTATATTGTAAATTTTCAATTTACTATATAAAGGGGCAGTCGCAAAGAAAAATAAAACAATAAAAGTTTATTTCAGTGTCGTCAGTAAATCTTTATTGATTAACTGTTTCTCTGGGCTTCTTTCTTGTGGAGGAATCGATAATCCCAATGTTTTGAGGTTATATGTTAAATTTTCATTTTAATATACAAAAGGGGCCGTCATAAATAAAATAAAGCAAAAAAAATATCGTTTCAGTCTTGTCACAAAATCTTTATTCATTAACGGTTTCTCTCAGGTCCTCAGTTATGTAGATTACGTTGGCCGAACGTCCTGATGTTACAGAAACCAAAATCCATTTTACTTTTAACCGGTGGCATTACGAGTAAAAGTAAAGCATTGGTTGTTTGTCAGCAAATCGTCAGTTAATCTTTATTCAGTAACAGTTACTCTAAGGTCCTCAGTTATGGAGATTCAGGTTGGCCGAACGTTCTGATATCAGGTCGTTCGGCCATAAATAAATGCTTCTAACTTTCGGACTGTTCGGTCACAAATTCTTTGGCTAGCATCTTTATGCGTCACATGATCGTCATTAAAAACTGGAGTAGCAGCCAGGTCCCTATCTCGACTGGCCGAACGTTCTGATGTACATGAAAAAACAGATTGAATTTGTAAAAAATAAATAAAAATATAGGGCCGCGCCATCGAAACGGTGAAAAACACATTATTGCCGATATCTCGCTGGAAAAGCATCGCAGACGTCTGATTTTTTTTTGTAAAACCTAGATTTGAGTTTGTCAAACAATGTAAAAGAACACAAAAAAATCCTGGGTTTATATTTTAGGTGCTGTACAACACCTATTAATATGTAGAACTACCGAAAATAGGCAAGAAAACTATTTTTTTCATAATATTAATCCTTCGATACGTTTTGAAAGTTTCGATATTGTATTAGAAATTATATGTCAAGGATTATCAATCGCCCAAAAGACAATGTTTTTTGTTAAGTACCTTTCAGACCCAAAGAACTTATCAATTGTTTTTTTTAACATACATTAATATTTTTCTTTTATTTATTTATTCACTAATTGATTACATTTTTAAAAAAATCTTAAAAATATAAATAAAATAACATTTTAAAATATTAAAAAAATGTAGCCAACCGGTATCGGGAACAGGGTCCAAGCTACCGGCGGTCAGGGCACCAAAGAAAGTGACTTCCAAACAATACGAGCTGTGTCCAAGAGTATTGCTTTCTGAATCAAGCCCTTGATCCAGCTTCCTAACGAGAGCCTCATCAGATATTGGTCGAGAATCTTGGCAATTAAGCCATTGGCTGATACGACTATCGGCACAATGATTGCAGAGTCCACATCCCTCATGTCGACAACCTCGTGAGCCAGCCAAGTCCAGATACTTGATTTGCTTATCTTTCTCGTCTTTCACCAACCATTCACCAACAAAAAATAAAAATACAAATGTTGCAAAATTTGTACAATTATTTATATAAACTAAACTAACTCTTAAACTAGGATCACCTGTATTTTAAGTGACAATGTTCGGCCGAGCAGTTCCTTAAACATAATTTATTACAATAGGTGGACGGTACTGAGGTTCTTCGGGTCCATCACCGAACAATTATAAACATGTCAGCGTAATTGCGCACCGCGCTCTATGCCTTAAATATTTTATGTATTACTTAAGGAAAAAAACAGTCAGTACGTCTCGGCAGCATATCGGGCGCGACTCAATCTCATCTCACTCACCTCATTAGTTTTATTTAATCTTTATCCCATTTGTATTACTGGAATATAGTTATCTTTATAATCTTTAATCTTAGTTTATCTTATTCTCACCCTAACCCCGTTTAGAGGTAAATCAAGATTTTGTTATAGTTTTTTTTTTTGTGTGAAGTGTGGGTGTGAATAGTGTATGTGTGCATGTGATAGGAGGTGAGTACACAGTGTGTGTGCGTGTTATAGATGAAGTGTACTGGGAGTAAGAGTTTATGGTTGGGGAATATAGGCGTGTGTGTCCTTTTATTGTTAGGGTGTGTTAGACAATGAGTACTTATGTTATTAGACAATATAGGTGAGTAAAGACTCTGTGTAGGCATAATCTTCACTCACATACACCGCATCACATTTCTTAAGCAGTACACATGATATTCCGTCCCATCCCACAGCACAGTCATCTCGCAACTGAAGTATGACAGACACTACTTCTGCTTCGTCAACCTCCAGTATTACAAGAGAGTCAGATGGGGAATTTTGAGAGCGGTCATGGACTAGAGTAGGTGGACAAGGATTACTGGTGGTGGTGGTTGTACGTGCCTGTGCCATGATTCAGCCAAATTTTTGCCTACATTGCTAAAAAAAAAAAGAGAAACACATCGTTTATTGATAGACTTAAGAAAAAAAGTATAATATTTAAAAGAAAACATTGATAGACACCCCACACAGTTATACACCGTCAAATTTTTAAAAAGCGATTCAAAATAACTTTATTTTCTACACGAAAAGATACACATTTCGTTTTGAGAATTCAGAATTGCGTTGCGCCACGCAGCGCTGCGCCGCGCGACGCCTCGCGGCGTAGAGCGGCCTCGTGAGGTAGATTTCAGTAGAAATCAGAATACGTTGCGCCATGCAGCGCGACGCGGCACGAAATCACTGGCCTCTTCAAGTATCGCCGCGTTGCGTCGCGTCTCGGTGTGAACTGACCCTAAAACGATTAAAATGTAACGGTGTATACGTAGTTTTTTTTTTCAACCCTCTGTTACATGTATGAAAGGCCACCCCTATTTTTATCTTTTTATTTATTTCTCATCATATTTGAGTAGTGATTCATAGAACGCACCTACTCTTAAAACAACTGTGTGTTTGGTGCTAGTAGTCTTCGAGTAAAAATTCTGTGACATATAGACTGATAGACAGACACCCCTAATCCAGCCGCAGCCGCCCCAGCGCAGCTCACCGTGTTGGGAAGATGGGATGGCGCAAGGGAGTCGACGCAAGTCGCATCCCACACCAAAAGCCTACACAACTTCCATGGCATTATGGTCATACCATTTGGTCTCTGCCGATCGACGCGTGCCAAGCCATTGGGTTCTAAGACAGCTAGCACGCCGGCGGTCGCAAAAGCAGAACGGATGATATCGTTAATGTTAGCGTGCCGCGTTATCCGATCTGCACACTTACTGAAGGAAAGGCCATGGTGTCCGAGGCCGTCGACTGCTTCACCACATCGACAGCTATGTGGAGCCGCAAGGAGCGCCTAATCGCAGACATGTAGCGAGCCGGAATGTTGTGTCATCTAGCATAGTGCCTATGTTAGGTAACGGTAGTGCCTGAAGTCAGAGACTCGACTTCCACTCACCCACAGCCAGCAGGCGGACACGCTCAGCAGTATTGGTAGACTTACCAATAAGGTTATTCTGTACGAACTTGCAGAGCGGCTCATCCCACTGTCACTGGAGAAATGGGTTCTCGGGCCAATCCGTATCCGGGCAAGCCACTTCCTCTACGTCCGCCAAGCATGGCATTCCGAATCAACCAGGGAGCGAGTTAAAATCTTCCTGGTTAGCGGACGCCGACGCAGCGACGCCACCAAAACGAATTGGTAGGGTAGCTTGCAGCCACGCTCGGTCGTCCAGGGCCACATTAAGAATGGATGTTAATGTGTTGCGTACTACATATAATTTGGTCAATTTTGTCCCAAAGCCGAATGTAAGTTAATTTTGAAGTGTCTATTCGAAATATCAATAAAATGTTTGATTTTGTCTTCGATGAAAGATGAAAAACTTTCTTCTAAAACCTAGGAGGAGGACGGAACTTTTTCCTAAAATTAAAAAAAAAATGGCGCTATTAGGTACTTACATTTTTGGATAGATAATCACGACTTATTTCTACGCGCTACCGTACTGCAGCACCTAAAATACAAGGTGTTGTTTTGCATCCCCGTCAAAATTTCTTGAGGTTGTCAGAAAAGACATAAATAATGAATATCAATTACGTTTCCTAGTTAATTATTAATAAACGCTGCTTTATTTTGTTGATTAGTCAGTATTTCAGAATAACCCCTTAACGTGATTTTGGGAATAAGAAATGATTGAATAACAAAATATATATAAAAAAAAACTTTTTTACGGAAGTCGGTAATTTTTTTTTGTAATTTTGTTTTTCTTTTTGCCTTTTCAGTTGTGGTATCTCACTTAAATCCTAGTCAAGTATCATTTTTACATTGTAACTAGACACCAGCACATCGTCCATACATACGACAAAGGGCAAAATGCATAATAAACAGGATGACTCAAAAGTACATAAGCAAAGATAATAAAATTCATATGGGCGCACCGGGCTGCGTATTGCCAAACTGTATACTGACCCAGACACCCGTAGTCTGTACTGAACTACATCGTGCTCATTAAAATCACAAATAAATTGGAGCAAAGTGCATACGAGCTCAGAGCAATCTGAGAAGGTATGCATTTTGCTCGCAACAAATTGGAGCAAAGTACATACGAGCTCAGAGCAATCTGATAATGTATGCATTTTGCTCGCTTGTATGTAATTCACTTACAAAGCATAGTCGACGTAGCCCCGCTACGCGGGGCTCCTATTTCTGTCTGCAGGGTTTACAGCAACCTAACACGAAGGGGAAGTCGGGGTCTTAGTTCGCTCGCTCCGCTCGCTCACTAGACCTCGCCATCCCCTTCGACCATAACCTGACCGAGTTGGGGTGCCCCAACTCTAGAGCTCGCTTCGCTCGCTCTTGCATCCAAACTCTCCTGGATGTGTATAATACAGTACTAGGTTTTGTCCGTGCACTTTCTTTGAATATATCCAGGCAAAAAGCTAGTCCATTTGAGTCAATTATTTTACTGAGTCAGATTAGGTTTTGGCGAGTAATATGCATAAACAAAAGCTCATCTATTAGAGTCTGGCTCGTGACTCCAATAGTATTGCCTTTGTAAATTCGCCGTCTGAACTCGTATGTATTTTGCTCTAGTATTTTAAAGCAAAATGTATATTGATTCAGACACTCTCTGAATAGGTATACAATTTGCTCTTCAACTACAAAGGCAAACTGCGATTAAACTCAGAGCAACCCCGGTCTGGGTCAGTATACAGTTTGGCAATACGCCACCAGGCAAGCTTGTTCTATCAAATGGATGAGGAATCATTTAAATCGGTCCAGTAATCACGCAAAAATAGGTGTACCACACGTGAAAAACTTACAAAAAAAAAAATGTTAATAAAATGAAAACTACATAGCCAAACTATATTAAAATTTTATGGGACCAAATGGCAAATATTCTGCTTCAAACTAAAGAAGAATCACACAAATCGGATCATAAATCTCAGCGTAATCGTCGTAATATACATACATTAAAAAAAAATACTAATCGAATTGAAATAACTTCCTCCAGAAGTCGGTAAAAAAAAACTTCTTTTTTTTATTATTTTTGGTACACCTGGAGAGTGCATACCGTTACAATTCTAACAAGCCCAAACACAGGTAAGATTCATTGCCTTGTTATGGAGTTCGGAAGCCTGTCTCTTAGATTCATCATCAGATCTGATGGTAGAATGGTTCTTATTGAACGCAAATGCTTCACTTGTTGTAGAAAGAAAATACCAAAATCACTGTACGTTTTCCTATAAAATTTGAAGAGTTCCCTCGATTTCGCCAAGACTCCATCACCAGATCCCGACTTGGTGACTATGGGACCATTTGGAAAGTATACCCTTTTCAACAAAAGAAGAATTTTCCAAATCGGTTGGCAAGCGACGGAGTAATGCGCGGACAAACATAAAAAAAAATACAAACATTCGAATTGAGAACCGCCTCCTTTTTTAGAAGTCGGTTAAAAACGTTTGAAATTGTTTGTATGTGTGAAAGTTCGGTTATAGGGCGAGGATCGGACGGACCGCGTTTGAAACACGGGTGGTTCACATCACACTTACCAATTTCGGTAAATAAGAAAAAAAAGAATTACCTACCCATTTAATTACTGATTCGAGACGAGAATCATTAGCTGTAGTAGTTAAGTTACTTCCTTGAATTTGACGAAATTGCGAAACAGCTTGAATACCACCAGCAAGAGCAACACACAGCTTGTATACAACCCAGGATTTTTTTTTGTGTATTTTTACATTGTTTGTTTGACAAACTCAAATCTTATTTTCCTATAAATATATCTGTGGCCGCGAGGTTCTCCGCGTTTCAATGGCGCGACCACGTTCGAATCGTCATAAGTTTTTAATCATAACTTTGAAAAAATGGTTTTGGGAATCAACTTTTACAAATTATTACAAAACCATGGGATAGTTTTTTTTTAAAAAAAAAACGCCATGGCCGCGCGGTCGAAACGCAAACGGTCATAAGTCTGTCTACCCCGTGAGTCCCCGGGATCCGGGATCACACAGGTTATAGCTGAAAGAGTAATCTTCTACAGGCGAGATTGTTGGCACTTATTCAATCAAATCCCAGTTTATTTGAGTATTTATTTGAACTGTACGCCCGTGTGCTTATAGTACATAATACTACCTAATATTTGAAAGAGATAAAGTTTAGATGGTTAGATGTAGGAGAGGAGCTCGTGTCTTAATAATACTTACTAGCTTCTTGGAGTCGATCTTTAGGTTAAGCCGTGCTTGCCTAGGTTGGTCCGTGGATGGGTGACCATCCGTTATATACAGAGTTTGCTCCGTGCCTCGGTAAGCTCGGTGAGCCGTTGGTCCCGGTTGTGGTTTGTAGATCTTTGACAATCGTTAGGGGTAGTCACTGGCCCGAAAGTCTGCCAAAGAGTCTTATCAATGGGAATCGTAGTACCCAGTTACTGGGTTGTGGAGGTCAGATAGGCAGTCGCTTCATGTAAAATACTGCTACTCAGCTGCATCCAGTTAGACTGGACGCCGACCCCAAGATAGTTTGGGAAAAGGCTAGGCAGATGATGACATGGGCACTTATAAAACGTCGTCCAAAGGTGCACGGTTCGGGTTGGTCGTTTCCTATGGAGAAGAATCGGCAAGAAACTCCATGGTTACTCTTTTAAAACCATTAAGCTTTGCAACATTTGAATGCTACAGCGTTAGTAGGTACTTAAGAATGGGAGGACAGCGTAAGTCCGACAATAAGTCGTTGCTTACTACAAAACGTAGAACACGGTCCCTTGGTATGATTATAAGTATTAGTCAGTAGGTACTGACTGGGTTGTGGAGGTCAGATAGGCAGTCACTCCGTGTAAAGTACTAGTATTAAGCTGCATCGGATTACACTGGAAGCCGACCCTAACATATGAAAAGGAAGGCAGATGATGAAGTAGGAACTAATCTCCGAAACTACTCGTCCGATTCAAATCATTCTTGTCAACTGGCAGTAAAAAAATCTGAATAAAAAAAATAAAGTAAAAGGAAAAATCTCTGAATCAATCTTCAATAACAGATATTTGATCTACTGCAACGACCTTCATTCGCACACAACACAATATAACAATGGGTCCATCAAAGTCGCCAGTTATCTACCAATTGACGATCGAGTGAGTGTGTGCAATGCAATCACTATTGTGTCAAAGTGTTGAATAACTACTACAGTACTACTGTTGTCTGTTGGTATCTGTGCAGGTACCTATCTATACAAGTGGCAGATACTTTTACAATGTCACTAGAAGGTGCTTTGTTAGAAGGGTCTTTTCGACACTTCAAGTTTAGTTAAGATATCATAGATATTTGTAAGTTTTGTAACACACCACATGTTGTGTGCTCTGAAACAAGCCCAACACAGCCAAGGCCACTTAGCGGGACGAGCTGGATAAATCAAAATAGCAAGAACAACTGGAAGACATGGGAGCAGAGGATCCAGGTAAAGTGACAGTGATATACCTAAGATATCAGTGTTATCCTGTCGACTGGCTAGAGGCCAAGCACGATGGAAAAGTCAAAAATATAATTGAATTGCCTTAAGCTTCTATAATGAGAGGTAAGTACGTCAATTCTGTCAAAACTTGTTGTAGACACTACAAGCGACTCCCACTTAATTGTCTAGCACGATGATGTTGGCGGTAACCAGCCACTACATTACATTATATTGGTCAAATGTGTGTTAGGTACTATAATAAATATATTATATATGAACTTCATGTACCTACCATATTTGATGCAATGAATGAATGAATTAAATTTAAAAAAAAAATGATGTTACATGATCGACGATGGTGCATGCTAGCCTAGATGAGACAAGATATCTGGAAAGTACCAAAAAAAAGTTTGGTGACCGTGTGGTGGCGATAAATCGAGTAAAAGTTGAAGCCGAAATTAGCTTTAAAATAGAAAGGGAAATCAACCCAGCTTGGTTTAGAACGCTAATCTTAATCATAACTGTCTCACGGCCTCGAAACTCTCGTGAAAATCCAATTAACTCGTAAGCTTCGTGCTAAAGTAAAGGCTAAATTAATATTACACGTCGATCACTTGTTAGATTTACCACGGAATTTTTAAAACTACCTTCTAATTCGTATCATAATTATCAACCGCTTATTTACTCATAAAACAAACATTCTTCCGCAAAATACTTATTACAAACAAGGAAGTGAAATACTACGGAAACTTTTCCCCGTAACTCGAAGATACAGCCTTCGCTGGTTCCCTCCTAAGCTTTGTCGCTTCGTTATAAAAATCAATAGCATTAGTAAGTTCGTACAAACGAATTATACGAATCTCTTTGTGTGCGTCGCCAGGCTTTCGGTGTGCGGGAAACAAAAAAAAACCACGAGCGAAATTCTTGTAATAAAAATCAATCGGAGCGGAGAGAGAAGGCGCCGCGGCGCGGGGCGCCGACTGGTCGGGTGGCCGGCCACCCCCTGCCTCCTCCCTGCATACCTACACGTGCTATAATGCACCTACCCTCCCTGCTGAGTGCCAGTCTATCGCCAATTTGAATAGTTACAGTCGTTTTACAAAACTTCCTCGATTGAAAAACAATGTATCTAAAGTAGTCTCGAAACTTTAGACAATTTCCGATGGCGTTATAACTGAGTCTGGCTGTGGACTGTGAACACATTGAAGCGGTGCGGCGCGAGAGGGAGCACCGAGCACCGCCACAGAGCGGCGCGGCCGGTTCCCGGCAAAAAGGCGTTTGTTTTTATTTCTTTGGCGCGGAAAAAAATGAGCACGCGCCCGCCCTGCACCTCCTAAACATGCGCCACGCAGCGACGCAGACTCGGCCGGGTGTGTGCCGAATTCACTTTCATTTGCGACATCTCATCGTTTCCCGAAGGTCACCGTGCAGTCGCGGGTGTCGGGACAAGTCCGCGGTGCATGTGTGGCGCGGGCGAGTGCTTGCGGCGGCCACCGCTGACCGACTAGGTGAGTCGAGTGAATTTCGCGCCCTCGTCTTCGGCAATTCCGTTTCCCTCGCGTTTATCGGCACCCGTTTTGCACCGTCCTTCGCCGTGTGCCGGGAAGACGGTGATAGTGAATGTGTTTTCGTATCTCGCGGTGTGTCGTGTCGGGGTCGCGCAGACGTGCGCTGCGGCCGCCGGATCTTCGAATGGAACGATGTGACGCGACGAGAGAGGGTTAACCGCGCAACTTTACATTCACTACTTTCCTCCACCTCTGACAGGTGATTGCGCACGAATATACACGCTAACAACCATCTCTTAAAGTCGCTTATTCTAAAATCTTATAAGTTTTCTCTACGTATAAAGTTTTGAAGCAGTCACGCGCGTTTGTTTCAGTTGGAAGTTTCTACATCGAACTTCATATACGTTAGCGGCATGCAGAAGGGCTTTAAACAAACAAAATTAAAAAAGCTCGTGAGACGGTCTGGCTCGGTGGCGACAGGGAGAGAGAGAGAATCAAACTTTGCACTCTTCATTTGTGCACCAATCGAGAAAAAATTCAATAAAGCTCGCTTCCTTTTGTCTAATTGCCTATGTAAAGCTACTTATATGATGGCGATTGTTCGATTTCTGCGACATTCCGGGGAGAACATGGGGTGCCACGCTGTTGTTTACACTTGTACTCACAGGATAGGTTTAGCGCGCTTTTGTTGCTGTGAAAATGTAAAAATCATTATACCTACATGAACTTGAATTCATTACTCTTTGTTGTAATT
The DNA here is from genome assembly GCA_963082945.1 of Cerastis leucographa. Classification (NCBI taxonomy): domain Eukaryota; kingdom Metazoa; phylum Arthropoda; class Insecta; order Lepidoptera; family Noctuidae; genus Cerastis; species Cerastis leucographa. The sequence continues at coordinate 20,008,545 of OY720359.1, forward strand.
CTTCAAGTTTAATGTCGTAAAAGAATTATTTCAAGCCACAGTATTTAATCTTGCGGTGGTGGGGAAAATAAAAGTTTGTTTTGTTATTCGGTTCGTTAGGAGATGCCCGGCTACGGCCTGTCGCAAGTGAAATGCGAACCGCTCTCGGACGAAGAAGACAGCGAGTCACAATTCGCGCACAGTTATCTAGCCAGTCAGGTAACTTTAATTAGCATTTTATTATTTAGCTGCACGATTTTCGCGGGCACTTCAATGATTTAGCGGCACCTACTTTTTTATAGCTTTTAATTATAGTTTGCATTTGTTTCATGCTTTATCTACTTTAGATTCATACTACTTTTTACTTATTTAAGTTAACTTTATCTTTGCCCCTACTTATGTAACGGTCAAACTACCTACCAACCTAAAGGGTGTAAAACACCTCTTAACGAAGCCGAAAGGCACTGGTTCCCCCTGTCATTGCGATCATTTTTTTTTTTTACACCATACCTACCTGGGAATCTTCTAGTTACGGAGATATTAGGGGTCAAAGTTCCAACTTCTTGACAAGTATTTTTTTAAATACAAGTTTTTAATGTAAGATTTTTACACCTCCACGACCCCCGTCTATTCAATCCCTCCATCAGCACAACGTTTTGAGTGCGTTACATTGAGTTCTACCACAAAACATGATTTTACACCCTCCAAAAAAAGTCGTTTCCCAGCAATAATTTTTGCGTTAAGTTACTTAGTTTAATGTAGAATGCTTGGTTGACGGCTTCGTGATGAGGTGATTTACACCTTGTATAGTGATTTAAGATGACAGTTATTTAAATTGGGTCATTCTGAAACAGTTTCAAGTCTACCAAGGCCTTTAGGCCTTTCTTGTTTTAAGATCTTCTTAGAAAAAAGAAAGACTACTTTCCACATTAGAAGATTTTAAGCTCATCAAAAGTGAAACGGTGCTACTCCAGGCACTATTTAAAATAAGACGAAAGCGTGATGAAGATAACGTTTTAACGACTTTGCTAATGTAACACTACCTATCTATGTTTTTTATACTTATCTATGTTTTTATTAAAATAATCTCTGCCAGCATTTCTAGCATTAGGGTCACTCCACGAGTCCACACTGAAACTCAGCACGCGTAACCACATTTCGTAAAACAGTTTTTCAACCGCTAGTCAAATTATAAAAACTTGTTTCATATTGCCTACTTTGTACTACATGTGTTATATTTGTATGCAGAAAAAGATTTGAACTACTCTTAATAGAAAGTTATTTTTGATGCTGACGTGTTTAGGAGTAGAAATACTTGAGATTCTTTGCTTATCTATGGACTTTCATGAGTTTCTTAAATAGGCAGAAAATAGCTATGGCATAGAATAGATTCGGAATCAAGTAGGTACTTCTGTCTAATTTTGCGTAAATCATTTATTGATGCGATTATTTTGTGATGCCCACAGTTTAGTTTATATCCCATTCCCTCCAATAGAGAGGCCTGTCGTGTCCCAGCAGTGGGAACATTAAAGGCTGATCATAATCTCTGTTTTTTTTGCTAAAATGTAATTAATATCCATAGGTATAACACATCATGCAATACATTTCCAGTTTCAAATGGCCTTGCTTTGTTTAGATTTCCAGTACAATTAGATATCCGCTTAAACTGGTCTTGTATAGCTTGATTGGTCGTCGTTCGTACATTAATTTGTACTAGTAACCCTGCTAAACCACTTTACTTTTCAAGGTAGAGTAGTACGCATTTGTGAATCGTAGAATAGATAGATTGTAAGTAGTGTCAGGGCTTCCAATGCGAGCACGTGTGATGATTTATTTCCCCTCTGTCAGTTCCCGCTGTCTAGTGTTGGCGTCCGTCATTATTAAACGGCTTGCTCAATGTTAAAGGAATTGATTCTTTTTATAACAGTAACATTCAAATGTTCAAATACTTCGAAAAACTAAGCTCTTTTGCCAATTAAGTTTGGTTAAAAAGTATTCAGTAATTACGGTACGGAAGATATTAATAAGTCTTAGAATAGAACCTTGAGGAACACTCAAACAATGAGGAAACTTCTGTACTATTTTTGGTTATCAACGTAAAAATCAAAGTGCACTTGTTCAGCATTGCATCTTTGAATACATTTCTTGAATATAAAATAGCAAATACAAGGAATTTATTGATGATTTGATAAATACGATAAATGTCGAACGCTTCAGCTAAATCATAATAAAGCAAAAGTTCAATCTTCAATCTGCACATCCAATCTATACTTTACTAATATTATAAAGCTGAAGAGTTTGTTTGTTTGCTTGCTTGAACGCGCTAATCTCAGGAACTACAGATCCGATTTGAAAAATTATTTCAGTGTTAGATAGCCCATTTATTGACGAAGGCTGTAGGCTATATATCATCACGAATCACGCTACGACCAATATGAGCGGAACAGCAATGAAAAATGTTGCTAGAACGGGGAAAATGTGACGCAGACGAAGTTGCGCTGGACAGCTAGTAATTTTATAAAGCTTTTTACACACGCACCCAGTCTGCATTTTCTTGGGAATATGGCAGCATATTATTGTTAGCCTCAGTTCCATGATCCTTGGTTGTCTGTTCACCAGGGCAGTGGCTTGGAGGAGTTGGCACCGTTGGCGCCAGCGGGCCCTGCAGCCACGCCGGTGTGTGTCAAGCAGGAGCGAGCGGACTCCCCACCAGCCACCACGCTGGAGACACTCGAGTCGGCACCACATAATGCCAAGGTTAATAGATCAGTTACATTTGTATTTCAAGTAGATTTGTGACTGGTCGATGGCAATAGGCTCGCCCCCTAAAACATGGGATTTAAAGATAATTAGAAAAGTGGCGAACTAAAGATACACCTTTGGCTAACTCTTTTCATATTACGTGGGGTTATGTATGTCGATACAGTATCCCAGTTCTCGGGCGTTAAAACGGACAATATTTTAAGCGTGTAGATTAATGTTTATTGGAGTAAGAAGAGAGGTTTTACCAGATACTGATAACAACGATGAGTTACTTATCTTTAATACATATTACATAAGTAGGTGTACGCAGTACGCACACTTGATAATAACTATTCGACGATATTCGACCTCAATTAACTTATTTGTTAAGTTTAGACTTAATTTATGTAGATGATGTTCTATTTACCCGTAATAGATGCTATTTACATTAACATATTAGTCTGTTGGGTAAGTGATCAGTATTTAAATGTTAATAAACCTTCGTTCGATATATTTATTTGACAATAACAACATGTAAGATCTGTTATTTTGTTTTCGTGACACAGGGCGTGTCCTTGTTGGATCGTCACATGGAATTTATGAACGTCACCGAAGTGCCTGACTCCACTGACTTCATGCCGCTGCTGGCTGTGAAGGATGAACCCTCGTCCGAAGGTGGTACGTATGAACCATTACCCTCTTGTATAATTTTAACAGTTTAGCGCAAAGAGGCGCAATCTGGAAGATCCCAGTATTTCAGACAAAGGGGTTGTATTTTTGGAGTGACTTGCACACTTAAATACGTTCAACAAAAGTTGTTTCAGTTCAGATAGGACCTCGAACACTAGTGATGAAACAATTTGAATTATATGACAACAACATTTCAAATTCAAATCTAGATTAAGGTATTTAGAATCTTTTTTTTAAACTCCAATTCTAACTTTAAGAACATGTTTCGTCTTAAGGCCATCACAGACGTAGCTATAATACATATTAATATACCGCGATATATATTACAGTATAGCAAGCTACCACACACGGGAGCTATACTATAATATATGTATATTTTGCCCTCACTCGGTCTGCGGTCGTCCTTGCAAGCGCCCGGTTTTAAAGCTTATTTTCTGTACAGGAAATTTTGAAATAACACTATTATCAATCTAGGTACATATATGAATTCGACAAGAGCAGTAATTTTAGGTCTAATTGAAAGTTCCTGAGAGGATGATTCCGATGCTGAATTTGATATGCGTGTTGCCTCGTCTGGAACGAAGAAGAAAACCAGGGTGGAGTCGCATTTAAAACAAAAGAGAACGCGTGGCGAATTTAATTTCAAGATCGGCATTTATCGAGCAATAGGTGGGTAGGCGTCATTGAGGTGAAGCGGGCGCGGGGGAATAATGCTCGTGCGCATCGAGTACGGACGTCGGACAGGCGTTCGATGAACAAATAGAACATCCTGTATCCTCAAAATATATCAAAATACATATTAATATACCAAAATATATATTAATATGCCAAAATATACCGAGCTATATTTGTCGACATATTTGGGTGATGTCATAGAAATATATATTATAGCTGCGTGTGCGGTCACTAGAAAATTTATATGGAAAATATATCGTAATATGCCTTGCTATGATTCATATTAATATTATATTATAGCTACGTCTGTGGCGGGCTTTACGACTGCGTTCGGACTTAACCAATCTATATACAATATCTGATTGTGGGTCTCATTTTATGCAATCAATTGTGAAGACTATTTAACACAATATTATGTGTAGTATTGAAGATTTGACGCACTTAATCACTACAGAGTATATAAAAATTAAATAAAAAATTTAAAAAACCCCCGACACAAATTACCTTGGTAATTTGAGGTAATTTGTGTCGGGGGTTTTTTTTTAGGTAATTTAATTTTATTTCATGCTTGTTAAACCTATATTATTGTATCTTAGCCTTGACTGTCCTAATCCTGGGCATAGCCCTCCCCTATTTCTTCCACTTTTCGCTAATTAACGAAAACAAGGAGTTATAAAATTAAAAAAAAAACCTGATCTTTTAGGGGGGGGGAGGGCGCGTGCAGTGCCCCCCCCCCGGCGATGCCCATGGTGACAAGTAACCAGATTTAAAATTTCGAATTGACCAGATCTGTGGAAGTTGTTTATTTCCCTTCAACTAGAAAAGAGGTGATGACATTTAAACGGCTGAGCAGATTTTCTTGAAACATAGCTAAGAACACTCTCGATTAAAATATCTTTCAAACGAAACCAATAACACCCCTTTTTTTTGGTCGGGGGTTAAAAACAAAGTCGCTTTCTCTGTCTCTATATCCCTATGTATGCTTTAATATTTAAAACTACGCAACGGATTTTGATGCCGGTTTTTTTAATAGATAGAGTGATTGAAGAGGAAGGTTTATATTATAATAACATCCATTGAATAGTGGAGAAATACTGTTATTTTTGAGGTTTCTAATTTGATGTCGTAAATAATTAATTTTTTTCCGCTTACTTTGCAAACACAGGCTGAACCCTACGAGATTTATCAAAATAATGTACTAAGTATTGTACACATTGAAAAGGTCTACAGAAAACTCCGCGATGGTATATGTCTATCTCTTATGGATATCCCACAATAACATTTTTTTGTCATTTAGTTTTCAGCATTGCACCCGTGCGAAGCCGGGGCGCGGGCGGGTCGCTAGTTATGTATTGTAATTATATGTACTTACAATGTTTTCCAAACAGGAATTAATGTCATATATATCTTCTTTCCAAACAAAAGGCCATGTAAACATTTATTTATCGCGCGGAAGAAGTGAAAAATGTATAGAAAGTTATAACACCAATTTGTTTATCATGGTTAATTTATTGAACATTTGAAGAAATGATAGGGTGAGCTGCGTAGTTACACACGCTATTTTAGAACGGATTAGGAAACCGGTTTTTTCACTCCCTTTCTCGTGCGCAAATTATATTTGAACATGAAGAGAACTCTAACTGAAAACCTGTTTACGCTGTTATCGTGAGAAGTGCTTTACTAATAGTATTTAGCCAGACATTTCAACTGCCATTTGTTATACATAAAGAAAAGGGCCTAACCCTAGTGGGACCACGCAGTGCGTCCTTCATTTGGTAACCAAGATTCCTATAGCAAAATTCTGGTATACAAACGAAATCCGGCGATCCGTCTGTACATATTGTAGAGCGATATTGAATGTCCTAATAACCTGGTACTCGATGATCCTATAACACGGCCATACACATAACCCACAGAACAACCTCATCTTAGCGGTGAAGACACGAGTGACTCCTGCAGCCGGCAAGCCTCGCCCGCACCGCGACACATCCCTAAGAGCTGGACCCAGCACGATATGGAGCGAGCTTTGGACGCCCTCAGAAACCACCAGATGAGCCTTACGAAGGTAGCTTGTTCATGCGCAGGATAGCTTAATAAAATTTGAATACGAACCGAATTCAAGCGTAAAGCTGGCTGTCGCACAAGATACAACATAACCGATTTGCGCGTTCCGAAATGTAAAACACGAGGTTACGCGATAAGACAAACTCTCGGGTTTTTTGACGCACTGCAAGCGTAGATCTGATCCAATCAGAGAACCTTCTGCTTTACAGAAAATTGGGATTAGCAAAGAATCTAACCATGCAGAAGGTCGCCAAAATTAATTAGGGCCAATCTTTAGTCGCGGGCAGTTACTGATAACTCTCCCATATCTGCATGACTGCGTACTCCCTCGCCCCTATACAAACGTAACAGGGGGACTGGACACGTACAGTTCCTTTGGACAATGTTGCTTGTATTTAGATTTATTAATTTTACTACAGCAGCAGTCGTCACGGTTGGAAAGCCACAGATTATATGCGTGACGGTACGTAACCTTCGCCAACTTACCCACACTTGTAATTTATTTGATGATAGCTGTATTAGTTTCTATGAGACTTGTTATGAAGTGACCCATTAACTTGAAGGATGGGATAATATGGTACTTCCTGCTGTCTTTGTTGTTCAATAATTCTATGTTTGTTTAGTTGTACCATAACTACATATTTTTGTCTCTATAAGTGGTATGTAGGTCCTACTGATTCGTATTATCATTCTCGTTGCCATAAACATACAAGAAATGCTTAAAAAAATTGCAACTTACGGCTCTGAGTGTGATCTAGTGTTACAGAAAGGTGAAAGCCGTTGGAAGTATTTTTATTGCCTAATTAATTAAAATTCTGCACCTTCATTTATCATAAGTAATCATGACTGGTAAAATATCCAGGCATCAACAACGTACGGCATTCCGTCCACGACGCTGTGGCAGCGCGCGCACCGGCTCGGCATCGACACGCCCAAGAAGGAGGGCGCCGCCAAGTCCTGGAGCGAGGCGGACCTGCGGGCGGCGCTGCAGGCGCTGCGGGCTGGCGCCATCTCCGCCAACAAGGCCAGCAAGGCTTACGGTAAGATGCTCCAAATAGAAATGTAATAAATAAAACATTCATTCTCATGCCCAGGAGTCCCCAAAAATACCCCATTGTGCCCATTGTGTATTCGGTCGGACTATAAGACAATGTCTCGCCACAGCAGATACTCGATATGTGTAACCAAGGTCTCTTTCTCCGGTCTCTCTATCTTAGCAAGTCTTCGACAAACGAACTGCCAGTACCCTAATGTTTCCATCCAATTTCCAGGAATTCCCAGCAGCACTCTATACAAGATAGCTCGGCGGGAGGGCATCCGTCTGTCGGCGCCCTTCAACGCGGCGCCCACGGCGTGGCGGCGCGCCGACCTGCAGCGTGCGCTGGCAGCCATCCGCGCCGGCGCCAGCTCGGTGCAGCGTGCCGCCACGCAGTATGGCATACCTACAGGTATTTGCCACGACTTAGAAGCTAAGAAGAAATTGTTTCTTAATTTTTGTTCAGATTAACTCTTCAGCCAACGTTTTTCTCAAGGTGCGTTTAAACTAAACGAGCAAGTGTTCGTTCTAGGCTCGCTCGAGCCTCGAACACATTCGGTTGATGTAAATCACAGATTACCTCAGGAGATTATCCGTGGTGCAAACAGAGACTGCGTTCTATCATTGCTCTCCCAGTTTCTATGGAATGTTCTACGACCATATCAGTTTAGCCTTTGAATCGACCTTATAATAGGTACTCATACTATAGGGTTCCATAGATCCTAAACAATGAGCAATCCAGAGGGACTCCATCTCTATTTCTTTTCCTTAATAAAACTCAACACCAGAAAGATTTAAAGTTCGAAGCAGCACAAGTAATGAAGTCCGATTTTTGACAATATTTGCAGGAACGCTGTATGGTCGGTGTAAGCGAGAAGGTATCGAGCTGTCTCGCTCCAACCCCACGCCGTGGTCCGAAGACGCGATGGGTGAAGCACTTGAAGCTGTCAGGTATACCTCCTACCTCCTGAGCTGATCAGCTGAGCTCGCATTTAACTTGGGATAAGGCCAGGAGATTGATGATGAATATTAATTTGCTCTACGATGCTGAATGATTTATATATATATATATTAGTCTATGGCTGAATGTTTCTTTTGGCGAGTAGTCAGAAGTGTCGGAACTAACGCCGCCATCTTGTTTGTGCAATTCAATTAACAGAGACAGTTTTTCAAAATTAGAAGCGACTTCCACAATATAAACACACGCAGTTAACAAAAATTAACAAAAACTAGCAAGTCTTTTCATAAAAACAGAATACGGTTTTATAATAAGTTGCCAAAGTCAGTCATAGAACTGACCGATGGAAAGTTTAAAAAATACTTTAAACGTGTCCTTATTAGAAAGATTATTACAAAAATTACGGACTACGTTGATGATAAAGAAGTTTGGCTCTAGTCTGCTCATGCGGCTTCCCTGGTAGCTCACAAATGTGTGGATGTCTCTAACTATTCCCATTTTTTTTCCATTTTTTATTCAGATGTTTTACAATAGTTTTCAAGTCACACAATATACACCGTTCATAGATTGTTCAGAAAAGTTATAGCACTAATGTCAACATTTGTATTAATTGTTTAATTTAGTCTTTAATATTTTATTTTTACTTTTGTATGGATTCTTTTCTATTTACCGATTTTTTGTGAATGTGTGGACAAATTCCTATTTTTTTTGCTTTACTTGTTCTACCTTTTGTAGTAAGCAACGACTTATTGTCGGGCCTACGTTGTTTTTCCATATTTAAGTACGTACTATTGTACTAACGCTGTAACATTCAAGTATTGTAAAACCAAATGATTTTAAAAGAGTAACCATGGAGTATTTTGCCGGTTCTTCTCCATAGGAAACGACTAACCCAAATCGTGCACCTTTTGTCGACGTTTTATAAGTGTAGGTCTATGTAAAATAAAATATTTAGATTTCATATTTTTTTATCTACAGCCACAACACTTACATGCGCCAGAGACCCATGCAGCCCTAGTGTAGTATTATATTATTGATATCGTATCATTATACGATATCAAGATTAAATGTTATTGATTGTGTTATCAACAAGATGTTCTATTGGTTGTTATTAATATATATTGTTGCCAGGGTGGGGCAGATGTCCATCAACCAGGCCGCGATACACTACAACCTGCCGTATTCTTCTCTGTACGGACGGTTCAAGAGATGCAAGTATCAGATGCAGGTACCTACTCATTCAAGATTTTTATACTATAGAGGGCCCCCTAAGACTGCCCATGCCCATGTTCTCACGGAACATGGGCATTCTTGGGCACATTACTAAACGTGATACAATTTTTTTTTTGTTGTGTTTTTTTTTTTTGTTGTGTTTTTTTTTTCTACTTGAAAGAACAGTTTTCAAAAACCCGATACCCACTGGAATTTCGCTAACCTATTTATTTAACGATGTGCAATGCTATGCTTTCTTATCTTGCTATGGAATATGTTACTGATTATGCACAATAATCCTGTTGCAGAGTGTTCTACAAAACCAGCAGCAACCACAGCAAGATCCTCACAAAATGGAGCAAGAGCAGCAACTGCACGAAGTGCAACAGTACTACCACCAGCTACCAGCCCACCAGGACCCGGACTCGCACACGTACGCCCACATGCACGAGTACACCCACGAGCAGTACGGACAGGGCCAGTACTACCAGGGTTTTAACAGTATTGCGACCAGCTGAGGGTATGGCTACACCTCTAGTAACGAGGGCCTTTGACGTTGTTCATACTAAGGCGAAAGCATGTGAATGAAAGTTAATGAAACCCGACGCCATTCATCTTACTGCCCTTGTTCCAATCTATACTTTGGGTCGGCGGCACTCGTTGGTGTTATAACAAAAGTGGCGTGTTGTCAGTATGGTTCCGCCTTTATTTAGTGTATAAATATTTTTGTCAACCAGTCCGCCTTTATTGAGAGTGCGAATGAAACATTTTTAATGTATTACAGTGAGTCCAGTTCAATATTTAATAGGACTTAAGATGTCGCTATCTTTTATTTAACGATTCTATTTCTAAAAAGAAATGTATAAAATAGGTAAAGTTGTAAGTAATCAAGGTGTTGGTAAGCTTGATTTAGCCAAGATAAGCTTGATTTTTTCAGTGACAAACCTTAGAATTTGAAATATAGTTGCACTTTTTAGTTCTGCTACAATAATGCCATCGCTATTAAATTTTGTTCATGGTTATGTAATTTGTATATTTTAAAAGAAAAAGTCCCACTACAGGTCAATTCCAGAATGTTTTTTGTGCAGTAAGAGATTATTAAATAATCTCTGCACAATACCTACAAATAACATGACCTGATTGAGTAGTTTATTATGTGATTAAAAGTTTTTTCTCAGTAGTCTTTAATCTTGACATCTTCTGTTATTACTTGAGAACTAATAGTAGGTTATTAGCCGTTATGGCAATTTCATTTTTATTTGCCTGTCTTTGAATTAAATGGGTACCTACATTTCAATCTAAAACATTCATCTAAGTGGTTAGTGAATATTAAGCATTACTTACGAATTGCTTTTCTGATATAATCAGCAAAATTATGTTTTTAACCATAGTCGTAATTTATTAATATCCAGTGATTGTGAGTGTTCAACACACTTTCTGCCGTTTTGTCAGTATTTCAGTACGAGTAGCGACATCTATTAGCGTAAGGTAGGAAACTGCTAGGTGAAAATAGAAGAAAACTGCCATTTAAAAATACGTAATTAGCGAATATGAAGATCTTTCTTTTCATATACAGTTTTTACGACATTAGTATTGCTACAATATTATATTGCTTTAATTACTTAGGTTGGTCTAAAATTAATAGTACGGTAGTATGGCGGTATCCTTTTGTTTAGTCTGTTTTGGTAACAGATTTCTGAAAACAAGGGTGGATCCATGGGGGGCGGAGATCATGGAGGTCATGAGCCCCTCCTGGGCTAAGTGTAGAACGACTGTAGATTTTATAAAATCTCATTAATTTAATCAAATAAACAGTATCATAAGTCGTTCCGCCAGAAGGCGAAAGAGAAAAGTTTCTTCGGTTATCTAGTTAGCATTATGTGGACATAAAGTATTAAAATACTATATTGGTCGAACTCGACTAAGTGACACTGTGTCGAAGGCTGGATCCGCCCCTGTCCAAAGAGTTATGTAAATTGAAATCCATCAAGTTGAAACAAAGCAAAAACGATAGTAGGTGAATAGTTTTTTCTTTCGTAGGATGATAGAGATGTAGGAGAACTGCTATTTAGGATTCAGAAAGAAAACAATTCCTTCTTTCCTTATTATAAAGTGAAAACGGTACTTTTTGTACTTTTTCGGGGTATTTTCAATGTACGTATAAGTGATGAATTTCAGCAATATTAGGACAAGACGTAGTATTTACGATAAGGTCTAATGTATGCCTTTATTTAGAAACAAAGTATCGAATAGTTGTGTAGGTATCTAATGGCGAAGTGGCAATTTCTTGTTATTCAAGAAAACATACGAAATAAATAATAATAAGATGGTAACATTCTGTCCAGACGAAATACGTAATTTTAATGTGATAGATTATAGACACATAAGTTTAGAACATTGTTCATTGCTTTGTTTTTGTTATTTAAATATTTTTGAAGGCTTGTGTTATTTCAGCATTCCAACAGTAGCCTTTCTAAATGTATAGTCATCCAGTAGTAGCCGCTAGGGTAGCGTTTCATATTGTTTAAATATACATTAATAGATGGCGATTTTTTTGATTTTATTATGATGTTTAAACTTCAGCGTAATAGTTGTAAATGTTCAAAATAGCAATAATCTTAGTTTTAAAATGTGCGATAACTCCCACCGCATAGTACTTAAACCTATATAAACTTGATAGACTGAATTCTTCTTTTATTGCCTTCTTGATATTATTGGTGAGCAGCGAGGTGTGAGACGGGGAGACGTCATAACACCGAAACCTGTTCACCGCTGCAACGAAAGACTATGACCAGTGTGTTTTGCCAGTGATGATTACATACGGGGCCGAAACGTGGTCGCTCACAATGGGCCTCATCAGAAGGCTTAAAGTCACCCAAAGGGCAATGGAGAGGGCTATATATGCTCGGAGTTTCCTTGCGTGATCAAATCAGAAATGAGGACATCCGCAAGAGAACCAATTTTACCGACGCAGCTCGAAGAATTGCCAAACTGAAGTGGCAGTGGGTAAGGGCACATTTCTCGCAGAGCGGATGGCCGATGGGGCCGAAAAGTTCTGGAATGTGCGACCGCGAACCGGAAGACGATGCATTGGAAGGCCTCCCACTAGGTGGACCGATGACCTGGTGAAGGTTGCGGGGATCCGCTAGATGCGAGTCACACGGGACCGGGCAATGTGGCGACACTTGGCCTATGTCCAGCTGTTGACGTCTTTCGGCTGAAATGATGAAGTAAATTAAATCTGCGAGTGTAACCTGAAACATTATCCGGTATCTGTGCGGTCTGTGCCAAAACAATTGGGATGTGGTTATCGGGTATGTTGTTTTAACATAACATCGTGCCTGTAGTCCCCGAAAGGTTGGGCAGAGGTGTACTCTGCTGTACCTACGTAATAGTGCCACATTTCTCCTGTTATGTTTAAGTCCCGTGTGATAGGGGGCGAGCCTATTGCCATAAACCGTGTACAAATCCAGACTCAGTGGCCGCTCCTGATGAATTTCTGATGGAAAAACCAACAATTTGCCCGACCTGGGTAACGAACCCTGGCCTTTATGCTCAGCAGTATTTAGCCACTACCACAGCAGGGGTATACTTGACGCCGATCTCAACGAATCGCAATTTACAAGAAAAGGCTTCATGAATTTTGGTGACGTACTGACGTAGCCATTCAGACAAGACGAACTGCAGCCTGACAGTGACTCCATCTTAGTCGCTGATTTTGAGCCGTGAAGTAAACTAGACACCTGCAGAATTATGGGCTACTAGGTACAGTTTTGTATTTTGTGAAGAGATAATTGACCACACATCACCACTCCGTTTTCGATTTTTGTAGTCATGCAACTTTGTACTTCATAGAAGTATAAGTTGGTCTAGCCGCCGCAAGCGCTACTGCTGAACTGGTCCTCCTGGGTTCAATTCACGGATCTAGCTTTGAGAAGTCCGGAGTCTGAATTTGTGCACATCATCCCCATCAGCCTATAATGTTCCCACTGCTGGGACACAGGCCTCCTCTCTAAGAGAGGGAAGAGGCTGTAATCCACCACACGGGCCTAGTGCGGGTTGGTAAATGTCACAAGTCTTCGAATTTTTAGTTCTAGGACATGCCGGTTTCCTCACGATGTTTTCCTTCACCGTTTTTGAGGGCAGCGGTGATGAAATAAATTACACAAAGTAATGCGCCTGTCTGGGTTCGAACCCACGGCTTACTGCTCGTAAGTCGTGGCTGCCACCAGTGCTCTCAATTTGTGCACAACGCTCGTTCTGTAACAGAACTAGCGACATGTGAGTGTACTATTACGTTACACCTCTGCCTAATACTCGGGGATTAACGGCGTGATGTTATGAAAATACTTTAAAAGTTGCAAAGTAAAGCAATCTCTTTCGTTCTAATAATCTCGTTCTGTGATCAGTCCCCTACTATTTATGATTGCAGCGCATATTTTCTAACTGATGATTAGATAGCTGTTTCGTTACTTAATTGTATGGAGTAATTTAATTATGTTGTAAATAAAACTACGGTCTGTACATAAAAAAGTCACTTTATTTGTTATCTACAGTTAGATATAAAATAAATTACATAATGATTCTCATGGTTTCGGCTGCGGCGTCCGTAGCTACAATATACAATTTTTTCATACAACTTATTGACTTTACAATTTAAGTAAGAATATACTATACCATTGCACAAAATACAATTTTATCATTCGTCACAACTTATTCAGTTCTAGTTTATTTTAGCATCTGTCAAAATAATATTTACAAAAGTGTAACTACTCGACAACAGATGGCGCTGTACGACGTAAGTAGCGTGAGAACATAACCAGTCAGTGCAGTCGACTAACGCCGTCTAGTGTTGAGTTATACGAAACTAATAAAGAAGAATACAATATTAGATTGGTATTTTCACTAGGATTGTCTTTTCTACAAGTTTTTAATAACATAACCGAAGTTAAACAAATATATAAGTAGATTATGAATAGCTTCTTACTACTTACTATAGGGATGAAATGATATAGGATCACTATTTACAATATGACATCAGAGATCATTACAATAGATGCAAAATGCGTTCGGTACACACTACGGGTCTAAGTCATAGAACAATATCAGCACAAACGGCAAGGACTCAACAACATTAACATGTGTATTGTATGAGATACATGGATTTATTATAGTTCGTTGAATGACGATGAGCCTCTGCTGTTTGTCTCAACGAACGGTCAAGATATCATTATAATAGTTACAGTACAGAGCAGTAAACTACTTCACTGTTAATAATAAAAATATACAAATTGGCAGTGTAGTGATCTGAGGTAATGAAACTTAACGGTGGAGTATTTTACTGGCTCTTACGTTAACTTCCAGTTGTTACGACTTACTGGACGTCCGTTACTTTAAATTTAAGTGACTTGCGGCGCTTTTGTCTAAGTTACGTATAATTGCCAATGTTACAGTGGCGCTGCAAGATCTCTTAATCGAGTGTCTATGATCAGTCATCAGTCGCGAGGAGCGGGAGGACGCCACGGCCGCACCTCGTCTTAACACTAGTTACGTATATGTTGTGCGTCGCGGAGATACACTAGGACTAGACAACGCGCGACGTGTCACTCCACAATGTTACACGAGCGTCACTGGCGCGTCACTATCACGGGAACGTCATCGCGTCAGCTCACCGGCCCACGGCGCGGTTGAGCTACTGACAGAACTGCCGGCTCTACGGAGCGCGAGCACGACCATAGTCGAGCGGAGCGAGCTTGAAGTCTTGGCCGCACTGGCCGCCGGTAGGAGGGCGTACATCTGTCCCAACAGAAAGTAGAAACAGCTAGTTGGGACAAATGGGTGTCTTAGTTCACAAGTCCAACCGACTAGATGGGTCCGTAGTCGGAGAGCGGCTGTCCCGAGCGGGCCGAGGGCGCCACCGGGGCCGGCGCGTGCGCCACCAGCGGCGCGGAGGGGGCCAGCGAGGGGGCCAGCGCGGGGGCCAGCGCGGGGGCCAGCGCGGGCGGGGGCGGCAGGGGGGCGGCGGCGGGCGCCGCGGGCGCGCGTCACACGCCCTTGACGAGCGCGCGCGCGGCCGGCGCGGGCTCGCGGCCGCCCCGCCACACGCGGCGCCACGAGTCCAGCGTCTTGCCCGACCAGATCCACACGCCCGACGTGATGCCCACGGCCAGCGCCATGAAGTACTTGAGCATGAGCGCGGAGTACAGCGGACGCGGGCCGCAGTGCGCGCCGCACGCCACGCGCCGCAGCCACAGCTCGTGCCCGCCCGCCTCGTACGCCAGGCACCCGATCACCACGCCGGCCGGCACCGCGTACAGCACGCTGAACACGCCGATGCGGATCATCAGCTTCTCCAGCTTGTCGGCCTTGGAGCCGGCGCCCACGCCGCCCTGTCGCTTGATCACCGAGCGGATGCGGAACAGCGACACGAAGCCGGCCAGCAGGAACGTGGCGCCGAGTGCGAAGTACACGATCAGCGGCGCCAGCACGTAACGCTTCAGATTCTCTGGTGACGAGTTGCCGACATAGCAGATGCCGGCCACCGGGTCGCCGTCCACCGCGCCGGCTAGCAGTACGGCGACGGTCTTCGCGGCGGGAATGAGCCAGGCGGCCAGGTGGTAGTACTGTGCGTGTCCCGCGATGGCTTCGTTGCCCCATTTGAGTCCCGCTGCGAGGAACCACGCAAACGACAGCACCACCCACCATATCGAGGAAGCCATGCCGAAGAAGTATACTAGCACGAAGACGAGCGTGCAGGCGCCCGGACCGTTGGCGGAGGTTCTGAGCAGCGCGCCCTCGCACACGACCTCGTCGTGTCCGAGCGCCAGCCGCGCCAGGTAGCCGAGCGACACCATGAAGTAGCACGCGGACAGGTACACGATGGGGCGCTCGGGGTACTTAAAGCGCTGCGAGTCGATGAGGAACGTGGTGAGCGTCATGAGTGTACTGGCGGCGCACAGGCCGCCCCACATGGCGACCCACACGGCCGCGAACTCCTTCTCCTCGCGCGTGAAGAAGGCGCCGCGGCACGGCAGCGCGCACGCGGCCACGCCGGCGGCCGCGCTGGCGTTGTGCAGCGCGCGCACGCTCACCAGCGGCGCCCGGCACGCGCACGCGCACGCGCCCGCCGCGCCTGTGCCCGCGCCCGTGCCCGCGCCCGCAGCCGCGGCGCCCGCCTGGCAGTTTTTTGGGTCGCTACACACGGGGCGGGGCGGGCGCCGCGCGGGGGGCGGGGGCGGCTCGCGCGCGCGCTCCGTCTCCTCCATGCACAGCTGGTCGGGGTCGCCGGCGCGCGGCAGACGCTCGCACGCCATGCGCTCGGGCCACTGGAACCCGTACTTCTGCATGAGCGGCGCGCAGCCGTCGCGCGCGCGCTCGCACACACTGCGGCACGCCGGCAGCGGCTTCGCGTAGTCCTCGATACAGATCGGTGTGTACACAGAGCAGAGGAAGAACTTCAAGTCCGCGGAACATTTTATCTCGACAAGCGGCCAGTATTGGTGCACCTGGAAACACAAACGAAAGACCATTAGTACAAGTTTCAGCTAATTAATGAACAGCTTCATCGAATTCCAACAAACAAACATAAATTCAGCGTCAATTTACCAAAGGGGTTCACTGTCAGACAAAATGCCATCGTAAAGAAGAAGACCGTTGCAGCTTCATCGGTGGTAAGAACCTGACTTAGATCACTAACCCTCAACAATATCTGCCATGATACATAATACGTCTTGGACCCTTTGAACATGGACGTCCTTACATGGACTATTCCGATTAGCTACGCACCTCAAGGCCGGCCTCCTCCTGCGTGTCGTGGTCCAGCGCGTTGGGGAACGAGGTCAGGTTGTAGCCGATGCCGCGGCACATGGGGATGGTGATCTCCTGGCAGCGCGGCTGTAGGGCACCACCCTGCGCCACCAGCGCGCCTGCCAGCGCCCACCACACCAGCATCTTCATCTTGCTACCAGAGCCGCATCTGGAAATAATATAAAAAAAGGCTTAGAACATGACATTCACAAATTAAGAGGCGTTTATTCAGATAAGGCTGAGAATCAGCAATTTTTGAACGTTAAAAACAACATAAGACTGTTTCTCAAAACATTCGCAAATCGTCACTTCTTAGAGTTCAAGTTGGGGAGCAGAAGTGGCGGAACAATCTCCCCAGCAACACGTCAGTTTGCTTGGTTAGGAGAACTTAGAATCAATAAAAACGACTTTTGACAACAAAGTAAACTGAAAGAACTGACTGCAATATCGAGGCGATTGAGACTGCAGGTTCAAGACCAAAGTGCCTATTCAGGTACGCAATTTATGACTCTGTTATCTTAGATTACAATGTGTTTGGTAACAGAACTGCTGCACCTAAACAAAAACCACAGTCTCCATTTTATCTGATTTTTAATTCAAACCAAAATCAAACACCTAACATCAGTTATCACGGCTGCCCGGCTGTCGGAAAACGTTCCACAACACTAAAAGCACAAAACTACACCAATTTTGAGACACTTGAACAACGATGAACTATGTTTGTTGAGAGTGCCAGAGTAAAACATGATTGTTATTGTAGATGCAAGTGAATACCTCTCTAGGCGGTGGTATCGGCGCAATCTGTCGGTATCGCGGCTTATCGCTCGCTATCGGTACACGCCGATTACACAATATCTGGCATCGCATTGTGCCAGCGACTACTGTTCGTTTATTGTCGTACCATGTCGATAACTTGCTGATAATTGTGCTGGATTGTTTGGGGAATCCTTTGTATTGAGAATTTACTACTTCTACGTCATAGTTTAAAGTCTATTTAAATGTGTAGACCTGATTTTGGACCAAAATGTTAAGACTTTTCGAGCATCACTTCGGGTCATGATGTTTTTCCTTGCTTAAGAAAGATATTGGGTAAGAATAGCCACATGTAGGCATGTTCTTGTTCTTATATCGCAATTCCACGAGTTGATAATTCCTTCTAATTTGTAAGTAATTATCGTTTACGAGGTCAATGTTTTTGTTAATTAGGTCAATATAAACATTAGCATCATCAAACGATTGCCGCTAACAAATGAATAAGTCATTAAAAAGTTGTTTCATTTTATTATTGTTGTTATTTCGAAATGATTGGAAAAACGATTCGATTGTTTTGCTTTTGCTTGAAAAACAATACGGAGAAAACATCTTCCAAATTATTTATTCAACGGAATAATGTAAAGAAAAAGTTTTAAAATATTGTTATAAATACGACATTTAACACTCCTAAAGTTACTAAATGGCAATAAAAAACCGATTTTACTACAATTAAAAACGAAAAGAATTTGAAATCGTCTCGTCACATGCGGCAGAATACCGATGCAGGTCGGTGGCATTCGAATTATAGTGGAGTTAAATATTTTTATTTATTTCTGGACTAAGACTAGCACGTGCCACGGTACATGGCGCTGAGGTAAGATTAGTTATGCACCGGCGGAGAAAGGAGTCTGCGCAAGTCGAGTATTCTGCCTACAATGCTGAATCTCACTGATGAAGCTAATAGTCGAAATATAAAATTTTCAGTGGGAATAAATCTTTTACAAGGAGTCATTCTGCGTCAAGTAGTGATTTCAATCGATGAACTTGCTCTTTGTTAGGCTAGTCCTTTCCAATATCACTTGAGTTGTCTCAAGTTGGTTTTGATGGACTGGAGTCATGTAACTAACTCTTCCTTGATGTGTTTGTTGTGTACTAAGAACAGCATTACCAGTTTTCAGACTTAAGTAATGAAACTTTATAGGCAGAAACATCATCTTTAACCAGTCTACAACAACATAGTTGATATGTGTTTTTTCCCGTCGCGCTTGTCGTCCGAAGCGTCGGTTAATGCGCTTTTAACGACACGCCATATCGACACATGGCCGCTACAGACAGACGACACTGATTCCAACGTCAAATTAAATTAGCCGTGAGCTATTTAAAATTCTGTGGTTACACCGACTTAATTGTAGCGTGCACCGTGTAATAGGCGCTTTTTTGTACAATGTATACGAATAAAATGTTATAGAGATCTGTGTTTGTTCAAGTTAGCACCCAAATTAGTCGAGTCGTTTTTTTATTGTGCGGCCCGTCCCTTTCTCGGCGTAAGGGATTATTATCATAGGATGGGACGATGGGTCGGCCATCGTTTACTACGTTTAGCCGATAATAATAATACTCTGTATCTGTTTGTTGCTAAAGACCCTTTGTAGTGTCAGTTATCTACTCCGATATATTAATGAGTTTATTGTGCGACACGCAATAATTCAGTCGCGATTAACACAACAATATAAACTGCGCAGCGAATGGTTTCTGTCGAGACGTTTATTTATTATAACTGGTATTGATTCTATTTTAAACAGCGTGTAATGAAATCTCATAAAGTTGTAATAGTTATGTGCAGGCGCGGATGTAAGATTTGTTTGATCATAGATCAAGTACGAGGCGAGATGATGTAGCAAGGATGTGCCAGCTTATTCAAACTATCATTGAATTACCGAGTAAGTTTTTGCTCTATTCATGTGCTTCTGTTTTCAGACCAAGACCAAGTATGGCAAGGTATTCATCAATGCTTATTGGTTTACTCTAGTAAAGGCAGAGCAAAAATAAAATTATTCATGCATAGCAGTTTAAAACTACAGACTGCCTTTGTGGCTTACATTCCCAGCACCCATAAAAGCCTAGGTCCAGGAAAGATAAACCAACATTTTTTTTTCCTCACAAATAGTCTTGAGTTCCAACCTCAGCGTCCGCAGGGCATAACGGTCAGCTCGTTAATGAAGCGTAAAAATGCGCATTATGCGTTTAATAAGGCAGCGATTTGAATTGAATGGAATCGAAACGTATCGTAGTTGGATAAACAAACGCACTCGTAAAACTGAGCTGGTTCTCGGTACGACCGTACGATACGCGTATGCAGACGTAGGGTTAGGTCACACTGTGAGCGGGGAAGAGTTCTTTAGTGACAAGACCTTGATTAATCAGTTAGAGATATGTCAGTGTTAGAGAGAATAGACCGACATTTGAGAGTGCACTTGCAGTGGTACTAACCTAACCTAACCTTTTGACAACGTAGCAAATAATAAATAATAATAAAATAAAATTGTTTATCAACCAACAAAAGCTACAGATATACATATAACAATAGTGGCAACCTGGCAATTTCTTTCGAAATCGTTAATGTGTAGGAGTGTTTATACTTAGTTCCGTTAAGGTATAAACTGTCACTTTCGTCGTATTGAAATCTCGCAAAGTTTCAACGCGCGGCTTTCTGCCAGCATTCTGCATTGCTTTTTAATTGATTGGGTAATTGACTAAGCATACTTGGCGAGTAATTAATAAGGATAGTTCTTGGTTTTCTTAGGGGGGCTGACATCCATTTTGAGAAAAGTATAATGAAACCATTTCAATATGAATTGATACGTAACGATTTAAGTATTAAACCTCTTAAAATATCTTAACACTTGCAAAACGAATATTTGTCATTCATTAGTTTTACTACGTTAGCAGTAGTACGACATTCAGTGTTGTTAATGGTTATTGTCTGTAAGCCAACTTCTACGACTCCAAAGAAATGTAATTTTAAAAACGAACAATGGAAGACTAGCCTAGGCTATGACTAGCTAATCGGATACAAATCCATTTGAAAATGGTACTCGGTGAAATAGAGCGTCGTATTTTTTGCTTACAATACCGCTCCGCTGTCAATGCGGGTTCGCCCTACCCTTTATTACAGTCGCACGGTTATTCCGCTTCACTGGAAATAGTAATAGTTGGCATGGCGTCGCGAGTTAGCAACGACACCTTATAGCCCGAACGTGTTCCCGCCGCACCGTGCCGCAGCACGCCGCGCCGTACCGTGCTGCGGACCTGCCGTGTTTGGTTTAAACCTAATTTTATTGAGTTATTCAGAACTGGGCTATTTGTATTAGTTCCGCGTCCTGGCTTTGCGTTAACTCGACGACTGTTCGGAATTGAGTCTGTGAATGTATTCGCGTGACCGCATCGCGCGTTAGTCGGCACTTCGGCAGGAAATTGAGTCGTTCCTTTACTCGTTATTAAATCTCACGTAGAAAGTTACATTTATCATAAATATTTGACAGCTTTCATAGATTATTTTGGCATTAGAAAAGTCTTTGACTTGAAATAAATGAGCTGCATCCTGTCTACGGCTGGCGCGTTGCCACAAAAAATTACAAAAACTAGTCATAAAGAAACACTTCTTAGGTGTCATTTTACTCAGTGTTTGTCATACGACTGGTCGATTAGGTTCGAAATTGGCATATATTCCGTGGTGTTCCGAGGTTGATGCCCGATCGCCTGGCCGGCTGCCAAACTGTTTAAAAGCTTATAGACTTCTGTTTTGGGACAAGTTACCGACGTGGGCGGGTCTTGGACGCACAAGTATTTATAAAATTACAGCACGAATACCAAACATTCACACATGACTGACTATATTAATTGAAATACGCCTAGTACCTAGTAAGATTTTTTGTGACCATCATGATTGATGGTGTTAAATGTCAAGTCAATGTTGCAAAATCAACGTTCCAAGCGATGATTTGACAGTCGCCTTGTCAAAATATCAATTGTAATCAAATAGACATATTTCGTAACTGCAAACGCTTCTTGACTGTTAAATTGAAATGAGTTTTTTAATGCTTCATCTTTTGGGCTATTCGAAACCCTTCAATGGGTATTCCTACTGAGAAAAAGTATGGCAGAAACGACTGCCAGGAATCCAAGTCTCGATATAACTTTGCGAGACCAATTGCCCGGATTGTCTACCACACCTTGCTTCTGTTGGATCAGCGCCATTTGTCTTCTGGTCTTTCTCGGCTGAATCTTATCCCCGCTATTTCTTACAACTTAGGCCATACATTTCTACGTTTGTTGCTAATGAAAATGCGTACAAACGAGGTGTGCACGTGGTCAAATGTTCGCAATCGATACGCGCACTTTACGAGCCGCAGCTCATCGCCAGAGACGAATATATGGTGCTACCCACCACCAGAACAGCTCGTGAAGATACAGAATTATGTAGCAAGATAATAAATGAAATTAGTGTTTGTTTTGTTGGTGAGCATTTTTGTAGGCTCTGTAATACTCGTGGCGTTCCTTTAGGGTTATTGTCGGCTAGCACAATCTAACTAGATAGTATACGTGAATATTATTTGGTTAAGTGATATTAGCTGTTGTGAAAAAAGGCGACATATCGAGAGGGAGGAGAAGGTAATGTTGGAAGCGTCAATTTCAGAATAAGGTTTATGGTTATTGGATAGTCGAAGCTGTTCAGTCTTACATCAGGAATTCAAGACAGATACAAAACGCTAACAATATGAAGTCTTAAGCTCATCGATTCAATTACAGCCGCGCGTCTATGACTGCAATTAACATATCTCACATAGTTTGTAGCACGTTATGTGAATAAACTGCTAGTTTCTTAAACACCTGCGATTGGCTCTGATCGCCGCGTAATTATTACGGCGCATTTATCTTATTACATTCCAAAGTTATGGTGCGCCAGTCACATCAATTGTTGTAACAACATGTGTGTAAGAAAAAATCCCTAAGATATAGCAATTATTTACGTTTTAGCACATAAACAAATGGTGTAGATGTTTCCGTTTCACACAACGCGCTTACCATAACAGCCTCCGTCCGTACAATAAAACTATTATTGCTTTAATTTTATAGTTGTTCTTATTTACGAGGCTCCACAATGGACGCGCCCACATCTCGCGACCACGCAGCGCGGTCGTCGCGGTTGCGTCGTCGTAAAAGCGCGCGACTTGTTCGTCGCGTCGCGTCGTCGAACGCTATTTTACGACTGATCGCTTCCTGTGAACGCTGGAGAATATTACTTGTATGCAGTATTACATGGTGTAGGTACATGCGAGGATATGCGAGCTACTCTAATGTAGCGCTAAGTTTAAAACTTGGGCCATTTTGCGCCAAGGTATGAGTAATGTGCTTCCTGCCCACCTGGGGGCGAGTTATGGCCTGAAGTTAGAAACCATTGACGCTTTTACCCTAATGGCGACACAGCCCCTGGGACCGGCGAAATGCCACAGCTTGGTTTTAAAATTTTACAAACTGAACGGACGAATGAATGTACTGACTGAATGGATGTTTTCGCACAAATTTCTTCAAGTGTAACTTTATACGAGCACAGCGTGGATCAAAGACTCTTTATTTCAATACCCCATTAAGCTTAGCCTAAATTTACAACCTGTACATCCAGACCACATAACAACCACCATCCCATACCAAAGACTACGCAATAATATGCAGAGTGACATCAAAATAATTTACGATCGAGTTGGGCCGTAAACCCGGGATCGCGAGGCCGCAGGAGTCGACCAGTTCCGTGTTTACCACCTATAAACCAGGCTTGGCATGCCAGAGAGCGGCATTTGAACCCCATGCGAAGGAGGTTTCACTATGTGTACATGTATGTAGGTGGTAAAAGCTGAAGATATGGCAGGCTATGTTCTATGTCTTCGTGGTGCGGTCATAAACTTGTTTAGGCGGTGGAAGTGGTAGTAATGTAACTTTGTGATGTAAATCGCAAATGATCTTGAATGATTCCACACAGTGATACTGTGAATCTCGTAACAGACGCGGGAAGCTGATGTAATCCGGTAGTCAAGTGCGTTTAGGATTACGTTTCCCTTCAAGATCCATCAGTAATCTACATACTTACATTATATAACATTGTATGTTCGTCAGATACCTCCACCGATCACACAATACATGGGAACACGTAACAGCTTTAATTATAACATGAAACTGAATAAAAACCTACCGATACAGGAGATTAACCCCGCGTATTAAACAAGCTACGCCTCGTTAAAACTACGAGTCAGTTTTGTTTTTTATTATCTTTGTTCTTCAACTTATTTGCATGATTGATGGTCATGTAACATGTTCAAGTATATGAAGTTATTTTTTGGCAATGTTTAGGCGGTTTTTTTGCGGGTTAACGAGAATATTTTTTGATGGACATCTTGTAAGGTTAGAAGATTAACGGACGAAGTGACTTGAAATGTTTTTCGTTTGTGTGATGTGCAGATTTGCCGCCACTAATAATTTGATACGTGATAAATAGATAGACTTTGATTGACGTATCGGAATAACATCAACATGTGAAGTGAGAGGAGGAACATAGTTTGCGGATTTAATTTCGAACTTTGATAGCGATTTTTTTTTGTTGTGGTCTATGCATCAATCAATCACATACGGTATGTTTCTTGTCCACCGCTGGACAAAGCTTATAATACCTTAATCTCTGTTGTTCAGTTCAATTAGTCAGTTAATTTCAACTTTTCAGTTAGAAGCTCGTTATTTTAAATAATTTTAGTACTTTCATTCATATCAATCTTAGGAAGGAAACAGCCAATACCAAGAAAGAGACCCTGACACGAATGGTACACCTTTTTATGCTATCACGAAGCAATTTCCAAGTCTAACCATTCAAAACCAGGTCGAATAACAATAAAAAGTAACAAGTAGCGGTTGACGATAATTCAGCGACAGTTGACTGTTTAAATGAGCCCACTTTTACTAGACACGCGGCGAAATAAAGAAATAATACTAAAATTACTGGATTTGGCATTTCCTTGACAAACAGTTCCACCTCGTGATTTCAAGATACACTGGTCACTTTGTAACTGTCAAAGTTTCAAAGTGAAAAGTTGTCACCATTATTGTGTAGTGTAGTGCTGCCTTATAGTATTTTGCATTGTGGGTCAAATCGTGAGCATTGTTGCGTTTAACGAGGTTCATTTCGAATAAATAATGATTGTAGAAGAGATAAATGAGGAAAGTTTTTTAAATTGGACATGGTGTCAACAAGGCACAATACTTTGTGCTGGTTTTTGTTAAACTGACTACTGCCATAATGTGAAAGAAGGTTTTAAGAGGTTTTTGTGTTCTGTTATTGGGGAGTGATTCACCACCTTTAAACCTAAATGGTTCTAAATTTAGAAAACTACCGACTGCGATTGAACATCACCCTGTATTGCACCGGATATTTATTTATGGTAAAGACTCGCTTATCTTCCATAGCAATGAAAATAACGAGAGCATTATGATCATTATGAAAAATTATAACATTATGAATTACTGTACAATGAAGGGCTTATTACTTTTCTGACATATATCTAGTAACATAACTTTCAGTTCACTTCGAGCATAGATACCGATCAATACCCCATTGTAATTATTAATGAATAAAAATATTTTATCTGTACTTAGGTACTATGGTGTGACAAGGCGTCGATCGATGCGCGGGCGCAAGAAAGGCCCATTGTAACATTATCACTAAGGCCCTGGCTTCTAGCATGCTAAATGCGTACACAGCTACGTGATTAATGGGGCGTACGCCAATCACTAGGAGGTCTGCCCACCCCGTAAAGGAAGGCGAGCAAACATGGCTGCCAGGGCAATGACCTGTGGGGTAGGTATGTGCGAAAAGTTGAAGATATGCGAAATGGAACGCCTTATCTTTCCGCTTATTTTCTTAGCGGAGAAAATTCTAAGCGAGTGTATCAACAGTCGATGAGTCAGCAAGAATGAACTCATGTACTGTCGTCGACACAGTTCTTTTTTTTCAGGACTAAAAAAATATTGCCTTGTGTCAGGAAAGTATGTTAGAAATGATTTATGGTCTTTCAGCTTCTTTTTATGGAATCGGTACATATAGGTGTTGGGTTGACACGGACAGTTTGGCTGACACGAATCGTTTAGAAAGATTTTAAAGACAAAATCAAATAACAAGGGAATCAAGTAACAAGTTTCTAATTTCTGTGTGCTCAACTACGCTTTCGTTACACAGTGGAATAATGTCACTAAAGCTATATGATTTAAGCTCATTCGAACGTTAAATCGAATTGGCTGCCATCACCGAAGTGCCCTTCTGGAGTTATTTTATAAACAGAGCTCTTCTTTCACGGTTCTTATAGAGTTGTTAGTGTTAGCAACAATGGCAGCGTGCGTGTTTGATGTCTTTATTTACTATTTACACGCGTTTCCAGTTACAGGGTCTCGTACTCGTTCCGCGGAAGCCTATTGTTATGGTACCCGACTGTCTGTAAAGTTGCCGACTGGATTTTAGATGTTAAGGATTGAGGAGCATTTTAGCTAAATCACACCGAAGTAACTCTCCTTAACTTTTGCAACTTCTGAGTTTTTTTACCAGTTGTTGCACATAACACTTGCAAACGTTGCTCCACAAAAAGTAACTTCGGTGAGGATGCATCTTTAAGACTTTTCAATGCTTCGTAGTAGAATATCAAGAAGATTATTTACTTTAACCCTTAACAGTTGATTGGATGTCAAATATACAGGGTTTCGAATTTGAAGAATTTGTAATTAAATGACGGTTATAATGCGGTAAACAAGCTCATATTAAATAACCAATCCGCTAACGAGTTAATCTTCGATATGTATTAGTTAACAGGGCACGCACAGTAGCGGCACACAACAGCTAATGCCAAATTAATGAGGATAATGCGTAACACTAATAATCATCATTTCCGCTGAGTTCGCGTACACACTGGTGACAACAAGCACTCATTTGTAACATACGACAATTCGAAACTGAACTACATCATAACATCCATTACAACTTTTGTAACGACTATTTGGCGACGACTTTGTAGTGAGCCAGCAATGCCATGATTTAGTGCACTGGCTATTTTAAATTGCTAAGTAGTTGAGAGAGTTTCAAATGTCCTTAAAATTGCTTTGTAAGTTTTTTAAAGAGGTTCCCCTGCAATAGAATATGAGATATTGCTGTTCTCTGATTTAAAATTCAACTTGAAATGAAATCTTTGAAGCTTCAGTAATGAATTTGTAGCTATAACGCAATGGAGTGAGATAAATTCGCTTGCTGCGATTGGTACCACCGTCTCGTAGCCTACGAGACGGTGGTACCGGCCTACGAGTCGTAGGCCGGTTGACGTAACGCAATCAACGAGGGTCAACGTTTTCTCGTTCCTCGCAATTTTCCGCTTGACAAATTAAACTTATGCTACGGGCACGGACTGACTGATGAGAGGCAGCGGAAACTTGTTATGGGAGAAATTATATGGGAAGGAGTTTAGAGTAAGCAGCAAAGGGGACGTTCTGGTACAGTGGATGATGCGGACTTCTAATCCAGTACGAATCTGATAGGCGATTGTAGTTTCATATGTTATATATATTTTCTAGTTTCATACATGCAACAATCAACTTCAAGCTGCCCTGTAGTTATAACAGAATAGGAGAAAAAAACACGTTGCGCCGACCCTAAGTCACGTCGGACAAGGCTAGGAAGATGATGAGGTAGAAGCATGTGTCTTCCACGTCAGTCTGCCCAAATTTTACGAAATGGCATCCTAAATTCAAATCCGGCAATGCTGTTAGCCGCACTATAGCGTAGTTTGCGCCCCAGGAGTCAAAGTTCCGTACAATTTGGGCGGTCATCGTTAACAGGGTTAAACTCAGCTGCCCGTCGCTTCCAACCTGCACCACAGGAGACACTTGATATTGCCAATTTAAACTTTTTTAATGACTTATATTATCCAAAATTTGAGGGGCCTATTTGGGGAAAACTATTTTCGTTTTTAAATTAAATTGTGCCTAAAAAGCAGTTTTTTTTTACGGAAGGGTGGAATAGTCAATTATTGTCGTCAGTGGATTAACTACACCGATTGGAAACGGTTTGAATTAAATTATTATATATTTTTTTCTATTTACTCACGTTAAATCACAATTCCAAGTACAAAACACGTGTTACATTAGACCTTAATCATTTACTGGCCGCCAATATTTTTCAAACTACCAAATTCCGCCGACAGATGGCGTGTGTTTGATACTGAAAAAAATGTATCCCACAACCGGCTTTATGACATTTTAATGTAAATGTTGGTCCGCTGTGGCGACTCCACATTTTTGCGATGCTATCGTATCAAACACGACTAGTTCCATTAAGTACCACTTTTATTGTGAAATGGATGACAAACTTTTTGTGCCGAGTGTACCCGACCAGCCAGTACTGTTATGAATACGATTTTAATATAAAATTATCATTTTAAATGCTGAACATTTTAATTTACGAGACAATTTATCACGATACGCGATGTTAATATTTGTTGAAACCATGATATTCATCAAGTATTTTATAATCTCTTGGCAAACTATCAGATGAGTAGTTTTCTTATTTACAAAAAAAAACTTGGCAAGCAAATCGTGTACGTTCGCAGGTACGATTTCGTCTGGTCGCACTCAGCAGATGTTTGTCGTTTGCGTCCGATGTTCCCGAGAATGGCCGCTAAGATTTCGGATATCCGGCTCGAGATACAGCGATCGTGTGGATACAAATGCTATTGAGATGCCTGTGTCCGGAATGTCTGTATGTTTACAGCATCCTTCAAAAAGGTAACAATATCATGTTTTAGCTCCGTTGACGGTAGATATCGAGGACCCATGCATCAACGGCTTTCGGACCCTCCGGAAGTCCGGAATTTAGATTTTAGTGTTTTGGAAACACCAATTAAGCAAACGCGTTCTAAATCGTAAAACTTTTAAAAGGTCAGCGTCCGAATAGGCGATTTGTTTCAAAAGTTCGTTGAAAGCGAGAGTACTTAAAATGGCTTCAGAACATTCGTAAAGTAATTACGTCTTTGTGCTAACTAATGCTGACATCACTCAAAGGAAACTAGGACCCATAAAAGTAAGAACAATGATTCGAAGCATTCGGGAACAGCTAATAAGCTCTCATTTCGTCATTTACGTCTATTTGAATAGCCGAGTAATTTGGGTCAATAAAATCTTCAGGGACGGGATAAGAATGACTGTGTACCTGGACTTGCAAATATTTCTGCAATATTTTTTATAATATTTTGTTGAAATCAAGGACGTATTCTAACAATGGCGGTGTAACGGTGCTCGGAGCAGCGGGAAACAATGGAGCATCGGCGTCACCAAATGAATTTGTTGTTTGCGAATTTTACGAGCTCGGAGACAATTCTTCTCAGGTCCATTATTTGTGTCAATGTTTCTACCTTTCCGGTGAAATCTTACCGAGCCGAGGCGGCTGTGATTAATACAAATTGTAGGAACTTCAATGGACCGTTTCCTTGTTTGCATGCACTTACTTTCAAAGTTTCATCCTATGAGTTAGTAAAATGATAAAAGATAACCATTTCGATCAATGCATATGCATCAATGATGAATGGAACTAGAAACTTATTCGATTCATCTTCATACGTAGGCAGTTACTTTCATCGTCGTCTGAATTAACGCACAACTCAATTCCATTTCATCTTTGATCAACTCGAGTGTAACCCGAGTGCGGTAGTGGAGCATCGTTACAAATGTCACTCCCTTTTGTTTCAAAAAGGGGCTTTTTTCGTATCGATCCCTTGCAGGTAACCGGGAGCGGATGATTTATTACCCGGCTTGTTTGTTCAAATAATCGATGCCCTGGCGAAATCCACCGCGTCACACGAAATGCGCCCATAAAATAACCAGCCCACGTTTAGTTTTTGAACGAGGTAGATCGAACGCATCTAGATTTAATGGCTCTAAACGAAAATGCCGTGCGTGCAGTGTTGCCTCACCGTAATATTTGGACAATACCGAGTGGGCTTGCTAAATTTCCATGCGAATTTATTGCAGCACTAAATCGCGGAGTCATCATGCCGCGCGCCGTCAGCAATATTGTTTATAATAAAACAGATATAATTTTCCTTGCGCTAATGTAAACAGTCGTACATTACGCTCGTATATCTCACTTGACATCCGATAAAAGTTTCATCGATGAAGCTTATTACTAGGCTGTCAGCGAGACGCCTTGCCTACATTCTCGATAGTTACGACGCCGGCGGAATCGATTTCTACATTCGTATTGAATTTATAGTAGCACAGCACTTTGCCACTTTCCTCTGTGAATTGAGACACTGATTCTTTTGTCCTGCATCCCATAATACAACTAATTCAGAAAAAAATAAGTAGGTATAGTTTTTTTTTAATCCGAATATTCCCAGTAATTCAGACGCTCAAGATTATAAAATTATCACTTGAAGATAGGGAAGGAGTTCGCGATAATGGCGCTAGTCTGGGTTATTGATATTTTGTCAAATAAACATGTAGTGCGGTTGTAATAGAGCATCGTTACAAGGTATAGTGTGTACCCAGATTGCGAGATAAGGCGCTGATAGCGTACAATATCAAATCGTATGAAAAAATAAGTTTCTTTATCGCTGGCGTGGAGTGGGACATGTCTTCCATGTTGTACAAGTCTGTTAACCATCGTTACGCAATCGAACTTTGATTTTGAAATCGGAACACGACATTTTTTTTATGGAGTTCATTTTTCAAATATTTTGGAAAGGGGTTGTTTAAAGTTAGTACGAATTTATTACCGCACAGTTAACTGCCATTACTACGGTTATAGACCAGTTTTCTTGACTTTACATTACAAGTATATCTACCAAAGTCACAGTGTTCCTAATGTCTATGAATTCGAATGAGTGTCCGCTGCCTGCTGGTAGTTTATCATCATAAAGTGTGTTCCACACCATCGGAACACATGTAGAGCCTCCACCGATAGTGGTGGACACGTCGCTATCTATGATCGATCACTAGTGCTGTTTAATTACGGCCAGTTATCGACGCGCATGATTTATTGATATTGCCTCCGTATCGCGATACTGTGTGACACAGAAATAACTTTGATTGTAGCTTGTGCTTCTTGTTATGGATTGTTTTATGAACATAGTGTTGTAAAGCAAATAGCTTTATGGAGTTGCCCACACTAATAAATGATTAACTATATTAAATAAACGATTGAGAGTTGATGTTGGTTAAATATTTTAATTGGAAAGGTTTTTTCCTCCCGCTTTTTGCTGTCATAACATTATTTATTCGTATGTTACCTATACAAATAATGATTACCAAAATTATACATTCAAAGGCTATAAAAAATGAGAATCAACCGACAATTTTAAGCAGTCAATATAAAAACCGCGAGCATTTGTTAGTCATAGAGAGCAGAGCTTATGAATCAATAATATAATCAACTGACAAAAACTTGCTTAACTTTAAACATGGACTATCGTCCATTTTTATGAAAAAAAAAAAACTTAGGCATATACACGGAAAGAGAGGTTTGTGGTGGCAATTTGGATTTAAGAAGTTCTTAATTAGATTTAAAACAAGATATTTTCCACCGACAAACGCCTAAAAAATTGTAAAGATAGCTTATCGTAGCATAATTAGCACCAACATTAATTACAAAATCGCTTACAACGACAAAAAACTTCTTCAAAATAAGGTAAAGAAAGCAAATTGCGAGTAAGTGCAAAGAAAACTCAAACTCATCAATTTTACAGTATCTTTATCAAGATAGCCTTGGGTTGTTTGTCGGAGATTAATTGCTAATAATCCACTTAGTTTCACACAACATGCATCATTATTTTTCTAGATAATACAACGTTTTTTTGTGTTCATTACACACTTATCATCAAACCTTTTGATATGAATATAGATTCGAACATCCGTGACGCTCAAACCTGAGTTAACACCGAGTCTTACATATTTAGTAATTAATTATGTAATTTACCCGTCGTTAAAATAATAATTATTTAATAATATGGTTTTATGTATTGTGTTAGGCAAAGCGCTTAGTTTTCCTTTCCTTTTTATCTCACAAACATTGAATTGTGTTTTAAACACTTCTGATTTAGAATGTGACAGTGTGTTTTAGTTTCCAGCTACAGCGCGAATATTCGTAGTAGTTCAGATTCGCTTAACCCGAAATTAAATAACATCTTTCTCACAGATTTCGAAACTTTCAGAGAGCAGCAACTGACAGTTGGTTTAGAAAGTCTATCCAAGTTCATCAAAACTCATCACACAAGTTTGAAGTGGTTCCTGTAACGCCCGCAAGTGAATAACAAACGTACAGATCAAATATTTTCTAAACACTCATTGTACGGAGCACGTGTTGTTTAACGGACACTTGTCTTCAACAGCCAGTGTTATCGTTATGAATGGCCCTGTTGATACTCTGTGCTACCGTATGCCTGATACTGGCCACAACTACTCAATCCTAACGGATTATATTTGAAACGGTGTTCCATTTCCTTTTTTTAAAATAAACCAGAGATTAGACTACTTTTCAAAGGAGATATTTTTCGATGCAAAGGTTTTGATCGTTTACGGTCTATTTGATTTGCGTCTAGACTTTAATGTAAATGTGGTTGTCTCTGCGCCTTGGAGGGAGTGTGGGCAGAATTCCAAGTGGTATGAGCATAAGTCGAGACGGGCGGTATCGGTACAACACAGCACAGCGAGTGTTGGCATTACAAGTGTGTTTGCTGGAGCGTCGCGTCGCCGCGCCGCCGTTCGTGTCCTGGAACATTATCACTATCACCATTCTGAGACGTTTCCTGACGGCGGCGTCTGTCTGGAGTTATTTATTTGTCTGGGTACAATTGTGCATTACTACAAAACGCTTCAGTATACTTGAACTCAGAACCCTCCTAAAAACTACTATTTTGACCTAGAACACTCGCGCGAAAAGAATTTCATGCCCTAGCGAATATCCGTCCAGCAGCAAAACGAGCCAAACCAAAAACCTGACCAGGCGTTATCAGCGAAACACTCCGAACGATCAAAAAAACTCGAACGCGTCCGTTTTTTGGTGGACCTTGTAAAGCTATGGGTGGGCTGGGGTTCTGTACGTACGATATATAAATAATTTGATAAATGGCGGCAGGACGGTAGCCCAGCGGGCGTGCATCGCTCGTTAATATAGTTAATAGTTATTCGTCCCCTGACTACGGCTAGACGTACAGTACCTACTAGTTGTGGGCTAGAATCGTCTGCGAGACGAGATTAACGCGTATGAGATGGTTTTCTTTGAAACATGACTTAAGGATGGAAGGGTGCAAGTATTAAGTCTAGACGGAACAAGGATAAGCCAGCCACCAGCCATATTTAAGATTTTCGAGAAAGAAGCGCGGAATTCCCGCAGGAGTCTAGATTAGTTATCAAAGGCTAAAGAGGTGAAAGTAGATTTATTTTAGTTTAATGAATTGAATATTAACAGTAGATTGTATGGAAATTATGTGAAAAATAAGCTATTTCAGCCGACCTTGTTTATCTTAGATGCAAGTTTAATTAAGAGATAAGATAGCTCCAAAAATAGATGTACTGTTATCACCAATTCTGCTTTACTGCCACCGTATTCAAACACGCATAACATTTGAACGAATCGATGGCTTGCTATCAAAATTAGTTTTATCGTAAAAAGTCTTGTTGACACGTAATTCTAATTACTCGTCGAGTTAAGTACAGGATGTTCAAAACGAGCTAATCAAATATGCCGCCGTGTAATCCGACGGTAATTTATGCGAGCTCAAATTTGTAAAGCCTCATACCTAGCCGGGAAACAAACACGGCATCGGCAGTGTTGGGCGCGTGATCCCGCCGTGTTTGCTGCCCGCAGCCTACCACTAGCCCGCGAGCTCGCCTGCCCGGCCAACGAACCCCAGAGCCTTTATATCCATTCAAATAAGCACTAATTATATTTAATGCGTTTTACCTGTAATTAGGAGGTGTTAGAAAATGTGAAACAGTGTTTAACGGTTTCGAAACAGTATTCGGGGATTGTTTACACGCTTACGTATACGATTAGACTTCTTTATGAGGTGCTTTTACCATCGCGCCCACGCTACATCGCGAATACAAACAACGATGCCCAATCTAATGATTATTGTAAACATTACTCACTATTTTATCCACTTTCGTGCAGCGCAGTGTTTCCTACACATTAGCAGTTGACTTTTAAAATTAATCACTATTATTAGTAC
Source organism: Cerastis leucographa (assembly GCA_963082945.1). Taxonomy (NCBI): domain Eukaryota; kingdom Metazoa; phylum Arthropoda; class Insecta; order Lepidoptera; family Noctuidae; genus Cerastis; species Cerastis leucographa. Next base: position 20,042,764 of record OY720359.1, read on the forward strand.
GGAACACATTCTGTTCACGTTTCATTTTTATGAATATAAACAAGCGTCGAAGTTTTATAAATGGAACACAATGAAGTTGATCTAGTCTAAACATTTTAACAGGCTGTAAAACGCACTTTCGTCAATCTACCGGCAATAACGATTAATAAAGTTTGGACACGTGTTGTAAGTGGTACCTACAGTGTCCGAAATTCCGAATAGATTCGCGGACACTTAGCAAGCAGTTAATACTCCCTTCGGCAGGAAGATGGGCGAGGAAAGTGGTAGGTAGCTGCTCGTAAATAAAGGCGTGACTCAGTCGGCCGGTGGCGTTGCTTCGAGCTATTTTCGACTTGCAAATGAGAAAGTGCATCGACAGTGGAACCCTATAGGTTGGTTAAGTGTTCCAATATAGATGCATAGACGGCTACTTATTGACTTCTGCATAAATAAGTAGGCAGTATGGTGTAATTCCTTTGCGCTCCAGGTGACGAGTGCGTTGCACTGTCGCGGCAACAAATGCATTCAAGTATTTACTCTCTACGTTGAACGCAAATAAAATTATTTTTGTAAACGAATAATTATAGGTACAAATGTAACTGGCGATGGGACATTACCATTAAAGTTTTACACCTGATATCTTGACAAGTTTCTTTTTTATTTGACCTTAAAGAATGCTGTGTAATAAAGTTGTTTTTACAAGAATACACAACTACCACATAAAATGGTTGGTTTTAAGGACATAAATTAAAACACATTATGATAAATCAACGAGACCATAACATTAGATCATGGAAAATAATGTGTTTATTGCATGTTATATATATTTTTTTAAGTGACTGTACAGTAGTTGTTTGCATTAAGAATTCGAATGGGTTCCTTTTCTCAGTTCTTGTTTTTAACGTAAGAATTAAAGTTTTACCGATACATAAAGTCGTCCACACAGATAATGCCGGTTATCTACACTAGATTATATCAAGCCGTGTTTAGTACACATAACGGTCACTCTTCGAGTCTATACTTAGATAAATCATGCATCGGAACTGCAAGTGGCAGTAGGTAGGTAACTAGGGAACATACACATATCTTCGTCAGCGGACACTTATCGCCTCAAAACAAATCCCAAACGCGTTATCTCAAATACCTGCATACGTAAATACATCGACATTGAATCAATATTAGATAGGTTACCTACCGCGGAGCACGCTCGCTCGCCAGCCGGCAGCGCAGGCAGTTGTCACGCCACTACACACCACACACTGTTTACTTCACCGTCGTCTTAAACAACACCTAATTGAATCCATGTTATCATTTAAAATATCGATCAGTCACACGCGGCGCGAAGGGTCTCAGGCGACGCCGTATATTTTTACATTCAACGTCGAGATATTTTCGATACCAGTCCGGTTTTAAGTCACACACACGAGTTCACAACGTTGCTTGTTCGGTTTACTGTTGTAGCCGCTATACGAACTTATTGTCACAGATCAGCTGAGCGTATGTTTGAAACAATATCGGGTTTACGTAAATCGAACGCAAACCAAACGCGTATCAACACCACGGCGCGCGGAGCGGGACTGATGAGTGAATGAACGGAGCGGAGTTCGCTTCTCTTCGTTCGGGGGAAGCGCGCGCGGGGAAGGACCGAAGGACGCAAAGCGGTAAGTTTTACCGCTAGATGGCGCTGCAAGGTTTTCTCAAACGAGTTTTTTTCACAAAAATAAAATAATTACATGGGTGAAGATTGAGGGCCGGGCGAGCTTCGCTAAACGTCTACCCGCCTCCTTATAAATTAGGAAAACGTTTCCAAATTATTTCCCGTCAAACATTTACTCTCCAATTCGTCGTATTCCTTCGATGTCCGGAATCAATTTACGCGAATCCACTTCAGGCATTTAAAATTTTCCCACCTCCTGTTTGCCGTTTCCAACGTGACGGAAATTAATGTGTGCATTGCGTTCTTTAACGTCGTGGAGAAAAATTGCTCGTTTTCTGAAACGAAGCGTGGAAAGCTGTGTAAATGTAAAAAAAATCTATTAAATCGCGTATTGGGCTGGTAATCGCGAATGGAAATCGATTAAAGTTTGCGGAGGCACTCGGGATGGATTCTATCAGAGGACCGATCGGAGTAGATGAACTCATTCTCGCTTCCTCATTCCTCCGGACGAGAATTAAGGGAAATGTTCGGCTGCCTATAGACATAAACGCGTTTAAAAGGGAATTATGGACGGAGATTGTATCAGCTGTCAATTTACTTCAGTGAGAAAAGTTAACATTAGAATAGATTTTTTTGAGAATGGTTTCGCCAGTTTTCCTATTGTGTTGACCGTATTAGGAACGTCGCAAACTTATCTGAAATCTGTGAAAGAGCGCCAACAATTCGTCATTATAATCCGGCCCGGTGCCAAATCTCCTTGTAGGACTAAAACAAAGCGTGTTGACGTGTGGCCCAAATAACTAAGTCAGAAAGAAAGTATTTTGGTCATGCCACATTGCTACAATAAGTCATTCTTTGAAAGCATGTTATTCACCGTTCACCAAAATGCAGGTTTTTGTTGCAATTATTTTCTTTTCAGGTGACAGTAGCGGCTGCTAGAATTTCTTTGTTTCTTGAGTAACGTATGAACTAACCGAGGTTTTATTAAAAGTAACATGACGCGAACATGACTCATTTAAATAATTACCACCGTAATTAATGATAGCGGTTATGCAGACATAATTAATCGAGTGTCAGTCATCTGTGTGAGTTAACCATTAATTTTATTACAAGTCTGCGTAATTGTGTGATAGTTTTACTAATAAACTCATTTCACATAATAAGTAAAACAAGAAGCCATGCTAAACAATCAAATAATTTATCACAACCTCTTAATTAATAAATGGTGATGGTGCTAGTGGCATAAACAAGTTTAGTCTATGGGATTATATGACAGATGATAGGCACGACCATAAACAATGGAGTGGGCGCGATAAGGGCAGATAAAAGCTGATTTATAGTGTGGCGAGCGCCTTAAATCAATTATAGTGACGGCCGATATAGAAATATTGGGTGATAGAGTGCAGCCTACTTTGAAAAAATGGCGAGTTTTTTAATGGTTGTGTAAACAACCCTGTGTCTACACCGGTATGAAGGGTTTTGCCCTTTCCTTATCTATATCCTAGTGTAGTGATCTCAGTTAAAAAAAAAACGAGCGTTTCTGTTCGTTCCTGCGTTTTACATTTCACACAAGTCACAACTTTTATCAAAATTGTTAAAATATTTGCAAATATTATGGTCTTGAACCACCGTGCCGGACAGAGGAGGTCGGTGCCGCCGCCGCCGCCGCGCTGAATAAAGCGGTTAATGCTAAAAGAATAAGAAGCGCAAAAAAAGTAAAACTTCATTTATTCTCCTTTTTTTTAGAAGAAATGAAAATGACCTTCGTCGGAGTTTCATTACAACGCTAAGCCCCGTCCGTAGTCTAGACTAAATCTGAGAATTTATTAAAATAAGAAAAGTTTAGAGATTTTACGTGTTTTTTTTTAATAACGTGAAAAGAATATTATATTAGAATAAAGAAATCCAGGAACCCTAGCTAGCCCTTTGTGACTCCCTCAGAAACAAAGGGATTAACTTTCTACATTTCTTCAGAGTGAGCTTAGGGTTTAGACGAACGGTAGTCGTTACTTTTTTCTCCAATGACTTTGAAAAGAGTTGAGTTCACAAAAGCTTTGGAAGCTCATGTTAATCCAACAGATTTTTTACTTTCTTTTCCAATATCGATACCGCAGAGCATGTCAATTAGTCTAGATCTTTTACTCTGGATTATCAATATTGGTTTTAACTGCGAGCCAAAGAGTAATAATAGTTCTAACTACCCTTTAGCATTTACAACCTCTACTCCCGTCATAGTCAAACGGTAGTCATAATAATGAATTGTAATTGTCATACATACGTCAGATAACGCCGATTATTAGGAAACAATAAAGCAATAAAAAGTTCAATGAAAACATTATAATAATGTCAATTAAATCAAATAATTTGTCCGATAACACATTATAGTTAACCCTGCATCTCGTGCAGCAACGAACTCATTACGTTGTGTTATCAGTGCTTTATTTTTATTATAATAATAAATGGCAGTATTTATTTATGGCAACAATAAATATTATAACTAACTATCGCTTGTATGTCGATTAGGAGCGGCTCGATAGATTGTGTGCCATGTTTCTAATACTAATATGAATAATAATTGATCATGATTCGTGGTGCAACAGTTAAATGGTACATAATAATTTTACTAAATCTGTACTAGATAATATTTGCCGAGCTTGGCTGGTACTGTATTTGAAATAAGTTAGAAACTGTTTTGTTATTATATTATTATAATAGCCCAGTTATTCTATTGCTAAATATTATCATAGGCCATAAATTGTACATTTGAACCGCAGAGATAGTTCAAATAGATAGTTTCAGGCTCGAAATGCAGAAATGTGAAACCTGTATAGCTGAATTTTCATTTTAATTCTTAAATAACTTTATAAATGAGGGGGCCGAGTACCAAAAAGATAGAGAGACAAAAAGATGACAGCCATATTGAGCTGTCAAAACAACGTCCTTTTTGGGCAAAAGAAACTATCCAAAAAGCCAGCACAATAAAAACTTTCCCCGGGAGGACATGATAGCTAGTAGTAGGTCGCGTTGCTTACCGGGGAACAGAGGCACAGAGCTACACTCGGTGGCAAACAAACGGCCATTATGTACACATACGTGCATGTGGCATGATGCCGCCACACAATGGGAAGGTGGGCTGGCCGAGCTCACTGCACTGCACTGCACCGTACTGCCCGACGAAATACGATACACGCTATTTGATTAAAGTGGTTTATAAGAACTATAAGAAGTGAATTGTTGTAATCGTGTTAATGGTTCCGGGGAACTAAATGTAACTTGTAGTTCGAAGCCAGTACTTTATGGAGCGTGCGAAAAAGTATTGGTAGCTACGTAAGTACAACATTTTTGCGCTACTTACTGGCAACTGTTCAAAGCTTTTAAAATCTGGGCTTAGAATAACTTTTTCAAGTAGATGTAAGACTATGCTTAGGTTTAAAGTGCTCGTAATCCTTATTGGCACTGCTTTGTGCACGCCTAGTCTCCAACTATTCATGTGCAAACAATGCATAGTACCTGATTGCGGATTAGTGACCGAAGTTACCGAACGAAGTATTTTATATTAATTGTGTCATAGACAGCCGAGCTCAGAGTGATACTGCGAATTAGTGGGAATGATCACCATTTCATATTGATAGCGTTTGAAGATATGTATAGTAAAAACATAGATTCTGATTTTTTCATATTAGAATCGATGTGCAGAGTTAATTGGGTGCAAAAGTTTTTCTTATAGGGAACGAAAGAATCCTCCATTAGATATATCTAAAAGACATAGTTAAAATAAGCCATACAAATCATATAAAACCCTCGATTCTTCGAAACTCGATTCCTCGAACGACATTGTTTTCATAATCAGTATCGGGAAAGTCACAATCCGTGCTCCCTGCGATATTTATCAGAAGCCCAGGGATTAAGCAAACAGATGTTAAATCCTGGTAAATCGGGCCCCGTTGAGCCAGCTCGTTACTCACCAACAATATGGTTTCAATAAGCCATTAGCCCTGTGTTCCAACCGAGAGTTATTGCAGCCAACGCCGCGGCATGAGCTAGTTAACTATGATTTGTAACAATTTTAGTAGCTAGTAATTGTTAGGGTTACTCCTATTTTTATTGTAACTCTGTTATTTTAGATTAAGGTCTAATTTTGGAGCATTAGGCTGTGGTTTTTAAATTCTGTTTGGTGTAGTAAGTTATTCAATTTTATTTGAAAATGTTGAGCTGAGTACTGAAATACATTCGTTTCTTTAAATAAAACTGTCGCCTAAATCTTAAGCTTAATTAAAGGGCATTTGGGGATCAAATCTGATCAAATTGTTACGCTACGTACCTACTGCTTGGCATGCTCTGTTCCATCGCATTCCATCAGGCAGGGTCAACGTCAACAGTAGGCCTATTATAGTACCAAAAAAACTCAAATTATCGCCAATGAGAAAAGCTCTGAAATTGTAGTAACCACAACAGCCAGCCAGATTCTTCTGGTAATTTGGTTCCCTCAATTTACCTCCTAAGTTCCGGTAAGTAAGGAGGTAAATTTAGGGACTAAATCAGCATTAACTTTGACATATTCACCTGACATAGAACAAGCCTAAACAATATTTTTAATCCACTAAAACCAATAAAGGCATTCATCATTCAGCCTAAAACAATACAACATAAAAAGCCACAGTAGCATGCGGGACCACAGACTATAAATTTGGCGGGACAGTCGCCGCGACAGGAGTTAATCTTTGCACCGTTATTCAAATACATAGCTAGGTACCTATTGTGAATGGGATTATTTATTTGTGTGTAGTTTTAGTTGGCCATTGTTTTGGTGTAATAGGATGAGTACCCGCATCATAAGTTTTCTGGAAGCTTTGGCTAAGTTAGAGCTTTGCGACATTAAGTTTTGGAGTCAATGTACTATGAAAAAGCTAGACAGTTCTTGTCCAAACTGACTTACTGTTTTCTCAATGTACAGGTTTAAGGAGGAAGGAATAAGTAGCTGACAAATAGAAAATACTTATCAGTACATTTAGTAATAAGTGTGTAGTGCAAAACCAGGGAGCCTGCCGTTTTGCCGAAAATATTTTGACAAAATTTCACTACCCAAACAAAGTTTAGAAAACTTTTTTTATACCAATGCAATATTTGGAATAATTTTAGTATGCACTTTTTCATTTGGTCAAATTTTTACTTGGCAGAATATTACCAAAGATAATGTCATTATGGCATTTAGTCTTTAATCAAATTATTTATTACAGCAAACAATCTTTAGACAATAAACGTTAGGTCGAATGATTAGTTAGGCAAAAATAAAATTGAGTTTGTCTGAAACAAGTCAAATTTATGGTTACTAGGTTATTTAAGGAACTTAAATAAAAAACAAAAAGTTAGGTTAGGTTACAGGGAGCCGGACGCCCGGTGTCACCACTACCGCACGAGCCGAGCGAGTCCCAGAAAGGACTAGAAAAATATGGAAAAATGAGATTATTTTTAGCAGGCTATCGAGAACCGAACTAGTTATACGGGGTTAATTATTAAACGAAAAATGGTTAGGTTAGGTTAGGTTATAACTGTGACCTCCTAAGCACGAGCCGAGCGAGCGAAGCGAACGGTGCGGTAGCGGCCGGCGAGTGCCAGAAACGACTAGATTATATCGAAAGAAATATGGAAAACACAGTAATAGTGTTATGCATGACTAACCCACATTGAGCGACATTTATAATTTACCATTTACACACTTAACAGTATACATTGTAATTTAATTTGTATATTTAATTTTATGTCATTAACTAAGCAATTGATTGAATAAAAATGGTAAATTGAAAACTGACGATACTAAATATTTGCCTTATTTTATAATGCGTAAAATTGTTATTCCAACTGAAATATTTGACTACATAAAAATTGGTAAAAGTACTAGTTGGTAAACAAGTTATGGTTGTTGTATAAAGTTGTAACGCAAACATTAGGTTTGCGTTACAACTTTTTGTGAAGAGATTTTTTGCTAAGTAATACTTTGGCAAATGGAATTATGCGGAAAATTGTTTGGGAAGTGATAATTTGTCAGTTTCTTTTCGATGAAACATAGGTAGCCCCTATCTATAGTGCCATAATCTCATACATAAGTCCTAGTCCTAGGTAGCTTTACTTAGTACCAGAGACGACAGTAGGCAGCTACACAATTAATGCAGTAAATCTACTGCGGAATGTGCAATCAAGGTGCATAATGAAGGCCTTGTAACTGTTAGCCGCATCGATTAACTCACTATTTTCAAACTGTGACACCGTCTGCTTTAAATATTTATAATTATATGAACTGCCAATCTTATTAGGTCATAATCTATTTCAAAACACTATCGATTTTTTTGTGTGTTTTTGAGTAACGCAAGGATCTTCATATTTTTAAATTCAATATTTAGATTTGTGATAAAAAAATAAAATTAACATTTTAAGTTGTCATGTTAAAGATAAAATCTTACAACTTAAAGAGTAATCAGGTACATGTTATGCTGTTTTCTTATCAATCCGATCTCAAACTATCAAAAATTCTATGAAAATTATATTAATAATATTTTAATATTCGTTCATTTAAAGCGTACCTGCGTAATCCGCCTAGCGACAGATAGGCGACCGCGATAAGGGCACTGGATACATGGAAACAGAAGACCCACTTATTTCATTAATAGTTTTGATTTCTATCTTTCTTCTATTTTTTAAAGTACTGACGCACAGAGAATTAAGACTGTAAGGTTTTTAGAAGGCGTTTGGCGTTTCGATGAGTTTAAATTCACTAAGAAGAGGCCTGCGTCCCAGAAGTGGGAACGTTGGGGCTGATAAAACTTTATGAGGATCTTCATTAAGAAAAACAACTAAAATTAAATGAAATAGAATGTGAACTATGTTTGTAGGCAATTGCAAACTACCAATTTCGTAGCGACGGCGTAGCGCGTAGTCATAAGCGTAGCGGCACGTAGTACTAAGTGTAGCTCGTAGCAACTATTTTATTCTTTGTAACGCTTTAAATTGACAAACTGGTCTACGGTTCATGTAAAGGGGATGAAATTAAAAATAAGTAACTGTATTTTGGAGTTCAATAGTAAAGTAAATCTTCTGTATTCGTGTTACGATGGTACGTCGGACTTAGTGCGTGGCGGACGGTTTAATCCGCTACCCTTCGGCTCTGACAGTTTCAGGTATTTTTGGACGACATTTTCACTTCTATTTGTTTTAAAGCTTTTAGGGAAGTAGGTTTTACAATTCAGTTTTATGACCTCTGTCTGGGCCTTAGTTTTGGATAATTCTGTTTATCTTTTCATATTTTTAATAAAATAACAAATACTCTTTAAAATAAAATAAGTGTAATATGAAGATAAACTTATTAAATATTGAATACGTCTATCTCATCACTTTTTTTCTATAAACTGTTACTAAAACGTATCTACTAAGATATCGATTACAATATTTGTCTAGACAACAAACAAACAAATATTTTGAATAGACAAGGAGTCTACAAGGTCCCCAGACAAACGAGGTTCTAATGTCTTAACCTGCAGTTAGTAGTTAACGCCAAATCGTTAACTGCCGTCACTAATGTGATGGTTTACAAGATAAGTCACTAGTCATTATGACTGCATTGTTGAAGTACTTAGTTATTGCTATTTTAGTTTTTGTTATAAGTATATACTCATTGGTATGCACAAGACCAACAGTACAGAAACAGCAGAATCACCGGACAATTCTTGTGGTGGCTATCTCAGACTTTCTCTCATGTTATGAGGTGTATCATTTCCAAACGTTAGTTATTGGCCTGTCAATGCCATCAATACATTAAATTTGGTATATTATTATTATTATATTATTATTATAGCTAGCCTGTATCGTCCCACTGCTGGGCAAAGGCCTCCCTCCATTCCTTCCAACGGTCACGATTCTGTGCTGCTTCTTTCCAATTCTCAAGGAAAACATTCAGTTCGTCCCGCCATCTCCTTCGTGGTGTGCCGCGACCTCGTGTCACTGTTTCAGGGCACCAATCCTGAGCTTTGCGGGCCCACAGCTCGTTCGGCATGCGACAGACAGGTCCTGCCCAGTCCCATTTAAGTTGGGCAGCCTTTTGAGCCACGTCAATGATTTGCGTTTTGGAGCGCAGTGCAGTGTTTCGAACATGATCTGTTAATTTTACACCTAAGATACTGCGCTCCATAGCATGTTGGCAAACCTTGAGTTTTGAATTTGGTATAAAGGGTGTAAAACACCTCTTAACGAAGACGAAAGGCACTGGTTCTCCCTGTCATTGCAATCATTTTTTTGTTCTACACCATACCTGGGAACCTTCTAGTTACGGAGATATTAGGGGTCAAAGTTCCAACTTTTTGACAAGTATTTTTTTAAATACAAGTTTTTAATGTAAGATTTTTACTTTAAACACCTCCACGACCCCCTTACTATTCAATCCGTCTATCAGCACAATGTTTTGAGTGCGTTACATTGAGTTCTACCACAAAACATGATTTTACACCCCCCAAAAAAAAGTCGTTTCCCAGCAATATTTTTTGCGTAAAGTTACTTAGTTTCATGTACAGAATTCTTGGTTGACGGCTTCGTGATGAGGTGATTTACACCCTGTATACATACAGTAAAACATGTTTTTTTTTTTAATCTTCTCTCCACACTAGGATTTCTCCTGTATCGTGGGTGCGTTTACAGAGATTTAAAATCATATACACAAACAGCCAGTCCCGGAACAACTATCTGTAGGTCTTACAAATATTTGTTCCGTGCGGGGATCGAACCCGCGACACGTTACGCAGCGCAGCAGTCAATCGCTTAGCCACTGCGCCATTCGGGCCGCCTGTATGGAATGATCTACAAAGTGACCAGGAGAAGCTATATTAGAACTGGCACAGGAATTATTTTGATGATAAAGATAAATTTCAACTTTCCTCCCTCAAGATGTAGACAGAAATACTTTTCGTAGGCTCCCGATACAAATACTTACCTTGTACATCTTTTTCATTTTCCTCAGAGGAAACAGGCAAGATACTAGAAGCTACAGTATGTATAAGAAGTAACTTATTATTTTCTTACAATTGGAGACCACCCCAACATAAAATTAAGACGCGACAGTGACAGAGACCTAACAAAAACTCACAGATCGCGTTACAGAGTGTAACGTATACCCGTGAGCGCCTGAGAGCGCCGGGACTCGAACCCGTTACCCCGACGCGACCGCGACATACACTTTGTATTTCATTGTCAACTTATGGCTGGTATACGTGATATGATATTCCATATCTTTGAATGGTTATGTATTTATGTTTGAACAAATCAAGTCAAGATAATATATCTGTGTTTAAATTTATTAAAGGGTGTTCAGTTTTTTCTCTTGACTGTATTTTCTCTTGAATCGTTTCTTGCCCATGGGTTTGACTTTCAGTCTATTTTCGACCCAGCTGAAACTACGTGATAGCTTGTTTCACATGGTGCAGTTAACGTTTATGACGAGCACAGCCAAACTAATAATCATCAACAGCATGCAATATATGCCACTGACAAACCTCTTTTTCTAGAGTGATGCAAACAACGCAATGTCTATAAAATGATAATCTTGGATTTTGACAAACAGATGACGATCTCCTTACTTCTAGCGGAAAGGAACACACTGATGTCTACAATCTGAATAATACTGCTCACTACTGTTGACTACAAAGATTGCAATTGTGCCTAACTGGTCCTGGAAGTCAGTTACTCACAAATTACCAGCGTTTTCTAACACGGTAATGACGCATTTCCCTAATTCAAGACTCAGGCCTATATACAAGCCGGCTAACAAGCAGTTAACACGCTGTATATTTCCATTACAAGCCCATATACAGAAGTGGAACACTTTTTGCCCGGGAAAGGCGACATTTGTATCCAGGCTATGTTCTTGCTCAACCGTTACTGCTGTACCATTTACATAACAATTTAATTGAACATTTGTTATGTATTGTAAGTACGAACTAGTTTGTATTTGGATCATAAATCTTGCTCTAATTGAATGCGAATTGCCTGGAGCTAACGTAGTTCTTTCATCATAGTGGTTGGTTTTGCGTTCAGTTAATACAGGATATAGTTTAGTATGATAGTATTGTAGGTGCGCTAGCCGTTTGACCTCAGCACTACTCTGCAGTGTAAATAGAGAAGACACTGCAATATCCTACTCTGGGCTTTTCGAGACTCCGGTTTGTGACACACAAGTCCAGTTTGTGACAACACGTGTAAAAGTGTGTGTCTAAAAACCAAGTTACAAAATAAACATCATTTAGATTATTATTTCATCACCTGTTTAACTTTTGAAGTTTGAACCGCACTTGCCCCGCGTGGTGGAGTTCGGTCCAGTTCTTCTCATATAGAGGAGGCCTGTTATATTATGTAAAGTCACATGTAACAATTACTAAACAAATATAATCTCCCAGTTATCGTGTACCTACAGTCAGACAATTAAACCACCAAACTTCGAGACTCAGCAATAAATCATAGCGTGCTCTAATCTGTGCACAATCGTAGCGCCGTATAAGGCAATAGAGTGCCTGACCATATTAGCGAGCGGCGCATACGGGCCGCATTCTTACCGACAACCTTGAACCAGTTGTGCGCGCGCATGCTCTAGGGTTGCCCTGGGGGACCACGTTCATAGAAAGTGGTGAGGTGATACATTCTGTGATAGTGTTGGGATTGTGTGATTGGAGGATGAGGTTTATCAGGAGGTATGGCAGTGACAGTGTGAAGATAAGTACCTCTTTAGGGGTGTGTCCAGCAAACATCGTGACATTGGTAAAGACTTATTTAGATGATTGTTTTCAGCTGTAGGTTTATGTAAAAATGGTAAATCCTAGCTGCAAGTTTTCTAAAGCAATAATAAAATAAAATATTAGTTGTATGTCTTTCAGCGATGGATGGGCGGTTTGCGAGACAGTGTTATTTAATTTTGACGTTCAATATGACCTGATTAAGTATTATTTACTAAAAGGTAGGTGATAGATAAAGTAAAATTATTAAATGGAATTAAAAGTTCATCGGGTTTTGATTTCCAAGCTTCCAATTCTCCTGAATTAACCAACCGTTGCAGCAATAATCAACTGTGAAATCGTAAAATAAATCATTATCGTACTCGTAGGTACACTAAAGTCAATCAATCGTAATGGTATTGCCGTGTAACATACCACATTATTGTTATGGCAACACTGCACTCATTTGTCACGAGTCAAAGCTCCCATATATTAGTTTTGCAGTTAGTTCCTTTTATTGGCGGGCGTAATTAATCGGATACTGTATTGAAATCAACTGCGATTCGACACAATAATATTTATGTACGTGTTATTTATTGGAATGGTATTTGTTTGTAATAGTTCACATTCATGAATACTGTCTGTCCGAATTTATGCTGAAAATGGGGGATTCCGACTTGACGGCTTCGTTGGTTTACTAGTAACAAGTGCGACAGATGAGCATGAGGCCCTAGGTTCGATACCCAGGCAGGGCAAAGTGTTATCTATATGGGTGTTCCATTAGGAATTCCTCAGTAACGGCCCAGAGTCTGGATTTGCGTCCGGTTGATGCCAAAAGGCTCGCCCCCTATTACATGGGACTTAAAGTTTAACTGACTGGAATGGGTGTACTAGTAGAGGGGTATCTGCATAGCCCTTCGGGATTACAGGCGTGATGTTATATAATGTCGTGTCGAAACATTATATCAAACTTTCACGTCGCTGTTTGCCAGCCCTGTGCGTGGAGGAATACGGGCACTAATCGCATTCGACGTGCGCAAGAGTGCCCTATGCGTACATTTCGCAACCCCGCCTCTCTGACCCGCCGCTACGTCAATTTAGTCAATCAGTGCCCAAATTATACCTCATACTGTACGTTCTAGTATTACTCACACACTGTGTCAAAGTACTTGATGTTTATATGCTGAAGTGATGACCTAGAAAAAGTCACTGTGGACTGTTTCCCAACTGTTTTGGGTTCAGCTTTCAGCTTTACTGGATGCAGGTGAATACCAACATGTTACATGGCGTGACTACCTATCTGATACCTCTGGTGGAGTCCAGGCCTCGGACTAGTAAGACGCTGTATACAGAATTAGCACTGAAAAGAGTTTGGCATCGACATGATCTACTGAAAGCGAAACAGCAGATAGTCTCACAGATATACTTTAAAAAAATATTCATAGTGGCAGCTGCTAATTATGAAAATGACCTAGGAGTATCCACATCGCATCATAGTTTGCTATCTCAAAATGACTTAGATCCCACAGCGATTCTATATCAGGATCAGATTAGATAATAATCTTTCCGTTAAACACACGATTTTTATCTATTCTTTCCCAAACCGTCAATATAGTCATTAAACTCGTTAATATAAGGCTAATGACACAATGTTGAATAACATTAGGATTCGCTTATATTTAATTATGAATCTCTGAGATGAGTGGGCCGACAGACTGTGATCACTTACAACTGCCAAGGATGCTTGTGTTATTTAAATTAAGTTTGTTTTGACAAGGATGCCTTTTTAGATTCTTACTAGTGCTGCCCGCGACTTCGTTCACAGGGTTTTTTTTTGTTGGGTATGAAAAATAGATGTTGGCCGATTCTCAGACCTACCCGATATGCACACAAAATTTCATACAAATCCGTTCAGTCGTTTCGGAGGAGTTTGGTAACTTACATTGTGACACGAAAATTTTATATATAAGATTAAGTTGTTATGTTGAAAACCTATTGGCATCGTCATTAGTTTGAGTGGACTGTGGTATATAGGGACTCAAGTGGGTATGAGGGATCAAAGCAGCATACAGCCCATAATAATACATTTTTAGTTGATTGCTTACTCTGGTTTTCTCATTAAGACAAGTGCGATGTAACAAAAGACGATCACAACAAAAGACGGCTGCGAAAATAATACAACAGTTTTGATCGTGGTCGCAGACTTATTCCAAGAAATATGCGCAAGAGTGTTACACACTGTATCACCCATATCCGGTTGGCGCTTAAAGTTTCTGCAAACCGGTACGGATAATTTGTGGCACTGGACATTCTCTCAGTGTCCACTGTCCGGAGTCGTGTTTGGACCAGTTTTTTCTAGTCGACGGCGAATCCCAAAAATTGATTAGGTTTAAGTTTTTAAAGTGACATGGTCACTAACACTATAAAAAAAACGGAATATTTATCATGTTTACTATTTGTTTTGAATTCCCGATATCCCGCTTCCCGTTTCCATAGTTATTGATAATTTTAGGTCTACCGATTCCTAAAGAATCCGGCTAGTTAGCATCCCTGGGAATGCGCCTACGTCGCGAGTCGCAAGTCGCGTGTCTAGACAATTATAAACAATAATGTGCACTAGGTGGCGTAGGTGGGCGTGTGATTGACTGCGCGGGCGCACGATTCGCCCCCCCGCGCATTTCACATGTAAATTATTACAAGATTTGCTAGATAAATCTTCAGCCTATGAATGCGATTTGCAAGTTTAACTGAAGTAAAAAATATATCATGTTTTATGACTGTTGTAAGTTATTGTGCTTGCATGTTCGGAATTAAGTAGATTTTATATTTGAGAGGACATTCAGTAGCTTAGCTTTAACAGCTTACTTGGAAACAAGGTTGAAAATTTATGAAAACCTGGAACAATGGCGAACCCAACCCTGCTAGTAAGTTCTACAAATAATATAGGTTAATAATAATTATAGGTTTTAGTATAGGTTGCTGTCATAAGATGTCACACTAGCCCAATGATTATCATGCGACAGGCCTCCATGAGGTTGACACATGCATTTCACAATACCCAGAAACATTTTAATTAAGATCCAAAATCATGAATGTAACGTCATCCGTCCGCCATTCAGGCCTTGCAACCGCTCTTTGTGGCCATTCTTTATGCAATCGTTCACACGCGCTCAAGTTTAAGTTTATTTATTTTAACATTTTTATATTACCCAATATGGTGGACATTATGTAGAAAAGATGTAGAATTGAATTATTTAACGATCGAACGACTGGCCCGGCCAGTGAATGGAGATAATTCAATTTATTTATTTTAACAATTTTATCGTAAGTTATGGAAGAGCTTTACATGGAGCGACTGTCAATGTGGTTATGATTGTGAAGATATTTATATGGTGTGGTGTTGCATTGGTTAATTAATAAATTAGAAGTAGCCGGTTTTTGTAGTTGTAGAATCTGTTAGTAAGTTTTAGAAACTTGCGAGCATAGCATTAAAATTTGTATAATGAACTAGCCTATGCCCGCGGCTTCGCACGGGTGGAGTTCGATCTCTGTCTCACGGGATTGTACTATCGGGATAAAAATTATCCTATGTGTTAATCCAGGTTATAAACTACCCCTGTGCCAAATTTCATCTAAATCCGTTCAGTAGTTTTCGCGTGAAAGAGTAACAAACATCCATCCATCCATACTTACAAACTTTCGCGTTTATGATATTAGTAGGATTTGTATGGACTGTTTGAAATAAATGGGTTAAAAAAAATGCGTAGAGCCGCTATGTTAACTAAGAAATGGTGCGGTCATACCAATCCGGACAGATAGCCGCCTGGCTGGAGAATTTAGTCTGACAGAGACTTCAGTACCGTATCCCAGAGTCCAATGTCCGGTGCACCCGAAATTTATCCGCACGTCTACTATAACAGAACATTAAAGTAACTTAATCCAAATCTTGTCACTCTTTACAATATTATGTCAATCTAAATATTTCCTACCTTACCCTCAATTCCAGCCACAAAAGCAGTAGTTCTATGATATGATATCGTAAGATCTAAACGTCCGTGGTACCAGGCGCGCAGCACGCAGCAGGAGGCAGAGTAAGGCGTTGTACTAACAGATAGTCATCGATACTGGACATTATTTACAGCACACGACACACGACCACCGATCGTCTTTTATTTGCGCTCCTACGCACACCATATGAATACGAGTATGATCGCAGTTTGATTTATTGACGGAGCCTGCAAAGGAATTAATACAATGTTTCCTATGCGAATTGATCGGGGAGTTTATAAATAGATAGATGAGCCTTTATGCAACGGGAGACGTGGGATGCTTTTGTAAGTCTCGAGTGTCTATTAAAAAAGTCTCTTTTAGTTGGAATTTCACAGAGAATAGTTTCAAAAACTAAGAAAACAATGCTGTAAAGGAAAGTTGACTTTACTTCTATTACTTCTACTTATTGAATGGTGAATACTTAACAAGAAAATTCGTTCAAAAACATTCATTGCAATTATGCAAATCCGCATCAGATTGAGTTGTAGTTCAATTGAATTCGCCACGACAAAGAGACGAAAACAAAAGACGCTCACAAACAAATCATTTGAATTGGAAATGTCTAGCAAACTAATATGCTAAAATACACAAACAACTAATAAAGTAATAGTTACGCAGCCGATCGGGGTGATCGACCCGATCAACGAGATACCTCATATTAATATGCAAATGCTGGCAACATTAACACCTCCCTGTTTACGACAATCTCCAGATAGTATCGCACCACAGAGATCTTATGACATTCAGATTTTATACAGAAATAAATAAAATCTTGATCGGGCTGTGATGATATTGATTAAAACGGCTTCTTTCACGTTCCGCCCATACAAATTAGGAGAGCTTTTAAAAACATTATTGAGTTTTTATAACAGCTTAACTAATGTGTTTTTTTATAATTGACATTTTATTGCTGATAAAACAAATAAGGGTTGGATTGAGATAATCATGTTTGCAAAAGCCGTTAAACACGATAATGGGTACCTACTTGAAACGCTCTCGGTGGTGGCCAAGTTTATGGATAATAGAACTTTTTTTTTTTGGTATGCATGTATGTGTATATATCACAAATCTCGTCGAGACTAAACATATTTAAGCAATTTTGTGAGCGGCCTCTTTGAAGCTAGTGAAATTAACATAATTTCAATATTATCATGTAATATTCACTAAGTTTAGATAGCCGCATTAATTTGTTTAATTCGAGAGCGATGTTTAAATCTTATATTTCTCACATGGGCATTTTCTTCTTTTCCTTTTTAATAAAGTCTATAAATACACACAGGCTTCGACCAGGGTAGGACCCGGTAGTGACGTCACCAGAGCATATCCGGATTACTTCCAGTTAATTAACCAGTTAAACAATTTGCTGGTAACTCCGCTACGCCTTTATGGCGGCTCCGGTTACACTCTGGTTCTAATTCCAAAAACGAGTTCATTTTAAACTATTTCGCCTAAGGTTAGGGCTATGGGACGCTTGGAGCTTAGGGTAAATTGTCATAATCAGAGCTGCCGTCTCTTTAGTTAATCAGCTGGGTCTGAATGTCACTGAGCGTCGAGGGGTTAAGCTTCGTGAGTCCGATTTCGGCCTTAGTAATTAAGACCTCGACGTAATATTAGCATTGACGTATAACAATTACACTTATAATAACCTGTTAATCTTTATTAGGCTGAATTAGAAGAGCTTAAACACTGGACGATATCATCTTGGCCCTTTGAATCTCCAGCAGATTCAGATCTAGGCCTAGCGGCCCGATATAAAACTAACCCTACTTTTGCTATTCTCGTCAAGCTAAAGCGGACATGAGAGAAGAATGATGTCTGGTGCTAGAGTTCTTTGAAATAATCTAATAAGTGTTAAATAATCAGCACGCTTGGCTGGTCTGTAAATTCAAAATTGATAACCTTGACTTTGCGTTAATAATGTCACAGCGGCTTTTAGGTTCTTTGTAATCCTATCACATCATTATATATTTTATTATCATCCGCCATCTTCTTTTTATTATTCCTAGATCTTAATACTTATGTCTATCGGGTCTAATGAATAAAATATACGATATTGATATTCTATGATAGCTAAATGTCCTCTAAAGCATCCGCTGCCGATATATTTGCAAATTAGCCGAATTGACACGTCTTCGAGGCTCGGCGTTGGCAGAATCAGTAATGAGATGGTTTACTGCCTCACTACTAACTATACCAATTAGTTGGCGTTCCTTGGAATAGAGTAGTTATGTTGATGTGTGCGATTTGAAGGAGAACTGCTGCGTTCGTAATATGTAGATGCCTTTTATTGGCGGATGTGCAAGCGCCTAGTTTATAGGGGTTGAAATGTTGTGTGGTCATAAATATTGTTTTTAGTGGTTTGGGTTTGTTTATCCCATTGGTAAGCATGGTATACAAAATATATTTGTATGTATATCGTCAATGCGAAAATAAATATTTTGTGGTTCTGTTACCATTTGGACTTTCCATCCCATAATGAAGTCTGTAAATCCTTGATTTTGCGAAAAGTCATCTTTCCAAACTATGAAGCGTGAAATCAGAAAGTTTTAAACAAAAATTACGCAACTACTCCATCGCTTCTCACCCTTATCTGCATAAAGCTTAGTTGGGTATCTTTTACTCGTAACGTGGGTGGAAACTAACGAAACCATAGATTACCATAGACAAACAAACAGACAGAACAACTTTCCAATCCCTCCCTATTTTAATGTCGGTCCTTCCAATCCAAAAGTACCGAAGTACTACATTTTTAATTCGTGGAGACCCAAAACTCTTGCAATATCGGGTTGTACGCAGTCACAGCTGACCACCTCATGAATTATGTAGGCCGCGTACGCACTGGACGAACGTACTACTCGTATTTATTTATCGATGTATCGATACGTATTCCGAATAGATATTCGATATTTTTGCCGATTATCCGCGCTCGGCATGGGAACAGGAAACTGACATGTGTCATGTTGATTTATAGTTTTAGTTGAGAGTTATTAGATAAAGTTTTTCGTCTTTCAAATTTCAATAAATTACGTATTTCCATGTTAGACTGGCAGGGGAATTTGTGGGAAATAAATAGTAGAGGAATTCTTTTTCTAAATTCCTCTGCTTTTTATTTATTATGATATTGCATGGGACTCTGAACTGTGTTGCTTAGAAATTCTTGAGGAGAGATCTCTTGTTCATGTAGGTATGTATGAATCAGTATGAATGGAACATTCAGCAACGGATCAATGGTGCATATTACATGCTTAGCATCGTACATTTTCATAGACCTTTTTATGTGCATAGACAAGTACCTATTTCTCGTCTCACTCTGATTTTGTTTCTTATCTTTCTTAGAGCACACTGAAAAACAAGGTATATTTACTGGCAAGAAAAAGGAAAACCTTACAGAATGTTGTAAAAACATCTGCTCAAATCAACAAGAGTATCGGCTGGGTAATGAGTGTAAACACGATCAGTCGCGCGTGCGTCGATTCGCGCGATTTGTGCCGCGACGCGTCGTTAGTCGCGGCGCATACCGACCGCTTAAATTCCGCGTGATCGCACGCAAACGACCTTTGTGCACAGATTAGTTTCAAAATTGCCAAATGTTTTTTTGTGAAAAATGTTCACTTGTTTCTAGTGGCTATGACTCGTGTTCCTATTGCAGCCGAGGGACAAATTGGATTTGGTTCTCGTTTCATTTGTTTAGTTTTTTTGAAGGGTTGTATGACTGTGTCTGGTTCTTAAATTATTGGTTCTGATGATGAAGAAATCTGCTGATCATAACTATTCATTCAATCTATGGCCAAAGTTTTCGTCTCCAACAAAGATTATGGTGGATTGCTCTGAATAAGGAGTTTTTCCCTTAGAATTTTCTGTAAAATCTCTTTAATTTCACTCACGTTTTAGAGCTAAAAGTCCCGCTAAACTTACCTAAACCACAACTCATCAGGGTAGTCCATATTAAAGAATAAATCACGGCCCATTAAGTGAGGCTGGGTTATTCTGCAACAAAGTGTGTTGCACTCCGGAACGTTACCCGGTAGCCGGTAGCCGTCCGGCGATAATTTATGCCGTAATTAAACCGGTTATTGCCGCACCGAGAGCATTGCGCCGCATGCACGGCACCGCACGGAAAATAATGCCGATATATTTTCGTTTGGACTTCGGAATGGTGTTGCAGTTTCAGTAAGTTTTTCATTTAAGTAGTATTCAGGGACGTAGTCTTGGCATATTCTGAAATTTAAAGTGCCTGACTTCTATCGGAAGCAGATAGGAAAATCACCAACATCTGGAGATTTAGACTAAAAGTACACAATCCTATGCCTAGGTAAAAGTTTTCGATGGAAGACGTCCTCACGACAGTATAAAGTACATTAACTTACTTTGCGCATTTACATAGTTAACATTACGAGCTCACATTTTGTTACTATTTAACTCGATCCTCATCACAAATTAAACTTAATTTCTGAATTGACTTGATACTTAATTCGGTGCATTTGGCAAGTGGAGTGAGCGTCAGTGTGATTGGCATCATGGCTTGGCGACCGCGAGCAGTTGATTCGGGATAAATTAAATCATTGTGAATTATCATCGAGCCTGTCAACTCAATACGTCAGATGAAGCTGCAAATGAGGACAGTTTAAATTACATGGATAATGTGATATTAAACGCCGATTTTGATGTGACATAGTACTTTTGAAATGTTCATTATGTTATAGCCTCTTTATCTTACATAAATTAGAGAAAGATCTTAAATGAAGTGCAAAAATACCTGGCTCGTAAATGACAGCCAAAAAAAAAACTGATCATCGTCATCAGCCTACAGCAGTCCACTGCTGGACATAGGCCTCTTAAATCGCACGCCAATTAACTCGATTCTCGGCAACTCTCATCCAGCTACCAGCCACTCTGCGAAGATCCTCGATCCACCAAACCCCCTCAGGTTTGGTGGATCGTCCCACCTCATCCTCGCCGATTCGCGGTCTTCACTCAAGAACACGTCTACCCCAACGGTCATCGGTGAGCTAAGTCGACAACTTACAAAATTAGAGAACTGTTTCCTGAAAACCACAAAAAGGGAATATTTGAAAGGTAGAAAATAATTCCGTAACAAACTGCTAAAATGAGCAGAATGGAGCTGCAGAAAGTTAAATTAATTCCAAAGATTAATTTAAAACATCACATATATCTTAAAAATGTATCGTATTTGGTACATTTCGCTTGTAAGTATACATACATATTTGTGTAATCAGTTGATAGCACACGCCTGCGCAAACAGACAAACATGGCTGGCCGTGAGTTTGTACAGCGCATAGCTCTGATTGGGTACTTCGGGATGCCAAGCGCTTTGTGTGCGAAGCTTCAGCTTCTTATTCTACTGGTGACTGTATTATAGAGGTGGATTAAGGTTTAGGATGACTTAGAAGATGCAGACAGAAGGAGGTAAGTAGGTACATACATCAGCATCCTATTGATATCTCACACTCGGATGTAGGCTACATATGCTATCCTGTGATGTCTTAGATCAAAATCAAAATCAAAATCAAAAGTCATTTATTCAAACTAGGCTGATAATCAGCACTTTTTGAACGTCAAAATTACAAGAGACAGTCCCCCAAAACGCTGTATTGCAAAAGATTGTATGCTAATCCCAAAATACTTATTAAAACACAGGTTTTTCTCTGCTATTGAATAGTTTAAAAAATGCAAAAACTTTAACAGTTTATATGCTTTTGGACTTACAATAATCACAGGGAGTGAGTTCAACTTAAAATCTTCGTTTCTATCGGTACCAATAAAACCGAAACCGGAACCGAAACAAACCTCTATCAACTTTTACAGTATTTTCAACACGATTATTCTTGCTCCCTCGCTGTTAAGTTCTGTGATATTAATCGAGCTATAAAATTATATTGAAATCAGATATTATTCCCCAAGATAGACAGTTCGCAAAGTTTAAAACTTATAAAACTTATAATAAGCGTTTCTAAACGTCCATCATTGCCTCAATAAACCGTTTATTTATAACAAATAAATACAAATTTAAATTGCCTTATGCATTATTTATTATAGACAGCGTCGGATTGGCAACGATTTATACATCTTGTAAATATCTCTTTTCACGCAACTTCTCATTCCCATGGATTGAGTATTTTAATATTTTTATGAGGTGTTGAGTAAGCTTGATTAATTGTTTTTCAAGAGAGGAGAAGTAGCTTCATTATGAGCGGAAGCCCACTGCTGGGCACAGATACAGTACAGCTGCCTAAGAATGTTTTGTTGGTGAGTCTAGGAACAATTTATGACTCTGTTGTCAGTCATTTCTTTAAAGTAATTGGCCTAGCTGACTAATATGTTTTTAGTTGAGGAATTTGAATGAGTAAATACTATAGAGATCCTGTGCCTATCCATATTAGATGTAGTTATTACTTAAAGTCTTGACTCCGTTGAACGATAAAATTTTTCAATCAATGTGAGCAAATATTGTTGAAATAACGTGGAGATTTAATGATACATTCAATCGGACAATGGCTGCGTTGCTGCCTCAATTAACGAAATTGAACGAACGATGAACGAAACTGACGAATAAATAAAATAATAAGGATGTGGGAAAACCTGTGTTCTGTTTTTATTTACATTACATACACGTAAATTGTTGATCGATAAAAGAGTAAACAAATATTGATGTATTGATTATTGAATAAAACTTGAAATTGGTGCGTGAAATTGGTGCGTTCGTTGTATCTAAGTGTGAAAGGCTTAATTAATTGGTTTTTGTAAGATCTTCTGGCATTCTGGCTGGTTTTAAGCATTAGTACACCCAAGTACGAAAATGTTAAATCAGAAGGCATCAATCAGAGCGCAATCACGCCGCATACTCATATACATAGCTGATGATGTTAGCCATGGTGCACCAAGAAATATGGTGATCAGTAGCTGTCCAGGTTTCATCATCATCTGCCTAGCCTCTTCTCCAACAATGTTGGGGTCAGGTTCCAGTCTAAATGGATGCAGCCCTTCAAGTTTGTAAAACAACAACAAGTAAAAGCATTGACAGATTTAAATCTAGCTCTTTTACCTGTCCCTACAATCAGTCTTGGTAAAAACAAGTTAAATTAATATGCCAGCAAAACGTCCACATCACTGAAACGGGAACATTACCGTCAAATGATTATTCAGCATTCGACACGTATACTTCATTCACTTTCGCGTCTAAAACGAGTTTCGTAGTAAAATACAGATGCGTACGATCTTGGCTTCCAATCTAACCAACCAGGATATGTAGACCCTCCTATTTTATAAGGGAATGGGAGTTGTAAGGCTCAGGGAAGGTTGGTGGTTGATTATGCACACGACAAATGAATTATTCACTTTTGTAATGGTAATTAGTATTCGATTGGTGCTGGAGAACGTGATGTGGTGTGCAAGCGTGATGTTCGCGACGATCGACAGGACCGTAAGTAAATAATGTGCTTTTTATGTTAAACCATTGGAACTTTGTGCTTCGTGGGGGTATGCGAACTTCGTGGCGACTATTAACAGGGTATTGGCTTAATACAAACGGATATTGATATCGTTAGGTACACTCCCTTTGTGATTCTAAATGTGTTGAAATATTTCAGAAGAAAAAGCTTTGTTTTAACATATTCTTTTGTTCTAATAATTTAGTATCATCGAACTGTAATTTGATTACAGGTTCACGTCTAAACTGTTCAATATAACTGTTGAATTTATAAGTGTTTATAATAGCAATAATCTTTCTCAATCTTGTTAATTGATCAATTAAAATGTTTGATCCTTTTGTGTGAGCATTGGCTCGTCGGTCGAAGTGTGACTCACTTGATTTCACAAGTCACAAGTTCCTTTTTTGTAAATGAAATCTTAATATTCGAAGCTATCCTAAAACGCTACGTTAGTAATAAGTATGCAAGTTTATAGCGTAATAAATCTGTGAGATAGGAACACTACGCGGGAACAGCGCGTAGGCAGCACATTTCCAATGCAGACACAAAACGCACAATATAAATTCAAATATGGCGCGAAAAAGCTTTCATAATGCAAACAATATTACTTTTAACCGGGAGATTGTGCAAATGGCGTTTTGTAGCGGGCGGTCGGCACCGGCCACACACCAATATTTTTTTAATAACACCCCCACACACGCATCTATATGATAATGGAGTCGTAAAAGCTTCCAACGAAATATGTTTTCCTAATGTTTGCGAAAACAGATCTTTATTGAAACATTTTACGATCGCTTTTAATTTTAAAGGAGCCGTAGAGATTTTATTGGAACGTCTGTGTGGCGAGCGTTGGAGGTCTGTTCCCGGCTCTGTTTCACGGGGACAATAGTGTAGTGACAACAAAAGCACAGCGAGAACTGTTGACTTAGGAAGTCGAGTCCGGGAGCGTCCGAGATAGGGACCACCTACGCCTTGCGACTTGTATAAAGTGCCTCGCTGTCACAGCAGCGGCAACGGGGGAAATAATGGCGTTTGTCGTATCGTCCGCGTCCGCGGGTAACGAACTAACGAGCGATCGCATCCACGAGATCGAGTGGACGACGCGCGACGGTGACGGTGAGCTCGGCACGTTTATGATCGAACGACGTGTTATTCTATACGACATGCTACAACTTATTTAATGGCGTCTAACGTTAGTTTTATGGATAACACAAATCATTTGAAATTAATACCCGTCATGTAAAGCAGACATTACGAAAGTAGCGGACTTTATTAATGTTGAGACGCTGCGCATATATCTACACACGTGAGTGACCACCTACTGCTGTGCGTAGGTTTCTCACACTTATAAACTTTACGGATCGTAAATAAAGCGCTGATTAATCCGAGAGAGATTTTATGTCACGTCCAAATAAAATGTGACGCGAGGGACAAATGAACACGTTTTCACGACCGTCTGACTGCGATCATCTGTAAAACAAAAGATAAAAGAGAAATGCGACTAAATGTAAATAATTGAGCTCCAAAAACCAGTCGATTCAGTTAATCTATAATCGATTTCTTGTCGTAGCGAACGTGTAGTCGAGTTCGTGACAGATTCAAAATCGATTACGCTCGGTTCGTGCGCTCTCGATACATTAATTGGAACAAAAACACTGCGAGCGTCGACAAATATCTTGAATAAGACGGTGTTATTTTTTTTGAGTGGAGGAACAGGGCTCGTTAGTTGGCCACGCCTGCTGTCAGGCGCCGTCCGTGGCCCGTGCGTCTGCGTCCAGAGCTGTCACTATCAGCGCATCTTCTCATTACCGCTGAATTGATGGGGAACACCGCGAGCGACGCATGCACAGCGCTTAACTTCGCACCAAAAATAATATGACATTTATCATACGCGCTGTTATCGGTTACTTATAAGACGAAGCTCGTCGCCAACAGGTGTGCCGTGTAACTTGATATTTAGACACGTAATAAGCGGGACGAATGAAAAATGCTCGAACGGATAAAAGTGACAGGATAGCTAGTGACGAAAAAAACTGTATTTTTCTGGGAATCGGTAGCGGAGACGTGAGATATTTGTAGTGATAATATTAGTTCTGCGGTGCATTTCCACGAACCGCGGCCTTTCTGGGAGGGTTCGTTTGTGACATATTAATTACTAATAGAGCGAGATGTCTGCGCTGAGTTCAGATAGTCAGCTTCAGCTACCGATATCGTATTTGTTTTACGGACATGCTAAGTGAATCTCATCCAACGTTTAGTGCATACAGAATACGCTGCACTACGCGCTGTTTCTTTAAAACTAATAATCCATTTAAATGCATTTATAAGCAACATATTTATGTACTTACGTGGTAAACAAAAGATTTGTATGTAGAAAAATAAAGAATAATAAATGTTACTTAATCAACATAATTTGAGATATTTCATCCGTCAAACACATCCAACTTTTGGTATTCCTACCTATTTCAAGTTAAACTTTTTTGGCACGCACGAAGTAAAGTGAGTTCTTCATTCGAAAAAAATACCAAGCGTCGATCGCGTGTTCGGAATTCGAATTCAAAAAATCCCATTCCCATTTGACAGCTTTGCGTAACAAACGATAAAATTGTCGAAGCAATCAATATGGCGACAGTTGAGAATCCGTTTAGTCGAATTTTATTATCAAAACACGTCGAATATTTATTATAGTCTTCATGGGACTTGTGTATAAAACCGGTACGTATGTTACGTGTAATAAATAAATATTTTAGAGGCTATTAGACGCTAAATTAACAAATTATGGTAAGGTTTGAAAACGGAAAAAGAAGGTATGTACAAAAAAACGAAAAAGATCTACTAACAATAACTACTGGATTTTGTGCACGAGCTTTGTTTCAACAGCGCTTTTCCCTTATGGAAAACCGATAGTTTAGTCTGAAACATTTAGTACTGTTACAACTTCGTTAAGCCCTGATTATTTACAACCCTAACTTAACACAACAACTTTACGTTTGGGTCAACTTCTTTCATTACTATTTCATTTCCATTAGTTAAATAATGTTTTGGTTCAGAAACAATTTGAAACTATGAAAACATTGACTTATTTATGATTATTGGATAACATTCCTAGTCTACACTAAATGCATAGCTTGCCAACAGACATGCTGCACATTTTAGCATTTAGTGATTCTTTTCACATCAATAAGGCTATATTTTCTTCGAATAATTGATTATTGACTTTACTGAAGTATTGCTCAATTTGAAATAGAATGAACTATGTAACAGATTTCTCGTCGCTAATTACAAATGTGATGTTTAGAAGCAAATGCCGTTACCTTGCAATAAATAAATGCCTACAATTGTGTGTGCGTTTTGTGGTTAGTGCCTATCTTGGTGTCAGTTTTATGCCGCACATGGACCTCTGACTTGGCTGATCACAATGGTGATTTTAAAGTACTGTTCATTTACTTTTCAAAAACAAATCCTTATCACAAAAAATAAACTAATTAAGTATTATTAACTTATGTAGTACACACGGCCAAGGATTCTATTTAACCTTTACAGGGTTTAGAAAAGGAGGTACTATTGAAAGATATTTCTGAATTCAACATTCCAAATGAAGTCACGTCCAAGATATTCTTGCGTCATTTTACTTACAGAACATTTGCACAGGCTCCTACTGAGCAACGCGACAATATCGCTCATTCAAACTTACTTCCGCGAAAGCCTCTAGAAATTGAATTGTTACGGCACAAAGCATCTCTTCACAACGACAGAGGCGATTCATCAAATTGGCAGGTAAAATGTTTACTTAAGGACAATTACAGTTAAAAGCCCATGCCAAATTCCATCATAAAGGCATCCGAGGCGTGCCGTATCGCCGTCGCGTCGTGCCATGAAATTGACTTTGTCACTGCCCATAAATCTTCCCGCCAAACTGCGAGAAAAAAGATGGCATTCAACGAATGCGTTCGGATTCACCCAGCGGATGTTTACACAACAAGCAAGCTCACTATAATGAACGTTTTTTGCGAATATCTTTAGTAGAAACGCTTTATAATGGTTTGAGGGATTCGCGCGCTTTACGAATTCTTTTGTTTATAATTGCATTGTGTTATAAAGTTGTCAAAATGTTTCAGTTTTTTCACAAAATATTTTGCGGTAATAAATCTAAATTGGTTGTTCATTTAGCTATACTTTTTTAGTTTATTTAGAAAGTTAACGAAAGTTAGCGTTATATTTATTTTCGAATGTTAGTGGTTAGTCGACAGATTTAGATAATCCTGTCATTGCCGCAGAGATCACGAAGTTAAACAGCGTCCGGAGGCAACGCAGATAAATCGGTTTATTTGTAAAACACACTGCATCAATAAATCAACGCATTGGCAAAGATAGAGCTGAGAGTATAAATAAAGTGAAATAATATCGCAGTAAAATATAATTGCGTTCATTTATTGCATCGTGTGATAGACGCAGCTTAAGAAAATATGCCAAGAGTGTGATGGTATCTGCTTTGCATACGGACGTTGCGGCTGGCACAGACATATGCCATTATCGGGAAAATATGATGTTTTTTAGCTGAGCAACGAATGAATTAATATCGGCGGGGTGGTCGTCGCTTCCTTCTCTGGAGTGTTGCCAATAAATAGTTTGGAGCGAACTTTCCGCGAGTGCGGGCTGGCCATAACTCTTGCCCCCGGATGGCAATAAACGTCACGGGACGCACTACCTAGCACTATCAATCCGGTTTTGCATCCACTATCTCTCGTCTCCATCTCGTCGCCATTTTGTGGCCCGCGCGTCAAAATGACTGTATCTCTGTTGGACGGTATGTCGCGAAGCTTTTACGTAGGCAGGCAGAACTTTATGGTGAGAAGAAAGGGATTCTTGTTGCTTACTTTTCCTAGCGATTTTCCAAACTTATGAAACTCGTTGTCATAACAACTCATGATAGTAATCTATGGTTATGATCGCGTAACTAGCACCAGCATTGATATTAGCTTTAGTAGATATCGTTAAAGCTGCCTAAAGATGAAGGCAGGTTTTGTTTTTGTCATGAAATATGGCAGATCACAGATATTAATGTACTATGAACTTCTGATAGAAAACAATATTGCATTATTCATACAAAGTAATTCGACTAATCCCCTGTAACCACAACTTTTCAATATTTTGACTCATGCGGGCAGATAATCCGCTTTAAATTTTATTTCTGTGCAGCTTATCTGCCGCTCCAATAGAAATAGGAAAAAAGGAACAATAAATACTTGAGAGAAAAAGACAGTGTTGCTATACGAAAAAAATAAAAGACGAGGGTTGTCTGGGCAAAAAATGGTGCCGTATGGTGAGCGGTCACTGTGGTCCGTTTGTTTAAATCCGTTTTACGATTGGTCGTAGGCAGACGTTTTATGTAGGTGCTGGTACATTCAGCTAAGTAGCGTGTCCGGAGTTCATTGCGGCCGTTAAATTCGCTAATTAAGTGAAGTTTATTGAACGATTAGCGGATAATAATAGCTGCTTAAGTGGTGTCGACTGCTGGATCGTTTGTTTCAGCTAATATAAGGCTTGCCTATAAAATAACTTTTATTCTTGTTCTCATGTTTAGATTCTTAACTTACAGCGGTTGAAATAAAGTTATAGACAGTTTTCGTACTAGTTTAAATTTTAGTTTCTCGTTAGTGTATCCCAGCCTCATTTGCATATAACATTGTCTGCTTAATTAGTCCGAACAACACGACCAGTTAATAAATACGAGTTCATACAAGTGAACGAGTGTCCGCATGACAAAGCGCCTCAACCGAAGAATCTATCATTTTTTACCTCCCATAAAATAAACACAGCACTGACAATTTACAATCAAAAGCTAAAAATACAAACGTCACAAAACATGTCGCCGATGATTTATTTAACGCGATATTTATGTATGGCCCCGACAGGACGTGAATGGTGTCTGTTCCTTTTAGTTTACATTACTTGCTTACTTCACTAATGTAGTTCTCAATGCTTTGTCTTAACGCAATAGGGTTAAAATTGGCTTAATTTGCCGCATAAGTAATTTTGTCCTTCCTAAGTTAACAAAATTAGTT
The DNA here is from genome assembly GCA_963082945.1 of Cerastis leucographa. Classification (NCBI taxonomy): domain Eukaryota; kingdom Metazoa; phylum Arthropoda; class Insecta; order Lepidoptera; family Noctuidae; genus Cerastis; species Cerastis leucographa. The sequence goes on from OY720359.1 coordinate 20,072,708, forward strand.
TTGCGGTTACTTTTCGTTGGAAAAATAACAGTGTATAAGGGAGATGGTGTGGTGCGGCGGTAAATGGTAAGTTGGTGTGTTTGGACGTGGTGTGGGTGTGGGTGGGGACAATAGGTGCGCGTGGGCACGCGGGTGCGCGCGCAGCCTCACCTCACTGTTTTTATGACGTACATTATGCATGCAGATTTCATTATAGATTAAAAATTATAAATAGTCGAAACGATCGTAACAACGCCTCGGCGGTGATTAGTCCCACATGATGGACACGGGACGGCTTGTATGTTTTTAAAATTAACCGTCGACATGTGATATTTTATCAATAACAAGCATGTTATAAATATTTAGTGGGCCATCTGTGAATTAAATCAATTTGGAAAAAAGTCTTTTAGTTTACCGTTCCAGTGAAGTGGAATAGAACATTAAAAGAGGTTTCCAACGCATCGTTGCCGTTGTTTAGAATTAACAACTTTACTCTTTCCAGTGACGCTAAGGTCTGACACTAAAGCGAAGTGAGAATCGAGGAAATAGTTTATCCAAATGTAGGCGTAGCCGAAGTACTGAACATTACTGCGACATCTGAACCCGCTGTTACCTATAGTTGCTCTTTGTGAACACCGCACCGTGTGAGCGCGAGTTAACGCGAGTTGCCTGCTGTCACCCCGTCAAACATAAAACAAAGACGTTTAATAAACTTGTATTGCTTTATTTTAGAAATAACTGTTTTATGGATACGCAAAGATTATATCACCACTTCGTCAGAGACAGCTTAAACATGATGTTAGGTCAGGTCAGGACACCAAAACTTCAAGATACAGGCATCTGCCTTTGACATAAGACTTAGTACATAAGTCTATACATCAGTAAAACCAAGTTCATCAAAAGCTATCCCACGATCCTCGTAATTCTCGTATCTTTATCTGATACACATTTACTACAACATATCTCATCTCATACTTTTTCCATCACCGGAGTCAAGTAAAAACAACTTATTATGTCATTCCTTATAAAAACAGTTTCCTTTCTGCTGTCGTTTATATCAGTGAGCAAGTCATTGGTAGAATGTTTTACCATAATATAGTTTACATCTGGTTGGCAGTCGGCAGTGGGGCCAGTGGGTGGCGCAATCCCAAACCCAACTATTTCTATAACCCAAACATCGGCCCCCTTCAGATATCGATTGTCATTGTCGCTGTTCAAAGCTCTACTATTGTTTCGTCTCTTAGAAATGTCTTTTTAACTTCAAGTTTAGAATAATTTGAACAGATAGAATCTATGGCTTCATTAATGGGAATTTCAATTGTATAAGATACTCTATTGAATACCAAAATAGATTCCTTTACAGATAAAGGACATCATATCGTTATAATTTAAACATTTTCTACGTCAAGTGAAGGAACCGGAATACTGAAACCAACATTCATGTTCAATTCATTAAGGTAATTAATTATCACAGCGGGAACAAAACTCGCTATGACAAAAGCTCCATTCGATTATGAGAGATGAAAAGATTATGAGATAACGTCGCACAGTATCCCACACACATTTGTAACATTTAAACGTTTTAAAATATAATGTCCACAGCACCGCGCCCGCGCCCGCATCCTTGTCGTAGTTAGAAAACAAAATGTCGTCGTGTTTGTTTGTTTTGTTCGTAAACGCATTCGTCACGGCTCCGAGTGACACCACCCTTTCCTGACGTGTTTACTCATTGTCCAACTGCGGTTAACTCAGTCCTGCTCAAGATTTGAGATAATCGAACGAAATCGGATATTACATGTGGGATTGTTAACTTTGAGTATATCTTGTCGATGTAATGTTGATTGAGTTGACTCTTTGGAATGCCTTAAAATATTAACGGTTGTTATGTTTCTGCCATTTTTGGTTATTGGTTTTTATGAATTCGATGTGGGAATCTACTAAATTAATTGATATAACATTTTATTTCTTTTTAAACCAAATTATGTTGATTTACATTACGCGGTCACAGACATCACTTAAACTCTCAGGTTTTGTAGAAGGATATTGTTTTGGGAAAGGTTACTATTGTATAAAGTCAACAGTTATTGCATCTTAAATTAATTGACGACCCTTGTCACAACTTTCAAATTCAAGAGGTGACGTGACAAAACAACTGAATAGGCAACCACATAACGAGGCAACAGTCACATCTTTAGAATTTCCTCTCGAAAAAACTAAAAGATGTTTTATTAAAACCACGGCTTGAAACAAACGAAACACTAAATCAAACCGCTGCTTTATGACCAGGTAGACGAGTTATTAGTAAAACTTACGGACGTTATAAATTTCGGCTGGCGCGGAGCCTCAGAGGCTAAGTTTAATAGAATCATTAATAGCCGACAGCAGAGGGCGAAGCTACCACTGACTCATACAAAGCCTCATACATCCCGTACTGCGACCTTGGAGGAAGGTCGTGTGTATAGATTATACATGCAAGCCTATGCACCATCCTTGGGCCAGTTGTCGAGAGAATCGATCGGTAATGACTGTAACCTTTGTATATACTTCTCTCTGTCCTACTTACATACATGCTAAAGTGACTGTAGATATGATAGTTTTATCGAATACACAGTTATTTTAGTATTTTATGATAACATAGAAGAGGACGAACCGTGATGTAATTGGAAAAGACGGAAAGCAATATTTTAGTGTTTAATATCTAGTTTCACACGCACCCACACATTGAATATCTAAGACTTGATCTAGAGAATAAAAGCGTTGATATTATCGCTGACAGACGGTATAGAACACGTGCGTCTTATAAATTGATGGTAATATAGAATCCTGTGCCGGCATAAAATTGAACGAAGCCCGGCCGTTCTATAGTAGGGGCCTATTAGTATTGGCGGCAATAATTTGCATGCAGATTAAAGTATTCCACACAGGTATAGATGTAGTAACGAGGTGCTTTTATTAATTTGCTGCGCGTACGAATCAAAGGTCGCAGTGTCACTAACGAAATTCCAGCTTTTTTCGTAATAACAATATATGTTATTGCTACAAGTGTAAATGATAGCATTAATTATTTTTATCTTTGATAGGATGTTAATTAAACAGTTAATTAAAGAATGGGTAGGTTTACGTAATGTAGGAGTGATAACTAGATTGCTGTGGCGAGATGCATTGATGAATCAAAACAAAACTAGCTGGTATTAATCGGCTCAATACCTACTGCGCTTGTTTTGTCGACATACACAGTAGCTATGTTACATTGCAAATGTGAGTTGAGTTAATCTTCGTGTTGAGTTAATATTATTTTATGTCAATTTATATTCTTGATATGATATAATTTATATCCTCTCGTGTGTTCTGGAGATGAAACCATAATCATATTTCTAGAGTACTTAAACTAAGTTGTACTTACATTATGAATCACGGTCAGAAACAAGAGCAGCTTTCGATCTGTGAACAAAAATAAAAGTATTTTCATAAGGTTGCAAGCGATATACGGTGATGTTATTTATTAAATACTAGCTGTACCCAGCATGCGTTGCAATGCACTTTTTACTACCCACCTACCCTATCCGACCTACCTACCCTATTCTACCTACCCTACCCGACGCTACCTACCTACCTACTCTACCCTACCCTACCCTACCCTTACTACCTACCTACCCTACCTACCTACCCTACCCTACCTACCTACCCTACCCTACCCTACCTACCTACCCTACCCTACCTACCTACCCTACCCTACCTACCTACCCTACCCACCTACCTACCCTACCCTACCTACCTACCCTACCTACCTACCTACCCTACCCTACCTACCTACCCTACCCTACCTACCTACCCTACCTAACCTACCCTACCTACCTACCCTACCCTACCTACCTACCCTACCCTACCTACCTACCCTATCCTACCTACCTACCCTACCCTACCCTACCCTACCGTATCCTATGTCCTTCTCCTGGCTCTAAACTACCTCCCTGCCAATTTTCAGCTAAATCGGTTCAGCCGTTCTTGAGTTATAAGTGAAGTAACTAACACGACTTTCTTTTATATATATAGATTTGGCGCTTTCAAATTATGCAGGCCCTCCGCGGGAGGCAGCGGTGAATTCAATGAAATAATGCGGTTAGGTTTGTTTCGGATTTATCATGTGATTATAATGTTTTAATACTTATCGGGTAAGCATGAAATATCATAAATGCTGCATTACTTTATGTGGACAATTAATATCACTGCACGTATGTTTAAGTAGTCAGTAAATAAAATTCCATTCCATCACGTTTCCAATGGGTGAATCGGATTAACATAATATTATGATGTACGAAGCACGATCACTTTGTTACTTGAAAATACGGATGATTTCAGATCGTCTGTGATCTGACATGTTAATGGCGAAGCAGTAAAACATTCACAAACATGTATCGATTGTAACATAAACACTCTGATTTATATGTAATGGAAACTGAACGCTTTAAAGCAAGATCTATGTTTATCGTACATCCAACGAATTGCGAAAACAACAATCTCGTTTTTGTTACTCCAATCTCAAAAATTGAAACATTATCCTTAAGCGATTAAATTATCGTAAATACAAAATAATCGTTACTGTATAAATTCCTAAACGTATACTTTATCGTTTTGATTCCGAGTGCGTCGTTCGACGTCGAATACATAATTTCTAAAGGCCCTCCATTATCCCCCTGGCTCGAGCAGCTGTCCCGCTGCGGGACGCCATTTTTTCGACCATAAATATCAATTCTCACAATCCAACTAAACGCATTCGTATTTATTTAGGCGTCACAAGTCGTGGTGTCTCGCAGGGCACGCATTTGGGACCACTTCCTTTTCCTTTTGCAAATAATCTATTATGCTTTTGAATGAGTCGTAAAGGTGTGATTTATATTGTATTTAACTCGTAATGTTACTTTATTTATTGTTTGGGTTTAAAAGTCAAATAATTTTAGTATTGCCAAGTGAAGTGCACGCGCGCATGTAAATGAAGAAAAAGAATGCAGTCGTAAAATGTTGGATTATGTTATACAGTACTTATGGTGAGGTTTAATACACACAAACACTATGAAGAAAGCTAAACAAGTTTTGAATGTTTAAAATATAAAATAGTTGGCGATTAATTATGCATTAAGAGCAAGGTTTAAAAATAAGATTTTATTGTTTGAACTTAATAACTGCGGACTTGGAACTGCGGCCGTTGGGAAGTACATAATATTAATGACTTAATAGTTGAAGTTTAAGTGTCGGCCAGACAAGTTGAAATGGTCGGAGTGGTAAGTAATTGGTTGAGTAAAGCCGGCTATCGGCGCGATTCTGAACACTTAGCTGTGCCAACACAATTAGCTTTAAATCTATTGGATGGGCTCGGAATGGTCTTTGGTGATTTCAACTTTATAAACTTAATTCGAATGACTTTAGTTATCTTACTGATGCCATTCGGGTTATTTGTTTAAGTTCGTCAAAGGGTTAAGCACATTGAGACTTTAATTATAAGTTGAATTACAAAAGAGCGAATGCTCATTAACTTTTGCAACTGCGACGGTCAAGTAGTTTTCATAATTAATATATCGTCACACCCAGAGTCGATAATCGTAAGTCGTTTATTGTGGAATATTTTAATTTCATAGTATCAATATCTTCTAATAATACCGTGTGGAATTTAGCTCCCAGAGCGACGACATTATAATAAGATGCATATTTTATTGATAACATATAAATTAATATGTTTTGAATACCAGTCTTGCGTCTGCATTCTTTAAAGCGTCTCGTTTAAGATGATCGGTTATTCTTATTACCATCAATAATCTAATTAGTGTAATGTCTTTGTAATTACTCTTATGTTTTAAGAAGTTAACTCATTGTTTCTATCTTTATTGGACTTTATTCTTACAAACGATTTTGTTTGACTTTCTGTTTGTCTGTCCTTACATTACATTTCTGATGCTTGTTTTTAATTATTTTATTTACGACTATAGGGAAAAACCTCCTTGATAAAGTAGGAATATATAGTTGTGTGAAGCCAACAAATGGAAGGTAACAAATAAACCTATTTACATTATAATAACTTGACAGTCTACTAGTTACTCAATAACAATAAATAATTCTTAGATCATGTAAACGAAAATCCAATCAATAAATAAATCTTCATTTTAAGTGGTATCAACTATCAAGCCCATTTGTATCGCATGAACATTGCATGCTTTAAAAATAAAACTTGTGAATGGAACAAAAAACTTATATTTTAAAATACTTTGACAACATGTTTGAAAACATAAATTGTTAGCAAAAAACTTTTATTAAACACGCTCATTTGTCAGTTCATCTCGTTTTCTGACCTTATTTTTATTGGCTCGATTTGGTGCCACCAGTTATCATTACTTACATTCACAATTTATTACTTTGTTCTCGAAAATGCTTGGCTTATCAGTGTTTTGACCTGCTGATACACTTGTAGTATCTCAAATAGGTCTGTGTGCTAGGTATTCTACATCAGACATGTGACGTTGGCTCCGTATCTCAGGTCACACGGCGCCTCCGCCGCTCGATAGCACATTCAAATACCTTGCTTTAAATGTAACAGGAAATGTTTCTAGATTTATTACTCCGACCAAAGGCATTTGATTTAGAATCGAAGACAGCGTAAGTAAGTATTAGCTGTTTAACATTCTATACCAGGAGGTTGAGGGAAACGGGTCGGAGTGATTGACAAAGAATTTGTCACCTTACACGGTGGTGACTTTTTAACAAGGGCTGAGAAAAATGGGAAGTGAAGAGTAGCATATTTGTCAACGGATCTAAAAGAGTAAAATTGTTGATAGAGTTGATAAATAAACATTAAATGATAAATGGAACTTAGGCAATGAATTAAGATAATGCTTAAGATGAAGTAGAAAGATTATAACGTCATAAATAAATAAACGTTGATTTAGAAAACATCACGTAATCTAATTAATACTTGTCTTTATCTTCCCACATCTTCGTGAAGATCAACGACATGGAAAAATCACCTGTTAAACAAACTACAGATTCTAAACTACTAACTGATGTTTACAAACGTTTAAATAGTCCTAATTGTAGTTCTGACGGAAAAGCGACTGCTATGCAATTAGTTGCAGTCGCATTACATAACTGGCTGGCTAACGAGCCGTCGCTTGACTGAGATTAAATCAACTGATTAGAAACTAATTCTGTCACCGACCTCTGGATTACTAGCCTCGTCTTATACTTAATAATCACAAGCTTTAACATCATTTGAATCTAAACTTTATTCGTTTGAAGCTAAAGCAGTATTCAGATCGTTAGTTGGACTTTTAGTTTTTAAATGCAGTTTAACACATAGTGATGCTGATATTTAAAGTGATGGATTTAAAGCTGAATTTGGATTGGCAGGAGAAGAAGTAGGGAAATCTCAAGTGTTGAAACCTAGGATATGTTTGACACAAGAGGCAGATGAATAGGTAGTTAATGTGATTCATGTTAGTATAATAGAGTTAGAACGACTGTAAGGATTATGTTAAATTATATAATTGGCTCGTTTATGAATCAAGGCTAAACGGATCGTTGACAGTCACATAGCCGTGTGTCATTAACGCCCTACAAAGAATGATTAATGGCTGAACTAGACATTCTCGCATTCATTTTTGTGTTAATTTGATAGAGCTTACATCAATACTAGTGTCATGACAATACACCTTGCTTAGTTTTTAATTCCCAACTAGATCCTATTGTTTAAATGTTTAATAAAGAATATGCTAATTGTTTCAAAGGTGGTTAAAAAAGTGTGTACAGTACTAAATGCTACCGCCAACTTCTCTTTAATTCTTGTTTCCTATTACCATGTACTGCGTCCAAAAATAAAAATCCAAGACTGGAAATGCTTGTGTTCGTAAGTTGGCTGAAGTAATTCGGGAGCGGGCTTAGCGGCTTCCCGCATAATTAGAGGTGTACCTCAAGGGTCTCATTGCTCATTAATATTCCAGTAATTGAGCCTCGCTTTCCTACTATTTCTAATTAATATGTCCACGCCGCTGTCGAACTTAAATTATGTGTTTGTGGTTTAATTAAGACGTATGCCGAAGAAAAACGAAGAAGATTTAATTGTTTTTATAGACAAAGGTTTAGACGGAGATGTATTGTGTTCATTAGATGGTATTAGCAGAAGCAGGGATTTATAATGTTTGTTAGAAGAAGCATTCGGAAATGCTGTGACTACTGATGAACAGGATGCAGCTAATCTAAAGGGACCTGGTATAGAATTAAAGCTTGAAAAAAAGCTTTCGAAAGTTATAAAAGAGGCCAAGAACGTGAGCACTTTACAAACAAAGTCTTCGCGCCTGAGTCTTATCTGTATGGTACAAGGATATAGGAACAGTTGTGTTGTCGGTAAGCCACTACAAGGACTTAGGAACGGCTGTGTCTATAACTTTAACCATTTATTTAGAAATGTTCATGTCGAACCGCTGGTTCATAACTAACTTATGTTTATTGCTTATGTAACTGTCTATACAGCTAAGTGCTGTCTTTTATAGCCGGTTATGCTAGCTACCGAGATTTCGAAACGGAATAATTTTTAATCGAAAGGCAACATATCGATACTGTTACTGCATCGATACCTACACGTGTAATAAAACGCATAAATATTTAACGACACTGTCAAAACAACGGTGCGGGCTTAAAAACAAAATGATGAGCTATAAAAACTCCGGCGCAGGCGATCGTATGTCGATAGTATCGTGAGATCGATGCTCATACTACTGGACATCACTGGGTGTCACATTACGACAAGCATACACGAGAAATATGAACATGACATCGATTATTGACTAATCCATTGCTGCATTATTACTGCCTTTATTCCAGTTGTCTGGTACAAAAACAGAGATGGCTATCTGTATAAGCTTTTAAGCGATTTGTTCAGCTTTTTCATGGTGAGGTTTTACTGTTTTTGTAGTGTGTAGAGCAGACATTAGTCAGCGAGTTGTCGCTATATATCAAGCGATACCATCGGTACGTTTGTTCGTGCATTTTTTATTAATATTTTTATATTAGTTAAGTGACGTTTCTCTATGTGGGTTGATACATTGTTCATGTTCTTTCCGTTTGCGTTGTCTCAATTAATTTTGTTAACAAGATGTCTGTTTACTTTGCAGGTAAATTATATAACATTATGTTTCTTCTTGTAAATGCTGTGTTAATTTAAGTTAACTGCCGTGAAATGTTCGTTTTATTAAAACATTATTTACTGACTAAAGATTTTATGACTTTATTTTTATTGTAGATATTTATTTAAATTAAGTACAATAAAAAACAAATTTATACTTAAAATTGGAACGATTGCAATAAAAGTTTTAAGATTCACTTTCACTTTTTTGCAAATAAATCAGGTAATAGTTATGCAAGTGCAAAGTCTATTCTACCAAGGCTTGGCGTGACTAGTGATGGGTCGAAAGAATATTCTCCCACGGAGAATATTCTCGGTTCAAGAATATTCTGCAATGTTCTGAAATATTCTTTTCGACGGAGAATTTACGAGAATTTAAAATAGGATTAACTGACTGCTCTACCTGACGTTCGGCTGAAATCACACCATGTGTGCCACAATAAAATTATGCTGATTATAGCAGATAATGTTACCAACATGGTAATATGTGGTAAGATGCTAAGCTGGAAAGAAAATATCCCCATGTGAAGTGGGCTGGCTGCTTAGCTCACACGTTGCATCTAATAATTGGCGATATATTAAAAAAAAAACCGTAAGTAACCGTATTGTATTCAGCGTTCTCATATTCTGACAGAAGATTTTAAATCAATTGAACGGGAAAAGGGAGTTACGAAATCATTAGTTACCAGTGACAATAAGATGGGTAACTTCGTTTAAAAGTGGATTGGAATGCAAATTTGTTCTTCAAAATATGACGTTAAACTCACCAGGTGTACAGAAATGTAAAAAAATATTTTAAAATGAAAACGAGTGTACGAAATTGGAAAAAATAAAAGTTGTACTAAAAGAAATCCTAGGTTGGGTAACAAAGTTTGAAGGAGATTACTGTTCTATCCATTTGGTACATACGGAATTCGACGAATTAAAAGAACTGGTAGAGAAGCCTATCGTAGCTGTAATTTTAGGTGAAGAAGCACACCATCATTTAAAACAGAAATTCAGCAATAGAACAGTTACAGCGCTTAAGCCAATGTACTGCTGTATGCTGTGGTATTTTTAAACCCGAAAAATCGTGGTACAACAATGACATCAAGTGAAAACATGGATGGGAGTTCGTTCTTAGCTTGGCTGAAAGACACAGTATTTCAGTTCAACAATTTTTCGAAGAAGTGTCTGAATATAAATGTGGCACTGGTTTATGTGGAACGCTCTTGTTCCACATTTTCAAACATTCATACCAAAAACGTAATAAATTCAACACTGAAAGCGCAGGCGAAATTTATCTGATTGCTCACAATTGGAAAATTATGAACTAACCACAACGTTTACACAAAGAGTCTGAAGAACCAAATCCAACTGCCTCTGCCTCAACTGGCCTCAAGCGAAGGAGAAGAGCTTACAATGAATTTAGACAACGAATCTAAAGAGAGCACATCTGAAGAAGAGGTAGAGGATGAGCCAGTAATCTTGGTGGAAACAGACTACATCAACTTAGATGGCATGGGTCAATCGTTATCAATGGACGAATAGCATTACTGCATTAGCAATTTGATTTGATTTCAAGAATTGTTAAGATTGTGATTTTTACTTTGTTTTTAATTATCCACACCATACACCGTTTTTATGATGTTATTTTTTTTTAATTTATTAAAGCGGCCGACTTGGGGCACCCCGACTCGGACAGGTTTGGTTCGAAGGCGATGTCGGGGTCTAAGTTCACTCACTTCGCTCGCTCACTAGACCTAACAAGGTTTCTTAAACCTTGCAAACAGAAATAGGAGCCCCTTGTATAACTCATAAAGTTTGTTTTAATACAGAAATCCTAATTTAACATTAATACCCTACGAACATTAAGAGAATTTATGAAAATTTTCTCGGAAATATTCTCGGGAATGTTCTTGCTGAAGAGAATTTATTGAGAATTTAAGTTGTGGAGTAGATTATTTTTACCTAAACTTCGTAAAACTTTCAAATGCACTAAAAACTATTACTCTTAAACTAGATCGACACAAAAGAGTCATTCAATTTTTAAATTCTCGTAAATTCCCTACCAAAAGAATATTCTCGAGAACTTAACAGCAAAGTTCTCGCAAGGAGAATATTCTCGGGAATTTACCATCACTAGGCGTGACTATTAGAAATATATACCTGCAGGTGATGGCTGTTGTAAGTATGAGAAAGCGACTGAAACCCCTCAGAGGTTAAGAACTTTCGTAGGATAAAGTGTTAAAAGAAAAAGAGAGGCTTTAAATTTCTTTTCTTTCAACTCATCTTTCATTTCTTTCAACTCATCTTGGTAAAGAACTACACATTTTATTCTAATTTATTTAAAATCTTACATATTTTATTACTTGCCTTAATATTAAAAGGAATAGGACCCTAGGGATTCCCATACTTCCCTGTTTGCTGCTTTGCCATAGTACATTATGATATAAGTGCGGTAAGTTCTAAACTACAGCCGAGGCGATATTGCTAGCCCGAGCCGTAGGCGAGGGCTACAAGAAAGCAGAGGCTGTAATTATCAAAGCGCACGTATGTCATACGACGTTTTATAACACATTTGCGAGGAAATAAATAAAATTCGGATGACATTTTCAAACAAAAACAATACAGCGTAAAGAGAAAGCGCGCGGAATAATTTTTACGCTTTTTTTAAGGGAAAGGCACAAAAACAGCCAGTATTACTAATAAAGTAAATTAATATTTTTGTGTTTTGTTACAGATAAATGGTTGTAATTTATGGTCAAAATTGATTAAATTAAAGAATTAAATGTTTATTTATTATATTTTATCTCCCAACTTAATTTTATTAATAAAATGTTGACTACTTTTCTGACATAAAAACTCTTTGCTAAGATTTAAAAAAGTACCGTTCGTTTTAGACGGAGCATTATGATAAGCCGTGCGTTTTACTTTACATTACCGCACTAGTGCGTAATGTGATATATTACGATACTGAACTTGGTGCAATAAGAGACCCTTTACGAGCAAATGTGTTATAATAATAACGTTACCGATGTCGTGAATTATATTGTTAAAAGAAATAAATTTAAAAAAAGAATTGCATGTTAAACCAATAATTATGATTATAATTAAAGTGATATTATAGCAAGTAAGTAGAATTATAAAATGACTAATTAAAAGATGATTTAAGCAATAAATAAAAAAGATGTTAAATTACTAAATTTTGTATGTATAAAAATGGTCAAATGTATTTATATTATCAGGGCCAATCAATAAAGGCCATTTGAATTAGTAATATTAAAAAAAAAAACATAAAACTAGGACTAAAGAAACCTACTAAAAAACTAAGTCTAGACAGCTTATCGCGTCGAAGCACACGTCCTATCTGAATGGTAGTAATTAGGAGCAACATTCGGCGCGGCCTATCGCTGGAGCCTCTCTAACTAATGAGCTTCTAGTTATTAAACTGGCCCTTTCATACGGCCCTTTATGAAGGACTTACCTTAGGGCTGACCAAGACATTAAGTGGTGTACGAGTAGCTGAGTCAGAAAATTTTGGTTGTTGAGATATACGAATCTCCTTGTCTTGATCTCGAATGTATGATGACCAGGAAAATATTAATTTTAACTAGCTCTTGTTGTTGTTGCCACAAAGAGTAGCAATGAGGAAAATGTCGTAAGAAAAGTTTTCAGTATGAATGTGGGTGGGGATAAGAGAAGAGAAAGGCCAAAGGAACTATGGATGGACTGTGCAAAGTATGATTTGGCTAGAAACGAGGTGTCTGATGAGATGATAAGTAATAGAGAAGTATGGAAAAAGAAGACATGCTGCGCCGAGGTTGGGTTAAGGTCAGGATGAGTTTAGGAATTGTAAATGTCCGTTAGATGACATGTTGTATAAACTGTTACTTCTGAATTTCACTGTGATCACAACTTAAAGTAGTCTCTAAGGTGTGTAACATTAGATGTACTTATAAAAAAAAAAACAATCATAAAGTTTTTTTTTTTACTATCATTATCATACAGTCAAGTGGCACAGTGTTGTGTAAAAAAATATTATTAGCTTAAATAAATATATAAAATTTATTTATTAACTTAAATAAATATTATTTTGTCATTTAATTTAATTAAATCCTTAAGATAAATAAAACATAAATCCATAAAGTAGTCTGGCAACCCTATGTCGCGTGTTTAGATCCCAAGAGGTGGTGAATTTATTTTTACTCAGCGCTAACGGCTCTAGCGGAGCTCTGCTCGAATACATTTCTTAATCCTTAATTAATCATTTTTAAAAGAGGGATTACATCGCCTCCTTCTTTCTATACAGTGAATTAGATTAAAAGATAAAAAGGTTTATTAAAGAAACGCGGTGACCTTTCAGGCTTTTCATTGCGTTTCTTATCAGTTTCATGAATACTTAGTTATATATTTGGTTTCCTTATAGCAAATTAAAATGAGATTCTAATAATTGGACTTAGTGAAATCTTCTGGAATGTTATGTTTCGTTTCCTGATTAAGTTAAAGGAATCATGCCCGCGAAAATCATAATGAAAATTATACAGACTTGAGATTTTGAAGAGAAAGACACGAGGTGTTGTCGTTTTCGGAGCTGGAATCATACTTTATTTGTCTAAGAACCAAAGTTGGCCATTATGACACGAGAGATCTTGCTTCTTGGAAGGAGGATACGAGGAAACGAACTTAACATTCAGTTTGTTTGTTAGAACCTGCACTCTATATTTCTCGTCAGGTGCCACAGTACACACTATCAAGGTCCACAAACAACAATGATATCATTGCCATTGATAACAGAAAGCTATAAAATGGCGTTGCTGTGTTGTTGAGGAAACTCCGGAGTTCTCGCAAGGTACAGTCACGAGTACTTATGTATGTATGTATTACACGTTGCAACTGTCAAAAGCGATTTTCTCATCTATATGGAGGAGTCCACAGTACCACACTGCGGACAGTTTCGAGACTCGTCGAAGAAGGAAAAAAAGATTTATAGCATAGATTGTAATTTTATGTTTTTACGAACATAGTACCTATTTTGGAACTCGTTCTATGATAAAATAGGTCATGTCATAAAGCCAAGATCAGAAATTCACAAAAAATGGTTCTATATTTTAATATTAGACTATTGGTCGTGACTGTACGTAACAGCAGTGAATCATGCGCAGATATCGGTCTGCTACCGGGTGTTGTGATGTAGTTACCGTGTTTCATTATAAATTGAGTGTTTGTGTATTTGTATGAGTGTTGGATATGGATTCGTAGTTGCTTCTGCTTTACCTCTCTGTTGGACCTTCAGGATATTTGCATAATATATGGATATTTAAAGTCTTGTAGATAAACTATGTGTCTTGCTTAGATAAAATGTTCTAACTCGAGTTAGAACATTTTCTGGTTTAGTAAACTGTGTGGTTCTATAAACTTGAACACTATTGTATAGAATCTGGTTCTTTTAACCTAACAGACAGATGTGTTGCTGGGGAGTTTGTTCCGCCACTTCTTCTTCCAAGCTAAAACACTAGGAAGTGGCGAAGGGTGAGCATTTTGGGGGACTGTCTCTTGTAATTTTGACGTTCAAAAAGTGCTAATTATCAGCCTAATTTGTTGATTTTGATTTTTGTGAACGTGTGGAGCGCCCCCAGGCTAGAGTTTCGAGAAAGTGATAAGTTTCCTCTACAAGGTACCAGTCACTTCGTAGTTCGTCATGTTGTGTGACACTTGACACTATGTTGAACAATTCTAAGCACTTGTGCAGTATTGCTACTTGTTGTTTACAATGTAAGTAGGTGGTGTAGTTAGTGGCTTAGTAGCGACTCTTTTTGTTACAATCACGACAGTGCTGTCTTCCTTCCCAGTCGAAAGTACTTTTAATTTAAAGTATAAGTGGGATTGGACTGGCCACATCTACCATATGCACAATGAGCTGAGGGCCAGAATAACCACTTTCTAGACCCCTGACAGCCAGAAAGCTTCGCGGCAGACGTCGTAGAAGATGGCGGGATGAGCTTGACCCTGGATCGAAACAACTGGAAGTAATGGGGCCTTCGCCTAGCAGTGCGATGACGCAGGCTAACAGTATCAGTATAAGTTGCAAGTCGTGTACTCGTGTGTCGTGTACTACTAATCGTCCCCGTTCTTAACGTGTGCGTTACCCAGGCCAGATGTTGTCGAAAATGGTCATTTGAATCTTATAGATAATTAGTTTTGCAGCTTCTGTAATTGTTGCGCACATTTTTAAATTTTTTGCGCTTATAGTTTTTTAATTATTTCACAAAAACATTTCCTGCTGGGGTAACGTTACCCCAGCCAGACCTTTTTCTTTCTAATGGGAATATTTAAATAATTACTAGCTATAAAATTAGTTGTCTAGATGAAGTAAATGTTGTGCCTTATTTTGTATTTGTTCTTTCATCGGTTGCGAAGTTATTCGAGATTTTGCTGGGGTAACGTTTTTGGTTTTGCTAGATCTTTGAAATGGTTAAGCGGATTCTTATCATATTTTGTACATGGCTTCTTGGGAATTAGTTTAAATTTGTTCTGCAATAAAAAAACCAAAATAATACATAGCTTAAAGGTTATTTCATTAAATAGAAAAACACTTCAATTGGTCCCAGCACTCTCAATAAGAGCTCTAAAGACTTACTTTAAACGTTATTTTAAAGCTTGTAACTGCCTTCAAATGTACGTGAAGTTTCATTAGTATCCTGTAAGTATTTAACAAGTTATGATGATATTGAGTTCTTCGCGAGCACGGTCTTGATGCGCGCGGTGTTATTTGGCCACTGGATTAGATATATGAACTGAATGTTATGTCAATTATTAGTTTTTTAGTTCAGTTGTATATCAGTAAAATTTCAGCTCAGCACATTGGATAATTAATGAGATAATACGATTAAAGTCATTAGGAAGTGAATGACCACTGATGATGAATGGTAACCCGACCAAGTTTAGGTGGTTACGAAAAAGCGAAAACGCGAAACATTATGGTACCTTCTAAAATATGTAGGATAGTGTTACAAATTTAGTACAGACATGTACACAAGTTTAAAAAAATACTACGTGATTATTAAATAATTTTTATTGACAGGTAATACAAGGTGTTGTTTTGCATTCTCGTCAAAATTCAGGAGGTTGTCACAAAAGACATAAATAATCAATTAAAATTACGGTACCTAGTTAATTATTAATAATCGCAGATTTTTTTGGTTGTTTAAGTTTGTCAGTATTTCGGAATAACCCCCTTAACGTGGTTTAGGGAATAATAAATGATCGAATAAACGTTTGAGATTTTTTGTTTGTGTGTAAGCGAGATTATAAGGCGAGGATCAGACGGGCTATGTTTAAAACACGGGTGATTCACAATTTCAGATTTCTGCAAAAAAGAAAAAAAAAGAACAATTACGTACTAATTTTATTTGTGATTCTGGACGAGAATCATTAGCATAGTTACCTCCTTGAATTTGACGAGGATGCAAAACAACACCTTGTATTATCATTTCAATGTTACTTTTAAAGTATTATTAAACTTATACTTAAAAACAATCACAGATTAAAATTACAGATAGTAATTTTGCTTTTTTGAAATTTTCTATTATTTTTTAATTAAATTATAGATTTCAGTATACACAGTACGCAGTTACAGTTTTAATTTAAATATACACATATTGGACTGTGTAATGATCACAGACAATAAACAACTTTGTTTTATAGGTACTATGTAGCGAAGGATAAATATGTCGTTGTCGAGAATTCCAGTCTAGGTAATAATTAAGTACGAAAGAAAAGAAAATAATAAGTTCCTAAATTTAAATATTTATGCCTTAAAAAAATACAGTTTTAGATAAGTACCTAACAACATGTACATATTAATAATAATTTTGCTACTATTTCTGTAGTTACATTATACAAGCTTACCTTGTTCGTGAATTCATC
Source organism: Cerastis leucographa (assembly GCA_963082945.1). Taxonomy (NCBI): domain Eukaryota; kingdom Metazoa; phylum Arthropoda; class Insecta; order Lepidoptera; family Noctuidae; genus Cerastis; species Cerastis leucographa. The sequence continues at coordinate 20,089,761 of OY720359.1, forward strand.
AAGCAGCCTGCACCATAACTATGATCATCAATAGAAGCACTCCACATTAGCAGTAATTCGCCACACTTATTATTTTACATTAGCTCTCACGCACTCTATAAATATTTGCAAAAACAGGAAACGGAACTGCTGAAACGCATGCGCACTCTACAAGATGAATTATGTGATTACGGAGCATGTTTAGTGCGATATGCAAACAATGCGCCCCTTCACCCCACCCCTTCCGCGTCCCACCGAACGACATGTTATATCAGTGATTTTTGATAAGTTTGTGCAACTGGAAGACAATAATAATGTTTTCATAGTACAGATATTATTATATTATTAATGTATTTAACAGTGTACGCGTCTGTACCGAAATTGTAAGGTGTATTATACTAAACATTTTAAAAGATAGTATAATGTTCTGCGTTTTCGCTTTTTCGTAACCACCTAAACTTGGTCGGGTTACCACGATCATTTATTTATTTATTTATATATAACCAACTTATACTAACAGTTATACCACACGTACAAGTTATTGGTTAAATGTCAGAAACTTGTAAAGCTGCAGGTTTAGACAGTTAGATAAAATAACAATATTAGAAAGTAAAGAATATGCTGATAGAATAAAATAACAATATTAAAAAGTAAACAATATGGTAGACATTAGAATAAAATAATAATACATTTTTCACAGCGTTAAAATGAAAAGAAATACAAAACACATTTCACATTTAGTAATAAAAAATAAAAGAAAATATATCTACAATTGAATTTAAAAAAGAAATAATAATAGTAAGAAAACTCATATTAACATAAAATTCCTACTCCATGGGGATAGTACTGGGAGTGGCAATGGACTCCAGGTATCGAGAAGCAGTGTTGAGGAGTCTCAGTTCAGTATCGGCAAAGATATCCATGGATTCATCATATAATATGATGTTATTAATATGAGTAAGGGCTAGAAACAGAGGGCTGGTCTTCAGGGTCACGGTGCTGGTATGAGGAATCGAAAACAGAGGCCGCTGGCGTGGGCGAAGAGCGTGTCTGATAGGTAGTGGGACGCTAAAGGAGATGAATTGCAATAACGAAGAATTGAAGTGAGAACCACGAATTAGGCGAATGAAATATTTAATGAGGGCAAGATTTCTCCTGACTTCTAGGCTTTGGTAGGTCACCATACCCAGTACGAATGGCGTAGGGTACATATATGGGTAAAACCCATATAATTTGAGGTAGAGGAACCGGACAAAGGACTTCTGGACCATTTCAGTAATTAGCTTATACACTTTTTCATGGGGGCACCAGATTGCATTATTGGTTTCAAGTAAACTGCGGACGAATGAGTTGTATAAAAGGGTTATAGCTTGCCGATTGTTAAAAAAATTTGCCTGTCGCAAAACAAAACCTAGGTTTTTGCGGGACTTGTTGCAGGTTTGAATTATGTGCTGGTTAAACGTAAGCTGTGGGTCAAAGTTAGTACCCAGATCGCGTACGGTTGAAACACGATTCAGGGGCTCCTTGTTCAAAGTGTAGACATTGAGCATGGGTTGTTTTGCTTTTGAGAAGGTCATGATAGCGCACTTACCAATATTAAGTTTTAGGTTTGTTTATAGTGCTCCAATTGTGGATGCTGTCGATGTCAAGCTGGAGTGCGGCTGCATCGCTACAATTAGCTATGGGAAGTGCAACTTTGACATCATCAGCAAACATTAAAACCGTGGAGTGCTTTACAAACTTGGGTAGATCATTAACTACTATTAGGAAAAGCAGGGGACCGACGTTAGTACCTTGGCCTATGCCAGAAGTGACAGAATAGCATTCCGAATTGGCATTATTATATGTCACATATTGCTTGCGATCGGTTAGGTAGTTCGCAAAGAATTTAAGCGACGCCATTGAGAAACCAGCCAAAGCCAATTTACTCAAAAGTATATCATTGTCAACCCGGTCAAAAGCCTTCTGGAAGTCGAAGTAAGCTACATCAATCTGCTTTCTGTCATCGAGATTTTTGGCTAAGAATGTAGTTATATTAAGCAAATTAGACGTGGTTGAACGAGTGGGGAGAAAACCGTGCTGCTCCTCCGCAAACCACCGCTGCAGTTTAGAATATATTTTTTTATAGAGTACCGCTTCAAACACCTTACCAAATATGGATAAGACAGCTATTGGCCTGTAATTTTTAATGTCACCTTTAGGGCCATTTTTATATACCGGAAGTACTTTGGATGTTTTCCACACAGTTGGATATGTGTTTGACGTAACTGACAAGTTGAAAATATGTTGCAAGGGCAATTTAAAAATTTCACAGCCGTCCTTGACTACGTACTGCGGTATCTCGTCAGGGCCTTGAGTAGATTTCGGAGGAAGCCGAGCCATAGCGTTACGGATTTCAGATTCATGAATGTAATCAATATTTACAAGATGGGACAGACTATTAGGAGTCGCATTTGCTGTAGCGACAGCTATTTCGGGATCCAATACCGGTATATTTGGTAAGAAAACGCTACTGAAGTATTTAGCAAAGGCATCTGCCACTTCTATTGATGACATGTCTGCGAAGGTAGCCTGCTCACGATTTTCTCTATGACTTTTCACAAAGGCCCAGAATGTTTTAGTTATTTTTTTTTTTTTTTTTTTCATTCACTTCCTAATGACTTTAATCGTATTATCTCATTAATTATCCAATGTGCTGAGCTGAAATTTTACTGATATACAACTGAACTAAAAAACTAATAATTGACATAACATTCAGTTCATATATCTAATCCAGTGGCCAAATAACACCGCACGCATCAAGACCGTGCTCGTGAAGAACTCAATATCATCATAACTTGTTAAATACTTACAGGATACTAATGAAACTTCACGTACATTTGAAGGCAGTTACAAGCTTTAAAATAACGTTTAAAGTAAGTCTTTAGAGCTCTTATTGAGAGTGCTGGGACCAATTGAAGTGTTTTTCTATTTAATGAAATAACCTTTAAGCTATGTATTATTTTGGTTTTTTTATTGCAGAACAAATTTAAACTAATTCCCAAGAAGCCATGTACAAAATATGATAAGAATCCGCTTAACCATTTCAAAGATCTAGCAAAACCAAAAACGTTACCCCAGCAAAATCTCGAATAACTTCGCAACCGATGAAAGAACAAATACAAAATAAGGCACAACATTTACTTCATCTAGACAACTAATTTTATAGCTAGTAATTATTTAAATATTCCCATTAGAAAGAAAAAGGTCTGGCTGGGGTAACGTTACCCCAGCAGGAAATGTTTTTGTGAAATAATTAAAAAACTATAAGCGCAACAAATTTAAAAATGTGCGCAACAATTACAGAAGCCACAAAACTAATTATCTATAAGATTCAAATGACCATTTTCGACAACATCTGGCCTGGGTAACGCACACGTTCTTAACTCTTTAGGGGATGGGAATTTTCAAAAATCCTTAATGCACCAACCTCACACACACATACTCGGTGTCCCATATGCTGTGAAAACACGAAATATGACTTATGTCTGTGGATCCATCTATACTCTATACCGCCACAGTAACAGCCTTTTGGTATTATCATCAGCCTAACGCAGTCCACTGCCGGACAAACATTTGATAAAAGTATTAAATACAAGGTGACTCCATTAGTTCCTATATGCATCCAGCAGGGTCCCCTATGTTGTTTCGAACGCCGCTGTTGCGACACACGCTGTTTCGAATTATTTTTCCACTGCCTCACAGGTTCGAAAGCTCATGGACTCGAATAAAGTAGTCGCGAAAGACGCTGTTTCGAAAAACATCTTCACTGCCTCATACGCTCGAATGCTCGTGATTTCGATTTATTTAGTCATAAAGTGTACAGAAAAATATTTAAGCATTAATTAAATAAAATCAACAAATTCGGTGTCAACATCATCATCATCATCATCATCTGCCTAGCCTTTTCCCAAACTATGTTGGGGTCGGCTTCCAGTCTAGCCGGAGGCAGCTGAGTACCAGTATTTTACATGAAGCGACTGCCTGTCTGACCTCCACTACCCAGTATCTGGGTAATACGATACCCCTTGGTAAGACTGGATGTCAGACTTTTTGGCTTCTGACTACTAGTAACGACTGTCAAAGATCTACAAATGGCAGCCGGGACCAACGGCTTAACGTGCTTTCCGAAGCACGGAGGAAACTCGGTTTGTAATTATGGTCACCGACCCACGGACCAACCTCGGCAAGCACGGCTTAACCTTAAAGATCGATCCTGGCGGATGTTACTATTTAGCCACGAGCTCCTAATACTAGATAATAATAATAGGTACTAATATTTTTGAATGTTACTTTGTTAATAATAATATTAAATGTCGATGTTGACACCGAATTTGTTGTTTTTATTTTATTACTGCTTAAATATTTGTCTGTACACTTTATGACTAAATAAATTAAAATCACAAGCATTCGAGCGTATGAGGCAGTGAAAATGTTTTTCGAAACAGCGTCTTTCGCGACTACTTTATTCGAGTCCATAAGCTTTCGAACCTGTGAGGCAGTGGAAAAATAATTCGCAACAGCGTGTGTCGCAACAGTGGCGTTCGAAACAACATAGGGGACCCCATCCAGCATGGGGTAAAACTAGAATTCGTTCGTTTGCCTCCTACCCGCCTCCCGAATCGTTGTTAAACGTAGATATAGATGACTTGCATACTTGTAAAAATAGACAATTTGAACTTGGCAGCGAAAGAATTAAACATAGGTGAGAGACTATGGCATCTAAAATCTTCCTTCTTCTGCCAAAACCTCTAGTTTGTAGCAGTGAATATGTATATTCACTGCTACAAACTACAATCTAACTCCAATTACCCCGAACCTATCTGACTCACCAATCTATTATTCAAGCAACCAGCCCCACAACCACAATCCACGAAACAATTCAATAACAAACAAACTATATGGACTTAAATAGAATATATATCCGTTTAACTTAGCATGCGCCATGCAGTCGGGTGACAGTTGCGCAATTATTGCTCCATTGTAGCCCGGCGCGAATTGCCTGAGCATTCCTCACTAGATGTATTGTGTGTTGAGCTATTTTTAGGAGGACGTGTGGAACGGATACTTCCTACACGATCATGATTCATCTGGTAATGGGAACAGGGTAGTCCTGAGTGTTGGAGTTTAGACTAGATTAGGAAACCACTGATAATAATGTAATAGTTAGGAAAAAGCCAAGGTAGGATCTGTTTTTTGTTCTTAAATAAATGTTTTCGGAGGGATTTAACTGTGATATTTACAATCGGATTGGTTGGTTGAACTTACAAAATGTCTATGTTAATTACTTAAGTAACCATTTCGTTAATTAGTGACTAACTCCGGAAGTGTCCCCAATTCTCTATTTCTGACTAATCAACAGAACTTGCAAATAACTTTAGTCTAATGGTCAATCTTGTATACATAAGGAAAACCAGTAACATGTTTGAAATCGGTATAATCAATTAAATCGCTTCTACAACCTGCGCATTTATAGTTAGCCATTAATAATGCTAACATACCTGTCAGCAGCTAAAATATAGTGTTCCCTTCCGAAAAGTAGCATCGATTCATGCAGAGATCGATAAGCATTCCCCCGCGGCAAACTGATTTATATTCACTGAGTATACAACATTCCTACATTTCCTTTTTTGTTTAGCAAGTCGGTTGGAAGCTTAGGACTTACTTAGGGTATGATTAAGACAATGCAGTATAATAAGCAAGAACTTCTAGAAGCTGACATTTCGTTTGATGCCCATCACCATAAACAACCTGAAGAAAGTTCATATGTAAGCAGTTATCTCGATGTCTCAGAGCAGACATGTCTGGTGAAGAATGGCGAGGAGAGTCGATACAAAGCGGAATTTATGGCTATAGAGATTTTACAGGCAAAGTCTCACGACCTAGTCCTAAATACTTGTATGAGAATGTCCTGAAAAAACAAAATCTGCTGGTCTTATTAGATTGTTTTCACAACACACAACACACTGATATTTTATTTTTTTGGAAATATTTTTCCAGTTTATCCCACCAAAGAAATCTTTATAAGCGCTCTACAACTTGACTACGTACTCTGGAGCTAGAGGGTCGTGTGTAGGACACTCCACAACCTTCACAAGTTTGTCTACGCCGCTCACTGAAGATTTGACGATACCTTCAATAAGATAAACGGTATCTATATGCTCTCTAAATGTCCAATTTCTCGTGTTACGTCGACTGCAGACTTTTTATACCGGTCATGATCTAAATTCTTGGGTAAATTCTCAATTTTCCTCTAGAGGACTGGAAATGAGGTTATGTAGGTGAGGTTTGATTAAAAAATGTTTCTCTTTGTTTTTTTGTTGTACCGAAAAACTTTTCTGTCTGTGAGTCTCATAAGCACTTTGCTACAAGTAAACCTTTAATTAATTAATTCGTGGAGCTAGTTTTCGGTTATTTTATAAGAACTTTGATGAATAATTTCAGGAGAAGCGTTGTTAACAGAGATATTTCAAGATCTGTACAATGGGTATCGTTATGGAAAAAAGAAGTATCGCAGAATCAGACATAGCTGATAAACTTTTCACTGATTTACAAATGCCTCGATATGGCGTCTACACACTCCATTACGAGATGTTTCTATTAGGTACAAACTTTTCATATGCATCCTTACTACCTACCCAGTTTATCTCTAGTCTTCTCGGTGATGTATTAGCGTGTATGCGTGTGTGCACATAGCTCTTGTCTAGACACCGCTGTATTGCGCCGTACATATTCCCAATAACGCCTCCGACTGCGATGTTGTCGGAGGAGTTCCGGGAGAAAATAATCGGATTGCATTAGTGTTTATTGAGTATCTATTTTAGACGGTTTTATTTACCAAGTTTTTTTTTTCACGATATCTTGACGGTTGATAGAGGGGAATGTGTTGCGCTAAGATGACTGTTCAGAACTAAATACCAACGAGATTTTCTCCAAATGTTCAACCAATGTGACACTAAAATCTTCCAATCTTTTTCTTCAGTATTCTATACACAAATCGCCCAGAAAATCGTTTGTAACGATTTTTTTTGACAAATCACAAATCTTAAAAAAAACCAGGAAATGCAGTGTTTCTTTCTCTCTCTCTTGTGTTGTTTTCATTTTGTCACTCGGTCAAAATTCTGTGATATTTATTTCAGTATCGGAAAAAATAAGGCTAATTAAAACAAGGAACTAGGTTAGAACTAGGCACGAAACGTTTTTTTTCTTGAGATTCGTCTTGAGACTAATTATTTAGGCATTGAAAATATTAAAGAAGGAATTCATGCCGATTTTATTAAAATAGAAAAAAGCTGATAAATTGATCGCAGAACTCCATGAAATTCTAAATTCTCGCTGTGTTTTCTACAAAGTGGATTTTAAAAGAAAAATAAAGTATCGACAGACTATTTGCTTAACTTGCACGTAGCTTTTAGCATGCACAAATTGTATTTATTTAAGTTTATTGCAGTTTGCGAAGCATCTTTTTTTGTTCCAACATGCTTTTAACACTCACAAACAAAAACTTTTATCTAAAAACTTTATCAGTCACAGTTTTATCGCAAAAACTATATAATCCGGATGTGACGGGCACTCGGGCAGGGCAAAAGAGCAGTCTGGTCACAAGTCAACATGACTAGACCCCAGCGATAATCTCGGGTCACAAAAAATGGTTTAAAAACTGTGACAGGCGATAAGGAGTCCATGATCAGTTCGAGAGAGGATTATATTGTACAGATTATTTTTAGTTGAATGTAAATAAAAAATGCAATTGTAACGACTTAAGATTTTCGAGGAATAGTAAAGGATTAATAATTTTAAGAGCTTTTTAGTGAGAACGTGCAAGTAGAGTGTTTAAGCTGCTTTTCGTGCTTATGACTTCCCATGGAACTTGTATTTTTGTGATTTGGAGTTTAAATAAACCTATTAAGAAACCGTGCCACACGTATTGATCACTAGAGAACGTTTTGAGGTCTCGCCCGTCCAGTGAACTGTGCAAAACGCAAACGTAGACCCTATAGACCCGTATAGGCCGTAATCAGCAAATCCGATCTAGTACGAGTAGAATACCAGCAAAATTAGGACCCCAGTTACGAGGACAGCCGACAATATATTCCACACATTCTGAACGGACCTACCGTTCTAAGCTGTCAAGTAAGCTTTGTGAAATCGGGACACAATTCACCCAACATTCTCTCAACTAACACGAAATAATAAACGTTTAAGCAAAATCCATTCAACGTTTATCTCAATCGCTTTATCTCAGGTAAGGCCAGACGTGTCAAATATTTTGACATTACCAGCCGTTTGTGTGTCTATCCCCTGACAATCGGTGACATTTGTATTGTCAAACGAATAGTTTTGACATTCCTTTGTTCACTTCACAGATATGGATAGTGCTGTGTGTCCGGGGCTTAGGTAGTGATGTGTATTGTGAAGAATCCGTGAATAGTGAGTAGATTTTGGAGAAGAATGGATTCAATTAAATGGGGAATGGATTGATTGTAATCTTAATAGTTGATTGTCATCGTATGAATTAATTTGTAGTTCCATGTGTAAGTGAAATTGTGAAATAGTGTATTGTGATGAGTACTTTGAATGGCGAAGAATTTATTGCGTGTCTGTTGAGTTTGAGGTAGTTTAACGAAATAACCTTTAAGCTTAAAGCTATTTCGTTAATTTTGAAAGTTCATTTGGAAAAGGAAAATTCAAATATGTAGTTAAGTAAGACGTTGTACTTGAACCTTAGGAAACGGATATGATAATAAAACGCTAATATTTTGGGAACACAAAATAATCAACTAAACAATCACGAACATCAGAAAAACCTCAGTGTATCGCTAATTAAGAACAAACTCCGAAGCGTGAGCTTGCAAAATAAAGAACATATAACTGTTAAAAGTCGCACTTGATTTACGATTTGCATTCTTAAACTTACGTGATTGTGTATATTTATTCGTTAGTTGCGAAGCGATAGAAAAACTGCGTATATGGAGATTTTCACGATTTCAACATCTTTTTAAGATTCCTTTTTGGAAATGGATACTTGGGTGACTTCAGTCATTTTAGTTCAGAGCAAACAGTATTTTGCAATAAAGAGCGTTATAATTGCGTGAACATGACAATTAGCCAAGGTAACGAGTTCGGTGTCCTGAGAAGCTCATAGGATAACAAAGCTGCTCACTTGTATACCACAAGATGAGCACTTCTCTTAAAGTCCACATAAAGCTCTTCTCGAAGAATTTGCATGTTGAAATGCAGTTTCATCTACAACTCTACGTCTTAATTACATCCAGGTTTTGTGAAGGTTAACTGGTACTCCCTTTCTTCTCCTAAAATTGTTAGTCCGAAAATCATTATCCATAACACGTTTGCTATAAACTTCAGCAACCATAATGTTCAAAATCCCGAAATTTTGTTTAACATAATTATCTTTAGTTCTAAAAGTATTCTGTCATAATATCGAGTACTATAATAATTGAATATCCTAATTTTACATGACCTAAAGTCATATGTCCTAAGTATTGTGTTAAATAATGTGTATTATTCCGAATGTTCACTTATAATATTTTTTTTTGTTCTAAACCATTTGCTCAAAATTAGGTTTTAGTGACAGAAACGAATCTCTGTAAATCCGACTCCACGCAGTCTTGTCTGCTCTACCCCTAGAGTGTAATTTAAAATCGCGTAGGCGCGAAGGGGCGAGGCGGCCCGCGAGTTGAGGAGCAGGTGGTTGTAACACTCGCCGCCGCGGCTGAGGCTGGCCGGCGAAGACGGCCAGCAAGCCGAAGCTGCGGTGGTGAGCGTTAAACCCATCTGCGACGATAAACTCGCGAGGGACCGCCGGAGCCTCGCAGCGCCGGAGCCGTGACAGAAACCATGCCTGTTGCATGCTTGCTTGCATGCTGCATACTTGCTTGCATGCTGCATGCTTGCTTGCATGCTGCACGCTTGCTTGCTTGCATGCTGCATGCTTGCTTGCTTGCATGCTGCATGCTTACAAAAACCACATGTTCACAATCAACTGCTTTATTGAGTACATGTATAATAGAAGAAGTTCGTAGCAAAAGCGTTGTTGTTCTAAGAATATTATTATTTTAAATAAACATTATGTAATTTGAATTTATGACTTATAACTTTTATTGAAAACGGTTTTATGTCTTTTGTATATTATTGATTGTAGTATTTATGACAAACGGATTTAGGACATATTATATTTAGGGATTTCAATTTTATGGCATGTGATATTATGTGATACTAAGTTCGGGTGAGTTATCATTCGGACAAATGATGATTAGGACAAAAACTGTTATGGCACTTTAAATTATGGATAAAAAAGTTAGGTGACCCAATAGAGAACCAGGTTAACTACTTCATAGTCAAGGAAAGAAACTGGCCTGGACATCAGTATACCACCTCGGTACTTAACAAAGCCCTATCTGCGCACATTAATCTAGCCGGTAGCACGCACTTATTCACAACTGGCTCGCAAGTCGCAATGCTCCCACACCGACACACGCAATTAAACTTAAATACTTACTGCTCCATTATCGCGGATTTATCGATTTAGATCACTTCGCAAACATTTTGTATACAGACAATACGTAAGCATGTTTAAGAAGGTTTTTTTTAGCATAAAATTATCTTGGCGGCTGGTAGGCCATTACAACTTAGTATCTATATTAAAGCAGTGAATATTAAGTTAGGCTGATGATGATGAAGATCCATCTTTCTCAAACATCGGCCCAAAGATAAACTAAATAGACACGTAATTAATACTTACGACGTTTGAAGGAGGCCAATATTATCTAGAAGCTACGCTAAGATGTATCCTCGCGGACAGAAAATACGTAATAGCTACCAAAGCTCCTGTAAACCATTGTGAAAATATTGGTCTGGTAGCTGCGTGGTGCGATACTTGTGAAGGCACTTTTTAGAATGTCAGTAGCACATTGTGAATCTGGTTTTTAGTCTAACCAATTTTGAGTAGGTAGATTTTCTGTTTTAGGGTTCCGTACCCAAAGGGTCAAACAGGACCCTATTACTGAGACTTCGCTGTCCGTCTGTCACCAGGCTGTATCTCAGCATAAACCGTGATAGTTCGCCAGTAGAAATTTCTACAGATTATGTATTTCTGTTGATCTTATAACAACAAATACTAAAAACAGAATAAAAAAAAACATTTAAGGTGGCTCCCATACAAAAAAGGGATTTTTTTGCTCGTTTTTATGAATAGTGATACGGAACCCTTCGTGCGCGAGTCCGACTCGCACCTGGCCGGTTTTTTTATAAGTCAATGAACAAATTTACATAGCTAATTGTTACGATTGTCTGAGATTAACGCCACGCATTTCAAATAATTAGTAAAACAAGTTTGTTTAGCTCCAAATAACATTAACATGCAAATCCAGTTTATTGTAGGAATGTCTGAGCTAATCGCATTTGTTACTTGTTTATTTTTAGTTAATTTTAGTGCCGAATGCTGATTGAGTTGATGGAATTAAGCAATTTGTATGGATAACGGTGTTATTCATAGCTATTATTTAAAGGTAAAGTATTTAGTATGCAAATGAAATTTATTAATCTATCTTCTTGGTTGAGATAATACTTTCTTCACTTTTATAATTTATTTAATCGGTTCTTGATTACTCTTACTAATCTCGGATTTTCTTTATCGTCTTATTCTTATTCCTTAATTTATTATTCTTTTGGCAGACGATGGTATTATGACGTCCCAGTTATCAATATCAAAATTGCTATTTGAAGCAACTTTACAATCTTATTCCGAAGTATTTTAAAGGAAATTCGAAATCTATTGCTTCATAATTATCTTTAAAAAAATTAAACTTTTCGGTGTTGTCGGACGTAATGATAAATAACACACTGAATATTCTTGAATAGTCTGGAATTGTGTGTTAGTATGTGTGTTACATTACGCAATTCAACAAAGCAACTTGATATAGGTAAGTACGAAGAACTGTAAAATTAAATTAAAAATCGTCTGTATTTTTACTCGGCTACATTGTGTAAGATTCTTGCACAAGTTATCCACATTGTATAGTATTTAAATAAAACTGTTGTAGCGTGAGTCGGACGCTGCAGTGGCGATACTTTCAGTAGATACCAACGACCACTGTGCAGACTTCTGTGCCATAGACATGACGCTCTTACGTATCGGGGGTGAGTATTTAACTAAGAAGGTACGTGAAAAAAGAGTGAAACGATTTGTGGGACTGTCTCCTGACATTTTGACCTTCACAAAGTGCTGATTGCGAGCGAGGAATTCAGGTCATTTATTTCCTGATGAAGCTTAAAAATGTGCGTATTTATTTAAGATTATAGTCTTATAAATAAAAAGCAAATTACTGCAAATTGTAACTGTTTAGTATAACTTTCTAGACAATATTTTTAATTAGCTAGTAGATATAAGTAATAGAACTGCAATGGATAACCAGGAACTTCAAATCGAAAGATAAAATTCAATTCAAATTTCACACAATAGATGGCAATACCGTCATTAAAATTTCTCCCAACTTCTTATATTGATATCAGAATGACCTGTCTGTACCTTTCTTAAATCTGTGTGGTCACCAGTTATCAGCCTGCGAGCATCAGGTCACAAGTCCTGGGGCACAGCATTAAGATGGCGATAAGGCGCTGACCGACTGAACGCCAGTGCTCAACTGTTCAGCCGTTCAGTTGGATCAGCGCTTGCGAAATCATGGCGGACATTCGACGATATTGCTGTGGGTAATGGCCACTCTCGAAAGATTTGCTTGTTTTGCTGCTACTGATGTCGTGCTGAAATGTAATCAATGTGTAAGGTTGCTTTTGGTTTACTCTTGATTATTGAATTGGGTAGCATCTTTTGGTTGTTGCAGATACAAATGATTTTTTAAGTCAAATTCGTTTCCAAATCGAAATTGGTTCGAAATACCCTCCGGTATAATAATATACTAATTTTCTAAGTAAGTATTTGATGTCAATAAAAAGAAGATAAATGCGTTACTTAGTCTATCTTTCAATCAAGAGCTTTATTGTTCTTTGTCTGGAATCAAAGCAATCTCACTTTGGATGATGTCAGTTGGCATATTTGCTTAATTTATTCGTATTTTCTCACAAAATCGAAACAAGAAAACAAAATAAACTAAAGCTAATGACTATCCCAACGATCAGATAAGAATCTAAACCAAATCACACCTCGGGAAGTAGGGACACTACAGACAACTATATACATTACACAACAAAGTAAAAGATAACATCTTGTAAGTTTGTAACCGAACGCGGGAATATCTTTATCATTGGCTGTGAAAGAAGGCTCTCATTGCGAGTTGCGACAATGTCATGCTCATGATAATTGCTGTTTATACGTTGATGTTATCGGCTAGAAGACGACCGTATGTAGGGACGAGCATTCATTGGTTACTGCCGAGTTAAGAAAATGTGGAGGAAAGGAATCGTGTGTTGATGTTAAAAGGGCAGTTTAGATAGGGAATAGTATCCGATTGGAATAAAATGTTGTCTATCGGGTTAGGTGTATGTAGGTAATGTAGATATGAGGAATAATGACCTGTCCTCTTATGCATGGTTGACTACAAGATGAAAGGAGCAGCCTAAAAAATTAACAAAAGCAGATGAGGGAGGTCTGCGCAGTCAACTAATACTTTACTTGGTGACGACGGTTATAGATAGACAGATAACTCTTAATTTATACAGCAAGTTACAGAGAAAAATACGTAAATAGAACATCGAAATAAAAAGAACAATAAGCACTTAGCAGAAACAGTGATCTTTGTTGAGATGTTTTGTTCTGATGGAGGGGTAATATAGTGACTGATGCAACTTCAACCGATAACCACAGTGTGAAGCGACTTACCTCGCGTCGCGTGTCGCGTCCGCTTGCGCTCAAAATGTCGCACTCGTCAACATATTCTGTCGCCTCAAAATAATCCGATTACGTTTCTTTGAATTTCGTTATATAATTGTCGCTTTGACTCCTCACAGTCGAATGAATATTTTTACATGAGAAGATTTCTTTTGCTTTTGACTTTCAACTTATGGATATCAATGCTTTTTTGTGGAATGTGTTTCGGGAAAAAGTTGGAACGTGAATGGCAAAGTTGACGTATTCAAATGACTGATATGAAATCGTATTATGGAAATAAACTGTGCAATATATTTGTTTATGAAGACTTGAAAGAAGGTTATCAGTTGTAATTTTAAAAATAAAATGTTTCGCAAATAAAGTAATAAGCACTAATTGGGCTAGTATCGTTATCTAGTAATTGTTTTTATCTGCACTCAGTTAAAATACTCTGTTTGAAATTTAACGGAGTACGTATTTGAATTTCGAAGATTAAAATACCTACGCTTAAAATACCAATGTTCATAACATCGAAAATTTAAATATCGATTGTATCAAAATGTCGAAAATTGTTATACCTACGCTTGTAACGTCGAAGATTGAAATGTCGAGTTATTAAAATTTCGAATGATTCATAATATCGAATGACATTATGCCTAAGTTCAAAATATCAACATTTAATACATCTAAGTTCATAATATCTACGTTAAAAATACCTAATAGTTATGTTTTCGATTATTCAATAAAGGAAGAAGAAGGATTCTTTTTTTAATATTTTGTATTATTGTCACTGATTATATTGTACATTTGCGTGGAAATGTATTTTGGGTTTTTATTATGTAAACATAATTAAAGTAGAGGTTGTTTTTTTATGTAACCCACCTAGTAACTGATTACCATCTAGCAAACAAGCATGCAGCAATCATGCAACATGCAAGCAAGCATGGTTTCTGTCACGGCTCCGGCGCTGCAGGGCTCCGGCAGTCCCACGCGAGCTTAACGTCGCAGATGGTCTAAACGCTCACCACCGGGTGTTAAAACCACCTGCTCCTCAGCTCGCGGGCTGCCTCGCCCCTCCGCGCCTACGTGATTCTAAATTACACTCTAGGGGTAGGGCAAACAAGAAGTGTAGTCGGTTTTGCAGCGATACGTTTCTGTCACTAACTTTAGTAGCACAACATATTATTGACTTTCAAGAAAATATTTTAATTTAAAGGCCTGCTTTATATGCTTGTAGGTACACTGGACACTCGATTTTCATGGGCATAAAATAGGTCGAAATTGTTCCAAAACCGAATTGGGACACCCCGAATTTACGTAGTCTTTTGGCTGTTACCCCTAGAGTGTATATAAAAATCCGGAGGCGCGGAGGGGAGGCAACCCCCGCCCGCTGTAACAAAGCATAGTCACCCGTGGGAGCCTTAGCGGCTGAGGCCAAAGCTGCGGAGGTGAACATGGGTGCCTATCCTTTGTTACGCAAGGGTGAAGGGGTTGCACTTCCCGTAGCGCCGGAGACGTTGCAGAAGCAACCTTTTTCCACTCATACTACTTATATAAAAAATTTGTTCGATATTTTAACTTATACGTATTTTTTAATGAATGTATTAAATGTTGAAAATTAACCCTTTTTACACGTAGGTATATTAATTTTCGATGTTCAAATAATATATGTATCCATCGATATTTTGGACGTTCGATAGTTTGTACTTCGGTATTTAGGACATTCGATAATCTGTATTTCGATATTTGGATCTTTCGATGTAGCTTTTGTAGATTTTTAGATTTTAGATATATTGGACGTAGGTTATTTAACCATTCGATAATATGAACTTTCGTTATTTTAATTTTCGGTGTTTTGAACATCGATATTTTAACAGTAGGTATTTTAATCTTCGATATTCAAATACGTACCCATTAAACGATTTTGTTAAAGGATTGCTCCAAGTATTTTCAAATTACAATAAAATCCCCATCATTTAGCAACCCTACAGCTAGACTAAAGAATAACCCCGCACATGTATTCACCTCGTTATCGATTTAATAACGATACAAGTCACTCGATTCTAATCTCGATACATAATCGGATTTGTGGATATTGTCAGCGAGATGTGATTCGTACCGAGTCGCCATTGTCGTGACTCGAGGCTTAAGTAACGTTCACATTTATTGAAATGTTGAGCTGACGAATCCTTGTTACATAAAGCATTTTATGAACTGTAAATCTTATGTAGTAAGTAAGAAACGTTAAAAATTTTCCCTTTTAATTTCAAAAGTTCGGAGTTTAAGTTGGTTCCAAGCTTAATCCTAATCTCTTCGAGACGAATTTATTTTTAGATTCTGATTATTTTTTTCAGTTTCAACTCTGTTTCTTTAATAACTGTTCTGAAAGGGCTCGATTGATTTTATTCCTTTTCACATTTTATTCCATTAGGGATTCAATTGTTAAGAATATCTTACTTCAAGACTTCAGGAAGGTAGGTAAGAAGTATCCTGAAACAAAGAAACCTTCATATTGCGGATGAATCGAAGTGCGGATGTTTTATTTCAGATCTTTTGTGTTTATGAGTCATACAGGATATTACTTCCTCATAAAAATGAGCAATAAAGAAAATCCAGGGTGTTTTCGAGAAGGCAGCGAGTGGCCTTATTTCGGAGCAGCTTTTGAAGTCCGGTTGGAGTCCGGCCAGGGCGCATTTTAGCCGACAATTCGACGCCATTTTGTGTTATTTCGCCATTTTGTGTTTTATAAATGTCGCCAGCCATTTTGTGATAATGTTTTAATTTACGATTTGAAAATGTGAACAGAACCTACAATAAAATGAATTTATTGGTGTGTAAATGGTGTGTAACCATGAGATATATGGATTTGGATTGAATTGGGTCGAATGTTTCACATTTACCTGTAGGTATTAATAGTGACTTAGTAGTGATCAATGCTCGTGCGTTCTCTGTACAAGACGACGCTTTTGCCCTGCAGTGGCTTGCGTGTAAAAAACAGTTATCCTGGTCAGTCAGCCGCATCACCTATTTCTGCAAAAGCTATTCCTGTCGTTATAAAATTGTCAGTGAATATACGAAAGGCTTTTGAATAAACTGCAAAGCTAGTTCATTCCATAGATAAAATAAAACTAAGCTGAAGCAACTAAACACCACGAATTCGAATATATTTAGTAACTACGGTATATTTAGGGCAGCATTCCTGTCAGTAACACATCAGTATATCAAGTTACACGCATTACCGCTGAACCGAACACTGTTGTCAGTACATGTGGCTGCTTTACTTATTTATAGAAAATACCCCAGAGGAACTTTTTAACTGCCACAATAGTGACTGGATTTGATTTCGTATTTTATAGCTCTGTCCTTAGTAAATTACTGATGTGTGGTTTCTGCAACGCATAAGTCCAATGTTCCGTTGGATTGTCTGTATCTAAAGTCGAAGTCAAACCATTTACTTGCTTCAATTAGGCCATTTTGAATTTCGAAAAACAATCTTTTAAACTTCAATGTTTTGTTTTGTTTTGGGCTAGTCCTTTTTTTTCCATTAACCCATAGTTGATTTCATGCTTGGATACTTGAAATATCAATGATAGGAAATAGAACAATTGAAGTAAGTATGTGTCTCATACAAAATTCATTTATATCATGTTCACCGAACCAATTATTATTTCACCTATTTCCACACATGGCACCTACGGATTAATAGTAGCTACTAGTGTTGGGACGTTTATTTTTTATGATATCATTATGAAATGCTTACCTTGTTTTGCAAAAAAACTGGGTTTGTCCAGTTTGATTTTCACCAACTGGACACACGTATGTCCAGTCTTTCGTGTCGAGTTGGTGACTAATCCAATGATCTACACAAAGGAAATAGAATTTATTTTACGCTCATTCGCGTAGTTTCGCATGGAGAAGAATGGTCAAGAAACTCCATTATTCTTCGATCGTTCCTCTTTTAAAAGAGACTGTTGGACAATGCATATCGAATCTAAGTGCTTATAATAAGTCCTAACCTTAAAGCTCTTCATAATTAACATATAGTACTCGATTTGATGCATTCGTCATTTAGGATCCTTTTTCACGTGTTGGCTAAGAGCCCATTTCAGCAAGACTTCAGAAGAGGCATGATTAGTGATTCCTTAGATACGTACTATTAGCGTTAGTTAGTTTTTAGTAGGAGGAATACACATTGCGACACAATCCTCATGATTATATCGATCTAGCCTTCTCCCACTGTGTTGGGGTCGGCTTTTAGTCTAACCGGATGCAGTTAAATGCCAGTATTTTAATGCCTGTCTATCTCCGCAATCCAGCTACTGGGTAATAAAATACTCCCTACCTCCATAGTTTATTCTACAAAAAAAAAACTACATGGCTTATTTACCAGAATGACAGTTAACATTCACGTTTAAAACTGCACCTCAATGTTATCCAACTTGTCTACGAAAGTTAGCAACTCGGAGGTGCAGCACAACAAACTGAAAGTTTTCGACAGCACGAGTAACAGTTTAACTGCACTCGTACGGAGGTATGGAGGCACTCCTACGGTGCCACTTATAACAGTTATCACAGTATTAGTGGAGGATCGGTTACCTACGCTAACTTTGACAAGTATTGTTAATAGAACTTTGGAGATGCAGTTAAGATGGAAGTTAATCGCCTTACTTGAAGATTTTACGTTTGTAATGGTGCTTTTAATGTGGCACGTGAAAAGTAGTAATTGAATTATAGTTATAATTTTGGTTGTGAATCGTTTATTAATTATATTTTATCTCGTTATAACTTTATAACAAATATTTAAATTATGTACCTACTTGTATTTACGAAAAGGATATTTTAGGCCCTTTAGCTCTTCAGAAAACAATATTGAAGATGGAGAACCTAAAATTTGATCCAATTATTCTAAAAGATATTTCTTCTCAGTAAACAGCTTCCTGAAATTCTCTTCAACTTCAATAGACTTGCTCGAAAGATACAATTATCTTTTGTGTCTGAAATGTATGAAGGGCGAGTCTAAAACTATTACAGAAATAAATCAATGCCTTGGAAATATTATTTGGGTCAGAAAGTCAACACTGCAAAGTAAAAGGTGTTTCAAAACTGTTAGAATGTTCGGCACATTGAGTAGTGTTTCTATTTTAGTTAGTTTTGACTTACTCTACTATGTATTAGTCATGATTTTCATTCGGATGAGTAGTTTCACGCTAAAGAAAGAATCGGCCACGTCATTTGGTCCTATGGACGATATTAGAAGTAAAGTGACTAAAGTTTATGAGAGATGAGATGTTGTTACATTGGCAGCCTTTCGCCAGAGGACACTGTTAAGCTCCTAACCTCTAAATCTTCACGATAATGCCCAGGTTGCGTCCGGTTTACCGGTCTCCTGTTACGGTTTAGTTAAATGCAGATGCTATGTTTTGTGCACATACTTTATAGGTGCACTATATTTTACCCTCTAGGGCTCCTACTCGTCGTTTAATTTTGATGAGAGCTTTAGCTAATAAGTTATCCCTACAAATATTATAAATGTGTATGTAAGTTTGTTTGTTACGCTTTCACGCGAAAACTACTCAACCGATCATCATTGATACCGTTCCTTTATAAGAAATACTATAAAATCGCCATTGTTCCATTTTTATTAAATGCTTTTGCATTGTTGATTGGCGTTTTAATATCAGGTTTGCATGTTATTTTTTATAAATTTTTGACATAATAGAATGTATAAAACTAAGAGAAAGAGCCATTTGTAGTAAGAAAACCCTTAAGCAAAAACACATGTCATTGGATTGGAACGTAATCGGAAAAAAGTTGTGTTTTGTAATTGCACGATTACTTAATTTTAGTAAATTGAAAATATTTATAACTTTTGATTCCCGAGTCCTAAAAATTCAATATTTTAAAAATAAATATCTCATAAAACTGTAGTTATAATTATTTTATATTTACACTGGAACGGAGTTTGGTTAATTTTTAGATTCTTTGGGTCCATTTTCGCCAGCCTCCTTTGTACACATATTCTTGGGGGTATTAGAAGTAACATAGGCTATATATGATCACGCTACGGCCAATAGGAGCGGAGCAGCAATGAAAAATGTTGCGAAAACGGGGAAAATGTGACGCAGACGAAGTTGCGCGGGACAGCTACTATTATAAATGCGAAAGTTTGGATGAATGGATGGATGTTACACAATCACGCCAGAACGGTTGCACGGATCTGGATGAAAAGCACAGAGATATAAGATTATAGTCTGTAATTAGCACTTGGGCTTCTTTTTTTTCCTCACACATTCACATCAATATTTCAACGCAAACGAAGATGCGGGCAAGAGCTAGTTATAATAATAATGTCGAATGGAGAAGCTAAGCTAGTCAAACGGATACCTACATACAGTGCGCAAACTACATTTAAAATACTCTAATCACAATATACAGTTACCGATGCTCGGTTCCATTATTCTTTAAATCCCAAATCAACCAAAAACAGCAGATAAATAGCTTGAAATTAAGCTGAAAAACGAGGCGTTCCCGACACTTTTCAGTGGCATTGTAAATGTTCAGTAATTAACGCGTGAAACACGACGCTTCAGCCGGAAGCGTCGCGTCGCTAACCTGAAGCGGCTGCTTTACTTTATTTTAACGTTTCCGAGATAATGTAGGAAAAGTTTGAGAAATTATGGTGTTAGGTGACTGTACGACTGTTGTTATAGAACTTAACTAAACATCTATTTTTGGATAAGTCTCTTTTATAGATTTTTAAATGTCCGTTCATTCTTACTTTGGGTTTCCCCTTCTCTTATCCCTATTTAATACATATTGTACTTGTACGACGTTTCAATTATTTTTTTCCCATTACAGTTCGAGCTAATTATTATGAAGATCACTACACACGTACCAAACAAATCGGTGATTATATTTCCAAATAACTTAATTATCTGCAACTATCATAAATCCTAATTCTGCTGAACTCCACACACTCGTGCGGGGTGAATATATCGAGTTAATGCGAGGTGACCCGCAGTGATTGAGTAACGGCCCTCGGTCTAGCGTTATTGTTATTAATTACATATTTATTGGATGTTGCTTGAGATAGGGTGCGGGCAGAGCATGAGCGGGAGCGGGGAGCAATTGTGGAACTCTGAACATGTATTTTTTTTTAAATAGGCGTTTTTTATGTTCTGAATTGTTAAATACTTCCATGTTCCCTGTACTATTGAATGCGTTCGTCAAAACAATGTCTTGAGTGCGTTACATTGAATCCTAAGCCGTAATTTTTACATTATAAAAAATTGTGTATTCCCTACAATAATTAAATAGTTTGATGTACAGAA
Organism: Cerastis leucographa; assembly: GCA_963082945.1. NCBI lineage: Eukaryota > Metazoa > Arthropoda > Insecta > Lepidoptera > Noctuidae > Cerastis > Cerastis leucographa. The sequence goes on from OY720359.1 coordinate 20,110,953, forward strand.
TACTTGGTTCAGGGCTTCATGAAGGATCCGTTTAACCTGGTATATTCGACTATTCCCTTTTTTTCGGCCCGCTTCAATGAGAAACGGACTTTGCAAGCTAAATCAAACAGTCCTACAGGGTTTTTAATTGGCGTGGTCACCTACTGGTCTGGGCCCAACTCAGAAGGGGGAGTTACAGGCTTCGTATCCCAACTTCTATCGACGAACGGTTAAGCTTACGCTTCTAATTATTGCACGATCTCTTTATTTTCTTGTCTATTATCAAACTCGCTATGGGCTATCACAATGATCCACCCTAATCAAGAATTGATATAAATAACATTTTGACAAGGTTGGTGAGTGTGGCAGTCAGGCAGTGTGTATTGTAGCGGTTGTAAGTCGCACCGGACACTGCGCCCGCGCCGCTCGACGTCAGCGATCATGATTGGTCAATGTTTAATTGATTTATTACTTACTGTGTTTAAATGGGAGAGTGACTAAATATTTGTATGGTTATTGCAGTAAAATTATCATTGTTTGATGGAACGATTGAGGTTAGAGCTTTATCCTACGTATACTTTGAAACATATTAAATGAAGTGATTATCTTCTGGATGGTGTGTTCGGTCAATGCATATACCAAGTAAACACCACATTGACCAATACTTACACTGAGATCCACCAAAGTTTCATAAATGCCATGTCATAGAATCAGAATCTTTCAAAGCTAAATAAATCTCACGCTGGCAATCACACAAATAAAAACACAATGCCACAAAGAAATATTGTCATCATATTTATACGAAGAATGTCAACGAACAATAAATAACCAAGAAAAAGGGAAAAGAAAGAGAATTCGTCCAACACAAGCGAATCCAGCTCGTGTGTATGTATGTGGCAGTGATTCCTATGAAAATGTCCCATAACAGGCTTCATGGAAACCCTGAGTCCCGCACAATGAGGAAATATATCACGATGCATTGTTCACATGCGGTATGCGTGGATTGTGTGTGAAGGTACACTGAAAAAGTGAAAGGAGAAGGTTCACTAGCTGTTAGAAGTAGGTGGTATGCAGGCTGCTTCTTCACAATAGGGGATCGGACTGGGTAAAGAAAACGACATCCCATTTTGTCCGTCAGACAGGTAATACAAAAATATTAGACACGTATTTTTTGTTTTATCAAAAAATTACATAATTAAAACTCATTAAAGCTGGGGAGTGGGGGCTCACTACGTCACAAGTAGGTATAAAACTTACCTACATGTGACGTCATGCGCCATTTCAACTTAATATATCTCCGTAATTTTATGACCACGCCAAAAAAGAAAAAATACGTGTCCAATACTTTTCAATGAACTACTCGACGGACAAAGAAAAAAAAAATGGATTATCCCCTATTGAGTCTAATAAAGTTGGCTATGAATTGAGCGCTCTGATAGCAGATATAAGGAGCAAGGAATAAGTTTCATGCATTTTACGATTTGTTTTAAGACTTTGCCCAATACTAGGATTGTTTCCTGTATCGTGGGTGCGTTTACAAATCTGTAAACATACATACATAAACAGCTAGACTAGCAATAACTACCTGTAGTGAAGTTCGTACAAATATTTGGTCCGTGCGGTGATCGAACCCGCGACAATCGCTCAGCTGTGTCCACAGATCCAATCAGCTACTTAATTTACCGCGAACAAGAGTTGATTGACGTTTGATTTAAAAGAACAATATTTTTCCAAATTCTGTACTTACTAAACAAAGTAACTGTTGCTTTTAGTTTTTTTTTTGTTATGAAGTGAAACTTCTTTTCCTTTTCTTATTCATGCCAGTAAGCATGACGTGAAGTGTGACGTCATAAGATGGGAAATTCGGCGACGATTTAAGATTTAAGATGTCGTGAAACTCAAGATGAGGTGTTCACAAGGAATTGTGGACGCTTACTGTTCATATGAGAACGTTTGGAGGAGCTTTACGTTTATACTGGCTGTAGAATGAGGGGGAAATTGAATTTGTATGTAATAGAATGAACCAAGTAGAATAAAGGGGCAAGGGCAAGACATATTGACATGGCAGTAATAGAACAAAGGAATATTGCACAAATGTACCATTGGTGTGAGGGCTTCGTGCGAGCACATCCTTTAGGGTTTATTGTTGGTAGCCCCGGTGGTTCCCGTGTTTGTATTGAAGCACCTGTGACCACCTAATCTCATCATCATCATCAGCCTATAATATTCCCACTGCTGGGACACAGGCCTCCTCTCTATGAGACGGAGTGGGCTGATCCACCACGCGGGCTCAGTGCGGGTTGGTAGATGTCACATGTCTTCGAATTTTTAGTTCTGGGACATGCCGGTTTCCTCACGATGTTTTCCTTCACCGTTTTTGAGGGCGGTGATGAAATAAATTACACAAAGTAATGCGCCTGCCTGGGTTCGAGCCCACGGCTTACTGCTCGTAAGTCGGGGCTGCCACCACTGGACCACCTAATCTATATAGAATAATTATGTGTTATTGGGCTTTTCCATCAGGAATCTATTAGTAGCAGCCACGGAGTCTAGATTTGTGCTCGGTTGATGGCAATAGGCTTTAACCCTATTGCATGGGACTTAATCACAACTGGCGAAATGTGGGTGTACCATTAGGTATACCTCTGCCTAACCCTTTGGAGATTCCAGGCGTGATGTTTTGTGATTTTATGGTTAGAAATTTTATGGTTAGAAATTTTATGGTTAGAAATTTTATGGTTAGAAATTTTATGGTTAGAAATTTTATGGTTAGAAATTTAAGCCGATTAAAGTACTTGTTAGAGAGCAGCGGTGGCCCAGTGGTGGCAGCCCCGACTTACGAGCAGTAAGCCGTGGGTTCGAACCCAGGCAGGCGCATTACTTTGTGTAATTTATTTAATCACCGCTGCTCTCAAAACGGTGAAGGAAAACATCGTGAGGAAACCGGCATGTCCTAGAACCAAAAATTCGAAGACATGTGACATCTGCCAACCCACACTTGGCCCGCGTGGTGGGTTACAGCCCATTCCCTCTCATAGGAGAGGAGGCCTGTGTCCCAGCAGTGGGAACATTATAGGCTAATGATGATGATGAAAGTACTTGTTGGAGTTTTACTTTTATTTCCTTAGGTTAATCAACGTCTTACGTCAAACATCAAAATCTTAAAACTTTAACGTATCCTTATTTATTTTACCTAAAGTTCCCAGGTAATAGTACCTCTGATGCATACACATGGTACCCTATAAACATATCTTAACTATTCATCAACATTACTTGTAAAAGCTTCAGAAGGAAATAGTCAGGTTCTTAGCCATACACAGCTGTTTTAATTAAGTAGTTTTTCCTATTAGCTACGTCGTTGGCCAACACCAGCTAATACATAGGTGTTGGTACTAAGTATCTAATTATCTAATTCCTGTTCGGAAGAGATGGTGCGAAAGATATACATTTAGGTCGTAACCTAGAATAGTAACATCTGGAAGGAACTTCTGCGCAACAATATATACGTACAGGAAAACTTGCAAAAACGGTAGTGTTTGTGGCCACGTTGGTCTAGTGGTCGCAAACGCATGGTTCTGGGTTCGATTTTAAGTTTGGGCAAAGTGTTGCAGGTAACTTAAATTACAACAGGAATTCCTCAGTGGCGCCTGGATTCAAACTTGTACCCTGTTGGTAACAATATACCTGGCTCCTTATAACATGGGGATTAAACATCTACCTACACGGTGTAAATCACCTAATCACGAAGCGGTCAACCAAGCATTTTGTACATGAAACCAAGTAACTTTACGCAAAAATTATTGCTGGGAAACGACTTTTTTTTGGGGGTGTAAAATCGTGTTTTGTGGAAGAACTCAATGTAAGGCACTCAAAACATTGTGCTGATGGACGGATTGAATAGTGCGGGGGTCGTGGAGGTGTTTAAAGTAAAAATCTTACAATAAAAACTTGTATTTAAAAAAATACTTGTCAAAAAGTTGGAACTTTGACCCCTAATATCTCCGTAACTAGAAGGTTCCCAGGTATGGTGTAGACCAAAAAAATGATCGCAATGACAGGGAGAACCAGTGCCTTTCGGCTTCGTTAAGAGGTGTTTTACACCCTTTATACAAATATTATAAAGCTGAAGAGTTTGTTTGTTTGTTTGCTTGAACGCGCTAATCTCAGGAACTACTGGTCCGATTTGAAATTCTTTCAGTGTTAGATAGCCCATTTATCGAGGAAGGCTATAGGCTATATATAATCACGCTACAACCAAAAGGAGCGGAGAGAAAATGTTGCGAAAACGGGGAAATGTGACGCAGACGAAGTTGCGCGGAGCAGCTAGTATTTGATAAAATGGGTGTGTATTCAAAACGGGTGTGTATTAAATGGGTGTGGGTTCACTATCATCCAACCCTTTGGGTTGTGTTATAATGACGGTCAAGCGTGGACGGCCAAGCGTGGTGTTATAATGACTATCGGTATGAAACCGAACAATAATTAATCATAGTCAATGTTCTCTTTAATAATTTTCAGTTACACTGTCGCCATGCACCTTCCAGGTCTTATACCTCTAAAGACAGTAATTAAGATTCTACGGCGCATGCGCGGTGTCGCCTCACCTAGTACGGGGAACCTGCGCAGGCGACGCGGCGTCGACCACGCGTCCTCAGGGCTGGCAAGGAAACTTAATTAATACCAGCAATTGATTAGTCAGCACGTTCGATATAGAGTAATTGGAATTGATGGGGAGTAATTAGCAGTTTATATGCGAGTTTCACATCCTTATTTCCGAATAGGATGTGTGTAAATGAGTATTGTGTAGGCAGGTCAATTATTAAAATTGTGTATGTTGCTAGGAATAAATGTGAATTATATGCTTTAAACGACGTCTTTGTTTTACGACTACATTTCAGTTGGCAACCTGTGGGACGCATATGTTGACATCATCGAGCCTCTGCGACAGGATTTACGGTAAAATGCTGTGGTGCCATAATCAGGCTAACTATTTTGCTACTACCATGGCGGTTCTTGTCGGTTCTTTTCCATAGGAAACGACAAACGCGAACCGTGCACCTACGTTTTGGACGTCTTATTAAATTCTATAATCATGATTATGATTTTACTTTAACAATTTGTATAGTACGGTAAATATGGATCTTAGTGTAGCAATGGGAGTTTTCGAGGGTTATTCGTTAATTTATATAGGACTAGCTGTCCAGCGCAACTTCGTCTGCGTCACATTTTCCCCGTTTTCACAACATTTTTCATTGCTGCTCCGCTCCTATTGGACGTAGCGTGATGATATATAGCTGATATATGATATATCCTTCCTCGATAAATGGGCTATCGAACATTGTAAGATTTTTTAAAAATCTGATCAGTTGTTCCTGAGATTAGCGCGTTCAAGCAAACAAACAAACTCTTCAGCATTATAATATTAACTATAGATATAACACCCCTCTTTTTTGGTCGGGGGTTAAAAATAGTGATAGTTATAATGTACACTTTAAAGCTACAGCCCTTTAAAATTCTGTGGAAGCTGCGCGACTTCTCAGGAAAAACCCGTATCATATTGTGTCTCACGTACCGCGTCTCAGTACATACGACACCTTGCATCTTGTTAGGTTTTTTTTTTTTTTATTCAAGAAAAAGGGCTTTGTCGCACATGCGATTATGCCGCCCTGGTTAGTTTAACACATTTTAACTAAAAATACATTATACTTTAGCTAAATCTTAGCATAGCTAGTCGGTAAAGTGTTCTAGCTGCGTCAGAAAGTGGCGCAGCCAGAACACTGTTGCAATAACCTATTTCCTGAATCCTAAAATCTAATCTATATTTAAATTCTTCGTTGCGGACACATTCAGTCAATATGTGATAAATATCATCAACGGCATTATAACTTGTTAGGTTGAATCACGTTCGTCTGTCTATGTGACTCACAGCTTCTGCTAAATACTGCCCATGAATGGGGCATCTGAGAGCAGTGAGGTTGTTGGAACCTAAAAAGGTAAAAGTTCGACGAATATATTTTTTACATGGTTAGTCTAAATGATTTTTGTAAACCTAAATGATTGCTCCTATAGATTGACGTGAGGGAATAATGCCATATGCATGCTTGGCTAACGGAGTTGAGATGCTTTTTTATGTGCTCTTGATATACGACTTACCTCTTAACAAGAAATGTGGAAGAACTCCTGTGATGACGAGTAATAGAGAAGTATGGAAGAAGAAGACATGCTGCGCCGACCACAAATGAATTGGGATAAGTGACGGAGAATGATGATGGTGAAGAAATGTGTTAATCCAATCAATAAAATTTACGAGAAGACCTTGTGAAACAAGAGAAAGTCGTTCAAGAGACAGCTCTGCTCTCTACTTATGTGAGATGGAAAATAATGGACATAGAAACCGTTGAAGAAATACTTTTTAGAAGAACTTATAATCTGTTCATCAGCGGTCTCTATCTGGTAACAACCAATGAAAATACAAAAAAAAGCTAATTAAATCAAAGCAACAGTCCTTAGTAGACTCCTCACGTACGTAGGCTTGCAGTTTGCATTGAAACACCCACATTACCGCACTAATAGTACATTATAACTGAGACGATGGCGAACCAAGCCGGGGCACGGAGCATAGCTAGCATATCTCCATTAATTCAACATGGCGTCAGTTTAAATATAGTCCAAATGAATTATTTAGCAAAACTATAAAAAATAACGATGTGTAAGTACTGGCAGCCAGAAAGTAAGTAATGATTATTTATAGTTTAACACATGTTTTATTAATGTTCATTATAATATTAATTGTTTAAAAACATGTCGCAAAGCATTAATTAAAAAAATACAGAAATATTTCATAACTTTGCCTGTTGTCTGTACCTTGGTGATATAGGTACTTCATTATCATAATTGCTCAGTTTTTGCTGCTTACCCCTTTTATAGGTGTTGGTGCTATGTCTCTGTGGAAACTTATGTAAATGTGGAGCTGTCAACCATCAGCTTCGTGTTGTGGAGACAGGTGATATTTATTTATCATGAAATGAAGGATCGCAGTCCGTTTTTATTTTTTTTTAGAATTCGGATTATTCAGCTCAATATTTTGAATAAGTAATTGTAGTTATTTTTCTGCGCGTCCTGTTGTCTGCACTGAAAACTGAAACTGATGGACGGTCCCTTCGATCAATTATTGATCGATGGACGGTCCTGAAGGCGTCCATTTTTTTCAAATTCTTGGTTGATTTAATTTAGATTGCCATCGATACGCTTCGTAAAAGTTAGTGTTCGTTCATCTTACTTAATATTTTGTTAGAAGACTCTCAACACTAAACCGACCGACCAAGTAACATGGGACAAGGACAGTAAGATGATGATGACTCTCAACACCAGGTCGTGCGCTTGCCTACGTAACATGTAGGTATATCGTCCTATCAACTAGACAAACTTGGCTCCATGTCATTATTAATTAAGTATCAAAAAGCATCCCATGGTTACTGTCTTATCCTTGCAAATTCTAAGGACTAAATATTTTCACGTTTAATTCCTAGATCAACAAACGTATAAGATAACCTCAGTTTCCAAATCCCAAGAATATAATCTCGTAAAACGGTTCTATTTAATTGTATGCAGAAGGCAATTCACGATATAATGTTATCCGTCTTAAAATATGTACTATGAAGCGGAGTGATAAGGGTTCGCGGAAATCTGCGCGGGCGCCGGTGACGGGTGCGCGCGATAACCTCTGACAGCGACCATTGCGGCTTGCAACCTAGTAACTTTACAAAAGAAGGATGTTTGTGGACAGCGGGGATAGAATATATTGAGGTTGAAATTGAGATAATATCTAGTAAATCAAATGCTTGCTAACTTATGATTGTTTTGTTATGACATCTGAATGAAGCCTAAAAATGTACTTTAGCGCTAAGCGTCGTTTCCCATGAATTTAGGGGACTCCTAATGTTAGTGAAAACGGGCATGCGCAACGGGCTAGCAATTTGCACAAAACAAATGCTGAATCATGAAATGGAAATTCACTTGACATAAAACAGCCTTTAACTTAATATTATAATCAGCATAAAAGGAAAGATGATTGAATCTAATATGATTTAAGTACTATTACTACCTGTTTAAGGAGAATGGTACGGATTATCCCGTAATAGCCTTCTGGCGACCAAAATACGGTACTAAGTTAGCATTCCACAGATTTAAGTTTGGTTTCAAAGAAGAGATACTCTCTTTAACTAGAATTACATTAAACCTTGATGGAAGATAAAATTCTGGAATTAATTCCAAGGAATCTACTAATAGTTAAAACTCTGATCAAACAAATATCTTTGAAATGGCTGAACGTTACAAAACAAAAAGTTAAGACGATAATATTTCAACAGATTTCGTAGAATTTCAAATAGGCTGAATTCATTAAAAGTTAGCTGAAGTTTTTACATTTTAATAACACTGGCTGAAGCTTGTGTTGTACCTAAGTAATTTATTCCTAGATTAGGGATTTAGAAGCTGTTACCTCTCTTTATAAGAATTATAAAGGTCTAACCAAACTGAAGCGAATCCCGCGCGGGATGCAGGTCTTGCGGGAAGGTATGTAGTACATCGCTGGCACCGATTTTGAAACTAACTTGTATGGACCACGGACGTGTTGAAAAAAGCGATTTTATCTAAGCCGTAGAGCTGATCTGTACCTCAGGACCTTTCTACTTCAGACACTTTTCTTTGAATAAGATTGTGCATACGTGAACCAGCGCTTGTAACTCTTGATGTCGAGTAAATAAAGATTTATGATTATGATAAGTAGTGAAGGTTATAATATGAACGGTATTTGGGATTCAATAAACAAGATGAAACAACGTAATTATTGAACGGCATCTGAGGATATTTCATAATTTTTGTAAACGTCTAGTGCTAAACATAAGCCTTGCTGCAACATCAAGCAGTTTTCAAAGAATCCTACATTACGAGTTGAAGAAGCCTGCTGAATATCTGAACAGAAACATAAACTGGGCCCATTTCTGCTAAGCATCTTTCTCACCGCATACAACAATATTATTAGACAAGCCTACATATTTTATTTTTTCCGTATCCGTGCTAGTCATCGCGTTGTCATTCGTATGTTTCGAAGACGTCGCCGTCGCAGGCGCAGCGCTGACACGTTTAGTGGCTCACAAGCAGTTTGTACCGCATGGCTTAGGCATTTTTTTGGGATTACTGGTACGACTATGTCACGGCCTATTTCTGCTGTAAGCTAACTATTTTTTACTTTTTTTCATGTTTTACCAAAGACTTTACAAAAGCGCATGTAGTGGAACACCAGGTTCCAAATGTACTGAGGTGTCCAAGGTGACATTTTGGTTTGAAATAACGTTTACCATTTTTTTAAAGATGGAAGACAGCTGATTTATGAGAATTCTCACATTCAAAAAAAGGATGGCTTTGTTTGCGTATGTTGGCTTTATCATACTTAAGTAGTATTCTTGCTAAACAGACAAATTCGGTTTCGGTTAACTCGAATTCGGCCATAACTTTCAGTACATCCCAAACATATCTGTATTTTACTGATTCCCGTATCCGCAGTAGTGATCGCGCTGTCTCCTGTACACTACACGAGGCAGTGTTGACACGTTTAGTTGCGCGAGAGCATTACAATTTGTAGCGCATGCGTTATTGCGCCCGCGCCGCGCGACGACGGATTTATCGTGGGACATTGTTTCCACGTATGGTGATCACATGTGTACTGCGTTCATAAGATTTGTTAAGAGAGAGTTTTCTGTATTCTGAAAATGGTCCTTTTTAATAGATATGACAGTTTTATATTTGTTTTATTTTTTTTCTAATGGAATGTAATACTCGTATTTCTGTCAAAACTTTTGACTGACGAATGGTTGGGGTTTTTGTAGGATTTCAAGATGTTTCTTCGTGAGATTAAATGGGTAGACAGACTGCCTAGTACCTAATGATAATAATACCCGCCTATTACTGTACTACTGCTGGGCACAGGCCTCTTCTCATACCGATCATCATCCTTCAAACAGTCCATCCATCGTTTTTTGGTCTTGGTCTACTCTTATACCTAATATTACTCATCCGCATTCATACTCGTAACTTTCTTAACGACATTTTTCTCATTCTTCCGCATCACATGCCCATACCGCGAAAACCGATTACCACACATCTTGAGACCAAACGACATGATTGCGCGGATGAGTCTCGATACGTATTTTATTGTCAACCCATCCACGGACCGACCTCGGCAAGCGTACCTTAAGCTTCTACCGAACATTGCGGCTGGTATTATTTAGCCACGAGCCCCTACATCTCTTATCACAGTTATCACAGTCAGATTCTAAATTAATTGCATTTAGTTTTTTTTTTATCTAATAGAAGAGTTACCTATGACGTGTTTGACCGTACATCTATAACTCAAAATCGATTATATTTCATGTTTTTCTTAAATAACCTTTGTACGTCTACTTAAAAATTATCTTAGTTTATATTAGCGAATAAAAAACAAACAGTTTGTTTGATTTATTTATAATTATAGTGACCTCTTTGGAGACGTCAAGTGCTAAACACCGAGGATAAAAAAAAACAAATAAATCATGTAGATAAGTCGTGTGTTTTGTTTAATGTTGGCACATTAGTTTTATTGATATCGTAAGGTTAAGCCCCGATACAGACGCAATACTTTTATCTTCTGCGATTAGCGATTTTACAAACAAGCGTGCGGCTGCGCATCTTTCATGCTTGTCTGTAAGGCGTTAGCTTCTGATGAAAAAACAATATGACACAATTAACTAATTGCAGGTCTCTTCATAGAATCAAATGGATTTTAACTGAATCTAGCTTTGGAAGTGCCAAGAACAATAGAATACTGAAAGCAATAGCGATGACGGAAAAGTTATTAAAACATTTATTGGAACGACTTGAGCTTCCGATTGTATTTCGAATCCCGTCGAAAGCCGTTGTAGAAATACGAAACGCTTTGAAAGCAAATGCCAGTTGACGTATAAGCATGTATGTAATTTTTTTTCTGGTCATTATAGCTTAAGCCTCCAAGACCAAGCCTTTAGCTTCTTGCATCAAATCGCAATAGTTTGAAGCACCTCGTGTGCTTTGCTTTTATTGCGTCATTCTTAACGAGATGTCAGTGCGCAGGCGCGGCTTACTTACTAATGTAGATTACGTATGATGTTGATTGTTCTTATAAGAATTGTTGCCTTTTATACATGCTTAATAGTGCAGACTGAAGATCTTTAGAGCTGACAAATTGATTGAGTTTTTTCACATTTTGTTTCGGTCAGAAAAGATAAATGGTGATAAAATTGATCTTAAAACGTTTGTATTTGTTTTTTACTTAATATTATCTGTAACAAACCGAACTCAGCGTTTGTTTTTACTCTTTTTTATCAGCCTGTGTAATCAGACTTTACTTTATGATAAGTACTGACTGTAAAGCAAACCATTTCTAAGGCGAGCTAGATAAACATAAAACTGAGATAGTTTTTAACCAATTTGCATTATACAATGTAATCACAGAACATTAAACTAATTCAGTAAACCAAACATTGCAACAGTTTCAACTAAACCCACAATACTCTTCTACCAAAATCACATGGTTAATTATGTTATTTTAAGTGATCACACACACATAAAATCACGCCTGAAATCGCCGTAAAGTCAGGCTGAAGTGAAGCTAATAGTAAACCCACATATAAATGATGTTTAAGTCCCATGTAATAGGGGGCGAGCCTATTGCCATCAAACGGGCACAAAACCCAACCTACCCACCTAAGTGAAATACCTAATTAAACAAAATCTGGCATTTGAATGTACCAGCTAGTTGTCTAAATAATTATGTACAAGTTATGAGGCTGTGACGTCGTAAATAACACAAGTTAGCATCGATGTATAATTTATAGTAATTTATCGGCAATAAATAATATCTAATTAGTCGATACTTGTGGCCCGAGCTGAGTTATGTTGTTATTTGGAACCAGTTCTGTGACGAAATGTGGGTCGATGGAGAAACGCGAATACTGATTAGATGTTTGGGATTGTGTGTGGGGTAGGCAGAGAGATAAGTGAATAGCCATTCACTCTTGTGAAAATCAAGAGAAACAAGCAAGATGGTGGATTTGTAGCTTCAAGAAATATAGCGTGAATAGTAGTAGGTATAGGTGTATAGTATATAAAACTTTAAGTAAATAGACCGTCAATTGTTTATGAAATCGTAAAATAAAAACATGTTGTGGTAACAGAAGCATGCAATAAAGTAGAGCAATGATTCACAACCATGTTTGTGTAAATTAATCAGTGTTAGCAAAATATGAAGTCATCAAAGTGCATTTATTTCAGCTTCGATATTAAAACTTAAATAAAAAACAATGGCCGCCTCTACCGACTTCCTCACACTCTTGTGCACACAAATAACTTTAAATATTTTGACAGGCTGACGGTTTTATTCGCAATTGCTGTTAAAATTCAATATGGCGATGCTGATTCATGATCTCCACACACAGCTTTATTTAAAATACAAACCTTATCACAGGGATTTAAGGTCGAAGTTGCCGTGTCAGATGTGGTGTTAAGTGTAAATATAAGGTTGTGCTAATATGTTTGTCTGCAAGATAATAAATCAAGAGGTAGCCCTGCGGACTACGGATCATGTGTTAGGGCGCGCACACACTTGTTGCGAAGTTGTGTAGCATGTGTGGTACCGGTGATTATGTATTTATGTGCGACTTGTAAATAATTATGGAACAGTTAATCAACACGTGTAAATTTTGGTTGCTGGTAATTTATGCGGATGTTTTTAATGATTCACATGAAGCTTCATATTAAAGGATTTTCAAACAAGGGGGTTGGTATTTTTCGTAGTAGTTATTTTTATAGGGTGGGATATCTATACATATAAATTAAATTGAAGTATCTGTTTGTAATATTAAAATAACCGCTTTTTACTACATGCATATGAATGTATATACGATACATATACCAATTTTTTTTTTACAATTTTTGTCTGTCTTTGTGTCTGTCTGTTTGTTCCAGTTATCTCTAGAACAGCTGCACCGATTTTGACGGGACTTTCACTGGCAGATAGCTGATGTAATAAGTAGTATTTTTTGCTACTTCTATTTAAGAAAAATTCTAATTCGACGCGGACGAAGTCGGGGGCACAGCTAGTCAAACATAATTTCATTGACTCTTGCGATATTTCCGTCTACTTATCATCATCTGTTAGTTAGGGCATTATTATTTGAATAGGAAACCTCTGAATAAATAAACAGTAAACAGTCTTCGACTAATTTCAGGTCTAATTAGCTATTCTAGCCCAAATGGTGAAAGGTTGATTGGACTAAATAACTATTAGTGTAATGAATTAAATATACCTTTAAACCCAATAATAATAACATTATTAACGCAATAATAAGCTGTAGGGAATGCGTAATAGAGTCATTATTAATTATTTATTTGTCCTGTTAAACGCTGAATTGGACTAAAGGCCATTTTATAAATTATTCATGAACAGTATCAAGTAATAGTTGAAACTTTGCATATTCCGTGACTAATAAATTCCTCTAAATAGTCTAATTATTGATGTTTTTAAAGCTGTGTTAATTTGAAATGTCCTTTTAAGGAGTTTTACGATTTTATTTGTTGAAAATAATGATCACAATATAGCCTCTTCTATTAACCTTTTAGCTTTTGTTTACGTAGTGTTTTATTGTACAATCGGTACAGGAGTAATTACCTAATTATTTTATTTAACAGTCACATTAATCATTAGTTTTAGGAACGAAGTTCCTTATCGCGCGTTGCGAAAAGGGGGCTAGACGGAAAAAATTAAGACCAAAAGTTGTAACGACACTTTTTGCTATAGTTGTAAGCCGTGCAGCGTGCGCGTGTTTCTGTATGTCTCTCTCTCTCATAGAAAGCAAGCCAGTTATTTTCGTTTCGTCTTTCTATTTCGGATTCAACAGTGTGGATCAATAATAATTATATTATTAATAGTAATTATTATTATTAATTATAATTCCCTTTATTCATTTTACATCTTATTATATATATTTTTAAATATTCCTAAAAAAAAAAACAGGTAAAAAAACATTTAAATTTATTATTTTTATTTTACAATTTTTTTTTTTTTACAATTCCTTCACTAATTAATCTAAAGGAACTTCATCCCATCCGGGTGTCCCTTGACCCCTCACAAGTTTTTTTTTACTTACAACCATGGTACTTAATGGACCCTAATGCCACCCTCATTGTCGTGCCCTTATCCCAATTTATTTGGGGTCAGCGCAGCATATCTCCTTCTCGTCATCTCAGTCATCACCTTCTTTCTAGCCACATCATCTTTCACAAAGCCCACCCATTACTTCATTATTCCCCTTTTTTCTCATAGCCACAAACAATCCATTCCTTCGATCTAACTTTCATCAGCTAAAGCCTCAATCCCACTGTTAGGGCCACACCTTAACATCGCTGTCATTTGTCACGGCCCGCAGTTGTCTTAACAGCACGGTCTCGTGGATATCACGATAATATACACTGACAGTTATGTATTGCTCCGTTGAGAACGCCAGGAATCTTGGGGCTGTCAGGACTGTCCCACGAGGGAGATTATAATACTGAATGCAGAAGGTACTATATAGACTAACAGTTGAGGAGTCAAACTGGATGATTTCGGTGAACGAGCCCCTGACACAAAGCAAATCCAATCTTCATTATATCATTTTTGTTGTGTAATTATGTCTTATAGCTTTTAGTTTAACTATTTTCATGAAAACGATATTTTAATTAAAGAAACCATCAGCAAACAACCCGGAGCGACAAGAACTGGCAAACGGCGTTTTATGAAATGCTCTAATGAAATTTTGGTGAATTTTCATACTATTTTGACTGATGTATCCTAAAATTTTCATCATCATCAATAAGCTGTGATCGGAAAACCAATTGCCCGTGTCCAATATTACTATGCTTAACATACACCCATAGTCTTCGTGACGCTGACACGTCTGTATTTATATTTTGTTAGCCCAGAACTTCACTACTTCCACAGAATCGTCAGTGGCAGGGCAGAGATCACTTCGGCTATTTGCTACATGAGCCCATTATAAACTTAGAAAAGTCATTCTCAGTCCACAAGGACAGGGCTGCCCCTGTTCACTCGACACATACACCACAATCTCTCTCAGGGCGGTCCCGACGTTACCAGATTAACTAACTAGGTTAGGTTCATGTTAGGCTTGATTGCTTACCTTACATCCATCAAGATAAACTTACCTACAGAGAATTAGAATTAAAGCCCTATTTCCGTATTCAAGTGAAGTGCAACGAGGCAATCACAACAGCACGTTGGTCGTTTGTCAGGACAGGCAATGTTGCCGCGACAACACTGCCCTTGTCAAGTTTACGAGAGGTTCCGATGTACTGGTTTGCTCTGAGATATCAAACTAGATTAAACTTTTGTTAGATTGCCTTGAGAAAGGAAACTGGGCATGGTTTGTACCTTAACCACCATTTGAATATCTACTTTTTTTTTATAGTATTTGTATCTGGTAACACACTCCTTTTTTTCTTCTTCTGCTTTCGTCTATATTTATGCAAATAAATTATTCTTGATTCGCCGAACTTTGTATAAAATACAATTCTGGAAACCGGAAAATACTGAGTAGAGGTTCATCAACCAAACTTTTGTTCAATATATTAAAAAATAGTATACAGTGACGAGTAAATTAATTATTAAATCTATTTCACTTTAATAAGAACTACATAGTTGAGCTAGTACAGCAATTTAGAAGAACATAAAAACCATTACAGAAATCATCGAATTACTTCTCCCGCTCCGCCCAGAGCGGGAGAAGTAATTCGATGATTTCCCATCCGAAAAAAAAAAAATGCCTACATATTTGCCGACTTGTACTGACTAAAACCCACCCATAATGCCCAAACCCCATAATGCATAACCCCCAAATATGTAGGCCTACTACGACTTTTCTTCGAGTTTCTCTGCAGTAGTACCTACCGGCGCCAGCGGAGGCAGCTACGATCATAACATAACGTTCATACATTCGGTCAAATATATTAGACCCATACTGCGTCAAATATCTGCAGAACGAAGTACGAATCCCCTCCGAGGCTCACATTTGTCCACATTAGTCAGTTACGTCAGGAACTCGGAACTTTGCTCAGAGCATACATAACGTCTCTGTATGTAGCCATCTGCCGTATGCTGAGCAAAATAATGCGCTCATTTAACTGAGACGCTAACATATTGCAGCAATGAGTGCTTACTCTCTGTTGCTTGAGAAGTTATAAAGTTGAGGTTACTTTGTCAATGTTATGGCGCTGTGTTGTTTTTAAACCGTGTTTGTGTACGTGATTGACTCAATTTCTATAAATTACTTTCATGATAATATGTTTATTGTTGCAGGTTAGGCTGGTGTTTCGGCAAAAAATACGAAAGCTCTGGCACAAGGGATCGGCAAGGGAGCGGCTAACCATGTACTGTTCTATTTGCTGGGCGCTATGCCTCTTTAAGACGCTGCGCAAACGTGTGTCTTGTGACGCAAACAAGCTACCAATGAATATTTGATTTCTATATAACCAGTATGAAATCACTCCCTGCGCAGACGTAGGTAAATATTTTTTGTGACCAGTTGCTTCCACTTGACACATACTCGTTGCCGATCACAAAGCAGTGTCGGTAACTGAAAACTAAAAGTCGTCAGTTGAAGCCACAAGCAACATTAACAAATTTCCTTACAATTGTAGTGAGCCGCGCAAACGGACGATTTGCAATCGGTGTCCGTATCTTGTGTGCGACACAAGTCACGCATACCGAGCGGGTGTTCTTCACAGACGGAAAACAAGCAACGAATTGTACCAGAAGTAGCGACCGGCGACTGTGTCCGATCGCCGCCGCCTGACACAGCAACTACGGTTATCAGTGACCAGGAGTAGCAACCGGCGACTGTGTCTGATCGCCGCTACAGGGCACAGCAACTACGGTTTCCTGTGATGGTGTGCCGTATCTGTAACAAGAAGTGCCTACGTTCTTCGCAGCCCCTTAAAGTTATCATCATCACCGGCAGTCGTGTTTCACCGACTGCGGAGTAGAGGCCTCCGCCCGCTTGTACCTCTGTCTTCTCCGGCTTGGTCTCTTCAGAATAGTTCCTTATATACAATACTACAACTTTAGCTAATTAGAATAGCTTTGACCTATAGCTAGTTCTATAGCAGAACCATTTCAGCTTATCTTCAAGCACAGCTCACTGCTCAATTCGTCACCCTACGAGTACACATTACTTGAGAACTAACTTCTTAACTTTCCAAGTACCTACAAATAAGTAACTTACATCCACGGTACCTCTACAATATCCATACAAAGCCGACACAACTAAGTTAGTATTATAATTACCACGGCAGTGTTGCCATACAATGCGGCTTGTAAACAGCCGCTAAGCAAACATGCGCGCACGCACCTAACAGTTGCAACCATGTTGTATACGGTATGCGCGCTCGACGACAACAGTTATTGAGTGTAAAGTTTTTATACTGTCGAACGGTAAGTTATACTATGAAGCTTGTATTTTTGTACGGAGGAAACCTGGGCCTTAGTCCTTCGAACAATGTATGACACTTGCAACTGTACAAGAACATGGGAACAGGCCCGATTTTTAGAAAACTTGCCCACTACCCCCTCCTTCCTCTGAGCAAATGTCTTTGCTACTAGAAAATATAATTTAAGAGAAGAAGAGAGAAGTTTGCCAGAAGTTTAACTCTGTGCAATCATTTCAGGCTAGGATTATTCTGGCTATAGAAATGAGAAAAGTTAAGAGTTAAGATGACAAATGATGACAATTTAAAAATCTGCTTAAGAGTTTCTTATTGAATAAGTGTCTTTACTCTGTTGAAGATCTGTAACGAAATTGCTATAAAATTTGTTGAATTTATGCATTGTTGTAATATTTAACTTGTTTTTTCCCAATGTATTTAATTTTCTTTTTTATATCGTGTAATTACAGATACAATTTATTGTTCATGAATAAATGACTTATGACTTATGACTTATGACAATGTAATAAACAGATTTTCAAGAAATGGGAAAGAAATAAAGAAAAGCTGCGCAAACCTGAGCTTCCACAACATAAATCAAGAATAGTGTTCTTTACTATCGCATTTCGTATCTGCATATTAAATTTCCATTTCACTAATGCAACTAATTATGGTCCCCTTCTTATACAAACAGTGGGTAAAATCGCGAATCCCCTACAATTGGGATATGATGAACTACGATCTAGTAAATATTGTCAGTAGGGGGCGCTAGTGAGCAGAGCGTCGCCGGTAAGTGCCAGCAATTGTCAGTTATCATGTTACAGGCAAGCCGCGAAACAGGGGTGAACGAGAGCTTTTTCTTAAAATACTTTCATTATTTATCAAAATGAAGTCATCGACAGTTACCCCATTTTTTACACATTTTTCCTGTTCATTATTTCTGGTTAGTGACCCCTTCATTGTACGATAATGAATATCAGAGTTGCTTTTATCTGTGAGTTTAATAACTCTCCCTTTATAATCAGCATAATTACAACGCACCATAAATACATTAACAAGTTACAGTGAACCCAGTTTATACTTTCTCTCTTGGCAACATACACTGGACCCGTTTATGTGAAAATAGCTGAATCCTTGGAACTATCCAGCTGGAAATGAGGTAATCGAAGACCGGGAAGGATGGCATTGCGTGGATATTGGTTGAAGAGAAGATGATAGCAGGGCTGTCTGTCTAACTCAAATATAATAATTAAAGTAAAAATGTCCAAACCAAACGCCCATGGCGTCCAATCTCAGCGGAGAGTGGCCATTGACGACGAGAGAAAGAGATCAGTGTGCGAGCGAGCTTTTCGAGGCTTTGGGCTTTCACACCTACTTCCAAACTCTTGGTTGCTACGAGAACTTCCCAATGAAAAATCCAATAACACTCTCTTCATACCGGGAATCGAACCCCACGCTCAGCGGTATTGCTTGCGACCGTTAAACCGCCGAGATAGAACTAAATGTAATGGTCTTCTAAAGGATTGGATAAAGGCAACCCTGCGTGTAACTCGAGCCAGGTTTCGCACGTTGCTGTGGTAAACACGGGCTAATGCTGCGAGGTGGCGGTGATCCGTGCTTGCTCAGCTGCACTTGACTTACTAGCTTTTTGGCGAGTGCTGGTTTACAGCGTGCGTTCGCAAGGGATTGGCAGATTGGCGTGTTCTTATATCACGTGTACCTAGTGGATACGAAGGACGGACGGTTTGGGCGACTGCCGTGCCTTATGTTATTTTGCCATTCGAAAAGTGCCGTTTTTCGTCTAATTTTAGTTTTACCTATACCTAATGACTTTTGATTTTAACAATAACTGCAGATTTAGACACTATGTGAAAAAATATACTCCTTTTGGAGCCCACCGCAGTCGGATGAAAAAGGTTATACACAGAACAGCAAACAGCTTGACACACAATCGCGTCTTCTTTGCAGTTATCTTTTTATAACTACAACTACACAGCCGAGAACCGTTATTAGTTGTAAAGGGTAAGCAGACTATTTTACTGCCTACACGAAGATTTGTTTTGCAGTAAGCAATTGTCACAGTTGAATATATTCAGTACAATACCGATCACAGACTGCCTTGTGCTATAAATGGTTGTATTGTTTTTCTATAGGTCACCTTGATTCTGTTTTTTGCTCAGGATCTGTATTCAACAAATGTACAAATCTCCCAGACTGACAGCCGATCGATCACTCGTCGCCAATATCTAGGTACACAAGCTTCCTCTCATTGTTTTAACATTTAAATAATCGCCTTATCTTTTGTTTAATTCTTTTAATGGATTAGTTTATGCTTAGTCAGTAATGTCAGAGATAATAATAGTTTAGATTTATTAAGATTGCTAGTTGACGAAGTAACGTTGCTTTTATGAAAAACCGACGTTTACATGTGAGCTAGCGTTATTTTCAATGTTTTTCCATTCCTGCATGAAAAAACGCATTAACTTTGTAGTGGGGTAATTACAGGGTAAGACATACATACAGCAGCCTTAATCCATTGTGTGATAAGATAAGATAAGCTTGTGGAGTGTGGCCAACCTACAAAATTATGTCATCTTACAATTGAGGATATGTCTTGAGTAAAAACTGGCGTGAGAACCTAGGCTCGTTCGCCGAATTGGCGAGGGAAGTCGAAACATTGATTGTAGAAATATGGGGTGTGAAGTATGCTTTAATTTTCTTAACTTTGCTTCTAATGCCTTTACAACGAATGACCCTGCATTAGATTACTAAGAAACCTTGGCTCATTTCTAGAATTCAAAAGAAAGCTCATTAATCTATATTAATATTATAAAGCTGAAGATTTTGTTTGATTGTTTGTTTGTTTTCTTGAACGCGCTAATCTCAGGAACTACAGATCCTTTTAAAAACAATCTTTTACTGTTAGATAGCTCATTTATCGAGGAAGGCTATAGGCTATACAGGGTTATTTGTAAAACACCGGCAACCTCGCTGAAATCGCGAAAAAAAAATCTGCTGTTCCGTACTTTATGTTCACATAACTCGTCAAAATGTAGGGAACAGCAGATTATTTTTTTCACGATATCGGATTTGGTCCCATAGTAAAAGTTGTTCATAATGATGAGTAGAATGACCTCTTAAGAGGTTGTCGGTGTTTTACAAATAACCCTGTATATCACGCTACGAACAATAAGAGCGGAGCAGCAATAAAAAATGTTGCTAAAACTGGGAAAATGTGACGCAGACGAAGTTGCGCTGGACAGCTAGTACGATATAAATCAAAGGTCTCCTTGTCGTTCTAAGTAGATAAAGTATTTACATGAAATTGAGCACGAAAATCGCTAAAAGCAGCTCGTCTGGAATGCTGCTGCGTTGTTCGCATGCTAATAGGCAGCTGATCGAGCATGCCGATGGCGTCGCGATCCGATCCGAGCATCAATTTGATTGTGAGCGACGGCCAAGTGATAAAGCTAAGTGTTCGATCTACCATGTTCGATAAAAATGTATGTTTATGAGTGAAGACGGGCAGGGAATTGGGAATTATGGTGTAGTGCCAATGGTGGGAAACGTGACAGCTTAGTGAAGCAGTGTGATTAGGAGTAGGAATCTGTTTCAATTAACGCTTAGTTTAGACTAGGGTTGGTCAAGTCTAGGCTGTGAATCTAGTATGAGAATTTCCACAAACACCAGATCTGTTGAATTACACCTCATGTTTGCTAGATTAATTAAGCGAAGTTTATTCATGCGAATTCTGATTGCGAATTAGATATAACAAAAGCAAAACATTCAATAATAGATAAAGATGGTCACGTCTTGTTTCTCAGAATCAAAACCTCTATAAGAACTTGACATTTGCAAGCACTTCATAAATCTTACAAGTCCTTGTCATTTTGTATATTAAACACGACTTTATAAGATAGCCACCTATAGCTAAGTTACCTATAGCACTTTTTTAGCACATTCTATAGGTAAGAAAAACCTCACGATATACACGCCATCACCTCACAAGAACAAGTCCGTGACTCCTCAATTCTGAGAACAGCTGATGCTGATGTATGTATGTATGCACATATTGCACGTTTTTCATGTCGATCCTGACAGAACTCATAAACTACAGACACACCGTGTTTGGTGCGATCGACAGCTCATTTGAATCTACATCTAGTGTGATCGGGTTTTTGAGGGAGGTCTGT
This sequence comes from Cerastis leucographa, assembly GCA_963082945.1. Lineage (NCBI taxonomy): Eukaryota > Metazoa > Arthropoda > Insecta > Lepidoptera > Noctuidae > Cerastis > Cerastis leucographa. The sequence goes on from OY720359.1 coordinate 20,132,675, forward strand.
ATTACTAAGAATTTATGAATGTAGGTAATGTTTTGAATGGATTTTTCACGTTATAGTCATTCAATGGGAATAAATGAACATAGAGGGTTTTATAGATGATTTTTATGATTATAAATCTGTAAAGCCATATAAGTTACGGTCCTGAATCGTATTTTGTTCAACAAACAGCCTGACATTGACCTGCAAATTGCAAAATCCTAAGAAAATGTCAATTTTAGGGCTACCCTGGTACCTATACCTTAAGTAAGTACAAGTACTTAAAGCCCAAGTTCCACAGACATGTCGGCCATTGCGTACCCGCCCACAACTCGCATGTATGACAATATCTCTTACATTATTGTATATTGCCCACGCCGCGCGCCGGCGGCGCCCGCGACGCGACGGTTTGACGATAATGGGTTTTGTCACATTGGCTAATGTTTCTACATTGTTTAAGGCTTGTTTGTTAGTTAGTACTTAAATTAGTCAGAGTAATTAATATTCTATGAGCTGTTGCAGGGTTTCGGTAATTTGTCAGCATGACTTCATAAATAAATGAGTAAATACTACGTATTGGCTATTATTTATTTATAGTTAACTAGCTTCAGCCAATGGTTTCGCCCGTGTTTTTTCGGTAATTGTCCCGCGGGATCACACTACCGAGATAAAATGTATCCTATGTACTATTCCAGAATATTATCTATCCCTGTGCCAAATTTCATCCAGAACCATTCAGTAGTTTTTACGTGAAAGAGTAACAAACATCCATCCATCCATACTTACAAACTTTCGCGTTTATAATAATATATTAGTAGGATTAAAACGGTATAACACCAATTACAATAATTAACATGGAAACAGAAACGCAAAACAAAAGTAGAGCATAAAGTTGACGACATCCAATAGGCTAAATTAAAACTAACACAGAACAGTGGATACTCTTGCATACTTTTTCTCACAGAACAGCAGACATTTTTAGCATTACTTTATTTCATTCATCCGCAAACACATCACATTCAGGGTTGGCAGTCAGAAGGGCGTTGAGCATCTCGAGAATACGACACACCGGCGAATTCGCTCTGGCGACCGCTTTGGGAAAATAATAATAATTAATAATTTCATTTATTCATTAAAGTGACAAGGACTCATAATTCTATACATAAAAATACACAAAAATTCAATAATAACAAATAATACACGACACACAATTAACCATACAAACTAAAATAAGAAATAAACATTACATTAGAAAAGGTTGGGCAAACAGATTGTGCCTGCGCAGCGGCTCTGACAGTGTCCGATGTTTTTGTCGGGCACAAAGCTAGCAAACTAGCTTATAGCTAAGGAAGGTGCTAGGTATGCACTTTTCGAGGTTAAGGTTGTGAGACGTTTTAACGTCAAAAAGTGTACTGGTAAGTAGAAGCTATCATTACTTTACATTGCATTTGTGAATTATGAAACCTGAAAAGAAATCGCCTATTTGATATTCAAGTCCCGGATATCCGAGTGTATATCTGTGTGTTCATCCTCCAAAGATTAATCCAAGTTTCTTAACAGAATTACATTCGTTATACTTAAAAATAATCCTGACCTTTAATCCACACACAAGTATTTATATTTATCTGCGACAAGCGCTTGCATTGCGAACATGCGCGCCGCGCCTCCCACACCGGCGCCCGCGCACAGCGCTCTCACATGCCATCGTTACCGGCCTGGCTAGGCTATTGTCACCAACATACATACTAGGCCGTTAGTGAAGTGAAGAAGTGAGTTAAATTTGAGCCAAATAAGAAGCATTCTTTGCTAAGTATCCGACTGGCAGGTTCAAGCTTTAGGAGCGGAGTTGTGCAAATTTTAACCCCGCTCCACTTCGCTCATTCTATGTAATTCTATTGGTCAAAATTTGCTCAGCTCCGCTCCTCTCTTCTTTGCTCCACTCAGTCTCCACACTGTTCCAGCCACCTTATCAAGGTGGCCGCATCTAACTGGGGGCGTCACACACCTTGCACGTTTTACGCCTTGGTTGTCACTAACAAGAAATGACGATTTGCTCCCGACAGATGTGTTGTGAGAACAAAATGTAGATCCAGCACTAAACTGGCGGTCCTGACAAGAGCCACTATTAATACCGCCGTACCAAATAAGAAGTAGTTGGAAGTATTTATCTGCTACACGTGCTTAAATCATTAGTTTATTATTATTTACATACATGTTGTGCGAGCGTCTCCCACGCCGGCGCCCGCGCAACATTGCAAACTTTACTATTGTCACATCTGGCTGGAGATCGCAATTGGTGCAGACGCGACAAACTGTTTAAAAATAGCTGGTATAATTAAGTATCTGGTAATTAAGTAATATTGTCTAATAATTATACCTCCTACTAAGTCATGTGGTCCCCATACCGAGGTCATTAACAATTATGGAGACATTACAATTACAAAATCTTGGAAACTGTTTCTAGTATAGGTTTATAAAACTGAGGTGCTCTTTGAAGCTTCTGTTTATTTATTTAAACTTCACGTACACTGGTGGTACATAGGCGGACTTAATGCCACAAGGCATTCTACCAGTCATCCTTTGGGTCAAATAGGACAGCATTGTGGTAGAGTACAAAAAAAAATAGAAAAATACCATTTTGCTAAACTGATATACATAAATAGGTATATACTAATACATATATATCTCATATCTCTCTCTCTTTCTATGAGAAAATCTTCCATCTGCTATCCTGTCATCATCTTCCTGCACTTTGTGGTTGGTGCCATACGTTTTCCTCCTTCCAGTCTACCCTGTCAAACGCCACTCTATCATTTACTACTTTTTCTTACAGAATCCATCCATCTTTTCTTTGATCTTCTCCTCCCTCTCAAACTACCTTTATGGTCACCTAATCTAAGTAGTAGAAAGGCGCATTGACATTTGCAGCCTCAAGTCCTGCATGACTCGTTGGACGATACAACTACGTCGAGAATCTTCGATCAGTACTTAGATAAACGATTATCTCAAACGGATTGACCTGTTTTACCTCCGACCCACTTGACACTTATCTTGCACTACTTGCCACTTATCAGGAGCGAGACAAAATGACATTGTATCAGTGACTAGCTGCTTCGCGCAACTTCGTCTGCGTCACATTTTCCCTGTTTTCGCAACATTTTTCATAGCTGCTCCGCTCCTGTTGGTCGTAGCATGATGATTTATAACCTATAGCCTTCCTCAATAAATGGGCTATATCACTGTTTTTTTCTTTTCAAATCGGATCAGTAGTTCCTCAGATTAGAGCGTTCAAGCAAACAAACAAACTCTTCATCTTCATAATATTAAGTATAGATAACGGTGATGAAAAATTCAATAATGTATTGGATTGGATTCACATAACTATGTAGTCCGCTTGGCCATTTTACCGAGATGTGACAGTGCAGGCGTGTGTGCGCGACACAGGTGCACTCTCTGTTTCTTTACTCTAATAGTCCGATGGGACGGCAGTCTGACTCGACCGGAGAGAAATCAAGCGTAGTACCAACAGCTTCCAAACTCCGGTCTGCTACTGATAAATTCCTAATGGAAAAACCCAACAACACTTTCCCAAGTGCTGAACATAAGAAAAAGGAAGAGATGTGGTATTCTAATAAACGTAGCGTTTGCTTTGAGGTAACGTCTCAACCAGTCAACAATTAACCCGGGTAGCGAGAGCACGTTCCCCCAAAGTCATTCATCTACTTACTGATAATTTGGTGGTTTTATTCTAAACCTTAACTAGTGTAACTAGTGAACACAACATCTGGTTATTTAAATCCTGTAAAAAGCTGTAGTAGAATCCATGAAACAAAGTGAGCAACACATCATGAGCTAACACCATGAGCATAAACTTTAGCTGACTATTGACATTACCTATATTTCTTTCTTTGCTAACATTAAAATACAGGAGTAGTTATCAAGGTACAAAGTATATCGTATCTGCATGAACCCTGCGCATAATCTATGTCACCATTGTATGTAGTACGCCCACCGCATGTCACCTCTGACTAACAACCAGCCAACCAGTCAACCACGCGAACTTTGCGTGTGGCCACCATTCACTACTACTGCCCCATCACAACACCCTTATCTCCACGACATAAAGCCCAGTATCCCATAGCCAACTAATTAAGATAAAGATAAAAAATATTATCAATGAATATTAATGAGATAGGATAAACTCACCGAGGTTGATGCGTCGACGTCAGTTTATCTGAAACGAGACTAATTTATTTAGTTACAGATAACGAGAGTTATTGAAGAGATTGAAGGTGAACCGTTTAATCTTATGAATGATGCTGATAAATAATAATGTGTGCTGTACTGGGTCTGGGATTTAATGAAATGTGTTCGTCTGTTTGTAATATAATTATCTGTAAAAACGGGTTTGTGCGACATATTATCAAGTGAAAGACTGATAACATTAGATAAGTAACAACACAACATCTACAACAAAATAACTTTCTAAAACAATAACAATTTTGTAGTTTTAAAAAAATACTGTTATTGTTGAAAAAAAAAAGAACAAATTCGGTACAAACAGCCCTTAGAGGTTTCACATATAGGCATTCAGTAAGTTTGTTAAAAGGCGCCAAGAGAATCTAGAAGATATTCATAGGGAAAGCAGTTCAAGAAACTTTAATACTAATTCCTTTTGGCAAGGCTTAGCGAAGTCACGAGCCAAAACTCACTCGTACACTAATAATGAACCAATTATAGGACAGCTACATATCTTTGTTTTAGACATAGCTCTATTCAGACCAAATTAATACAGTAAGAAAGACTTGGGCTAGGCTTTCGCCCAGCAGTGAGAAATTATCATTATCATCATCATTTCAGCCCGAAATCACCCACTCGACCTCCCTAATCTTCTGCCATTCTTCTCTGTTGTGCTGTGCTACCTTCATTGGTCTGTTTTCCACGATTTTGACGATATCGTCAACCCGCGCTTTTTGACGGCTCTTGTTTCTTAGGCCTAACTTTGGCCACCATTTGGTCAACATATGTGAAAGTTTGAATTAGACAATAAGTATAATAAAGCGATATCTGCCAGTATCATCATAGGCTGTATAATGTTCCCACTGCCAGGATATAGGCCTCCTAATACCCGAACTGGGCCCGTGTAGTGGTACACGGGCCCAGTGCGGGTTGGTAGATGTCATGTCTTTGAATTTTCGGTTCTAGGACACGGCGGTTATCTGGTATTTAAATGTCTAAAGAAAGTGTAACCAGTCAAAAAACATTTGTGTTTTCTCCTAAATGAGCCAAGTGACTATAGTGTGGTTATTTATCAAGTTTTTATTTAAATCCGGAACTTGTCAGACCACCGTGAAACTTTAATGGAACCAGGTTTTTGCAGGCGCTGCAAACGTGCTGTAAAGGCGTCGGTCAGACCACCCAGAGGTATTCCCAGGGCATCGAGACAAGAAATTAATACAATGGAATGTATTACAACAGCAATTTATCAAATACTAGAGGTAGAGGTTAGTTTTGTTTTATTAGGTGTCATATTTCGAATGCATGTCGTGATTGTAAAAAGACTAAACTGACTTGTATTTTTCTGTATTTCCCCAATGTAATGGTTCTAATTTAAGAGTTTTATGATTGAGTAAATTATGTTAAGCGATCCATCACTGGTAATTTTACATATTTTTGATATCAGCTGCTTTGTGTTTTGACGTTCAAAGACTTCTGATCTCAGCCTAGTTTGAACAAATGACTTTTGATTTTAATTAGAAGCCCAAGTGTCCAGTCAAATGATGTAATTAGGTAAGCGTTTCCTTAATAAACGGCTCAATGTACCAGCTTCTTGCAACGTTGATCAGACTTCTCTGTCGGTGGTCCACGAGCATCGCCACGCGCGTCTTAACGACGTCCTGTGCGAGTCAATTGCAGCGTTTACATGATGTTTACACTAGTTTACACGAGTTTATACTAAACACAATAATTAGACACATTAGAGTGTTGCCTGCGTGTTATATTGGATGAGCAATACTGGTGTGGAGGATGGAGAGCACTTTGAGCTTACGTAGCGTCGTCGAGAGGAGACCAAGAGGTGTTTAGTTACAGATGTGTGTTTTATAGAAATGTCAGGTTCTCAAACTATATGTATGAAGCTCATTTACTGCAGGACCATCACCGTACATTTTTTGTGTGTCTGTAGCAGTGGTGGCTCAGTGGTCCCGACTTATGAGCAGTAAGTCGTGGGATCGAACCCAGGCAGGGAACAAATATTTGTATGGCCTACAGGTAATTGTTCCGGGTCTGGCAGTTTTTGTATGTGAGTTTGAACGTTTGTAAACGTTACGATACAGGAAATAAGAAATTCCAAGTGTAGAGCAACGTTTTAAAAACATAGAAACTAGTTGTCGTATTACAGCGTCCGTATGTCACAAAACAGTCCCGCTCGTTATAACGCCGCGGTGACCGCATCCTGCATTGACAAGCGCCCGCGCACACCACCGACATACCGTCACACACCACACACCACACACCACAACTGTATGTCCGGGCCCTGGCGATGGCGGCGCGTTCGCATAGATTTATGAATATGACCAACAGTTATGTGCGCAGAACTGAACGACAGTGAGTAGTATTCGCTTGTTATTCCCGGCACAGTTTGTCTTTGTTCAAAATGCTACTATTTGTGCTTACAGCTCACTTTGTGGTGTTTAAGGGTATCGGTTGACCATTTTCAGGGTATATTTTCTTGTTATGGCTCAATTTTCCCTACACGTTGAGGATAAGTTATATTATTTCCCCGAAAATAACCACAGCTGCAACTACAATAATAAATAATAAAAATGTTTATTTCTTCACTTAACGACTTAACTATGTTAGGTTTGGAGTCACCTTTTAAGCAAAGATTTGCTTGTATTAGGTGGTTCCGCTCCTCCAGTTTACAGACATTCTACAGATGTGTGAGAAATAAGCAATAAGTTTAATTTAAGACTAATTAACATTTGTAAAATCATATATCAGCAAGTGCAACTCAAATCAATGCTTGAAGACGTCTATTTTAAATGCATACTGTGATAGTTCCTGTTTCTTAGATTTGTACTACGCGTCGGCCCCAGGTGGAATAGTGCGGTAGAGGAATAACCAGTTAGGTAGTCACAAAGGTTGATGAAAGCTGCCCAATGTCTTCTTGTGGTATCTTCACTTGTGTCACGCTCTTTATAAAACAAACTAAGTAACTTATTCCCCTAACTCCTAGTGTTGTTGTGGGTTTTTTTTTTCCATCCGATATGTCTCAGTGTGGATTCTGAATTTGTGCCTGGTTCACGGCAATCGGCTTGCCCATAACATAGAACTTTAAGATATCTGACACAATATCGACGTAAACCTCTACTACTATAGGTATTAGGTACATTATATATGTGGCTAACTGTTCCAGGATTATTACATAAATAAAATTTATTCAGTTCGCATAACTATAAGGTACAATATTAAAAAGCTAGTAGCTAGATTTTTACATATTCTCTGGATTTCACACTAGGATACACCCTGTGTCGTGGGGTCCAGTCTCTTCCCAAGCACGGTTAACATGTTAGCTTTACCTGAACTAATTATTATAGGCGTGATGTTTTGTTTAAACTCCTTCACAATCCTATCATAGTCGCATCATAAGCCCGAAGACCTAAACGCTTGGCACATTTTATATTCACACATAACTAACATTAACGTAAATAGTCGTCCTTCGCTAATGTTTGTTAAATAGGCTAAACTGTAACCCCGGCAACCGTCTGGAACCCCCTGTAACCCTTTGTAACCCTCGGTAACCCGCAGTAGGCCGCGGACGTGGCAGGCTTCAGTAATCGAGCCATTAAGTTTTACAACGTACACAACTATGTATTGTAGTTAATGATAATATTCCGAGGGTTAGTGTAGAATGTGCAGAAGAGATTTCTGTTAGATATTGTCACTAACCGACGAACCAAAGGAATGCTGAAATCTTTATAGGAAAAAGAATATGAAAAGTTGCAATACTTAATTTGAAATTCTTAGTTTCTTTGCCGTTATCTGCGTTGACATAAATGTTTCTAAAAAAATCTTGTAATATCGGTTTTGATATACTATAATAACTTGTTAAAGGGGTCTGCTTAGTGTAGTGCACTACTCCGTGTGGTGAGCAGGAACCTTAAATAAAAATAATTTGCAGCTATAATAATCTTGAAAGTAAAATCGAATACCCAAAGTACTTTCCCGCTGACACAACGTAAAGAAAACATACCTACGTTTCATAAATTACGGGGAAATTGAGAGATCCCGACTGTAATTAATTTACGCCACGGCCCCAGGGCCCGACATATTTAAGTACATCGTAACGTCATTACAATTTAACTTAATGTCATCGTGGCCCCAACTCCGACGGGTTAATCTTTTTATCAAAAATTAATAAAGCAAAAGAAAGTTCAATTAAACCCATTTTAGTAACGCTACGAGAATGAAAATGGAAAATGTACGTTTTTGTTTCAAAATGGCGACTGAATTGTTTGTTTTTATCGTTACTGTTATAAAAACTGTTATTACTTGTTTGTTATTGGAATTTCTAATAACCTTTATTGCAGACTGTGAACACGAAACAAATAAAACTTTTCCATTTCATTGGGTAAATCTAGATTTTACAAGATAGAAATCTGCAAAGGTTGCAGATATGTATTTTTTTTGGGTCACTTTTGTTTTGTAAGCTTTTATTAATTAAGTTTTGGGCTGGAAATGTCGGCCACATATCAGGTGAGCTATAAGTTAAAATAACCTTTTTTGAAAAAAGAAAAAAAAACGAATGTATACTTCTGACTGTAGGTAAGACAAAAAAAAGGCTAAGGTGGTAGAATTAGCTTGACTCCTAGCGAGAGAACTGAGCCACATTAACGGAAAATATGATTGTGTAAAAAACGGAAAGGGTGTTCTTTGGGCATCAGTGCGACAATATAGGTTCAAGATTAAAGATTCATTATTTGCATATTTGGTCATTTTGGTCTTAAAAATAAAAGGTTTCACATATTTCGCCGACTTATTTCAGCATGCAAAAGTTATTTGGGCATCAGTGCGACAATATAGGTTAGTTAGATAAGATGGTTATTTGAATACTTTTGTTAAAATGTTTGTCACAACTTGAATTTGAAATGGGTTCGGACCAGGTAAAGCTGCTTTCTTACTCTTGAAACAGGATCTTCCTTACTCTGGCGCGCTTTTGTCAAGTGACTGAACAGCGCTTTTTACCCACACATTGGATCATGAATTTCGTCAATTTGTTCACAATGAATACGCTAAGCTTTTAGCGTCACCGTCATTTGACGCGGAAGGGCGTCATTTGAGTGAAATTGTTCCTTTCATTCGTTCACACTCTATTAAATGCACAAATTCTATAATGTGCGCCGATTCTATTATGTTCGCTGTTCTGAAGGTAGGGTTGGCACGCCCTGGTGAATTTGAATTAGATTTCATTTTCCGATTTAGTTATCCATGAATATTCAAAAAATCAGCAACTAAAACCCACTAGCACCAAAAAACGCTTGAAGTTGATGGAGACAGAATCACGATTAATAAATGTTTAGCGCTAAACACAAAAATCAAGTTATTAGGGATACAATTCCGTCTAAGAATTAAATGCAGACGCAGTAAAAGTGATCGCTTATATTAGGATTTCCAGTAAATACCAGCATAATAGAATACAGGGTAAAATGTCCAATTTACGCAAATAAAATACGGTTTTCTTTCCCGTAGCCTACTAACCTAGTTCTTAACATCTCCCCTTAATCTTATTACGCTATAACAACTTTCAAACGACTTTATTTAGCCGACAAACTGTTTTCTGATAACACGATTACGCGCTCAATTTCCCGTCTATTCTGTTGCCCTGTAAATCGATCAAGTCTTAGTAGAACCATGAATGAGTTTGCCTTAGATTAAGCTCTATAGCGGTCTTACTGTCAACGAAGCAATGATAACCTTTGTGGATAATATTTAGCAACAGCTGTTCAGGCTGCTAAATGAGACTCCAGTGATATTTTGTAAGAGATAGATTAGTTTAGTATCGTTTACGTGGAAGTGAGCGGGCTCGCCTATTATCTTTATATTTAAACTGAAAATTTAGACCGTACCCGAAAACAATAAATGCATGCAATGAATGTTTCGTTTCCCATAACGGACAGTATTATTGAATTTTTCTTTTAGAATTTTCATAGTAGCAACTCGGAGTCTGGAATTGTGCTCTGTTGATTGGCAATAGGCTCGCCCCGATTTCATGGCACGAGGGGACTCTAGGCTCGAGGAATTTGAAGAATAGGTATTTGAAGAAACTACTGCCGTCGCGCTGCGACCGACCAAGCCCCCCTAAAGTGCAAAAGGGACAACTGCAACTCACGCTGATTTTACCTACAAAAATCGTGGCCAAAAGACGTTTTGTATTCCGCTATTTTCTTCTTCAAATCTAAACTGATCTCAATAATTCTTATGTCAAAATTTTGAGGAAAAGTATATCTATGCTTCTATTATTTTCTTTTTTGTTAAAAACTTATCTTATTTGTCTGATAGTCGTCTGAACATAGCGTTAAAAACGCGTTTTTTTTTTCGGGTTTTTAGATTGTCATAATTATTTTAGTGATTATGTTTTGAAAAATAGGAAATGATAGGGGCATGTATTAATAAGATCTAGATTTTTTGGAAAAAAATCATTGTTCTACGCATTATCCACGAAGAAAACAGCGGAAAACGTTTGTATGGAGAAAGGCCCACTGGAGTCCCCTCGGGTTTATGTGTGAATATGCAGGGCGGGATGTTATGTTACTAAAATACCTATAAAATAATAATAAATAAAAAAATGTTTGGCAGCCCTATATTAAACTTCAACAGTGCGGATCACGGCAGGCCCGCGTCACAACATTATGACGGTGTATCGGCAAACAATTGGCGCATTAGGGCGGCCCATTCAGTTACAACTACCTCCATTCTCATTGTCAAGAACGGTACGGTATTCAAAATTACAAAGGTGGAGACTTACAACATGAGCCCCATCGGGTAGGACTTTCTTATTTTCAGGTATTATATTCGTGTGACACTACACTAACACTTCTTTGTGTCTGATCCTAAGATTAAAAATAACATTTTGGGTTGCGGTAATTGACTATTACAGCCTATAAAGTTCCCACTGCTGGGTCACAGGCCTCCTCTCTATGAGAGTGGGCTGTAAATACACCACGCGGGCCCAGTGCGTGTTGGTATAACATATTATAAGCTCTTGATATTTAATTCAAGTCTTCATAACTCAACTTAGGTATAAAATCATTAGGTTAACGTTCTTTTTTAAAATAATTATTTCACAATGGAAACACACCAACACGTCAAACGACATTTTTTGCTTCGCGTTAAGTCGCATTCACACCACAATAAAGCTCTTATGACTTGTCATTCCGTCCGTCTGAACAAATCCGCTCAAGATCGGAGACGTTACGTGTAATCTGTGAATGCGTCCCAATGGGTAAGAAGTGACGGGAGTGGCCCGCTTTAGATGGAAGGCAGATGCTGTGTCAAATTGTGTGGTAAAATGACACTAGGATTTTATTTTCGCAGATGTGGGTATGATTGTTTAAATGTTATGCGTCAATGTAAGTCGTGGGAGGAGTTGAAACCATTGTTGGTCTCAGTATTATGGGAACCTTTTGGATTGAAAATCTTCGACATGATAGAAGATGATTCCATGATTTTCATGTTTTTTTTCTGTTTTTATATTGGTTCCGTTTATAATAAAACCCGATGGCTTTGGATTGTTCTTAGCTTAGCTTTATTGCCTCGGCACTTTTCTGGTGGTCGCCACGGTTGATTCTGGCTTATAGGAGTTGGCCCATTAAAAAAATACTTGAAGGCAAATCTGTTGCTAATCATCATAACTCTATTCAAATATGAAACTATCCTTTAAATACCAATACGAATTCCGTTAAGTTAATATTTCTATATCTTATGCCTTCCAGATGTGTGCAATAGTGAAATACATTAAATTCTTCGCTCTCTCATTTAGAGATCACCACGAACATTACTAATTGGCGAGGCATGTCCTGAAATAGCCATGATTAATATGACGCGCTATATTCAGGCCGCCGTGTCGTGGGTGGGTAGGCAGGGGTTAAGCTCGGAATTAAACACCTAATCGTTGTGTTGGTATGTGTGATTCATAATGTTGGGGACGTATTCTGGAGTTGATGTTAATTGCTCGAAAATGCATAAAACTATTTTAACCTTGGACACCAACAAAACGTCTTTAAACATGCTGGTTGCTGGTGGAACACGACCCTAACTGAATGGTCTTCAAAATACGGTATTTGAGAAATATTGGAACACCAATATTCGATGGGATAAATTAAATGACTGCGGTCAAGATTCGCACAGACCAGGGAAGCAAGGTCGAAATAGGAGAACGCTCACATTCAGCAGTGGGTGGACCACGGCAGTCATTCACACAATAATCAACTTAGCCTATCCTAGTCCACTCTTAGTTATGGGCGACTCCTGTCGTCCGCCTTCGGTATCTAATTTGAAGGTCGTCGTTTCATATACCTAAGCGGTTTCGTTAACTGCGAGGTAGCGAGCCTCCTTGCTGGATTGCCGCCATGGGATCTGGAGGCGATAGTCTTGGCGCGCGGTGGCACTACGCCGGGGGGAAACTCCAATGCTGCGGCAAATCGCTGCTCAGAAGATAAACCTACGGCGCGGTCTCATGGCGACATGGAGAGAGCGACTGACGCAACCAGAATAGTGGCAATAAGTCCCTTCTTTGAGGAGTGGCTGGAGAGGCGCCACGGCGCCCTCACCCTCTGCCTGACGCAGGTCCGCACCGGATACGGTTGTTTTGGGAGGTTCCTGCACCGAATCGGGCGGGAGGAAACGCCGGGGTGTTACCACTTTGAGGATCGCCTGGAGGATAGGGTAGAGCACACGGCGGGCACCACCGTGTCCTCGTAGTGGCGGACACCTCTCTCGTCGAGCCCTGGTTCAATCCATAGTCGGAGCGAGAGGGAATGGGAAGCCGTCACCTCCTTCTGCAAAGCAGTAATGCTAGCGAAGGAGGTGGCGCAACGTGAGAGGGAGAGAGTGTCACGTTCCAGCCACCGCGGGAGACGCCATGGGCGTCGCGGGCCACGTGGTTGCCCCCGGCCCCAGTAGGCCCGGGCCTGTGGACAGTACAAGTGCGACGGATCATTTGATGATTTTCCATCCGAAAAAAAGCGGTGTCGATAAGCTAACGTTTGGCAACTATGATGATTGATTAGCTAAACATTGCATCAATATTTTGATATCAAATATGAATAAACACTATTTAAACCTTCACGGTTTATAACTAAACTTACACAATCATTCACGAGGTATTCTTCTCTTATCTTCTTCTCCGGCAAGATCCCCCGTAAGTGTTAGTGTTACTTTAAATATGAATAAGCTATAATAAATAACGTATTCTCCAGAATAACCTCTCACATGTAACTCTGGCGTTGACAGTGTGCATGTAGTAAACAGCCGCGCGTCAAGACAGCTTAATAACTTAATCTGCGCGTTATATTTATAGCAAGCATTGCAGTCGCGCGGGAAATGTCGCGCGTTAACGCGATTAAACGCTCGGCACGCGTGTCTACAGTGTGCCATCCGCTTTATTTTAAAGTAGTGTAGTGATTTATTTCATATGGAGTAAATATTGAAAGTGTGTCGATAAATGCGTCAGCCGTTTGCTATGTGGGGTATATATATATATATTTTTTTTTTTTATTGTTTTGAATTATTGTGGTGACATTTAATGATTTTCACTAACCATTTTTCTTTGTTTAATTATTTTGCTAAGCCTACGCCGCAGAGGCAAATTCCATCTAGGAATGAATTCATATAATTAGTGCAATGAAATGAATGTTATAAAATGTTTCACTATCAAAATTCATTTTAGAAATGAATTTTGATAGTGAATTTTAAAAATAAATGTCAATAAGATTTATTGCACTTTATTTTTAAAGGCTTTTTTTTATTTATTAATTACTTATTAATATATTATTTGATTAGTGTGAATATGAGGACCCTGTGGGTATTTTATATTGTCTTGTTTGTTTGTTTTTTCTTTAATGTTTTAACGATTGTCTGGCAGATTGAATACTATAAGCAGAGATCGGATTATGAAAAGTATATTTACCTATCAAGAAGTATGTAACTTGTGGATACATGAAAAATTTGTTCACATTTGTGATAAATAATCCTGCTCTGTCATTCTTAACGAATGTTTTGGCTTTCTTTGCACTTAAAGCTATTTTGTTTTGTTTTGAATAATACATAAACATAGAGGCTGGGGCGGTTAAGTAGGGCGTGTAGAGTAAGTACAATCAGCCATACTCTTCTTACACTGGTGGGACATACCTAGGTCTCTTCTCAATGAGAGGAAGTGGGCCATCTATCCTTTCTTATCTTCTTTATCTGATCTTTTGCCAGATCTATCAAGGTATTGGAACATAATTAATACTATTAAAAGTTTTTGCGTGAACAAAAGGCGTTTTAATAACAGTTTCTTCAGTTGGTACAAAACCAGGACTATAGAAACAAATGGAACATTGCTTTTTATTACTAGGTCAATGGGCAGACCATTTTCAGCTTTTCTTTTTATAACTGGCGCTGGGTCTTTCCCAGGTAAGTTTTACCAATTCTAAAAGTGTTGGCTACAGTTTTAGAATTTGGTTGTACTAAATACTTCATCATTCTCGTTCCCTTTATCCCAATTTATTTGGGGTCGGCACAGCATGTCTTCTTCTTCCATACTTCTCATTACTAGCCATCTCATCAGATACCCTTTCTTGCCATATCATCGTTCTTTGTTCTTCCTCTACTCATATTTCCATCCACATTCATACTCAAAAAAAGTAAATACTATATAATATTTCTAGTAAATACTTACGAAGTTGGATTTTGTTTACTAAACTACGTTCACTAACACTTTCAAAAATGAACTTTACCAAGCTAGAAAAGTTACCTACAACATCTGATCAGCCAACACGGCTAAACGTAAAATAATTGGAAATCAAGACGTACGTCTACGCTTCGAAATAACGTCAAGAAGATGGGCAATAGCGTACCCGCTGTAGTCTTCTGAGACATACTAATATCACCGCTTGTCGAGTGTATACTGCAGCATGTTTCTTTTACCGCATTTGCTTAACCGAAAAAAAAAACTATAACAGCTTTAGTTCCGGCGTTAGCTCTGAAGTTACACTGCCATTATGTATTTTCAATACAATTTCGACACACAATTTATTCAGCAATGTTCATCAACAGCTCTCCTGTCTGTGTCTGTATAACGTTTTCCTAACAATAGACTGTTTAACCTTTTATTGATGCGGTCATTGAGCCACGCCATCAGAAACAATGACAATCTAAGGTTGTCAGGACACACTTCCCACCGAACAATATTAAAAACAATCAGAAACCCTTTCCAGCCTGCCTCAATTGTCATCAATCACGCCTGGTTAGTGGGTAGGCAGTCATTACGAGGCGCGATCCATCATTTAACACTTGCTTATGTCAGAAGAATTGTCGCCGTTTGGACACACCGGCTCAGCGAGGATAACATGTCCTTATTTATTTAAACGAGATTGGTGACCGTAGAATTTGGTCCTGTTTGTTTTAGGTGCCTGGGTCTAAGCTGTTCCAAGTCATATGTCAACAGTGAAGGGTCATGATTTCAGCCCGTATGTATGTTCATCTGCTCCCGCATAACTTCTTAACTACTTATCATAATACGCCAAGTGAGTAATAATAGAAAAGTTTCGTTGTAACGTCTTGATTGTCCGATGGTTATAGGCTACGTGACATAGAGGAAAGTTATCTATCGGGTACTATGTGACTAAACACGAAACGAATAGCTCAACCCCTATCAATATGGTGCCCTCTAGAAAACGTAAAGCAATAAATTGAAAAATAAACTGTTGATAAGGTGTTGTGTTGGGTATCAAAATGAAAGAGTAGGAACGTAAATGGATAATTTAGAAGCTATTAATTTGTACTGATTGAACCCAATTAGATTTATATGATCGACTTTCGCAAGCAACAGGACAGGCAGGACGCGATATCAAGTATCCCATCGTTTGTGGGGCACAACACCACATTTATATTATAGAATGTCACTTCTCTTGTGGTAATTCTCTCGAGCTAGTTACTTAAGGTTTTCTGTTGCAAAAACTTGACGTGTATTTGGTAAAAAAGGTAAAAGTTATGTCTACCTAATTCATCTTTGAATAATCAACGGTTTCAAGAACTTAAGGTAAACATAATGGTAAATATCCCTGGTTTCTTATTGGTCTCTTACTCGAATGAAATGAAGCCGTGCCCCACTTACGAATAAGGAACCTATGACACTAGAACTATATAATTTATCTTTATTCTATGAACTCAACATTATCCTGAGCTAGTGGAACGTATTCATCATATTTACGTTAGCCATCAGTCTGACAGCCCGGCGCGGCGGCGCGCGCGGATGTCTCTGCGCACAAACATACAAACACATAGGATTCATCGACACCCGTTACCTCACTTCAAAACAAACAACAGACCAACTTACTACACAATTTTCAACTGTGGTAGGTAAAGATTAAGTTTAAATTCAATTGGTATTGTCTAAGGTAACAGTAACATTATTTTCCAAATGATATTTAAAATATTCTTGTATTTTTTTCTGAATCTTAATGTTTTGACTCTGGAATCAATTTAGAAAGCACTACCGTATTATTATAAACCTAAAGTTAAAGTCAATAGAGTCTATTTTATTCTGATTGTTTGTTATTGTTACAGAACGGAAACCGCGGCGAGGGTAGGAATATATTTAGAGTAGTGGCGTCCAACGGATGCGTGCGCGCACCTATTCGCGTTTTAATGTTATTGCTAAATATGTTTATGTTAGTGTCTTATTGCACGTAAATTCTTGCGAAATTATCAAATTGTATTTACATTTTAATGTTGGAAGTTCTGTTAATGGTTGACGCTGTATCTGGTGGGGATCAGTGGCTTTACTCCGAAGTTCTCTAGCATTATGTGTGTACCTATTAGTGAATAAGTAAGTACGGGCTGATGTCAGTTAGGTGCTGCATGTTGGAAACAGGTTGTTAGTTCGATCTTATCTGAGGTGTAGAGATTGTTGATTATAGATTGCTATCTTAGTATTTACAAGCGGCTGAGGGAAGTAAACCGGCGCTAGATTAGTAGAGTTTACGCAGCTAGTTTTTAGAGGTTATCCATATCATGATATTATTTCAGTCAAAACAGAATCAATTTTCGACTCAAATTATATTCGTTGTACTTATAAGTACTTATATTTACGTTTCGAGAAAGTTTTAGATTCTGAAAAAAGAGCATCCTAGCACCTAACTGCGATCATTCTGCCAATCTTCAAGCGACGACAAATAACATCAATTCTGTGATTTCTGAAGCAATCTCTACAATCGCTATAGCCGGCGCACACAGTGCAGGGCTGGGATCGAACCCACGTGTAAACACATGTATGGCGCGCCGCGTCCGTGTCCGCCGCCACAAATAGATCGCTCCCATATCGGACATCTATTTCACTGTAGACCACTCACTATGTAGAGAAGACATAAATGTATTAAGAGATACAAAGCATTAAACTTAATGCGATTAGACTATTTATAATGAAGACTTGTGATGAGTTTACACATATATGTTTAATATTTGAATATTATTTTTATTACTTGGCGAATTTACTTTCAATGTATGGAGTTTACTTTGTTACGAATGTTCAACAAACCCCAAGTAGCTGACGATGTTTAGACAACAGTGTAAAACTTCTTTCGAAACGAATCAAAACACGGCGATAGGAAGTTAAATGGCATGCAGGCAATTCCTCAACTCTGCCCTCAGACTTTTTGACCCGGAAATGAAGGATGTAATGGAAATATTGCAGTTAAACGCGTTTGCTTCTAAGAAACAAGTACCTACCTAGTTAGAAAAAAGAATTCAGGCTGACACTTCAGTGGTATACCAATCACACTAATCTATTATAGGCTTTGGGATGGTTTAGACAGAACAGTTCTAGGATATCATTCTGTGTTAATCTTCAGGAAATAACTGCATGAATAAATTTTGGTTTACCTCTGAAAATGACAGATTCGATGTTTGGAAAGGCCTGTCTCTCTCTACATCAGTCTATGGCTACCAGCCCGATCCAGAAGCCAACGTTTTGATTGAGTCCACAGTTTATATACAACATTGGCGCGCTTGTTATTTCCACACCTTCGACTGCTATCCACGATGATCACAACGGCCTAACCACCACATATCAACCAAATCAAACACAACCATGGACTTAAGAGTATAGAGTCCTGTTTGCAGTTGGTGTGGGGTTCGTTGTTTAATCAAGCAACTGGCCAGTTATATTTGACAGGTTTATCGACTCCTGAACTGGTGGAGGAAAATGAACTGCAATGGTATGCGTGTTGTGATTGTAGGCCGTGAGTGATGTAGCTCGTAAACTTTAGGTTTACTGCACTCGCAGCCGATTGGTTCCCATTGTATCGTTTTTAGAATTCCGTGGTTTGGATCTAGATTTGAATACGTCTATGTTACAATCAACTATGACTGTTTTGGGTACATGAACTTTGTGTTTTCGAACAAAACCTTCAAAAGTTGAGAGGTTTCGAAGTTTTGGCGAATGTTTTATATTCCGAATAATTTCGATATAGTTTCGGTAATTTGCTAATGAGAGTTAGATTGACCTTATCTTAGCCTCATTACGGAATGCATGATATAGAATAGTCGTTGTTGTTGCAGTAACGTTTCTCAGTCAACATACTTCGTCACATCATCATCTGCCTACCTTTTCACAACTATATTGGGGTCGGCTTCTAGTCTTGCCGGATGCCGCTGAATACTAGTATTTTACATGGGGCGACTACCTTTTTGACATCCACAAACCAGTGTGGACTAGGCAAAGTTAGTTATACGTACCCCTTGTTAAAAATGGAGGTCAGACTTTCAGGCCACTGACTACTTGTAACGACTATAAAAGATCTACAAATAGCAGTACTTTCCCAGGCACGGAAAAACTCGGTATATAATGGGTCCACAGACCACCCTAGGTAAGCACGTCTTAACCTAAAAGTCGACCCGAGCGGCTGTTATTATATAGCCACGACCTCCACCATATAGCATGCAACATACTTCGTTACCTAATAAAACAAACCCGGTTATCATCCGTAGTTTAGAACCTGGAAAGTAACAACAAAAGTCAACACTAAAGAAGGCTATATTCGGACCTCTATAGGGGTTAAATTGGGGATGAAAGTTCGTATGGAAGTTGGTCATATGCCGATGGGAAATCTCACTGTTTGTGCCTTCATGATTTCCACTTCGCTGATTACCAGCACATGTCCTAGCAAGCAGTTCATCACAGTTCGGCGGCGACGCGCACATCCGCGGCGCGGGCGCAGGCGATCGATCCTCATCCATCACCGCTGCCGGTGACACGCTCTTATTGGGTAATTGTGGGAGTCTGGCACGCGGAGCAAAGTACACACGAATGTTTGTTTAGTGGCGAGTGGTATTGTCTAGTTAGGAAGATCATAAGCCTCAGTCTTGGACAAGTAAAACTTAGTCTTGATTATAGGTATTCGTACAAACATATAAAATCGCGCCTGTGATCTTAACAGGGCTGGGGTGTACTTACAATACAGGGGCAATCCTTTTTGCTTTTAAAATATTTTAGTCCGAAAAATTCAAATAACACTTCTCAAACCAAAAAAATATCCAAGACATCTTGATCAGTAGTAGTGATTGTGACCACTAGACCAATGAGATAAGTAGTTCACTGAATATAAGTATTTATACACTAAGTTGAAGTTTAGAAAATAAGGCAATCGAGGAGCTAAGACCATGTTAGCAATGCAAAGCGTAGTTCTCGAAGTGTTGTTTAACTCAAGCGTGTGTTTTCTTCGTCTTCGAGAAGTGAACTGCGTTAAAGTAGAGTGACAAATATTTAAAATAATTGTCTACGCTTTCTATTGATTTAGAACTCCTTGTTATTAAGATCTGTAGGTAAAATAGAGCTAACAGAAAATTAAGAACTTATTTATGAAGTTAGTTTGGTGACCTATGTTTGACAGCGGTATTTTCCCGCTGATACATTGTCAAAAAACTTGCAATCAAAGAACAAGAAGAAGAACGTATCCGCGAACGTAACGACAGAAATGAACTAAAAACAGACTTCTAAACGATCTCACTATGTTGTGCACCAAGGATTAAACACGAAAGGGTTATCGATATTTTCCGTAAGTTAATATCAATCTCTATCCAAACTCATAAGGCATACAGTTGGAGATTGCGTATCGTTACGTCTGTCTGTAAGTCTTTGGAATGTAACGGTACTAAAGTCGCAACCCAAAGTCGCATCAATAGTCCTTTAACTGGCTCCAACGATCACTAAGATCGTGTCGTTAATGTCGTTATCTTCTTGATTGTACAAATCACAAATGTAGACAGCGGGATTTGTCAGTGTGCGGGATCAATTGACTAAAGAGTTAAACTTTGGTCTAAAAAAGAGGATCAAATAGACCTGGCATTTGTGTCGAAGGTACATGTAAATCAATTCTAAGATGAAATAGAGTCTGTAGACTTCTTCGGAAATAGACGGGATATCACTTCGACCAGGGCCACCCAACATCCCACAAGCGACTCCACAGAATCTACCACTGCCCCCCTAATTCCACGGCAGAGTAATAAAAACAAAGTCAAACAGTAGCTGCTACTCGGTGCACAAGCACAAACAAGTGACGAGCGTGGACAAACATTTGTCGACAATTATTGACCAATACCAGCCAACAACCAACGTCATGTAACGAAGCATCGTGATGAGAGCTTTTTATATAGAAGCGTGACGAATTCAAATTATGAGAGGGTGAAATGTTAAATGTTGAATTGTCAATAACATGGTCAGTCAATAACAGCTTCAAAATTATATCTACTGAGAGATCCGCTTTACTACCATTATGAAAAGAAATGCATGCAGACTTCTAAAATAACTATTATGTTTTGAAGAACTTTTACGTTCTGTATATTCAGAATTTATTACCTGTTTATATTTGTTTCACTCATTAAAAAAAAAACAATTTATTTGTGGTCGTTTGCAATACGCGGTCATTGAGAGAATTTGTAGAAAATAGAGATTTTTCGTAGTTTGGTGATGCAACCAAGCATTGTTTACAGCTGTTGCAGTCATTTTTAAATATGTACGGTTATATGAATCCTGACCATGTCTCGGAAAATCTTGCCACTTACAAAATGTCTGTAAACCAAACATAATTTTGGATACTTTCGTTACAAAATCAACCTTCCATCAGTCATACAAAAGTAAGTAAATATGGTACAAGTAACCATGTATACCGAGTATCCTGACACTGTTAACTGTACAATGTACACATTATATTTGTACAGATGAGTAGCTCACACTTGATAGCCCCTAACCCCGCGTAGACAAGTTTTGATACTTGTAGACTAACCTGTATAGAGTACTACAGATACGTAGAGAAATCTCGTAACTAACCTAACCTATAAGAGTTACCACTGAGGCCCAAATCCGCTAATGTAATTATTTTGACATTTCTTTTGACCACGGACACGTCATTATGCATTCATTGCTTTTTACAAGCGTTTGTATTAGCTTGCTTTACTCGTATGTAAAGTTAACACACTTGTTGGTCCAAGCGAATAATATGAATTTAGGAGAACACCAACTTTTGGCACAGTTGTAATGTCGACTTGGTATGGTTGTCATATTGACGAATCTTTGAGAACAATAAAGTTAACTCCCAGTTCTATACCACCAGACTTGATATAGTCTTTAGATACAGTCTTTACATTATTTGCAACCACTCCTTGGCCAGCCAAGACGTGGGACAATTTTGATACTACTACTTTCTCATTACTATCATCGTAGATAAGTCTTAACACTTGCACATAAACTATGTCTGACGAGTCAAGCATGACGTAGACAGATTTTGATACTTGAAGAACTACTTGAAACCGACGGACACTAGCCAGTACACCCACGGGAAATGTTGACTGTTTCGAGATCAACTCAAATATTATGATGAATCTCATGGTCGGGTTGATGTTAGTGTTGCTTGTCATTGTGGGTTAGGTTAAGTAGATGTTGGCTGGTCATGTGGTCACCTCCCACGTAAATGGGACTTTAGTAGTTACTTTTAGCAGAAGATTCGTGTTCTTTATGCTACTAATATTATAAATGCGAAAGTTTGTGAGGATGGATTGATGGATGGATGTTTGTTACTCTTTCACGCAAAAACTACTCAATGAATATGGGTGAAATATGGCACACGGGTAGATTATAACCTGGATTAACACAAAGGATACTTTTTATCCCGATAGTATGTTCCCGTGGGTCAATTATCGAACTCCACGCGGGCGGCGCCGCGGGCATAAGCTAGTATTAACATAAACGTATTCTTTATATTTTTATAAGATAGCAGTGATGAAGCTGTTCATGCTGTGTGTTTTATTTCACTTTCTCTGGTTCGACGATTAAAAGAATGAAAATTAAAACAGAATTAAAAGCGATTACATAAACACGCATTTGTAAGAAACGTGGATACTAGGAGTATGTCAATTAAAGACAAAGGTCAAAAAGAAGGAAGGGCAAAGAATATTTATTCTCCAACGTATAAAAAAACCACACAAAAAATACTACTGAATGCAAAATCGTGCAGCATGGAAGATAGTGCACAAAATATAATGAGATGAGACCCAGACTTCGAACCAGCCAATTGTACTACCCATGTAGCAGTGACAGCAGGCGCCACATCCATGATTAGGCAATCAGTGGAAACGATCTGGACTAAAGTAAAACAGTGCACGCGGCGGGTCAGCAAGGCAGCGCTGCAGAGCAAGAGCTTGCAGCGGCCACAGCGGTGCAGGGCTAACATTTGAATACAAGCGTCGAGAGTTCAAGACGACATGCACCCAAGTGTATAGGGTTGACACGAGGAGACTAAGGAAATAACATAGAAGAAAACAGTTGTCTTATTAGATAAGAAACTCATGATTAATCATTTGCAGTTAAGCAACAAAACCATTACTACCGTTCTTATTTGAGTTTATAACCATATAATAGAAACGAGGGTTTCGTCTTTCTTTTATTATTTCTGAAATGCTGAGCAATGAAATGTTCCGATTCCAATCATATGAGGTTGATGAGCATCAAGAGCTTTATTGAAATTGGACAGTCACAACACAATATGATGATGTCTAATAATTTCGGATGGTTTTATGTCGTTCTGGTTATATGAATAAACTAGCCGTGCCCGCGACTTCGTCCGCGTGGAATTAGATTTTTTTTTTTTTTTTTTTTTTTTATTATAAATAGGCTCGCGTTTGACCACTATCTCACCTGATGGTAAGCGATGATGTGGTCGACGGTGAAGCACGCTTGCCTAGAAGAAACCTATTCACTCTTGACTTGAAGACCCCCAGATTGTAGCTATCGGGAAACACAGACTCCGGCAGGGAATTCCACTCCTTAGCGGTACGCATAATAAAAGTATTCCCAAAGCGCTTAGTGCGTATAGGTGGGATGTCCACCATGTACCGATGGCGCATCGCCGTACGTCTGGTAGTCCGATGATGAAACGGGCTAGCTGGAATTAGGTCATGCAATTCCATCGCACACTCCCCGAAATGTAACCGGTAAAAAACCGATAGGCTGGCAACTCGGCGACGATGTTCAAGGCTCTGGAGCTTAGATTTGACCAGTGCCTCATTGCCAATGAGCCTCTTGGCCCGCTTTTCAGCCGACTCAAGTGCATCAAGCTGGTATTTGGCAGATCCGTCCCAGAGATGAGAACAGTACTCCATGCATGATCGAACTTGCGCTTGATACAAGCTGAGCAGCTGTTCTGGCGTGAAGTACCTTCTCACCTTTGCAAGGACCCCCAACTTTTTGGCAGCCAGCTGTGCCTTTGCCTCAATATATGAGCCAAAATTGAGGGTTGATGTTAAAGTTATGCCAAGAAGCTCAAGATGGTCTGCTATTGGCACGGTGACATCTCGGAAAGTTGGAGCAGGGTGAAATTGGCTCTTTTTTGCGGAAAAAAGACACGCCTGGGTTTTGGTAGCATTAAACCTGACCAGATTGGCATCTCCCCATTCGGAGACTGCTTGCAAGGACAGGTTCAAACGCTCCACCATAGCCTCACGGAGAGACCGGATCTGAGGCCCGGTAGCCCGTGCATTAGACAAGTATCTCTCAGCAACAGTGCTGTCGTCTGCATACCCAAAGGTGCCGGGTCTTAGCAGATCGTCAATGTGCAGCAAGAATAATGTTGCTGAGAGTACGGACCCCTGAGGGACCCCAGCATTAATATGCAGTTGGTCCGACGAGCAGCCATCGATAACCACTCGAATGGACCGATCTCTCAGGAAGTCTGCAATCCAATCACACAGACCACCGGGCAGACCGAATGAAGGAAGCTTACCGATAAGGCTTTCATGCCAGACCCTATCAAAAGCCTTCGAGATGTCGAGGGAGACAGCAATCGCTTCCCCGTGCCTCTCGATGGCCTCACTCCATATGTGAACGGCATACGCTAGAAGATCCCCAGTAGACCGATTACGTCGGAAGCCGTATTTGGCGGTCACTAAGGATATCGTTAGTTTCTAGGTATGCTAGGAGCTTACAATTGAGTACACGTTCCATACTCTTACAGAGTATGGACGTTATAGAGTTGGGTCTGTAGTTGGCCGGGTCAGCTCGACTGCCCTTCTTGGGCACGGGCTGTACGTTGGCTTGCTTCCAAGCATTCGGCACTTTTCCAGTCTCGTAGGAAAGACGGAACAGGCGAGTCAGGATCGGAGACAATTCAGGCGCACAGGTTCTAAGGACAATTGCTGGTATACCATCAGGGCCACTAGCCTTGTTCACGTCGAGGTTGCGGAGCACTCTGCGAACGTCGTTCTGATGGATGCGAATATCCGACATACTCGTCTCGCATCCATCAGGAAAGGGAGGGGGCCGCGCGTCACCTGGATTCAGACGTGAAGATTCCGCAAAAAGAGAGGCAAATAAATTTGCCTTCTCTTTAGCGGAGTGGGCCAGCGACCCGTCGGGTTTCAGCAGTGGTGGTAGTGAGGGACGGCAGAAGTTTGACTCGACCGACTTGGCCAGGGACCAGAACGCTTTACTACCTGTTGGGTAAGAAGCAAGCTTGGCCCCTATTCGGCCAATGTGGTCGAACCGAGCCCCTCGCAACACCTTCTTGCAGGACTTGGCAGCCCTGTTGAAGGCCTTCTTCTTCTGACCCACG
Organism: Cerastis leucographa; assembly: GCA_963082945.1. NCBI lineage: Eukaryota > Metazoa > Arthropoda > Insecta > Lepidoptera > Noctuidae > Cerastis > Cerastis leucographa. The sequence goes on from OY720359.1 coordinate 20,158,015, forward strand.
TCACTCGCTTTGCGCGATCGAGCGTCGACCCATGCCAGGTAGGCCTCATGTTTGAGCGCGTCAGCGCGATAACAATCGGCACTAAACCATGGCCGGTCTCCACTAGACATTGTTATGTCAGAGAACGGAATATAGTACTCCATTCCCTGACGCAACACATCTGTCACGGCGTCTGCGCATGACGAAGGGTCAGCCGAAGAAAAGCAAGTAGGCCGCCAAGGATAGGATGCGAAGAAAGATCGCATTCCGTCCCAATCTGCTGACCTGTACCGCCAAACCCGCCGGGTGCCTCTTGGGCTGGGATCGGGCGGGGAGTAGACGGACACAGACTTCACCAGACAGTGGTCGGAACTACCCAAAGGTGAAGTTATCGATACGGAGTATCGGTCTGGATCTGTTGTCAGCAGAAGGTCCAAGCAATTAGCCGTGTGCGAATCTACATCCGGTACCCTTAGTTAATCGAAGTAGCCTTAGTTACTCCTTATTACATCAGCTATCTGCCAGTGAAAGTCCCGTCAAAATCGGTCCAGCCGTTCCAGAGATTAGCCGGAACAAACAGACAGACAGATAGACTGACAGACAGACAAAAATCGTAAAAAGTTATTTTGGTATATGACACTTCAATTTTATTTATTTGTATAGATGTAAAGATAATACCCGAAATGTGTTAAGGTAAAGAAAACAACTTGCACTTACACAACTCGATATTCCTAATAAATCGCATGCACGGCTATTTCTACCAACACGACTCCGTTCAGCCCTGCACGTAGCGCTGATTGCTGATTGCTTTAGTGGGCCAGCTCGTTAGTGCCGCCCGGCTGCCGTGCCGTACCGTTGCCGTATGCCGTCCTACCGCGTGTCGTGCCGATAATTAGCAACCGCGATTGATTGCACATCAACTAATTGATTGCGAATTTCATTTGGACTCAAGTTTTGGGTAAAAGATTGGTTGTTTGCATCTGTTTAGGGTGTTCAACTTTTCGGTCATGTCAGAACTCCAAAATCAAGCTGGTTGAATAAGCAAAGCAGTTTGAGATTGCAAATGAATTGCTCGCTAACTTCGTGTCCTTTCCAAGCTTATGTGATAACTATTATCAGAAAACTATTGCGTCCTGCAGCAGAAAAATTGTATTAAGAACCTTTTTAAAAGTATCTGTGTATACTTAATCGTACCTGTATGTGGATGTAACAGCAGATGTAGATAAATATTGGAACTTATAATTGGGAAATTTTAGACAAAAACATCCTACTAATATTATAAATCCTACTAATCCTACTAATATTATAAATGTGAAAGTTTGTGAGAATGGATGTGTGGATGTTTGTTACTCTTTCACGCATAAACGGCTGGACCGATTTGGTTGAAATTTGGTATGTAGATAGGTTATACCCTGGATTAACACATAGGCTACTTTTTATCCGAAAAAAAAAAACTGCGGGGCGCAGTTTGATATAAGGTCTCTTGGCAAGCGCGTCTGGGGCGGCGTGTTCGGGATTGAGGTACTAGGAGAACATAGCTTACAAGGAGATAGTTGAGCGTGGAGTTGATGATTGATGCCCTGGCGCGTTATGTTCTTGGCGAGCGTGTCTGGGGTGGCGTGGTCGGGATTGAGGTACTAGGAGAACATAGTTTACCGGGAGATAGTTGAGCGTGGAGTTGGTGATGCCCTGGCGCGTTATGTTCTTGGCGAGCGTGTCCGGGGCGGCGTGGTCGGGATTGAGGTACTAGGAGAACATAGTTTACCCGGAGATAGTTGAGCGTGGTAACCTTACCTACCTACATTATAATATCAGAAAAATGAAGGAATAGGGTAAGGTAGGGGTAGGTAGGGTTGGGTAGGGTAGTTAGGTTGGTTGGGTAGGGTAGATAGGTAGGGTTGGGTAGGGTAGGGTAGGTAGGTAGGGTTGGGTAGAGTAAGTAGGTAAGGTTGGGTAGGGTAGGTAGGGTTGGGTAGAGTAGGTAGGTAGGTAGGGTAAGTTGGTAGAATAGGAGGTAGTTAGTAAAAATAGAAAATAGTCTGGAATAGCATACAGGATACTTTTATCCCGGTACTGTGATCCCGCGGGACAATTACCGAGAAAAGGCGGGCGAAGCCGCGGGCAGAAGCTAGTTGGATTATAAAACTGTTCAAGAAATAGTACTGTCTCCCCAATGATTGCTTGGGCAAAAAGTTTTGTAAGTAAATATGAATTTTCCCTAATATTGTCAGCATTGTGACACCGGCTGTCCCTAATGCAGCCGGGTCAATTTTGAAAACGATGATGGAGTGACGTCGTTTTGATCGACTTACTATTAGGCCACTTGGACGCTCTGTGTTCCTCGATATTAAGTTAATACGAGTAAGTACCTATTCTTTGCCATAAGTTCTTAGCTACTGTCAGTGGATAGAGTAGGTAGATTAAATAAGTTTATACCCGGCTAAACAACAGAATCTTAAATTTTTCACATAGGTACATAATCACGCCAGTTATCCCCGAAAGTTTAGGAAGAGGTGTACCTAATAAAAAACCCACATTTCGCCAGTTATGTTTATGTCCCATGTAATATTGCGCGAGCCTATTGCCATCAATCGGGCACAAATCCATACATCCATGGCTGCTACTGAGAAATGCGTGATGGAAAACCCCAATAACACTTTACCCGAGTCGGGAATCGAACCCGACACCATGCTCAGCAGCCGCGCTTGCGACCCTACACCAACGAGGGTGTCAGTATTTAGCCGGCTATTATTTATTTATTTAACAATTTATGTACACACTTAATACAGAGAAGAAGAAAGGAACAGAAAATTGTACAAAGGTAATGCTTATTTCTAAAGAAATCTCTTCCAGCCAGGGGGCCTACTCTCTAAGTCCGTCAACGAAAGTACGGGTCCGTCCGTAACTAGCTTTATACTTCAAAATATACCCTACTCCCTAATATTTTCAGAATCGTGAGTTTTGAAAACACATCGGAAGTAAGGACAACTGTCCAATCGTATTGTCATTCATTTTTAGTTCGGGCCCCTAACGAATCTTATGTCCGTAAGTGATAAGGAGTAGGAAACGACCGTAACTTCGGCCGAAGCTACGGATTTCGTGCTAAGAGAGTAGACCCTCTGCTTCCAGCATACGTGCGAAAGGAAATATAAAAAAAAAGAGATGCAGACATGGTGTGTAAAAGAAGAAGATAGAATTGAATACATAAAACTTAAAGCAAATAACTATTTAAAATATAAAATACAATATAATAAAATAAACTAACTTACGTATAAACACAAAGACAAAATATATACCAATAAAATAAATTCCTGTGCAACTATGACGGAATGGAAAGATAATGTTCATTTACTCTTCTCTTGAAAACTGCAACAGTTTTGCAGTCTCTAATGTCGAAGGCAGGTAATTATATGGTAGCTATACATACATCGATACTGTGTGTAACATGCCGTATGCGTCTATCATCCTTGATTGCGGTTAATAGACTATTCTTAGTAACAATGTGTCAATATGCAAATATATTTAAATAAAGGAATCATGTCACGATAATTTGAAATTAAACTCATGTCCCATATAATCAATTGTCCTTCACATTTGACCTGAATATTCTATCGGAAGCTGCTTGAAAATGATCCTTATGCCGTTGTCCTAAGGATGGGGAACGATGACAAGCAAAAACACGCTATAATGTAGGGTCAAGTGTTGATCACATAAACAATGATCTAAATGGCGTTACTGTCGACGCCTAGCAGAGTGGCGTAACAGAGCGAACAGAATATAGACCGAAGTACTGCTTTGATAGATACTTCGAACTACTTAATAGACAACGTGACATCACATTCTAAGAAAAGGTAATTTATGGTAACTGGAGTTTGCTCGTGCGTTGCATTTAATGCTTCACTGGCCTTCTGGAGAACTTTACAGGTTGAATTTAGTGTCATATCCTGCTGTAATAATTAGTACCTACTTAACCTACTCCCTTTCTTTTCTCTATTTCTTCATCTTATCTCATAACAATTTTATTGAAGTTACAATGTAAATCTGTTTCTTTGACGGTGTTTTCACGAATTTCTTTCTTAATTCATTTGCGCAAACATTAATGAATCTATTACCCTAAGGCGCTGCGCAAACATGGACACTTTTGAGTGTTGTGTCGGTAGCACGCTAGGTACCAATGAATATTTGATTTATATATAACCAGTATCAAATCAGCTAGTCCCTGCGCAGACGCTACAGGACACAGCAACTACGGTTTCCTGTGATGATGAGCCGTGTCGGTAACAAAAAGTGTCTACGTTTTCGCAGCCCCTAGAAACAAGACATCTCTGAAACTATCCAATACAATTATCTAAAACAAACACCATCCAATAATACACTAAACTCGATATAAAACGAGCAGACAAGCAGACAGATGTCTAATTAGTTCCGACAGCCCCGTGATATCTGACACGACGCCATTTTGTTGTTGCGCGCGTTTAATCCTCTGCTAATTAATCTGTTGTGTTGAAGAAGTGACGGCGTGATTTGTGGCTGTTATTTGGAGATTATTTATTTAGTTTTGAGTCTTTGTGACGTGTAGAATGTCAGTCTCTCCAAACTTACGAAATCGCTTCGACTTCAGACAGCTATTACAAGCTGAAGATTTATTTCGGACAATTTCTGACGCGATTAACTTTCAACGTGGAAGATGAGCCCAAACAAGTACACTCTCTCTTCAATCACTTTTATTCTTTCGCAATATTAAGTAGTCACAGACGTATTGCTTGTCAAATATCAGTAAAACTCGATTATTCCTGATGGCTGCATTTTATATAAGTAGAAGAACATTTGATAGCTTGAAGTTGTGATTCCCCATTTGTCTTTCCTGCTCGCTGTCAGTGGCACCCCGACTTACTGTAACTTGACCCGTACATTTACGCCTTCGGGTTAGTGTTGCCCACAAACTCGACATTTAATTTAACACTATCTGAAATTGATGGAAACGCCACCACAAATTTGTTATAAGGAATTTTTCAATTTTATAGTTTTGTTCAGGTGGCGTACCATGACGTCTTAAAACATTATTGTTTAACTCCTTTTCCAGTGTGGGAAAGAGATGGCGCTAGACATCTTGTATAGCTCCGTCTCTTTCCCACACTGGAATAAGTGTAAAACAATACTGCTTTAAGACGTCATGGTAAACCAGCAGGTTGACATACTTGTACTTATGTTGTTAGCATACATTTTTAGGGTTCCGTACCCAAAGGGTCAAATAAGACCCTATTACTGAGACTTCGCTGTCCGTCCGCCCGTCCGTCCGTCTGTCACCAGGCTGTATCTCATGAACCGTGATATTTAGCCAGTTGAAATTTCTACAGATTATAAATTTTGTTGCCGCTATAACAACTAATACTAAAAACAGAGTAAAATAAATATTTACAAAAAAGTGATTTTTTGCTTGTTAAACGGTTTTATTTAGCTCACCCCGTTTGTTTTTTTATTTATTCTTGGGTCATATTTAGTAATTCAAATTTCACCCTCTTCCTGTCAACCGATTAATCTGAAATTTTGTATACACTTTGGATTTTGGTGACAATACAATTATGTTTATTCATTATCATTATAAATTCAAGATGGCCGCCGCTACAAAATGGCGGATAATTTATGTTTTATTAATCCAATCAATATGGGTATCAAATGAAAGGGCTCAACAAGCAGAATACAATATACTATAAAAAATTGAAATCCAAGATGGCGGCCGCTACAAAATGGCGGATAACGTAGGTTTTATCGATCCCATCAATATGGGTATCAAATGAAAGTGCTCAACCAGTATAATACAATGTACTATATAAAATTAAAATCCAAGATGGCGGCCTCTACAAAATGGCGGATAACTTAGGTTTTATCAATCCCATCAACATGGGTATCAAATGAAAGGTCTCAACAAGTAGAATACAATTTACTATGCAAAATTGAAATCTAAGATGGCCGCCGCTACCAAATGGCTGATAACAATTTTTTATCAATCCCACCAATATGGGTATCAAATAAAAGGGCTTGACAAGAAGAATACAGTGCACTATACAACCTCAATATTTAAGATGGGCGCAGCCACCAAATGGCGTATAATAATAAGATTTAAATTTAGAAATTGAATCTGTAATTTAGGTATCTGATTAATCCAGCCTGAATCCACCACCCAAGTCAAGATTTTGTATCGTGTTGAGGACTGTGTGGCGTTAGGGTGGCTAAAAATGATACGTCGTTAGCGGTACACCACCCAAGTTAAGGTGAAAGGTTAAAACGCGCCGAGAACTGTATGGCATTAGGGTGGATAAAAATGATATGTCGTTAGCGTTTTCCCCTCAAAACTCAGGCGCATCTTGTTGTACATAGCCTTGCCCCTTTATTGGACCTCTGGGGGGGTCGACCGTTTAAATGTCCATTACTCGTGGGAACAAAATGGTAAAAAAACTAAAAACTAGAAAATAAAAATAGGTAAAAAAACTTTTTAAGTTAAACGGTTTTATGTTAAACATACATTGCAATGTTTAAGATAAATGTACTAAAAATAATAAAATAGATACAGTCGTGGGAATTATAAACATATGCATAGACTAGACTAAAATAAAACCGTGGGGCACGTCAATTGTCTACAATCGTTGATTAAAATGTTTGTTTTGTAATTGACGTGCCCCACGGTTTTATTTTAGTCTAGTCTATGCATATGTTTATAATTCCCACTACTGTATCTATTTTATTATTTTTAGTACATTTATCTTAAACATTGCAATGTATGTTTAACATAAAACCGTTTAACTTAAAAAGTTTTTTTACCTATTTTTTTTTATAAATAACTGTACGGAGTCCTTCGTGCGCGAGACCGACTCGCACTTGGCTGGTTTTTTTTTTGTTTGTTAACATTTAGATATTATAACGTACTAGCTTTTGCCTGCTGTTTCTCCTGCGTGAAGTTTCTTTCGCATTTATATTATTTGTATGGATAACAGGATGCACCATCGTTTTTTTTAATAATGCGATTTACCATTCTTTTTTTGCGTCGTCATTCGGTCCCAAAAATAAATAACGTTAGCACATCCTTACTGGCAGATATTTGTATGCGACGCATTAATTAATTAGCCTCGTGAAGATAACGACGTTAATGCGTCCCTCGACACTCGACATAATATATCTCGCACACGACATATCTCGCGCGGGTGACATATCTCGAGATGCGTCGTGTATGATTGAACACATCAATTATGTACCAAGCATGCAATGGAGTTGAATCGTTTTGTTTTGTTAAATTTATGCGTTTTGTTTCATAGCCAGTGTTTTGGACTCGCATGTGGTATAACACACAACGAAGTTACTTTTTGTGCAGCAACATTTTGCAACAGGAAATAATTTTATTTAACATCTTGGCAACTAACTATAACGCTAAAATTTGTATTTATTTATTTCTAACCAGAAGCTTGTATATGAAATTTCAGCCTTCTAGCTTTAAAAATGACGATTTTCCATACAAACTTTCATCCCCTATTTAGGTCTCTTAGGGGTTGAATTTCGAAAAATCCTTCCATATTCCTTGTCTACGTTTATATCCCGGAACCTCTGTGCAAAATTTCAGCTTTCTAAGTTCGAAGGTTTGGGCTGGGCGTTGATGAGTCAGTCAGGACTTCTCTTTTTGTTTATATGTATACATATAATAAGAGATAGATAGATAATAAGTAGCTGTCCAGCGCAACTTCGTCTGCGTCACATTTTCTCCGTTATCGCAACATTTTTCATTGCTACTCCGCTCCTATTGGTCGTAGCGTGAAGATATACAGTCTATAGCCTTCCTCGATAAATGGGCTATCTAACACTGAAAGAACTACGAATTTTTCAAATCGGATCAGTAGTTCCTGAGATTAGCGCGTTCAAGCAAACAAACAAACAAACTCTTCAGCTTTATAATATTAGTATAGATTTTGCAACATGATAACACTAAGTAACTTTCCATAACATTTACTCAAAACCAGTAACATGCAAACTGCTCCAGTTAAAGTTAGTTTGGTGTGGATACAGCTCTACAATTTAGACACTTTGCAATTGAAAAAAAAAAGTGTAAGTGACGATGCATGATTCCAATACCCTGGATATTTTTGAAGATTGCTCGTCTATCACATGACACTTTTATCCGGACTAGGACTATTATACTAACCAACTCCTCAATACCCACTAGCACCATGTAAATATCTGTCCGCCCACACTGGCACCGCGCCCCAGTAACTGGACCCGCCGTGTCCGTCGCCCAGCATTCGTTCGTAATTAACTACCGACAGATAACGCATCCCGCAGCCCACAGCACACGGACACGGATACGATTCCTACACAAACATACATTTGTCCACGATTAACTTAATTCTAATCAACGCGGAGGTGTCAGAAAAAAGTCTTTTTTTGGAAGATCAGATACTCTTTTCAGGTTGAAAGGAATACGGTAGCACTTTGATACTCTTTTGGGAATGTCTATATTGTCGACTAATTAGTGAACCAATTAAAGGTTTTGATTGCGTTCATTTTATGGTGTCCCTGATTTTTATACGGTTTTTTGTTTTACTTATCGAATCACGCAGTGTGCGTGTGTCTGAATGTGCTCGAGGCGACAGGAGGATGTAAGAATCATAGCAGGTCGAGTTCTGTTATATCTGCCTAGCTAATATGTATGTCATCAACATACTTATAAAATGGTTTATAGCTGGTAAATAGATTATAAGGATGGTTCATGACAAGCAAAATATGAGCATATGTTTAGATGTCAGAATATGCGGGATTTATTTTATGATATTGGGAATCATGTAATAATTTAGATAATAGAGTCTTTCGATTGGCAGTTGGATCAAGGGCTTGATTCAGAAAACAGTACTTCTGGACACGGCACGTATTGTTAGGAGGTTCCTCTCTCAAGAGCGCTGACCACCGGTAGTCCGGACCCTGTTCCCGATGCCAGTGGGCTACTATTTTTTATATTTTTAAATGTTTTTATTATTATATAATTTTGTAAAAATATTTAAAAATGTAAATTATATGTTAGAAAATGAATAAAGTAATAGATAATACTAACCTTGATAATATTAACAAAGTTAATTGAACCATAAATCGCAGCTAACCACAAACATCAACCACGGCAAAAGCTTTTAAGCCAAAAATTAATAAAAAGCGAGAAATTCGTAACATTATTACAAGGCAGATTACGCCTGAGTCCCGGGCTGGTCCCGGAGTAAATCCCGGCAGGTCGGCTCAATATCCCGGCTCATGATAAAATCATAAATGCCATTGGGCTCACGTGCGGCGAGAAGCGAGGGGTAGGGAGGGGGGTGTAATGACGCCATTTTTGGTGTTCGATGGACAGAGGATGATCTTATAGGAAGAAGATGAGCAGCCTGGTAGTTTGGTAATGAGTTCCTTGATGTATGTTTATGTAGAGAAATCGATATAAAGGTGGAGGCCACATACAGAGTATCAACTGAAGGTATTCAGAAAATAAATATTGGGGAAGTTCCTTCTGATGATTAATTCTTTTGTTACTGTTAGCCTATGTCATCCCACTGCTGGGCAAAGGCCTCTCCCCACGCCTTCCAAATCCTTCGATCCAGGGCCAATGATGACCACTGGTCGTTGGTTCTGTCCAGCTCGTCCCGCCATCTCCTGCAAAGCCTACGGCGTCGCCTTCTGGCTGTGTCAGGGCTCCACATCGTGGTTATTTTGGCACACAGCTCGTCGGGCATTCTCTTTTGATTGCATTTTAATTTGTAATGTTGTTTACTTTAACCATTTTTTTTGGTTGTCTATGCGAGAATCCCAAAACAAGAAACTCCACAAAACACATCTTATGTGAGACTTGACATAAAATATTTAGGGAAGAGCCCATCGCTTGCTTACATTCAATAAAACCGTCGAGCAACGCGTGTGAACGACTGTACCTGTGAATGTTGAAGACGTTTACTACGTTACACGGTACAGTCGCGGAGAAAGGTGATATTGTGAGGTGCAAGTGAAGAGGGATCGCGGTTTAGCTGGCGTGCACTGGCATAAACTATTAACTTCTATATTTTTACCTCATCCAGGGATGAATAAACCAAAATTCTTTCTCATTCTTCGCATGCGCTTATTTAAAAAGAACTCTTGTGTAAAATTGATTTATTATTTATTTATTAAATACACCATGTTCACGATCATAGTTACACGCTGGGTTTAAAAATAGTGAGTATATGACGCAGCAAATTAATAATATTGCAGTGAGTATCTAAACTCGGTACGGCTGTGCTGTTAGATCAAAACCTTTGAGAAGAGGCTATGGAGCGTTATTATGCCCAGGGTATCCTCAAACCTTGATTGAGGGCGCCTTGTCAATTACCATATGAGATTGTTTCTAAAAATAAAAAAAGAACTATCTAAGCTCTTAGCAGGTTAGGTCTTACGGTTTGATAGACTGCTGTAAAATGAGATTTTGAATGAGAGTATTTTTTGTAACAGGCAATAAGCAAAAATATAAAAGTAGAAAGTAAATTCTTTTTATTTATTTATTTAACACTTCAAGTACAATGTACAGAGGCGGACTTAATGCCATAGGCATTTTCTACCAGTCAACCAAGTATCTATCCAAGGTACACTTAGCTCACAGTATGTACGTGCGAAATAACGCTCGTGGATACCAAATGGCACGTAATTGAATACGGAATTAATTAATGGCAACATTGGCGCCATGTATCTTGGCAACGCGTGAATTTATAATGTCCTGGTATTACTTGCGCGGTTAATTTGTACTCATCCAGTGTTAGCGGTTAGTAATATATGAGACAAGAGCGATCGGTAGTGGTTTTCAATGAATCCGATGGTAATCTGATGGCCTTGTTGTATCGATGGTTATGTGATGTGTCAACGGTAGGCGATAGATGCTTGAATGCGTTCTGTTTTGTTCAAAGATGCCGCACAAATGGATACATATAGGAAACACGTTTAGCTATTCACTTAGTTAAATGCAATACGGGGGTGGATAATAATACTTGATATATGCCATCCTGCCCTCTAAACGCCGACGGCAGTAACGGCCATTATGGCACTTTTTTATACCCATCTGATCGGAGTGATGGAAACAAGTCCTATTTATTTTGTGCATGTGTGTTTGCCTATAGGTTAGTAATTTTATTTCAAGAGTGTATTCTGTCACTGTATTCAGTGTAGAGAGCAGCGGTGGCCCAGTGGTGGCAGCCCCGACTTACGAGGAGTAAGCCGTGGGTTCGAACCTAGGCAGGCGCATTACTTTGTGTAATTTATTTCATCACCGCTGCTCTCAAAAACGGTGAAGGAAAACATCGTGAGGAAACTAGCATGTCTTAGAACTAAAAATTCGAAGACATGTGACATCTACCAACCCGCACTGGGCCCGCGTGGTGGATTACAGCCCACTCCCTCTCATAGAGGAGGCCCCAGCAGTGGGAACATTATAGGCTGATGATGATGATTCAGTGTGAACCATTGTTGGGAAACGTAACATAATAAATTAAATTAAAAATTATATTCTCGCCACTAGGAATAATTTTGCCTGGAGTCCTTACCTATCTCTCCGTAGCTTGTGTTAATTCAGCGTTTCTTTGAAACAATGTTTCTCTTTATCCTCCATTTCGGTAATTATTATTTCTTCTAACTCCACTTTATAACCGGCCCCTTACCCGGCCGTGGGCCATCACCCGTGTATAACGCGGCCATTTCACCTGAGATCCGGATCAAGCCGGGTGGGCGCGTGCGAATGGTTTTATTATCCGGAACGGTTCGCATTACCCGGCCGTGTGTTTAGGGCCCACCTGTGGGCCTTCAAGTATTGCTCATTGTTTTTTTAGGCAGTTTTTGGGGCTTTGCAGTAATATGAGGATGTGTGGTCATTCATGGATGACATTAGTGTAAAGAAGAGCGAATTGCGGAAACAAAATAGATCTTTAATGAAAAGAAAATTATTTTCTACAGATATGTCAAGTATATTGATGATATGGGGGATTTTAAGATTTACAATTCCCCATTCATGACAACGCTAATCTACTTATTTAGAACTTTGAAGTAAGTTTGGTAGCCATTATACGAATGCAGCTGGCATGTGAACTTATGCTCCGGCGGCGCCCAAAGTTATGGAATAGAACGTGTTCCCACAGAAAGTGGAGAAGTTTGCAAAATAGTTGCGTCAAGTTAACTGTCAAAGACGAGCATCAGAGCCAAGGAGTTCTCAGGCACCCCGTTTATCTCGCAAGAGATTTCTCTCTGAGAAACTTTTAAAAGTTCCATCATTTCTTTGAGGACACTTAATACTTGACGTTCCGAAAGAAAATTGGAGATAAAAATATGTAAATGCGTCCGGACCATTTACATTTGTGAGAGAAATATCAGAAATCTTCTTAACCAACAAAACTTTGTCTTGGAAAAGGTAGTAACAATTTGAACAACAACAAAAACGTTGGGAGTACGTTGCGAACCACTAAAAATGCACAAACACTCGACGCCAGTCCTCCGTGGCTCGAGGGCTATGAAAATTTCACCGGCGACCGAGAGGCCGGTTACAGGTGGCCGGTAAATTCCGGCGCGAACCGGATAATACCGCATTACCATGCCCGGGACGGAACGCGAAGCGAAGGATATTTTAATGTACTTTTATATTTGTTACACTTTTGTGTTCGACTGTATTTGAAGTTTTATTTTTTTTGTTGAATTTTCTTGGAGCGTTTCTCTTTTTATGTTGATCTATTATGAAGTACAGCGTTCAGTGTTGTGGAGTTACAGTGGGATGGAAGATTTTCCGCCCGCGAGAGTATCACCTGACTGGTAGCAGTACACATTACGAGGTCTATGAAAATAATATTCTCATTCCATGTTACGATTACTTCTCTTTGGGCCGTATGATGGTTATGCCTGATGGGTTTATCCTTACGTGGCTGACAGATATGAAGAGAGCAAAAAACGTTAAATCAGACCGTACGGTCTGATTTATCTTGTTGTATAACTGTATGGCTATTCCAGACCATAAATGATAGTTACATAACCCTCAGGTCATCTCGACAGAACGCCACTATAATATACCCAGACTGGTAAGAAAACCTATTGAAATAATATAAGAACTCCAACCGAGAGGATGGTTCCATAATTTCTATCCAAAGGTTGTCTGGAAGATATCGCTATCAGAGATAAAACCGCCGTTATAGCCTTAAAATTTGCAGTTTGATAAATCCGTTATATTTCATTTTTGGTGTACAATAAAGTTTTATTCTATTCTATGCGTTTCATTTGGCAAGAGCTTGGAATCCAGTGGTACAACTGTGTAAAAACCGAAACAGTGCCGTAAAAAGTTCGCGAGTGGACACAGTGAGTTTCGTGTGTCGGGAATAGAATTGAGTTGTGAGTGACAGAGGTGGTGGTGGCAACAGCGCCGAAATATTGGGAACTCAAAACAAATAATAAACATGGTAAATATCCCGTTACAATATTGATAACGATAGTTAAGTCTATCACATTGATATTCGCATGAAAGTAATCGGCATTAGTAAGTCTGTAGGTAATCCCGCTGAGCCGGGTTGTCACCCGGGCCCGATCCCGCGTCGGCCCCAATCACGGCGACCCGCGTCATCTTGCGACCACCCGACCCTATTTACTGGCTACTTACCGGTGCATTTCACGTTTTACTGAAAGGACTGTCAATATGATGTAGTTTCACTGTGGAGTACCATGAGAATATCGTGATAGAAAGCAGTAATGGAATTGCGTGGTCGCGGGTTCGGACCCCACTGCAACATAGCCCTGAGTACACTTCCATCGGAAATTATACCTATACAAGTATAGTTTAGTATTACGGGAATTAACGTGAATACTAGAAACATGCAATGGACATTGTTGGCGCCTTAAAATCGATAACGTGTTTGTTTAATTAACTGGTGCAATGACTTCATTATACGCCTTCCGATGAAAATGGCTAGCCATTTAAAACCGGAGTTTTTAATGTTCCTACTGCAGGGACACGGACTTTCTTGGTATCCGAGGGAGTTGGTTGAAATCTACAATGTTGGCCAAGTGCGGGCTGGTTTGTGTATGTAAAAAAAAATTAAGTCACGTGGCACATTACTACAAAATGTTGATTATAAGACATGCCAGTTTCTCACCGTTTTGAGAGCGGTGTAAACAAAATAAATCACACAAAGTAGCACGTCCTCCTGGGATCGACCTATGACCAACACTCGCAAATTGGGACCGTTACCTCTGGGCCCCCTGCTCTGCCTACCTCTTCCAAAAGCTGCCTCTTATCAAGGTATGCTTCATCCTAATCCTCCAAGGCTCAATAGCATGACAGTAACACAAGTAATCGCGTTGAGCTCGCTTGTCGCCCGGAGCGCGATCCTTCACGTCTGCTTTAATCACCGACCTCGAATCGCCGACCCGTGACACCGCGACGGAGCAGCGTGACTATAAGAAGTGGGATAGTGATGACATGTGGCTATCGATTTAGGGAGGATAAATTAAGCTACGTCAAAAAGCAATAGTCAGGGCTACAATGTTCCCTAATACTTAAATATTCACACTATACTCGCAATATGACAACATTGTTATGGACATTCGTAAAGAATTTTCCTAAGAAATTACCAATTCGTACCACTTTGAAATGTTTTTAACATTTTATAAAATAGTTTCCACTACCGTCATTCATTATTTTTCTTTCAAAAACAACTCAAGGAGAAAATGTGCTTATAAATCTTCAAAACATACAACAAATAAAGTTACTAATCACGCTACAAACACGCTAAACAGTTTTGCGTGCGTGTCGAATCAGGTAGAAGGGGTGGTAGGGGGAGGGTCTGCTAGACGCCGCAGTTAGCGCGTTCGCTCGAGCTGATAACGTGCCAGAGACTGCCATTCATCCTGCCAGCGTGCCAGTAAATGTGCCAAAAGATTTTAAGGTATGGCACGAGATAGGGACCTGTTTATTGCAAGTAAGCTTCGATTGGGAGAAGTTTAAGGATGTAGTTGTAGGACAGGTGTTTTTTTCTGTAATAATGGTTTTCCACCAATTGTTTTTGAGATACTTTGAAGCAGTGGATTGCAAAACAGCCAATGAAAGTGCGTTGGCATAAGAAGCCTCTTCGCATAATATGCATCATTATATTTTTATTAACTTCTTCACGTGCTACTGCGCTACTAGTTAACAAAAATGTAAAACAAATCTTTAGATGTCACATCTTTGTTATTTATGTCATCATAATCCATATTACCTTTTTAGATTTAAGTAAAATTTATATTATATTCAGACTGTATGATTTATTTTATTAATATTCAATAATTTTATGTTGTTGTCACTATGGTGGATGCTGCGTATACCTATAATAGGCAGTACTACATACCAGCACTTTTATTTTAATTTTATTGTTTTCTGTAATAAATTGTATGTATTGCTGTTGGATATAATAAATTAATACCTAATAAATAAATAAATATTCTTGGCTAGTCTAAAAGTAAGGGAATTTCAATACTGTCGACGCGGGGACGAGTCACATCAGAACCGAAACGAGGCGAATGAAATATTTTTAGCTTTTACTGCAAAGACATGAAGCTGTTTCTGGTCTGCTCAAGTCAATTCCGCTTAGATAAGGGCAGTCACTCCCCAAATGTTTTTGCGTTGTAATGTGTGTTAGTGTAAACACACAACATAAGTCACAACTGTTCTACAAGCTCTTTTTCCCTGTGAGGTCAGAAGCGGATCCAGGCGGATATTGTTATGCGGCGACTTTACGAGTGCCGCACTTAACTTCTGCAGTTATAATAAAACTGTCCAATATGTTCATGCTGTTTCCTATGGATGGTCGGTAGAGTCTTAGCAAGTTATCGGTGGTAAAGTTTTTAAATACCTTTTAGAATGGGATGACGTTACGATTAACTTTTGTTTGGGAGTCATTTCGCAAAAAAAAAACAAATGAATAGCCACATATAGATACCAAGTAACCTGTTGTGTATAAATGAAAATCATACTATGTGTAGAGATAGCAACAACATGCTTTTTAAGCATCATGAAGATTCGCTGTGCCGACCACAAATAAATTCATGATGATAATTACTAGAAATAGAAGATTACGAGATAAAAGTTTATCAAAAGTGCAAGGCCCCGGAAACTAGTACAAAACTGAAATCGGGTATTCGGGTCGGGTACTAAAAGTAAGCAGCCACAGTAGACGGTGGTCTGCAACTCTGAACACGGGCGGTTGAACCGGGCGGCGTCCGACCGCGCACCGCGTACGTGACCCGCGCCGATCTTGATTGATACCCCGACTTACACAGACTAGCTCAGTATCAAGTCAGAAAGGTGACTGCTTACTATTTATTTTGTCTGCCATATTTATGTGGTCGCAAGTAGCGCTTGCTGAGCATGAGATCTTGGCTTCGATTCACAGATTAGGCAGTCTCATTACATTTTTCCATAAGGAACTTCGAAGTCTGGAATCCTGGATCCCGGAGACTGAATTTATGCCCGGCAATAGGCTCGTCCCATTTATAATTGAACTTTATCGTCACTTGTGAAATAGGTTCTTTTCTGCCTAAACAATCGGGGAATACAGCATGAGATGTGCCGAAATCAATTTGTAGTCCACCTTATTGTCTACTACCACAAATCCTAGCCCGGTCTGCAGCATACCTTATCTTTGGCGCCCTCTGCGGGCACCTGTATTAATGAGGTGTATCTCCGCGCCGCAGGGCAGCCGGCAGCCCCGCATCATCCCCTTCCAACTAAACGCTACTGACGCGGACGGAAGCCCAAATATCGGGCTTTATTTGTACGGGAAATCATTGATACAGTAAATTATTTCTTCCTCTATAGCCGTAGGAGGAAAGGAATAGAAGGGAGGATGATTTCATATATTGTGTATGTTGCTATGAGGAATTTCATGAGTTTTTCTCACACAAACAAATATTCCAAGACCGTTCAATCAATGCAATGCCACAAAAGAGATAAATGAATTTACTGAAAGATTATTTTACATAACTTAACATAACTTCACGCCTGTAAGCCCCGAAGGGTTAGGCAGAGGGTTACCTCATAGTACACCCACATTTCGCCAGTTATGTTTAAGTCAAATGTGCGAGCCTATTGCCATCAACCGAGCACAAATCCAGACTCAGTGGCGGCTACTGAGAAATTCCTGATGGGAAAACCCAATAACACTTTGCTTTACCCGGGAATCGAACCCATTAGCTCATGCTCAGCAGCCGCGCTTGCAACACTAGACATACCAGGCAGACAGATTAGTTTAATACTTATCTAACTTTGAATGTTACTTTTAACTATCTTATCGAAAAGGAACATGACATTTCAGAAAACATCAAGTGCTTCAGTGTCAATAGGACAAGTTCATTCCACAGCATTCCCAATAGTTGTGAAGTGTGATCTAAAAGGTCCCCTAGGATGAGTAGACAGACCTTCTGAATAAATCTAAGTCTTCAGAACCCCTAACTTTTCGACTAGACTCCAACTTTATAAACTTAAACTTTACGCATATTTTACTATAGGACGAGTTTTCAATAGCATCTCAATTTAATGGTCTCAGATTTGATAATCATATTTTCTCAAATTAACTCAAGCTTTGTTCTAGCTAGCAACACCTTAAACAAGGACAGTGACCTCTCAACCCTTTAAAAAATCACCAGTCCACCCACCCCATCTCCCAATTTGTAGGGAATCGGTGATTTGTTCGAAACATCGAACGCCGCCGGGAGCTACATACATAAGTTGGCGTGAAAAATAACGGTAACACACGTGATGTACGAAGCGAAACGTTACTTATGAGTTTGAATTTAGAATCGCGTAACGTAAGATGTGTTTATTCTTTTTTTATGTTTTTTTTCGTGTTGCCAGTATTGAAATGATGTGATCATTGAGAATAAGCTGAGCGTGAACTTCTATAGAAGTAGGTGAAGGTCCCTTTTACAGGGAGGAGGTTTTCTCATGGACTTCCACAGAAGTGCGTAGGTATAACCTAGCATATCTTACCATATAAAAACCTTATAAGTACTTTACTATTACATAAGCGAAAACGGCTCTAACGATTTCTATGAAAGGTATATTGGGGTTTACGAGAGCGAAAAATCAATCTCGCTGGGTCTCTTATCTGGGAAAATTTGTTTTCTCGATTTTTACCTGAGCAGACCTCGGTCCCCCAGATATTTTGTATATTAATTGCCAAAGTAATTGTTTAGTTAGTTTATTAATATTATTAGTAGTTTGGAACAAAATTCAGTTATTATTTACGTATTACTACGTAAGGCTACTTAGAAAGCTGCAGATCTTTGACTAGTAATTAATTATAGACCGAAACACAGAATTATTAAATGAACTGTACTACTTTCTTAATTATATAATATGAATGTAGACTAGACTATTTACATTTAAGAAAATGCTTTCAAATTGAACGTAAAAATGAAAGCATTCCCAGCTCTTCTCTCCCACAACAATATCACTTCATTGCGTATTACTTATCATGGAAGTAATACAAATAAAGCATTAGATTCGCTCAGCGAGCAGCCGGAAGTGGCCGGCCGGAAGCCAGCCTCTGCCGGAAGTACACCTCATTTCCTGTTACTGTAACAGTTCGGTGAGCGCGAATCATGAAAATGCAGCCTTTTCTTAATTCTCAGACAAAGGATTTCTTGGAATACAGTTTATTATTTGCTCGTTATTTTTACTTTTATTATAAATGTTATAAAACTTCTGATTACTACCTCGTTGGTCTAGTGGTCGCACTCGCGACTGCTGTGCATGAGGTTCCGGGTTTGATTCCCGGGTCCGATATTTTTTTTGTTGGGTTTTGCAGGCATGTCTCAGTAGCAGCCACAGAGCCTGAATTCGTGCCCATTTGATGGCAATAGGCTCGCCTCCTATCAGGGGCTTAAAAACATAACTGAAAATAAGCGTGCGTACTACTAGGAACACCTCTGCATAACCCTTCGGGGGTTACAGGCGTGATGTTATGATGTCTGTTTCAAATAGATTGACGATCTTAAAAGGCTGAACACGGAGAACCAGGATGGACCCGGGTGTCACGTCAAGTTGGTTGATTAATTAATTGACGGTTCTAAGTAGTCGAGAATCAAAAATTTTCTAGTTTCTTAACAAATCAGTTGTTGTCGAATTAGTTAATACTTAGAAGTGGACTGTAAAATATCGCTACAGTCAATAAGACCGCGATATTTCCCATGGAACTAGCAATTAAAAAAAAAAGGGCCAAGAAACTATTTTGGTGTAAAATTAAGTCTAGGTCTATCTACATAAAGGTATTTAAGTTACTAAGTAATAGCTCTGTGCGCGATCGATCGTTAACAGTTAAAAACTTTGAGGAAACTTACAATCCTCGAAATAGAGTTGTACCTATAAGTTAGTCGAGGGAGCCCCCCTCTAGCATTCACTAAGTCTTGCAACTTATACTTGCTGGTGTGAGAACCGATGCAGAATTTAAACTACAAGTAATATTTTCAAAACCGTCTGGGATAAAGTTACAGGAATTTCTTAAATAGCTAAAGGAAGAAGAAAGTATTGTGTTTTTCCCGAATTGTGTAAAAGGAGGAAAAAGGTTTTTATGTGGAGCTTTATCTTAGAAATATAATTCTCTGATACATAAAACCTAACTATTGCATAAGGTTGTGTTTAATTGCAAACATCGTAATAGCGAAAAAAATTCAGCTGCCCCATACATTTGGGTCGAATAGGTATTGAAATTTTGTATGGGGCAGCAGATAATTTTTTCGCTATTTCGATGTTTGTCCGATGGAGATACATGTTCTGTTTGATGGTCTGTAGCACACACTTAAATATGTATACCCTCTTCGTTACACCCTGTATACAAACTCAACTTATGAAAAAGATAATTTTAGGTTTCTTCATCTCACTCCAGATATGCAAAGTAATGTGGTTTCACCAATATCTTGTTTTAAAGAGCTGATATCAAAATGACTGCAATCGCCAATTGAAATATCAACTACTGCATTCATTAAACAGCGCTCAATAAAATTCCTAACAAACTGGCATATCATATCATAATGATTCCACCAAACACCCACACACGAAGATTGTCATAATCATAAACTGGCATACATGTATATTGTCACTGTCGCCCGGCATGGCCCGGTATGGCCCGGCCTGGCCGGCCAAACAAGCTAAATATCGCGTTACCAATAACAACTCACTATATATCGCATACACAGGCCCGAATAAACACTCAAATTCAATAGCCTGCAGTCAATTTCACACTGTTTATAACCAATTCATACACAACCTGAACAAAGCAAACCTAAACTTTATCCCATTGACCATAAGAGCTGATTGGGTACAAAGGTGTCGTGGTATTACAGTATCCCGCAATATTTTATCTTGAAGTTAACGATTGGATATAGTGTTACAGAAAAAGAAGGAATGAAGGCTGTTTTGTGCTGTGGGGTAAGGTATGGGAAATAAACAACTAAGTTAATAGCTATAAAGGAAGCTAGCAAACCCTAATTATCGATATTTCCTCAGTTTTATGCCGTTTGATAATACAGTTGAATTGCTATTAAGTCTAGTACTGCTGTAGTGTTACTATTAAGTTTAGTCTAGTCGTTACGTTACGTAGGTTCTTAAACAACTTTCTATTTTAAACTGGAATGGAAAGACAAAGTCCGGACAGGTAAATTGAGTTCCTTTATATAGAAATGTAATATATAATTAAAGAACTACATAGAGGATGGTTTACCCGCTATCCGCTTGCAACTTGACCCACAGTCCACAGCTAACGATTGTTGTCGCAAATCGCTCGACGTGGTCACAAAATTAAAAATAATCCGCGCGACACCGCTCCAGCCACGATATTAGAGAACATTTGGTTATGTTGCGTATTCACCATACGACGGTTTAGTGTGCGCGGGTTTAGCACCTTTGAAGAGGACGGACAATGCATGATTACATCCTAAACTTTAAATTGGATTCAATTGACGCCACTGTTTTTGTCTACAAGCATTATGGCTTGAATTACTGCGTGCTGGTGGTCAACCCGTGTTACAAGTACTCGTTAAACTCTTCAATAGCGTAATCTACATTACCTCGTCACCAGATGCCTGCAAGAAGGTGACAGTCTCTATACTCCACAAGAAAGGAGACCATTCAAACGCTAGTAATTACCTATCTATCTCTCCTTTCTCAAAATACCCTATTTGCCAAAACTGTTCGTAATCGAGTCACCCGCCAACTAGACGACTGCCATATCAACGATCGTGTCAAACAAACAAACGAGTATATATTTCATATGCTACCAGAGAGAAACTGCTCCTTCCCGTATTTTTTTGTCACCTTCAGTGCTCAAAAATAAAAGTTGTCTTCTGCTGGTGGTCAATTTTGACCGTTTATAAGTTGATTTACCATATCATCATCATCATTCTCTGGACTTTATCCTTCTTCATCAATACTTCTCTATTACTCGTCATCTCATTAGGCAAGCAAGGAGGTGCCTTGCTTGCCTCATCATCCTTTACACAGTAAATTTACCATAATGTGACACGTTTTCCAGGTCTGTATTGCGAGTGGACTGTCTAACCTACAAGTTTCGGTCATCCAGCTGAAACAGGTCACTCTATCCCACCGAACACACTATAACAGTAACTGGTTGACAAGTCCATGTAGTGAATAAAGATAGCGACGTACTTTATACCTCCGGCCACCAGTCTGCCGTAGTGCGCTATATTCCGACCAATTGAGCGCTAATAAGTAGCACGACAGTATACGTAGACTTTACATAACGACGGCCGTACCTAGTCGCTTTTGTGCTAGCTTTTTAACTACATACCTTTTTCATTTCTAGAACAAATTTCGAAAAGTCTCTCAGCAGAAAGATATCCCTTCTAAGAATAAGGCTTTCTCAACTTATCTGATAATGTGTGATGCAATGTATAACGTGTTTAGAACTTGCAAGTTCTTTTTATTAAACTTTAAACGACGTCACAAAACGTTTTCAAGTTGCAGTCAGCTGCGTTACCAACCAGCTAAGAGGCTATTGTTTTTCATTCAAAGCGTCTTAAATTGATTACCACAAATTCTTGTACAATCTTAGCGTCTTTCTTTATATAAGGAACAACATAACCTTTCATACCCTCGGAGCAATTGCCACCTCTACTTTACGTCTCACTCAATTTTATAGGGGCTGTAACTAGAACCACGCGTGTGGAAACGATCTCCTTTTCTCGGTACCGTAACAACGCAACGATCACTTGGTATGCTAACTACATCACTAAACACAGCGATAGCTCTAGTGCAATTTACTTATGAAGTGAGACTAGAGACATTTTCTGATACTTGGTCATAAGCAGAACTAAATGTTTATTGAAATGAGTTTATAGAAAACATGTAGGATGTTGAATGGTGACACGGCCAAATATGGCTGAATATGATTCAAGTAAAGTGTGTTCGAGTGAGAGGAAAACCTTTTTAGGCGTTTATTGCAATCTCTGCAAACACTTATAGATGTTTTAACGCAGAGGCCTATTTTAGAATCCTGAAATAATGTCGGTTAAATCTTATATTATGAGGACCATGAAGTTCTGTCTGAGATGGTCTTTTGAAAAAGGAACCATAGATTTGGGTGACCTTGTCGAATCAGTGGAAGAATTTTTCAGTAATCGTGTCAACAGTCAACTCAGAGCTCTAAGAGTTCAACGACTGAAAGCATACGCTAAATTGTAATGTAGCAACGTTTCATTTTTTCAGAAATAAATCTTTACATAATATTTATTCCGCCAGTACAAACATCTCCCGTTATCATTACTTAACGCTTTTACTCGCAGCAGACAAATTGCCAGCGGCAATATTTTCCCCAAAAACGTCGTCATCCAAGCTTCGTTTTATTCCAATTAAAATATATGGGGGTACTTGTCGCCGCGCAATGGAGTACAAATTAAATAAATGTGGAGTAGCTGACGTTTCGGTGGATTGGATGGGGCAGACGGGCAGGCGATGCAACTTGACGCCTAAGTACCGCGCGACTCCGCTGACGCACGTCACGTCACGGGAACGGAGTTGAAGGATGACGGATGATCATAATTAATGGTGAAGGTAATTTGAGTGGTGAGGGGATTGGGAAGTGTTTTGGAGATATTGGTGCTGATTAGATGGTAAGTATTTGTTGGCCGTGTAAGCGTGGTGGTTTCACTATTAATTAATAAAGTGGCTTGTGAATACGTTTTTTATTTAATTACTTTTCATATTTGTTTACTAACGAGTTTTCCCAGACAGAAACAAAGAGAGAACTCCAGTCAAAAACAATTCGCTATTTTATTCATTAACAAAACATTTGTCCCAAATACAGTACTGAAAAAGTGAAAGAGGAACAAAATAAAATGGTCTTTGACTTATTGAAATCTATTCAGAAGCAAAAAATATCGAAATTGAGGAAAATGTATTGAGCAAAATACCAAGCAGTAATCCCAGAATTACGTTTATTCCGTTCGCGGCACAGCACACAATAGAACATGACAAATCAGCGTGTACAATGCCGTGCCGCGCCACAATGGACGCCAACCCAAATCACGGACCCACTTAAGGCGTTTGACTGATTGTTTCAGTTATTCTGAACAAACGTTAGTAAAATAACGGAAAATAACAACGTTACTAAAAAGGTTTTACTAAGTAAAACAGAGTGGGAGAGAGAGCACGAATGCATCTAAATGGCTTAGAAAACACACGCCATTTCAAATTTCAACATAATAACTGTTTCTGTCCAGTCAATAGTTGCAGAACATAAAAACTTTGCAAAAAAATATTATGAAGGACTGCTGAGGAGAAGATTAGACAGAAAACCAGGCCCAGGGAGTAGCTGTAAGAAAATAAGAACTGGTCTAATTCAAAATTTCACCATACAACGTCTGTCAAGTCTGTGTGTGTCTCGAATATATAGTCACTGTTCGATTTTCAACGGAAGGCTCCGTCGCGAGTTGAAATTCCAACACAAATATTTTTTCAGCATACATTTAGGTACTGCTTAGTATTAGTGAAAACGAACATAACAGTTTCTTTGACTCAGCAGCAGGATGACGTCACATAATCACAGTTTGCCATTTTAAAGAATTATTTTAATAAGGTACTCGTAAGTACCTAGAAACTCGTAAATATACTCGTGAAAAAAACTGAACAACAATAAAATGTTCTGCGAAAGTTGTATCGCTTTTTATCGCTAAACTTTGAACATATTTCTACTGTTTTTCTGTTGTCTTATTTTCCGAATGGGAGGACGGGGAGTTGAGGAGGAAAATCTCTTTGATTTGCTTACAATGTTTTTAGAATGACAGAAACTGTTGAGATTCTTTGTTTAGAGATCAGGGTTATTGGTAAATGTGGGCAATCCGTTTTTGGGACCAAATTATCCCCACGTCGAACAATTTCGAGTAATTTTTAAATTTAATCCGTGTAACATATATTTTTGCATACAGCTCGCGATGAAAACAAAACGTAAAAGGTCTAATTACTCGGAAATCGTGAGCTGATAGAAGGTCTTGCTTCATAAAGTGGTGGAGGACTCCTGCTGCCGGTAAGTGAAAATAAAGTAAACCCACATCCTGAAACTGCACAAAAACTTTTCTGTCCAACACGACCATTTATATATATTTAGCTACAGCACAAAAGATTCTCCAGATAAACCCGCAAATGTCCAAAAAGCCAAAAAGCATTAGGACATTATCGAGCAGCACTTATCTTCACGCGTTACAATTGGCACTGGCGCCAATATACCCCACGCCACGCAAGTAAAAAATTATTTGAAAAGCTTTCGATAAGAGTGAAGTGTCACCCTGCGCCGCCCGGGGTTCCATCCCATGCTCCCGCGACGATTGATAACGAGTTCGAAAAATGGCGGATGTTGCAGGTAGTGGGATGCATTGATTGGAGAGATTCTGGTAAAATGTTATCTGATACATATTGCAGAATGTGTTGTTTGACAGAAAGTCTACTATTCTAACCGGCATTGTCCTGAAATCTCATCATTATGGTCTTTGGATTATTTCTATTCAAATAGAAAAAGAAAGAAACAGGTATAATAAGTGGAAGAGGTGAATCTGTAAAAGAACATTCAAATACAGTTGACGAAATTGACCAACATTCAGAAACTTATTCCAAAATCCAAGTTCCCAGGGTGAAACTAAATGTCAAGAAGAAGAAAAAATACAAAATCTTCGATAGCAATGATATAGTGTTCTCGAGTATCAGTTTATGACGTCTAGGTCTGGGGCATATTTCACGAGCTCCCGTCGCCTTCAGATAAGGTTCTCATGAACAGCGGATGCCGCAGTAGTTTGGCTGCATTATAATATGAGTTGGAATGGAATCAGAGAGTTATTGGACTATCGTTTGCTATGGGTATTGAGGTAACGTGATATTTTTCTTCGTTAAATTATGACTCGGGAGATATTATAATGAACCTCTCAGTTTATGAACATGTTTGTCTGTAATAACCTGTTATGATTTTTAGATAAAAGTATTACAATAAACTACAAGATCAAGTTAACCAATTTGGAGTTTGAACTTTCTTATCCATTGACACAAATAGATTGTTCCCGAATCTGAACTTCTATTGACCTAGAAACGTTAATGAATCTTTTCGTAAAGTTCAGACTTGAGACCTACTTTCCGTCATCTCTTTCCCCTTTTCATATTTTTTTTGTAATTGGCAGCTTATCTTGGCCCAAGTTACCGACGATATTATTTTCCTACTATCGTGATAAAACCGACATGTCCTAGAACCAACATTTCGAAGACATAAGTCATCGTAATTGTACATACCTGTGTGGTGGACTATGGCTGACTTCTTCTTAAGGACAGGAAGCCTTAGTCCTAATAGTAGAAACATTAAGGCTCATTCTGCTATGCTTATATTTGGCCCAATTGTTTACCTGATGTTAAAAGAATTTTCTAGTATCGATAACACTGATGCGTCCTGTGTCACCTGATGTCTGAGTATTCGGTAATGTTTCGCACAATCTCGTCTTCTAAGATAAAAGTTCGTGGTACAACGGATGTCGCAGGTAATTTCACATGCCAGATGCATGGATGATGCACGGAATTGGAGGCTTATTGGCTTGTAACCTAATGATACCCAGAGTTGAGACGAGGCATATCAATGTCGCGTTCTTTTAAATTCGTGTTACTGCTTGCTCAAACGAGGAAGGTCTACAAAGACTACAAAGAAAACCAATGAAAGAAATCCTTCTTTTCAGTGATTTGTTGAAATTCAGTTATATTTTTTGCAAATAAATATTTTATTTACCCCTTTTAATGGGATATCCCACACAAATTCTCGTCATGATTATATGCTTCGAAATGGACAAGTACAGTACTTTCACAGTTATAATGGCTTGTCGGTGAGAGTGTAGTTTTTTTTTCGTATTTGCTTGAGTCGAGAGAATACAGTCCTAGAGATAGTCCCGCTGGCGCATGCCACGAGTTTACTTGCGTCTTGCGTTTAGACGGTACTCGCGTGACGGAGGCAAAACCAGTGCGTGTTGTTTGATGAAATTCGCATCACCTAAGATCGTGAAAGTTATGATTGGAATAAGCAATACACGTGGTTCATTGGCAACATTTCAAAGGATTGAGGAAATATACCAAAATGGACAATGATGACTACGGGATGTATTACTTCAAAGAGATTCCAGGATCGTCGTTGGCTTTGGTGTTCTCACACCTATGTTATTGCTATTTTTGATTAGCTAGCTTAGCATCTGCTCTAGAGTTGTTTCATTCGACCCATAAAATAAAGACGAGTGATAATACTAGTGATCTGAATCTTCAAAAGGTTTGGCAATTATGTATGTATACTACATACATATAAAATGGGTGTATTTCCACCCACATTTCACCAGTTATGTTAAAGCCCCAGTAAGAGGAGGGGCGAGCCTATTGCCATCAATCGGGCTCAAATGAATTCAGACTAGGTTGCTGCTACTGAGAAATTCAAAACTATCAACACATTTCTAGAATATTGCGCCATAGTAGGAACTATGTATGTGTGTCAGTTAATATAAAAATCATAAGTAAAAAAGTTTTGTGAAACCAAAAAAAAATGTTAAAACACATAAAAATAACATCTTTATCATTCAACAGCTCACGAATCAATTGGTACAAATTCTGTTGAAAAAACGAAAATAAAAAAAAAGCCGGTGGGGCGACATTTGCGCGCCATGTTGGCGACGTCAAGTGCGTATGCGCAGGTAGCAGACACTCTCAGTGGAGACACTAGTGGTGGCCACAATAGAGCTAAGATTTGTCGATAATATTTTTGGGATATTTTAATTTTGAAAGCTAGTAAAATGAGTCTAGGATTTATCCGTAGAAGCCGGAAGGCTGAATTTGTGCCTAGTTACTGCTTCTTATACATTGAAGACTAGGCGTAGTTATACTATTTTATGTATTCCGCACAACATATAACCCGTCTTAGTATTCTCAGCAAGAGTGAACAGGTATCTCCTTGACTCGCTGGTTCCAACGTCGACTGGAATGCAATGGGTGAGCCCATTGCATTCAAGCCAGCGAGACCGAGCTTAAAATTTATTTTAATCTAACGATTACAGTTGTATCGTATTACCCAGTACTAACTGGGTTATGGAGGTCAGGAAGCCGACCCCAATATACTTGGGAAAAGGCTAGGCATATGATGATGATTACGGTTGTATATTCAGTCCCAATAGAAATAAAGTAAATATATCGACATTCATCTCTGACATCACTAAACCCATAGTTTTACGCGTCATATATCAAACACTTGAGATCTTTATCTGAGTGAAGCATTACTGGTCCACTCGAGCACTCCACGACCCACGCTGCCACGCTGGCACACTGGCACAGGCTGCGACTACAAAAAATAACAGATAACGCTGATTGAGCCAACGTTTTAGCGACACCACCGATGGGAAGCTTTGCTTTGTGTCTTTATTGAGATATTTGGTTTGCACGGATGTTTATGGCATCATGTTCTGTAAAAAATGCCAAAATTGTTCCTCGTATTGTTACCTGGACAGTGTCGCTTACAGACACGCTTCATCTTGTTTTACAATCAATCACTCTCACTCACAATTATGGAATTGTGAATAGCATAATCCCAATAATATGTATACAGGTTGGAGGGACACCGAAGCACAAACGACACATTATTCAATACATGATTCTGAGCCCCACCACATAGAAAAGTTTCATCGGTAATTTAAAAAAGAAATCAGCTCTTCCATCAAAATCAAAATACTTTTTTTCACATAGACCTACATGGACACTTATAAAACGTCAACAAAAGGTGCACGGTTCGGGTTGGTCGTTTCCTATGGAGATGAACCGGCAAGAAACTCCATGTTTCCTCTTACACATTTTGATACTATTGCTATTGCACTTTTTTAGGAAACAGCAGATTTTTTTTGGGTTGAGAATGTTGTACTGAAAACGTGGGACCGTTTTGTGCGTACATACGGTTTGGTAATAATTTATTGAAGTGCTACACAAGGATATCGTATTTTAGAACCTAACTTATTTAATTTAAAAAAATATGATTTCGTTGTTTTGACTGTGAAAAAAGCTGTAACGCGATTCAGAAACTACCGCACAATGAATCACTAACCCGTTTCAGTTTTCTCTACCGCAGTCGCTGGACGGAAATGCCTTCGGATCTAAACATGAGATAGGTGGTCGATTCTCTGCGCCATAGACAGTGCTGCCTCTATGTCTGGAAACTAATCCTACATAATATCTGTTATACTGGGTATACTGTATGAAACTATAGCGTTATGGTTTCAAAGGGCGCAGTATGCGAGCTCAAGTTACATGCGCGAGTGATGCTGGGGCTACATTCATAGTCCGGTATGACGAGTTAGCTATTTCAGTTGTAGTAGAAATAGTTAAGAAGATCAGCGGCTCAGCTGGTGGCCAATAAGGGACTTGGGAAGCTGAAAACATTCTTAAAGACTAAGCTAGCAGTGACACAAATTTATTACAAAATAATTCAGCCTTGTTGATAGTATATTATCCTGAGTAGGTAAGATTCGGAAGCAAAAGAACGAGTAGTAATTATGAGCCTATAAAAATGATTCAAACTCACAAAACTTGATGTACCTGTAAGAATGTCATTACAAGCGAATAAAAGACAGGATGGCCATTATGACAGAGCCCTCTTTATGACGCAACGACGTAAAATAGCCCAGTGAAGTAATAAAAAGTCGCAGCCAATTAAATTCCTCCGTATATTGTACTCTTGTAACTAATAAAATAAAAATGAGTTTCATTTGTTTTCATACAAAAGGAGTTTTATGAAGGAGCTGACAATTACTGATGGTTACTGGTGGTTGCTGGTGGTGTTACAAAAATAACTAAATTATATAGCGTTTTAAAGCGAGGCGTAAAAAATGTACAAAATTTTCCAACATTAGCTTTTCTTTCCGTTTTCTAAATTTACGTTAGTAAGACGAGCAGTAATTTTTGAACTTGAAAACCGTTGCACGATGCTTGATAATATTTATCTTGAGTCTTGTACTGTAAGCATAAATAGACACCCATCGTTTAGATAACTTTATACTAAATTGATCAGATTTTGGTTTATAGTCGCACTGGACTATGAATACAAGTCCTACACGTGGTTTCGCTCACCGATCGGCGCGCGCGCACGGCAGGAGGTATTACGATGATTTAACACTGTTACACTACACTGAAGCTATTGTATGGAGCCAGATTATCTATAGGACAACCACATAATTTTACTACTTACATAAACAGTTTATGTAAGTAGTAAAATTATGTGGTTAAGTAAAATTATGCGAATTGACATGGCGATTGTTTAATTGTTGTGTGTACTTCGCTGACAGTGAAAGTGTTAAATCTTAATTTTACCTTAGTTTAAATTACGAGATTTGGATTAGAGAACAACATAGACCTCTAGTAAATGTCAGAGAAGAAATTTATTTGATTGGCTAGGCCTCGTTAAAAGCTTTTCATCATGTACCTAGTCTTGTTCCAACTATTTTAGGGTCAGCTTCCAGTCTAACTGGATGTAGATGAATATCTGTATTTTACATGGAGTGACTGCCCATCTGACCCCCACGACCCTGAAGTATTGGGTAATACGCTACCCCTTGGTAAGACCGGTTGTCAGACTGGTTGTTGTTGTGGTTTGTTGAGCTTTTGAAAGAACGAAGCGAAAGTAAAACAATTCTTCTAAAATAGTTTCAGCTCTAAAAAGTTTAAGTTAAATATTTAAACGCTTAATTAACAAAGTTGAGTTCCAATATTTCTCTACAAAGTGTTACGACAGATACAAGGTATAATATATCTTATGACTTTCAGTGCTAGGTTCAAATTAAACTGCGCTTATCATTGTTATTAAGGATATAAATTGAAACATTCAATATTTGTTTATAAAGTACTGCCATTAAATTCTGTAACACATTTACTGAAAAATACACCCTATCCAGTTGTGGGTAGATGTAAATTCCTTTATGAAGTTATTATTTCAGGGTGAAAAGACAATGTTGCAAAAATTACCGTCGGAGAGTGCGAAGTGGCCACCCAACTCGAACAGAACAGCCACGATACAGGCAAGCACAGAAACTTCACTACAACACTTAAGCGGGAAATCACTTCCACAATGATTCTGAATGTTTCTTTTCACTTTGTTGTTACTTTTGGAACGAAGTTCCTTATCGCGCGTTGTGAAAGGGGGCTAGACGGAAAAAATTCTTACGAAAAGTTGTCACGACACTTTTTGCTATAGTAAGCTATTGTAAGCTTTATTTCTTTAAAATAAAGTTGAAATTTCCTTAAATTACGTACAATTGGGGTGTGTATGTGAGCAAGGATAGATATGATTATTATTTTGAGTGACCGAACTACAAAGTACAAATTCGGTTGTGCAGTTAAGTAAGACGTATTGCTTCGAATTAAGGATTAATCTTGCTTAAATTAAATATTTTATTTTTCGCACACTAACTTAAATCTAAAATGTATTGATATTATGTACGTGAAAGGAACTTCGTTCCATCCGGGTGTCCCTTGACACCTCTCAAGTTTTTGTTATTGGGTTTTTCTATCAGGAATTTCACAGTAACAGCCAAGACTCTGGTTTTGTGTCCGATTGATGTCAATAAGCTCGCCCCATTTTACTTGGGACTTACATAACTGGCGAAATGTGGCTATGGGTGCCTAATTATAAAGATAACAGCCGTGATGTTATATAATTATATGTTGTTACATAAAGCAGTAGAATTTGTTGTCTATTATTTATCATTTACTCAAACTTTCGGTCCCTTTGATCCTCCTCCATTCTCTAAAAAGGTTCCATGACAGTCATGTGTCATCTCATGGAATGATTTATGCCATCGAGATCTCCCATTTTAGTAACATGCTTTTCAAGTTTGCTGGATAACCCTTACTAATGTTTATAATTTTCGTTCAATAATTAATTGGGTAAGCCGATATTGCATACTACATTTTTATTTATTTATTCCTCTTTCACGCGACACCCTGAAAATAACATAAGAATCAACGTAAGCGAATCAAAGATGTCAAATAAAATTTGTTGCAAAATAAAATGTCGTTGGATCGGTTCTATAATTACTATTTTTTAAACTTTTGGTACATTTTTTTTTTCAGTCGTTTCTCTTCGAGTGATAGATGTTGAATGAAAGGCGGCAAAATGTATGAATTAACGACAAATAATGCATCTGATTCAGTTTTAGCAACGGGCCTTCTGATCCAAGCTACTCTTTGCAGTAAGTGCATAAGATACAGCATGGCGTGCAGTGAATTTGAGAAGTGCGCGGGCGCAGGGCGAAGAGCGACGCGATTGCCTGTGTACATGGGTAAAGTGACCACACGTGCTTGGTACGAATTAAATTAATTTAATTAAATGCTTGTTTTACGGAATGTAGTAATTGTTTGTTTTTCAGCACTGCTCCAGTAAAAAAATCGAAGACTTTGAGTTGGAAAATCTTGAACTTCACGAACAATATGCGGTTGGAGTGTTGCCTTAGGGGCGCTATGGCGCGAGGACTTAGAATTTTTTTTCAATTTTTTTTTCTCAAATTATTTTGGTTATTTGTACACCATCTCATAGTTTTCTACTAGAGCAACAGTTTCTTACCAGAAAAGATTTTCATCTGAGCTACCACTTTGGAAATATAGATAGTTTTATAAAAAATAAATAAAATTCGGAGGCCCATAATTCGGAAAAGGTGCGTCTTGGGTCCATACTTCTCAGAGCCTAAATGGTTTTTATGGTCAAGGTTAACCCGAAACCTCGAAATTGGTCGCGAAACTTTTCTATGTATTTTTTTCATAGTGCCCTGGCTACACTCTGATCCAATATGCTTTTCCAAAAATCAAGCAATATTACGTTTTCAGAAACTGGCCATAATTTTCCAGAAAATGTGTCACACGATGAGTGTTCATTTCCCTATTTTAGATAAACTTATTTAATCAGAATACATACATAAAACTCACGTCTATTTCCAATGGAAGAAGGCATAAGCTACTGAATGCAACCTTCTACGAAATCTGAAATACCTGTGTTCAGCTTCTAACAAAATTACCACAAAAAACAAGAAAACCGTTCCACATTCCCTCCCAACAATGAATCAGGCGCATCCTACACTGGTGCGTACGTTGCGCATGCGATGACAGCGAAATGCGCGCGCCGAGCGATTTACAGCGAGCTTCCGTTTCCTGTCCATCGCGACTGTTGCTCTGTTGTCTATGGTATGCACTGCGATGCTAGTACATTGAAACTTGTTTTGGTAAAACATATGCTTCATTTGTGATTGTTATGATTATGGTTCTTTGAG
Source organism: Cerastis leucographa (assembly GCA_963082945.1). NCBI lineage: Eukaryota > Metazoa > Arthropoda > Insecta > Lepidoptera > Noctuidae > Cerastis > Cerastis leucographa. The sequence goes on from OY720359.1 coordinate 20,190,859, forward strand.
GATGAGGAATGCGTTCTAAAACGAGTGAAAGCTGGTCGTTGAGTAGGGTCTTGAAGATCTTAGCTATAAGGTGATAAAACTCACACTAACTTTAAATGTCACATAATTGCGATTGTTTTTTTTTTTATGTTTTCTCAGTTGAAATAAATTCAGACCGAATGTCACACTAGTAACAGGAGAGAATGTAATAAATACACCGTGTAAATCACCTCATCACGAAGCCGTCAACCAAGCATTCTGTACATGAAACTAAGTAACTTAACGCAAAAATTATTGCTGGGAAACGCATTTTTTTTGGGGTGTAAAATCATGTTTTGTGGTAGAACTCAATGTAACGCACTCAAAACATTGCTGATGGACGGATTGAATAGTACGGGGGTCGTGGAGGTGTTTAAAGTAAAAATCTTACATTAAAAACTTGTATTTAAAAAAAAACTTATCAAAAAGTTGGAACTTTGACCCCTAATATCTCCGTAACTAGAAGGTTCCCAGGTATGGTGTAGAACAAAAAAATTATCGCAATGACAGGGAGAACCAGTGACTTTCGGCTTCGTTAAGAGGTGTTTTACCCTTTATGTATTCTGCGGTAGAAGCCATACTTTAAAGGCCTCTGTGGCTAGGTACATAGTCCTTAAAAAGGCACACACGAGCCAAAAAAACACAAATAAAATATCACCTCTACAAGGTCACTTACCCAAATTTCTAGGAAGACTCCGGATTTATCTGTGAACAAGGAAAATAATTATGTAGTCGATTCATGTATTATATACGAAACATAATAAATAAACCAATTCAATTTACATGAAAGACAAATCCTTAAACCTTTACCACAGAACAGGGTAGGCAGTACTACATAACAAGTCATAGAAGTTGGTCTAACATAAGCTATTACAAACAGACGCGGGAATAAACTTCGCGTGTTAATATCATCGGCCTTACATACAACTTTATGTTTAAGGTCAAACGCAGCAACTTACATGGAAATAAGGACCTTTACACACGATCCGGCCCCTCCGGCCGTGATGGCAACTGAGTTTGGCAACCAGTTGCTTAAAAATATTGGATATTCTTTTTACTCAACCAGTTGCCAATGACGAATGTCGATTCTTGATACGCACCTAGTTGCCAACTAAGATTTTCTCAAAAGGTGTGGTTACTTAAGAAGAATTACCACTCTCAGTTCGTAACTAACATCAGTTGTGGAAATCAAAATAAGGACTAAGGTCTGTATTATATTAAATTAGGATGTTTTCAATCAGATGCATATAAAATTTTGTTTCTATTGAATTTGTTTGATTAAATTTCTTAAGAGTTGCGTCATCGAAAGGGAACAAGGGTAGGTACATTATGTTTCAAATAATAATATCGTGAAAACAACATAATATAGGTGTATATGCCTTTATTCCATGTAATTACCTAACTACAGCTTAAAGTTACTGAAAATTAACAACTAGGTTCCCCATTTGCAACAAAATTGAAATTATAAGTACACTTCGAATTTAGTAGGTAGTTAATATGTCTTTAGAATGGGATAACAAATGGACTGATAATTTCGAGACAGTGTCCGACACTAATTTTGTTTTCATTTAAAGTTTTTATCGCTAACCCAATTTCCTCATCGATCTCCTCGTACTCCTTCTTTTTTTTAGGTGTAATTTTTTTCAAATCATAGTATGTCGCTTCAGATTCTAAAACATCGAGTAGATGTGCCAACGTTGGATTTTTCTTACCAATAAAACTGTTGATCTTTCTATGCTATCCCTCTATATTGTTATTAGTTCTAAATTTTTCAGTTTCACAACAACAAGATTCAGCAAAAAAATCTTTATTAACCCACTGCTTTTGGAAATATTTATTAAACATATTGATTTCCTCACCAACAGGTCTTTTTGCCATTACATAATCATATCCTTCTCTTAAGTATTTTTTTGGTAACCGTGCAATTCCAATACATCTCGCCACATGCCTTTTTTTTACTCTAGTTTTTATTTGTAAGGCCTTCGCCTTTTTCCATAACGCATGGTTGAAGTGATAGTAACATCCCTTAAAAAGTATACCAGGAAATATGTCTTTAAATGCATTAATTGCTGCAATTTCGAAATCCAATGTAATTTTTTTTGGACTCCAGGTAGGAATTTGAGATTTAATTATACTGAACAAAATTTTATATGTGTTATTTCTTTTATCGGGAAGAAGTGCGAAAAATAATGGAGTTATGATATTGTTAATTTCATCATAGCCATGAATGGTATACAACTGTTTAAAGGCTTTTGGGCAACTTCTGAAAGTGCCATCAGCAAAGAAATGATTGAAATTACTCATTTTTGTTGTCACATCACGAATACAAAATACAATGATTCTAAAATCTCCATCTTCATATTCACAAAGATAAAAATGTTGGTACTTCATGGGTATTTCAACGTCCGTAGCATTTGAGAAACGCATTTTTGTGGTACCAACTACTTTGTTTCGCCCATTGTAAAGGTCACTTTTCACACTGCTGAACTTTGGTATATCGCCGACGAAATTATATCCATCGTTTTTTAAATCACGAACCATATTGTCGTATTGTTTGGGGATTGATTCAAAATTGCAACTACTCACTCTCTTGAGATCATCCAATTTTTTCAAAAATGTGGTTTTCGCAAAATTACGTCTGCAATCGGTTTCGTGTGCTCTTTGCATTATTATCTCATTACGAGTATTTAAAGTAATATTACCTCTGCATCCTTTTGTAAGGCTACATTTCCAAAATGAGTTTTTATTTACATATATTTTTTTACGGCTGTAACGCCTACCATCGTACAACGCAGAAACACCTCCTCTTCTTGAACTAATGAATTCAATGTTAGATGTATTTAGGGTATACATTTAAAGTAGACATGTTGATGTCTCCGGAACAGACTATTATACTGGTCTTAAATCGTACACATACTCGTGCAGTAAATACAGTAATCTAATGTGTATTACACATATATTGCAATTAATCGATAACCTCAAGAGGCAAATAAAATGATAGATGTCAACTACGTCAGTAACAAAAGAAAATTTATTCTGAACATCTGAAAAAAGTTTGAATTCTTAGCAGATTTGGTTGAGTAACAAGAAAGTTTTTACTCCTTCGGCAACTGGTTGCGAAACTGCAAAGGTAAAATATTATAGGTGCGTATCAAGAATCGACATTCGTCTTTGGCAACTGCTTGAGTAAAAAGAATATCCAATATTTTTAAGCAACTGGTTGCCAAACTCAGTTGCCATCACGGCCGGAGGGGATCCGGCTGCCGGGTATCCGGCGATGTGAACCCGGTGGTGAATGTATGAGTAACCCGGATGAATTGTCGTGAGCAGTCCGACACCAAAGATGAAGAAGTCTAAAGTCTATTTTTTTCACATGGTACTTCTTCTTAGCGTGTCAATGGCAATCTAAATTGTGTCGGCACAGAACTGAGCCACTAGTTTGTGGCGCCCTCTGTAGCGTCCATCAGTTTCTGTAATGTACAAACAGCAGGACACGCAGAACACGATATTAAGTGCCGCATCGCTTGTGGTACAGCACCACATTTACACTGTTAATTTTGTTACTGAAAAGCATTTTGTCAATCGTTATATTATGAACTGCTTCGTTGTTCTAGTTGTCGACAGCGCGCCTGCTGAGCATGAGCTCCTGGGTTTGATAAACAGGTCGAGAAAAGTGTTTTAAGGTTTTTCCATCAAGATTTTCTCAGTAGTTGGCACGGAGTCTGGATTTATGCCCGGTTGATGGCAATATGCTCGCCGCCTATTACATAGGACCTAAATAAAACTGACGAAAGGTGGGTGTATTATCAGGTACAACTCTGCCTAACCCTTCGGGGATTACAGGCTTGATGTTGATGCTATATAAACCTTTATGTCAATCGTAATATGAAACAATTTGAAAGTGATGGCTTCTTGTCTCGCCCCCCAGCTTGGTACTGACTATCGCGCGGTCGAAGTGTGTGAAAAGGGACTAATAGATTACAATCAGTTTGGGAATACTTGTGGTTAATTAAGCTGTTAATTTGGAGTAGTACATTGTTTTAATATCCTTGTAAGTAACTTAGTTAAATGGTAAAATAAAAGCTTAGTGTTTTTTCCTGAAAATGTACGGTATAAACATTCTACGTCCTAGTGCCTTCCAGTTACAAGTATGTACTGAAAGCGTATCCTAATTTTAGGTTACAGTATTGAAGTTTTGTATGGAACAGCATATTTTTTTTTTGCGATATCGATGTTGTTCCCATAGAGAAAGTTGTCGCGTTTGATGATTTATACCACACCCTCAAATATGAGCACAGCTTTTCGATTCACGCGTAAATAGATAGAATACTATCTACTGTACAAATGTACTACACCAAATTAAATGCAGGCAGAACATTACATAGATAACAAAAAAGAACAGTCAATATGCCTTTTTTTTACGTATGGGAAATCATCAAATGACTTCTCCCGCTCTGGCCGGAGCGGGAGGGAGTGTCAGACTTGTACTGACTAAAACCCACCCATGTTCCTTCTTCGCCCTTTGTGTTCCAGGGCCGCGGTATCTCTTTCGAACAACCCGCAGCCCTGGCACAGTGAATATGCCTACATTATGAAAAGCAAGTGATTTTATTGGTGGTGTAATAGATTTCCTAAATACCTATAGCTTATGATTGGACTCTGTTGTTCAACTATAATTATTAACAAATGACTTGCTTGACATTTCTATTATTAAACAAGGGTCATCTAGTTATAGGATCTCTCTGAATGAATCTCCACGATTTAATAATCGTGTTGTAGGGTTAATACCCTACAACACATACTACAGTCAAAGTCTTTATCCATATAATTACCCGTTAAGTTTAGCTATTACACGTCAAACTTAGTTCAGGCAAACTTGAAGTAAATACGTCGTGGAACTGACGGAAACTTCCGCAGTAGGTCAACGGGCTCATATGCATATCTAAATATACAGGCGGAATATAATGGAATATACACGGTGTAAATCACCTCATCACGAAGCCGTCAACCAAGCATTCTGTACATGAAACTAAGTAACTTTACGCAAAAATTATTGCTGGGAAACGACTTTTTTTTGGGGGGTGTAAAATCATGTTTTGTGGTAGAACTCAATGTAACGCACTCAAAACATTGTGCTGATAGACACATTGAATAGTACGGGGGTCGTGGAGGTGTTTAAAGTAAAAATCTTACATTAAAAACTTGTATTTAAAAAAATACTTGTCAAAAAGTTGGAACTTTGACCCCTAATATCTCCGTAACTAGAAGGTTCCCAGGTATGGTGTAGAACAAAAACATGATCGCAATGACAGGGAGAACCAATGCCTTTCGGCTTCGTTAAGAGGTGTTTTACACTCTTTAGATAGTACATATATAGAGCTGAAATCTTAGTTCAAACTTTGCTAGTTATATTGTGTCTTTACTTTTTATTGATATTTGTGTGATATTGGTTCGCGTTTAAATCTTAATCCATTTAAAACGAGGTGGTCTTTGACTTGGTCTTAGTTCTGTTGAGTACCAAGTAACTCATCATCATCAGCCTATAATGTTCCCACTGCTGGGACACAGGCCTCCTCTCAATGAGAGGGAGTGGGCTTTAATCCACCACGCGGGCCCGGTGCGGTTTGGTAGATGTCACATGTCTTCGATTTTTTAGTTCTAGGACATGCCGGTTTCCTCACGATGTTTTCCTTCACCGTTTTGAGAGCAGCGGTGATGAAATAAATTACACAAAGTAATGCGCCTGCCTGGGTTCGAACCTACGACTTACTGCTTGTAAGTCGAGGCTGCCACCACTGGGCCATCGCAGCTCTCTCACCACTAGGTAACTAAACCAAAGTAAATCATCGACCGTATGTATGTATTTCTAACTTATTAAGTGGCTATATTGAGTCTGATACAACTAATTTATTTGTCAGATGAGGCGTGCAGATTTTGATTCTATTTGGTATTTATAGGCATTGGCCTAAGTTTGTCATTACTGTCCTATGTTTATCATTGGATAAACATAAGAGGGTTCTAACTCTCTACTATCTATCATTGATGTTATCACTAAAATAATATAATTATGATACACTTAATAAAATAACAACGCATTTACCAGACTATTAGAAAACGTTACCACTAATAGTTCCACATAGCGTTCCGGGAAAGCAGCACATGATCTTTAAAGTCAATAATTAGCTCAGCTCTAATTACAAGCTTGCAGTACAGTCCACTATCCGGGTCTAACTGTGGACGCACAATTACCCTGCCCCCCGCCCCGCCCGGGTAATACAGGGTAATTTAAACGCGTCCCCTGCATGGAAGGGTTAAGTCGATTATGCTAATGTTACGAACCGGGAAGATACTGAGTGTCTTCTCCTCTCTAAATAAGTTAAAAGGAAATGTGCTCCTTTTGATGGTAATAAGGTATGTGATATTGTTTATCGTAGCTTTCGTATGATAAGAGTCTTTTATTCATGAAGTGAGTTTTGAGTTACATGTGGACCGTCTTATGCATTCTAAGCAGCTTCTACTTTTGTATTTACTTTACGTTATACATATATTTTTGTGTGTCCTTTTAGTATTGTCAAACAGAAGAGCTTTATAAAATCAGTTGAGTGGAAAAAAAAGATCTTTTTCTGTCAAGTTAGTTTCTTTCATGCACCTGTAATATATGTTAAAAAAACCGAATTCGAAAAGCAAAAAAAAAAAATAACCTCTGAAAGTGACAGGGGCAGTGCCTACCTATAATTTGCTTAATGTTTTAGTGATTTGTGTGGTGTACGTAGTCCGTAAAAAACTAAAATTATCTTGAATTATCTTTTGATTGATAGCACAAAAACTTTTTATTTACAAAAAAAAACATTCACTTTCACAATACATACATATCCGCCGGCTATTTCAATTTCATGACGTGTGGCCGTGTGGGTAGAGGTCAACCCGCAGGTTCACAGGGGTCATAGGGTCAAACGGTCGAGTGGACTCTGATGATAAGCTGAATGGACCGCATCATTTTGTGCGTAAATATCCATAAAATGTTCCGTCAAATACTAGAGATTTTAAGAGCACTGGCATAGACTTTTAAAAATAAAATGAAAATGTTTATAGTTAAACGCGGGTTTATTTCACTCCAATAAAAAATTCGTTACACAGGGTGGATCTAAATTGCCGCAACTATTTCGTACGCTGCCATTTTCATTTAGTGCTGATGGCACTTTTTATGCCAACCTCGATAGTACCAGCAGATGTGTCAGTGTGGAAATTGATAAGCAATTGCGCGGAAAAAAAAAACGTCGTAGCTGAAAAGTTCGATTTGAAATCGGTTTTAGTTTAAACTTTTTATTTCGAGCTGCATGATGGTTCGCCATTAGTGAATTAAGGTTACACTAGTCGGTCATTCTTCCATACAAACGTAGTATGGTGATTACTCGTCTGTTTGACGGTGTAGTTTCAAAACTAAAAATTTGATCAACTGAACTTGTCATTATCTAGCCCTGTATGGAAGCAGAATTGGAAAAAACATATTCCATATTTCAACACTAATTTTAACTTATCTTTGGGCGTTAATAAATAACTTATGTAGTATGAAAATAGAAAAAGTGAAACCGTACAGGGATAGATAATTTATTCAAAAGTAAAATAATTTATTTTGAGTAGATACATCTAGTAGTTTTTCCATAATATCTATACGGCCAAAACTCAATTTATGAAATTTCACGCGCTCATTTTCGTTATAAATCGTAGTATATTTCACTAAATAAATATGTAAATAACTAAATAAAAACTAGATAAATGAATACTAAATAAATTAAAACTTTACTAAATAGCATGCATATTAGCCACGCCCGCCAACGAGTTCGAGCCGTCGACTTGTGCACCCTTAACAGAAGAAAGTAGGCTGAAGTTCGACTATACCAGCAGTGTCGTCGCATCTATAACCACACAATTGTTCATTGCTGATTGCAATGGCGATTATCATTGCCAATAGGCCCAAAGACGAGAAGTGAGAGAATAACATCACGTCTGTATATCCCAGAATGGTTAGACAGAGGCGTACCTAATAGTACACCCACTTTTCGCCAGTTATGTTTAAGTCCCATGTGATAGGGGGCAAGCCTATTGCCATCAACCGGGCTGGAATAACCCAATAACACTTTGCCCGACCCGGGAATCGAACCCAAGACCTTAGTGCACCTACAGTCGCACTTTGGACCACCAAAACGAGGAAGTCTGAAGAATAAAGTAAATATTATTCAGTATACTTGTATTGGGTAACATGTGGTACAGATATTTCTCTACCATAAAGATGTAAGTAAAGCAGTTTCCTAAATGCAGAAATGAAGGCACACAGGGTAATATTCGAATTTAGAGAAAACAAAACGTACCCTTTGAAGTCCGTTTACTTTGCTCGCAGAATTCGCGAGTAAATACACGAAAATCTCGCGCCGCGAGAGGCGAATAATGTTTTACAAGAGCAATCGAAATACGTATGAAAATCTGTTCGTAACAGGCAGAATAGAGAGCGTTTCCTTTGCTACTGTTGCTTACTGGATCTTTTCTTTTACAAGTTTGTTTCTTGAGTTTATTTATAGCTTTCATAAGTAACTAACACTTTTAGTTTTTGCTGAAACTTGGTCACCATGGATCACTATGTTTTGAAATTTCATAAGTTTTCATGTAGATTTAAGTAAAATACATTTGTTTGAGTAGGTAATAGATTTTCCTCATGAATTGAATACAAAATTTATGTTTTAGAAAAATGCAAATTCAATACCTTGAAAGATTGCCAACTACAATATGTAAATATTTAAACCACAAGTAGATGCTTGAACCTTTGTATTATTGTCTGGTAACTGAATCGGAAACGACACGCCAAGCAATCGAAAACAACCATAATAAAACTGTAAAACAATTTGCTCAAGTCCCCAAACGTAGCGTCCCCCAACAATCGATGGGGAATCGTTGTAAAATTGCTTTCCATCGGCGGCATTCCGTGACTGGCATCATTAACTGCCGCACACAACGGGCAATAGACTTGACATTAGTCCATCCGTCCATCATACAGGTCTCTTATTTATTAATAAAGATATGCCCCTCGGTTACTTCACTATACGAATTTCATAATTATTTATTTACGTGATTTCATTTATATTTCAGGCGTAGGTAGAAGTTCTATTGTTGGACAACGGAACGCCATTAGAGGGTATTTTTCCATTATCACTATATTTAGGGGGTCGTTGGACTCAGTATGTAGCTCCCTTCGAAGGTAAATAATAATGGAGCTACTTTAAACCGTTAAATGTTTAAGTATGCGTCCGGCATTTTCCCGTAGTTAGTAAATGACGTGTGTATACTACTAACAATCGTTCTATTAATAACTGCATAAAATCACGCCTGTAAGCCCCGAAGGGTTAGGCAGACGTGCATCTAATAGTACACCCACATTTCGCCAGCCATACCTATTGCCATCAACCGGGCACAAATTCGGGCTCCATTACTAAGAAATTCCTGAAGGAAAAACTCAACGACAATTTCCCCGACCTAGAAATCGAACCCGGATCTTATGCTCAGCGCCGTGCTTGCGGCCACAATACCAACGAGGCAGCAACAAAGACGCTCCTCATACAAAATGAAAAAAGATGGTCAAAGCTTAATTGACGAAGAAAAAATGAAGCCAGATTTACACACTATGCCCAAAAACTATATAAAACTTGTCGCACTACATGCTATTTCAATCTGTCTTTGTCAATAATCAAAACTATAGGCTCAAACTTAACATGACCAACATAGCCAACAATGTTGCTTGAACAACGCATATTACCACTTAATATGCCGATCACATTCTAAGCGAAAACACAAGCATAAAGTTAGCAGAAGCAACAAGAAGTACAGTTAAATAAAAGCGTGAATCGCTAATTTCTAATGCGATTGTGTCAAGAGCGCGAAGGGCGCATATGTTCTAGAGATGCGACACTAGAAGTCACTACTGATGTCGATACAACGCCTGAAACGAAACTTAAGAGTGAATGAAGGAAACGGACCGCTAATGTCTAATACTATTGTAGTGAGTGCTTGTGGAGGGTGCGAAAGCTGTGCCAAAGGGTGGATAGAACGTTGAGTGGAATGTCGACATCGATAATTACGTGGATATTTTTTTTTTGTTTATTTTGAAGTCTGCGAAAATGGTTATTTTAGTTATTGATATCTGTATAATTGTTCAAATACTGGAGTAGTATAACTATGTTTTATTAGGAATGGAACAGTAGTCGTCTATGTCGTCATTATAATGTTTTTCAATCATAACAATCAAATTATCCCTAAAAAGATTCTGAAAGTACTTGGAAAAAATTATGCATAGACACGAAGAAAAATACCAAGACACTATCATAAAACTACCCTCTAATAATACCAATCAATTCCACCACAATACCACCCCGATACACAATTAGATCTTATCGAACCAATTTCCACAAGCGACTTTATCGATAACGAGTATCGATAAGGGTTACAACCCTATCGCCCCTTCGGTGCTTGTCATTAAGGGTGATCCATCAACGTCCGCCAGGATTTGGGGTGTTCGACGCCTGCGCGGTGCCCTCGGGGGGGGGGGGGGGAGGGGCAGGGTGCTGGCGGTGCCTGGGGGTAGCGGGGTAACAAACAAAATTAGATATTCGTGCGGTGTCCCCGCAAAGCGGTGCGAGTGCACCCTGATTGATTGCTTTGGTTAACATATACGTATATTTCTCATATAGTTTACGTGGGCTTGGAGACCCATGAATAAGGTTCAAGTCCCAAAACAGTTCGTTGTCCTTTCAAATATTTTATTAAATTGCCAAGTCAACAAGTTCAAGCATCTATAGTACTTAATACTTATATTTATGAGTCTATCTTATTTGTAGCAAATGTAATATCATTGCTTTTATGTTGATTGGAAACTGAGTTCAATAAAATCTTCAATTCATAGCACCCTTCCAAGTTTATAAAGACAAAGGAAACTCTCAGATAAGAAGGATATTAGTTTCGCTCCGTAAGCCTTACAAATGCAGTAGCGCGAACCACCAGCATTTTATATTAAAAAATAATACTTCTCCTCAAATTGGATTGCATTCTCAATAGAAAACAGCAAAACAAAATGAACACTAAAAAGTTTCGCGAAGAAATCTTATCAACGAACGCTTTTATTTATATCAAAACAAAGAACTCTCAACAGGAACTCTGTTTGTTTGTAAACTTCGATATAGTTGGCCACAGTCGGATACTTATAACATTAATTTATACAAAACTCCTCCCAACTTAGTACTCGAAGAAAAAACAAATAGTACAAAAAGCGAAGGAGAGCAGCAAATGCTCGGAGGAGAGCAATCGAGAGCAAGTCTCACGACTGGCTTCGTTTGTGAACGAAACAAAGCAAACGAACTACTTAAGCATTGAAATATGGAGGTGCAACGCGAATCCACAATTTCCAATAATAAGGCTGCAATTATCAAATCCCCGCCCCGACGGAAAAAGACTAATAACACTACAAGTAAACAAAGTTACGTCTACACGAGCAGATACTTGATCGAGATTATTTTCTCAATTCTGACTTAATAAAGGCACTTGAAATTCCTTTTAACGTTATCCGGCCGTGACTTCGTTCGTTACATTAATCAAATTCTGTCGACATGGTTTTTCGTTCAACCTAGTTTTAAACTTATTTCAGCGAACCCTATGAAACTAATAAAATGTATCCACCATACTTATAAATATAAGCATTAAAATATTATAAATTGAGTTCATTGTCAACTTCATCTTGCCTTATATTAATACGGATATTTTAAAAGCGTATCAATACATCTAGTAATGTGCCCAGGCTAGCGCCCTGCGGCACTCCTCCGTCTAGCGTCTGTGCGCGTACATATCGCTGTACACTTGTCTAATGAAGGCTTTGACGCTTTCCACAAGGAGCGGAAGACGCGCTACATAACCTCCACCAAATTTTATATTTCCCACTCTGCCTCTAAAGTAATAAGATACATTTTAGATCATGATCGACCCTGTAGAAAGCCATAGACCTGATACTCTGTAATCATGGGAAGCTATCCCTGTTATTTGTCATGGAATAAAATTGTTCTGAACAATTATGTTCGTATTGTTTTGACGAAACTTAATTGTCTTGATATAGTAGATAAAATGACAGTCATTGATACTTTTAATGAAATGTCTGGGACAATTTTATTAATTTTGTCAACAACTAAGTACAATTAAAGTCAACGAAATACAAAGTATATTCTTGTTTATCCTTGGTGACGAATATTATTACTTTAGTTCGTGGAATCTATTATATTTATTTGCTTCACAATTTTCTTTAACGTTTTTATGTAACAATCGTCCATTTAAATCATTTCATCTTAACTACAATCTCAGAGGATCGTTAATTAGATTTCTACTTTAAGTACTGAATCTATTTTGTTTACTCGTGTCGCCTTTCCTGTTAAAATTACAACTGGGACACGAAAAAAACAGTAAACACATCTAATTTTATTTAACAAAAATGTTAATGCAGCTATCACAGAAGATTGGACGAGCTCCTACGAAATAAGTTTTGGGAGAGAATAACTTGAAAAAATACAATTGTTCTCCTGTTTGGCTCATTTCAATGAGTGTTCTAATTTTTTTGTTTTGTCCCATCGATCTGTGAGGCCGGTCATACTCGAGTTTCACTGGCGACGGTCCAATGGAGCCTCCGCGAGGCTGCTGCAGGCTTCCACTGAGGGAACCATGCATCCGGACCTTTATTAATATCTTTGATTTTTATTACCATGAAATTAAGAGAGAAATTTTAAGAGAAAGGGAGAAGTTTTACTTGTACAAGGTCTAAAAAGTTTGTAATCTAAGATAAAAAGGCGGTTATGCGACAAACATACAACCTTAGACCATCACGTCGCTTTGAGAAAAGCAACTTTTTACGCATATTTAAAACAAACTGAGAATATGGAGCGTTTATGTAAATGATAATTAGAAACCCAATTCTGGGTTAAGCTCGCCGTTGTACATAAGGTATATATTATTTGGGTGTATATCTTTTAATTTTATGTGCAATAAAGAATAAGAATAAACCCAATGTTTTCAAATAAATTACGACTAAATTAATAACAAAGCCTCAAGATGCTAAGAGGAGCATCGTAAAGAACATACCAGTAGTCTCATAATGGATGTTTGTAACGTAATGAGCAGGGTAATTGGTAGTACCACCTGTGACGTCACAGACTTAACCACGTAAATTATCAGCAGTTGGAATGCGGCTGTGTTCACCGCTAATGTTGGAACGATTATGTACTATGGAGCGAGTATATTAGATACGAAGATAGAGAATTTGTACACTAATGTAATTTTTAAGTCAAATTTATCATATCGGTAGAAAATGATTGAAAATTTCATAAATTATGATGCTTATAAAACCGTTCTGTTACGTTTTTCACAAAAATTCAACAGAATATTTATCAACTTCTTTTTAAAATTTTACGGCACATAAAAATCCAATTTCATTTTTGTGGCGAGAAGCGATACAAAAATTGTAATAATACAAAATCTGGTAAATGGGAGTCATAAATTTAATGTGTCCCAGGATGTTCTAAACATATGTTACCCTAGCTTTCACGTGCCGTGGCTACGCCGCACTACGCCACGCTCCACGAGTCCATTGTGCTACGCTGCTACGTCGTAGAGCGCTGCGATATATTGCTACGGCGGTAAATCGGTCGAAAATATTTCTGTTTGCGCGTATTGTCCGGTGCGGTTGGGACTTGGATTTCAGAATTTCTGTTTTGTACTTTCTTTTTTTTTATTTGTGCGGAGTACCTGTAAGTCTATTTGCTACGAAATGTATCAGGGTTTATCGGTAGCGCTCTCTATTAAAGCTGTTGTACAAATGCGTCTAGCTCTAATTCCAAAAAAAAAAAAATAGCTCTGGACTTTGATTTGACTTTTAAATCCAAAAAACTTTACATACTGCTTCAAAAACGTTTTACTCCCTCTCTAGTTTTAGGGGAGTTTTTTTTTGTCAGACGTTAACTACATAGTTCAATCTTTACCGAGATTATTCTTCTTTAAATGTACGTACGTAACGTAACTTTTAATCAAATACCTCTTATCAAACAAATCTAATCCATTACGAACAGAACCAGACAACCCAAAATCCATTCAAATCACTTTCACACCTAAAAATCCAATACCATTACCTTTTGAAAAAGAAAAGCCTTCCCTTAACATAAAGTAAAGACGATTCTTCCACCTGTCGCGTCACAAAGGGGTGCACCGCACGGGCATCGATCGCGCGACCCCACGCGTGCTTTACTGCCGTTGTCTGGGGCCGACTTGGATGGACGGCGGCGGTGCGATTAATCGTGTGGCGATGCGTTTAGATGCGACGGCCAGCGATGCTGCTGTGCTTTTTATACTATGAATGATTGGTCTTCAATTTAGTACCAACACGCCTGGAACCCCGCAACGGTTGGATATAGACCTATAGTACATCCTTGTGTCATGTTATGAGTGTACTTCAGTTTACTATTTCGTGTTATATAACAAATACTGACGCCTTAGACATTGGTACCTGAGACAGTGACTTGTTCCAGAACCACCCCTTTACGCTAAAAGACCCATTGGTGTTTGGATTCCTTCGAAAATAACGAGCAACAGAAGCTAAAGCATAGGTTTTTGACTTACGAAGAAAAGAGTTTGCTACTTTTTTCAGCAATAAAACTGAACAATTCTAACAATTCAGTAAGCATATGTATGTAAGAGTCACCTATGCGGGCACAATCTAGCAGCTTGTAACAGCATCCCTATCCACATTGCCATAGATCAAAGGGCAAGGGCGCCATCCTCTCATTTGCCATAAACAAAAGTCGTCGGCTTTGTCGTCACTTTAAGAACCACATAAAATCTCCTGAAATGCGTCCGGAATTCCTCTTTATACCGTTATCACGTCTACAATCCGTTTGTGTGAATGTGTTTATGTGTGTGTGTTCGTGTTTCAAACGGCAGGACTGCCGCAATCACAACAATTAACGATACCTATGCAATTACTGAATATACTAAACTACATATTATTACCCACAATCAAATAACAACTCTGTTGCTTAAGAAGTAGAGTATAATATGTGTTGTAGTATCGTTAAATAATGCAGGTAAAAACGCGCTGGTAGTAAATCACGAATGGAGAATAATTTTCCAGGGTAGGAGCGCCGTAAATCAAGGAGACACCCTCACTGAGAGGGTAGGGGGGGTGCGGGCTCGGAGGGGGGGTGTAGGTAGTACACCGGTTGTAATTAATGCATTGTTTCACTTATACACGACTTATTTACTTCTTGTAATGTGCATGTTAGAAGATCTTTTACGTAGTAAGTTTCTTTGATTGGGTGGGATTGAAACATAGATAGCTATAGAAGCCTGGGAAAAGAGGGAAGCACTGTAAGGAGAAGATCTCTTTTCAGAGCAGGTCACGTCTATAAATACACAGGGGACAAAAAGATCCTCATTTTTTTATAAATATACATCCTTTTCCAACTTTCAGCAGCATAATCCTAGACGTGATCCCATTTAAAAATGTCCCAACTGCCAAAGAAGTACGAAACTACGTTAAAAATTAACGCTCAAAAAGTTAAGTCTGTCACCTCACTACCCTACTTTGACTTCAACCAATCGCTGAGCACCAGCCACCTGTCTCCCAGGGTATTAGCCACTTTTCTTAAGTAGCCTGCACTCGTCTGCTAAAAATATTTTATGTAGGCGAACTGCCAAAGGTGCTTCTATAAACCTACATTTTTAGTTTTAGAATTTCGGAAGGAAAATTTTCTGGGAATTATTTTAAAACAAGTATACCGAGATAAGTTCTCAACTATCATACTGGTCCATTGAGGCGTAGATACAATAATTTTAATATTGTGCTATTGAGAACTTCCTCATTTTAAATAATAAATATATGATATGATGTACTTTTGTTGTTAACACTGCTGAAAACCATTACGCCATTACACTCAAAATACAATCGCAAACTTTTGAACTGGGGTCTATCAATACCCTCACAAGAACAATAACATCTTGCTACCAATACCGACCGGTAAGAAAAACACAACAGAAACCCGATCCTCCAAAACTTCGTCCCTGCTAACACAGCTTCAAACTTCTTATCCACTTCCACACGAATTATCTAAGAAGATGGACAGCCAGACTTATGACTAGGCATCCAGCATCTACCCTCTACCCAGCACCCCTTTTATCGTAACCACTGAAACAGAAAGTGACGCGGGTTCATTTTTTTAAACGCACCGCAGCCAAAAGCCCACTTAAATTATTCACACGCCTTACTCAACGGGAAAGTGGATAAAAAAAAAGTGAAAACGTGGCATATTTCCATCCCCCACAACCCTGCTTCACCCCCTTTGGGCCCGGATGACAAACGACTTGACCTAACCCGACACGCCACGAGGATTATTTTTTAGTAAGGATTATAAGGCTGGCCGCGGAGGTTTTCATAATTTTTGTGGTGAAGTTATTGCAGTTGAAAAATTTTTGCGGTTTCCTTGAGTTGCTCTTTTTATTAAATGCGCAGATATTAAGTTGGTGCGTCGTCGTTGATTTAAGAACTTCCGTGGGACGGTTAGGTGTTCTTTGTGGATGAATATCTACGCTTTTAAAATTTAATTTCATAATAGTACATTATGATATAAGTGCGGTAAGTTGAAAATTACAGCCGAGGCGATATTGCTAGCCCGAGCCGTAGGCGAGGGCTACAAGAAAGCAGAGGCTGTAATTATCAAAGCGCACGTATGTCATACGACGTTTTATAACACATTTGCGAGGAAATAAATAAAATTCGGATGACATTTTCAAACAAAAACAATACAGCGTAAAGAGAAAGCGCGCGGAATAATTTTTACGCTTTTTTTAAGGCAAAGGCACAAAAACATACTGGCGTATTACTAATAAAGTAAATTAATATTTTTGTGTTTTGTTACAGATAAATGGTTGTAATTTATGGTCAAAATTGATTAAATTAAAGAATTAAATGTTTATTTATTATATTTTATCTCCCAACTTAATTTTATTCATAAAATGTTGACTACTTTTCTGACATAAAAACTCTTTGCTAAGATTTAAAAAAGTACCGTTCGTTTTAGACGGAGCATTATGATAAGCCGTGCGTTTTACTTTACATTACCGCACTAGTGCGTAATGTGATACATTACGATACTAAACTTGGTGCAATAAGAGACCCTTTACGAGCAAATGTGTTATAAATTTAATTTACAAAACATTCAAGTAGCCATGAGTGATAGTACTGAAGCAAATTGTTCAAATACGTTTGACTAACCAGTGTTTTGACCTCGGCAACAGATATCTCATAAAATCTCCCACTCACCCAGCTAGCCTTAATTGTGTCTTACCAGATAATAAGTTAACACGACCTTACAACTAGTTACAGCTTCTCATTTCATCAGCTCCGTAAAACTTCGTGGTCTTCCAATCCCAGTTCTATTCCGTTCACGTTTTGTTTATGGCTGCTCATTTCGTCTGAAACTCATAAACCTTAGCAACGAGATAGGATTTACTGAGGAGCCTAATCATTACCGTTGATACCTACTATAATAAACATTTTTTCAGCATAATGTTTATAACGTGTTCTATGTTTCAAGGTCTTCTTTTATTATAAAAGGGTCGGATGGGGTTTCTGTGTACGTGGAATAACTGTAATTTGATCTTGGTTTTTAGTTTGCTTTCTAACATCATAAAATCACGCCTGTAATCCCCGAAGAGTTAGGCAGAAGTGTGTCTGTAGTACCACGTTTTGATTCTGCCTATGAATAACAACTGCTTCGTTGGTCTTGTTCTAGTGGTCGCAAACGTGACTGCTGAGCCTAAGGTCTTAGGTTCAATTCCCAGGTGGCGAAAAGTTTTATTGGGTTTTTCTGACAGGAATTTGTCAGTAGCAGCCAAGTCTGGATTTGTGCCCGGTTTATGGCAATAGGCTCGCCCCCTATTACATAACTGGGGAATTAATGTGGGTGTATGTACTATTAGAATTATAGGCGTGATATTTGTGTATTCTGTTTAGTACATATTTATTTACATAGTACAAACAGACAGGACAATCCCATGGCTATAAACTTTTTATTAGAGCTGCAACAATATGATATATCACGAATCATAGAGAAGCAGAAAATCGCTCAACCGTGCCGTCTAAAACAGTATAAAAGCAGGAACCATTCACAAGCTCAACTGAAAGGATTACATTTGATATGAAGAGCTATTTTTACGGAACACTGTACAAGAAAATATCTTCTTCACAATATTAGTACCATTTATCATTTCGCTTCATTGAAAAGCAGCATCCTACATCTCAGCCTCACTCACCTGTACCCACGTTTATCTCGCGACCATTAGTAACCGCCGCATCATGCGAATACACGATGAATGTTGAAAAACGCGAGTACCGCATATTCAGGAGTAACCTTTACGTTATTAATGATGGCACACTAAGTGAAAGCCGATGGGCTGGGTTGAAAAGAATTATGAGCAGAAAATCCACTCCATACTTTCCACTTTTTAGTAGAACGAAGAATAATTCTCACTAACACGCCAAACACTAATAATTGGCTTTCATATCGCCTCAATGCACTTACAAAACGAAAACTTATTTGGAACTACCTGACTAAATCTATACTAATACATATTATAAACCTGAAGAGTTTGTTTGTTTGTTTGCTTGAACGCGCTAATCTCAGGAACTACTGGTCCGATTTGAAAAATTCTTTCAGTGTTAGATAGCCCATCTATCGAGGAAGGCTATAGGCTATCATCTCGCTAAGACCAAAGAGAGCGGCGCAGCAATGAAAAATGTTGCGAAAATGTGACGCTGACGAAGTTGCGCGGGACAGCTAGTGTCAAATATTACAGAAAGAATTAGCTGAATCAGGCTCGGAAGGGCAGATGAGCAAACTTTTCTTTATTTTTTTGGTATTTGTTTTTCATAGTCTATTGAGAACAAGACATTTTCTCCATTAGTCTTTCGCAAGAATTTAAATGCCTGCCCGTGTGAGCTAAACCATTGCGTTCCCCAAAACCTCAGAACAATTGTGCCTTCTGCATTCCTTGCTATGGTAGGTAGCACCCGATGGGCCATGACTTGGGATCTCGTTTGCTGATCAGCAGTATCACCGTGACACGACGGTTACACAACATCGCAAATGCTCGATTTCCCACGGATTTCCTGGAGGTTTCCTAAAGTGTTGTGGTATCTGCTTATTATTCTTTGAATGTTTAGTAAGCATTTTTCGTAATCGTCGTGCTGTTGAATGAGGTTTCTTGGGCTATTTTATATATCATTATGCTATGAATTAGCTTAAATTGCTTTCTTTGGAGAAATCGTTTAGTAGTTATAAGTATTTGTAAAGCCACCTTTTTATACCGAAACTCGTAATTTTGTCCCCATTTCGATTTAGCGCGGAAATTTCAATCGTCGGGAATCCTTGAAGACATCTTGACAGATTTTAGGTTCGCGAAGATGTAGAATCGTTAAAATTAATAAGGACCAAGTTGTCTGAAAATGTAATACTCGACTGTTGGAAAAAAATCTTAATCATCTTAGTTGAATGAACTCAGGAAATATTGTCAGATAGTCCACGTGGGTGCTTAACGTGTTTCCAATTATGAAAACCTATTTCATGATCGAACGCTTTGAGACATGTTGTGCAAACAAAAAGGCCATACCTATGTTTTCGCACCGCCGCGCACCGCAATCAATTTTAAAGCATTTCTAACTAATAAAACAAGCTAACACGACCGATGCCCTTTCAACGCCAATAAAAAGTGCAACAATCCGCTGAAAAGCAATTGAACAAACAATAGAAAAACGATGAAATAAAGCAACGCAACGAAACGCAAATAAAAACATTCACTCAACGTTGAGAAACAAAACGCGATCAAACAATTGATCCGAATTGACACGAACTGCGCTGTGACGTCACACTGATACCGAACATGTCACGTTCTGTTCGAAATTTGAAATGACGTTTTGTTGCTTTGCTATTGTTAGAACATATATGATCAAACGGTTCTGTTAGATCAATGGCGCCACTGAACTCAAATGTCTGACGCTTTTCAAAGCTGTTTGAATTGCTGCCTTGTAACTAATCCCTTTTAACCCTTCTATTATGTGAACCACTGCAGTTTTACATATTTACTGCGAATAAAGTCATGTTACAGCCCTCTTTTTGGGCTTCGCCGCGGTATGGTAAAAATAGACTTGCCTCAAAATTATAATTTCGCTGGCTTCATACACGTAGCCCTCCAATCGGGACCACAAGATATGCTGATACGCCTCACTTCTTACGAAAAACGTGAGACACATACAATATCAATATAATTTGGAGTTCACGAAGCCTCTGGCGGTCCGTCTAATCTTCTAATACCTTCTTAGCAGATTTGAGAGGAGGAAAAAGTAAGGAATAACCGAACAGAGGGTAGTCCGGAAATTACTGGATGTCTCGGGGCGCGGGTGGGAGGCGGGGGGGGGAGGGGAGGTTCACAAATGAAGTAATTCTCGCTAGTCCACGCTCCATCGACGACGTCTTATTAGACTAATCCGCAGGCTTCTCGTAATTGTTTAATAAAAATACGATATGAGGACAGTTAGAAGCCGTACGCAGTCATATTTTTGTATTTTGAGAGGCCCTTTGATATTAATTAATACTTTTATCTGGGCTGCTGGCTTTAGAATACAATAGAATAAATCTTTATCGTACACCAAAAAATAAACATAACGGTTGGCTTTGTCTGAAATGTGGCCGTTGCTTTATATAGACTAGATATTTATTATCGTGAGTAGGTATCGTGAAGAGCACTTAACTTTTTAGAAGCAAATGATGAAAGGCGCCAGAATAATCGATGAGTAGGTAAATAGGCCTATAACACATCAATCCCTACCCATTTGGTCGAAAAACATCGAATAAAACCCCATAATTTCCGTACTTTTTCATCCCGGAGTATCATAAAAATCTATGAGCCAAATCAACCACAAATCAGGTCAATAAATAAGGCCCGGGAGAAACACACGTATTCAAATGAGCCCCCATTGGCTGAAGATGAAGAGCATGCTATCGCGGGCCACATAAATAATTCTGGTACAACCGCAGCCTCCTGATCATCAATACCGCTTAGCTTGTACCGGTAAGGTAACGTGCCTGCCCGCACCGGTTCGTAAAGATAAATTGACACGATTTGTTTGGTATGTTTTACATATTTTTGGGCTGGTGTTGCGAAAAGCCAGGTTTTTAGGTCAGATTTGTATTGGGGCTATCAAATAGGTCCTGTCTATCTGTGTGATGTGGCTCGTACATATGTGATGGTGATTCACGTTTAAGTGCCAGGTCTAGGTAATTAAAAAAAAAATACTTTTTAGAGCAAGCCATACCATAATGCGCTACAAACTGAGTATAGTTGTCAAATAATGTAATGGTAACGTTTTCACAAGAGGAGGAAGGAATTATGAAAGAAATTGTAATCCGTAAACAGAAATAAAATTACAAAAAATAAAGTCATCAAGCAATTTAACCCCTTAAAGATAAACAAAGCAGAGTAGGTACAATAAATAACACCAGCAAAGCGGTAAAGTTGCCGCCATGAATACCAGTTAGCGGCCGGAGAGATAACTCACGCTTTGCTCTAACTGGGCTGCTGTAAGCGGAGGCTAATATGTGACAGATGAGTAGACTGGTTTAAATGGAGAGGAATAGGCATGCGTAGTGAAAATTAGAATATTTATGGGTTCGTTGCATCATCTGAAAAATATAACCGGTGCAAAACAAGAACAAATTATACATCAAGGTAAAGAATAAGAAATAAACGATTTTTTTTACAACAAAGATTAGTATTATCATCACTAGAAGGTACATCACTGTAGATGAACTGTCACAAATGTATCTTCGACCGAATTCACGGTAAGGTCTAAAAGTTTCCGGCGGCCTGCACACATAGATCAATCAGAGATACATAACTATTATTTCACTAAATTACTACACAGTACAGTTATCCACAGTAAAAAAGTAATATTTTTGTTCAATTTATCCTCCTTTTATTTCAATGCATTGTTATTTGGATAATAATATTTAATTTTATAGTTGAAGTCGGAAAGTTTTGGCCCTTACTGATACATTAATAAAAAACCGGCCAAGTGCGAGTCGGACTCGCGCACGAAGGGTTCCGTACCATTATTTATAAAAATGGGCAAAAACATCATTTTTTGAAATGTCAATTTTATTCTCCCTTAAATATTTATTTTATTCTTCATCCCTTAAATTTTATTCTTTTAGTATTTTTTGTGATAGCATCAACAGAAATAACATCATCACATAATCTGTAGAAATTTCAACTGGCTACCTATCACGGTTCATGAGATACAGCCTGGTGACAGACGGACGGACGGACAGCGAATTCTCAGTAATAGGGTTCCGTTTGACCCTTTGGGTACGGAACCCTAAAAATAATCGGCTCGGATAGGTTGATATTTATACCAGGTAGGTCGGTATTCAGTATCTGACGGAGGAAATACATAATTATATTAATTGTTCCCCACGAAAGAGTTCGTAATAATTTACTATTCAATTAAAATAATTGACGCAGTAAGCGATGTTCTTGACAGCTGTCATGTGAGTTATTGATGACTCGCAAATTGCTAGTGCGAAAGACTTAACATGCGAATTTCGAAATAATTGGGAAAAATAAAATGATTACCACCAACTGATGTGATTTTAAAATATCTCGCAGAATATTGTTTTACGTAATCTGTATTTGAAGTCTTATATCCAGTATTAGGCGACTGATATTAAAATAATTTCGTACATCGTATCTACATAAACGATTTATTAATAAAGCACTCAATCTGAATACGGATATTGAAACACTCGAGAACCTTTGAAGAAATAACGTTACAAAAATACACGACAAAATTCATAGATTGATTTTCCATTTTCCCAACACTTGACAATTTCTGAACAAAGAGAATAATTTTATGAAAGCGCGAGAATTGGGCGATAATTAAATAAAACGTACCGTTCACGTCACTCACCTTTTGTACTACCTCCGAGATAATTATTGTCTCTGGACATTCTCCTTTATAAATATTTATTTCCAGTTCTTTGTTCAGTTCTATTCTTATTCCCAATTTTCCAATATATAACGTTTTGTTCTTTGTTTCAGTGAATGTCAAGCTCTTGATTAAATCAATTGTTTCTATTTTATTAAGCTAATGACATTTAAATATTTGGGGTGTTATTTTGTTCCCATTTAGTAGGAATCTTCAGAGACCTCTCTGAGAAGTTGAGAGGTCTGTTCTTTTAGAAATAATTTGCTCGCAGGATAGTTGTAATAGATCCTTCACTTATATTATAACAGAACACAGCATCACATTCCTAAGAGTTAGGTTAGGCAGAGGTTTACGAGCACGTATACCTAACAGTAAACTCAAATTTTCATAGTCATGTTGTTAAATAGGGAATCGAACCAGGGTACCCACGCTCAGTAGTCGCACCCCTACTTTTAGACCTACGAAGAAGCCCATTCACCCATTTATATTGTGTACTTACAATATTAAATCTGCAGTCTGCAGAGTACGACGGCACACAACAAAGCCATTCACACCACAAAAGAAAGCAACACCCCAACCGATCAAAAACCCGACGTTTGCCGAAAATTGCCGAACAAAAAGCGGATTAAACTGGTTATCGGCGACTGCTAATAATAATAGTGTCGTCAGATAATCCAGTGTGATGGATGACGGGGGAACTGCCCACCCCTTTTAATTGCCGGCATGAATGTGGCTGTCAGTCACGTCACGGTGAGTTTTCCATTTATATTATAATAAGTTGGGATCTGTTTTGAAGCGGTTTTCTTGGTGTATTCGGTTTAATAAAGGTTGCCCCAACCTCTGTGTATGACGGAGGGGCCGATGGAAATGCACGAGCTTATTTTTTGGAATGCAATTGGTTTTGGTGAAGTAATATTGATGGAGTTGAAGGCCCGTAATGTTGGAGGAGGAACAAAATCTCTTATGTATAGGTATGGTATAGGTGGGTAGGTAACTAAGAAATATTATCATGTCAGGACTTTAGGATATTTTGTCCTCTAACAAAGTTCATGAAAAGAAAAATCTCAGATGATTCCACCCACTCTTAGAAACGATTATTCGAGTATTTGAGATCAATAGAGGGCGATTTATATATCCGTAACGAAGGAGATTCTTGAAACATTATCTTATTTCGGTATTTCAGAGAGAGCATGTAAAAGCCCCTTTTCCTGCATTAAGTGTTTCTTTCAGTTGATTTATACGGAGCCTTACATCTCTCTGACCCCTTTTCTTCTAATCTAACTTCCCCTTTCCTCCCGTCTACCATGAGATAAGCAGCTGATTCTCTTCATTTCCTTTCCCACACGTCAGAGTATCGACCTAGTGTATCGTTGCGTATACTTGCGTACAGTCGCGATGAGCCGTCATTACCACCATCAATCATCCGCCGATACCGCACGATTGACGCCGAGCGCGCGCGAACATCTGCGACCACTACCGCCTAATTTATCATTTTGCATTCGACTGTACTACGAAGGTGTTACATTACAAAACATACTTTAGCTGGTGGTTGTAAGGTTGGTTTTGCGTTGACGAACCTTAATAATTCATCATATCTCGATTGACAGGTCACTTTGCAGTTGTCAATAACTTTATCTTCATACAAATAAGAGCTATTTTCAATTGATATTATTTGGATACAACTATGTGCAGAATATGTAACTCGCAGATGTGTTGACAATATCGATTGTGAGCGAAATGTTATTATATTAGAGTAAATATTAAATGCAGGACAAAGGTCCCATTGATTTGTACAGCGCATATGGTGCGTTGTTGCTGCACCATTGCTCATTTTGTTGCTATCGACAGACTTGTACAAAATTAACTTTCCCCTGCCGTGGGTCAACCCTGTCAGGGATGGTGAAACATGTATATATCCACATAATCCTATTTGGTTTAGGGATTCAAAAGGTTTGTACTTTGTAGCAATGGAAATACTGTTAAAATATCTCTGTTTATTTTAGACTGTTATTTTATTGTTTGATATTCAAGCTTTTCACTTAAGAAGAAAAGAAAATAACCGTACTTTTGTATATATTTTTTTACTGAAAATTATTTATATGATTTTGGTTTCATCCCAACATATTGTTCAGAAATTAGCAAAAGGCAAAGACCAGCAGTGACCGCTTTCAAATATTTTCGCATTTCGACATCAACTTTCAACGGAATTGGTATATTATGTCAGTCCAATACATTTTTGACTTTACTGGTTGCATTGAAAATAGGACCATATTACCATTTTTTAAGTAGAATATTGTATGAATATCGATACGGACATAAAACGTCGCGTTGCGCATTTCGCGACTCGATCGGCGCCTTTAAACAATGGTAGTACGGTCCTATTTTGAATGCAGCCAGTAATTTGCTCGCGCATTTATCCGTTCTGTCTGAACTGAGCCTAATTCGCTCTGAGCATGCAAGCTTTTTATAACCATGATTTCTAACAAACTGTACAGGCAGCTGATATTTTTTTTTGCTGCAATTTTTTTTATGTTGAGAAACATGTTCAGTTTGATGGTCTGTAGCACACCCTTAAGGATGTATATACCCTTTCCGTTACACCCTGTATAATCATTTGCTCATACAAAAAGAAGTAATTTTCTACCGTTAACATTTCCATCTGCTTGTACAGTTACAAATCATGCCATAACATGCATCATCGTCTACCATGTTTGGCATTCAGCTCCCGTACGGAACCCGCGTAATTTAATTGTGCCGGCCGCGGGCACAATGCCGCGTGATTGGACGCTGCCTGCGGAATCCTAAATGCTGACAGTAGCCGATACGAGTGGGTTCACTGGTTCGGGGGTCGGTGTGGCGCTACAAAAACCACTGATTCAATATCTAATATTGGAATCAGTGTGGTCTGTTCTGAATGGAGGTGTTATTGATTCAATTTAGTGAGTTGTTGGCAATTTGTGGTGGACCAATAAATAAGAGAAGGAAAGTTTGTCCTACTCCGCGAGTATTAATGATTCTTCGAGGTTTGGTGTTTCGCGAACTTGTAAGAGCAGTTTAATAATATATTGCACACTCGATAAAAAGCTCAAGACTGTATCACTGATGGTTTATTTCGTTTGGGGACCAATGAATGTTCAGTAAGCAGTAATTGCCATTTTTCCAGAATGAAATTTCCATAGCAAGGAAACAGTCGTAACACACGATTTCCACAACCATTTCCGTTTTAACCCCCTAGCAACCCTCAACCGCGACCTTGCTTTTCCCCATAAAAATAGGGGCCAGCAATAAAAACAATCAGCAACTTCCTCGTTGTGAATAAAACACAATAATACGAGCGGTTCGCGCGTTGACACGAGAGGAGCCTTGTTACGGAGCGAGCGGTCCCGCTGTCCCGCATCACAATGAGATGTGTACGGGACTACCCCAGCTCAAGCGCGACTCTAGCTTGGACAATGTCTTTCAATGATGATAAAAATAATTCAGCAACTACGAGAGTGTCGATGGAGAATAATTGAATTAAAACTGTAAACTATATGCAAATACTTAGTCAAAATATATTTTCTTCATACCGGGCTCTCCTCCAGAGTCCAGGCTGCAACTGAGAAATTGCTAATGGAAGAACTCAACCTGGGAATCGAACCAAAATCAGTAGTAACATAATATAAACCAGTAGTTCTTGCGATTAAACTAAACTGACAGAATTTATCAGACAGATGTTCAAATGAAATTACGTTATAACGTTTCACCTAATAAAACCTACTTGAAATAAAGTCGTAAAGCTGGATCGAAACTGATACATTCCGCAGAACCTAATCTTAACTCAAATCTAGTTTAAAATGAGATTCGAGGCAATATAATTCTTGAATGTCATAAAAGTGGTAGTAAATCTAAAATATATGCGATGGCAGATTCTAATTCTGATAACATATGAATAGCATTTGAATAAAATCCATAAACACTATAAGTACGTCGTCGTGAAAACTGTTACTTTTCATTTGCCACATGACTCTAGATTACTGGAGTCGATTTTTTTTTCTGTCGATTACATAACAAAATAATCCTTTTCATTAAAACTGCAATACCTATACGGTCTAATGTATGGAACAGAAGTTTTTATTTACGTAACTGTTGAAAATTACCTAGAATCCTTATCATCATCTTCAGTGAATTCTTAAAATAATTAGTTTGCGAGTCGATGTTAAACCCTGTATTCTGAGTCCGATTTTTATACATTGAATTAATTGTCAAGCAAGTATGTCCTAATTGGTTTTTAGGTGCCCAGCGTGTCATTAAAATGAGAAAAACAAAATATCTTCATATTAAGGCGTAGATATACGTGAATTGGGCTTCATATAGGATACATTAGAACCTTTTTTTTTCGTAACCCATACAAGTTTTTTTTTCAAAATAATATATATTAATCTACACAATATAGAGCATGTCCTCTTGGCTTCAAAAAAATTAAAAATATTATTGTAATATCATAAATAAATATGCAAAGTGGCCTCTGTTTTTGTAACTTACTACCATTTTTCTCCTAAACTATCAATCACAGGATCTTTTAATTGCCACCAATATATTATATTTAGTAATGCCGAAGGGACCTTTGGCTTATTTTTGCCAATAACTTTCTTATTTATTTATATGGATTTTTTTACGTAATCGCTACTCGCAAATCGCGTGGCCACCCCTCCGGCGCCCAATAAATCAGTGCGGGACGAGACGCTGTGCTGAACGGACCTGTGACACTTTTCTCCGCAAACAAAATAATTGTCGGTAGCCGTACCAATTACAAATGTTTTAGGTTTATGTATAGTGTCTGTAAATATTAGGTTATTTTAGTATGAAATTAGGTATAACGCTGTACATAATAATAACTAGTTGTTGTTTATTCTTATTATATGTCGGCGTGAGCAAATTATTACGACTTAAAACGAAACGGAACGCTCTGTGACATCATCGCACCACTCAGTGAATCAGGCGAGTTGTGGAAGGGGTCGGCCTTTATAATACGGAGCGCCGAGCGATGCGGGGCATTCCAATTCTAGCGAGCGACCCGTCCACAACTCTAATTGTGACACGGTTCACGCCTGAATCATATTATCATCAGTTTAAATTTAATTATTGTTTTAATTCATTATTTTGTTATCATTTTTAAATTCGTATTAAAATGTTTTGATTTAATATTGATTTTCTTTAAAAATAATGGCAAATGACCATTCTCAACACGACATGGTCACCGATAATCCAGTCCGGCCATACTCGCGCCGAAATCAGAAGTGGGATCTACCGGGACATATCTTCGGTCCCATCCACCCTCAATGATGGAGAAACGGATGGCTCTAGCAGAAAACAGATGCTGGCCACGGGTGATAAATAAGACTGTAGCTCCGACGCGAAGACCAAGATTACGTGACATCTATATAGCATCCTACAATCCAGATGGTGATGTCCCAATTCGAGACTGGTGCGAGCAAGTCGATCGAGCCAAAGCACACCGGGAGTTGGCTGACCACGAAGTTTGCATTAAGATAGCGAGTCTATTGCAAGGACGAGCCAAGACTATTGGTGATGCGTGGTTTGTAAAATCACCTGTCTGGAGGGAGATGCGAGAAGCATTGATACAAACGTTCGAACCTGAAGCACGTTACTCCACTGATGTCCTTAAGGTGAGCAACTTCTAATTTGATGTCTAATCTAGCAGAATCGATAACCGAAGGTGGCATAGCTGAAAACGAGTGATAAGCGGCAATAAAGATACTGACGCTGTGGAAGCCATTGCATTGTATTGTATAGCAGGCTGGTTTCCGCAACTCCACGTCTAAAGCGCGTATTTTGCGTACGGGTGGGAACTTTATTCGATCCACCCTAGTTCCCCGAGGGTTACTGAAGTACTTTGCCCTCTAAATTGCAACCTCTAGGCAGTGTAGAAGCACGTGGGCTGCTGTCTCGTTTTTCTCCATGCAGGCTCTGCACAGTGGGCTATCTGTGACTCCTAGGACAAGGAGGTGTTTATTAAAGGAGCTGTGCCCAGTAATGGCGGCTGTGACTGTGCGGAGCTGTAGCTTTGTCAGCCGGAGAGCTCGTTTGGTAAAGCGGCCGTCTATAGTAGGAAGTGCTTCCTTGGCCTGCCTACACTCACCGTGGCGTTGCCACAGTTTGTGGTGTTGTTCATTGGTGCATTTCCTTACCAGAGTTCGTAGATACCCGAAGGACAGTGGCAGGAGTCTGGACCCACTGCTGCCATGCTCGAACCCGTTCTGGCGAGTTCGTCCGCTGCATCGTTGCCCCGGGAATCGCTGTGACCTTTAATCCATTGTATGGCTATGTTGTTGTGATTACCGACCTGGTTTAGGCGCTGGTGACACTCTTATATTAACCCGGAGTCGACCGTGTGGTTGTCTAGTGCTAACAGTTCAGCCCTGCTGTCTAAAAGTATGCGAATAGTAGTCCTCAACCTTTTTTTGCTAGGATGGCTGATGCGGCTAGGGAAATACCCGTGCATTCTGCCTGAAATACCGTGTTATGGACCCACAGTGTTACGGCTATATGTATTTTGAGATCCGCAGCTCAGCTGGATTTAACCCCTCACAGCGGTGGTCCTCATGGAGCTGGATCTTGTACTTTTGTCGAATATAAATTGTTTGGGTAAATCATAAATGATGATTATTTTGCAAATA
This sequence comes from Cerastis leucographa, assembly GCA_963082945.1. Taxonomy (NCBI): domain Eukaryota; kingdom Metazoa; phylum Arthropoda; class Insecta; order Lepidoptera; family Noctuidae; genus Cerastis; species Cerastis leucographa. Next base: position 20,220,667 of record OY720359.1, read on the forward strand.
GGTTTTTACAAACACTTTTACACGTCATTTTTTTTTAAAACTATTTGGGGCCGGTGTTATGTACCTGACTACTCTGAGAAGAAACAGCCGAAACAAACTCAGAGGTTCTCTGTTAACTTGCTACTCTTTTAAAGTCCAGACATTCCTCAATTTACATGAGGACTATGCAGATTAGTATCTGAAATGGTCTTTTGAAGAAAGAACCACACAGATTTGAGTGGACCTGTCCAGTCAGTGCAAGCATTTGTCAGTTATCGTGTAGCTCGACTCTGGTACTAGATCGTTTATGGCTCTCACCAGGGGGAACTCGTTGTAGAATCCTTCCAGTACCGCGGTGTATTGCGTGTCTTTTTACACCAGAGTTGAAAGTGTTCTGAGGCGTGCGGCCGCCATTGTTGCTTCTTGTTATATGAACAGATAGAGCGGCGGAAGCTCCAACATGGCTTCAAGAGCAGCTGTCTGAGTGGTCCTCATGCAGCCTATAATTGCCATGCAGGCAAGCCTCTGCATGCGTTGAAGTTTGTACGATGCTGAGACGAGTGTGATGCGTGGCCACCAGACCACTGCCCCGTACGAGATCATGGGACGGATCAACACACAGTATAGACAAAGTATCATTTTGGGGGATAGGCCCCACTTCTTACCTATCATCCTCCTGTACTGCCAGAGGGTGATGCATGCCCTGTTAATTTTGTTGTGTAAGTGACTGCTCCAGTTTTACTTACTGTTTAGGATGACTCCCAAGTGTTTGACTACAGTAGCTGACTGAAGTTCTGTATCGAATAATTTAGGTAGGCGATAAGGCCCTAAAGTTCGTTTATGGGTAAACATGACTAATTCAGTTTTAGTGGGATTGACTGAAAGGTCGTATTCCCTGCACCATCCACAATGCGTAGCGCCTGTTGAAGCCATTATTGGCTGCATGGATAATGAGTATCTTTGCTCAAAATTGCTGTCCAGTAAGTGCACAACTGTCCCCGAATTAATTTCTGTTGCAGCCACAATCAGGCCACAAGAACCACGCCAAGGCAAACCGCCTGCCAAACGGCCCAGGCTTATGAACGATCAAGAAGAACCGATAGTATGCTTCAAGTGTGGCAAGACAGTTCAAGCAAATGGCAAACTGAACGACCCAAAGCCATTACTGAGCGAAAACACCAGAGAGGAGTCTGGGATTCGAACGGAACGCCCAAAACTCAAATGGAATTATTGCAACAAAACTGGACACATTGAAGAGAAATGTTTTAGGAAGATGACAAACGAAGCTGAAAAAGTCAATGTAGCACTGGAACATGACTAAATACTTACCCCAATGGCATTGGATAAAGAATGTTTTCGCTGTCATTACGTTTCACATTGTCGATGATCAAGAAACACCATATGATCTAATGATTTGAACTAAAATCATAAAAGGCACTGGCTTGAATATTCTGGTTACTTAACAAAATGCTTAAGTAGTAAGAAGCTCGCCTTCAACGGTTCAAGCTACTGAGGACGCTTTAAGCAATTTGGAAACCGATTTCATTAATGAAGAGGAAAACTAACTACTATTACCTATATAACACTATTCAGAGGAAGACCAAACTAAGTGGCACATGAGCAGGCCAGACCAGGGTACCGTGTCGGCGAAAGATGAGTCTATAACATTGGAAGGTGAACTCAAGTTAAGTTACATTTACACTATTTGCATTTTGTACCCGTGTTCTGTAATGACTTATTTAAGTTTGTTGAGGACATGGGCCTCCAAACATTTTATTTGATATGGTTTGTTGAGGACAGGGGCCTCCAAACCAAGAGACTGATATAATTTGTTGAGGGCAGAGGCCTCCAAATTTTTGATGCCGTTACTAAGAGTTCGTTGAGGACGGAGGGCCTCCTTGCTCTTAGTAATGTGTTTGAGTTGTAGCCATTTCATATTATTATTGAGATTTCGTTGAGGCCGGAGGCCTCCTTTCTCTTGATAATATGTTTGGTTGATGTAAATAACACCAGTTTGTTGAGGACAGGGGCCTCCAAACTGAGACTGATAAAATTTGTTGAGGGCAGGTGCCTCCGAATTTTTGATGCTGTTATTAAGAGTTCGTTGAGGACGGAGGGCCTCCTTGCTCTTAGTAATGTGTTTTAGTTGTAGCCATTTCATGTTATTATTGAGATTTCGTTGAGGCCGGAGGCCTCCTTTCTCTTAATAATATGTTTGGTTGATGTTAATAACACCAGTTTGTTGAGGACAGGGGCCTCCAAACTGAGACTGATAAAATTTGTTGAGGACAGGGGCCTCCGAATTTTTGATGCTGTTATTAAGAGTTCGTTGAGGACGGAGGGCCTCCTTGCTCTTAGTAATGTGTTTGAGTTGTAGCCATTTCATGTTATTATTGAGATTTCGTTGAGGCCGGAGGCCTCCTTTCTCTTAATAATATGTTTGGTTGATGTTAATAACACCAGTTTGTTGAGGACAGGGGCCTCCAAACTGAGACTGATAAAATTTGTTGAGGACAGGGGCCTCCGAATTTTTGACGCTGTTATTAAGAGTTCGTTGAGGACAGGGGCCTCCTTGCTCTTAGTAATGTGTTTGAGTTGTAACCATTTCAAGTTATTATTGAGATTTCGTTGAGGCCAGGGGCCTCCTTTCTCTTGATAATATGTTTGGTTGTGCGCAAAGATGACCCGTTCATTGTGATAGTTGTGTGATGTTTTGATACTGTGGTATCTTTTCTCTTATTGCAGAGTTATGAGGTCAGTGACGACCTTTTAGCAGAATGGCCGTGTCGGCGTGAGCAAATTATTACGACTTAAAACGAAACGGAACGCTCTGTGACATCATCGCACCACTCAGTGAATCAGGCGAGTTGTGGAAGGGGTCGGCCTTTATAATACGGAGCGCCGAGCGATGCGGGGCATTCCAATTCTAGCGAGCGACCCGTCCACAACTCTAATTGTGACACGGTTCACGCCTGAATCATATTATCATCAGTTTAAATTTAATTATTGTTTTAATTCATTATTTTGTTATCATTTTTAAATTCGTATTAAAATGTTTTGATTTAATATTGATTTTCTTTAAAAATAATGGCAAATGACCATTCTCAACACGACATGGTCACCGATAATCCAGTCCGGCCATACTCGCGCCGAAATATAATATCAAAATGTGTGACAAAAAAAGACGCATGAAGTGTAATCTATATACATACATACAAATAAATAAAATTGAAGTGTCTGTTTGTAATATTAAAATAACCGCCTTTTACTACATGCATATGAATGTATATATACGGTACATATAACCAAAACAACATTTTTTATTTTTTTTGTCTGTTTGTCTGTCTGTCCGTCTGTCTGTTTGTTCCGGTTAATCTCTGGAACGGCTGGACCGATTTTGATGGGATTTTCACTGGCAGATAGCTCATGTAATAAGGAGTAACTTAGACTACTTCTATTTTAGATCTATACAAAATAAATAAAATTGAAGTGTCTGTTTGTAATATTAAAATAGCCGGCTTTTACTACATGCATATGAATGTATACGCCTACGGTACGTATATGTATACCAAAATAACATTTTTTAAACTTTTTGTCTGTCTGTCTGTCCGTCTGTCTGTCTATCTGTCCGTCTGTCTGTCTGTTTGATCCGGTTAATCCCTGGAACGGCTGGACCAATTTTGATGGAACTTTCACTGGCAGATAGCTGCTGTAATAAGGAGTAAGTAACGAAATAAAATACAAGAGGAGAATGCAAAGAATAAAATGGTAATTACCTACTTAATACTTTATGTACTTGTTAGGTAATAAAAACTTTTTTACAAAAAAAAATAACCGACTTCCATAAAACACTAAAAAGTGGCAAATAACTTTAGTTTCGGAAGTCGGTGACTTGTTTGTTTCATTTACTTTTTTGCCACCGACTTCCGAAACTAAAATTATTTGCCACTTTTTAGTGTTTTATGGAGGCGGTTATTTTTTTTTGTAAAAAAGTTTTTATTTTAGCCTTTTCAGTTGTGGTATCTCACTTTAATCCTAGTCAAGTATAATTTTTACATTGTAACTAGACACCAGCACATCGTCCGTACATACGACAAAGGACAAAATGCATAATAAAGAGGATGACTCAAAAAGTATCTAAGCAAAGATAATACAATTCATATGGCTCCACCGGGCAAGCTTCTCTACCAAATGAATGAAAAATCATCTAAATCGGTCCAGTAATCACGGAGAAATCGGTGTACATACGTGAAAAATTTACATATAACAAAAAATTTAATAAAATGAAAACTATATGGCCATACTATATTAATTTTTTATGGGACCAAATGGCAGGTATTCCACATCAAACTAAAGAAGAATCATGCAAATCGGATCGTAATCGGTGTATACACCTGGAAAGTGCATACCGTTACAATTCCAACAAGCCCAAACACAGCTAAGATTCATTGCCTTGTTATGGAGTTCCGAAGCCTGTCTCTTGGATTCATCTTCAGATCTGATGGTAGAATGGTTCTTATTGGACGCAAATGCTTCACTTGTTGTAGAAAATACCAAAATCACTGTACGTTTTCCTATAAAATTTGAAGAGTTCCCTCGATTTCGCCAAGATTCCATCATCAGCCAACGGCCAAGTCACACAACATTTACTATAATAATAAAGAAATCGCAGTAAGGAACCTTAGACTTGGCACGACTTTGTCTAGATTTCATTACTTTTTAGAGATAAATAAGCAGCTCTATCGAGACTTGGCTAGTTTTTTACAGAATGTTTTTGGTGGATTTCACTTCTTTTTGAAGAAACGTGTAAACAACGTGTAACGTGAAACAGTATTACTTAACGCCCAGCAGTGGGACGCTATAGGCTAGATTAAATTAGATTAGAAGATGTGTCCCACTACGCTGGATTTTTGCAATGACAGTCGATTTTTTTATGTAATATTCCAATAGTAGAAGGGGGCATTACCATATCTCTAATACAGCTGAGACCAGCTGAGGGTTCTTCATCAGATACTTCAGACCTTCGATTTTTGACATCAAATGGAGCGGCCCGCCAAGTTGAATATTTTTTGTAAAGGCGGTATGTCGATCTCTAATAGTTTGGTTGGGCTCTTGTGTTTTGTAATCAGGGTCACCAGGTACAGATCTTCGATTATCCTAGTTTTTAACCGACTTCAAAAAAGGAGGAGGTTCTCAATTCGACGGTATGTTTTTTTTTTTGTGTGTATGTTACGCGATTACTCCGCCAATTGTGGACGGATTTTCAAAATTCTTTTTTTGTTCGAAAGGAGATACTTCTGAAGTGGTCCCATAGTCACCAAGTCAGGATCTGATGATTGGATCCTGGAGAAGTCGAGGGCAACCCTCAAATTTTATAGGAAAACTTACAGCGGTTTTGGTATTTTCTACAACAAGTGAAGCATTTGCGTTCAATAAGAATCATTCTATCATCAGATCTGATGATGAATCCTAGAGACAGGCACCGGAACTCAATAATAAGACAATGTATCTTAGCTGTGTTTGGGCTTGTTGGAATTGTAACGGTATGCAATTTCCAGGTGTATGTACAAGTAATAATTTAAAAAAAATAGAAATCTTTTAATTTTTTTTTATTACCGACTTCTAAAAGGAGAAGGTTATCAATTCGATTAGTTTTTGTTGAATGTACACCGATTACGCTGAGACTTATTACTTTACTAACTTCTTTAGTTTGATGCGGAATAGTTGCTATTTGGTCCCATAAAAAATGTTATATAGTTTGGCCCTGTAGTTTTCATTTTATTTTATTTGTAAATTTATCACGTACACCTATTTCTCCGTGATTACTGGACCGATTTACATGAATCTTCATTCATTTGGTAGAGAAACATTTTTTCATGAATATGTACCGCATTAAAATTAAGGTAATCATCCATGGTCGTGCTGAAGAGGATCACACCCCGGTGGGCCCATATGAATTTTATTATCTTTGCTTTGGTGCTTTTTGAGTCATCCCCTTTATTATGCATTTTGTCCTTTGTCGTATGTATGGACGATGTGCTGGTGTCTAGTTACAATGTAAAAATGATACTAGACAAGAATTTAAGTGAGATACCACAACTGAAAAGGGTATAATAAAAACTTTTTACAAAAAAATATAACCGACTTCCAAAAAAAAACAAAAAAGTGCAAAATAATATTTTACTTTCGGAAGTCGGTGGCAAAAAAAAGAAAGAAACAACAACAAGACAACCGACAAGTCACCGACTGACGAAAGTAAAATATTATTTTGCACTTTTTTGTTTTTTTTTGGAAGTCGGTTATATTTTTTTGTAAAAAGTTTTTATTATAGTTTTCCCTTTATGTGGCCATAAAACCCTAACTCTGTACCAAATTTTAGCCCTCTGAGTTTATGGAAAGTACTAGTTCTATTCTGATGGTCATGAGTGAGTGAGTGTCATATATGAGAAACTGCTTTCGCTTAACTTCGGAACTAAATGACCTACAGACTTGAAATTTTGGATTTTAAGTATGTGATTATAGCTTACTGGATGACGAACATTTCTGCCGTCTGGCCTTATCCAGAGGTTCTCAAATAAGGGCCTGAAAACGCGGTGAAATGGTTCCAGTAAAGGATGGTACAGCAGTGTTTGCTTCGCGCTCGACTTGGCGGGGGCACTGCCGTGCCCCCCGATACTTACCGTATAGTCATATACTAATACTAATACGCATATACTAATACGCCAATTAGGACTTTATTACTTAACCATAAACGGTAAAATTTAAATTTTTTACTAAACTAGGTAAGTTCGGAATTTGCGAAAATTGTCTTCTGAGAAGCCGATGCACAATCAAATTACACAGTTAACTTTATAAAAATAAGGTCTTATTTTGGTCTAATATTTTCATAGAAAAGGGCACCTCAAGAAAAAAAAACCTAAAACAATTATAATACTAAAGCTTTTATAGAAAAAATAAACTAAATATTAATGTAAATAAATAAAAATAAACTATAATATAAAAAGTAGTATAATAAGTAGATAAGTAGATAGCATGCGACGGGCGGCGGCGGTGGGGGCCGGGCGCCGGGCGCTGCGATGCAATTTATTTGAGCTATTTGAAGTTCGCGTTGCACGAAATTATTGTGAGGGGTGGGAGGCGCACGCGGGGGACGTAACGCCCAAATGACCAAGGTCACTGGCGTATATCCAGCTCTTAATGAACCCAAAACTGTGAATAAAGGAAACATTTCGTCGTTTGTGTTTTGTGAGTACATCCGGTGAACGGTGCACAGCGCTGCCAACTTAAAAACACACAAAATGCAGGATATGTTCGTGTTGTGTGTCTTTTTAGCCAATTACCACTAATGAGTAGTACAAGCACACACACACACATGTACGGATCTGAATGGAGTCGGTTGCTTTTTTCGCGGATGTTTTTCGTTAGTTGTTTTAGCATATTTAAAATTTTCATTAGATGCTTTGCGTGATGATTCTTTTACAAAAACCTTTTGCAAAGAGTACTAAAGCAAAGGAACGCAATCAATCATATTGGGTCTGAACCCTGTAAAACGTTGCAAAGTTGCAAAATTCCAATAAAATCTTTCTCAAAACCACCACGAAAAATCTTTGAAAATTATATTTTTGTTTTAATATTGTATACATGTATTACTTACTTTGTGTCAAAGACATAAAGTCTTTTAAAAAGCAAATGCATATTTCGTAAACGTCTTCAATCAAATCAGTTTACAAGAAACTTGGTCAAAATAAGAGCTATTATGTATTTGACTCAATTCACGATTTAAAACCGTTTGGTAGAAATTTATATATTTATGATCAGATATGTGGTCAAATTTCCAGTAGTGCCAGCTATTTATTTCTAGCTCCAATAAAAAACCTATTTCCATAACAACACATGTTCTAGCACAGTGGTCAACACTTTAAATGCCAATAAAACGGTTCCCAGATCTCGGCGCTCCGAGCAGAAAGAACAATATATTTTATTGCGAAACAATAAACTTACCTGATCGCTGTCCGATACTCTGCGCGCCTCACTACTACTCTCGTAAATATTTACTACTGGCAACACCTTACCTAACATCAACACACACGCGGAAATACACCCTAGTCTCTAACACATATAGTTCCTATTAGAATGGCAGTGATATAGTCATAAGTCCATCAACAAACAGTTTGTTTGTGCTGCCCAAACATCGCTGTTAAGAACTACCAACTATTGTTTAACTTGATAGTTATTTTTATCGTTCAACAGTTCGTTTTTAAAACTATTTTTATGATTATTATTGTATACAGATTTCAGTTTGCTCTTTAATTTTAATTTTATGAGTAATTTATATTAAAATTCATGTTAATTTATAAAACTACTACACTACAACGATTACATAATATAGTCTAATTCTATAATGACACTAATTAAATAACACTAAAAGTCGTAATTTTATTTATCGTATTTCATTTTGGCGCGCGTATCGTTTTCCCCGGCGTAGTGTCGTACCGTAGGGCGGGCGGCGACGCGGGCGGGCGCCGTAATCTCTGGGCGGCGAGTGAGTGCGGGGCTCACGGGCCGCGCTTTAAATCCTCCACTACTTGTGTACTTGTAGTTGTACTAGTCGTTTCATGTCACATTGTGAGATGAGAGGCTGTAATCTATCTTGTTTGTCGATTAGATTTTGTTGGTGGTTTTTAATTTTGATGTTGTAGTTGCCGAATTAAAGCGATATGCGTCGTTAAAGTAATACATTTTTTGTATCATTCACCCAGTTCTCTAAGTACCTAAAACAAGTAACGAGGTTAGACAGTTATTGTAAAATTTAAAAAAAAAAAACATTGTTTTGTTCGGCTTCTACAGCGAAGAGTTTTTGATAAAATGCTATTCCCTCCCCAAAAGCCTAAAAAGTAACTCAATCGAATAAAAATGAACGACCTGACAAGTCACTTCATTGTTTTTATTTACTCCCATATCATCGCGGATGTTTACTCATTACTTTTACTGCGCCATAAAATGTAACCTCACATTTCTCCCCTCCTACTAATTACACGACATAAAACTACAAATAAAAACATGAAAAAACCACCCCTTAGTTTCCACCCTACAAGTTACAACTAGTATTTAATAGTAGAAGCATTGAAATGCTCGTAAAATTTTTATTCGTCATAAAGTTAAGCGAAGCAGGGGGACGGTAGTTAGCGAACATGATTGCGGGCACTAAAACTAAATGGGGATTGATTTAAGACTTGTTAATAGGTGATAATCAGCGTGGTTCTTGGTGGAGAATTAAGTTAGTGAAGTTGACCCCTCGTTTTTCCATTTGTTTAGCAGGTAGGGATGGTACGAGTAAATGCATGCTGGGAGGATGCATTAACATCTTGGATGTTCTGGTACAGACCACACTAGGGATAATGTTTTTTATTTAAGGCTATACTTATACTTGTGTATGTTATGAACACATTATAGAATTCACGAAAAAAATATGATACACAATTTTATAAACAATTTAATTGACTTCTCTGAATTTCTTTGATTTGCTGCTTGGCCTTAACAATAGTAACGATAGCTAGTATTTTCAAAAATGGATCTACTGCAACCAAAAACGTGGGAATATCGGCAACAAAGTGCGCCACTGGTAAAATAAAATCAAATAACCTCCCGCAAGGCATACCTTAACCAATTCCACGCATAGTTGCGAGGATTCCCTCCCGTTCGTGTGGCGGCACAACCGCGGGATACATTCACAGCATTCAGACATAAAATCAATGGAGAGCAATGTAATACAGAATAATTTGTAGACGAGGATAATCATGTTGAAATAGGCTAATGAGTTATGTCTGGAAGTTCGATAAACTCGTCAATCCACAACGACTACCTTTTGCGACTTTCTTTCAAATTAATATTTATTTTTAGCTGAATAGTTGACAATACAAATTATGATAGACTTAACCATCTCTGATGAAGATTTGTTTATTATAAAACATAAGTACATTATTTACAAACTACAAATAAATTTTAAAAATTACAAGGCGTCAACAAATTCGTCCACATCGCTGTCAACAGGAAAAGTGCCCAGGAGCCTGGCCTCATTGCCACGTTGAATGGCATTGCTGTTTCTTTGGGGGGAAAAAAGGCCAGCCAGCTGGTCACGTGAAGAGTCGACCAACCGCTTGGCTATATCCCGAAACACAAGGTGGGCACTCGGGCCCAAATACAATTGTTTGACTCAAATACATAATTGCCAATTAAATTATTTGCGCCGTTCAAGGTTTTCAGCACCTGCAGCAGCAGCCGCAGTGCTGGGAAGGTGGGATAGCGCAAGGGTGTCGACGCAAGTCGCATACCACACCAAAAGCCTACCCGAATTCCATGGCATTATGGTCATACCATCTGGTCTCCTTCCATTGAAGCTTGCCAAGACATTGGGTTCTAAGACAGTTGGCACAAGACAAGACAAGAGAGAGACAAGGCGGTGACAAGAGCCGAAGATCATTAATGATCACCTGATACGACCTGTGTATTACCCTATTTACGGAGTTGAATGCGTTCTCATTCATTCACCGACAAAGGCAGTCAAAATCACTCAGTCTGGAAGCTTGACAATATCAATGTCAATATCTAACGAAGGTGAAAACTAAAGAAGTATCTTTGAAATCACACACTTAAGGGTTATATTGGGGATGACAAGACATTGTTCAGCAGCCATACACTGTTCGCCTAAGAATCGGCCACGCGGCTTTTCAAAGAACAAATTGTACAATGAAATGACACCACTGTCACATACCTCTACTCTGCGATGCAACACTGATCACAACATTTTGTGTCTCTTGTTTAATTTAGTCTTCTTATAATATTTTATTTTTATATTTGTATTTGTATAGATTCTTTTTTATTTACAATATTTACCGATTGTTTGTGAGTGTGTGGAGATTGTAGGCATTGTAGATTCGCCTTGTTAACTTTTATATTGTTCCACGTTTTTTAGTAAGCAACGAATTATTGTCGGGCCTACGCTGTCCTCGCACTAACGCTCTAACATACAAATATTGTAAATCCAAATGATTTTGAATGAGTAACCAATAACCATGGAGTTTCTTGCCGGTTCTTCTCCATAGGAAACGAGCAATCTGAACCGTGCACCTTATGTCGACGTTTTATAAGTGCCCATGTAGGCCTATGTGAAATAAAAAAATATTTTGATTTTGATAGGCGGAAAGTGCAATCATCATATACCAAACGCGTGGCAGTGGCTAACATCACATCAATTGTCGAGTGAACGTGATCTGTGCGGGGAGTATCAGCGTAGCACAGCACGCGATGTGTATTTGGTCAATAACTACAACTTGCAACTATTTCATGGTATTGGCACGTATGTTTCAACATTAGAAAATAACATTTATTAGCATTCCCTACTATCCGTACAGGAGTATGCGCTTTTCTCGATATTTTCCGTGAGACATAAGGTCTCGAGAACTATTGGTCAAATACTTATAAAAATATTAAGGGTATTGATTACAGGAGGATCAATTCTTTGTCATAAAATGAGATTTTATTATTAGATCTCTCAAAGTCTTAGAACCCAGAAAACGTATTAGCTTCAACAGTGACAAAAAAAACCTCTCCTCCTCCGTCTCCACAAACAATCGACATCCATTCAATAGCGAATGAAAGACTTTGAATATAAAACACGTTACAAACAAAATACAAAACGAGAGAAATTATTTTTTCATGAATAACAGCCGAAACCTTTCGTGGCGGCCATAATGCGGGAAAAATAACGAATCATCACCCCCCCCCCCCCACATACCTTCAGGTAAAGAGAGAAAAACTTTACGGAATGGAGAGGTTCGCATTGTGCTCTCCGTCAACGCCGCCTTTTTATTCTAACTCCACTTAAAAATTTAACAGTGTCGTTTGAAAAGGTCGCCGTCAAGTGGCGCAACAGTGGCGAAACTGAAAACCGACGCCTGTAGTGTGACGGAAAATAAAAAAATACATATATTGAATTCAATTTATGTTGCTCAGTGTCAGCGAAAGCAGTGGGAGCATTTTGTTTTATGGTTGAAAGTAATGATGGTAACAGGGACAGCGACACGTGTTCTAAAAGACTATTGTGTTGTGGTTAATTATGTCGTCTACACAATAACTGAATGATTATAATTCTATGAATGTTATTAATTAGAATGCTGCAGGTTTTGTATAAGCATTGTGAACTGTGAAATATTGCATACGCAGTGCCATTTCGTTTCCGGACATTATTATTGGCAAGAGACTGGACCCCCGCGACTTACGGTAACCTAGTGTGTAGTTCAGGGGATACGTAAACGCTGGCTCTTCCGTTTGTTTTGTTAAAAGCTTTTTAATTTTGCACTATTGCAAAATTGTTTTATTAATTTATTATTTATTGATTAACAGCCACTCAAAATCAATAAGTAGAATTAGAAACACCAGGTTTTTAACGACAAAATTTCATAGGTAGTAGTGACTGACTACCTAGCTAAGAAGAAATTGACATAATAAACTGCCCAGCAAACGTATTCGCACCTTAAAGATATCCAAGATACCATTTGGCTCTATCAAATACAGCACAATGCACATATCGAAGTATTTACTCCCGCGGTAACACCCAGCAGCCAATAAACTGATTAGCATCTGCACGCGCCTGTAATCCTCGCACAAAGGAGGAGATCCATCCCACGCTGATTGATAGCAGCCTGCGGGTAGTGTAGCTACTGAGGTGAGGAGCGATAACACTGAAAATATATCGATTTGAGGAGCAGATCTTTATGGGAGTATTTAGATTGTCGAACTGAGCATAGAGATGATAACAGCGAGAGTAACGATTATTTTCCTAATAAAATATTTCAAATGTTAGGTAATGTGATTATGTGACTATAACAGTAACATAATAACAAACAAACAACACAAACACACAACAAACTCAATAGTTTGTATTTCAGTTTCTCAATAACAGCCCAGTCTCAATTTGTGCCTGGATGGTATACATAAACATGACAGGCCACATTGAGACGAGACATAAACATGACAGGCGAAATTTGGGAACACCTCGGCCTACTCTACTGATTTCAGGCGTTATGTTATATTATGCTTAGAGGTAGAGGTTGAAATGAACATGGACTCAAAACTAAACCTAACAAAGTAAAATCCATTTTGATTGAGGCTCATTTCGAGTCTAAAAAGGGTCGTCACGTCAGACTTTCGAAACATTCGTTCTAAAAGAGATTATTTCTGCACCGTTACCCATCACACATTTATAATCACTTTTACTTTTAGAACATACAGTTTTATTGTTGTACATACAGCAATAAAACTGTCTGGCTGAGTATTGTAGGCTAGATTTGACCGTCGCTGAAGAGGACGACACTCAGTGACTAATCCCTCTGTCTGCAAAAGGATCGAACGCTGTGCCCTTCAAAATTTCAAATAGATAGGTACGCTCTTTACAAGTTTGGGGCTTGTTCGAGAAAGCATTTTATTTTTATTGAGAGATGTTGAATATTGGATTACGCTGATAATGCTGCATTTGTTGAGAAGATATTGATATAGTTTGAGTTCTTATTCATGAAAATCTATTAGAAAGGGACCGTATCGTTATAATGGTGACAGAATAAAATATTATAAGCAGACCATAGAAAATAAGACTTATCAGACAGACAAAAATACGTGAGGCCCTTTTCAGTAAGAATATAGCACTTCAGAAGTTTTATTCTTGTTGACAAATGTACAACATTAAACACCCAAGGCAGAGATGTATCAGATCGTACAGCCACATTTCGCCTGTTATGTTAAAAAAGTCTCTCTTGTAAAGAGCGTACCTATCTATTTGAAATTTTGAAGGGCACAGCGTTCGATCCTTTTGCAGACAGAGGGATTAGTCACTGAGTGTCGTCCTCTTCAGCGACGGTCAAATCTAGCCTACAATACTCAGCCAGACAGTTTTATTGCTGTATGTACAACATTAAACACCCAAGGCAGAGATGTATCAGATCGTACAGCCACATTTCGCCTGTTATGTTAAAAAAGTCCCATGAGTTGACAAATGTTGACCCAAAAAAATGCTAGTATCTTTACCCTAGCCGTCACCTAGCAATAATATTATTAAAGCACACTAAAACCTTTTACTGTCCCATCAATTAGGGCACCATAAAAGGCTACACCCATACATTTTCCATGTAGAACAGGCACAATAACAAATACGAGTGTTAATTTACGAGTGTGGGCCACGCAGGGCCACGGTGTACGACACGCCATAAACCATGGTGTTCCACTGTCTGTCTTCTATGTATATGAGGGGGAGGTTATGGCGTTATGGGGTAATTGTCGATGGTGGTGGAATGCAGGAGTGCGGAAGTGTCGATGGTGTGAAAACGGGGAAATTGTTTTATTTGGTTGGTTTTATGAGTAAGATGAGGCAATTCAACATTCTTTATATATAAAAAACCGGCCATGTGCGAGTCGGATTCGCGCACCGAGGGTTCCGTACAAACCAAAATTACTGAAGAGAATAAATAAAAATATGTGATGTAACTAAAAATTTAAAGTTTTCAGAATTTTCCCCTTATATGTGCTGTAAAACATTGCTTCATGCCAAATTTTAAGATTCTAGGTCGACTGGAAGTACCTTTTAGGTTTTGATTCCCTTGTGAGTAGTTGCGAGTTTGAAAATATGCGGCTTACATTGCTGTTTCTTTTGATTGCGTTGACAACAAGTTTGATTTTGTTACAGTTTAAAGGTATTATAGACTTGAGTATTTGATATGAATTTCAATTTAATACCTCTCCGCGTTCATGAGGAAATGGGTAGTAAGTTTAAAATTATTAAAAATATTTTTATTATATGATATAACTAAAAATTTACAGTTTTTGCAATTTTTCCTTTGTCTGTGCTTTAAGATGTTGCTTCGCACCAAATTTCAAGATTCTGAATTCACGGGAAGTACCCTGTAGGTTTTGATTCCCTTGCGAGTGTCGAAAATTTGCGGAAATTTGCGGCATAAACAGCTGTATCTTTTGATTGCTTTGGCTTAGAAGTTTCATTTTTACAGCTCTAAGAGACAGTAGATTTGAGTATTTGATATAAATTCCAGCTTGATCCCTCCACGCGTTCCTGAGAAAAAGGATCTTGACAGACAGACAGACGGACAACAAAGTGATCTAAGGGTTCCGTTTTTTCCTTTCGAGGTACGGAACCCTAAAAAATAGTATTGTTTCTTTTCTGTAGGAGAAGCCTCACCCCGCGTTTGAGAAAAGAGAGAGAGAGAGACAAATCATGCCTCCTTCGGATTAACTTATCTTCGTCAGACAAAAGGGGAACTAAAATCTCCAATGGAACATGTACTCTACGATGCGAATAGCTAAGGTACTGGATGGGGAGATTTTCGAATTCATGTTACGATATAATGCTTATATTATATAAAACTATTACATGAGAGACTTAACTCCAGCACCATCGGCTTTCTTTGGAAACTTGTACTATGTAAAGTACAAGTTTCCAGAGAAAGCAAAGATTTCATAAAATTCAACCTTCTTTATATCTCCTTTCACCATTCCTCTAGACACAAAAATCCACCTTCATTCTACAAATTCCTGACAATCATGACCCAACTCTATGAGCAATTAATTTCCCATCACCTTAATCCCGCGCCCCGGGATTACGGCGCACGCGTCCCGGCGCTAATCCCGGGATCGCATCTGCGCGGGATCCCGGCCTGTTTACAGTGCATATTGAGCGCTGGGAGTCTGCACAGCCGGTCGCACGAACTGTGATTAAGTTCTGAGTGCCAGCAGACGGGCGTTTTTAGAGGTCATGCAAGGTTGTTGGGGTTAGGAGATAATCCTGTTACAGATTGTACTTGTGTCGCTCATCTTTTATGTATTGAGAGATCTGTTTGTTTTAGCAGCGGTCTGATTTATTGCATTTAAATATCTAGTATGTACGACTCCATATCACAATTGAGTGTAGTGTTGTGTCTACTTTCTACCGATTCATCGTCCGCACGGACCATTCAAGCAATACGAAACCAGTTTATACGGATCGCTCATTGTATTGAAAATCTATACAAAGCGAGGCCATGTTATTCTGGAAATGTATTGCTTGATGTGTTGCCGTGTGTATTTATTATAAGCCGCTCAATAAATTCCAAATAGTAAGTGGTATCACTGAATATCACTTGATTAAACCTATTCAACACTATCATCGTATTTGAAAGCATTTATCAAGTTTGCTGCATCAAGTCTTCATCCCTGCTCTCGTTCCGACGCACGATGCGTGAAGATAAGCAACTGAATCATTTACAAACATCAACTAACATAACTACACCTTTCTACACGGCTATTAACTATTGTTATCAAGCGTGCGCGGGTTCCGTCCGGCAGCCGGCGCTTATCTACCGTATCCGAACCGTATCCGACGGCTAAGCCGTATCGAAGCGGCTACTGAACGGCTAGCAAGCATGATGGTGTAGGTAGGTAAAGCTGACTAACTGAGCTAAAATAACATGCTTTAAAACCAGTTTTATTTTATTGGAAACATTCAATAATCTAATCAACCAGAATTACGTAAGTCTATAAAATAGACTGTTACCAAAAATACGTATTAGAATGTGTTAGTACTCTGAATGATATCTGGTATTTGAAACTACCTTCATAAGCATCGATGGTTCAGTGGTAGAATGCTCGCCTGCCACGCGGGCGGCCCGGGTTCGATTCCCGGTCGATGCAATACACTTTTTGTATTTTCTTTTGATTTTTAGTCTCTGTCAAGTATAAATCAGGTTTTTTATTTTGTTATTTCTAAAATATTAAGCGGTTTTATTAAGAAAACTAACGCCCGCCCCGGCTTCTCACTTATCAAGAAAATGACAATATTTTCATTGATACAAATCTTGTCCAGACAATTACGAACACAATAAACAAAATCAGCCAAATCCGTCGAGCAGTTCTCAAGTTCCGTCAAACATGACATGTGGTAATTGGTTTTCATTAATAAAGATAGTAGGTAACAAACAGCGGGTTTTGGTATAGGTGTAAGCGGTAATCATGTTACTCACACTTAAAAACACACAATGTTCAATTTACAAAACACTGCCAACGAAAATATTTAACATTAATTAAAATAAATAACCAACAAAATAACGAACGCCTACCATTTTAACAATAGCAACGTAATCCTCTCCGCCGCTACACAAATTGTAAGTGAAACAAGTACACAAAGGCGCCAGTCGCCACACATCCACATAAAGGTGCAACCACATTATCATACCGGCTAAGGCTACAGTGGATCGCGCGGGATTTGCCACGCGTCCTAAGTGGCGTTTAATTAAAAATATGTCACGGGGCGCGACATGAGGGGTGAGGGTAGAGGGACGAGGGACGAGGTGCGAGGGGCGACGCTTTGCGGACGTCTTATTGTTGCAGGGGAAGATATTGCTCTTGTATGGGTTATTTTGTAATTCATTGTTACGAAATTGTTTTAAGCGACTATGCTTATAATTTTATTCAATAAAAGGTACGCAGATGTATCTCTAAAAATTATAACGCTTTTCAAGGTTGTGGTTATGCCCTGAGATGGCGTGTCATAAGCCGTTGGTATTTGGAAACGTCTTCCTGTGTATCGTTGGTACGTGTTTTTTGAAAATTACAGGGGTCCTGTAGGTTGCGGACCGCGTAAATCGCGCCATCAATTTCAAGTCCACTAAAGGTATACTGCAATAACGAACACCGCAATTGGAAACTAGAAGTACCTAAATTATGCATAATAATAATGTGCTGAATTCATATGAGAATAGATAAACGTATTCTCGTATAAAAGGTATTACAAAATAAAAACAAGATCACCCGTCCGTTGATAACGTGAACCGAGCTCATGTTTAGCTACACAAAGGATAATGGCAAGTTAAACACAGTCCGCACTGACACGGGACGTCATGACCGCACGACGCGGACGCGCAGGTGGACGCGACGTGTCTATTATCTAGTTAGCTAGACGCAGCACTCCCTGTCTGCGGGAAGACACTGCGGCTAGAAGGGGACCAACCCACAGGATCGCTGGATCCGCCTAGAGAAGACTCAGTCCTAAAGCAAACGAGGTTGTGTACCATCAAATAAAACAGTGTTTTCTTAATACACACAGTCATGGTTCCTTAGTTGCCAAATCAGGCCATTTGTGTTACCGTCGTAACCAACCAAATGATTTTAAAAGAGTAACCATGGAGTTTCTTGCCGGTTCTTCTCCATAGGAAACGACTAACCCGAACCGTGCACCTTTTGTCGACGTTTATAAGTGCTCATGTAGGCCCATGTAAAATATAATATTTCAATTTAGATTTTTTGATTTTTGTCGTCGATATCAGGTGTTCATAAATCTAAATTCCGATTTAGTTGGAAATGTCTTTTAAAAATATGTGAAAAATAGGTAGCAATTACTGAATACTTCTGACAGGTTAGCAAGCAAAGTAACACTCACGTTAAATCGTCCTGAGCCAGCAAGCTTTGAAGGATTTTTTGAGAATAATTCTTACTTCTAACTTGCTAAGCCACATCCAGCACCATTACAGTAAATTCAATTGTCAAGTGGAAAGCGAACGCATCGCCAAGGTTGGCGCACACTAAAGTGAAACAGTTCCACCCCGCAACGTCGCTCGCACTGTTACTCTCTGCCATCGAGACCACTGGCTAGTCTGTGGCACTTGTTCAACTTTTTCCTGTCACAACTACGTGGATTGTTTTTTCAAGTGCGTTTAGTCTAGGACACCTACTTGTGATCGTCGGGAACTTCCACTGTAGTGTTAATGTTGAATACATAGCTAACTTTCTTAAGTTAGAAAGACATCGCACACCACACAGTGCAACACATACTAGGTATAAATATACATTCAACTGTAATGGAAACCACGTTGATATAGAGAACGTACATTTTCCTGAACAGTTTTAACGTTTATAGAAATGAAGAAAATGCACGGAAGACTTATGTAAAGTATAGTAGAAATATGAAAATGATGAATTCCTGCAAAGAACGACGGCAAGATCTCTTGTAGTACCTACTTATATTTGTGTAGCCACAACAATTTTATTTCTCCAGCATTTTATTTGTTCATTAACTTCACCAGACTGACACCAAACTTCAATCCAAAAAAAAACAAACACCTGTAGTTACTTAGTCCCAGTCAACAGACGATCCGTATCGAAGGTTCGAGATCGACACATATACACTCGGTGGAAATGTACACAGCCATTGAAAAACCACTTTTACATTGGACACTTCAATTCTAACTGCAATCACGCCGTGTAGTGTGTAAATAGTAAACCAATCGCAGCGAGCGACGGACTTGTAGGGCTGGCACGACTGAAGAGCGATACTTGATTAAATTTGAGATTTTGTGATCGAGTCAATAGGATTTCTTGAACAACAAACAGCACCGAGAGAATCAACTATGCCGTAGGTGATAGCTGAAAACGCTATATACTTAGAAAACACAAGGAAATAATTTATCTACTTAATACCGAAAGTGCAAGAACGCACGTCTAATGTTACTTTATTCATAATTTTCCCAAATGCTTTTCCCAACTATATTCGGCTTCCGTTGCAGAGAAGTGAATACCGGTTACCTATCATAAGTTCGAAAAATGTTTGTCCGAATTTCATTTCAACTATTTTCGTTTCGTTTTTTTACTTCGTCGATGTCCCGTCTGCCACTGTATCAGTTGACCTATTATCAATTAGATTTTTTTCGTTACACCGACGCTTCAGTTGGTCGAAAACCTTTTTACCGAAGTTACACTTAGCCGAAATAACATTTGCTCGAAGTATTATGTTTCCGAATATTCATTATACCACTGTTTCAAGCAGGCATGTAGCGTGCAAACAGGCATGCAACATGAAGCATTGTTTCTGTCACGGCTCCGGCGATGCGGGGTTTGGTCGGCCCCACGCGAGCTTATCGTCGCAGATGGTTTTAACGCTCACCAGCGCAGCTTCGGCTTGCTGGCCTGCTTAGCTGGTCTCAGCTCGCGGGCCGCCTCACCCCTCCGCGCCTACGCGGGCTTAAATTACACTCTAGGGGTACGGCAGACATGACTGCGTGAAGTCGGTTTTGCAGCGATTTCTGTCACTAAATTTTGTAGCACAACATATTGACACTTTATGACACTATTTTAATTTAATATTGAAATGCTACCATGTAACTAGCTATATATTTGTGACCAAATAATTTTCCGTAAAATGTTGTTTCGGTGTGGTGAAAAAATAGCAAATAAATCATTTGACAATGAAAATGTTCAAAAGAGGCTTCGGCCAATAGCAAAAAGTTATTTTGTAAATCGGCGAAATACGATTCGGTAAAATAATACATATGACACATGATACTTCCGTGTGATTACCGTGTCTACCATACAGTAATTTACACGGAGTATCTGACCTTACAATAAATAAATCAATTATGAATTACTTTACTACACACTTAATACTGGTAATGAACTTATCCAACAAAATATTGTGCTTAAGTATTAATACAGCTTCAACCCCATGTGGTTAATACAAGAACCGAGTGATTTACCAAGCATTGCTATGACTGGCTGGTCGCAAAATGCAGATTGAGAGAGGCCATGTCTAGTTTGGACTGCGATACCCTAAATTGATCAACTCATTGGCCGCTCAGACAGCTCGATAAGCCTTTGGTCCTGCGTGTCATTTGTAGATCTTTAACAGTCGTTACTGGTAGTCAGTGGCCAACAAAGGGTATCGTATTACCCAGTACCAACTGGGATCTGGAGGTCAGTTAGGCAGTCGCTCCATGTAAAATACTGGTATTCAGCTGCTTATGGTTAGACTGGAAGCCGACCCCAACATAGTTAGGGAGAAGGCTAGGGATGATGATGATTAGTCGCTTAAAACTCCGAAGTATTTCTCCCAAGTTGTGTGCGCCACCCCTGCGTGTCTCGCTCACCGCGTCGTACGATCGCCGCCGCTGCTGCAATTCCGCCGCGGTGGCAGATTCCGCTCACCACGATATTACACATCGAGGATAACTTGACAACTTCAAGCAATGTTGTTGGAGACTTCTATCTGATTACGTTGTATTGATAGTAAATGATTATGAGAGCATTCATGGCTGCAGCTGAAGCGCAACTGCATCGTGGGTAAATAAACTAGTGGATAGACTAGTGAAAATATATTTTGATAAAACTTTTAATAACAAGAGTAACGTACTTCTCGAGGTCCATTCTATCAGCGGTAGCGGTAGTAGAAACTACTGGAAACTTCATCAATGTATTGAATCGAGTTGAGCTGCCTTATGATGTCATGTCTGGCTGCAAGTTATTGTAGCAAACCGAAACGTTTTGAAAGCGATATCTACTGGCACTAGGCCCTGTGAACCTATCACGGGTACTAATTCTGTCAGATATAAAAAAAACAACACCTACATCAAGAAATTATGCTATCTACGACCAACCCCAATAAACACAATTTATAACAAAATGTTACAGGTATTGTAACCGAACCTTGCCTGCACATAATGAATTTCCTCAACACCTCGGCACACAGCGGTCCCCCGGCTGTTTGCCCGTCATACCCTGTCCCAGGGGAGGGCCGGAGGCCGGGAGGCCCGGAGGCCGGAGACTATCCTCCTGCCGAGTAATTCGGTCTGCTTGCTGACTGAATTGGAACGGACGGCGATTGCATTTAACGCGGGGCTCGATTGTTGGTGTATTTGCTTTCTTGGCTATGGATGGATTCCTAATGTTGAAACGATTGTGAGATGTGTGGGATGTTTTATAGGTACTAAATAAGTGAGTAAGCAGTCTTTCAAAATCAATAGCTATCTGTTCTGTAGTAGGTTTTGGTTAGAAAATATTGTTTGTGAGTAGGTACATGTTCCCTAATTTTGGTTTATGAGGGTTTTTTGGTAATCTATTTGCGCGAGTTGCATTGAAGGAAGTTTGAGAAGTTCTCAACACCTTATTCTCAAAACACAAACTTATTAGTTCCTTTGAAACTTTAAGAAACATCATTAACATAATCCAGAATACCAACACACCTGTGGAAATTAACATGCTTCACCCAAGCAATGAGCATGTGTGTACAGCACATGAATTGATGACGACATTGCACCAGACTGGCAGACTGTCAATGTGCCAATTACTGATGATGGATGACGTGATACTGGAAATGTGACGTTGATAGGCAGTGGAAATTGCGCGCTTACATGATATAGCCATTATATTGATCACCAATAACTATCACCTATAGGTAGGAGAAACGAGATATTTCAGGTACATAATCAAGCTTTCTAGGTTATATAGTTTAGTTTGTTTAGTTAGTAAATTGAACGGGCGGAAAGAAGGGGTCATTTGCTCTTTCGTTAGCCCCATTCTTGGCCCCCACGGATTTTTTAATTTAATTATTTTATATTTACTTAGTTTGACTGAACTTTGAAGAGAGCTAGATTATAATGATCAGGGAACAGAGAAGCCGGCAGTATTGTTAATGACTTAAGTTTATTCGTATAGAAAAATGGCTCTCGCTAATTTGCTATCGACTGCGATCTCGACTGAAGGAAAGCGATCTATGAGGTTTACATCAAACAAGCATGGCCTGATTTGAAGATACCTGTTTATTCTTGATTTAATAGTACATTGTTACCCTAGGGGTGAAAGTAGCTTATTCAGCCCCGACACGGGGTTTGGCGCCCGAATGAAGTGAGGGCACCAATAGTTCGAGGGACTAAATAAGTCTTTAACCCGAGGTAAACACTGTGCTTTTCATTACGAATACAAGGAAAGTAATAATAAAACCATGAATTTGCTAAAGCAAAAATTAGTAAATTTTATTTTACATAAATCAACAACTTTTCCCGCCTATTTAGTTTTTTTTTCTGTGGCCAACCAGCTATTCAGCCATTATTTTTCATTTTCATCATTGAAAAAATGGTAAATATTTTGCCCAAATCTATGTTATTTTAAGGAAATTGTTTAAACTAAATTATAATAAAGTTATTAAAAAATATAGATTCTTTAATCAATACTGATCTTTAAGTTTAAATTTCAATTTTACATCGTGGCTGCATAGAAAGTTGGAACATGGTTCAATAAAAATGTGAAAATAGAACTAGTTTTTTTTTTTATAATTTGGCATCTGTCAGTTGAAAGCGATTCTCGCTAGGGATGAAAAGTATTACTTTCAACCCGCTCCTCAGGCAACTTCAGACCTACTTTCAGTGTATGAGTAATTTTTTTTTTCTTTGCTTTATCTTGTTCTATTTTCTGTAACGACTTATTGTCGGGCCTACTACGCTGCCCTCCCATACTTAAGTTCTCACGCTAAAACATTAAAATATTTTAAAACCGAATGATTTGAAAATGGTTTTAAATTCCATGGAGCTCCTTGGGAAACGACCAATCCGAACCGTGCGCCTTTTGTCGACGTTTTATAAGTGCCCAGTAGGCCTATATGTAAAATAACATATTATGATTTTGAATAGGTTAGGTTAAGCGTTAAAATAGGAATAGAACACGGTCACTGGCAGAGTTCCTTGCCTTGCGCAAGTACACAATTCCGAGACTTGTTGTTTCTACTTGTGAAACGCAAAAACGACACCAGATAAATCCGATATCTATAATTCCTACAGAACTTATGATAAAACATTCCGTTTGTTAGCCATGTTCAAGTTGATCCAGATTGCAACAGCATACCATCCACAAACTTCGTCCATCGACGCTTCAACTAAGAAATAAATGGATTCCGTCTTCGGCGTGTCGTATAGAAATCATACAGCGAGAGTGCATACCGTTCCACGCCAGTAATAAAGTCACAGAGCTGCGGAATTGTGAACTACTGCTAGGAGTGAGTTGCGGGCTCCGGGAGGTGTAGCGCAGCTATGGACAAGGCTGAGTCCACGGTGTAGCTTAAAAAAATAAGAAAAGAAAAGGAATATTTACAAATATAATACGCTCTGCGATGAAGCATTAAATAGGTATGAGAAAAAAGAACACGTAAGAGTTAGTAATGAAAACTAAGAGGGTAGTGAACTTGTGATTCTTGACTAAGGACATTGTTGATTAGGTTAGACAACGTGACCAGCAGCATTGGAGCCGCTTATCGACACTTGCATCTATGTTTCAAGGGGTTTACCAGCATTACTGTCATTTAATAAAGGGTGTAAAACACCTCTTAACGAAGCCGAAAGGCACTGGTTCTCACTGTCCTTGCGATCATTTTTTTGTTCTACAAAAAGTTCGAAAAAAGGTCAAAGTTCCAACTTTTTGACAAGTATTTTTTTAAATACAAGTTTTTAATGTAAGGTTATTACTTTAAATACCTCCAAGACCCCCGTACTATTCAATCCGTCCATCAGCACAATGTTTTGAGTGCGTTACATTGAGTTCTACCACAAAACATGATCTTACACCCCTCAAAAAAAAGTCGTTTCCCAGCAATGATTTTTGCGTAAAGTTACTTAGTTTCATGTACAGAATTTCTGGTTGACGGCTTCGTGATGAGGTGATTTACACGGTGTATAAGCAAGTGGAAGTGGAAGTATCAAAGTTTTTTAAGATTCGTGCTTCACAATTAACAAAATATGAGCAGAAGAACTACAGGATACATGAATTCAATCTTCAAGCTTTTCGTGGAAACTCATGTGAAACTAAAAATGAGTCCATTTCAGTAGAAAACACAAGCACTATAATACGAATTACTATTATTAATATAACTTGTAGTCTGATGGTAAGTTCTTGGTTTCCAATAGTAAATACTTGGTACACACGGCTCCAATAAGTGCTTAACCCACCAAAAGACATGGGCGTTCATATCTGTATTTTGTCTAGTTGGTTTTTGTATTTTGCAAAAAAAAAAATATACTTTAATTATTCGGTATCATCATCATGATCAGCCTATAATGTTCCCACTGCTGGGACGCAGGCCTCCTCTCTATGAGAGGGAATGGGCTGTAATCCACCACGCGGGCCCAGTGCGGTTTGGTAGATGTCACATGTCTTCAAATTTTTAGTTCTAGGACATGCCGGTTTCCTCACGATGTTTTCCTTCACCGTTTTGAGAGCAACGGTAATGCGCCCACCTGGGTTCGAAGCCACGGCTTACTGCTCGTAAGTCGAGGCTGCTACCACTGGGCCACCGCTGCTCTCGGTATAACGACGGCTTATTCGGTATAACGACGATCAATAATAGGTTCACATTTACGAGAGGTTACTCATCGTATAAATAGGCCGAAGGTTTTAAAACCGCTTGACGTGCATGAGATTGGCCATTCGGGTGACTGTGCCCTTCGTCATGTTATTTGTTCTTCATTTAATATAAGGTATTTTTTTATTTTGTTTTAGTAATATTTAAGAAAAATAAAATTATTTAATAATTTTTATTATGGCTATTATTTAAAAAAAAAACAAACTTTGTTCTTATTTTACTACAGATATTCATATTTTACCATTTGATTTGATAATTTACATTTGACATAATATACTTGAATTTTGCCTACTGACGCAAAGGGGCCCTTGACAAGTGACGTCGTATTAACGCAAACGATAATATAGGAAGCGCTAGAAATATTTTAGATCAACATAATCTAACGTTATACAGGGTTATTTGTAAAATACCGACAATCTCTCAGGACTATTTTACAAACATCATAATCAACAACTTTTGTTTTATGACTTTTAAAAATTCGTCATATTTTATTTCATCAGATTTTCATACAAAAATAAAAATATTTAAATTGAACGCTCTAAATGTTACGAAGTCTATGCTCCCGCTATTGTACTATCGTAACATTTTATTCTTCTATTCGTATTTTTATGTATCGATACATTCTTTTTGAAGTATTCTCTAGATTATTATTCGCAACGAATTCAATTTTGTAGCAGTGTAACACTTTAAAACTTGAGGGGTTAGCACATACTGACGTTGTCAGTACACAATTTTTGCATTAACAACATTGAACAAACAACGTTTAGAGTGGTCTAGTTAGTTAAAAATGTTCCCCGGCAGCAATATGAAGGCACCTTAGCTCGAAGGATTGAAAAGAGATCTGGGAAATAGCTAAGAGTTGTTGGAACACAATCGGGAATTCCTAGAAACTTCGCCCGTCGTAACACCGCCGACTAAGTTCTTAATAAAATTTCATTACCGCCAGGATCCAGTCCAACGTGATTTACACTTGAGAAAAATTAATAAGTTGGGCTACAGTATTGGACGTTGGTCTGCAAGTATTTGGAGAACTTATTTAATAGAATTGTTTTTGAATTCGTTTTAATACTTTTGGCTACACTTACTGGCACTTGGCCCCTACCTGCTTTCCTATTAATTGACCAGCAAATAAAGAAAAGTGAAAATTAATCAATTTTTATTTATTCATATAGCATCCATCATATCATCTGCTTTCCAAGTATTATCCTTAAATTTAACAGCGATAAACACACCGACGATCAAAGTGAGTGTTTACTTTACAAAGAACTCTTTTATATCGTCCGAAATCCGTCTATCGAGGCAAATAGGATACCGGCCAAGCGAAATATCGGAAAAGCTCAGAATCGCGAAAATATTTCAGTGGCAAAATAGTGTAAAATCCTTATCGGATCAAATCGGCGGGCATCGGAGTGGACGCTCGCGTATCGCTGCGATCGCCGGCGATTCGCGGCGATATTCGCTTTTATGAGGAGTTTTATTCGTTCAGACGATTCACACTTTCCGGCCCAGTGGGCACAGATAATGAATACAAGTTGGTTCGCTTACTGCTACAGTAGTAAGTACAGTAATACTCACCACGAAACTGGTACTTTCAGAAGGTCAGTACCACTCAACGGGTGCTTGATTAGGGCTCAAACAAATGACGTACGGCGATTACGAACAAGTACACGTAAGTACGTTTACACTCACTGTACGAAGGCACGTGCGTATGTTGGCGTGAATTTTCACTCTTTGTATGAAGTCGACTTGCTGTTCCGTGGTACTACAGTGGCACAGTGCTACCTGCAGTTTTTACATTTCATTAGCTCTGAGAATTTTGTTAATTAATTTTGTGCAAGTTTTTTTTCGTTCTGATACTTTTATTGCGAAGAGCATTTTATTTTAAATAAAATATAAAGCTTTAAAATGTATTAAATGTTCGTGCCGCCTTTCATAGCGCGGAGGAGAGCTGGCTCGGTTAGTTACGAAGAATAAATCACATCTCTTCTCATCATCGTCATCACAACAGCCTTCATCAGTTCACAGTTGTACATATAGACCTCATACTGTACTGTATCCAAGGAAAATGAAGGGTGAATCTGAACGTTAGGGTGCCTATGCATACTTTACAATAACATTGTAAATATTGATTGTTCACTGCTTATCAACAATCATCCAAAAATAATAACGCTCTTACGGGCTGAGCAACACCCATCAAGTCAGACACGTCACATAAGGGCGCCCCCACACCGCGCCGCGGCTCAGTCGCTCGTCCGGCCGACACGCCGACGCACAGTGGAACGAATGTATGGGAGCGGTTGGACGTAGACATGTCCGAAAAATAAGAGTAAAATTATGACAAACTAATGATGCCATCTTATTCGATTACTTAATGCCTTCATAAATTGTGGTGATGAATTTCTTCATAACTCCCATATTTCGGGAGTAATTTGAGAAAATGTGAAATTTTACTATGAAAATGAGTGTATCGAGCTCTCTCCCTCCTGATTCCGGGCTTGTTTCAAGTAGCGGTCTCTAATATCATAATGCTATTACTAAGAGCTATATTTAATACTAAGACACATAGTGCGCCAAATGTGCACTTTCTGGGATAAAAGGAAATGAAAATTTAAAAAAAAAAAACGTTTTTTCCCCATTTGTATTTACTTTAAACCGCAGACAGACTTATTAAGAGGTCTATAAATATATTATATATATACAGAAATATATATTAACAAAAATATTCACAAGAACTGATGAGAGTATGACTTTTAAGTAAGTTGATAATAAATTACCTAGTTTCATTAAAAGTACAATAAATAATTAAGATGTAAGCTCTAATTTACTAAGTTACACATTTTAAAACAATAACATCATTTAATTATCTTCGTCATCATCATCATCATCAATTAATTCAAATTCAGAATCGATGTCCGCTAAATCATTTATGTTAACAAATTCGATATCACTTTTCTCAGAATCCGTAAGCTCATAAAATTCCTTAAAAGAAGATTTTTTTACAAACTTATTTCCTTTTGGACGGATACTTGTAACAAGTGGATCAGAAGACAGTAAAAGATTGTGCATAATATCTTCATTGCATGAGATACTGCTATGCTTTCGAGAATGCCCCTCTCTATATTTTCTAAAATCTTTATTTCTAGCCTCAGATGCCTCTTCGGATAGAAAACCAATGGGCACAATTGACATGTTCTGAACTATGTCTGGCCCATGCATTAAAATTTTATGAAGTGAAGAAGGCATATAATACCATGGGTATAACTCCACGTAAAGCTTAGCAGTATCAAAGCAGAACTCTCGGAATTTAGTTACGTTGATCTTCTCTCCTGATGAAATACACTGCAAGATCACACAGATTTTTCTTAAAAGCATAGCATCTATTCCGGTCAGTTCAGCAGATTTAGTGTAG
The DNA here is from genome assembly GCA_963082945.1 of Cerastis leucographa. Lineage (NCBI taxonomy): Eukaryota > Metazoa > Arthropoda > Insecta > Lepidoptera > Noctuidae > Cerastis > Cerastis leucographa. The sequence continues at coordinate 20,249,262 of OY720359.1, forward strand.
TTTTCAAAAAATCTCCTTGCCGAGTTGCCATTGTTGGTGGATCCACTGCCTTGTTTCACAACATCGAGAAGTAAGCCCGTTTCTCTTCTTACAGCCTCTTGAACTCTTTTCTTCCTGTCATCAACTTGCCTTTTTGCTATATCACCCCTTACTTGCCATGATTTTATGTCTAATTTGTAGGAAATGTGTAATAAGCATTCCATTGAGCGAATCCAAGCGTGAAGGGTGCTTAAGCTATATTTATACATGTCCTCGTTTGCGTGTTTATCTTTGATTAACTCTAAATTATTCATTTCTTTAGGACAAGCCTTGCATATGTCACACACTGAAGCTGCTGTATTGGATATAATGGAATGAATTTTACCATCAATCATTGTCAACAGCAGTTGGTGTTTGACACTAATTCCATCAGTGATGGTGGATGGAGTTAAGGCTTCAATCTCTGCTTCGATTTCAGCCATCTCTCTCTGCACATTTTCTTTGGTTTCCTTTATAAACTTAAACAATATTGGCCGGCAAAATGAAGTGGAAGATGGTCGCTCGTTTTCCCAAATTGTTACACCTTTTGAGACGAGCCGCAGTGGTACAAGACTAATCATAAAATTACTAGCAAGATCGATTTGCTCATCTTCACTCGTCCTTTGATGATAAATGCTTTGGCTAGATGATCCGTCAAAACCCCATTTGCTGGTCAATACGAGCTGTTGATTGGGATCAACAGGGGTTTCTAACGACCTAATAAGTCTTCTTGAGGTTAAATCCATCAAGGCTTGTAATTTGATTTTTGCAGAGCTCTCTGTAACTGTGAGATCTTCTTTGGCCGGATAGCACTTAATTTTTTCTTTAACCAACATGTAGTAACTCGGGTATTGAAGAGCTCCTTCTTGAGTGTTGAAATCCCGAAGAGTGTTATAGCGCCATTTCGATAAGTTCATCGATACATAAAGAGCCAATGCCTTCAAAGGGGATATTTCCCGTACCTGAATTGATTTACCTTCAATGAAGGCTTTGATTTTTGAGGCCTCTTCTGGATTCTCCGTCAAGTATTTCATAACATAAGCTGTATCGCTTTGTCCTGCCTTTTGAAGCGCCCTTTCGGCCGAAAACATAATTTCAGCGCTGCTACTGCTGCATGAAAGACTATCTTCAGTGCGTCTTCTTTTTTGCCGGTTACTAAGGTCCTCAAAAGATTTACGAGGACTAGGATGTGTACAAGTTGAAGCATTAGATTTAGCAGGAGAAATTATGGGCTCGATGACGTCACTTATATTTTCTGTAGAAGGTTCCATATTTTCATTCTGTAATTCCGGCCATTGAATTGCAGCCTGTAGCCAAATCTCATGTTTCTTCCGAAACTTATCTGTGCTTCTTCCAGACTGTGTCCATTTTGCATAAATGCGGTAGCAAAATCGACGACACCAGTCTTTTAAACTTGTTTCAGCACTTTCACATAACTGAACACAACTGTTATCTTTTAAAACACTGAACAAATAGTTAAAGTCGCGTAAATCTTTATGTGCGCGTGCGCATAAAGCAACGTGAATATCAAGATTTGTATTAAAATTTGGAAAATACATTGCGAGATTAGCTTGGATACAACGAGGTGTAAATCAACACTGATTTTAAAGTTACTAATAGTGACCTATTTATATAAAATCCAGGTATCCCAGGTATCCTTTGTTAAATATTGCAAGGTAATTAGTTATTGTGATAATTAGTAAATGATGCATGCTAAATTAGTGTATTAAGAGCCATTTAGTAATTAAATAATAGCAATGTTCTTATCAGTAATCATTAGTGCATCAGTTTTATATGTAAACCTTAAGTCCCTAATTATATATCCTAATTAGCTTATATCTTCTCTAATTGGCTGCTCAGAAATGTTATTGTAATAAGGTAAACCTTTAGAAAAACGGTTTTAATCAACAAAATAAACAAAAAATAAAAAAATTGTGTTATAAAATAAACATCACTCTTTATCCCAGAAAGTGCACATTTGGCGCACTATGTGTCTTAGTATTAAATATAGCTCTTAGTATTAGCATTATGATATTAGAGACCGCTACTTGAAACAAGCCCGGAATCAGGAGGGAGAGAGCTCGATACACTCATTTTCATAGTAAAATTTCACATTTTCTCAAATTACTCCCGAAATATGGGAGTTATGAAGAAATTCATCACCACAAGTTATGAAGGCATTAAGTAATCGAATAAGATGGCATCATTAGTTTGGCATAATTTTACTCTTTTTTTTCGGACATGTCTACGTCCAACCGCTCCCATACATTCGTTCCACTGTGCGACGCTGTCATTAGAGACGACTGACAATTAGCTCCATCCGTCGATCGACACGAGCTACGACACTCATTTACTTGTGCTCGAGTTTGGTATATCTAAGAGATTATGTACGTCCCTATGATAGTTAAGTCACGAACTTTAGTCCCTACTAAACTAGTGAGCAAAATGTGGAAGATTGTGAGGACAGTCGCTAGAGACACTTTCGGTCATTGTTTTTGTTCATTTTATTTTATTTATTTGGGACAAAAAACAGTTACACGTTACAATGTTAATATTAAGTCATTCTTTCAAGAAAGTCATTGAGTGTGAAAGTTGCGATATGATCTACAAAACACTAATTGCTATCAACGTCAAAGTCAAAGCATTTATTTCAATTAGACCATTACAGGCACTTTTCAAAGTCAAAAAAAAAAAAAAACAATATAAAACGCGAAGCTACAGTCCCAGTCACAAGGCATAATAACTTATGAAAGTACTGTAGTTGCCCATTCCGTAGCGTAGATCTCTAGATAAAGCTACTAAATTAGATTTTCCTATCCCTTTTTTAGTAGTTAGTTATTCTAATGGGACTATCAAATGTTTAAATTGTTGTGTAGGTCAGGGTAGATGACCTTGCTGGCAATAGCTGGTGTAAAAACTGAATACATAGAGTGAAGGTATCTTCTTTCTACGCTTGTGTGACTTCATATTTTCGAAAACCTATCAAAAATATCAAGTTAGTTGGGAAAGCGAATTTCCCTTAGATTAGGTGACCCTCCCCGACTAAAAATTCCAATTACGACCAACCCTCAATAATAACCACAAATAGAACCCAACTCGAGGGTCTGGGTCTACCTACATGTAGGTAGACCCTCGAGATGTTTTTTTTGTTGTCATTATCTTCTTTCCAATTCGTCTCCCTTATGAAAATGGGAGACGAATTGAAACTCAAATGTTGATACCTTGTTGACAAAAGCTAAAAGAAATAGTAATTGCATAGACTAAGTAAGACTAGCCTACCCTACCCTAGCCTACCCTACCCTAGCCTAGCTATTCTCACCCTATAAATTCGTGAGTCTTTTCATTGCAAAATTATTTGTGTCGGTCAGAAAAAAACGTAACGAAAATCATTTCTTTTACATTTTTGGGCTACACCGTTCACATTTTTTGCGTGGAACATATTTGTTCTGGTCCCCCTTTTGATACAAACGACAGTACTTTGTACGAACACTATCAAATATATAAAATTGGGTAGAAAGAGGGTAGCCGAGCAATATCTCGGGCCGGGGTGGCGACTGTCGCGTCAATATTTGAACTGCACACTCTTTATTTAACACCTACAACTTGAATTTGATATGGTGGTGGTGGCGCGCAGTCTGGCGAATTTCCTTCAAAATTCTTTCCTAGCCTTATACATAGGTACATACGATATTGCTCGAGCTATTTCTATTTTCCGTAGATAGGAATGGAAGAAGAAGCCATGCTGCGCCGAACACAAAAATAATGTAAATTGGTATTAATTAGGGCATGAGAATAATAACGATTTCTCGAGATATTTTGTATCAAATGATACTGAAGTGAGAATAATGTATTCATAAGGAAAACAAAGAAATGCATCAATTGACGAACTGGTAGTTGTTTTTTATAGCGTCATCACCCAATCACATAAGCATCATTTTATTTAATTTAGAAACCTATTGAGGATTCCGTATTAAGTAGACACTGTGTCAATAAAACACTTGGTAGGTGTGTATAATGGACTGCGAGAAAAGATGAATAACCCTAGCCTGAATTCCGTTGAATAAATATTGTTCGAGTTGTTTTAGAGGACAACAGTTCTATTATATGACAAATTTTAGATATTGCGTACGTATTATTTTTGAGCAGAGCCATAATTATATATTTTATTTTTTCCCATAAAGGAGACCGACAACATCTGGGTGATCTCAGATATTTTTTGGTTGAATAATTTCTCGGCGAATTGACTTACGACTTAGGTGTGATAATAAAAAATGTGTATTATGTTATGCTCTATTCAAATAATAAGTTTTTAATTTTTGTCGGCTTTTGAATAATACAAAAAAATCAAAATGAAAAAAAGCTAATGGGCTAATGCCCAAAAATTTATGGAGGCTGGGTGATCTCCTTTTCCATTCACGCAAATAATCAGTGCACCTTAAATTTTCAAGTACATATTACCGGTCGGAATTAAATCTGATACGCGAAGGTTTCAGTTAAAAAGGGTTCAAGTACTTTGTTAATTTAACATTACATGGGCCTCGGGTCAGCGCGTTTATAATTAAGTCACTTCCAACGTTCTAGACAGAGATAGATATAGGAATACTTATGAGTGTAAGAAAGATAGCAAATCATGCCAAACTTTTTTTAAGGGTCGAAATATGGTGTAGGTTACGCCAAAAATAAGGTGGCCAAGAATAAATGCGGGTCGGAAGTTCTATTTTGGAAGAAGATCTATATTTATCTCAGTGGTAAAGTTTTTTGTTACTTATTTCAAACTCGAATTGCATATAATTATACGGAAGTGGCGTGATTACCTAATCAGTTTCTTTGTAGAGCTTAAAAGGGTTTAGTTATGGGCTTAACGATGCTAAGTAACTGTAGAAAACCACTAACCGTCCGTACCTAATTAGCCTAACAAAATAAAACTGGAATCAAACTGTATCAGACAACTAAGTAAGAGTCTTTGTTTAAACTGAATATGTACCGCATCCGAATTTCCCACTTCGACAAAAACCTCGTCCGCACTCAAAGGTCCAACCGCCCGAACTATCCAATTTTTACCGAAGTCACTTATTGCGAATTCACTTACAATTAACAGCGTTGCATTAAGTGCATGTCCCCTCGGGGTGAGAGGGGACACAGGGGGTGAAGACAGAGGGGGCGGGGCTAACTCGCTTATGCACCCGGAACGTAGTACTGATTCAATTTGAACCGTTTTATTGACTGAAAATTGCTCTAAAATGTAGAAGGACCGGTGCGACAGCGCGACTAGCGATTGTGCGACAAAGCTGTCGCAGATGGAGTCTACTGAGGCGGCAACGGATTCGTTATGTAAATTCCTTTTAATTTATTCCTTTCTAGATAAGACTGAGACTGTGTGCTATGTTTTTCTGATTGCGGTGTGCGACGGCAGCAAGATTTAGAAAGGTATACTGTGATGAAAAAATACACTCAGGGAATCCTGCATTTCTTACTGCTGCCACACACGCATTTATTAAATGATACATAGAAACATGTTGGAAAGGTCATGTCTTGAAAAAACGGATATCATGATTAAAATATGCTTTAATTACAATGAGATATGTGACAGATTTGGGATCCCAGCAATTAGAGAATTGGTTCCGGAACGTTTAAATGTATAAGACATTAATATTTAACTTAGGTAAATTTCAATAAGGGATCTTGATATTTTGTCAAGAAGAAACGTCAAAATGCGGGCTTAGTAGGTGTTTCAGCCGGTGAATTTCGTCCGACCGGAATTTCATTATTATTAATATTTTTGAGTGGTGTTTTGGACTGTACTTTTTTTCAAGCAAATTTTTTACAGTCAGAATGAAACACCTTAGGTAGGGTGTTATTATTAAAATAAAAGTCAGGGAATTGTTGGAAAAAGATTAATATACAATTACAGCAATCAGCTGTAAACATGATAAACACTATAATCAGTCTTGTATATCAATTACCAGGGTTTGTCTCCACCGATCCCGAGATCAGACTGAATTGGAAACTGATCCCTCCGATTTGTATCCATCAATCGTGGGATCCGTTTCCAACAAAAAAACTGGTTCAGGAATTATTTTTCGAAACTGATCACGGTTTACCGAGACAAGAAATAAAGTATCATATTTATCGAAACTAGTCTTTTCTTGTCCTTTTGAACCAACTTTTAAATTTAAGATTGAAGAGTTTAATAATTTAAGAAGTTTAACTGGTATCTTAGTAAACAATAATTTACCATTTTTTTTCTAAGAATATGAATTACCTACAAAAAAAATATATTTAAAATGTTGTCTATAAACGTACCTTGGGATAGCAATTTATAAAAATAAATAGTCCCTTACTTCCGATAGCGTAAAAAAAAATCCACATCGCACCTTTTGATGGATAATTTTACATAGCCTGGGCGGACGCAAAGGATTGAAGATAGGGATTCTCCGTAATGTACACATTGCAAATTATAACAAAAGTTCTATTGGTACTTTTACCCTTTTAACGAATCACGTGTAAGAAAGAGACAACAATACTTTGTAAAATATTTGCTTTTGTTTTATTGTGTGTCGATGCGCGTGCAACATGCCAAAACTCGAAAACAAACTGACCCGTGAGAGATCACTCATTAATGTTTATTTTATTTATAATTAATACTCATACTCATACTACTCATGGTCACAAAGTAAATAAGTATTAAATTATGTTTCTGACGTTACTTTGCCTCAAAAAGGATTCGTCCGAAACACCACCCAAAAACATTAATAATCATGAAATTCCTGTTTCGGCCGGATCGGACGAAAATCAGCAGCCGAAACACCTCATCATCTGCCCAGCCTTTTCCCAAACTATCTAGGGGTCGGCTTCCAGTCTAACTGGATGCAGCTGAATACCAGTATTTTACATGAAGCGACTGCCTATCTGACCTCCACAACCCAGTAACTGGGTAATACGATACACCATTTTGGCTTAGTAGCGGCCGAAACACCTAATAAGCCAAAATGCAATCCGTGCGAAACAGGGGTGGGACGCTAGCTTAAAGTATTATCTTAACTTTTAGATTTTAAAAGTTTTAAAACTGTTATAAAATCATCAAAGCCACGCTCCTGCACAGGTCCCCGCGCACTTCACCTCCAGTCCCGCAGTAACCCGGTGCTCCGCGCAACATGGATTGCTTCTCGATATTAAATTGAGCAGACAGACACCAACAAACTAAACGACGGGCGGATACGATGTTTTAGCACCCTCTGCGGTTTTCGTATTCAATTTGTGCTTTCGATTGAATTGGTTACGTGACAGCTGAATATTGCGATTTGTTGTTTTGAAACTTTTCATAAAAAAGCTTACACCCTTAAACAGTTTAAAAGTTTCAATTGAATGCATTTAGCTTGGGATAACCTCACGTGAACCCACAACGCGACTGCTTATACTCTACTACAAATACGAAGACTACACTTGCAGTACAAATGACCGGCCGCTCTTTACAAAACTGCCTCTCATAGAGTAGGAATTGAAAGAAATCGGAGCGTTTCCCAGCACAGCCAGTGTACAGTGTCGCCGCTCGCTGAACAGAGATGACACTACTCTTCCGCAGTGTCGGAAATTTGTGACACTCGGGTTGGAAGGTGGCGTACGGAGCACAGTAAGCTCGGTGAAATAGTGTTCGAAGAAATAGAATATAAGCAAGTTGGTAGCAAATAAAATATGAATAGCGTTCTTTATGATAGTAAATGCAACGACGCCTGTGAAGTCGTAGATGTACTGATTCTGGCAAGTTGAATTATTGGTTGTGGAATCATTGTTTTTTAATGCGACTTAGACGCACAACTATAACACATGTAGATTCATTGTATTTGTGGAAACACACTTAGGTGCTAAGCCGCATTTTAGATTTTTCAATATATTTCTAAAGATTGTATGAATTCTAACAAATGAGATGCTGCAAACCTATGCGCCAAACCAAATATTTACTTAGTCAAAGAAAATCTGAGCTTACATAGAACTTATTATAAAGGCAAACACCATCACCGTAAACTCCCTCGGAGCAGCTACCTCAACTCCAAGGAAATCAAGTCTGCAAACTGTATTGGTATGTAAAAAGTTGTAAGTTGCCGCCGCCGCCGGCACGAACGCTTTGCTATTAACCGTCCAACACTGCTCCGGTAAATAAATACATGAAAATATTGCCGCCACATGCTTGAATCGGTTCACAAACGGTTGTATAGCTTTTATAGCAAGCTTTACATGTACGAAGGATGTTGTTGGGTAATAGGAATATTCGTGGAGAGTATTGTCTGTCTGTTCACTGTTTTATATAAAGGTGTCAAGAAGAACGATGGTCATAGCGGAATTGCTGCAACGTCAACTTCAAGGCTTTCGTGGTGCGAGTACCGAATTATTTTCTGCCTCCCTTTCGGAGGAAGTCTTTTGGCAGTAGGACGTGGTGTTCACACGCTTCACAAGTTCCACTGACCAAAACAATTGAAGTGTGATCAAGTGAAGTGCTACTAACATAGTACCAAGTCTTGTTTATTAATACAAGTTTTGTATTTCCTATATATTTGATATGGTATATATTATGTATGTGTATATGCGTCATTGTAGCGTTTTTTTTTTTGAAAACGTTGCCCCACATTAATAATTTCTCCTGTATCGTGGGTGCGTTTAAAACCATTTAAACTCACATACACAAACAGCCAGACCCGGAACAACTATCTGTAGGCCATACAAATATTTGTTCCGTGCGGGGATCGAACCCGCGACACGCAGAGCAGCAGTCGATCGCTCAGCCACTGCGCCAACCACGTTGTCAAAATTCGCGATATTAAGTCCGTCTAGAATATAATACACTTCTGTGTTCGTTATTCGCAAAACAAATGACAAATTATTACTTAGTACCTGATTACATGTCATCCTCCTAGTCCTCTAATCTAATCAGTACAAGGAGGATTAATGATGATTAGGGTAGAATTCTGGAGGCTATTAATATAATAAGGCTTTTATTATTATACTAAAATATTACATATGGTGGCAAATATACATTAATTATTATAGGATGACAGCTCGATACAACTTTCCTTTGTCAAACTTTTACATTTACCCTCATTTCCTCAAAACTTCTAACCAAATAGCGCATCCAACACTGTCAGAGACCAGGCGAGCAGGAGCAAGCAATAGTGTCGGCGTCGCGGTTCTTATACAGCAGCGTGCAAATATACTCGTACATCGCGATATGAGAGCGCCGCGGGCCAGACCATCAATTGTGTCTCATATCAAATATACCGGTCGTCTGCGATACACCGATATATTGCTGACGATATTTTCTCTCATATCAGTGTGAGTTGTGGGTTCTTTTGTTTAGATGCGCTGTGGATTTTGTGTTGTATATCCTTACATTTTTGCAACACACTAGAACAAAATAAAAACTAAAAAAGGAATGAAAGTGATAGGCCAACAAAATAAAGCGTGCGTCATTGTTCCAAAGAGAGACGCCACTCAACTGCACTGCAGTTATCTACGCAACTCTGATTTTTATTGACACCTCTGTAAAAACGAATATAGGACAGCAAAAAAATATTACTATTATATCGTCAATAGCCAAGCACAGCTACGACTGAGAATATTTATTTTAATGCTTAGTTTAGAATCCAAAATACTGCGAACACCAAGTAGCTATATTTAACCAAAGATCACGAAATGGGAGACGATCATGTCGTGTATGTGTAATAAATATTAGAACTGCTTGTTACTAATATAAATAAATCGAAATCACAAGCTCGGTGTCCGTATCAAAGATCCCATATCATATTATACAAGAGTTATTGTATCAACTGATTAAATCAACATCAGTAGGTACATAATGAAACAATACAAAGTTCCAAACACACTCAAGCTAGCAAGGATTTCCCTAAGAGCTGTCCGAGAAAGTCTCGTTGTTGTGCGGGACGCGACACACGGTGAACACTTTCCGTTCGGTACGTAAATAAGGCGAGTGTACACGATGGGTTGGGGCCCACCAAGATATCGACCTTTTTGGTTCTCAAGTGTTGGTGTGATACGAGAATTTGAATGTATCTGTTGAGAGTATTAAAAGTATATTGAAACTTAAGGGTCTGAACATAACAATATTATATGTGCGGTGCATAATTGGAAATTTGTAGCAGCAGTGACTGCAGCTGTAATGACTGAGTGGTTGAGTTTTTTTTAAAGATGAAGCGGTCAGTAAGTCTTTATTTGTTTGAGTACTAAAGGCTGCATAAATAAAGTTTTATAATTTAAAAGTGTAGGTCAAAGCTACGAATTATCAACGCTCCAGGTGGCAAATAACGAAAAAGTACTAGGCAGGGCGGATTATTTTCTTCATTTGCCCGCAAAACTACTCCACACATTTTCACGAAAAGGAAAACTTTAAAAAACTATCACAGATTGGTACGAGGGTAATTATGAAGAAACACAACTCAGGAACGCGGCACAACCGGGTTATCACAGCGAGCAGGTACACTGATTCGATTAGCCGCTCACTTCGCTCATACCGCTCTATTCGCTCCTTTCGCTCGCTTCGCTTTCACACTATAAGGAACACTTTTTTGCGCTCAACGGAACCATATTAATGGGGGTTTTATTTATCCTTTGTTGTGGAAAGAAAAGGTTTGGTAGGAAGTGCTCGCGTTACGTACATGTTATTAGATTAGGTCGCTGTGGAGTGCTCCGGGTAATCTGCTAGTGTTTCTTATAGCTCTCTGTGTGGTGCTGAGGGAAAGAGATACTCTTAAAGTGTTTATTTTATTCTTGTATGTTTCCTTTCATTCGATAATTTAGCAATACTTCTTTGCATCCGATATCGTGTCTTTTTAAACAATCAATCGACATAAAGAAAATTATGTAAAATAAATTGAGCGAATTATGTCCAAAAAAGAAAACATATGAACAACTCTCACACAACACAATTAAACCAATATTACCTTAATTGAAACAAAAACAGGAACGCCATTTACACAATTTTTTAAATTAATCAAGCGGACGCCGAATTAAAATGCTTTTCCACCTGAATACAGTGAAATAAAGACAAAACCTCTCGACCGCGGTCTGCATAATAAGCCGCATTATATCCTGATCAAAATTTCAGCTCAACTCGAGTCTGACCGGAAGTCGGCGCCCGGATACGAAAGCGGCCGGCAGATGGCGCCGTTTCCTCTTATTGCTGACCGCGGGACAAAGCCTGTCGCTTTATACCAAACACCACACCTCCCAGCACCCCTGCCAAAGCATCATCAACCTTATCACTATAAAGATAAGAATTACCGCGACAGCAATCAAAACTTAGTACGCATTTTGAAATATGCAACTAGTTTACCAAGCCACTTTATCAGTACCCCCAAATTATATTAAAATGAGCTTTATTCCGTTGATTTAAATATGAATGTGGGTTTATAATGTGGTTGGTGTGATGATAAAATATGCAGTAGTTGTGCCTCCGGGGGAGTAATTCGTACTTCTTGTGGATTTAATAGCGTTCTGACGGCAGATAGCTAGAACTTCCTGAAGTTTGTCGTTGATGTAATGTTTTTGTAAATAAGTGAAGACCTTCCACAGTGCGACCGCCTATAATCTCAAAACCTCATTATTTGACGGCACAAACCCTTTTTAAACCCCGTTTAGAGGTACCTACACCCCTACAATGAAGACGACCTATAAATCTAAATAAACAAATATTGCCAATAAACTCTTTGCCCATAAAACATTGAGATTAATTTAGATAAATTCCCCGATTATCACATGACCTACAAAGTTCAGCATACAAATAAACCAGATCGTACAACAACCCGTATTCATAATAACATTAGCTTAAATTCACTAAAATAGACATTTATATTCCAAAGGTCGAAGGTTGAATACAATGGGCGAAAAATTTAGCCAATAAATAAGCAAGTTGTATAAATAATGTTGAACGTCTGTATCTGTTTTGGTCCATCATTGTGACCGTAACTTTATGCCGACCATTACTTTATACAATACACGCCGAATAAATTACGCGACGGTATTCAAAAGAATATTTAGTGCGTAGCGAATGGAATAAACTCGTAGACGTAGTGTCTACGCCACTCGGTTACGCGGCTACGCGGCTACGGCGTAGGCCGGTTGGTAAAAGACTTTCCGTAATGTCGTATTTTCTGTACTAATGGATCTATTGTACTAATTACTTCTGTTGCTCAAGTATAATTAATGGAAGAACTTACTTAGCGGTATTTGTATAGCTTCTTGGCTTCGATATTTTCATAGACATTTATTTACTTTCATTAAGATTAGATGGATTAGATTTTAACGTTTATAAATTGTTCATGTTAAGAATAATTATTTAAGCAATACGGTAACGTTTAACGTTTTTCTTTCGATACGAAAAAATCCATAAAACCTTTAAAATTTATAGGCTCATGGATTTATTTTCAGTGTTTTTGCCTTGGTGTATTTATAAAGCTCTTACTAATTATTTTTGTAAGACAAAGATCGTGATCTCTTTATTATGACATGATACGCCAGACATCAATCAGCACCGTGGAGTATTAGACGATCCACAAAGGCGAACAGCGCCTAAAGATGTGCAGATTAGTCACGACCGACGAACCGGAGGGCGGAGACGCTGTTACATAGTTACTATAGCGTTATATTGAGATTATTTAAAATAGTACGCCAACAGTACATATGTACATCAATTATTCAACAATAAACTCAATGCAAGCGCAGTACGAAAACTCATTCACTCGTGTATTCAACCGTTTATTTTTCAAGTTAGCTTCTTTGAGGAAGTAACTCACTCACACAGTTATAAAGTAATAATTTTGTATTTACCTGTGAAGGCTTTTGATTAGCAATTAAGTTAATATAAAGTAATTTATTATATTGTTATTAGAATGTACGCTTTCCTAAAATGTTAAAAAAATGTACGGGATTAGGTCTTTATGTAAGGTACCAATAACAGGTGTACATAACATTTTCTTAAGTTCACTAGAGCAACGTAATGTTGTTACAGAGCTGTACTTAGGCACATGGCAAGTAAACATAACCTTAATTTATACCTTTTAGCTCCCAGGGTGATGAGAATGTCCTACCCGGATAAAAACCATGTAATGTCCAAATCCACCTGGATTTGCTCGGATTTCGCATTTTTTTTTTGTTTTTTGGATGGATTTCGAGATTTATTTTGACACCATAATGACCTCATTATGGTGTCAAAATAAATCTGCAAGCAGAACGATAACAGGTAAGGGAGTACAACCATATACATAGTATTAATGGGAGCTAATACTATGTATATGGTTGTACTCGCGTCTCGTTCTGGAGATACGTAAAAGGTTTTATAACAGTTACATTACTTTTCGCAGCGTTTTAGTTGCAGAACTTCTTTTCTTTTTAAAAATAAAAACCTTGCCGCGCACTAGGAATTTCTCCTGTATCGTGGATGCGTTTACAAACATTTAAACTGACACACAAACAGCTAGACATGGAACTAACATCTGTAGGCCATACAAATATTTGTTCCGTGCGGGGCTCGAACCGCGATCGGCGATCGACTGCTGCGCTTAGCCACTGCGCCAACCTTGCCGTCAGAATTTGGAAGGCAATTGAATAAATATGTAGAAATCGTGTACAAATGACTCAAAAAGAATTGAATGTTTACATGATATCTCAAAAACGTGTACGTTCATGTTTGCAATTTCTAGAAGAAACAATACTACGAATAATATCATGTGAACTGCCACTTTCACCAAAGGTATCATTATCCCGTGTGACTTTACATAAAGTAATAACTCGATAGCTGCCACGACATTATGTTGATACGCATTGTGATTAAAACTCACATCTCAATAGGTAATGGAATCTCCCTCAAAGTTAGCGCAGTTAACATACTTGAGAATCTGCGCCTGTTGAGATATTACGCAAATTGAGCGAATTACACCGACCTTTTGATGTAATGTAATTTTTCTACCGATAGATCATTATGGAAATATCAGCGGCTGTTGCTTCATCTTTCATTTCATTTTAAAGAGAGTTTTTTTAAAAGAATTCTATATTTATGGGTCCTAAGTAACATTTCAGAATAAACCTTTCCTTTTAGTCCGGTCAAAATAGACATTTCAATTAACAAAACTTCGGATCAAGCTGAATTTTGGTAGAGATCTTGAGTACACCAGCAGAAATAAAGTGTCAAAACTCCCTATCGATTCAAAAAAACGAAAATTTTGACCTTTGACTTCGAATAATATTTTTTGCATAGGTGTGTGCAAACAAATTTATTCGAAGCCAAAGGTCTAAATTTTCGGTTTTCTGGATGTTTCTCGGTAACAGTAAGTTTAAGGCAACATTTAGATCATAAAAAAATTCCTAAAATATCCTAAGATTTCCTAATTCTAAAATTTCAAGGAGTTACAAAGCGCTCCTAGCGGGGCTCCACATCGCTGTCGATGTGGTGAAGCAGTCGACGGCCTCGGACACCATGGCCTTTCCTGCAGTAAGAGCGCAGGTCGGATAGCGCGGCACGCTAGCATTAATGATCTCATTCGTCGTGCTCTTGCCACCGCCGGGGTGCCAGCTGTCTTAGAACCCAATGGCTTGGCACGTGTCGATGGGAAGAGACCAGATGGTATGACCATAATGCCATGGAAGTTGGGTAGGCCTTTGGTGTGGGATGCGACTTGCGTCGACACCCTTGCGCCATCCCATCTTCCTAGCACAGTGAGCTGCGCTGGTGCGGCTGCTGCAGGTGCTGAAAACCTTAAACGGCGCAAATACAATAATTTAATTGGTAATTATGTATTTGAGCCGTTTGGGGTTGAAACACTAGGGCCATGGGGCCCGAGTGCCCATCTTGTGTTTCGGGATATCGCCAAGCGGTTGGTCGATGCTTCACGGGACCAGAGGGCTGGCCTCTTTTTTGGTCAAAGAATCAGCATTGCCATCCAACGTGGCAATGCGGCCAGCCTTCTGGGCACTTTTCCTGTCGACAGCGATGTCGACGAATTTTTTGACGCCCTGTAATTTTGATACTTGTACATATTTTATTTTTATTTTATATTTATTTGTAGTCTGTAAATAATGTACATATGTAATATTAATAAAAAGATATAAAATACAATATTTAGGAGTTACAAAGTAAACATATCAACAATCGATCCAAAATAAACAAATCTTCATTCCAATATAATACAAAATTTGAATTAACTAGAACTAATGTGTGATTTTATTTGCTATTATGAGTGTAAATATCTGAGTTTTAGAGCAATTTACGCGGGAGTTCTGAATACGAGCCGAGCGGTGCGGACCGCGGTCCCATGGCGACGTAGCTGCACTGCTACGCCGCTACGCCGCCGCCGTGCTACAAGCGATACTATACGCTTTTTGTAGTCAGTTTGTAGGTTACAATTTCAATTAACAGGACACAGTCGGTCTTCCTTTAATAAATCATAAAATAAAATAATCTTTATTTCGGATAAGCAGCATCCAACCAACCAACAAATAATGGGAATGTTTAACCAACAAATTATTGCTTTATGAAAAGATTCAAACTTTTGAATTTTTATTTGAGTTGAGTTTATTATCTTCTCATTTCTGAAACTGGTCATTCGAGTTTCTAGACCAGCCAGATATATTTTATCAATACTAACAGTCTTCGTCGAGGAATGCTCAGATTTAATTTACCTTCGCAGATTAAGAATATTTTGCAGTATTGCGCTTTCTGTTATCAAAATTAAGAAATGTTTGTGTGATGACAACAAAACAACAATTGGTGTGCTTCCTTGCATATGTCGCTCACTTGCTCAGGAGGGAGGTGCCTCAATATCGCTGATGGAATATTTGTTACGCGTACACTCGAGAACAGCAGGCGTAGCAGGTGTCTTGTTGGCCTGTGTATCTGTAGCTTATTTTGTACTAAGTATGAAACTCTATACAGTTAAGTCAGCTTTGGTTTAAGTTTTGGCTCAATTGTTATCGTGAAAAGTAAAAAAAAAAAAACGTTCATGTTCATGTTCACGAGGTAATATTGATGCTTGGGTGGGTAATACTGATATTGTCCCTCCATCACACGACATTATACAATATCAACTGTAGTCTGTTATCTTTTCACTTTACAGTAATAAACAGTAGGTAGGTGTGGTATGACGAGAAACATTGCAAGTTGTGATTCTTTTTTTTATCAATTCTTTTGCATACATTATTAATTCCCAAAAAATATTTCACATCACCAAAAAACCCAACACTTATTTCCCCAACTGTACAAAATATAGGCAAGCTCTTACAGCCGAGGTGTCGGGGCATATGACAGTCTCTCACGACACCCGGCGCCACACCACACCTCACCGCGCGTCCGCCATTGTTGCTCTGATGGATTGTGTGCGCACGCACTTAGCTATCTCTTGGAGGCAGCTCTGCGCGCCCATGGAAGGATGTGTCGAGCATTATGACAAGTAATGTGGAGTAATAAAAAGGCTTAATGTGGCAGTTTGTTTGTTTAAGTGTATCTTGCAAGTGATACAATAGTAAATTATGTTTATTTTCTGTAAATTGTTTTACCCGTCAAAAACACCGAATGAACTACACACATTGGTCCTGGAGCGGAAGAACTGGTAGTCTTGTGGTGTCTACCCAGTAGTGGGATGCTACAGGCTAACAGTACCAGTTGACACGTCAAAAAAATACATACTATGAAAACTAGATGAGGTCGGTGTTTCCTATCTGACGAGGCCTATTAACAAACACCAAGACAAACTCGGCGGTCACAGTAACTAGACATCCTGTTCAAGTTATTTGAGGACTATAATTATAAAAATTAAATTAATTTATTTCAGATAACTTGATCCAATACAATATCATTGAAATTAACATCAGAAGTTAAAAATAAATTAACATTAGAATCGGTATTATTTAAAATATATACGTAAACTAACACTAAAACTCTAAAATTATAATTAATTACCGTTAAAATCAAAATTCACATTACAATCAAAATTTACATTAAAATCAAAATTAAAAGAAGAGAAGAGATCCTATCTGCTACAGTCTTCAGAATTCCGTTGCAGCTGCCACGCATTCTGCAGATCAAGGATACAGTTTGCTTTTAAATTTCGGCATGAAAGCCATCAGTTCGATAGTTCCCCCTGTCCGAGATATCCCCAGTCCTGTTCTTCACAATGGGCACTACGATGGTTTTTTGGATGGCCGCAGATGCTCCACCCTAAGGCCATCGTGACGGGAGATTTGCCGCCTGTGATTTTCTTTATAACGCATCTTACTTGTCTGGCCGTGAAATGAACAAACGTATCCTCCCCCTCACATCCAGGCTCAGACCTACTAAATGACGCTGATGGGTCCAGCGGGGAGCGCACCTTAAAATATTCCCTGAACATATTCGCAATATGGACTGGTTCGCTTGTTCCATTCTCACACACCGGGAGGCCAGGCTTAACTTCATGCTTTCCAGTAGAAATTATGAGAGGACCATGCTGACGATTTGTATCTTAATCTAATCGCATCAATGTCGAGTGAATTATTTTGATAAAAATGCCATTTGGTCGAGGCAGGAGAAGACATAAAATTAGTCAAATAAAGTGAATTCTCTTTATTAAAATAAATATTAGGTGCCATTTCATCAATCGAGTCGCACGGGACCGGACAGTGTGGCGACACTTGGGGGAGGCATATGTCCAGCAATTGACGTCGCACGGCTGAAAAGATGATGACGATGATTATTTCATCAATCGACTGATATATCTGTTTTTTTTTTTGTAACCATGCTTTTTATTGTCCGTCGCTAGTCTGCGCGACCAGCCATATTACCCAAGATGGTCTTGACAAACATAAGCATATATCATGCCAATTGTATGGAGCGTATTATGAATAGATGTAGTATATTGTGAGGTCCCCTCTTACTGTACGGTACAGTAGTAGGTATAAGTACTAACAATGCCTGATGACGTATATTTCCGAACAACCTTCACAACTTTCTGTTTGCTTAGGATGAGGGGAAAAAGATGGACTGTTATAGTAGTTTGGAAGTACATACATTTATTATTATACCGTTACATAAGGTATTTGGTATTTTTAGCTGAATATTGACTTAATGTTAGTTGGGTAGTTACATTAATATTCAAGCCACCTTGAATTGGAAATCATCAGGACCTTCATTTAGTTATTGTGAGAAACTGGTTATTGAACTAAAGCCAGAAAGCTGACATAACTACAGGTGTTTTACTACATGTGGAAACTTGTTATTGTCCATATTTTATTTAAACTATTACTCTGCTTAGCTGAGAGTTTTCCTAAAAATGTAATAATCATATAGTTATTCCTAACATCAACCCTGAAATCTCCGGGTTAGGCCAAGGTGCCTAAAATAGTACACCCACATTTTGCCAGTCATGTTTAAGTCCGATGTTATAGGGTCGATGGCGATAGGCTCCCCGCCTATCGCCATCGACCGGGCACAAATCCAAATTCCGTGTCTGCTACTGAGAAATTCCTGATAGAAAAACCCAATAACACTTTGGCCGACTCGGGAATCGAATCCAGAACCTCAAGCACAGCAGTCCCGGTCGCGATCACTACATCAAAGGGTCCGCCAGAAAGCATATGATGACAAACAGGAATTCATCGACGCTTCAACAAAATATTGGAGCACTGACGCCTCAACATTTTATGTTAGATTTCAAAGCTATTTTCAGTAAAAGCATGTACCAAAGACATTATGTACTCACATGATCTTAAACTAAGCCTAAATTAAAGTAATAGTTACCCAAATAACCTAACTTCTACATACGCTAGCTGTCTAATGAGTATGTAATGCCTGGTCTGCATTGTATGAAGCATGTTTCGAGGCTATTAAACATTTTTATGGCGCATTCTCGAGGTCACACAGAAGTGTGTTGCTGGCTTTATTGACCAAGTTCATGGAGCTAGGGAATTTAGATGGAAGCATTTTAGTATTATCCTACACCTAGTACCTATTGTTGGAGCAGTAAGTACCTAGGAGTAAAAGTATTAAAACCTTGTTAGGTTTACAGCATATATTAATAAGTTTCTAGAAACTTATTAATATATACTCTTCTACACAAAACGTGCGCTTAAAAAAAATGTAAAGTTTAAATGATTGTTGTTTTGAATTAAGAGCAACAGTGATTATCAAAAATATTATAATATGTTTAAGGTAAAACAATTTTAATTGTTCTCAGTATTACAACCCAACGCTTAATACATCAGAAAATCCAAGTACTTGCACTTAAATAGCAGCACCGGTGTACAAAAACTGATCTTATCTAAGTTTAAATATCAAGAAAATTTCAGCTAAAGTGCTTCAAGCGCTTTTCAGCACTCGACTTGGCGCCCAACAGTCTTTTCAGCGCTGAAGAGACATTTCAGTTACAAAGAAATATAAGTCGCCAGTGGAACCTCAAGGAATAAAGCATAAAAATGCTCAAATTATGCAAATCGCCCGCGCTTGGTGAAAGTTGCGAATACAGGGACGGACTTTGCAAACTGGTATAATTAGGACTTTAATTAATGCAATAATTTGCCTATTCTAGAACTTTCGTGAAGCAATCAAAACTATGAAACACTATGCGCCTACCTACCTACTGCATAAAATAAACCAAAAAAACATTTCGAATCGAATCTCCAGAAACGCAGCTACCTCGGTGACCCTTAATTCACATTCAGATCCGCATACACCCCATAAGGTTCACCAAACCTGAATTGCCTGAGGGCTGAACCACCCTTGCACCCCACTCCGTCCCTGCGCGTATTATCTACAAGAATTCATAAGAAGCGGCCGCGACGCTCTGAAGCACCGTATTGCCAACACTTTTTGTTTTGTAATTTTAACTGGATATATTTGCCACTAGAGTGCACAACATTTCGGAGTTATTGCCCCTTTTTCACAAGAAATGAGCTATCAAGTTCATTGACATTGTGTTGTTTTTATCTTATTTTGTGCTGAAGAGGTCTGATATTGTCGTTGTTCGTCTATTTGTGAAAATGGTTTGTTTGAAGATGTTTTATACTTAACTGTTTTTTGTTTTAAAAATATTAAACAATGAGTGAAATTATAGCAATAAAGACTAGGATAGGTATACTTAGCACAAAGCTTTAGCTTTTTGCGGGAAACAGTAACAAACATTCATACAATCTAGACATAATAAGTGACAAGCTTTCACATAGGTTTCACCACATCAAGCCTGTAATCACATGTTGCCTGTTTTACTTAAGTCTCATCATGTAATGAAAAAATGAAAATGAAAAGTGAGCCAATTGCTATCTACCGGGCATGAACCAGGCTGCCATTGAGATTTGGCTTATGGGAAACTCAAGAACACTTTGCTCGACCTGGGAAACAAATCCAAGACCTACTAATACTTCCAAAATAATTCATTAAATATCTCATCACAATTCTTACAAATAAATACATAATTATAAGCTATACCTCCCTATGCTTATTTTGTCATCACAGACTCATCAAAGCGTTGACGAAACGAATCATAATTTTATTTTTAATTACTTTCCGAACAGAACCGGCTGAAGACCAATTAAACGGATCGGCAGACTCAAAGGAAAATAAAAAGATTCCGCAAACAACGACACTGTAATTACATAACTGAGGAGGTATAGAAGGTAGACGTGCCTCTCTTTAATCTGGGGGTTTGTTTACCTTTGAAAGCGATTTTGGTAGTTTATTCCGTAGGTCATTGAATATACTTTTCCATCAATCGAATAGGAAGCTCGAACGATGATCATGTGGAGCCTGCATTCTAATAAAGATGACATGATCCTGGATTGTAGTATTACTAGGCGAGTAGGCCTGTATATCAGTATGTAAGACCTCGCCTTCCTCAGAAAGATTCCTAGAACCAAATCAAATTAAAATATTTTATTTTACATAGGCCTACATGGGCACTTATAAAACGTCAAAAAAAGGGTGCACGGTTCGGGTTCGTCGTTTCCTATGGAGAAGAACCGGCAAGAAACTCCATGGTTACTCTTTTAAGATCATTTGGTTTTACAATATTTGAAGTTACAGCGTTAGTAATTAAGTATGGGAGGACAGCGTAGGCCCGACAATAAGTCGTTGCTTACTACAGAAGGTAGTAAAAAAAAAACGAAGACATATAACATCCATTCCCTCTGGGCCCGTCTGGTTGATGCCAACGCACTCTTACAGAAAGGGGGCTTGTGTCCCAGCACTAGGAGAATTTTAAGGTGATTCTACTACAACTTTGTTGTTTTGTACAGTGATGTTTTAATTATCGAGAGAAACACAGAAACTAGACCCAAGGCGCGTAACTTGGTAACTCTCATCTGCTCACATCATATCTTCATCACCCGGCCCACTAAAGCGCTTATTCTAATCGATACCAGCTAATCACAATGTCATTACCTCAGACAATGGCTTACAGAATTAATTAAACAAATGGCTAAACAATAGACCCCGCTGATCAAGTTTACAACGTTTAATCCAGTTTTAGTAACTGCTAACAGTCATTAAAACTTACTGCTTTAGTTATAACGGAGATGAAGATAAGACGTTGTGGTAATCGCTTTTATTGTTCAATCTATGAGTTAAATGGCTTCTTGTCTAAGTGTTCTATGTATTTTGAAGATATATAATGTTACATACGGCCTATCGAGTTTCGATACTGTTCAAAACGAATTTGTTTACGGATTTATTCATGTAGTACAAGGTGTATTGTTAAGAAATACAGTTTTCCCGAAAAAGTTATCTACCTACCTTCGAAAAAAATCTATTTTGCCAATGCGCAAGCTTTCTTCACATCTATAAATGGCATAAGCAGTGTTTCTGAGTTTTAAAAACCGTCTCTCATTGCTTTTACCGAAAAACTGCTGAATAAAAGAACATTTCCATTCCACGATCCCAAATGAAGGATCACACAGAATGTTGAATTAATTCACTCAATAAAGCTTTTGGTCGCTGAAGCAACCTTCAGAATCCCTCCAAATCCTTCATTGTACGTAATCCTAACATTTTTATACATTAGTGGGGGAATGAGAATATACGCGCGACCGAGATGCGTCGGTCGCTGCGACCGGCCGCGACCGGCCACCGACGATATTTCACACCGACGCGCGACGCGTCAATTTGTCGTCATTACTTGAGCGACCTCTGTGGTGTCGTCGTGTACCTAATGCACTTTTGGGGTAAATGTCACGTACCTACAATAAAACTTCATTTGCAAAATTATCTAAATGTTCTATTAAAACGAGACATCACATTCCCTCCCCATTCAATTTTATATGATGCTCTTTATTTTGAGAGAGCGCGAAATATTTCGATGTTTTCAAAGCGATAACTTCATTTTGATGAAACAAACGAATCCACCTACCATTATATTAATAACATTTCTAAACCCATTTCAATTAAATAACCCCTCAACTGCTAACGGTGGGTCGAGTCGACCAAAACGCACAAATTTTTTTACAAACACGTTTCATGCAATATTGTTCCCCTTCGCACCGAGTACCTTCATACCTTGGCCGTAGGGAGTGACGCAGGAGTGTCATGAGCAACCGGAGCCAATCCTCGGTGGAAATCAACGGCGCTGTCACATCGCATGAGCGATCACTGATAAGTGAGCTCCTCACAAATTGAGGATCGTAATTAAAGTTTAGATAGATTGATGTCGAAAACTAATCATGATTCAGGTAAGCATTGATCGGTTGGTGGTTGTTATCGTGGTACTTGTAATTACACAGTTTATGTCAGAAATGCACACACACACGCTTTATAACCTACATAAATCTTAATAGAAAATCAATGATAACGAACTTAAAGATTTTTAATTGTTTTATTGCTTTCCTGTCGAAAATTTTAAGTAGGAATTACCGGAAGGGCTAATTAATCCAAGAAATATTGCAAAACTCATCAAACAAATGGGCTAACTACTGTCGTATTTTTTCCTAACGTTAACCATCAGTAAAAGTAGGTATCTACATTATAATAAAGCAGTAACATTACAATACTGCGAGATACCTCTCAGAGCGAACAAATTATGCAAATTGAGTATTAAGAATGAGTTCGGCCTCGATCCACATCTTACGCGAACTGCCCGACAGTCGGAGCGCGGTATAATGTACCATTAGTATAGGACAATGTTACCATCTACGCATTTTAGTGTTAAACCAATGATTGGGAAGATTTTTGTTCTTTTGCAGTTGGTCTGTTTGTTGTAGACATTTTGACTTTTTAAACGGATTTTAGAAAAGAGAACACGACTTTTACCAACATTTTCATTTAGTTTTTCAACGATATTCTTTGCTACTATTTAATTTAGGAAACATAACTCAAAAGGGTTGACTCATGATATTAACATTAAAATAACAGTCTTGATTTAAATATAACCCTGCCCAAAAATCTTTTATTTTTTAGTGCAAACGACAGCAAAACAATTCCTTAAAACTGATTCAATTTCAATCAAATCAGAATTCTCATATCATCAATAAAACTCACGCCCTTCTGTTACACATGCGTGCAAAGAAACGTGACGTGTTAAAACATTTGACTGCGCTCAAAAATTGCAAGTCAGTTATAATTTTAATAATTTCCGGGCGGCCCCGACGTCAGTTTGTGTCAACAAGGGACCAAGGTATGCAGACCTCTGGTATTTTGAAGTTTAAACATGTTTCACTGTACTTTGCTGACAGTTTAATGCGACCAGTTTAGCTAGGAATAAAGGCTGAAGTTACTTCGCTTTCTAACATTGGTTTCGCAGAACGTAAGGTTGTTTTTTTTTTAAAACGGACTGAATTTGGTCACAATTCATCAATAGTCGTAACGAAAGTTTTAAAATAAAACTATTACTTTAAATAATAAGAGTTTAAAAGAGTGTTTTAAAGTTCAATAGGTACACAATAGTCATGATTGAATGTGTTCCTACAGTGAAATTTTAAAATAGACACAATTAGTCATTAGTGAGTGAGACAGTCTTCACACAAAGTCTTGCTGTAAGATCCCTCGAGTGAAATTTTTCTGTGGATATCTAATGCCATTCGACGATAAATTCGCACGGATCGCGGAAACCAAACTCAGAATAGTAACAAAATTAAAGCATCGCACCAAGGGAGGTCAACCTTCAGTGGATTACGATGAGCTACAGTGCGACAGGGCGACAGGGGTGTCCGTCCGTGTTGCGCACGCCACGCACGTGTCTCGCGATTTTAGGGGGCGTAATGAAGTGGGGTGACACCCCTAGTGTGTCGGCTACTAGGGTCGTAGGACCACCACACACAGTGCGATGCGTTAGATATAATAGAGCGATAAAGTAAAATAAAATATATGTAAATTGATACGGTGAAGGAATTGTAATTTTAATAAGGGTTGTTTTGAAGGGTGATGACGGTTTTTTGTAGGAAACTAATTTACCTTCCATTATAGTTGATAAGTAATTAATTTTAAGTGAACCTTACCTATTATTAACAACACTTATCTAAAGAAATAGGTTTCTTACAAAAATATTGACATACCTTTAGCTCCTTAGTTCGCGCATCAACCACTGGACAGCTTACTTGTACAATCTGCAACAAAAGTGCAATTTGTTATCACAGTATTGTGCGTGATTGTACGCGCGTGATGGCGCAATAAATTGGTACAGTCATAAACGTTCGTTTTATGGCGTGTGTGGGAGATTTGCTCTCGTGACAGACATAGGAAATAAATAGGAGCAACAGTTGACACAGGAAATGTACAGCAGTACAACAGTTACTTTTGGTTTTGGAAATGAGTAGGTATGCCTTGAATTTCGCACGTAGATTAACAGACTGATTAACGATCAAACACATTCATCGATAGCATTTATTCATATTTAGCATACCTGCTTACATACATAATCTCACGCCTTTTTGTCATGAGAGTTGCTTGAATTGAAACTATAGAATACCACTTACTATGATTCTAATAAAATCCTTTTGCGAGACAACTTGCAGAAATATTTTTAGCATGATAAGAACAAAAGATTATACATACGTCTGCAATACACAAACATTGCAAAAGAAAATTACAATACTAATTTCCTAAATCCGAATAAAATGCTCGTTTTCCAAACCCAGCTTGCCCGCACAACTGTGACAAAAAGACGCAAAGAACTCGATACTCGTAGCAGTCGGAAACAAAAGCGAATCAAGTTATTTTGTAACTAGTGTTGATAAAATGTGAAATTGAAGTGGAAAATGAGCTGGCAGCGAGCCAAATGACAGGCTACGTGCGATACCCACCAGGATACCAGGATTATAGAAACGACACGGGTATGTTGGTATGTCATTTTCTGTTGGACTGTTCGCAGTCATACAGAATTAGTTTCTAACCACTCTTGAGTATAAGTATTAATATACTGCCTCCTTAGTCTAGTGGTCGCAATCGCTACTGTTGACCATGAGGTACTGGTTTCGATTCCCGGGTCGGGCAAATTGTTGTTGGATTTTCCACCAGGAATTTCTCAGTAGCAGCCACGGAGTCTGGATTTGGCATTTGGCCGGGTTGATGGCATTAGGCTCGCCCTCTATTACATGGGACTTAAACAAAACGGGCGATATTTGGGTGTACTATAAGGTACACCTCTGCCGAACACTTCGGGGATTAGAGGTGTGATATTCATAGATTCTTCCTCCTTTCATCTTTACACATTCAACCCTTATTATATATTGATCGAAGATTCAACCCAAAACAAAGAAGTCAAACGTTAACATTTCAACTTCCAATAATAAATCTTACAATCAAAATTAAACTGTTTACAAGATCATCGGTGTACGAGATGTGACAACTATCGGCTGTAAAACCATTAGGTTACGTTACGTTGTTTACCCGCGACTGTTCAGTGTTCAACTACCCGCGTTTTATGAGCCAAATCGGCGGGAACTCATCAAACTTTTAGTTCATTTGTCTGTGAAAATATAGAGCTCGTTCAAATGTTCAGCGGTGTTATGTAACTTGATGAGTGTACTTGGTGTTGTTTTTGATGGTGTGGGATATTTTGTAACTGTACTATGAATACGTTATATCCATCTCGTTATCATACTTTGGTAAAAATAGATCTTAGGTATGTAATCTGTTCAACATTCAAGGAAAATCTACATGGAAAACTGTATGCTATAGCTGGTTTACTATGTTCAAATTGCAGTAATACCTAAAGCTATGTTTAAAAAAAAAAACATTTGGAGGAGTCCACGCACAATTCTACTACTCCACGCGGAAGAAGTGAAACTTCGTAATACTACTCGCATTCACTCTCGCTCTGTCTCTTTCTATTCCCCCTCCATAGTAGCGTTAAGCGTTTAACGCAATCTTGCTGGAAGTCGCATAAGACGTTTCACTTAAAAAAATAAGAACTATATACCACACGTAACGGATGGTTAAGTCTAGTCTAGGTAGACGAAATGAAAATGTCAGGCAGGTCGCGCAAAATGAAAAATACAATTTTAGAAGAATAAAATCTCAGTGAAAAACACCAACCTTCCAAAAGAAAGCGAAGGAGACATCTCTTCAAGCATTCACGAAACAGAATTACCCACTTAAACTAATAAATCACAAACCTAAACGCCTTTACAAAAACACAAAAATAACCAACTCAAAATGTGTATAAAGCGGTTAAATAAACAGAACAATAATAAAAATGGCCGTCTTCGAGGTACTAGGAAAGAATGAGTGAGTAAGAAGTAAAGTGAAGTAAAAAGACGTTGTCGCCCGGGGTCAGTGGTAACAGCTTATTGTACCTACCCTCATTATGCCGGTTATTTGTTTAATTAACGGACGCCAGACCGGCGACGGACAAAAGGTTTTTCTTAATTTTTTTCAGACGACTCGAGTCGCCTTTTGGGGATCAGTTATCTTTTTGGTTGTTTTTCTTTATGAAGAGAGTACCAATGAGTGTTTTGCGAATATTATTGTCTGAAAATTGTGTAGAGTTGACCTAAAAATATTTGTTTTAGAAAATGCCTGCTTTGGATTTAGACAAGCTACAGGCAAAGTGAAACTAACTAGGTATTAAGGCAGTATGCCTTAATATTTAGGTTAATACTTAGCATTAGCTTAATACTTAGCATAACATACCATTAAGACCCATATCACGACCGAGCCTATTGCCATCAACCGGGCACAAATCTAGACTTCGTGGCTGTTTCTAAGATATTCCTGATGGAAAAATGGCCGACCTGGGAATTGACCTGGGACCTCGTGGACAGCTGTCGCTTGCGGCCACTAGACCAACGAGTTAGATTTTGAAATACATATACAGGCTGACTTTGAATAAATGCGATAAAAAGAAATGGGAGCTTCAGTTACAGTAACATAGTAATTATAAACTGTTTTTTCTACAATCTAAATTGTTAAAAAAAATTACGTGATTATCGCTTTAAAATGGTCCATTGATGTTATTATCTTTATTTAAGTACGAATTATCGGTACTCCAGCAAAATAAATTAATATGCAAAATAAATAAGAAAAATTATTATTAATAATCGTGCCCACTACGCGAAAACGGTAGTACGCGAAATTCTTTGATACTTTAATTATTTTAACGTTTTTCGTAACACTGTCAGATTCTTTTTTAATTTTACATTTGATATGTTCTAAATTTTGTTGACAACACGTATTATTGTATATTTAAATTTGTCGCATCTGTTCAATTTCACCCTGTATACACTCTAAACACACACTTGAAAATCAAGTACGTACTGGAATTTCTTAGCAGCAGCCCAGTAGACTGAAAATAAATTTTCTTTCACACCCTCTACGCCCAGGCTTCACACTTCATTGTAGATTAGAATATACTGAAGGCATCTATCAAAAACTGATAACGATCCAGATGATTTGCCTATTATATATACCTTACGTAAATTTTTTTTTTTTTCAAAGTAGAAATGTTTTATTTTACGAGTGTTAAGCCTACATTATTAAACAAAGGTGCACGGTTCGGGTTGCTCGTTTCCTATGGAGAAGAACCGGCAAGAAACTCCATGGTTACTTTTGCTTGATCGCAGACACTTTTGAATATTTGCGAATAGTTTCTAATATAAGTGTCTAAGATTTGATCTGAAGTCAGAGATTTTTCGTGATATAAATTATTTTATTTATATAACAAATTATGTACACACTAACTACAGAAAAGAAGAAAGGAAAAAAAATAGGTAAAAATGTGATGCGGAAGGAGATACTTAAAAAAAAGATGTAGACAAAGAGTGTAAAAGAAGATATGATACATAAAATATGTCTGCTTTTTCTCATTCCCGTAATTTTGAATTGAATTTAACTTTTAACAGGACACGTTTTATTGAATTCATGGCAGACTGAAACTAGCGTTATTAAGGTTGCTAAAAACATTATTACTTAAATAAATAGACCATAATTGTTTTTTTTTTAACTAAGTGTAACTTTCGTCTAACTCAAAAGATACAAGTTGACCAGTATGGTCTGACCTAACGCCACCAATTAATAACGACTCTTTTACTATGCAATTAGTAAATACATTATTTTTATTTTTTTCCATGGAGGTTGCTGTTATTCTAGTTGATTCATTAAATAAATATTTTAAATCGAAGGATTTAAACAATAAGATAAGCTTACATTTTTCTGGTGAATTGACTAACAGATCAATATTTAAGTCACCACAAGCAAAAAATAATTTAATAACCGCGAAAAGTTTACATAATATTTCTTCCACAGTTTGATACTGGTGGTCCATAGACACATAAGACAGTGTGACGTTCAACCTCTGCAAATGATACCTCATATAAGTGATCAACAGAGTAAGCAGTGATATCCTTCCATTCCTTATATCTGAGACAGCTATCACAAAGTATCAGGTATTAAAGTATCACCACCCACTTGACTGAGGACCCACTTTTGACCCACATCCCCCTCCACAAACACAAATAACACTATAAATCGATACTGTACAACTAGTTGATATTCGCGATGATGTTTATTGAGACAAACGGCCTCGTTAGCGTCAGCGCGGACTGACATCAGACTGATAGCAGGACATTTGTAACTGTTCATGATACAGTGATGGAATAAAATTACATTTTCTTTGTTTACTTCCGATCATTTGGTCAACCAATCATAGGCCATCAAGTTCCAATAATTATGAAGAGGCTTATACAAGTTAATGACAAGGGAGTGGTGACCAGTTTACCAAATTGGTGAGCAATGGTGGATTGGTAAAAGTAATTTTGTTTTGTTGTATGCCAATACAACATTTATATCATTACTAGCTTCGCCCGCGTGGAGTTCGGCAATAGGGGATCGGACTGGGTAAAGAAAACGACATTCTATTTTGTCCGTCAGACAGGTAATACAAAAATATTAGACACGTATTTTTTGTTTTATCAAAATATCAAAAAATTACTTAGTTAGAACTCATTAAAGTTGGAGAGTGGGGGCTTACTACGTCAAAAGTAGGTATAAAACATACCTACATGTGACGTCATGCGCCATTTCAACTCAATATATCTCCGTAATTTTATGACCACGTGAAAAAAGAAAAAATACGTGTCCAATACTTTTCAATAAACTACCCGACGGACAAAGAAAAAAAAAGGAGTATACCGCACAATAATGTCGAAAATAGTCATTTAAATATTATAAATAAAAGTTGCTGCCTGCGGCTTCACTCGCGCGTAAGTATAGGATTGTAAGTTATAATAGTAGTGTTATAATAGTTGTGTAAAAGTGTGTGATTTTTAAAGTAAGAAGCCAGAGAATTCATTCTGGTTAGAAATAAGTATATTACGGCGTTTTTTTTTTGTTAGTTTAGATATTGTTAGTGACCTAAATGGGTTGAACCAAAATTTATTTTATACATTTCTTCCGAGCTACGATGCCGTAGCTCAAACGTCCCGTGCATCCATCGAAACCTTTCGATATAGTTCATTGTGTAAATGAGCTGGCTTACAATTTTTTTTAAATTTATAAATACTCAGATTAAACAAAACTATTGAACTCCCGGAAAACAATATTAATAATGAATTATCCTAGCACCTCTTTGTAAATGTTGTTTGCGGTGTTTCCTTTTGGGGCCAAAATTACTAAGTTACTCGCAGAGCTCACTCCGTAGCATGCAACGTAAAACTGCCCATGTGAGAAATAGTTCTCACTTAAATCTATGCCAGCCATAGCCTAGGGGATAATATTGAGACATTGTGTATTTTAAATTTCATTATTTGCACCTAGAAAATGAGGTTAAAATGAAAATTCAATACGGCGCTGAAGAACATTCTCATATTGTTATCAGCGACCCGGAAAACCACGAAAACGAAACCCATGAAGGAAAAACAGCAAATTTTCCTGGATGCCATCTTGGATTTTCATTTTGATCTCATTTTCGTTATCAGCGATCCCGAAATCTACGAAAACGACACCCATAGAGGTAAAACCGAAAATTTTTCTCGGCGCTATCTTGGATTTTCTATTTGACCTCATTTTCGTTATCAACGACCCACGCAAACGACACCCATGAAGCCATCGAGTCAAGCAAATGTCCAAAAACGTTGAAATGCGCGTGTATCAATTCAATCAAGAAACACAAATAGTAAATTTCAAGCTGATCAGACCATTTCTGTTATACTTATGTTTCCACCCCTTTTCTTAAGTTTGGGGTTGAATTTCCAAAAACGGCTAAATACGTATTCATTTATTTTTGCTCAGAGACTTCAATATTTAAGGGGTAGATTCTCAAAAAACGCTAAAAGGCGTATTTTCTTATTTCCAACCAGAAGCTTGTTTTAAGAAATTTCATGCTTCTAACTTTAAAAATGACAGATTTTAATAGAAAGAAGAAAGAAAAAAATATTTGGCACATACCACGAGTACACACAACCCAAAATAAAAATCTTACAAATATATAGAATTAGAAAAAAAATAACATATAATTGTGTGCATCACGGCTGCGCCAAATAGGCCCAGTTCAGCATATTGCCGAGCAGCTAGTGCCCGACGCTGATTTGCATACGATCGTTCATCGTTTTCTTTAAGCCTTTAGGGGTGGTATTTCGAAAAACCCTGACTTAGTGGATACCTACTCTTCACGAAGAACACACCCTCCAAATTTCAGGACCAGCAGAGGCTTTGCGTTGATATCTCAGCCAGTCAGAACGTTGAATTTTATATAATTAGATTTTTGTATGACAGCCTACAACTACAACTATAAACTAATTAGTAACAAAAACTCCAGA
This sequence comes from Cerastis leucographa, assembly GCA_963082945.1. Taxonomy (NCBI): domain Eukaryota; kingdom Metazoa; phylum Arthropoda; class Insecta; order Lepidoptera; family Noctuidae; genus Cerastis; species Cerastis leucographa. The sequence continues at coordinate 20,280,486 of OY720359.1, forward strand.
GACATAATTTACATATCTATAGGATTTTCACCTTTTATTTTAAAGTTTTTTTACCAGGAAAGCATTTAAACAGACTTGAAAAGTGTTTTCGGTAAGTACGTTTCCGCGAACCACCCCAAGCTTCCTTATACCCCGACTACATCTACAAACATTTGAGAAGTAAACGAACATTAAACGACTTACACAACAAAACTCGTACGGTAACCACAAATTTCTTAATTAAAACACTTTTTTTTCACTAAAGGCTAGTTTAGATCGGCGGCGAGGCGAGGCGCTGCGGAATTCCGAAAGAAGCCTTTAATTAATGTCGTTGTAGATCCTTAATTGCGATCCGCCGTCGCTTTGATACGAAACCTCGTCACGGTTCACGCCTCCAACCTGCTCCAGGAGCCAGATTAAAGGATAATAACTTCCACGATACTGATATTAAATTATTGTCATTATTTTTTGGTGAGATAAGCTTTAATTCAGATGGTTATGCGGAATATGCTTTTGGAGCTGATCAATTCGTATACTGCATCAGTTTCACAGTAGGTTTATAAAATGGACACATTTTTATTTCGTAGTTTAGAGAAATAGAATTTCCTAGGCCACATTCGGAAAATCTCATGAACATAGTGAATTCAATCAACCTAGTAAATTAATTAATGGACCTAAGCTTGTTAGTGGACCTACCTAACGATGTTTGCCTCCCCTTTAGCTAACCAACATTCAACAAGAGATACGGTCGGTACGCCGTAATCATCGTTAAATATTCGCCCACCTAATTTTAAATCATTCTAGCTATAATTTAGCTCAAAATAACCCCCAGCTCCTAGCGTTATGCGCGATGTATAAACTTTACTCTTGAAAAAGTTGTTAAGGGTTTTTTTGTGGCGAGTTTCACTTCACACCTCGTCGAGGCATGAGGTAGCGTCGCGAGGCGAGGCGCAAATAAGCTCGTGTGTAATTAGGCTTACAAGAAAATTAACGCGACACGTATGACGACGCTCTCTTGTAAAATTAAGCGCTGCTTTTAATGTGTATGTGATTTTTTAATTTTTAAAACGTACAAATTATTTTATTAGTAATGTGTTAGGGGGCGGTAGAGGGAGGGTCAATGGCGTTGGCTTTGACGGCAGTTTATAATTTTAGTTATCGTAAGAAATTAGGCGTTTGGCAATGTTAGAAGGGTATCTATATTGAATATTTATGATCACTGTTCACTGCGTTTTCTGAAACTTACACAACATCAGGTAGGTATGTACCTAAATGATATAGTTCATCATTACCTAGCGTTACCGTTCTAATCGGATGCCGCAGAATCTAAGTTAGTGGAATTGTTTTTAATTTTCTGGGCATGTTTGCAAGACAAAAGAACACAAATTAATAAATCTTTTCTGTGTACTCAAACTGACCGCAGACATTCGCGTCCACTCAGACACAACCACATACGTTCCACATCTCATAAAAGTGCACTAAAAACAAAAGACAAGCGGTGCCGAGGGCGGCCCGAGTGCGGCCGACATCGTCCGGAATACAAATGTACACCACTTGTTCCATCGCACTCCATGAATATTAAATTTATAATCTCTGGTCGCAGCCCTGATTTATTAAAGCCAGCCATTCTACACACAATCGCCCACGCTTTACTATCCATTGCTCATTTTGTTAGCAAAGTGTGCGGTAAAGTACTTATAGTGATCCATCAATGTACGATGCGAATAGGTACTTTACCAATATTGGTCATTGTATTTCCCGTACAATATGAATATTAATTTTATATAATTTGCTACGGGAACGCTGATTTATGGAAGCGCCTCAGAGTGAAAATTGAACGGATAATGAAAAGGAAACAGCTTCGAATGTTTGGTGAAACAGTCGCAAGTAATCAGTCGTGGCGCGGTATAGGTAAGTGGCTATTAACTGGGAACTTGTTTGTGTTAGTCTAACATTTGAGGACCTGAGATCAGTTTAGATTAAGTGGGTTTAGGAAAGTAGATTGCTTACCTGTAAAAAATTTTTTTAGTCGATTTGGAAAATGCGTCAGTTAGCTACTACCGAGCTCAATGACGGTCGACCACTTTTCAACCGTATTCTTCAGGGTTTAAGGGTGAAAAGTGATCAACCGTCAGTGAGCGCGATAGTAGGTACATTGAAATTTCAGGAGCATTTAGATAGAAACTTGAAACATACTCTAACTACTAATCACCGCTCAGGCACATCTTCAACTAACCTTTTCATCTACTTCAATAAAACTCTTAATTTCACTTAGGTCCTGACAAATAGCTGAATTGTTGGTTGGTTGTAACTTGTACACGTACAATTTTAAAAGTAAGTTGTTCCCCTAAATGTTTAAAATGGCGGATGTAAGTTTGTATTTGTTTGTATGTTTGAGTATAAAAAATACCATTGGGCGGACAGCTTTTCTTCAAATAATTAACAATAAATAGAAACATGAACGAAGGAAACAAATATTTACATTCCTAGCAATGGCAAACTTTTGCATTACACACAGAAGTATCTACGACGTACGATGTTCCGATGAACTCAACGAGAAGCAGCACAGGGCTATGTATCGCCTATAAAACGCACAGCAACCACCGTTACGTGCTCATGTCACGAGGCTATCACTTGACCACACAGCCGTGTCCGAGGACCCTCGCCGCCATTACGGTGTCGGGTTACAAACCCACCGACGTCGGCCGACCGGTGCCGGCCGCGGCCAGCCAGTCGGTCACAGCACCGCTATGCTGAGATGCCGCGACTAATATGTATGTGTTCTTGAGTCGAGGACTTTGTGTTAGCAGGATATATTGCTGTGGTTGACTAAAAAACAAACCTTGGGCAGAATATACTTTTAATAGTTGTGATCACAGAGATTTTACAGGAGGCACAATTTAGGTTAAGTTAAGCAGCGATGACAATTGCAGAACAACCAAAAAAGAAAATTATATCTACAGTGTTACCAGGACTTACAATATCTAACTTATTTTTAATTATAAAAATGTTGCCAGATATGGAGTGTACCGAATTATTTCAACACTTCCCCTTACACTACATATACATGTGCTCTGCTACTACAAACAAACTAACAACAGATACTTAACCTAAACAAAACTTAGAATTTTCTACGTCATAACATTTAACTGACTCACAAAATTCTTATGCTTAGTACCCGGTAAGGGCTTAGTTAAAACGTCCGCTACCATCATATTCGTAGGAAGATAAGTCACATTAATATAATTTTTACTTATCAAATCTTTAATGAAGTGGTATCGCACGTCTATGTGTTTAGTTCGTTTATGACAACCGTTGGTTGTTAACATTTTTATAGCACTCTGGTTATCATTTCTTAATTCACATTTAGAACATTTACCAGTTAACTCAATTAAAAAATTTCTTACAAACAATATATCTTTACAACTATTACTCATGGATATATATTCAGCCTCTGTACTTGACATTGCGACACAGCGCTGTTTTCTACTTTCCCAATTAATAGTGTTACCCTTTAATTTAATTACAAAACCGGAAAATGACTTTCTATCATTTGGGTCATTCGCCCAATCTGCATCTGCGAAGGCTTCCAGATCAGGATTTTTATTATTTTTCATAAACAATAAACCATGATCAATAGTACCTTTAAGATAACGAAGGACCCTCTTGGCAGCTAACCAATGACTTTTATTGAAGCTATTGTTAAATTGACTCAACAAACTACAACAATAAGAAATATCAGGTCTTGTACATACATTTAAATACATTAAACTACCAACAAGTTCTCGATATTTCAAATCACATTCTGAGTTATTATTATTACAATTTTCAAACTTCTCATTGACTTGCATTGGTGTAGAAACACTATTAGCATCTAACATTCCAAATTTAGATAACAATTTCCTGATGTACTCAGATTGTTTCAACAATATTGTCCTCTTAGTTCTATCTCTGTGTACACTCATTCCCAAACAATTCTTTATTGGCCCTAAATTTTTAATATTAAAGTTATTACTTAAAATGTTAATGATATAGGATTTTTCCATACAACAATTACTGAAAATAAAAAAAATCATCAACATAAAGGGCTAAAATTGTCAATTGGTTGTCATTTGTTCTTTTAATATAAACACATGGCTCACATTTAGTCTGTCCATAGCCATGTTTAGTCAACAAATTATGTACAGTTTCATTCCAGATTCTACTGGCCTGCTTAAGGCCATATATACTTTTCTGCAACAAACAAACTTTTACATCATTATGTTTGAAACCCTGTGGCTGTTCCATAAAGATTTCTTCACTGAGTTTACCATTTAAAAATGCAGTCGTGACATCTATGTGGTCCACGTCCATGTCCAAATCATTTGCAATATTAAATAAAATACGCATAGTCGAATGCCTGACAACAGGGGCAAAAGTTTGGTTATAGTCAACACCAGGCCTCTGAGTAAATCCTCGTGCAACTAAACGTGCCTTGTATTTATCAAAATTACCTGATGTATCCTGTTTTACCTTAAAAACCCACTTAGTTTTTATAACATTTTTGTTTGAAGGCCTATCAACTAACGTCCATACACCATTTTCAATCAGTGAGTTATACTCACATTTCATGGCTTCTAACCACTCATCTTTCTGTGGACTAGTTATTGCATCCTCATATGACTGAGGTTCATCTAGGACATAAGACTGACATAATAGAGAAAAATCTACCTCATAATCTCCGAAGCGCTTAGGTGGAATACCTCTGGTGCTCCTCACAGATCGCTGTGGAGCAACTAGCTCCTCTGGAGACTCACTGTCATCAACGTCACTGCATGACTGGTACTCCAAGTCAAGACTCTGAGGTGAGAAACATTGCTCCCCCTGCCCCAAGGATTTCTCAGAACTTGCCACTTGTTCTTTTTCAGATGCAGTGTTCTCACTGGATGCCACATTCTGACTGGGTGCCTCAAAACCAGCAGAGGGCTCAACAGTGGCTGTATCTACATTTATAAAATTATCACTTTGAATATTATTATTATTATTTGTTTCCACATCAAATAACTCAAGATTATTCGTATCTGAGATAATATTATTTTTGAAATTATTGTAATTTATAAAGTCATTATTCATATTAGATATAACATTATTTTCATTTCTATTTAAAATGCTACTATTGTTCATATTTGATTTAAAATTATCATTATCATTTATTTTAGAAATTTCATTATTATTAATTTCAATAAAATGCACATTTCTTGATTTTATTATCTTTTTAGGAAATAGTGGATCAACTAACCTATACCCTTTCGAATTTTGACAATATCCAACAAAAATATATTGCCTTGATTTAGAACAGGGTTTCTTTAACTTTTTGCAGTCTCGGACCACTTTCACAATATAAACAATTCCACGGACCCCCGTCAAAGAATATTTTAAGTAAAGAAAACAAGCCATATTAAAATTGAAAAATCACTTTTATTGGTTGGTAGTTTCATTACTCTTACTTCTAATCTAAGCTAATGAGAAGGATGTTGCTGTTTGGCCTCAATAAGAGATAGATCAGAGACAAACTTGAAATAACTGCGCTGCGAAGAAACCCTGCTTTAGAAGTTTAGTCTTTGTTCAATTTACTCATATTTCGTGGCTGACGATACGTTGTCGTCTCGGTGAGTTCTTGGCTTAACCTAGACGAGATTTTTACACTATTTCCTAGTAAATAGGTTAAGAGTTAACTGAGCTACTGCGGACCCCTGATGCACATGCCACGGACCCCCTGGGGGTCCCTGGACCCCACTTTAAGAAACCCTGATTTAGAATCTAATTTCTGTCTATGACAGTCAGGTATTAAAGAGAAAACTTTGCAGCCAAACACCCTTAAGTGGCTCAGGTCAACTTTGGACCCTGTCCACACTTGTTCAGGAATTGTACCAGACAAAGCAGCAGTAGGGGACCTATTTTTAAGATAAATTGCTGTCATCACAGCCTCACCCCAATAGCGCTTTTCTAGGCCAGCTTCAGATAACATACATCTAGCTTTCTCAATTAAAGTTCTATTTAGCCGCTCAGAAACACCATTCTGCTGCGGACTATAAGGTATAGTGGTTTGATGTATAATACCATTTTGAGATAAATAATTTTGAAAATTTTTATTGACATACTCTGTTCCATTGTCTGATCTCAAACATTTAATAACAAAACCTGTTTGTTTTTCCACTAAACTTTTAAAATCAATAAAACATTTCATTACCTCATTCTTCTGCGTCATCAAATAGCCAAAAGTCTTCCTTGAAAGATCATCAGTGAATGTCACTAAATAACGCGCTCCTCCCCAGCTGCTCTGCGACATTGGCCCACAAACATCAGAGTGTATTAACTCCAATAGCTGTTTTGCACGCTTTGGGGCCTTTGGGGAAAGACTTCACAGTTTGCTTCCCCTCAATGCATGGGATACAGTCTTGCAAATGACCAGAGTCACGCTGGAAATCAATTCCTACAGCAAGACCATCACGCAATGCACACATACCTTGAAAGCTTAAGTGACCGAGTCGCTTGTGCCACAATTCCATTTGGGCACTTTGAACATGAGAACATTGCTCCTTGTTCAAATGCAGAACATTGGAAGAGACCTGTGAACATAAGACATCAGGCACACACTCTAACCTATAAATTCCATTCATAAAAGTTGCACTTGTTAATAAATTTCCTGCTACATCATAAATATGACATTTTGAATTGTCAAACACGACTTTGCGTTTATTTTTAGTTAAGCAACTCACAGATAATAAATTGGCGGACAGACCAGGAACATACATCACATTTTCAATGGTTTTAGTATCATTTTTAAATTTAAGTTTTACAGTACCTATGCCCATACATTTTAGTTGGTCATTATTAGCTACAGTAACAAAAGTATTAAACTTAGTGTCCAAATTTAAAAACATTTCATTATCCTTATATTTGCATCAAGGTTTAACATTTAATGTAAAATGTTAAACCTTGATGCAAATAAATTATTATTATTATTATTATGTACACCCACTATCAACAATCCAAGTATGTGAGTTGTGAAGAGTAGCAAATGCAGAAGCTGAGACAAACAGAGTGCTTGTCTCTGTTTTGTGTTGCGATTTGGAGGCAGCTTTCTCACGTTTCAATTTGAAACATTTTGCCTTGATATGGCCAGTCTTCTTACAATAACTGCATACTATGTTGCGTTTTGTACTTACAAAAGCCATATCATTTTTATTTTCAGTGTCGTTTCCATTATTCGTGCGGCGAAAATATTCCTGTAAAAGCCTGGCCCGAACCATCTCACTTGTAAGTGCTTCTAACGACGACAAAGATTCCAAACTGGATACAAGGACATCATACTCCTGTGGTAGTCCACTTAACAGAATTTCAGCTACTTCTTTGTCTTCAATCACGCGCCCAATATCCGCCAGCTGTTGCACCAAGGTCATTACACCTTCTATGTATTCATTCATCGAATTGTAATCGGTGTAGTTAGCACGATGAAGTTGTCGTAATAAAAGAACACGCCGGTACAGACCTTTATCTTCGAAGACAGATCTCAAGGCATCCCATGCCTTCTTCGATGTGTTAGCCGATCTAACATATTGAATGCAACAAGATTTTATGCCGAGACAAATACGGGCTAAAGCACGTTCATCTTTTGTGGAATCGGTATCAGTGCCCTCCACGCATTTCCACAAACCTTCCAGAACAAGTGACATCTTCATTTGGAACTTCCAAGTATAATAATTGCCAACTCCGTATAGTTTCTCAAAAGTATTAGCGGATTGAGTAGCCTGAGGCACATGGCCATTCTCCGCCATTTCGTTTTCACGTGTCGTGTCGTTTTCGTAGAACAAAGAAAAAAAAACACTCACGCGTCGAACTTAATTTTTATGCCTGGGCCCATAACCTGTTAGCAGGATATATTGCTGTGGTTGACTAAAAAACAAACCTTGGGCAGAATATACTTTTAATAGTTGTGATCACAGAGATTTTACAGGAGGCACAATTTAGGTTAAGTTAAGCAGCGATGACAATTGCAGAACAACCAAAAAAGAAAATTATATCTACAGTGTTACCAGGACTTACAATATCTAACTTATTTTTAATTATAAAAATGTTGCCAGATATGGAGTGTACCGAATTATTTCAACACTTTGCAAGGTAATTAGGTATCTAATGCAAGCATGATTGATAAGAGCCTCTTTGTCTGTGTTTTTTAAAGGTCCACCTTCCAAGTAATTTTGTTAAAAGATTAAAATACATTGGCAATATGAGAAATAAATAATTACGCGCTGTGGATGTAACTGTCCCATATCTCGGAAAACATCAACTGGGATTCTCCCGAACAGCTTGGAGTTGGGAAGTTGGTGGTGTGGCACCGCCATTGGTTCTGGCCCTAATTACTCTCTAGTCGTATCAGATTGCAGGCCAGAGTGCAGGGTGTACCTGCGTTTGTGCAACCACTTTTGGACTGAAATATCTCCTGCGCCTGCGATTACGACTAGCCTCCGTTGAGATTGGCCACCAAGAGCGAAATTCGGTCTACATTACATCCACAGAACGAAAAAACATACAACTTAAAATACATCACAATTCACATCCACTACATCAGTTACATCGCGGTTTGTCGCTCAGCCTAGCACGCTGGCCGCTCCGTCGACTAACTCGCGTCGTTTAACCGCACGCACAATAACGTAATTAGATATATTGTTTAGTTCAATTATCTGCTGCAAATGGGCTACTACTGACTAGTATCACTATTGGTGGCTTGTACTAGTGGCTGGGATGCGGGCGGCGACGGTCGGGGTACTGTAGCGTAGTTCTGTAGGAGTGAACTGACTCGAGGTCAAGTTTCGGGTTTGCGACTTTTCCCTCACATGACTATGAGACTTTTTGTCCCCATCTTTTTCAAATATTTCTTTAGACTTTAGCGTCGTGGTTTTTTTTATAGTAAAATAATAGAAAATTAAAAGGGATAGCGATCGATCATGTTTAAAAGGGTCACGTATTGTAACTAAACTAAGAGATTGCGTGTGCAAATCGTGTCAATAACGGAAACGATTGCAAACCAAATGTGATTGTAAAACAGTAAACCAACTTCCACTCCGCAGGGGAAACACGACTACAGACGTGACGTGTAAACTCGGATGACTTTGTATACCACTCCCATGATTTCTTTGTTTCAGGGAAAGACCTAGGTATAAGTACCTAGATAACTCGCGTTCTATTCCCATGAGGGTAGACAGACACTACAGAACGCCACCTGTACAATCCTCACAAAGTATTTTTATTTCGTCCTCTTTCTTACACGCAGATATATCAGTAAACAAGGTACCTATTTCTAATCAGCATATTTTATGTTAGCTTTACCTGCACGGCTTTCTCGTTATCCAAAACATTCAAATAAACATTAACATACAATTCGATTACAACTAAATCGATTTCAATTAGTCAGGTATCGAATAATACCGATCGGTTTATCCGCTCCCGTTCAACCGGATCATCCGTTTAACTAGATTATTTGCTCGGTAATTTACAAAGAGAAACTGTTACAAACCTATGATTTGGTAACGCAAATATATTAACCGGTTATCGGTTGATGTCGGTTGGTTTACCGACGGTAACGAGGCGTTCGGGTTGTGTTTATGTGTATTCATTCGATTATGATGGAGTAATCTCGTTGAGTGGTATCCTGCGGATATAAGAGACTTCCCGTCCGAGACAAATATTGTTGATGGAGCTTTTTGTTGACACATCAGTAACATCATATTCTCACTGAGAAAGAGTTTCCTATAGAACGCCCACACGACTTTATCCTTATGTCCTGTTATTGATGCTTTAGTTTCGCAGAGACAGTTGTAAGGAATACGAAATATACAGGGTTATTTGTAAAACACCGACAACCTCTTAAGAGGTCATTCTACTCATCATTATGAACAACTTTTACTATGAGACCAAACCTGAAATCGCGAAAAAAAAATCAGCTGTTCCGTACTTTATGTTCACATAACTCGTCAAAATGCAGGGAACAGCAGATTATTTTTTTCACGATATCGGATTTGGTCTCATAGTAAAAGTTGTTCATAATGATGAGTAGAATGACCTCTTAAGAGGTTGTCGGTGTTTTACAAATAACCCTGTATAACATTATTTTATCAATAGTTGGGTTAAATGAGTCCAAAGACACTCACTTCAAAACCCAATACGTATTTGGCCATAATAATGTACGTATATATTATATAGTACCTTTTAGAGCTTGAATCACAAGAGTTGTTGGTAAACATGGTTGGTAAGAAATGGTTTCAAAACAAGATGGCTGCATTTATTTCAATTAAGAGCATGCGCCAACAGATCCTTGCAGTAAATGCACAAAGCCCTGTCACACACTTTAACTTCTAAAAGTTAAACAGCATCCTCTAGCACCAACTTCAGCAAACCGTAAACATGGCAAAGTTTACACAGTATCGACTCTCCGAGTGCATTGTTAACACTAACACTCGCTGTCGTGTAAACCGGTGTTGGTTTACACTAGTTTACTGTGACACTTGAGGTAACGTCTGCCGAGGAGTGAGGGTTTGTTAAGAGACGGCGAAGATTAGTGCGAGATTCCTCAAGAGGCAGTACTGACAATAGACAAGGGAATTGGTAAAAACTGAGAATTGATATGAACCATATCTTTACTCACAGGTCATTCGCTAGAGCGGATATGTGCAGGTAGGTGTAGGTAGTTTATTTTCACATTCTTTAAATGCAATGCAATCTCCGGATGGTTGTCTTCTGATATATATCTGGGCAGCCCTAATCGACAAGTGTGACGATAAATAAACTAAAGAAAACCCTAATGTCTACGTAGGTACCGCTTATATTTGTTAAGGCAGTTTTCTAATTAATTAGACAGGAATACAGCAAATGGTTAGCATGGGTGCGCCAAAGTTCACCTAAACTTTCAACTCCGATAATTGGAAATCCAAAAATGTTCTTCCTAACATTTTTCATCCTAACAATCACAATTCCTAACTACTCTGTCTCTAATGTTCATAATTCCGAAGCATTCAACTTCATTATGTCAGTAGCAATAAATATCCGTTATACTTTTATTTGTTTTCCTATATTTTCTCAACATAACCATCTTTTACACTATTATTCAAAGTCATATCTTTTTTGTTTAGATTTATTTTTTATTAATTAAAGCGTCTTCTTTAATTTTATTTATAGCGGTGTGTACCTGCAAAGATATCCATATGTTAGGTTAGGTTAGAACTGTGACCAACTACGCGCGAGCCGAGCGAGCGAAGCGAGCGGTGCCGCGGCAGCGGCCGGCGAGCGCTACCTCGAAATTGGTCGCGAAATTTTTCTCAATATTTTTTTTATAGTGGGGGCACTATAACTATCATCTTCTACCCACATATATTTTTTATTACACTTGGTAAATGTTGCTTTCTGAGTATGAGTAAAAATATTATAGTAATTATGTTTAGGGATAAAAGCGTTATGATAAAAAACAGTAGGAGTTTAAATATATTTACATTAATGATATTATTAATTACAATCTTCGGAAATATGAGTATTATGAACATCGCTGGTAGCACTACAAATAGTATGAATTGAAAACTTTAGAATGAAAAATTTTAGGAAGAGTGATCATTCGGATTACAAATCATTAGGAAGAACAATTTCGGGTAAAGAACTTTAGGTGAGCCAATCTGGACCCGGTTAGCATACCGAACGGATTCTCAACGCTTATTACACAATGGGGACTTGTTCATGGGAAAAACAGTCTGCCAGAATGCCGAACATTTTTTTGTGCTACATCCCTACCTCGTTCATAACACTTCGCCCTCAAGCTGGTCTAAAGAGCTGGTAGTACGGAGTTTCAATAGAATAAAAAGGTATACTGGTGTTGGTACTATCTTACCAACGTATCGTTTTACCCAGCACTAACAGGGTTGTTGATGTCAGATAGGAGGTAAGACTAGAAGCTGACTCAAACATAGTAGGGTAAAGTCTAGGCAGATGATGACTGGTGTAAGTGGTGTTGCTACCACTGACGTGCGTCCTACTAAACATATTGCCGTTGAACCACCATCGGGAAACTGTCTCAGATCTTGAAGATAATATGAAAAAAATACGTGACCTTACAAATAGACGAACATGAACAAAAAAGATCCCATAGATTACTTCACGGTGTAGGTTTTATTGCAAAATCTCTCGTTGTGGCGGTAACGAGCAAACATCAGCACTTTATAGTAGAGATTAAACCGAGCTTTTGTTTACGACGCCATTTTGTTTTTATTTATGAGCAGCTCGCGTGCCGCCAAATGTACGAACCGACGCTAAATGTATCGCACTTTTGTGCTATCTGTCGGGGAAGTACCTAAACGTAAAGCTTCGAGTTAACTTGCGTCGGGAAGAAAGAATTTGATTGTACTTTATAATAAAGAAATAATCGTATAAGTTTACATTATAAAAAGAAGCGAGAATCATTCATTTGCTCAAACAGGAGTGCAGTAGTACACACGGCAACCAATCAAGCTGTACAAAACCAGTAAATGCGGATCTCTCAATGTATTGGAAATCTATACGAGACGAGGCTATGTTATATTGGAAATGTATAACTTGATGTAACGCCATGTGTAGATACATACAGCACGAATTGAGCGTGCTATAGGGATTCAGTGGCTTCTTGTCATAATAATGAATAACGTGTTTTTCAGGTTTACCTATGCTAGACGTTGTGGTCTAAGCCTAGAGGCATGCCTAGCTCTGAATGCAAATAATGAAACGACCAAAGAAACAATGGATTGACTGTTTGAAGGATGATAAGGCTAGATAGGAGGTGTCTGCTGAATATGACGAGTAATAGATAAGTATGGAAGAAGAAGGCATGCTGCCCCGACCTCATACATTGTGATAAGGGCCGGAAAATGATGCTAGTGAAACCTGATAACCTGACTGAGGAGAATCCTATGTACAACTATACAACTAGACAAAAAACAAGAACACACATGTTCACCTAAGCCAGTTGTCACAGGACAGGCATTGTGAGAAAACAACCAAAAACACCATAAAACGATATATTTTATAATACCACTCTCAAAACAAGCGCTTCTGTATTCTACATGTGCCAGTACACACTGAACGGTGAACAGTTCCACAAGAGCTCAGGTATCACGTATCTTAGTACCGTGAGTTTGCACTAGTTCTAATGCGGGCACGTTCTGTTTTATATCCTTTACTCCTATACTATTTGACTGTGACACAACTATGCTCATTACACGAAGCTGAATTACCAACTTATTATTTTACAGGAAATAACGTTTGTGTTGGAATAAAAAACAAGGTGTCTATCTAAAAATACAAATCGATCTTGAATATTATATACCACTTTTTAGGGTTCCGTACCCAAACGGTCAAACGGGACCCTATTACTGAGACTTCGCTGTCCGTTCGTCTGTCCGTCTGTCACCAGGCTGTATCTCATGAACCGTGATCGGTAGCCAGTTGAAATTTCTACAGATTATGTATTTCTGTTGATGCTATAACAACAAATACTAAAAACAGTATAAAATAAATATTTAAGGGGACTCCCATACAAAAAGTGCTTTTACTCGTTTTTATAAATAATGGTACTGAACCCTTCGTGCGCGAGTCCACTCGCACTTGGCCGGTTTTTATGTAAATGACAGAAAGGACAGGACAATGACAATCTATCAGCGATAATGGCGGCGGAAAAGTCAAAAATGTATTATGTTGACATTAGTTAACAAGACTGCACTCTGCCACCGCTGGACTGCGTCGTTAGTCTAGTGTCGCAAGCGCGACTGCTGAGCAAGAGGTCCTTGGTTTGATTCCCGGGTCGGCCAAAGTGTTATTGGGTTTTTTATAGGAAATTTCTCAGCAGCAGCTATGGAGCCTGGATTTGTTCCCGGTTGATGGCAATGGGCTAGGCCCAACACATGGTCCTTTACATAACTGGTTAAATGTGGGTGTGACGAATCTATACATATTTTTAATGCATGTGGCAAATTTACTTTCAATGTATAGAGTTTTCAAAAATGTGACGAGTTCACTTTGTGACGAATGTAGTACAACATCCCCTATTACCGGCGCTTTATATAGCTACCCAAAGTACCGAATAGCTATGGCCGAGCTCTAGCCTTATATAATTATTTCATTTATTTCTCAGTGATATTCTTACTAAACGTACCTACCGCTCCCAAGCATAACTAATCCGACCTCATTAAACAAAACACAAAAACTTGCCAATTTCCCAGTAAAGGCAAGGCGACACCTGCACCAGTAAAACTGTCAACTGACTTGCTGCCATCTGCCCGTCACCTGACACCACACCGAGTGAGGTGTGAACCGATATCGTGACGTCACGGGAGGGTTGCTCCCGCTTGCCCCACAAAGGGCACTCTGGGAAAGTGACACAATAACAAAAGAACATAATATTTTGTCACCTGCGCGTTTGGTGCAGATTTATTAGTGTTTTCTAAAAATTTTGTAAAATACCATTTGTGTTCAACGCTTTATAAAGGGTGTAAAACACCTCTTAACGAAGCCGAAAGTCACTGGTTCTCCCTGTCATTGCAATCATTTTTTTGTTCTACACTATACCTGGGAACCTTCTAGTTACGGAGATATTAGGGGTCAAAGTTCCAACTTTTCGACAAGTATTTTTTTAAATACAAGTTTTTAATGTAAGATTTTTACTTTAAACACCTCCACGACCCCCGTACTATTCAATCCGTCCATCAGCACAATGTTTTGAGTGCGTTACATTGAGTTCTACCACAAAACATGATTTTACACCCCCCAAAAAAAAGTCGTTTCCCAGAAATAATTTTTGCGTAAAGTTACTTAGTTTCATGTACAGAATGCTTGGTTGACGGCTTCGTGATGAGGTGATTTACACGGTGTATACAGTAACGAAAATACATGGTTTATTTTTCAAATTGAATAGTCAATCAACGTAGCTCCCGGTTAGAAGGAACAGTAAAGACTGTTCTGTAAATACAGATGTTTGACCGGCTTCTAAAAGTGATGTCTTGAAAGTGAACTATCAGCCATTATACGATTTTGTAGAATATAAATCAGGAAAAGGTCGCCCATAGGAAAATGTCGTGACTTTTTGAAAAACCACCATGGATGTGAAGAACAGACAATGAAATTTTATGAACTGGTAACGAGCCATGCCAGGCCCAAGACACGACGGAGGTGTGAAGCTTATAATGTGACACATTAGACTTGTCACACCTCCCCCTCGGCGAACAGATCGGGTGTCGTCGTGTCATGCTGACGACACACTACTCCAACATACGTATATTGTAAAAAGGGACTGTCAGCTTATATATTTTTGGTAAATCAATAAAAAGCTTTCTTTATTTTTACAAGTCTACTTCTGTTAGTAATCTTCTTTTGTCAGCTTTCTTATACATACACACGGAAGCTGATTCGAAACTTGGGCAATGTGATTATTCTAGTTTTAAAAACTTTTTGACAAAAAAAAAAGTAAAAAAGTTTTTATTTTAGCCTTTTCAGTTGTGGTATCTCACTTTAATCCTAGTCAAGTATAATTTTTACATTTTAACTAGACACCAGCACATCGTCCATTCATACGACTAAGGTCAAAATGCATAATAAAGAGGATGACTCAAAAAGTACCTAAGCAAAGATAATAAAAATCATATGGCTCCACCGGGCAAGCTTTCTCTACCCAATGAATGAAAAATCGTCTAAATCGGTCCAGTAATCACGGAAAAATCGGTGTACATACGTGAAATATTTACATATAAAAAAAATGTTAATAAAATGAAAACTATATGGCCCAACTATATAATTTTTTTATGGGACCAAATGGCAGCTATTCCTCATCAAACTAAAGAAGAATCACGCAAATCGGATCATAAATCTCAGCGTAATCGGTGTATACACCTAGAAAGAGCATACGGTTACAATTCCAACAAGCCCAAACACAGCTAGAATCATTGCCTTGTTATGGAGTTCCGAAGCCTGTCTCTTGGATTCATCATCAGATCTGATGGTAGAATGGTTCTTATTGGACGCAAATGCTTCACTTGTTGTAGAAAATACTCAAATCACTGTACGTTTTCCTATACAATTTGAAGAGTTCCCTCGATTTCCCCAAGATTCCATCATCAGATCCCGACTTGGTAACTATGGGACCATTTGGGAAGTATAACCTTTCCAACAAAAAAAAAATCCAAATCGGTTGGCAAGCGACGGAGTAATGCGCGAACAAACATAAAAAACCTCCTTTTTTAGAAGTCGGTTAAAAATGTACTTTCTAAGTCATCCAAAATCCAATGCCGAATGTTTTTTTCTCTGTATGTGAAAATAACTCTGCTACTTATCTAGGTCTATGCACTACAAAAGGTAGGAACTAAGTATTAGGCTATCGTCTTTCATAAAGCTGAGGAAAATGAATAACGTGAGTTCTCTAAAAAAACAAACGCCAAGAAAGGCCCGACATATGTCTATGTGGAACAGAATGCAAATTGTTACGATATTGAATTTTGATGTCAGCACACAGTAAGTAATTGGAAATATGATGTTGATATAGGGAAAACGATTTTCGGTAAAATGATGAGCGTTTTTCTTTCATATTTGACACGTATGTAGGTATATCGCATACGTACGACGGATAATCGCCGAGAAGATAAATATATTTGGTTCAATGTGATTTTATGGGGGAAATAAATGGATTTCTTCTACATACTTGACTCAAAATATTAAGCGGCAGGTATTATATCTGACCCTTATGTCTTTAGAAAACGCGTACTATCTGCTTTTAGACAAGACTGGAGACACATGGCGATGTGAAAACCGATCGAACCTCTGTGATTTGAAATTGGCAAAAAAAGTTTCTTATCAGCATATTATCGGATTTTCCCCCCCAAAAAAAAAACAGGGAGGGTCTCAAATACAAATAGAATGCTAATAAGGATGACACACAACGCCGACTAGACCCAGTCACTTAGACTTAGGGTGCTCACAATCCCCTTTCAAGAATATCTACATAAAATAATACGCCAGGATTGTGGGCAAAAAGAAACGCATTCGAAAACCCGTGGGCTGCGGCGTTTAATATAAAATTATAATAAGTAAAAGGGTGCGCTCGGTAGCATTAGCGTGCAGGCGGCAAGTGATGTGCAGTCGTCTGATTATAACGGGAACTCGCAATAAATCTATACTAATAATATTTTAATATTGCTGAAGCTGAGGAGTTTTATTGTTTGGTAGGTTGAACGCGCTAATCCCAGGAACTACTGTTAGTGTTGGATAGCCATTTATCGTGAAAGCTATATAACATCATGATACGACCAATAAGAGCGGAGCAGCAGACGAAGTTGCGCGGATGAGCTAGTACAAAATATTAATTATTATCGTTTTTTTTGTATAAAGACCACAATAGAGATAATATAATAGGTAATAAGTGCTCACTTACTAAATAATGCACGCCTTCAGAGAAGTTCACCGCATACGAAAATAAAATTCAACATCAAGTTTTGCAATGCAACTACACAGTCGCCAGAAAATATTTCCCAACTCCTTTTTCCCAAAGTCTATGCTTCATTTACAGTCCGTTGAAATTCCAACTACACATAAACCTCCGGGATTGCACATCCCGTTCACATTAGACAGCACTAGTCAGGCAACGAGGGGAGAGCGGGCGGATCGATCCTCGCGGGAATCCCTACACAGGTGGCGCGGCGAGGTGTCCAAGTGTTGCAACCGTTCGCACCTCCTCGCCGCAGCGGGAAATGGGTAATGTTGTACTAGCCGGGATATTAGTTACGACATTTAGATTATGTCATGAAAATGGAGGTTCGGGGGTTTTTACTAGATTAAGATCGAATTTCGTTTTCGGTTCGACCAACTATAGAAATCAGACCGAATTTTGTTTTCGGTCGGACTCGAGTAATTTCAGGGGACCGAAACTAGATAGACATTAAAATTATAGTTGAATTTGTTGCAAGAAAATATTTTATTTCACATGCTTAGGCCTGCATGGGCACTTAAAAACATATTTTTTTAAGTAAGTAATAAAAGTGTAGTATTCATCAAAGAAACAGTTGTGTCATACAAATCGGTGAAGCACGAACTAATCACGGAAAACAGGTGCACGGTTCGGGTTGGTCGTTTCGTTTCCTATGAAGAAGGACCAGTAATAAAAACCATGGTTACTATTTTAAATAATTTAGTTTGACAATGTTATTGTTACAGTGTTAATACTTTAGTATGGGGAGACAGCTGCGTAGGCCAGACAACCAGATGACCAGAGACAACCGTTTTGAGAAATAGTCATTATGCGAATTTGACATTTTAAGAAGTTGACATTTTGAGAAGTGGATATTTTGCGATCGGTTGTCATTTTGACAGATTTATGAGCTGATACGATTTGGAAAAGTTAACAAGTAATAAACGAAGTATGTAAGAATCTACAAGGCCTACAATGTTCACAGATTCACAAACAATCAGTGAAAAGAAATGAAGTTATAAAAAAGTAAAAAAAAAACATAAAAACCGACCGACAGACGGACAGGATGAATTTATAAGGGTTCCAATTTAGCGACTTGGCAACGGACCCCTAAAATGCCTATATTAATCAAGTGTCACACACACACATGTGTCAGTGTGTGTGTTACCTTATGAATCCGATTTTCGGGAAAAAGGAAAAGTGTGTAGTGTTTGAGGAAAAAATGCAGCTAGCAGGAAAGCCGTTTGTTATCTTGCAAAGTGCAATAAGAAAACCACCAAGAAATAAAACACTGTGAGGTACAGTGCCCATATTTTGAAAAAAAGATTACCGAGATGAAGATTTGTTCCGGCAGAATTTAACAAAATTGAAAAATCCACTATGCCATCAAATTATTGGTCAAACCTAATTTCTATCAAATATTCCCGAGGCAATATACTTATGAATAATTAGAATGAACAAAAGCCATTAATAATTATGTAAGCGTAAAAGCGCTTGATGTTTTTATGGGCCCTTTATCCTTTGTGTAAAGTCAGCCGGGTCGGAATCGGAAAATGATTGTAAATCAGGGCTAAACGGTCGCGGCGCCGAACAATAAAACAATAAAAGGGTTAGTGCTCACCCCTAGACGTGGCGTTAGACTGCCTGCTCAGTACAAGCTATTGCTATAATGTTTAATTGTTTATATAATGAAGCATCTTGGTAAGTGACCTCGCAAATATATGTTACTGTTGAAATATATTTTGGCGCGTGCCAGAAATCGAATCTAATGACGCCATCTGGTTTTTCAATTACAAAACACAAACCAATTAATAACAAGAACATCATTCGAGCGCCAAAACACCAATGCGGATACCGATAATCCACCTCAGTTTGTTTTAAACCTTGCCGGAGACTAAGCGTAAGGTACAGTCAAGTCATACAGTTTATTCCTTTATTTCTGCTATTGTTTTCAACTGCCCGTAAGCGACCCCAGAAAAAGGCGACGAGAACACAACACTAACAGCTACAGAAAACTTAGAAATCTCACGTAAAGTACTGTATTCTCTTCACAAAACCATATCTTCAAATCTTCGAGTTTCCAATAGTTACAGAGCAGACTGAGGGTGTTTTACATAATCCCGTAACATGACGTGCGATGTCCCACGAGACCTGAGAGCTCGAGCTACCATCTACCGCACATACATACGAGCATACCACGGCACTGCTCGCCATTTTAATCATATTTTTACCACGATTTATCGCTCCCTCGTTAATAAAACATGAAACCTGTCAAGTTTAGGCAAAAATATCTTCATTAATAAGGAAAAGATTTATTGATATTCTTTTGGTACTGATTTTTTTTGGGTGTCGAACGTATTCGGAGTTAGTCTTCTAAAGTTTAAACACAACATAACATCACGCCTGTAAGCCCCGAAGGGTTGGGCAGAGGTGTAGCTAATAGTACACCCACAATTCGCCAGTTATGTTTAATTCCCATGTAATGGGGGCGAGCCAGCTAATCTACTTCTTTTAAGAACAGACATAGTATTCACCTGTACGTTTAGACCAGCACAGAATAGAAGATACCTCAAGCTAATAGCGAAACACTGAGCTGTACTGAACCACACAAGATGAATACATATTCCATGACAAGATGACGCTTGAAGGGATTTAATACGTGATGTTCTATGGAAAGTTCAGGTGGCGTACCATGACGTCTTAAAACATATTGTTTTACTCCTTTTTCATTGTGGGAAAGAGATGGCGCAAGACATCCTGTATAGCTCCGTCTCTTTCCCACACTGGAATAAGAGTCAAACAGTACTACTTTAAGATGTCACGGTAGGCCAGCAGGTAAGTAGTGCTCGCGATCGACGTGCCAGTACGACCAGATTTATAAACATTGCTGAAGTAAAAGCAGTAAGGCTGAGGATCCTAGGACGTTCTTTCTGCGCCATCACCAAAGGTTAATGCAGTGGCTTCAAATATGTATGTGGTACAACACGAATGTATTATAGCTTGCCCTGGAACAGAGCCTGTAGCCCAGTTATCAGCGATCGAACAATACCCGGATTATTGCTTTACTGCTCAAAGTGTTGAACAGCCATAACTCTACTACTTACAACTTTATACGCCGCGCTAACCGAGAGTGTTTGTGTTTGTTCCACTTTAATATCGGTTCTTGTACGTGTTCGTCAGTTCAAAGATTGAGTAGAAATTGTAAATTATGCAAGGTTTTACCTACTGTCAAACCGAGAAGAAACACAACGTCTTAAAGTTCTGCCAATTCTTGTTTGGATGTTAACATAGCTTTTTAAAACTATTATACAGGGTTATTTGTAAAACACCGACAACCTCTTAAGAGGTCATTCTACTCATCATTATGAACAACTTTTACTATGAGACCAAATCCGATATCATGAAAAAAATAATCTGCTGAACCCTACATTTTGACGAGTTATGTGAACATAAAGTACGGAACAGCTGATTTTTTTTTCGCGATTTCAGGTTTGGTCTCATAGTAAAAGTTGTTCATAATGATGAGTAGAATGACCTCTTAAGAGGTTGCCGGTGTTTTACAAATAACCCTGTATATGCTGGTCACAAACATAAATACTTAGTTAACCCTTAATTTTATAGTTGAGGCCGTTGAAGAAACTTTCGAACCTTACCATGTATATTCAAACAAGATCTTTTTTCCATTAGGCGTCCCCAAAGCTTTCGTTTTTCACCATTGTACATCTACCACCAATATAATAAATACCTACTTAAATAAATAAAAGTAAATATTTGTATTGGTTTGGCAAGTGCCAGCATCCCGTAGGCAATCGTAGCAAACAGCCGTAGCCGCGTAGCAGCGTCGTAGCACCGCGCACATGGTGGCCGCCGTTGCCATGGCAACCGGGGTCAACGACCCAAGCAACCACTGCACAACCTGCAGTCTTTCTCAAGTCTCACACTAAAATACCTTTGCTTATATTTGTAGGTACTTAGATATGTATTTTGAAGTGGCAATCAAGTGTTGAAAAAGTAACCGAAGTGGATAAATAAATTAAAATTACCTTGTTGTTTATTTCAGTTGCAGTCGAATCACGATAAAATCACGTAACACTGAATTAAATGAGCTTATTTTACTATTCAATTTAGTTTAAACACTTATCTATTAATATTTAACGTATAAAATCTTAATTCTACTTCGTATACAAATCTCAGGCCACCGACGTAACACAACCTCTTTGTTTACCTACAACTCTACGTTACATGACTACGACACTGGCTGTAAACACAGTTTCCGAAGTCGAACGTCACATTTCGAATAAAAAATCAAATTTTAAAACACTGAAAATGGAACAAAAACGTTCGCGTGCCGGTACATGTCAACGAATGCGGCCGGCCGGCGTGTTCCGAACGCACAAAGCGGCAAAATTATTTTGCACTTGTCAAACCCGAACACAGAACCACGTCCGAACAAAAACAACAGCCACGACGGTAAACTTAACTTGGCCGCGATATACCTTCAGATACGATTTTCGAAATTTGCCGCGGAAAACTGGCTTTTCCACTGTCGAAGTAAATGCCAATTTCCTTTTCAGAAAAGAAATCCGATCCAATTTCGACCTTAGTCCCGTTATGTTTGAGTCACTATTGAATTTTCATTTCGTTCGTAGACCATGCGCCACGCAATGACGTTTGCAGGGAAAGAGAAGGCAATGGATCTTTGAATAAGAACAAAAGAGACACCAGAGCAGAGGGTAGGTAACATTGGGGTGCATGTGAGCCCAAAAGGAACGTCAGGCTTACCATAAAGAATCGATCTTGAAGATGTTCGCTATTCCTTGTATTTTATTGAAAAGTAGCAGTGAGAGAATGTTTCAGTGCCAATTTATGATCGTGGTATGATGTTTATCGACTTAATTCTTTTCATATTTTCTATTGGGAAGTAGACATGGCGGATTCTTTTTCGATTCTACAAAGCATGAAATTGGGCTTTCTTTTGATAGTATTCATAATTGTTTGATCTTGGTAGTCGACAGGTTACCTTTGAAGCCCTTCAATTCTGCACAAAATCTTCAAACCGCAGAGTGGCTTAAAAAAATAACAGAAAGCTGTACTAACGAATTCATGGGTACGTAATTAAACGGAAACTTACACTAGCAGTGGCAATCTAAGAACATCCAAACAGTCGCGTACTTTTACTTAGCAATCGCAAGGATTTCTTTTGAGAGGGTCGAGGGTATGAGCGGGGCCTGAGCGGTCGCGCGGGGGGCACCACCAGCATCGGCAAAGGGAATCCGTGATGAGCGCGCGTCGGATCGGGCACACTCGCGCCGCGAACTTACAACTATCTCGTTTTTATGCACTCCTGGTACTTCTGAAGAAGTTACGTTGTAGATTACGTCTTAGATTAGCTGGGTAACTTGGGGCTGCGCTACTATTTCTATGAGTTCTTGGTAGCAGAAGATGGCGTATGCAAATTATGTTTTAGAGGGGATTGAAAGTTTTTCAATGGATTTTATTTTTATTAGAGGGGTGTGTTACTTAAACTGTAGTATGTCTCACATTGTTTATGTTTAATAAGTCACGATATCTTGGTTTTAAACCTTAACTAATTTTACGCATTACCTTTGTACCTATTTTCTGTTCCTTTCTTCTTTAACAATTTATGTACACACCTAATACAGAGAGTATTAGGTGTGTACATAAATTGTTAAATAAATAAATAAATAATTTTAAGTGTTTTTTGACTACTTATGGCTCTGCGATGGAAAATAGAAAATTAATTGGTCATCTGGTCTGATAACAAGAAGTCACATTCGATGCCTGTCTGAATCTCAACAAAAGTAATAGATTATTCTCCCAGATTACTAGCACAAAGAAAAGATTTCTCATTATAGTCGCTTTTCTTTTCCAGACCGATACATGTAGAAATACTAAGCAGAGTGACAGGCTTCCATTACAAAAGACATTAGTAATAACGAGAGGTTTCATTAAGAAACGAATATCCTTCGTTTAATATAAAACATTATTAGAATACCCTAACTAGGAGGATATATTGTTTCATATATTGCCTTCATAAATTCTGTAACACATTGTCACAATAAATACAGTCACGATATCTTAATAAATTGCCCCAAAACAGTTCTTGACAGGCAGTTGGCACATATTCAATGTTCATGGATGACTGGGGTACACTGAGAAAATTCCTATATCTCTTCAAAACGAGCAATGGTTGCAATTCGTTTTATGTAGTAGTAAAGAAAGCAGTCGACAATATTGATAGTACAAATACTCGTAAATGCCGTCAATGCACACGACATACGAGTACACATTTCCGAGTCAATGAGCAAGTCGACGATTTGAGATCACACAGAGATGGCACAAAGGAGGCTGATGTTTTAAACCTCTTTTGATATTCGAGAGAACCTTATGATAGTAAATATAATGTTTTACGATGGATGGTTACGGTTGATTAACTTGAAACGGATATACGTAAAATGTGAAAAGGTTTTTTGGTAAGAATCTTCCTATATGCGGGAAAGTTTTCCTCCCATGTTACTTTATATTTTCCTTGTTAATCTTACAATGTTATACTCGTATTTCTCTTGTTTGTTGTACACCCATTACTCATTTTACAAAGTCTAATTGGTATTTCTTTAAAGCATTTCTCACGTGCGCCGTAATAAGAACATCTGTAGACAGGTCTTTTATCAAAATGCCTCAACAAGCAATAACTAAGACTGAACGATGAACATAAATTTGTAATTTATCAAGAACATACTCGTACTTACGTACAAGTGACTTCTGTGTAAGTACTGTTGAAATCTACCACGCAATTTAATGCTCGCAAGAAAAAAAACATTTCAGTAATTTTGAAACCGCATAAATTACACTCCACCAGGCTTTTACACGATTTTAAAAAGATTCGTAAATCTGGCTACGTTTCAAAGCCGAGCACTTTTCTATCATAAGTAGTTCTGTTACGAGAGCTAATTTGGAGCGACGTCACATGACGTCACGTGACGTCATATCTCGCTATCAAAGCTCGGGGCTAATTATCGCCTCATGCAGCACTCTACGTGAATATGAAGTGGCGAAGAATGGAGTCTTTTATCCTCGGGGCTCGGTACCAGGGAATCATGTTTGTCTAGGAGGCTAATAGACAAGGAACTTTCTGCTTGTATGCTTGTGGAACGGTGATGCGTGTTTTGTGTAGTGTTGTGTAATTAATTAATCTTGTGTTAATTATTAACGCAAGCTGAATGACTCTTTCAGTTACATCAAAGATCTTTCGCCGGATCTCTCTGCTATTTCATAATTTGTTTGTTGAAATAAATACATCTATTCTATTCTATCACACGTTGTTTAGTTTAGTCATAGCGAACATTTAATTACAAAATAAAACGCTAATAAGTTAACTTAGAGATATTGGTCCAACGAGCAATCCAATTAACTGGACAATTTAACTCAGAGCTCGCCGCTAACTAACAAAATACTGTTAAAACAAAACAGAGTACCTCATCCGACCATCTCGCAAGTTTTTCCTGAAGACTACAGGCAATAGTTATAAGTGGCCAGTCGAAGCGGCGCGATCAAAGGCGGTGCGGCGCGGATCAAAGGCGCGGTAATGGCTTTTTAGTGGGGTGCACCAGAGGGGGGCGGCTTCAAGTAGTTAGGGCGAATTGGTGGACGATACGACACGACATAAAGGGTACTGGGGATCTTGTTAAAAAGTGCCTAAGATGTCTTTTGACAGATAACGGTGAGTGCGCTAATTTTGATCTACTCATGTAAAAGGATGGGAAGGGATGTGGATGTAAAAAACTATTTGTTGTTTTTAATGTCATCCTGGTGAATATGTACAAAACTTTTAGATTTCTACATACTATGCAGTCGTATAGCGAAATGTCAAAGTAGAATATTACTTTAAAATAATTTATACATGTTATAAGTGTAAGTTTAATCTTCTGTAATGGAGTTAATTACTCTTATCTAAATAAAAACTTAATTTAAAGTGTTCAGTAATGAAATTACAAAATTATAGATTCGCACAACAAATCAGTTACAACGATCAGCGCTAAACAAATGCTTGACATCGTTCGGTTTCTGTCAATCCTTTGACAAACAACAAAGATAGAATTATGTCATAATATGTATAATAGGGGATCGGACTGGGTAAAGAAAACGATATTCTATTTTGTCCGTCAGACAGGTAATACAAAAATACTAGACACGTATTTTTTGTTT
This sequence comes from Cerastis leucographa, assembly GCA_963082945.1. NCBI lineage: Eukaryota > Metazoa > Arthropoda > Insecta > Lepidoptera > Noctuidae > Cerastis > Cerastis leucographa. Next base: position 20,306,194 of record OY720359.1, read on the forward strand.
TATCAAAAAATTACTTAGTTAGAACTCATTAAAGTTGGAGAGTGGGGGCTTACTACGTCACAAGTGGGTATAAAACTTACCTACATGTGACGTCATGCGCCATTTCAACTCAATATATCTCCGTAATTTTATGACCACGTGAAAAAAGAAAAATACGTGTCCAATACTTTTCAATAAACTACCCGACGGACAAAGAAGAAAAAAATAGGATTATCCCCTATTAATAATTATGGTGAGCGTTAAACGCATTAAAATTTAGTGATGTTTGCTACTTCTTTCTTACTTACGAATCGAATGCGAAAGTTTGTGAGGATGGATGTATGGATGGATAATTGTCTGTTACTCTTTCACGCAAAAGCTCCTGAACGGAATAAGATGAAATTTGACAAACAGATATCTAGTTTATAACCTGGATTCACACATAGGACACTTTTTGCCCCGGTCGATAGTGCGATCCCAGGGACGATTACCGAACTGCACGCGGGCGATGCCGCAATTGTAGTTTCATGTTTAAAATGTAACTTCTACCGTGCGTCGTGGTGTGCGTTGTCGGTTTTCGTGCGCGTCGTTTAATGAGTGTCAGCGGTGTCTCGCGCGCTGTCTGACACAGCGGACACTTCAGCTTAACTATTCATCGATCGTTCAAATATCAGTTAGCAATATCTACAAAGTTGTGTTCATAATCCTTCAATTATCTTGAGTAAAGACCATAAGTATTGTTATCAATTTCATGAAAATAATATATGTTTGTGGGCAGAAAATAAATAAGTAAGGTATATTCAACTAGAGATATTGCTGATAAGTAGTTATGATGAGATAAATTTAAATATGACAGGCGCAAGAAGAGAGAATTCGACAACAACAGTAATTCTCCATAGCTGTTCAAATCATCAGCACGACGGTTTCCTTATCATTAAATATCTACCATAACACATTTCTGTAACAAGATCACCACTTGGAACCTCAGAAACAGCTTGGCAACAACCACAGCATCATACACAAAGATGCTAGCCTACTGAGTGTAAGGCCGAGAGCACATTCATGAATAAACAGCACAGTGGTCACAGACGGCGTGTTTACGTCTAGAGATTAGCGTAGCGCGTCTTACTGCATGCGTCCTCAGCGTTATTCTGACACCGTAGGCTTATAATATTATGATGCAGCTGAAAAGTTGCTAGAAGAAAAGAAACTCTGGCAATAGGAGTTTGAAAAATTATCATTATTATAAAGTACAAGAAATAAAGTGGTTCTTGTAATAACGAGGACTGTAATCGAGTCTGTGAAGTGAACGTGAACAAGATGTAAGGCACGTGTTTGTTTCTACATTTCCATTTCTTTCTAGTGATGTTACTAGGTCAGGACAGTTTTTTCAAAGACAAAGATTGTGACATCATAGTCGTAATAAGATACTACCAACTTAAGCTGAAATAACATCATATAACGCTGAACGTTAGTCCGACATAACAGTTTAGATAAATATGTGAGCTAACGCGACATATCACAAATGGGACAGCCTATTTCAATGTAGTTTATACCCTAATGCGAATCGGATAAAATGTTAACGGGAAAGGGGACATATAGAATGACTGAAAGAAATAAAGAAGAAAAAATATAAAGAATAAAAAATAAAAAGTAATTTTTAACTTTATTAGGCATGTGTAATTGTTTACCTACTCGAAACATTTGCACGACTGATAAGTCGAATATAGTGAGTCATATAAGAATTATTTCACCACGTTATTGTGTACCTATATTCTGGCAAATAAATTAATTTCATTTCATTTCATATAAATTTGTCGCAGAGACATGACGTGCATACAAAATGGCAAAAATAAAATAAAGCAATAAACATAGTACAGTCAGCTCCAACTAAAACTCACCCCCTAGAAACGTTGACTTGTATGTGAGCGGGGTGAGTTTTAGTTGGAGCTGACTGTAAAACGTAAGAAAACAAAAATATTAAAAGTACAAACAGGACGGAACAAAAATGTTTACTGCTTGCACGTCGTGTCTGCGACAAGCAGGTTACCACTACAGCATGATGCTGTGCCATGGTACCCACAGCACAGCGCTGGTTTTCAGTGGTACCCTGTCAAATAACGTAACTGGCGTATACCATACCTCCTCTAGGTGTAAGCAGTCAGCTACTACAGCAGCAGCTACACCTACTACTTATTACACACCACAATCACCCAATATACTTAGCTACCTGGCTCTTTTCACGACGGCTTTTCTAGTATAACTCTTCAGAGTTGTAGAACCCTGGGTATGTGTATGGTATGTGTACCACATAACAAAATTATCCAAGTATCCATCTCATATATATCTAACATCTAAACCATTCCCCAAGCAAGCAAGCACTATTAAAACCCTTGTTTTGTATCGTGACCGTCCTGGGCGTTCAGAATAGGTCTGCGGAGCCGCGGGCGCGACCCACATCCTTTCACCACATTTGTGCTATCTCTGTTTGACATCGCAATCGTCTCGAGACGCCGACGAAGGCGAATGAGCGCTACTTCGCAGATCTTATCGCGAAGATCATGTATGGCACTAACATGAGGGAATATTCAAAGGATGGGCTTCAAGATGTTTGTGCGGACTTCAAGGTCGACCTGTGTCACAGATTGCCTAATCTAACATGCCTTTATTGTGTTCGAATCCAAAATAGATAAAGTCCCTTGGAATGTGTAAATACTACGCAGATTAATAGCCCTCGAGTTCCCCGAGAGAATAACGATCTTAGTACCTTCCTACTCAAAAGGTTTACTGAAGTAGTAGCGAGAGTTTATAGAAAGATACAACTTACATAAACTCACGCCTTTTTTGCCGTTTTTTCTTTTCTGAGAGTAGGCAGAAACCACAGAAAAACTCATTTTATTTTATTTATTAGGGACAAAAATACAGTTAGGTACGTGTCCAAGTTTGAAATTATGAGTCGTTACAAAAAACGGGTTATTACATTTAAAGCTAAAGCTCAAATAGTAATTTTGCATAAATGAAAGAATACAGGATCTTGCTGTTATAAAGGGAAAAGGTACCTACAAGTACCACTTAGTGTGTAAACTAGATTCGGTTGAGAGAAAACTAATTCCGAAGCATCTTGTTCGTCTACGTCTAGACACCTGCATTCACTGTAAGCAGCTCAGCCCAGGATGAGCTGTAGTTGGTGCTCAAAGCGCGAATATATTACCGACAGGCAGATGAAGCAGGGTGTAAGAATATATTACAGGCTCGTAGGCAATGGAGACGAGGTAATCTGCACCAATCTGACGCAGGAACGAATGAATGAATGAACGGATTACAGAATACTTTATTGCATAGATATAGCTTATAGCTTAACTATATATTTATCGTTTATATATTTATCGTTTGTCATGTTATTGGCAGCGCAACCTAATACAATGTCTTGCTGGCTGAATTATCACTCCTGCTTCTAACTGTATACAAGGTGTAAGACACATCGGTGGACGAAACTGTTAGCACAAATCCAGCACATTATTGTAGTAGTCCAGCACAATTAGTCGAAAAATCGAAATTCGGTTGTTAAAATAAAATTCGCAGGCTCCCACAAATAAAAAACACCTACGTATTCAGTCCAAATATGTGGAGCAACAGAGTTTTATTGAGCAAGGCTTCTCTGTATTTCCTTCATTCCTACTCCATATAAAGCTAGTAGTGAGGACATTTTTCTGTCAAACAGCCACCATTTACCTCCGCAAAATACCCCGTATTTTCCAAAGGTAGGACCACACTTGAGTGGTACAGTCGCCCACAAAAACATTCGCTCACAACGCGCCCCGTCGCCAAACATCGGCACATCAGCCGAGTGCAGTGGAGAGCCAATTAGCTCCCTCAGACCTCCGCATCGATAACCTCTGACCTTCGATTATGACACGACTAAATAAAAACTCCTTTGATAGAAAAAACCGTAAAATTGAACGAACATATTGTGAGTGAAAGTTTGAACGAACGTGGTTGCTGGAGAGCTTGTACAAATACTGAAAACGGATTTGTGGAATATTTAAAGCCGTTGGTCGGGGACGTGTTTTTTATAGTTCGGGAATGTACTGGTTGAAGTGACTTCAGCTCGGAAATCTATGGTGCGTAGCCTTTAAGGACAGCATAGGTTCTGAACACAATTCTTTGGCTTTATTACGCGTGGAGAATCTTATATAATTACATTATACAATTCCCCTTATTCATCCATGTTGTGTTTGGGAATGATAGGTATCTCCAAAAGAAAAAATCAGCTTCGGCCTATGATTTCTGAAATCATTAAGAAACAGTAGCACCCATCCTACCCCAAACTAACACACATGCAGACCGTAGTCGCTGCTGACAATAGATATAGAGCCCATTATTAGTTTCCACATATTAAACACAGATACCAATATTTAGTTTGCCTCCCTCACCCTTCAAAATACCCGATAACTCGTCTACAAGACAATCATACACAATTACTGACGAAAACTAACGCAAAATTATTATTTACCTTACAATAAATCCAAAATCACTCTTATTTCTAGAGCAATAAAGTCTGTTTTAAAGGTTTTGTCATCGGGTACAGTCACCCCCAATATTGACAGAAGCAACAATTTCCGGCGCGAGGAGCAAACACGGTATTCCACACAATTTGTTCCTAATTGCAGACGTGCTCGACTGTACCACGCGGAGTAGTGTGACGAAGTCTTATGAAGCTAATTCACTTTGCTGCCTCAGCTTCAAATGAAGAAGCTTCAGGTGCCATTAGTTAGGATCATTATTATAGGAGGAGATCATTTAGAACATAAGTTGTGTAAACTCCACGCAGATCAATAGATCACAACAATAATATTATTTAATCTTCTAGATATCATCGTTACATAGAATGAGAGTCATCTCTACATACTTAGGTCAATGTGTATCTAGTAGCGCCATCTATTGACGTATCACCTTATTTAACATATTTACATGAGCTAGTTCGGTTGAAAATGATTTTGAAGTTGTCACTAATCAACTTAAATATTCGAAATAGATAAAATAAAAAAAAAAAACAATCTTTAAAATAGGAATATAAAAAGCAAAAAGCGAGCGTTTTGCTTGGAACACACTGCGTAAAGCTGCGCCCTGCGACCCTTTACACCTTTGACACCGCAAGACATTAGACAAATACCTAACAGGGCACATGGAATAATAACGTCATACAATGACACAGGCTCGCTCGTTGATTGGGCATATTTTGACCTTGAACTTGCCTATCGTTTTACCTACGGAATTTCAATAGAATTAGATATCAGTTCATAGATGCGTAACCAACATTATTATATTCCTGGTGTTGTTAGCAGTGCGCGGAGACTATATTTTTCAAATTATACAGGGTTAAATTGAATTAGCCAGCGAAACTCGACAGACGCGTTTCGCTTCGCTATCTAAACTTGATAAAACAGAAAACAATTTGATTTCATGTTGTTTTTGCAAGTTGTACATATTCCTAGGAAATAATTAGGGTGACTGGTAATTAGTGACTGATACTTTAAAACGTGATTATGCTCATAATAACAAACAGCTTCCCAAAGAATTTTTTTTTATACTCATTCACTACCAAAATCGAACACCCTATGAATCGAACCTTATGGTACTTATATAATTATGTCACGAGTTCACGACTTCACGAGTCTTCTTCGGTTGTTGAACGAGACCGTTACGATACCTATATACAAATAAACTTGTTTTTACTAGTCTGTCTTAGATAGGGTTTAACGTAAATCAAACTAAGAAAATGTTGTGAATAAGCAAAAAGTGTGCGTCGGCCGGGAATCGAACCCGGATCAACTGCTTGGAAGGCAACTATGCTGACCATTACACCACCGACGCCACATTTATAATGTCGAAATAACGAAACACATAGGCTAGTAGAAGGTACCTAATGTGAAGTTATTTCAATTCCCAATAATACTTTGTTCTGCTTACCCAAAAAAGATAACTTGTAGTTACGCCATTCTCGCTTATTAACTGCCCGATACACGGTACCTGCATAGGTAACATGATTACCTAAATTAATTTAAAGAGCCTTAATCTACATATTTCATCATTAACTGGCGTTAAAATATTATTAGTTAGTAACAATATGTAAAGATAAAATGGTCTGAACCTGTATTGTAGGTATGATATTAGTGAACAAGACACTTCTGAATCATTGACGTGAATCAAACAGATGTGTATAATGTACAAATATATAGCTAGATTAAGGAGGCTACATGTATAAGTCAGACGTACAATACTTACACCGGTTTTAACAATAATATTCACAAATCTAAAAATACTTCGCAAGTAGCACGTCGCGATAAGGACTTGATAAAATTCATTCATTACTGATAAGTACGGAATTAAAACATATGTAGGCACCTAACTTGAGCTACTTATAAATATGCAATGCTACCGAGTTATCAATGAGTTCCTATAACCAAGACAATAATGATTATATTATTTTGCTATTGTCTAACTGCTATAGTCTAGTTATTGTGTTATTTTTACTTTTGTATAGATTCTTTTTATTTACCTATTTTTTGTGAATGTGTGGACATCAAAATCAAAATCAAAAGTCATTTATTCAAATTAGGCTGATAAACAGCACTTTTTGAACGTCAAAATTACAAGAGACAGTCCCCCAAAACGCCCGCCCTTCGCCACTTCCTAGTGTTTTAGCTGGGAAGAAGAAGTGGCGGAACAAACTCCCCAGCAACACATCTGTCTGTTAGGTTAGAAGAACCAGATTCTATACAATAGTGTTCAAGTTTATAGAACCAAAGAATCCATTACATCAAATCAATGTCACATGTCAGCTAGCACACACCAATAATAAAATAAAATATTAAAATATATACTTAAGAGTAAACAAAGCCATCGTAGGCTTAGTAATTTTATTTTTTTTTCTTTCTTTTACTACCTTCTGTAGTAAGCAATCGACTTATTGTCGGACCTACGCTGCCCTGTCCTCCCATACTTAAGTACCAACGCTGTAACTTCAAATATTGTAAAACCAAATGATTTTAAAAGAGTAACCATGGAGTTTCTTGCCGGTTCTTCTCCATAGGAAACGACCAACCCGAACCGTGCACCTTTTGTTGACGTTTTATAAGTGCCCATGTAGGCCTATGTAAAATAAAATATTTTGATTTTGATTTGATTTTAACAAACGTCTAAAATGGCTCAAAATAGAATTATTATCATCCAGAGTTCCAGACACGTACACAACAGGATATCTAGTCACGTACACAAACCCTACTAATTAATTGAGGTTATCACAGAGCTAGCACGAACAAGTACCTACCACCAACCAAACGCTTATTCCTTTTGTGACGTCCTACTTGTGTACTAAAATAGAACTAGATACTCTAGCAAGCCTAGACTATGCAGCCATCGTTGCGTAAGTGCCGCGGCACACTTACCCGCACTAGAACGTCAAACGTCGGCGCATCACTATCAAAGCTAATTAAACTTGCAATGACACTACAACGCATCTTAACTTAACCCGTCGGCGGCCGCAGTGAGACAATGCGACCGCGAGGGCGAGGCGCGGGCGCGCGGGCCGAGGGGCGGGCGCCGTCGAGTGCGCCGCTGTAATCAGGGCTAATAGAAGCGCGTATGCTTTGATCTGCACCTCAAAGAGACGAGGGCCAAACTCGCGAGACGAGCCGCGGCTGTGATAAAAATATAGAGGCGGCGCGCGGTGACGCGGAACTGATTTTGGCAAACGTTTGTGTGGCTGCCGCCAGCGTGTGCGTATGTGAGGAAGTGACGCGACTACCTTGATTACGTAGACCGAGCTTCAAACCACAGATCATAAGACGGTAAAAATTAAGCTTCTACCAATAAAATTATGGTGCTATACGTTTATCATCATTCGAAGATGCCTCCTAATATAATCCCAGACTCGCCTTTCCGTCAACCTTAATTTTAGCTGACCAACTTTTTATGGACTGGTTTTGCTTTGGCTCCTCTACCTAATCCTCATCCTCTCCCTCAGATGCTAATTTATTTGCGGCTTTTCAGTTTTCTTCCATATCTCTGGCCATAGCCTCAGTCAATTCGTAACCTCATTTTGTTTTCAATCATCATCGTTAAATTTTGACTTGTCAAGTCCAAGTCAAAGTTTTCCATCACAAAATCTTATGAATCTCAGAAGACGACCAAAATACTGTTTAATCCAAGAAAACTGCTCACTTATTATGTTTTTTTTTGTTCCAAAACCATTTTCTCGCAATTTTTGGGAAAAACCCAGCAGTTCTGTTCAGCTCCTAGCCCTGTCGCGTCACAAGGTAAGGCACAGAAACGGTGAAGAGTTTAAGCGTTGCGAGTGCAATATTGTTTTCTTTCCGCTTTGCCGGCGCGCGACTGGCTGGCGTGTAATTGATTCTTTTGTGGTATAATTGCGGGCAGATCGCATCGGGCCGAGTGCGTAGCTCCACTCGCCCCACTCGGTACTCGCCCCGACCCGGCCGCCATTCATATTCAACGGTTAGGTGACGTTTAGAACTCAGCTTTAATTGGTTTTCTTATTTGTGTACAATGAGGCCTCTCGTCATGCTCGTTGTCTTCGGCGCGTCGAGTTTGATTGTGTGGCCCTACTAGTGCTAATTGTAGAATTTGTTTGACTTTGATTGGGATTTTTGCTTTGTTGTGGTACCACTGCGAGGGAGGAAACCTCGTTTTATGAATCTTAGAAATCTATTCCGGTACCTACAAGGTGCAAGTAAGCAGTTAGCAGACCCTTCAGGAAACCGGCAATCAAGCATTCTGTGCATCAAACTAAGTAACCCAACGCAAAAATTATTGTTGGCATCACGTTTTACGGTAAAATTCAATGTAACGAATGCACTCAAAACATCGTGCTGATGGATGCAATAACTAGTAAACAGGTCATGATGGCATTTAACCCTAAAAACTAGTATTTCTTTTAAACTTGTGAAAATGTTGGAACTTTGAACTCCAATCTCTCTGTAACCAGAAGGTTGCCAGCTATGGTCCAGAACATCACAACCAAGTGCCCTTTGGCTTCGTTAAGGTTCTAATTACTTACGCCCTTTATATAAAAACCATAGAAGAAAATATGTGGCACTTTTGTATGGAGATTGAATTGACAAAGCAATTGACCTTTATTTCGCTCCTCCAATTTCGCTCACCCTACAAACATGTCCAAACGTCTGTAATACAAGCTACAAATCACTAAAAACATTACGAAAATAATAATCCCATTTCAGTGTGAACGGTGAGTTTACGATATTGAATCATGAACGATCACTTTAATCCGAAGATATTAAACGACAAACAGTGTGTTGACATAACCCGTCGCTATCGCGGTTTACACGTGTTAACAAACACGGGATGTGCTGGTCAGAATGACCATAATCCACTTATTGACGATATTATCTCGAACAAACACGAATTTTTCGTCAGTGGCCCTCGACAGTGATTGATACAATCGCATATATTTGAACAGAGTCCGTCGTAAATGATAACGATGTTTGATTTTTATTTTTATTAAATTCGACTATTTTTAGTAAGGGTCGAATTTCCGTTACGGCTATCGGGTTTGATGAGTATTTTGTGATATCGAGAAATGCTTCGACTGTTAATATTTTATGTGATTCTAAAATACATTGGTCTGGCCAATTTGATATCTGCAAGACCGAGCCTCCATCGACGATCACAAAAATGTTCAGGCGACTTTATACGACACCAAATAGAAACTATTTTCGTGAGTCTGCGTAAAAGTAATGACATACATAGAGTAGTCGATGATGTACCTAACTCATCCACAGTAATAGTAGCTGTTAACTCATACAGCCCAAGGTCCACCCAGAATCCAGATTCCGAACTACGATTGAGAAACACTAATCACTCGACATTGTCTTACTGTTTACTTAAACTCCACTTAAAGGAACACAGTGTTACACCAAACATTAACCTTGACACCCATAAATAAAGGGCAAATATACTGAAATCAATAGACACATAAACGCGTCAGCAACGCAGTTGGAACATAGTGGCCGCGCCCGCGCCACTGCGGCTCAACGAAAACAAACTGAGAGAATTATTATCGACATACACCCCTCTTATTTTACAATTATTTAGTAAATCCTACTAATGTATGGTGACGTTCACAGAAACCAGACTGCTTAGCGCAATATATTTGTCGACGAGGCAGTTAAGAGGCCATGAAATATCGGTACATCTGTTAAAATAAACGCCCCGGTAAAATTATGATAGTCCGTGTACGGATGCCTGCTTATTGCGCAATTCTAGGTTAATGTGCTCTCATTTTTGTCTATAAATCCTATCCCGAACTCGCTAGAATCTTTTGTGCTGATTAATGGTTAGTGCGGCATGCCTAATCTCTTCATGATAAATTCATCCTTGCTTCATGAAGTATTCCCACAACAAACATTTTCGAATACCAATGTCCTCTAAATATGATGAAAATCCACAGTCGTCCATCATTAAAATGTAAAAAAAACAAACCTCAAACACATTTTTTTTGCATAATTCGATAGAATTTAAAAAATCCATTCGACATAGAGTGCAAATACGAATTTTTGCTTTATTAGGCTGTGTTTGTTCTCTGCTGAGCTAAATGTGATGTAAACTAACAATCCATGGAATTGGCGTCACCGTATGCATGACAGTTGAATAATGCAGCCGACCGGATGACAACCGTCCGGCCCGGCCCGGCACTGAACATACTGTACGTGTACACACATTTCTAACAACACAGATATGGAAGCTGTGATGCGTTCATTTATAATACTAAACTAAATATTATGTTTGCGTAAAATTGTGGCTGCATTTTCGTGGTAAAAAGTGTGTGGTTTTGTCAGCATGGAATACTAGCTGGATATTAAACTTTGTTGGTTTCTTTCTATCTATGACTGCTAGAGTGAGCTTTAGTTAATGTTACAAGATTTTCTTTTTTACTTTTTTGTTAACCCAGTGCATATTAATTAAAACTCTCTGCAGTTGTACCTACGTATAGTTTTAGTGTATAATTTGTTGATTGTATAGTCAAATTACTTCGATACAATTTATTTGTTGTTTCTTCGTTTTCGTGTCCTTTTTACAGTGTCCTCTACCCTTAGCTCTTTTAGAATAATATGTACTTACTCGGAAATAAAGTAGTTACGTATAATTTAATTCAACAACACAATTACACAAAGTTCCATCTCCATTATTCAAAACACAATTCCTGATTCAAACCGCGCGACCGACGAGCCGTTGCGCCGGAATTTGACGGACATAGCCGGCAAGTGGCGACGCCTGGCGGCGGAGTGCGGCTCGAGCCCTGTCGTGACACCCCGGCTGACGGGTTGCAATTTCCGAACTGTCATGTCTAAGATCTGCAAGCTAACTTCCTGGCGCTAAATATCGTACAGTTGCGTTTTGAATTTGTGAGCCATTGCCGCGTAAGGCATTATCGCGCGGTTGTGGATGTTCGGTGACAGATGCTGAGGCAATGCAAGTGCAACTGTATGGGTGTGCGTGTGGATTGAGAGATCTTTTCGAAAAACTCTTCCAATCCCACCCAAATTATAAGAGGATTTAGGAAATAATTGTTAAAACTTCATGGTAAGGTATAAAATTTGTCAAACCTAAACAAATAAAGTTAGAACTCATTAACTGGATCTCTCAATCTGGACAACTGAAGAAAAAGCCATAACGCGTATCCAAGAATATACTGCCTATGTGTTTATAATTTGCATTTTAATTAATTGTAAAGGATTTGTGAAAGCTGCTTAACAAAATTTCGATTCGTTTCAAAGCCACGTTTAAGATTTATAACAATTTATATGGATCACTCAGAGTGGACAATTTTCAATTGAGTGATCTTGTAAAACACGACCTAGTACTGAAAAAGTATGAATAATTATCATGTTTATTACAAATTATGCTTCTGGGAGAACTTGTACAAAAATCGTGATTGAAATCTTACTGGTTCAAGGGAAAATGAAAATTTAGTTTTTTGTCGATCGTCCCAACTGAGAGATCCTTATTTCGAACTATATTTAATAAACCAAAACTAATAGGTAGAAGGTAGATCCATCAGAAATTGTTAAAAAGATTTTACTAAAATTTGACGAATCAGTCGTCCCTGTAAGTGTTATACTTAAAAAGATAAATCATTTTTTACAATCCTTAAGGAAAACGTTGAGTAGGGTAGACACACTTTTTTATTTTGTCCGTTTTTTTTTTTTTTGGGTGACTTTAGGCCTACGACAAGACTTCTTTATCCCAATGATGTTCGTATGATTTGTTCACTGATTTATCTAACGGTTGTAACTCATGGGTAGTTTTGGAGGGTAAGCAATATAATACGATTTGGTTTTCGTCTGCGGCATCCACAATCCTAGCATCCAAATGCGAAGCAGGTCCATCAAAAACTAGCAAACATTTTCCAGGCGACTTGTAGTTGCCAAGATGATGGATGAAATCTATAAATAATTCAGTAGTCATGCTAACCTTTTGGTGCCATTTTGACTATAGTGCCATCAGGCAAATTATCGTTAAATTCAGGCCTTAGCCTTTTACCCTTGAATATTCTCATTGGTGGTACTGAATTACCTAAAGCATTGACACATAGCGATGGTGACGTTTTCAGCATGCTCCTGTGCAATAAAATGTACTCTTTTACTGCCTTTTTGTGCAAGAACATGTTGCTGGTGGTGCAATGTTAATCGACAGCCTTTTTCATCCATATTATATAAACGTTCTGGATGCCGAAGAATTTCTAACTCATCATATTTTTTTTATTGCCGTTAAATGCTGTTGCATAATGTTAATGGTTTCGTTTCGAAAAATTCGAAAGCCATTTTCTACCTGCTATGTATTTGACGTCATTGAAAGTATTTAGTATTTCATTGGCTTGACAAAATAAGTACGCTTGCTTTCTTACAATCTTGCGAGTCAACGGAACGCTTACTTGAGCAAGTATGTAATTATGAGTGAAATTAAAAAAAATAAAAATAATAAAAATAAAGTATTTTTTTGGTTACCTTAAAATTTCTGAACTTTTTGTGTGTAAGATTTACTTAGAATTAGAATTACGAACTTAGAATTCCTTAGTAAGAGCACTACACATACAGTACCTAACTTAGCAGAAACTTGACATTTAAAAACGTAATTTTATATTATTTAAATTATGTAAGTAGTGAAACCAGACATAAACTTGTATAAAAACGTTTAAACAGCATCATAATTTGAATTGTACCGGTAATGATTCCGACCGGCGATATGGTCACCCTACTCAACGTTATCCTCAAGGATTGCAAAAAAATATTTATCTTTTTAAGTATAACACTTACAGGGACGACTGATTCGTCAAATTTTAGTACAACCTTTTTAACAATTTCTGATGTATCTACCTTCTACCTATAAGTTTTGGTTTATTAAATATAGTTCAAATTAAGGATCTCTCAGTTGGGACGATCGACAAAAAACAAAATTTTCATTTTCCCTTGAACCAGTAAGATTTCAATCACGATTTTTGTTTTACAAATTCTTCCAGAAGCATAATTTGTAATAAACATGATAATTATTCATACTTTTTCAGTACTAGGTCGTGTTTTACAAGATCACTCAATTGAAAATTGTCCACTCTGAGTGATCCATATAAACTGTTATAAATCTTAAACGTGGCTTTGAAACGAATCGAAATTTTGTTTAGCAGCTTTCACAAATCCTTCACAATTAATTAAAATGCAAATTATAAACCAATAGGCAGTATATTCTTGGATACGCGTTATGGCTTTTTCTTCAGTTGTCCAGATTGAGAGATCCAGTTAATGAGTTCTAACTTTCTTTGTTTAGGTTTGACAAATTTTATACCCTACCATGAAGTTTTAACAATTATTTCCTAAATCCTCTTATAATTTGGGTGGGATTGGAAGAGTTTTTCGAAAAGATCTCTCAATCCACACGCACACACTGTATGGTACCGTATCTGATGCAAATGCTGCAGATATATCCGTCTGGCGTGGTCGAGCAGTAGGTACTCTGATTTCTAAAGCATTTATCTAGCTAATCGCTAGTACATAGTACAGTATAATCTTCAGTCAGTTCAGTCTAATAAATAAATCGTATTATAATATTTATACGAATTCGCGAGTGTGACCGGTTGTTTTGCATTTTAAAATAAAATGCGCTAATAATTATTGATTATTCTGTAATATTATCATTATCACACATAAGGCGAGCATAAAAAAAAATCCATGCAAATATTGTACTTATTATTATCTCTAGTCCCAACAAAATCAACTCCACAAAGATTTGACAAAAGACTCAACAAAAAAAGATCGCCCCCGGGTGGGCTCGAACCACCAACCTTTCGGTTAACAGCCGAACGCGCTAGCCAATTGCGCCACGGAGGCTCTTACTTCGTGGTCGAAATTGTCACGCGCTACATACACACGAAGCCAATGAATGACAAAGATAGAAATATTACTAGAAGCGTCTACCTGAGCTTAATGAAAACCTGTTTTGTACCTGAGAGGCCGAGTTCTACCCGAAACACAATGAACACCGTGCTTTATCCTCAATACACAGCTCTGAGGACACGATGCTCAGTTGGAAAGCCACTTCTTAGTCAAGTTCAAGTTATTTTAAGTTGAAGCAAAGTTATGTGATTGAGGTTATGTTGACAAGCTAAGGTTGCAAATCTAATGTTTTCTCTAAATAAGTGAATGGTGTGACAAACTGTGATGTGTTTGTTTTCTTGTGGTAATCGTGTCAGTTCAATTCACAGTTTACCGACAGTTTGTGTTTACAAGTGTTATTTTCCTTGTTGATATTGTGTTTTGTTAGGTACTAACTTATAACAATTAAGTTACTATCTATGCTCAGTGGTCGTTTGAATCTGTATTTCTATCTTTATCTATTTTTGCTGTTGACCGGCAATAGATTAAAGAAAGACGTCACTAAAGTTCGTCAAAATTTATCCAATCAAAAAGAAGCAGCCAGTGCCAATGGCGAATAGGGTAACGGGCACTTGTTGCACCGCGTCGGTTGAGCGGGCCGGCTTGCCAGGCCTGCTGCGCGACTTGCAGCGACTGTCTGAAGACCAAGACTCAGCAGATATCGTCTTCATCCTCGGAACCAACGAGGAAAAAGTCTACGCACACAAAATAATTTTGATAGCAAGGTTAGTAAATGCAAAAAGATTTTCCCGTACCGGGAATCGAACCCGAGCCTCCTGGGTGAAAGCCAGGTATCCTAGCCACTAGACCATACGGGAGACGAGTGAAGTGTTGAAACAAACGTTCAATTGTTAAGAATTTAATGTTTTAATTTGTTGACGTCTATTGTGTACTGTTACCTCATAGAAGTTATTTGTGATAACATCTATTCATGAGACAGAACAACAATCATTATTTCATTTTATCAGATTTTAATCAAATGTTCTCATAAATACCTACTTGGAGGCAGTAGTGGCGTAATAAGAGTAGCTACTCCTACCTATTTATTTTGGTGAAAAACTGTTGTATTTTAAAGATCTTACCAGTATCTAAAAATCAAATAAGAAAATCAATTTCTTCTCACTTTTCCTCGATGTGCCTACCCCCAAAGAAGTAAAAAGAAATTACGCTTTTGAAGAAAGAAGAAACAAACCTTTCATTTTCGAAATCGTCAAAGTTTGTTCAAAATTGTTAGTAATTTTATCTATCTTTATCCGCGGAGCAAATTGCGGACCTTTCACCACTGCACCATTCACTGGTTCAAATGCAAATTAATGTTTAGCCCCGAGATGTGAAGACGTAATTTGCTTGATGAGACGCGCAGAGCTCTATAACGCGCTAAAAGGAAATAAAGACTACAGAAGTACAGAAATTAATATTCATCACAAACTGTTTTACATTTTCCATGCAGTCAGGAAACACGACTCAGAGCACCATCTCCCGGGAGCGCTGCAAAACTAATTTCAAATCTAGCAACTAGATGGCGCTAAATTCAAATTTAAATTCATTTGCATGACATCAAATCCTTTTCAGTGAGTTCCGCGTAATCCAAAATAAAATCTGAATAGGAAACTAATAAAAAAGATCGCCACCGTCCGTTCCGAATGAATTATGTATAGTGTCGAAAGTTATGCACACCAAAGATGGGGGATATCGAAAAGAAATCTGTCGACGGCAAGCAATTTGCATGTAAATAGGCACGGTCCTGTTCTCGACATGTGGTCCAGTTGAAGGGGGCCGGA
The DNA here is from genome assembly GCA_963082945.1 of Cerastis leucographa. Lineage (NCBI taxonomy): Eukaryota > Metazoa > Arthropoda > Insecta > Lepidoptera > Noctuidae > Cerastis > Cerastis leucographa. The sequence goes on from OY720359.1 coordinate 20,322,419, forward strand.
AAAACGGCAAGTTTGAGAGTAACTCCATCAAGTTATGCGTAAAGTTAGCAAGACTCGCCGAATGTGTTTGTTAAGAGTAAATTGGAAAAATAACTCACTATTTATTGGTGCTTCGAGAACTTTTGTATTCGAATTGATATACGACTATAGTTTCGCTCTTTTTATTATTATATGCTGCTTTAGGATCAGAAAAGAGCATCGTATTTTGTAACATTATACCTCTTTATTTTTCATGGATTTTTTGTTAGCATGTAGGTAGGTATGGTGAAAACTTTTTTGTTAGAGCACAGCACAACAATGCGCAAGTACTTCTGTCCCAACTCGCCATATGATTCCATTCAACAAGGCATGCCATACTTAACAACCCGCACAGCAGCAGTGGTCAGAAACACTTTGATCAAACTCCTTCCACTCTTCTCCCTAATTAGGTACCATTCAACAGTTTGCCTCAACACCTAGAATACTTAAAAGACTTCATAAAGTGTATCAATTAAGCGTTCAGTGAGGAGCTACACAAACAGCGGTGATTATAAACCGCGCCCGCGCCACCTGCTACCATGATTGATTCAAAAAGTTGCCAACTCCGGCCGCGCGCGCCCGCGTCGCAGCCAGCGTGATCAATCATCGCTAAGCTTGTTTCTTATTAATTTTATTAATGCTACATTGTGCTGGGATGTGGAGCGATACTGTTGCGAATACTTGACATATTGTTAAATGAGTTGGTATGGGAGTAACGGTAGGCTTAAATATATATATATAGGTATATATATAGGTTACTTAGGTACGTTTAATGGATCATCTTCGACGATTCCTGATTTATCTACCCATATATCATGCTTGCTTATATTGGTAAAGCTCTCCTACTAAGCAAAGAACCTACCTGGATACTGAATACCTACCTGGGGTTTTGGGGCTAAGCCAGTTTCATAAGTATTTAGTCATATACTGAACCATTCCTAACAATTTACCTATACAAATATCTGTTATCAATAATGGAACGTCCAGAATCTAGAACTGCTATCGATGCATTCTTAGTGGCGCATATCATTCGTGTTCGACGATAACTCTTTTCGGTAAACAACGTCAATGTGAGGTATTATAGCCAACACCACTTTAACAAGGAAGCAGTCCAAGCGCTCCTTTAAGAAAATGATCTCTCTCAAACTTGCAGCTGCTAATAACAACACTTGCTGCTCACATAATTTAGAAACTTCAAAGTTCTCTTGGTCCATGGAGCGCTGGCCGCTTGATTTTGTTTATAGTCATGGCAGTTTTTGTTGAACCCCTCTTTCCTTTTTAATCAAGCTCTTCTCTACTTCTTTGTTGTTAATCTTGGAAAAAATCCTCTAAACTTTGTTCTCATTGGTGAAATATTTGATACTTGTTGCTGAATAGTTCTTGATTTCGGACGATTTTGGTGCGAAGTCCCGTAAAACACGAAGTTGGTTGAACGTTCATTTTGAAAAGTACTCTCGAAGGTCTTGATTATTTCTGGGGAGGAAGTTTCCTGCAATAATTTGGGCGCAGTTAAGCTTTGACGAACAATGAAGCGAAAAAATAACTTGAAGTAGATACTTTTTGTGTTAGATTAAAAGTCTAAAACTGGTGGACTTTAAGGAACCTGTCCGAAACGACTGTTAACGCTTTGGTGTGGCTCGGTTCTGGTTGCAGCTGTTTTCAATGATTCGAATAATCAACGAACAATATTCTCGATTTGGACACTCCCTAGTTAAGAAGAACCAGGAACCTCCGAACTATGTATTTGCCGCGAGACGAGGCGATTTTTATTTTGTTCGAAGTATATTTCACTTAACATATCAAAGCCCCGAAACAGAACATCCCAAAAATCTGGAGATCATACTGTTTCACATAAATCTCACTGAAAGCCAAATTAATTGTTCATTAGTGCTTGCAATTCGACATGGGAACAAAAATGCAAGCTAAGCATTCCTTTTAAAAGCTCCTTAACACGAGCAATTTGTCTTAGTTCATCAAGCAGCACTTCACTTCGACGGCATGTGCAGGATCGGTCGATTGTTTTGTCTCTGTCACACGTTCACGTATCAGGCTGAAGGGAGAAGGACAGGCGATATAGAAATCTTGACGAATTTTGGTAATTGGTGTTACTGGTTCGAATGCCTGTATAGCGATACTGTTAGGGTTACCATTAATTTTGGCGGTTTGGACTCAGTTCAGTTCAGTTAGTGTGATAAGTAAAAACCTTTTTAAAACAAGCCTTTATTAAAATGCCCGACGTGACTTTGATTAACCATGCATTGTCATCCAAACTAAACGTGTATAAACCTGTTTAAAATTTCAATTGCAAGATTTAACCTAACAGACATACCTTCAAACGTTGCTAGTTAAAAAAAAGCTTGTAACAAGCTGAATACAAGCTTGAAAAAAGGACGCCCTGAGCTTTTAATAACAACCCTTAAAGAAAAACAATTAAGAGGGGACTCTAGCCCCGAGGAGTTTGAAGAATAGGTATTTGAAGGAACTATTGCCGTCGCGCTGCGCCCGCCCTAGCCCCCGTAAAGTGCAAAAGGGACAACTGCAGCTCAGGCTGTCTTTATCTACAAAAATCTTGACCAAAAGACGTTTTGTATTCCGCTGTTTTCTTCTTCAAAACTAAAGTGATCTAAATAATTCTTATATCAAAATTTAGAGGAAAAGTATATCTATTCTATGCTTCTATTATATATTTTTTTTGTTAAAAACTTATCTAATTTGTCTGATAGTCGTCTGAGCATGGCGGTAAAAACGGGCTTTTTTTTCGGGTTTTTGGATTGTCATAATTCTTTTAGTGATTATGTTTTGAAAAAAAAAGAAATGATAGGGCATGTATTAATAAGACCTAGATTTTTTGGAAAAATATCATTGCTCTAGACGCATTATCCACGAAGAAAATAGCGGAATACGTTTGTATGGAGAAAGCCACTAGAGTCTCCTCTTAACTCCTCATTGAGTTTTGCCAAAATAGGAACCCGTCATCATCACCGAAGTTTTCTACTATTAGGTAAATTAACTAATCCTTTCTGTCAACATTCACCTGTTTTTGAATTACAGTACCTATCACTTAGCATTTGATGAAAAACTGGACTATCCCACTTGCCAAGTTTAGTGAGCCACCCCGTACAGGGATAATTTGGGACTTAATTACACCGGTACCGGGTGTGCGGGGGTGGAGTGGAGAGGGGGGTTGATTGATGATTCAATGAGGACGGCGCTTCGCCCGCTCTGAATTTATCGCGTAAGCACCCGCTTGTTCACGATTATGTACAACTTACAGTTTGCCGTAATGTATGTGTTGCGATACAGCGCACAGGAATTTTGATAAAGGATGTAAGTAAGTACGTAAATAAGGTTGGCGTAGATACTCACTAAAGGTAAAATTTTAAAGGCACGAGTTTCTGAAAGCCTGATGAAAAAAGTGCTCCGCATGGATCACAAATATGTTGTGTCTGTACAAGTGTCATGTTACCTTTCCTTGTTTAGTTATTGAAGTTTCCAAAGGTTTATCATGGAAAAGGAATACCTAAAATAAAAAGAGAGTTAAAAAAAATAAAAAGGATTGTGTGGTTTTATGAAACCACGGTAAAAGTGAAACTTTTACTTCATACTTCATACTTTATCCCTATTCCGCGGCCGACCGTCAGCGTCACGCGACATGCAACACACAGACGAAAAAGTTTGAGACGATGTAATAAAAGTTTCACTTTAAAAATGTTATACACAATTATTTCTTTTTGAATAAATCAGCACCTATTAGGTTTAGGACATTCGTGGTATGTTCGATGATTCCATTTGTTCCATTTATCGCCCTTGAGGGTTAGGTCTTTTTAAAACTACAATCTTATTCTTCAGCAAATACCTACGGTGTCTATTCCATACAATGCTGTACTCATTATCTGCCTGCCTTTTCCACTGTTTTATTGGGGTCGGCTTCCAGTGGTACCGGCTGCATCCAGCTGAATACCAGTCGATTCGATACAATGTAGGTAAATAGAATTATTCTTGATCAGTGAGGTACGTACTTACCTAGGTACTATTCCACTTGCGACCAGTCCCACAAGTCTTCAGAGACCACACCTGTGATAACACTATCGAAGTACTTACATTTTATTTCAGACATTCCAATGTAGCAAGTTCTCCAACTTGTCAACGTAGGTATGTAGGTAATTCTAAAATTCTCTCGCACGTGATTCGCGTACCATACGTACAAATAACACCTGCCCCATGTGTGAGTGTGAACCAATTATTACATTTCCACAACAACAATGTACGTACCTACATGTGTTAAAATTCTATGAAATACTCGCTAAAGTTAAACCGCTGAAACACTAGACATATTTGTTGGAATAAATGAGAAAAGTTGGCTGGTGGAGCGCGGGAAAAAACAATGCGTGTTGTTGAAACGAACGCCATCTATCGGCGAGGTAAACAAACCGACACGAATCGTAATTACAACTCGTGCTTCCACGCGAACCGCTCGTTTGTGGTGACCACCCATTATTGGGATACTTACTTGTTAAAATTACTTGTATTTTTTAGTTTCAGATTGTACTGATTTGTTAGTGAGAATAGATCAATTAAAAGGAATAGGTACTTACCTATACATTTTAATAATTTCATAGATTCGAAAAACGAGTTAACCGCATAGAATACACATTATAATTCGAATAGGTAAAAAAACAATGAGTTTCCTCAGTCTTACTAAAAGCCTACCTATGTAGTTTGCCGATAGAGTTAGGCCTTGCAAATCACTGAAAAAATGTCACTTATCTACTGTAGGTAGTACTTACTTATCTATAAACTAAGTACACTACTTGCACTAGTTTTTATGCCTTGCAACTGTAGTTAAGCTTTTTTTTTGTTTTTGACATTCAAAAGTGCCTGTAATTGTCTAAATTTAATAAATGCTTTGAGTTTGAGTTTATCAAAACCATTATAATCCCTCTGACTACAAATCCCTAGAACTGCAGCACTCGTTGTCACCTCAACAGCAAACAAAACGCGAGATTCAAATCAGTTCAACAATACTAAAAGGAACAATACGCCGCGTAGCGACAAAACGCACAATACGACATCAATTATTATTAAACACGTTACAAAAACTTTGTACCTGGGAGAACTGTTTAATGAACAGGTTAAAACTAAAAACTTTTATTTTTAATAATTTTTAAAATAAGTGGGAGAAGAACGCCAAGCCTACATCCTCTGTACCATAATAATGACATAAACATAACCCTTCTTGCCAGTCGGGAAAAAATGCCTCCAAAACACAACTATTATCTACTAATTGTAGCTGACGCTTAATAAATTATGCTAAGTAATTGCTCTATTCAATACTGATTCACGGATCGGCGACAAAGCAATGATCTGTGCGACCCATATCGATTTTGGCTACATTTTATGCCAGCAAACGCACTCTCAACAAATAAAAAACTTGGTTTCACGAGCACTTCAGGATCTTAACTTTATACCTAAGTATAGTAGAATAAAATGTTTAGTACAACCTCAAAAGCTAATTTGAAACAACGCGACACCCTCTTGACCTACCAATTTGTAATTTTACACTCGATCAGAGTTCAGACGAACATTTATGTATTTGATTGTGAAAGTTTTCTTCATAAAACTGTTGACGATGTGACAATGTAAGGCTTTAAGGATTATACCTCAGTTTGTAGCACGTCGGGTTGGCGCCGATGGACGACGCTCGTAAACTCGGGTGAGTGTCGTGATCTTGAGGACATTATAAAACTGTGATTTATGTTGAAACGATCCTTAGGTCGCCACATCAGGCCAGTACAGCTGGCTGGTTTCCAGGCAAACAAACCAAAGTTATGTAGGTAATAAACGCACAGACCTGCATGAGTGATTAACAAGTATAATTTTAACTTGGAGGCAACTAGTAAAAAGATAAAAATGCCTAATTTGTCGATAAATGAAACTGCTTTCTACTCTACCCCAGCAACCTAGAATATAATACTACGTGACAGAACTTACAATAAAGAACGTCCCTTCATATCGCGTAATGTAATTTAACTTGTAATTTACTACACACCACACAATTTGTTACATTCAATAACAAAAACCAGCAACTTATACACAATAGCAACAGCTCCACAGCGGCACGTATTGCGATGACAGCTGAGCGGAGCGAGCGAAGCCATTGTGAGCGCAACCGCAAATTGGAGGCGAGCGGTCGCAGCAGACGACGCGGACGCGGCGACGCGCTGCCGATGCCGTCTGCCAGTGACGTCGCAACGTCCTACACCGCTCATTACCGCTTTATTATTTGTAGAAAATTGTCGCGATAGTCTGCCGCTGCCCTTCATTGAAAATCTTGTTGCGACGGAACCTTTTGTGCGAAAACTGTTTACAAAGACAGCGCCACTTCGGATTATGCCACGTAGCTATATTTTTTTCTGAGAGCTTCAAAAGGCTGAAAGGACATTGATTGTTTAGAGGTATTTCAACTTGCGACCAACCGGGTCTACGTAAGTATTATAACGGTAAAAGTGTTAGCTATGGAGTGATATGAATATTACGAATGAACGGTGTAAAAGAAACTTCCAACTACATCAGTTTGCCTTTTATATATATATATTGCAATGAGAACGGCACATTTACTTTTATCGCAAAAAAGTTAAATGAATTTTTCCACTAAAAATATTTCAAATCACTTATTTATCATCGTAAATTCAGCCATTCAACTCATACATTTCATCTGCTTTTCATTTATCTCTTGAAAAAAACACATTCAGCGATCGTGCAGTGCAATTTACAAGATTGAATTACACCAATCAGGATTAACGAATCGATTTATACTCGCCGGCGGCGCGGCGATCCGTTCGAAAATAACACAAATATGGCGTTCATTAGCTTTGAGCTCTGTAATTTGAACGTAACGGTCGCGTGCTGTGAATGGTGCCAAAATTAGAATGTTGCTAGAATCGCGTGCAGATTACAGTCTTTAGAATGCAGTTGGCAGCACTGAACACTGTACCAACTGAATTAACTAACGAGATAAGGCTGAATGTTGGGTAATTTTCCTTTTTACGTTTTCCTGCTTGCTGAAAATACCAGGATTTCTAGGATTTATTTATTTTCGTTTGCACTCAATCCATGTAAAACGCACAGAAGTATAAACTTTTCGTTTTAGTATTTAGGAAAGTTTTACAATTCATGCAGAGAAAGTTAGAGCAGCAAAAGTTACAAGCAAAAAAGGTCAATAACAGTAACAGGGAATCCCAGTTGTTCCGCCGATGACAGTTGATTGATTAAAATTCAACACAATATTTGACTTTAAACTTTCACTAATCTTTCCTGAAATAAGCCGCGTTAAAATAAACAGTGCAAGAAGTGGAGAGTGATTAATGTCCTCCGCATCAGCAGCGCTCAGTCGGGCTCAGCAGCAGACAGCCGACGGCTGCGGCGAGCCTACTATTAATCGTGATCGGTAGTAGCAATAGTCTGCAGGCAGACAAGGGACACTCCTGAGTTTTATTACGAGTGAGACTATGTAAATCCTAAGTATCGAGCCAATCTGGTGCTGGATTACGAACCCGCCCTCTCACAGAGATATAGTATCCCACTTGTGGGAATGTTATGTTCATACACCGTAAGAACCAACTGGAGTGTTCATCGTACATCAAACAAGACCAATTCTTTCCTAATGCTAGGTTCTTCCACAACCAATGCGGTTTCGGCTGCTCTGTCCTCCAACGAGGCGCTCTCCTCACATTGCATTATATCTGGCCTAGATTACACTAGAACTAAAGCAATACAATTTGTCCATGATTGTACCCAAATTCTGGTCACACCACACTACCTATGACGCAAATTGCGCGTCAACGTTGTCGTGATGTAGCGTCGCGTTGTCGCACGCGCGGTCGTGACGTCATCAATCATGGCCGCCGCGATACAGATTGTGTTTAGAAAGCTTGTTTTGTAGCCGAACAAATTGCAAAGTTCATTTTATTAAGTGCGAACAATCCCCTTGTTGGTCGTGTAATATACTTAAGTGTGATGTTGATTATTTTTTATAAGGTTTAATTTTTATTTTTAGGTTATTTGTAAGTTACAAAGTAAGATTGAAAATTGTTTCAGTTTCGATTCAGTATAGGTTTAGTTACATTGTGCTTCCTTAATAGAATTTGAGTTTAGACTGCTCCTCTTAAGTTCCTAACTACTGTAAAAGTGTAGACTATAAATACCTTCATTGTACTTCTCTGTCCTGGAACAAGTGTACCTACCCTTGTTCTTAGCAGAGATGGTCACTCACGTGTGTCATTAATTCATTAACTATCGTCGTGTAGAAATTGTGCATTAAGTGCAAGGTCGTATTAGTGAACTGTTGCAATTGGCTATATCCCATCCCAGTGCAACTTTTCAGAGAAAATTTGCAAAAAAAGAAAAACCCAACCACAGCAGGCGCTATACAAATTAGTTAGTAGTAGATTCAGTGATAATTTCAAAGCAACTCCCTTTCTCAAGTTTTGCGATAAACAATGTGTCAACACCACAATATATTTTGCGTAACTTTAATCTCTGTTCAAACGCAGGCGCGATGTTTGTCGCGAGTTGTCGCGGGTTGTCGCGAGTTGGCGCGAGCTGGCGCGGGCTGGCTCGTCAGAGGGAACACTATTAAAAGTTGGCCGTCGCTATAAAGGCCCGTCACACCGCGTCACTGAAACCACACTGTTAACAGCTTGGATTAAAGCTAATAATGGACTTGTTATTATGTGGCTTGCTGTTTTGTGTTTAGAATGCTGGTAGCTATAGAAAGTACCTATTGGAACTTTATTGATAGGTAAAGTTTTGTTTATTGGTTTTAAACATTATTTCAAACCATAGGTACTAAGATCAACTTAATGCAAGCACATCTTACATACCGACAGAACGAATAAGAGCACGAAATGTAACGAACGTAAAGCGAGAGGTCGTTCCCAAATTCCTTCTTAATCAATTTTAAGCTTTCTCTGTATTTCATTTAATCAACATTTTTTTCTATTCGAATCTGAATCGGAGAATCTGTCTACAAATACCTACAGGACAACCGTTTTGCAAACGCATTAACAAAACTAATAAGTAGTAACACAAGAATGCGTGATTGGATCAGACTGGAGGAGGGTCTGACGTCCTGACGCACGGTCTGACGGTCTGACGCGTCAATTACCGGCGTCAGTCATGTCCTCGTCGCGACGCTCACGCGAGCTGGAGTTAATCGAGTTAATCACAGCACTGCTGCCCGACCAGCGACCGGCGTCCCCACAGAGTTGTAGACGCAACTTAGTTAGGGATATAGGATACCGTCACAGATTCTGTATATTCTGATACGTGAAAATTAAATGAGATACAAACATAAATAGATAGATCGCTTGAAATTATTTTGGCAAAACATAGTGCACATATCTTAGTTAATATACTATCTGTAATCATGCCTATGTACAAAATAAATGATTGATTGATTGAAAATTAGATGAATGAATTAGCGAGGCGACTACTGAGCATGATTGTCATGCTGAGTTCGATTCCCAGTTCGGGCAGTGTGATTGAGTTTTAAAGTGAAACTTTTATTACATCGTCTCAAACTTTTTCGTCTGTGTGTTGCATGTCGCGTGACGCTCGGCCGCGGAGAAAGGCGCTCTAACAAGCGCCTTTAACTTTATCCCTTCTCCGCGTTTTATACCCTTAATGGAATATTATTCCAATTTTTTTTAGTTAAATGTCTATACTTAGTGTGAAGAGAAGTTTCACTTTTACCGTGGTTTCATAAAACCACAATCCTTTTTTTCCATTGGGATTTTCTCGGTATGAGCCACGGAGTCATTTTTGTACCCGGTTGGTGGCTCGCTAACTATTTATACATGGGATTTAAACATAACTGAAGAAGAACTGTGAAATGTGGGTGTACTATTAAGAACACCTCTGCATACGCATTCGCGCGTTACAGGCGTGATGTTATCCTTAGTAACTACAAAGGTAAAGGCATAGTTACGTGTGATGTGCCTAATGTATAAGTTTATTTTTAGTCAGGTTAAGGCAGATCGGCTAAAATAAACCTATTTGTGCTAAGAGTTTCGATGCCAAAGGTATCCCAGCAAGAAAACCCGTGTAATCCTTTTAAACGTCGCTGCCCCTCGTCCACGTGTTGAATGGAAATCAGCAAAAAGTGGTGTAAGCGAGAGCTATGCGCTCCATTAGTCACCATCTGTCGGAGACGGGAGCCGGGCCACAGGCCACTGCGCCCCAGCAAAGGATGCTGTGGGTAGAGATACGACACTGCTTTGAGTAGGAGACGTGCCTCACTAACTTTGGCAGAAGAAAGTTTTAAACAAAAGTATTCATCCTTCTCTTGCATTTATCCCAATTCATTTGGGGTAGGCGCAGCATGTCTTCTTCTTCCATACTTCTCTATTACTCGTTATCTCATCAGACACCTCATTTCTGGCCATATCATCCTTCACACAGTACTGCATGCATCGTTTATCAAAATTATTATTTGCGAATATTTGGTATCAATGAAACTAGAAATTTTCAAAAAGCGAATTCCTTATGTATGGTTCCTAGTCTTTTTACTCTCTTCGTGTATCTGTACATCTACCTACTAAAGTAAAGATAAAACCTTCCATTAGAAAGTTCTAACAGTCATCATCATCATCATCAGTTAGACGGGCTAGGTGAAGCAAACGTCGTGTCTGTTGATAACTCTATGTCCAACACTTGGGCCGCCGACCAAGATTAATGATATCGAGCGAGATTGTGGAGCATCACACGATGTACTCGCTGAATTAATTATAAGGACAACGCTCAAACTGTGATTAATTGCAAACAAATCGCAGACTACCGCACGTTGCAGCGTTGGTACAGTGCGGTCCTGATGTGATGAGAACTTGGGCTAGTGCACGCGATTTCAGTTGGAAAACATTTATCACTACAGAATTTGTATTTAATAAAAGGAATCTTTTTGTTTACTTACGAGTAAATACCATTGGATTGCTCTTCTTCGCTGTCTAGTACTTTGTTTAGGCGGCTGATTAACTCTGCTGGTATAAATATTTAATATTCTTCTCGTCTTAATTCGACATAATTCGGCAAATTTGAACCTAGACCTGGAAACAGGTAAGTCAATCAAAGTTTTTTTTTGGAATTTCCTTTTATTAGGTACTTAACATTTACCAAGCATTGGCTGTTGCTAAATTTAAAATCGTTCACTAATGAATTTATGGGAGACCCGAAACAGGAGCGGCATGGAAAAATTACGCGGCTCTGTCTGCATCCAGTCCAGTATTTTTTCAACTCCATAAAATACACGAAACAAATTATCCTTATAAACAGAAACACAATAACGGACAACAGAGATCAATACAAGAAAGAAGAATGACAGCAGATCTATTATTGTGGATCCTCCCAAGATCCGAAGAGCCAATGAGTCACCGCAAATAAATCAGGCAATGAACGCTACAGCGAGTTTACAATTAATTGAGATCGGCTGCACAAGTTAGTGGCGGTAGTCGGCCGAATGGTGGACTGTAGGAACGGTACACCCTGTAGCTACTGCGGGGTACTAATAGGATTACAGGAATGATTTGTTACACCTACAGCATTGGCAAGTTTTGTTCAGACATAGAATACTGAACATACTTTAGTGTTGGTTCAGTATGTGTGGCTGCTATGGAATAGGGATGATACAGACTCAAAACAAGTTACAGGGCAACCGTCTCTGCTGGCGCGAGGTTTTCAAATTCTTATAAGTTATGTTCAATTACTCATATAGACCTACAAAGAAAAATACAATCTAGTTAACCGTAATAATTGACCAAACCGTGTTATGTAGTTACGTAAAATATTTTCGACATAAGTATAATTATCATCTTAATTCCATGGTGGTATCACTATTTGTAGTTTATCTTCAGCCCGTCAGCCCTACTCCCGATACATTAAATAAAATAACGATAGATAAGTACTCCCACATATTGAATAAGCACCACCCAGAATGATCTCTAATCTTAGAACATCTGGAAGTCCCTCGAGCCCTTCGCAAACGTCGTTAACTGGGACAAAACACGTTGAAATATTCACCGAAGCGACCTCATATTGTAGTGCTCACACTAATGGCTACCACTCCTGGGACCTGGTGTAATGGTGCAGTGCTGGATAACATCTAATATTAATACTAGATAAGTTATTGATAGGAAACAATAGAGGTCCTTGAAATATGAAGACGCCTCTTGTTTAAAAAGGTTGAAACATGTGAAAATATCGCAATTGTACCTAATAGATGCGGTGCGAATATTTACTAATAAGTGCTCAGCGCAAAAATTCGAATCCGCAGCATTACAGTTTTAAACATTCAAAATCCTAAAAGACAATATTATTCGTGAAATCGTGTCTCCTTTAAGTAAGAATTATTTGTGAAAAAATATTTTTTCTATGTTGGTATTGTATTAAAACAAAAATACCATCAAGCCTGGGGTAGAACTTTCTCTGTCACTCATCGTAATGAAACTAAATTGCCTTTACTTTGAACAACTAAAATGACAAAGTAAGCATACTTCAAGCGATCCAATTATCCGAAAATTACGTAAACAAGGTGATAAATCACCGCCACTGAGTACAGGCAGCTCAAAATTGAATTTAGTCAATAGCAAATCCAATCAGCAGAGTTCCAGGCGACGCCGCGCGGCGTGCTTGTCTAATCAACGCGAAATAACGAACGTGTCTCCATACCGATGCACGATATTAATCTATACGTACACTCACGTCATCCATCAACGATGGATCTATCTAATCCATCATCGATTAGAATAATTAGAAAGATTAGGAGTTCTTCTTAAATGGGTATGGGTACCTACTATACCTACTTCAATAATATACAGTATGTTAGTTTAAACGAGGGACATATTCAAACCCATAATAGTACATGCTAACATGATACTAATAAAAATATAAACAAAAAAAAAACACTGATAAATAACAGACAGAACCATACCAAAATTTTCGCAAATGTCACGCAACGTGTATACACCCTTGCGCTAGCGACTTAATACTATCGCAGAACATGTGAGCGGGTCAATGACTCTTAGGTATAATCCATTTTCCCTTCATACTTTAAACTTACCTGGCTTAGGACAGTCCAAAATATCTAGGCACTAAACAAAACATTAAAAATTCTTCTATATATGTTATAGGTTTTTTACATATTTGGGACGAGAATCGAATACTGAATACCCTCCCTCAATATGTCCCTCGTTTAACCTAACATAATGTATATTTTGTTACCCAGAGGAAATGGCCACCGCCAAGCTGCCAGTGTTTTATTTATTTTTTACCAATTTATTCCGACCGCCAACGATTTATTCCCAACTTGCAGAGATATTAGTGGTAGGTAGTCTAGTGCACTTCTTCAATTTCAGTAGTTCGCAGCAGAAGAAGTCCCGACTTGTTTCCTGTTATTAATAAAATTCTCTATGAGCAATTTCTTGTACTTACTACGATAATAAGTTGTACCGATATTTTATTAAAACGCGCCACGAGTAGGTACGCTTCGCGCCGCCGCGCCGCCAGGGAGCGCTGCTCGCCTCTGCAACTTTCGCATAACTTACAAGTTAGAACACAACTTGACAACTTTAAGTTTTTCCTAGGGAGCTATCTGAGCTACGCTCAGCGCTTATAATTTCTTCAGGGGGATTATCGGTTTTTAATTACCGACTGCACGATGCTCCTCGCCTTTGTGAAATATTAAGCCAGTTGCAAGATAAATTTTTAATAAAAGCTGCAACCTTTTTAGAGTAGGTGGTCTGCGATACGACTTAAAACAAAATAATATTTTGTTTAATCTTGCACTGGTGTTTCATTATAATTATTATAATAACCCGTGCCCTAGCAGGGTCATGTACTCTCTCGTTTTAAGCCCAGCTTGTAACTATGTAAATGTTTGTGTTGTGTACATTGTGCATTCAATAAATAAATAATAACAACTGAAGTTGTAGATTGTTTTGTGTAGAGATGTTTTAACTTCTGCAATAGTCTAGTATCGTTTTCACATGAATTTCCAAAGTTAAAAAAATATTTAAATATTTTTTTTGTTTTAGATGCAAGAGCTTTCAAAACTCAAAACGGGGCGAAGTTTGCCGGATTCCAGGGTGTTCTGTAACGCCATCTATCGGCGCGCAGCCGACACCGATTCGAATGCCGCACGTTCAAGTAGAAACGTTCCGGCTATTTATTCAGTATGTTTACACCGGCAAGGTGAGCTAAAGTACTGGAGGGCTAGGTACTCTCTTTCTCCGAAACGTAACTTCGGCAACGAATGTAAATTATTCCATGAGTATGTTGAGAAGACAGCAGCGCCTGAAGTGTCAAATTAAAAAACTATTCGTAAGCGGGTAGTTACAAAAAAAAAACACTAGGTGGCGCTTTCCAAACATTTTAAACATTTTTTTTTGTTTAAAGTGTACTTTTTCAAGCTTTTTTCTTTCAACAATCTTATTCACAGCTTTTGTTGCAAGACTCTGGAGTTTTCGAAATGATGACCTTAGCAGCAGATTTAGGAGTGGAAGATCTTAGATCAGCTTGCGAAGATCACGTTACATCTACACTGAGCATGGAAAGCGCATGCACATTGCTGGCAGCAGCTATGGAAATTCAAGATCGACCAGGTACGTAACGAAATAGTAATAAGAATATAAATTTCGGGAGTACAAACAGATGCGATGGTGGTGTAATGGTCAGCATAGTTGCCTTCCAAGCAGTTGATCCGGGTTCGATTCCCGGCCATCGCACACTTTTTGTCATTCATTAAGTTTTTTTGAATTTACGTTACCCATGATTTTGAGTGTTTTAAAGGCGGCGTTCTACTCATTCCGTTATTTTTATGTGAACAGGTCATTCATTAAGTTTTCTTGAATTTCGTTACCCATGATTTTGAGTGTTATAAAGGCGGCGTCTACTCATTCCGTTATTTTTATGTGAACAGTTTCACTACGATTTCCTATCACATATATAACGTTGCTATTTTCTTAAAAAAAAGGAAATAAAGACCAATTGAAATCTAAATTCTACCGGAGCCGAACTATATAAATTACCGAAAATACGGTGTAGATTTATTTTGAACTAGCCTATGCCCTATGCCTTCGCACGCGTGGAGTTCGATCACTGTCCCACGGGATAAAAATTGTGCCCAAACCCTATGTGTTAATCCAGGTTATAAACTACCCCTGTGTCAAATTTCATCCAAATCCGTTCAGTAGTTTTCGCGTGAAAGAGTAACAAACATCCATCCATCCATCCATACTAGCTATCCTTACTAGCTGTACCGCGCAACTTCGTCTGCTTCACATTTTCCCCGTTTTCGCAACATTTTTCATTGCTGCTCCTATTGGTCGTAGCGTGATGATATATAGCCTATGTCCTTCCTCAGGTTGAAATCTATCTTCTTGCCAAATTTCATTAAGATCCGATCAGCCGTTTAGTCGTGAAAAGGTAACAAACAAACTTACTTTCGCATTTATAATATAGTTAGGAAGTTAGGATTAGGAAGTTAGGATTAGGAAGTTAGGATTAGGATTATTCGTAGGATATTTTTCATGAAAATGCAACATTCAAATCATAAATCGACTAAATTGAAATCACCTAATAGTACCGCTCATCAATGGGAAAATTGATATTTTTTCCCCAAGTTTTGTGTGTGTGTGTGAGTACAAAATTCAGTCATTTTGTAATGACTGTTTCATTTGTTAACGAATATTTACTTTTCTTTAAAAGTAAAGTTTTGCCACGCATTCAAAATAAAAATTAAACGACTCCATTTTGTTTCGCAATACAATTTTACAATCAATTTTAAACAACAACGCCCTGGTTGACACTATGTTGTGACATTCATATTCAATTTATTTGCGTTCTATGATCTTTAGAAGGTGTTACAAAATGCTTACAGCTAAGAACAATATTATAGACCCTGTTGGGGCACAGCAATATACATAAAAGAGGTTAAAATTAAAATAATATTAGTAAAAGATTCGTAACCATTCATAATTATAATTTAAAATTATCGAGTTATTAGTAACATTCTTAATTTCTTACTTAGTTATTAATGCAATTACACGATAACAACTTTATACATTGTAGTAACATAAAGCAACATGCCAATTAAAATTATATAAAATTAAGATGAATAGCATTATGGCTATTTATTTACAATTATTAAGATCAACAGTAACAATGATTAATTATAAGTTGTAGATATTTAGATAGTGAGATCTTTTTTTAGTTATATTCGAACAACTCCATAGAAATGTCGATAGATGGCGCTAAGCGTCAGTTGAACTAAAAACGAGTCTCATTTGCAGATCATATGTGGCGGTTTTTATAAATTTATACACGCTTCCTTGAGGGATTGAAGCATAGTTAGGTATGTTGTCGGACCGGAATAATTTTATTTCTTAAGTTTTGTGGTTAAAAACTCTATTTCCACTTATTGATAAGACATGAAGCAGACATTGACACATGACATGACATTTACCGAATCCTCTATATCCGACTAAAATTATAACGCGAAAGTTTGTAAGTATGGATGGATGTTTGTTACTCTTTCACGTAAAAACTACTGAATGGATCTGGATGAAATTTGGCACAGGGATAGATTAAAGTCTGGAATAGCACATAGGATACTTTTTATCCCGATATTGTGATAAAGCGGGACAAGGACAATTACTGAAAAAACGCGGGCGAAGCCGTGGGCAAAAGCTAGTGCTACATAATTTCTTTAGTAATATTTCGAGTTGTACTTTATCGTAGGCTTTTGTCTTTTCAGCCCCGGTATTTACAAACGCTCGGATTCGTCGTATGTCTATCTTCTTTTGGCATTACTTAGGCGAGCGAGATAGCCATACGACTTATCGAATCGAAATCGAATCCGAGCGTTTGTGAATAGGGGGCCAGGTAGTTATCCTATGGCATATTTTTTATTATTAATAATATTGAGTGCTTCCTGCTGCATTTATTTATAGATTGTCAATTTTGTTGATCGATTTTTCCGAAAACCATTTTAGCAATCGTTAAATGTTTTATATTTTTCACAAAAGGCGTAGACTCGATTGCACGTGGCTTTTTCAAATATCTTTGATGCCGTAGGTTGGAAGGCAATGGGATGGTAGCTATCTTTAAGATTAGGGAAAACACCTTCAAAGGATTGGTTAATAAACATTGTTATTTGAATGAAATCGACTAAAACGTCTATGGTAAAGTCCCAACTGGTAACCCTAACACAGCGTCATGGTTAACCATAGACAAATATTATTTGACAAACGACGCAAAGCGCGAAGCCGGGCTTGGTAGCGTTTGTTTTTACATTATTATCAGTTTTTGCGTAAGATTATAATTCAAAATGGCATACAAAGGTCCTCCGAAAGTTCAGAAGGTGATGGTACAACCCATCAACCTTATCTTCAGGTATTTACAAAGCAGAAGCAAAGTTCAAATCTGGTTGTACGAGAACGTGAATCTACGAATCGAGGGACACATCGTGGGATTCGACGAGTACATGAACATTGTCTTGGATGAAGCCGAAGAAGTAAACGTAAAGACCAAAAATAGGAAGCAAATTGGAAGAATAATGATGAAAGGGGACAATATAACGTTAATCCAGAACGTGAATCCTAATGCGTCGAACGTGTGATAGGTTATGAAGTTTAGTTTTAAGTTCATTCCGCCGTTTGAGAAGAAACTCGTGTTTTTATTTTTAGTAAGCGTTGCCACGCTTCACGCACCGGTGTAAACCTAATTAAAGTTAAGATTAATTGAGAAACCACTTTTATTTGCTTCCTGTTTACCATTTACTGTACTTAGAAACAAAAATCATATCAGTTTCATCATGTTGGTACTCAAATGACTCAAATCCATGTACACAGAAAAAAAGTGACAAGTTTTTGTGAAAAACCAAGGGTAAATTACCTATTGTTTCCTGTAAATATTAAATGAGAGTTATCAGAGGCTGACACACTACAAACTAAATTTGGTACTCTAGAAAGCTCTAACAGGAACAAGGCCTGGTTTCCACCACAATAAATGCTTTGGTGGAAACCCTGCCAAAGAATTCCTAAAGTGAGTGTGTAGTTCTTCAGGGATGCCCTTTTCATATTATGTAACTCTCTGTGACTAAGGTTGTTTATTACACCAACTACACTGAGTGCAATGCTCCAGATCAAATTATACTGCACCTGCTGTAGTGTCCTTGGTGTCTGTTTACCTGCACTCTCGCCAACCTGAATAACGCCTCTGATGTTTCAATAAGCGTGGCCACCTACTGGGCCCTAACCTTGCAATATAGAAGTATCATCGATACGACAACGCAAGAAGAAGACACCCATAATTAACACTTTTGGTGCTAAGTTCAAATAATTAATTTTTACTTGCATGTGCAAGTATTCTAGCTATGTAAAGACGACTAGGGAAGCGGGTTGTACACAGACTTATTGTTGTTCAACCAGGGTCTCGGGTGCTTGGCACCGAAAGTGTTGATAGAAATAAAATTATCTATTTCATTTAAAAAAGAACTTGCTTACTTGTGTAAAATAAACTGCCAGGGTTCTAAATCACACTCTGGAACTGATGATGATTTCAGTTAGTTTTAGTACCTCTTCATCGTAATAATACTGAGAAAGAAAAAAAGGTGCATTAAAGAGACCAGACTCAAGCTGGCTGTGGACACTGGAGTAAGAAGATTCAGAATATTATGACCAAATTCGGGGTCTAGTCAAATTATAAGTTTTTAAACTGACATGTTCACTACCAATTACACTAGGAACGGGATATAAAAAGTAAATATCCCGTTCCTAGTGTTATTGATAGTCTGGTCAAGTTTATTTTAACTTTTCTAGAACCGTTTTTTCCTATGGGGTTAGCATTTACTACAAAAAGCCACCTGAAAAAATTGCATACAAATCCTCCTCCAAGTAGATATACATCCAATTTCCTGCTGGCGCAGGGTTAGCAACAGTGTCAAGTAAGTATTTCATTATTCACCAAAATATGTTAGTAAAGTACTCAAGTACTTAGTACTGGTAAGAAAAAGTTGTACCTAATTAGTCCTTATTTGAAGCCACAGCTTTTACTAGCTCACTGATGTTAGTGTTGATCTTTTGACGAGGATATGTGCCACTGAGCCACTGAGCTTCGGTTTTGTTCAAAATCTACGTTTTTAATTTAGTTTGTATGTTGAAATGATAAAACTGATCATCGTCAACAGGCGGGAAGAGTGCGTCGTCGTTCATGGAGCGCTGTATCGCGTTCATCGGCGACAACGCGGCTGACTGCGTCAAGACCAACGCGTTTCTCAATCTGCCTAAGGAAGCGCTGATCAAACTCATCTCTTCCGACTTCGTTAGTGTATTATTTATTAATTTTCACCGTCAACGACAGTTTAGTTGCGACGCGCCACTTTAGCGCCATCCATCGTTATTAGAATTACTTTGCTACTCGATAACAGGTGGCGCTGTCTCTTTACTTTTTGTCGTTGAGAGAGAGCTGTTTTAATTTTTCATAGTAAATATGAAATAATTCAAAATCCATGCATCTAATCAAATAAATGATTTAACAAATGACGAGTACTTGCAAAAAAGTAAAAATTATAGCCCTTCTATGGTCGGGTAAAAATATCATGCGCACGCCAAAATACTGGACTACGCCAGAGCTTATGTTCCCTTCCTTCTGCAGCATGTATCAGAAAGATGTGGGACCACCGTCGTATTCGCGAAAAAAATATTACCTTGGCAATCAAAGAGGGATAATACCCAGCAGATGGTGATGTCAGGCTATCGATGATGACGATGATAATCTATCCGAGCCTAATTTGTGCAGAGTAGGTATTGAAATTTTGTGTGGGGCAACTGTATTTTTTTCACGATTCCGTGAACGAAGCAGTTCAGTTTGATGGTCTGAACTACAACCTTAAATGTCATAATTTTCTGATAGATGCTGTACCCGTTTACCCGTCCGCCCCTTTTTAACAATACAGTCCCAAAGATGCTGGACACTGCTGGAGTGTTCTATAAACTAAATGAATATTTTCCTTGCTGTGTGTTTTCAGCTATGTTTAGAAGAGGAAGAAGTGTGGCGCTGTGCTCTGGCGTGGGCGAAGCAGCGCGCGGGCGTGACGCAGCCCACGGCGCACTGGACTGAGGAGGAGCGCGCGCGCGTCTGTCACCACCTGTCGCCTCTCATGCAGCATATTCGGTTACTGCTTATTGGTGTGTTATCTAACTGCATTTTATTCAGCATATTAGGCTGAGTTGAATAGGGTAAAACATGCGACATGGGCAGGATGATGATGGATAGCGTTTTGTGGGGAATCCAGGGAAAGGCCCATCTCCAGTACTTAGAAAATTGCGATACACTGAGTAGATGGATTAGGTTGATACATATTATCTCGTATAGTGCGACAGCGTGGCTTTCTGATGTTGTCTTAAAAGTATGCGTTTTGATACACTAGGGTCAATTTACATAGAATGAAAAAAACCTCGTGCAATTTACTGGCTGCCTTGAAAATAGAGACGTATTACCATTGTATAAAGTAGGTAGAAAATGTTATGAATATCGATGCAGATCCCTCCCGCCGGAACCGCATATCGTTGCGGTCGCCTCGCGACTTCGCTAATCTTGGCAATTATGGTTTTTCGGTCCTATTTCAAATGCAACCAGTTATTTATACCATAACCAAACCAATGCTCTTTATTGATGTGAGCTAGCTCATTAGCACATTCAGCCGATAACGTCCACACTGCATCGATAGGGTGATTAATTGTTAGGTAATACACAAAATAATTCAAGTAGTTTTTATTATAATTCACCTACCATGGTTGCATTGCAGACAGCTCGGTGTTCGCGGAGGAGGTGGAGCCGACGGGCGCGGTGCCGATGGAGCTGTCGCTGGAGCGCTACCGCCGCGCCGCGCTGCACGCCGCGCCGCCGCCCGCGCCGCGCCCCGACGCCGATAAGAGGACGCAGCCGCGGTAACCATACGAATTCGATTTATTACATCAGCAAACACCTGTGCCAGTACTTATCGCTATGAGCAGAATTTTCGACTGAATCGGAAGGCGATGGCGATCAATACATTTCATCATCATCTGACGAACTTTATTTGGGTCGGCTTGCAGTCTTACCGGATGCTGCTGAATGCCAGTATTTAACATGGAGCAACTGCCTATCTGACCTATCAAACCCAGTATATCTAAACCCGTTAAAAAGCTATTATTATCATTGTTATAGAATTGACTCTGCCAGCATTCCTGCACTGCCTGCACGTAGTTTTAATATACTGACTAGCCGTACTCGGCATGCGGTGCAATGCACTTTTACCTAACATCCCTACCCTACCCTTCCCTTCCCTTCACTTCCCTTCCCTACCCTACCTACTTACCTACCTACCTACCCTACCTACCCTACCTACCCTACCCTACCCTACCCTACCCTACCCTACCCTACCTTCTTACCCTACCCTACCCTACCTTCTTACCCTACCCTACCCTACCTACCTGAAATTCTCCCTGTAAACAAGATATTGTTTTGCTTCCTCGTCAAAATTCAGGAGGTTGTCACGAAATACATAAAAAATCAATTTAAATCTCGGTACCTAGTTATTTATTAATAAATGCTGCTTTATTTGTTGTTTAAGTTTGTCAGTATTTCAGAAAAACTCACTTAACTTGGTTAGAGAATAAGAAATTATCGAATAAACGTTTGCGATTGTTTGTATGTGTGGAAGCGTGGTTATATATAAAACACGGTGGTTCACAATTACCGATTTCCGTGAATAAATAATAATAATAAAATTACCTACCCATTTATTGATTCGGGTCCAGAATCATTAGCATATTTGACGAGGATGCAAAACAACAGCTTGTATATAAATTACGTTCAGTTTTGTGGTGAAATTTGCAATAAGTGCTAGTAATGAAATTCAGTTGAAATTGAAATGAGTGGTCCTACTGAAAACAGACGGTGATGAAGAGCGGCCTGTTCCTATGTATATTTTGTTTATCTAAAACATTTGCTTAAATTTAAAGTTTTAGACGCTCGCAATAATAAATTAGTAAAGAGCATAAAATTTATAAAACCTATATTTTCTGTTTCAGTTTGGCAGTTAACATGTTCACAGGATCGTCAATATTGCAGCAAGATAAGAGTACCTTCCAAGCTGTTATCAACAATTGGTAATGCAATGAAAAACCGACAACAAGATTAATTTGATAGCCAACATTTCAAATAACTCTCATATTTATTTGTCCCGTAGGTGCGGTACACCGAAACAGTCCTGGCGTCTGATATTCCGTGCGTCTACTCACGGCTACTCTGCACAAGCGTTCCACTCACACTGCGATGGTGTCGCACCCGTATTGTTGTTAGTTCAGGTAATAAAAGTTCATCGTTTAACAAAACTAGACCAAATCCTTGGTTAAGCTATCCCAGGCTTTACCATTTTACTGACGATGGACAATTTGCAACAACCCCTGGACGAAAATACAACGCGGCCAATGTACAGAACTCGTTTCAGCGGTTATTTTTGTCCAGCCAAATCAAAGTGGTTTTCAATTTATGTTCGTTGTTTCAGCTGTCGCGTGGTGAGGTGGTGGGTGGGTACTGCGAGGCGGCGTGGACTGCTGGCGGCGCTGGTGGCTACATCCCGGCCGAACGAGCCTTCCTCTTCACTCTCAGCGAACCGCCCGCGAGATACACGCTGCTTAAGAAAGCTTTCGCGCTGTGTTATCATCCGGAGTAAGTGCTCTTCACCAAGTATATGACAACCAATGTTTAAATCTGTTCTCGCATGCTTAAAAGCTACGTAGTTGAGTTCAATATTATATCGCATACAGAACTAAGCGATTCTACAACTTATCTAAAGTTAACTCTGTCTTGTTAACAGCTGTGGTCCAATATTTGGCGCTGGCGCAGATCTTCTGATATCCAGCAACTGCAACAGCAACAGTGAAAGCTATAGCAACCTGCACTCGTACGGTGACCAAATGGCGCCGGCGTCGCTCGCCACGGAGTACAACTTCACTGTCAGAGACTACGAAGTGTTTACTTACAAACACAACTAATGCAGAAGCAAATGATTCTATTACATGATAGCATGCCAACTACACTATTATCAAAGACAAAATTGTTACAGCTACTCGTCACTAGATGGCGTGCTGTAAAGTTTTCCCTCGCTTTTTAAACGCACCTCTGTGCAGATAAATTTACACTGTACGTTTCAATTTATTTATTTGATTAACATAAAATTAAAATAAACAAAACTAACCATCCCATTTAATTGTATGATATTGTTATGATGTAATTATTAAGATTTGTCACCGTCCATTTTTCTAAAAGTGTTAAAATATTTTATTTAGATTTCATGTAATGTACCAATAAATTATTAAGTACCTACCTAACTAAGTCTAAATTGATTGTGCGAAGTCCAGGTAAAAAATTATGCTGCTTTTTAAGTCGACGACGTTCCTTATAAAAGCGCCATCTAGCAATCACATCACCAACCAATTTTGAAGTTTCCTTTAGTTCTTAAAATCGAAACGAGATGGCAAAAGTAACTTCGATATTCGGGTTTTTGTGATTTTGCAACAATTTTTTTGGCATCACCTCATAAATATTTAGATAATTATCGCAGACGGAGAATCCATCAAATTAGTTTAGTATACATAATTAATTACCTATGAGTTCAATTTACGTGTTAGGCTTTCCAATTAAGATAAGAGGATACCTTGATCTTTGCGGCGAATGTACAATAACCCGATAAAACTATAGCGGTGATTATAAGCAAAATCTACGAAATAATTCGAGTCTTCAAATCAGCACGTATTGGGGTCCACTGTCTATCTTCTTCACAATCATCATCTTTTTTGCCCTTGTCCCATGTTTATATGAGGTCGACGCAAAACGTTATTTTCTTCCATCCTCCCCTGTCATTCGTCACGCTATTATTTACTGCTTTTTCCTTCATATCATTCTTCACACAATCCATCAAGCTTTTCCTTGGTGTTCTTTCACTCTCCATACATCAACATTTATGTTCAAAGAAAGGATTGTGTGGTTTTATGAAACCACGGTAAAAGTGTTTTTTTTTTCACACTATAGACTTTTAAATAAAAAATTTTGGGAGCGATTTTCACTTTATCCTTACTCCGCGGCCGACCGTCACGCGACATGCAATGCAACACACAGACGAAAAAGTTTGAGACAATGTAATAAAAGTTTCACTTTAAAAGTTTATTGAACTTAGTTTGTGTTCAACGACATCTAAGCCATTGTTATCTATAACCCATATGTCGAGGCCTGTCATCTTGGACTTAAGTTATTATATAAATAAACCGAAAGTTAAAAGAAAGCTACAAAATATCAGAAACCACAACTGAAAATAATCCTTCCATTGATAGATAACATTACAATTATTTGATACTCGTACAATGAGGTGAGAGTAGACCACTCCTCAAACGTTGATTAATGACCACAGCAATGTACCTAAGCACTTAGTTGTTAACAGGATATTAGAAACATTGTTAAATGCTTGTCATTTTAACCACATTTGTGAGCTGGGTCAGGCACTTGGCAGGTCGCTTGTGTCCACCTCGAGACCACAACATCATTAAGTTCAGGAAGTGCGCTCATTAAGAACCGCATGATGAGTTCCTTTCAATAATGTAGCTCTTATTGTATTCAAGAGATTGTCAGATGAACTTCCCACCTTAAGAAAGCAGCTGGGGTGGAACGAAGCCGCAGAAACTACCTGGGTGTTTTGGTGCAACTTGGCGCAGACAAATATATAGTACATTGTTACCCTAGGGGTGAAAGTAACTTATTTAGTCCCGAGACGGGGTTTTGGGGAGTTCGAGGGACTAAATAAGTCTTTAACCCGAGGTAAACACTGTGCTTTTCATTACGAATACAAGGAAAGTAAAAATAAAAACATGAATTAGCTAGGTAAAGAAAAAAAATTGTAAATTTTATTTTACATAAATCAACAACTTACTTTTCCCGCCCATATATTGTTATTTTTTCTGTGGCCAGCCAGCTATTCAGCCATTATTTTTCATTTACATCATTGAAAAAATGGTTATATTTTGCCCAAATCTATGTTATTTCAAAGAAATTGTTTAAACTAAATTATAATAAAGTTATTAAAAAAATATTGATTCTTTAATCAATACTTAACTTTAAGTTATTTCAATTTTACATCGTGGCTGCATAGGAAGTTGGAACATGGTTCAATAAAAATGTGAAAATAGAACTAGTTTTTTTTTTAATAATTTGGCATCTGTCAGTTGAAAGCGATTCTCCCTAGGGAAGAAAAGTGTTACTTTCAACCCGCTTCTCAGGCAACTTCAGACCTACTTTCAGAGTATGAGTAATGAAAAATACTTTTTCATTACTCATACTCTGAAAGTATAACCAACTTTCTATGCAGCCACGATGTAAAATTGAAATAACTTAAGTTAAGTATTGATTAAAGGATATATATTTTTAAAACACTTTATTATAATTTAGGTTCAACAGTTTTTTTTTAAAAAACATTGTTTGGGTAAAATATTTACCATTTTTTCAATGATGAAAATGAAAAATAAAGGCTGATTAGCTGGCTGGCCACAGAAAAAAAACAAAACAGGCGGGAAAGCGGCAAACGGTTTTACTCGATTTTTCTTTAGCTAATTCATGTTTCTATTTTTACTTTCCTTGTACTATTCGTAATGAAAAGCACAGTGTTTACCTCGGGTTAAAGACTTATTTAGTCCCTCGAACTCCCCGAAACCCCGTCTCGGGACTAAATAAGTTACTTTCACCCCTAGGGTAACAATGTACTATTTTCATTACTCATACTCTGAAAGTAGGTCTGAAGTTGCCTGAGGAGCGGGTTGAAAGTAATACTTTTCATCCCTAGGGAGAATCGCTTTCAACTGACAGATGCCAAATTATTAAAAAAATCTAGTTCTATTTTCACATTTTTATTGAACCATGTTCCAACTTTCTATGCAGCCACGATGTAAAATTGAAATAATTTAAAGTGTATTGATTAAAGAATCTATATTTATTTATTAACTTTATTATAATTTAGTTTAAACAATTTCTTTAAAATAACAATAGATTTGGGCAAAATATTTACCATTTTTTCAATGATGAAAATGAAAAATAATGGCTGAACAGCTGGCTGGCCACAGAAAAAAAAAACAAAATAGGCGGGAAAAGTTGTTGATATAAGTAAAATAAAATTTACTCATTTTTTTCTTTAGCTAATTCGTGTTTTTATTTTTACTTTCCTTGTACTATTCGTAATGAAAAGCACAGTGTTTACCTCGGGTTAAAGACTTATTTAGTCCCTCGAACTATTGGCGCCGTCTCGGGACTAAATAAGTTACTTTCACCCCTAGGGTAACAATGTATTATTTTGACTAACAGGACCGTAGGCAGCTGGAGGCAGGTCCGCCAGCCTATATTTTATGAGTTCTGTAAAGACAACAGTTTCTACTATTCCCATTTGTGCATGAATGAAACCCAATTAGCTTTTCCAAGGAGCTGTTATAATTTTCGAGCTCACTTCGGTCGCTTTTGCAATCTCTTCATTCTCATAAGTTTTCTGCGTTTGTCGACAAAGAAACGACATAACTCAATTTGTGAATGAATACCTACTCAATAAAACATTTTTCCAAAAAAATAAAAACGACTTCCATAAAAAAACACTAAAAAGTGGAAAATAACTTTCGGAAGTTATCTGTTTCATTGACTTGTTTGCCATCGATTTCTAGATCTCACTGCAGAGTAGTATTTTATTAGTTTACGAACTTTTTCTTCGTAACTTCGTTCTTCTTTTCCAAATTCACCACCGGAATTCACCACAAATTCACCACCTAAAAAAAAAACGGGATTTCAAAAGTATTATTCCTGTATTCCCGTTGTCCCCGTAGGCCATTTAACTTCTTTCTTGATAAGACACCTCAACGGCGGCCGCCTTGAGTGCAGACGTGTGTTGTGAGTTTGTTGAGCGCGGTGATCGAAGTCTCGAAGAAAGGCGCGAAACGAAGCTGGACGTCGACAACCTTGGTGTTGCACTATTTCTTTGCAGAATCGTCAAAACGTATAAACAAAAGTTCTTCTCAGAACTGGTTGCTTCCATGTTTCTTTATGAGACGTTAAAACGTGGTAAAGTGCTGTGGCTACAGAAGTAAACAGATTTGTACATTAAAAAAGTAATTAGGGGAAAATGAATGTAATAAATGATGATATGAAAAATACAATAAATTAATAAAAAAAGTGAAGGGCAGGTTAACCAGGAACGATTTGAATGTCTCCGCAAATCTCTGAGCGTGATAATAACTGAAGACAAACATCCAGTTGTAGAAAGCTGGCTTGATCAAGATGAGCTTGACCACGACGAACTTGATGCAGGGCGGCTTGGCAGGACCCACCAGCAGACACGTACCGCCCCAGTCCCAGGCTCGTCAGCTCGCAGAGCAGCTTCCAACAGACACGTACCGAGCCCCAGTGCCAGGCTCGTCAGTTCAGAGTAGCTTCCAGCAGACACGTACCGAGCCCCAGTGTCAGGCTCGTCAATTCGCGGAGTAGCTTCCTCACAGCAGCTAGCAGCAGCCACGACAGCACCAAACGAAGACCGCTTCTTGACTCCACTTAGGCTGTGCTCAAAACTCAAGATATTACTGAGATCTTGACTTCAAACTCTAGACTTAGCTGATTTCTTGACTTCAGGCTAAACTGATTTCTTGTATCCATACTGAACCAGGGCATCCGTCAGAAATCCCTTTCATCCCCTGATCCTCCGTTTCTTTCTTCAAATTTCTTTCTCAGATTCAAAACTGCTGCGCTGTAGTAAGACGCAACCTGCCAGTATTCAAAGCAGCCAGTAACAATTGGTCAAAAACCTTGCCCATAATATTTTTATAAATATAACTCATAATATCTTTAAACAGCAAATATTCGCAATTAACTATAAAATACAACAATTGAACTCACGAATTGATGATAATAATTTTTAGTAATATATAATCTAAATGAAACCTTCATAGAGAGTTTGGCTGGTAACAATTAAAAATAAAAGTAAATGACAGCTGACAAGTTCGATGTAAACAATGTCACAACAAAGAAAACTAAGAAAATATTTATAAAAAATAACAATTCGTAAAATGCTAATTAATGTAAAACCAATAAAAGTATGAATATGGATGATAAGTGTGAGTATAGAGTGTCTGTAGTAGGCAGATACTATAACCTACGCAGACAACTTTTAGACCTGCAGTCTCCAACGACTGTTGCCATGAGCCGTCGCTGAGCCAAACCACAACACGCTATTAATATCATTATAACTGGACGTTATGGCAAGACTTGACAATCGAATTATCCACGAGCAATTAAAAGTAACTGCCTTATTGTGTCCGGGTTCACACTCCACATCCGGAATAGTTCATTTACCGCACAGTGTCCGGTCCGGTCGGATAGACGATGGACCTACATAGGGTTGCAGAAGTGGAAGGTGGCCCGCTTTATGTCCAGTTTGGATTGCCGTTGCTATTTTTTGCGAGCTTGTGGTTGTTTGACGTCATGACGATCGCGTGGTTGATGTGGTCATAAAACGGTATCCAGATGACCCACTGTGCTGGGTTACTTGTCTAGTCAAGTGGGTTAAGCAATCAAATGATTAATTATAACGAAGTAGGTACCTATCATTATAATCTGTCTAGCCTTTTTCCCACACTATGTTGGGGTCGGCTTCCAGTATAACCGGTTGGAGTACCAGTATTTTACATGAAGCGACTGCCTATCTGACCTCCACAACCCAGTAACTGGGTAATACGATATCCCTTGGTAAGACTGGATGTCAAACTTTCGGCTTCTGACTACTCGTAACGACTGTCAAAGATCTACAAATGACAGCCGGGACCAACGACTTAACGTGATTTCCGAGGCACGGAGGAAACTCGGTATGTAATTAAGGTCACCCATCCACGGACTAACCTCGCCAAGTACGGCTTAACCTAAAAGATCGACCCGTGCGGCTATTAGTATTTAGCCACGACCTCCTCGGTGTCGAATAAATACCTATAACCTCTCAAATTTTGGGTTTTTGTGTTTTGGATGTTATAATGACTTAAGAAGGATATTTTTAAATCACTAATGACAATTTCGTTTAGAATGTATCTCGGGTTTTGTTAAATGGAAGGAAAAACAAACTGTTAATCATCCTGTTACCTATTTGAAGATTCGTTAAGGTTATGTTCAGATAGCTTTCACCTTCTCACACGTCCTTCCCAAGTTTACATTGAACCAGTGAAAGCCAAGGCTATTGGAAAGCTCATTCGGAAAAACCCGAAGCTTTGCTAAAGCTCGGGTACCTACTTAGGTGCGCTTTCTGAGTAAGTAGGTTAGCCCGTGTAGGTAATTAGGTATATTTTGATAGATGTAACACAGTAAACAACGTAATTCTCCAGCAATAATTTATCGTGAAAAGTCGGTGTCCCTTATCCAGTATCCACGCGTTTGCCACTAAAAATCCGGGCCAATGGTCCTTGCTCCCTAGTTCATAAAGGGTGTAAAACACCTCTTAACGAAGCCGAAATAAGGTACTGGCTCTCCCTGTCCTTGCGATATTTTTTTTGTTCTACACCATACCTGGGAACCTTCTAGTTACAGAGATATTAGGGTTCAAAGTTCCATCTTTTTGACAAGTATTTTTTTAAATACAAGTTTTTAATGTAAGATTTTTACTTTAAACACCTCCACGAACCCCGTACTATTTAATCCATCCATCAGCACAATGTTTTGAGTGCGTTACATTGAGTTCTACCACAAAATATGATTTTACACCCCCCAAAAAAAAGTCGTTTTCCAGCAATAACTTTTGCGTAAACTTACTTAGTTTCATGTACAGAATGCGTGGTTGACGGCTTCGTGATGAGGTGATTTACACGGTGTATTGTATACCAAATGAATAATCCAGCTACAAATATTCCTCGCAGAGTTTAACCCCATTTTAAAATATAAACCGATAATTAGAACGGTTATTCGTAAACGTATGTTTATGAAAATTATGGTTTAAAACCGCATAATGAATTGGAGTATCAATTAACTTCATTTTTTGCTGACACGGAACTGTTTTTTGCTGGTCCATATTCAAGTAAGTACCTATTCTTATGTATGTAGGTGTTTGTTGTTATTTTGATTCGTGCTTATACCTGGTCTGTAGAAAGTCAAGAACATGTATTCAGCTTTTCTCGTGTTCAGAACAACAAAAAAATCTGGGACTAGTTTGAACATAACGGTTTTTGTAACACACCTTTCGGAAACACTAATTCAGAACGATGTCATTTACTTAGATAGTTTTTGCCAGGTCAGATTCTTCGATTGTTACAGGTTCCTTACTGCTTTGAAATTTGTATTATGATAAACCTACATCAATTTTAGAAACCATGTAATTCTTTTTTTATCTCAATGGAACCGACATGTTTAGGTAATAACTTAATACTTATTTCGTGAGAGCTTTAGGTCCCCCGGGTAGTCATACAAATACAGACGGTCGTAGCGTAGTTAACCCTCTGCCCAAATGTCCTACCAACCAGGAAGACCGCGGTACCCCGACTGGGTTGCGGAAGTCTTACAGCCTCTCCAGATGGGAGACGACCCTGAAGTGGGCCACTTCGACTGCACGAGACTGATGTCACCTCGCCAACGTTCTTTGCGTTACGACAGCTCACTTGCTCGCGGTTATCATCACTTATCGCCCAATCAGCCGGTGTCGAGATAATTTATGCTCAAAAACATGACATTATGTTACCGGTACTAAGCATAAACTTGGTAGACTCATAAACATCAGTGGATTTTTAATAACATTCGTATAAATATCCTGCGTTCAAATCGATGTATGACCATTAACAACCTACAGTCAACCTAGTCTCCAGTAACAGTATGAAGGTGTTGTTTTATTCAAAGTTAAAAACCGGGTTTTATAATTCGGTGAATCTAGACAATAGGTAGGTACCTTCGATCGACGTAGAGCGACGTGAGAAAACTGCAGCGACTTTGCAGAAGAGAAACATCTTCAACAAGGTTTCTTCTGAAAATAACGTTTAGTTTGTTAAACTATATCGACACCCTGTTACCTACACATTGGCTGCACACCACTCGAGCA
Source organism: Cerastis leucographa (assembly GCA_963082945.1). Taxonomy (NCBI): domain Eukaryota; kingdom Metazoa; phylum Arthropoda; class Insecta; order Lepidoptera; family Noctuidae; genus Cerastis; species Cerastis leucographa. The sequence continues at coordinate 20,353,614 of OY720359.1, forward strand.
TGTCTCTCCAGCACTTTTACCTTGTTATTTCTTGAATGCCACATTACTCACAGTCACAGTGACTTAATACGGCTTTCTAACTTGAACTGTGACATAGTAAAATAAATATGTAAACAAATGGAGGCTTCACATCGTTGCCCCAAGGATCTTCCGTGACTTGAGTTTGCGTAACTCACATCATATGGCGACCAGCTAAACTTTAAAATAGGGCAGATAAATACGGCTAGATCCGGGTTCCGACCCTTAGCATTGATGACAGCTTACCACCGCACCGCTAAGAAGCCTATGGTTGTTGAATAATACAGGTAAAGACATAATATGTTTGCTGTCGCTGGACAACGCATACGTGCTAAGTGATAGTTGCGTGGGACGGGTAATACAAGCTTTGTTTGTACGGAAACTACTCACTGCGACGTTTTTTTAACTTAAAAAAAAAAAGAATCATCTTGGCTTCCACAAATTTCGTGGATTTCCCGTGATCACTGGAAATTAAGACTAGGTATGGAGATTGGGTTTTTAACGTTCGCTTTTCGTATCTTCCTTCATACCCTAAGGTCGTTAGGACGTGATTCATGATTATATTTTAAGAACAATGTTAGCTTTCATTTGATATTTCATAGTTGGTGGGTACAGCAAGACAGTCCCTCCAACTGTTAGCAAAGATGGCGGTCGTTATATAATATTAAATAATGGTTTTTATGACTTAAAACGTAACGAGCGCGAGCAGATGGTCCATTGACGTCAGACTCCTCCAGAGATCCGGCTCCTGATGCGAAGAGTCTGGGATTAAAGCAGCCCAGTGGTTGCCAAGGGCTCGCTAAATAAAAACACATCTATCAAGCATCAATCTTTTAACTTGGCATGTGTGTGATGGACGAGCACATCCTTGTCAAGTTCCTGTTTCTTAAGTTCGTTTTTGAACATATTTAGTACCCACTTCGTCAAGAGCAATATAGTGCGAGAGGAACAATGCAATGCTTTATTTACTTTATAACTGGTGAAAAGTAGATTATGTTGAATTTGCGTCTGTAACACCAAGTAAAAAGTCGTTGGGAATTATGAAGCAACGTAAAGGATTATATTTCCTGTCTCTTTTCAGATTCTGCTTCCTAGTCTGTTTTTTCTCGTTTTCGTTTCGGAGATTTCTTTTGAGCTTTCATAATGTATCATCGGAACTACCGGTAGTTGGTAGACATAACACCTGCTAGTTGCTACGTGGCTGTTCCGACCCTGAATCTGTATTACGATGACCCTAAACAACTGTGTCGCATTTGTCCCCTGACCATAACAAAATGATTAAAGGTGTACCACAACTATTTGCATAGTAACTCGAAGAATGGTTCAGTAAATCCGTGACCAATTATGCATGAATGTTACGGTATTCCCCAAAACAACTGATTGTAAAACATGTAAAAAACAGCACGGAATCATCTGCCAACTAACTAGCTATAGAATGCAGTAATTGTTCAAATTAAAATTTCAAAAAAGGTTCAGGTGATATAGCGGTTCTGCGGTTGAAATTAATTTAAAGTTGTTTATGGTGGAGTATTAGCATGGCCGAAGTTTGGCAGACTAATTGTGTCCTGATTGGAAGAGGTTTGTCTTGACACAGATTTGGCGCCAAAACACGTTTAAGATTGTGGAGATGTGTCTTTTACTACTTTTACCTATTTTCTTATTTTTTTTTTGGAATTTTTGATTGTGTGAATCTACTTTTTACAAGTTTTTACAACATCTGATCCAAGGGAAGGCAACCGTCTAATTTAATAGGCACATTTAATGTTTCATATACTTATAACGCAATCCAGATTTTTGTTTCTGTGATGGAAGGTAGGTATAAGTTAGGATCTGATGATGGGATCCCAGGAAAATCAAGAACAAGAGGAGTTTGTCAATTCGTCTAAATGTTTTTTTGTGTATGTTATAGTAACTGCCTACTACAGACACTTTATACTCACACTTATCATCCATATTCATACTTTTATTGGTTTTCCATTAGCATATATTACGAATTGTTTCATTTTTATAAATATTTTCTTAGTTTTCTTTGTTGTGACATTGTTTACATCGAACTTGTCAGCTGTCATTTACTTTTATTTTTAATTGTTACCAGCCAAACTCTCCATGAAGGTTTCATCCATACTAATATTATAAATGCGAAAGTCACTCTGTTTGTTTGTTTGTTTGTTAGTTTGTTTGTTTGTTTGTTACCTTTTCACGACTAAACGGCTGATCGGATCTTAATGGAATTTGGCAAGAAGATAGATTTAAACCTGGGGAAGGACATAGCCTATATATTATCACGCTAATAACTTTAGGAGGTGAGCAATATTGCATTATGTCCGCACTCCTTAACTGTTTGACAACTGACAATTGTCATGACAAGCATTAGAATAGAACGGCTATTTTAAACCAATTGTCACCGAAGTAAGTAGCCCGACGGTTTAGCGGTTGCTCGAATCGCATGTTCCAAGATCAAACCTGAGCCAATATAAAATTCACTTTTTGTATTTTATTTTGTTTTTTACTGTATGATTTCCAAGAATGACCATGGTTCGAGCCCCAACTGGTTTTTTTTTGTAACGTAAATTCGTAAAGTATTTTGTATTTTTTTTAAATGCTTTAAGATTTTCTAATCATTACCAAATAGTTTTATACATCCTTTTAGTTATTTTGACCCATGTAAACAATAGTTAAACAATCATCTATTTCATTCCAAATTAAACCATAAATGTAAATGTGCCCAAAAGTGAACATGGGCTGGCACATTACCTGGGTATACTTAGCCTCTGGCAAAAGCCAGATCTTGGTTCTCAGAAATCATAAGCTATGAGTGTAGCAATTTCGTTAAAAAGGCTGTGAGCAATGAGTACTCGGACCCCACGGTCCCAAAGTTTCAATCCCAAACGACTCGAACATATGGTTACCGATAAGTTTACTTTGTAGCGACCACAAAAAGTAACATACTACAAAAAGTACTACAGCGCCATCTACGACACTACGGAGGAACTAACATCAATTTCCTACAAGCAAAGTTTACATCGACTTCAGTATATATAGAGAAACCCGATAACAACTATCGGGCAGTTGCCCACCAGACATAACACCTGCCTGGTCGGAGGATCCTCCCTTTTCTAAGGAGTATCGAGGAACTTTACACCCTGTTCCTCATACCCCTAAAACTTTATTAACGCTGCTTGATGTTCCCCGCATGTTTTGACCAGCCAATCTCTCACAAACGCCTATAAATATCGTCGCGCCAGCGTTAAAATTTTAAATCACAGAAATACATTGTTAATCTTAGAATGACTTCGCTAACATGTAAGTAAGTAGGTATTACTTGGTCAATGGTGCGACCCGTGCGACAGCTCTGCTGAAAACTGGCAAAGACACAGGTGCCATGCAAGCACCAGATAATAACGGCAGTCACGTAAGATCACGCCTGTAATCGCTTAAGGGTTTGGCAGAGGTGTGTCCATTTAGTACACCCACATTTCGCCAGTTATGTTTAAGTGCCATGTAATAAGGGTCGAGCTTATTATAATCAAACGAAAAATAAAAAACAAATAAAACACCGCCCGGCGTTGTGTATCGAACCAAGGATCTTATACACAGTAGTAGCGTTTCCGACCACTAGACCAACGATACAGTATAAACGGTCTATATATATCAGTCTGTTTTAACGTTTCACGCCTAAACAGCTAAACGGATTTGGATCAAAGCCACAAGAGAGACAGGTATGATCTGGATTAGGACATAATATTAGTTTCATTTATACATGACACCGCAATACTATTTACTCACTGATTACTCAAGAACTACTTCTACTTTTGAACTATTTAACTTTAAATCTCGCCAGTGCTTAGTATGGTAGAAAGGTATTTTTGGAAATTCCACCCCCAAGTGGGGTTAATGTTAAGTTTAGTGGGCTATTTGTAATTTTCACATGAATGTTTACTATTTTTGAAAATTCTACCCTTATTTTTGTTGGGGTCAGGGCACGCCATAATAGTGGTAATAAGTCCCCTCTTTAAGAAGTGGCTGGAGAGGCGCCACGGCGCCCTCACGTTCCACCTGCCGCAGGTCCTCACCGGGCCCGGTTGTTTCGGGAAGTTCCTGCACCGAACCGGGCGGGAAGAAACGCCCGGGTGTTACCACTGCGAGGATCGCCAAGAGGACACGGTGCAGAACAACGTAGAGTACTCCTCTGCTTGGGCGGAGCGCGGCCGTGTTCTCTTAGCGGCGATTGGCGGCGGCGACCTCTCGCGTCCGGCCCTGGTTCAATCCAAGGTGCGGAGCGAGGGGCAATGGGAAGCCGTTACCTCCTTCTGCGGTGGCGAAACGTGAGAGGGAGAGAGCCTTGCTTCCCAGCCGCCACGGGAGACGCCCCGGGCGTCGGCCATTGTAGACGCGGGTCTGTTGATTTTGACTAAGGGCTTGCATATAATCCGTCCGTGTTACGACGACAGGCCGTGGCGACGGGACGTTCGTGTTCCACGCGCGCCTAAAAGAGATGTCAGCAAATTGGAAGGGGTCAAGGCAAGCCAAGGGCCGATGCCTGCCGGGGCTGCGGGATTGTTCGAAAGAGATAGCGTGGCCCTGAAACACAAATGTCTAAGAAGGAACATGGAAGGGTTTTAGTCAGTACAAGTCGTCTGACACTCCCTTCCACTCCACCCAGAGCGGGAGGGGTCATTTGATGATTTTCCATCTGAATGAAAAGGGGTTTGTAAACATTGAGATGGAGATTATACATAAAAGAAGTTCTTTCAAATGAAAAATAATCATATAAAATCAATTTAGATCGCTAGGGTCGATCTTCAGGTTAAGTTGCGTTTGCCTAGGCTGGTCCATGGATGGAGACCACCGATTACGTACCGAGTTTCCATTGTGCCACGGAAAGCACGCTAATTCGTTGGTACCGGCTGTCATTTGTAGATCTTTGACAGTCGTATAACTAGCGACCCACGGATGCCCTTCAAGTTAAAGGGTAAAATATACAAGTCTGTGATTAGATCTGTCGTATTGTGTGGATCACGACACCACCAGTGGTGCGGTTTAGTAGTGTAAAAGAGAAGGAGGGGATCAGAAAGCAGGGCTGTGAAGAAGAAGGAAAAAAGATTGCGTGTATCAGAGATGACTATAATTTAAACAAAAAAAGTGATGAAAATAAATGTTGATGGATAGGTACGGAGAGGAATACCTAGAAAACGATGAATGGATTGTGTGAGAAATAATATGAAATAAAAAGGAGTAAATGATAGCTTGACCAATGACAGAGGAGCATGGAAGAACAAAAAGTGTTGCGCCGACCCCAAGTAACATGGGACAAGGGCAGGAAGATGATGATGACAGTCGTATAACCCAGTACTAACTGGGTTGTGGAAGTCAGATAAGCAGTCGTTTCCATATAAAATCCAAGTATTCAGCTGCATCCGGTTGGACTTAATGCCGACCCCAACATAGATGGAAAAAGACTAGCCAGATGATGGTGTATTAATACTGGAGACATCAGGTAACGAATTCAAAACAAAAATTTGGAATCAAGAACCTCCTCACTAAAAAACTTATTCTAGGCAAATCGCGAACATAACGCGTACGAAGTCGCGGGTAACAGCTAGTTTTGATATATATTACTAAAAATTATTATCATCAATCCGAGTTCAATTGTTGTATTTTTTTAAGATTTGCTGTGTAAAGAAATTCTGAGTTATATTTATAAAAATATTATGTGCAAGGTTTTTGACCAATTGTTACTGGCTGCTTTGAATACTGGCAGGTTGCGTCTTAGTAGAGCGCAGCAGTTTTTAATCTGAGAAAGAAATTTGAAGAATGAAACGGAAGATCAGGGTATAAAAGGGATTTCTGACGGATGCCCTGGTTCTGGTCTGGAGTTAAGAGTTCGGTTCAGTCTGGACATAAGAAATCAGCTAAGTCTAGAGTTTGGAGTCAAGATCTAAGTCATATCTTGAGTTTTGAGCACAGCCTAGTGGAGTCAAGGAGTGGTCTTCGTTTGGTGCTGCCGTGGCTGCTGCTAGCTGCTGTGAGGAAGCTGCTCTGCGAACTGACGAGCCTGGCACTAGGTCTCGGTACGTGTCTGCTCGAAGCTGCTGTGCGAGCTGACGAGCCTGGCACTGGGGCGGTACGTGTCTGCTGGTGGGTCCTGCCAAGCCGCCCTGCATCAAGTTCGTCGTGGTCAAGCTCATCTTGATCAAGCCAGCTTTCTACATCTGGATGTTTGTCTTCAGTTACTATCACGCTCAGAGATTTGCGGAGACATTCAAATCGTTCCTGGAGCTGCCCTTCATTTTTTTAATAATTTATTGTATTTCTATCATCATTTATTAAATTCATTTTCCCCTAATAACCTTTTTTAATGTACAAATCTGTTTACTTCTTTTATCACGAGGAGCAAACACGTTACAATGTTTGCGATATTTTTGCCCATTGCGAACCAATTTCGAGTTTTTATTGTTTGCTATTTTTCCGCGGTGGTCCCGTTTAAATTTGGCGAAGATCTTTGAATATTCTTTGTTATGTATACCTACACTACCTACACCCTATAAGTAGCATTCATAAAACAAACATTCCACCTACGCTGACACAATGGGGTTTCAGCTTAGATTCTAAGTAATAATAAAAGTAAATATTGTATTTTCACAGTGGTGGTGTTACCGATGCTCCGCAAATGTTACTAGCGGCTTTCATTTTAGCCGCGAGCTACTAGATGGCGCTGGGCGCTGCGCTGCCTACCCGCATCAATCTTGTATATTGTTTTACATAAAGGGTCGCTATCGCTAGTATTTTATATGTTTATATATATTTAAACGATATTATTTATGGGCTAATGAACGGTCAGTTTTGTTCACCCTACTTTTAGACGGGACAATGATGTCGCTTCGTGGAACATTTGGTTTTATTGCATGTTGAAGAACAACCTCTCAGGAACGCGTAATTACTTAGAAAACATAATTTACAATGTAATGGACCTCATAAGTCTTCACATATGACCTTAAGACAAAGTTGCACTGCACTGGCAGGTAGCCACTCCTTCGTCCCAGTGTCCTCGTCCCGCCACGGAATCAAGTTCAGTACTAGTATTTAAACTCCTGAAATTCCACTAAGACACCAAAAACCAGTTCAACAACCAAACAAGTAAACGGGAGTTAAAATAATAATGATGGCAACATTGCACAGATAACTGTTGTTGGCGCCAACGTGCAAAAAGCAAAACAAGATGAAACCCTAATCGTCTGTATCGTAAGTCGTAACCAGGCGAGACTGGTGTCTAATCGATGTCATGTAACGTCCAGAGTTTCCCGGGGTCATCGTGCGCCCGCGCCGTGAATCATGCTAAGTTGCGAATCGCGCCACTCCCGCGCCCCGCGGCCCCGCCCACTACTTGCGCGACATTGAAATCATAAGCTTTTTGTATTTGGTTGCAATTTATTGGTTGTAAACGTCCAATTTGAATACTTTATTTAGAAGAGGCAATATAAAGAATCTGACAATGCAAAATTGAGTGAGCTATTAACCTTTTCACCTATATTGAGTCAGGCTTTGAATAGATTGAATGAATATCTGCTACTCCAACATTCACTGAGAGTCCTTTCCATCATGATTGTAAATAAATGTCGCGAAGATATAAACAGGGCTTGATTGAAACTTATCAAAACCTTTGAAGCATTAGGATGTACCTACCTAACATTCTAATTCATACTTATCATTCAAATCTATGAGTTTAGACAGGTATTTTTTTAATCATTTATTTACCTAAATAAATGATAAAAAAAAAAAGAAAATAATATGTTTTTTCATCTCGCTCTTCTTAAAAAAAAGTTGGCAATCCCTAAATACAAGTGCCAGTGCCACCCCGTTTGAATTGGGGACAAGGAATTCATTTTAAGTTTTGCGGATAAAAGAAATTCTTTTTTATTTTTTGTTATTTGGGATAGCACGTCCTGTTTAGCAACAGGACGTGCTATCCGTATATCCGTAGCTTTGCAGAATGCATAAAAACACACTGATTGTTTTTCAAGTTTATATGTATAGTTTGGTACTGATTTTCGATTGAACGCCGTGGCAAGCAAACTACTCATTTTCCTTCATCTTACAAACTATCTAGGCAAAACGATTAGTCCGTGGGGACAAGAGGGATGACCAATACATTGACAATTACATAAAAACCTCGTTTAGTTACCTAATTATGAATAACAGCAAGGCTTCGTTGTTTGGCTAAAGAAACAAACACAACAATCATAGGGGTGAGTCGGTAATGTCACGCGAGCTCTATTCGCTCTATGACTAACTTAAATGTAGTTTCCAGTGTAATCTACGCGATCTCAACAACTACTGATTCACCCGCTGTTTGTCACTTGTTATCTTTCTCCCACTTAGCAATGGTCCCTCCCTAGCTAACTAGAAAAGCAGGTCTAGGAAAGGAAACGATATGAACTTTCCTCTAGTCGAGCTCATTTTCATTCGTTTTTTTTTTCGTTTTAACGAAATTATTATTCGAGTTCCTAATTCACTGTTTAAGCAATTCATATTTTTAGTTATTTATTTAATTATGTCAAAAAAAACTATCGAGCTGTGCTTAATAATGAATGGATTAAGTAATAATACCTAATCAATAAAAAAGTGTGACGATCATAATCTTTTTCTTAAAAAAGTATTTAGCCATATTGCAATTATTTATTCATATTAAGTGCTACGTTACGTGCTACGCGTCTACAAGTAAAACATTACCAAAAATATGCTTTCGCCCATCCGCTATGTCTTACCTAATCTAACTGTGACTTGGGAAAGCAAAATTACAATACCTAAATGGATTTTTCATACAAATAAATTTGTTCTGAGATGAAGACTACAATTGTTTTTACCTACCAAATATCATAGGCAGCAACAAAGTATGAAATTCCGCTATTATCCGTTCAGCCACCATAACAAGAAAAAAGCCCTGCCTATTTCCGGATATGAGTTTCTCTGTGACATAAGTGTCAACTAGACTTTAATTATAAACTAATTTATTGACATTGTATTTTTTTTTACATTAGTATGTATGTGTATAAGCAATATTTTTATTTTTGACAAATTTGGTATTAATATTTTTTCCACACACTTGCTCATAATAGTACATTATGGTACTAGTGTGTAATGTTGGTGATTACCGCTGAGGCGCCATTGAGACCCGAGCCGTTAGGTGAGGGTCTTAAGAGAGCCGAGGATGGTAATCACCAATACACACGTGTATCAACGACGTTTTTCAACACACTTGTGAATAAAATAACAATAAAACAATTTTTTTTGCTGTTTTGTTTTTATTTGAAAATGTCGTTCGACTTTTATTTATTTCCTCGCAAATATGTTATACAACGTCGTATGACATACGTGCGCTTTGATAATTACAGCCTCTGCTTTCTTGTTAGCCCTCGCCTACGGCTCGGGCTAGCAATATCGCCTCGGCTGTAATTTTCAACTTACCGCACTTATATCATAATGTACTTTTTCAACACACTTGCTCATAAAGTGTCTTTATGGTCACCGCAATTAGGCACAGAATGACACCCATAATCAAACTGTGACTTTTTCATTGCTAGCAGATTTTTGTTTTTAATTTTATTGGTTGAGGTGTTCTTAAAAAAGTTTTTATTAAAAAAAAGATCGTGTTCAATCTATTGCTTGCTCATTTCATGCAACTTCTTATTGAATAGATATTTTAACTCGTTCGTGTTTAATAGATAAAACTTTCACTAAAATATAACTTTTGTTTTCTCTGTAATAAAAGAAAACTTTAAATTCCCCATTTTGTACGTGGCAGAATAAGCGCAAACCATATGCGCGGAAAATAAAAAAAAAACCTCATCCCTTTAGTTTGTGGCTGATCGCAATGCGCGCGCATACAACTGATTAATTTTTCCCAACATAGCGAATCATTTTTCAAAACTCGTTTTCACTGTTGAAATTATAGTTATTTATTAATTAAAATGTCTACAAGTAGGTACTAGTTACGAAGAAAATGATTTATGTTGTACACCGCCCGATATAAACCCGGTATGTGAAGCCCTTAACGTTATGGAAAGTTTACTACCTGAAAACTCCAAGGAAAAATATTTATTATCTACTAAATAAAATAAGTTTTTATTGTTATTTTATTCACAAGTGTGTTGAAAAACGTCGTATGATACACGTGTGTATTGGCGATTACCGTCCTCGGCTCTCTTAAGACCCTCACCTGACGGCTCGGGTCTCAATGGCGCCTCAGCGGTAATTACCAACATTACACACTAGTACCATAATGTACTATAATATTGTTTAAATATATTTTTAATTTGGAATTTATTCCCTTTATTCATTCTTATAAACAAATTTCATACATTTTTAAATATTTCTTATAGATTCTAAAAAATAATTAAAAAACATTTAAAAAGGATTGTGTGGTTTTATGAAACCACGGTAAAAGTGAAACTTTTTTTCACACTATAGACATTTAACACATCATACCCTTAATTGAATAAAATTCCATTAAGGGTATAAAACGTAAAACGCGGAGTAGGTTATATAGTTATCCCTACTCCGCGGCTGAGCGTCACGCGACATGCAACACACAGACGAAAAAGTTTGAGACGATGTAATAAAAGTTTCACTTTAAAAATATAAAAAATTGTAGCCCACCGGTATCGGGAACAGGATCCAAGCTACCGGCGGTCGCCGGTCAGGGCTCCGTAGAAAGGAACCTCCTAACAATACGAGCCGTGTCCAGGAGTACCGCTTTCTGAATCAAGCCATTGATCCAGCTGCCTAACGAGAGCCTCACCAGATTTTGGTCGAGGCTCTTGGCAATTAGACCATTGGCTGATACGACTATCGGCACAATGATCGCTGAGTCAACATGCCACATGTCGACAACCTCGCGAGCCAAGTCAATATACTTGATTTGCTTATCTTTCTCGGCTTTCACGAGGTTCTCGTCATGTGGAACCGTTATGTCAACAATCATTGCGCGCCGCTCTGATCGATCCACCACCACTATATCAGGCTTATTGGCTACAATAGTCCTGTCAGTGATGATGGATTGACCCCAATACAGTGTGGTATTGCCATTTTCGAGAACTGGGTCGGGCACATACCTATAGTACGGCACCTCCGATTCCACAAGGCTGTATTTCAGAGCAAGTTGCTGATGGATAATCCTGGCTACAAGGTTGTGTCTATGCAAGTATTCTCTATCTCTATTGATCTACTCTTCACAGCCACAATGGAAGACACCTTCAAGCTCCTGGAATGGCAAGGACACAGCATTAACATCAATGGCGATTACATCACTCACTTACGGTTTGCCGAAGACATCGTAGTCATGGCTAAGTCAATGGAGGAACTCAGTACGATGCTCGAAGACCTCAATCGAGTTTCGCAACGGGTGGACCTTAAAATGAACATGGATAAGACGAAAGTTATGTCTAACGCCCATGTTGTGCCCACCCCAATATCAGTTGCAGGCTCGGTTCTTGAAGTTGTAGACTCGTACGTCTACCTAGGACAAACAGTCCAACTAGGTAGGTCCAACTTTGAGAAGGAGGTCAATCGCCGAATCCAACTCGGATGGGCAGTGTTCGGGAAACAACGCAACGTCTTCTCGTCAAAAATACCTCAGTGCTTGAAGACAAAGGTCTTCAATCAATGTGTGTTGCCAGTCATGACATACGGAACAGAAACGTGGTCTCTCACTATGGGCCTAATGAAGAAGCTCGCAGTCGCGCAACGAGCCATGGAGAGGGCTATGCTTGGGATTTCTCTACGAGATCGAATCAGAAATGAAGGTCCGTAGACGAACGAGAGCAACCGACATAGTACAGCGGATTGGCAAGCTGAAATGGCAGTGGGCTGGCCACATAGTGCGCAGGACCGATGGCCGATGGGGCCGGAAGGTCCTGGAGTGGAGACCGCGGACCGGCAAGCGCAGCGTAGGACGTCCACCGACTAGGTGGACCTACGACCTAGTCAAGGTCGCCGGAAGACACTGGGCGCAGGCCGCTTCCAACCGGTCCTGTTGGAAATCCATGGGGGAGGCCTATGTCCAGCAGTGGACATCCTACGGCTGATATGATGATGATGATGATGAAGTATTCTCCGTTGGCCAGACGAGAACACCCGGAGATAATGTGACGGATCGATTCGCTAATAATTTGGGATTATTATTATTGATTATTATTTGTAATGGATGATTCTGATTTAATTTGAGTTTACATTATTTATTTTATTATTATTATTATAGATATATTTGCAGTTTGTATATATTGTAAATATGTAATGATAAATAAAATGAAGTAATCGTGCAATTACAAAACGCAACTTTTTTTCCGATTTGACATTTACTTTTTAATGTATTTATTTGGTTACTGTTTTATTACTGATTTTATTGTAATTCTTTCATTTTAATTTATAATTTTGTGTAAAATTTCGATACAATGTAAAAATTGTTACTGAAATAAATAAATGAAATGAAATACATCAAGTTTCAATTAAACCACAAAGTCGCAATGTTTACAAACAAACGCTGCCGTCACTGGCTCGTCGAAGGGTCAAAGATTCGGAAAACCCGCGAGGATTTTCCACCGGCGGCGGCGACGCGTGCGCGGATTCCCCTACAACCTGCGCCTGCGCTCTTTCCTACGGCATTTCCATGCGAACGAGCACGCGCCACTGATAACGGTGTATAAGCTCTGTTACATGTGCAAGCTATGGTTTAGATATAATTTTAACGTTTGGTCTGATAGTATTATTATTACCTACTGTTGAACTGATAAGATCCTGATGGGTGAACGCGGGGGAAGCAAAAGGAATATGAAAGCTTTCTATAGTTTCTGCTTTCTCCCATCGGAAAAAGTTGTGATATTATTTCAGGTTATGGATGTTGTGTGATGAGGTCCTTATCCGCGATATTTGTAGAAATGACGTCACACATCTTCTGGTGAAGGTTTGATTCAAGTTTATTTATTTTTTCTCAAAATAACCATTACATATCCCATTCTGATGTTAAATACTAGCCTTCAATGTATACCTGCTGTTCACTTTTACGATAATTTCTCACAGTTTTTAAAGTAGCAACTTAACTCATTACGATTTAGCGCAAGGCTGGTTGCTGGTTTTCTCGAGTTTCGTGGAATTTAAAAACAAAAGCGTTCGTGCTTTTCGCTTTTGATAATTCAAGCACTGAAGTGACATGGCAATGTCACTGGATCAAAGGATCAAATCAAATCAAAAGTATATATTGAATGAGATAAAGCCGGGTTTCCCTAGTGGTTTAGAATTTTATCTACTAGGCTCTTAACGCCTCTCACGTCATAAAACATATCTCTTGCGTCTTTCACTGACACATTTCACTTTCCCTCGACACATACCTACAAGGTAAATCCACATAATATTAGTAAATATTCCAAACAATAACATTGTCAATTAATGAGTAATTACTACATACTCCAGTACTGTAGTAAGTGAGATTCCGTTCCGCATACTTGCTTCGCTTGGTGCAACATATCGGCGTAATGGGAAACGTTCGAGCGTCAGAGAGCCTGAGCGTCTGCGTCGTGGGACCCGTTCGCGAGAGATCTCTCGATCTTACAAGGAAAGCGGAAAAGTGTACGGGGAATACCAATGAAAAGTAAATTACACGTCATGACTGATTACAGGTAACTTATATGTTCATTGGTAGAGTCATAATGTTCTTGTGTTAATCTTCCATTCGCCCTGTCCACCGTCGCGCTAAATGATAGCGTTTCTTTCATATCGTTTACCTCATATATATAATCCATCAATATTTTCTTTGCTCTGCCACACCCTTTATCAAGACATCAACATTTTATATTCAACACTCTTTTTAGTCACATGAGTCCCATCACTCCTTATCACTTGTATGTACATCCCCCAAGACGGAAGACTCCCTTTTTATTTTTTTTAAGGCGGTTCTTATAGCTAGCCCATATTGTCCCACTACTGGGCAAAGGCCTCCCTCCATTCAACCGGTCACGATTCTGTGCTACGCCTTTCCAATTCTCAAGGAAGTTATCCAGTTCGTCCCGCCATCTTTTTCGTGAAATATTATCAATTATTATATTCTCAGATGAGAAGAAAAACACTTCAAGTAGCGGATATCCTCTACATGCAGACTTTTTAGTATTTTCATACGCCTTCTTCCCTGCCCAGTGCCCAGCATTTCGATCTATACCTAATTATCTCCAATTAATCTCGTCTAATCATGAACTTGGATATTTCCCCTTTTACGTGAGGGGCATTCGTGGGGCGCAAGTTGTTCCAGTGAGCTTTCGCCATTTCATCCATCCTGAGTTGATCCGGTTTGTTAGTACTCCACCATTCCCATGGCCAAAACTTAGGTTTCAACCTTCTGAAAGAAGCTTACAGTGTCACTTTCGGGATCTACCGGGATTATTAATTAGGTATTGTGACTCCCGATATCTCGACGCTGTTGCAAGGGCCATGATCGCGGGATGATGATTAGATTATAGCGCATCATTAGTTAGAATTTATGTTTAGTTTTAAACAGTGAAAGCTAAAAACAGTGACTCTGAAAGAAGATTTAATTAGTATCCATTCCAATAGCTTTCTTTGTTAATCCATATTTGATTTGATTTTTCTGTTTGTGTGTGTGAGTATTTAAAATGTTTGTAAACGCCCCCTCGATACAGGAGCAATTCCTAGTGTGATCTTTACCAATACATTGCTAAGCCAGCAAACTTAAAATAAAATATTTAAAACATGTGGGATAACTGCACATATTTGTTGATTAAACTTTTGCAAAAGGCGGACTTAATCCCCTGATACAATGCCACAACTCGCACCGCATCGCATCGCGACTGTCTCGCACTGTGTGTCAAACCTCTCTCGCGCGGTATCCACGACCCGCGCAATGTGTAATCTACTTACCTGCATAATTGACTCATACCTCCGCACCGGTGTAACCAGTCGTCATCACTATTGACGTCACAGGCGCCTTGAACAAGAGCTGGTAAACGGTACATCACCGTGCCCCGCGATGTGACGAACACACTGTCGCGAAAATGATGCATAACACATCTATTGTTATCACTGAAACCACTACATATAAATAAGGTAATGTGCCACACCTCTAGGTACTACATAGTTTCAACCATTCATACATGTCCTGTAGTTATTTTACATTTAGCTAGAATAGCGATTGTTCCTACGTCATTATTTGACATGGGCTTTCCTATACTTATTCCGATGTCGCAATCGGTTTTCGGCAGTATTGTATTGAATCACACACATGAAAACAGTCACTGTAGTCAGTGGGTGGACTTTTTGCATGATTCAGTTACTACGAATCGTTTGGAATAATTCCAAAAGGTCTGGAACGGTGTTTACACGAAGAGCCTTAGGTACTTTTGTTTTGGAAATGCCACATAGGTTGGTATAGTCAGCTTGGAAGTATCACATCGATTCATCATCGGGCTAGACTTGTTCCAACTATGTTGGGGTACCATCTACACGACAGTAATTCACATGGAGCGACTGCTATCATCTTTCTTTTCATCTTTTGAATAATTATAGAGTTTTCTAAAAGTTTGTGGCGTATGGTTTCTACTTTAATCTATTTTTAAAAGCTTTTATTTTTTGCGTTTTCATTTACTCCAAGGTTTATTGTATCTAAGAATTATGAGCACTCACACACTGGAATTTTACATGGTATTTTATGAACTTGTCTTAAAATCTGCGGTAAACAAAAAGTAAACATATTTAAAATAGGTATGATATAGAAAATGAGAGGGAATCCCGCGCACGCGCGCAAGCTTGCAGGTAGTGGTAACAATATTTTGAAACATGATGTAAGTAGTGCGTTGAACGCTTTCCCGGCGGTATTACCATCAGTCAGTCCATCAGTAGTATTAGCTCGTCCGCCGCGGGTCGCGAGGTTACCAGTCGTTCGGATCCGAGCATACCCGGCTTTTTGTGGTCTCATCCGGACTTTTATTTATATGATATGATAATTATTTATATTACTTTCGATATGTCTTGTGTCTTCCCACTACGGGACAACCCTTTCATCTTTCATTTCCACGGATTTCATTTGTGATCCGTTCGACATGCAGCAGACGAGTCCGGTCCAGTCGCCTTTAAGCTTGACAAAAAAATACGTGGAAAAAATTATAAATAGGTACTAAACTATTCAAACTTTTCTGCATAATAGGTCGAGCGCGCGGCCTTCACAAGGACAAGGCCGTGTGACGTGGCTCGCGCGTCGCGTGCCTGCGCCGGCGCATGCTCCCTCACCTTGCGTAACTCGCGTTGTTACGCGAGTTAGTTACGCGTAACTGTACCACACGGCAACTTGGCGACACGTATCGTTGTGATTACTGTATTTAACTAATACATTATTTATATCCACGAGGAAAATACTAAACTTCAATAATATTGTAGAACATTATCTTCCTGATATTACCAATATGCTGGCGGTAAAGTTTGTGCCCACGTTTGTAGCTCGAAGTTATGAGGATTTTCCTATTTGTAATTTTATCACAACTTATGGACCGGTGATCTCTAAATTGGAATTTTGATTTCGCAAAATTAACTGGTTTTCAAAACGTTGAGAGCGAATGTAGATATACAAGAAGAGGAAGACCAAAGAAACTAGGGATGGACTGTGTGACGGAAGAAATGGCTAGAAAAGAGGATACTGCTGAGAAGGCGAGTAATAGAGAAGTATGGAAGAAGAAGATATGCTGCGCCGACCCCAAATGAATTCGAACAATAATGATACGGAACTGGTTTTCAAAAGTATAGTTATAAAGATCTATAGATCTAGTACCTATAACATTATGTATGAATAAACCAATTAAAAACATGAATTTGAAAATGAATTTAAAAAAAATTGTGTTTGCAGTTTCTATAATTGATTATAGAAACTGCAAACACAATGCTCACATATTTTGTACAATATGTATATAATATATTATACTGCTATAGGATAAAGTGAACTCATAACTTCTATTTTTATATAGAAACGTTAGTATAGGTATACTATTGACACGAATAGAAGCATACATTCTAATTGCTCATCTTTAATTTCGCAATCAGTGATTGATGTTTCAATGAGGAAGGCCCGGACATCCCGGCTTTTTAGCCACCGTCTGGACTTCTCCGGAGATTTCATTTGCTTTTATACGAGTAAAATTGAAAATTTAAGTTTAGAAAACGATAGGAATTGTTGACAGATTTGCATTTAGATTAGGGACATGATTTTTGAAGATAAACATTTAATTTAAGAGGCGTGCTATACTGATGGCTTCTTACCGCTAGCTTCCCATCATTGGGAGCATTTATTAAACAGTTTAGGTGAGTTGTTTTGGAGATTACCTTTTTACTTCCTAATACATCCCATTCCCAACTTATGAACTACTCTTTATATTGGTATAGTTAAATAGAATCCAAAATCCGATCCGTTTCAGCTCACAAACAACAAAAACTTCACACCACATTAAACTGAGCGTACTTTCCGATAATTTTCCGGTTGATCAGCGGCATTGTCTTACCGTTGTTCAATCGCAGTAATTGATTCGGAGACAATCGCCGATGTTCCGGGGAATCCAGCGCCTAGGCCAAGACTGACTAGCCGTCCCATGGGCTGCTCGGTCCCGCTGCCGGTGTTCATGGTTAAAACAACGTTTGTTAATGACCATACAGCACGGGTAATAGCCGTAAATACCTTTTGTTTTTTGTCGTAGTCAACAGAGCGGTTTTATCTTTTGTAACGTAGTAAGTGATACTAGGCAATTGGAGTAGATTTTCAGACCTACTGAGATACGCATGGTTTGAAAGCTAACGGTAATCTGTGCACTAGAACTGTAGGTAAAGAGGTCAGAAACGCGTTTCACAGAGTTTTTGATTAGGTAACTTTTCATTCTCATTTCCAATAAATTCACTTTCGGCGATATCTTCAGGTTTTTAATCTCAAGGCAAAATATTGGTAAACGACATACGTTGTATTAGTTGTACAGTATTCCAAATATGAAGGAAAAAGTCTGACATCAGGTCAGGTACTAACCACACGGTAAAGAAGATGAATTACGAAGGAGAGTCCTTCACTTTGCCAGCGGGGCTGTTTAGTTTAGTTAAACAGCCCCGCGGCCGCGGTTCATGCCGATTTCACGACCACTAGCCACGTCACTATGTGTCGTTACCTGTTAGTGACACGGGCATTTGTCTCCTTCACAAGTCCTAGGTCTACCACACAGACACACAGATAATAGTACATTATGGTACTAGTGTGTAATGTTGGTGATTACCGCTGAGGCGCCATTGAGACCCGAGCCGTTAGGTGAGGGTCTTAAGAGAGCCGAGGACGGTAATCACCAATACACACGTGTATCATACGACGTTTTTCAACACACTTGTGAATAAAATAACAATAAAAACTCATTTTATTTAGTAGATAATAGATATTTTTCCTTGGAGTTTTCAGGTAGTAAAGTTTCCATAACGTTAAGGGCTTCACATATCGGGTTTATATCGGGCGGTGTACAACATAAATCATTTTCTTCGTTACTAGGTACTTGTAGACATTTTAATTAATAAATAACTATAATTTCAACAGTGAAATCGAGTTTTGAAAAATGATTCGCTATGGTTGGAAAAATTAATCAGTTTTCCTACGCGCGCATTGCGATCAGCCACAAACTAAAGGGATGAAGATTTTTTTATTTTCCGCGCATAGGGTTTGCGCTTATTCTGCCACGTACAAAATGGGGAATTTAAAGTTTTCTTTTATTACAGAGAAAACAAAAGTTATATTTAAGTGAAAGTTTTATTTATTAAACACGAACGAGTAAAAATTATCTATTTAAATAAGAAGTTGCATGAAATGAGTTAGATTGAACACGATCTTTTTTTTGAATAAAAACTTTTTTATGAACAAAGCACCTCAACCAATAAAATTAAAAAAAAAAAAAACTATAACTCACTAGTGAGTTATAGCAATGAAAAAGTCACAGTTTGATTATGGGTGTCATTATGTGCCTAATTGCGGTGACCATAAAGACACTTTATGAGCAAGTGTGTTGAAAAGATAATTTATTTGTTAAACCTTTGTTTATTTGTTAAAAAATTGTGTGCGTAAACATAAGTTTACGCACAGAATTGAGCATTCAAGATCTTATTAAGTAGAGGTAGGTCCGTACATGTGCTTTTACCTGGTGGGTGAACAAATTTGTATTTTTTTTTACATTTGTACAGATTAGTAAGCTTTTAGTTTAGCCAGTGTTTGTCTGGGTACATTCATAATAACATTAATAACTGATGTCGGCTTATTATTTTCTTAGTAACATTATACTATACATCCAAATAATAAAAAATAAAAATTGACAAATTGTCATGAAAATAGAATTGAAATCTGTCAAAAGGTAAAATATGTCAAAAGGTTATATAATATGTCAAAAGGTATCCGTTAAGAAGTCATTATTTGTCTGTTAATAAATTCCGAATCATTTTTTTTATATATTTGTTGTCAGTGCTTTGAAAGACTGAGGTATTTTGTTATTTAAACCAAAAAATACCAGATAACATGTCTTGTCTCTTAATGTTATGGCAACAGCGCTATTAGCAGCCTACCTAATAGCGCTATTGATATATTCCTATTTGATTATTTTGGAGTAGGTACCTAAACATACAATACCAATCATAGTGGGAAGTGTGCGACGCATAAACATGCGATAATGGACACAACACGATGCTCGCTCTATATTACAGGTTGTAAGATGTGTACAAATTCGTTAAAATATAAGATACGCACAACGTCAACACTCGACATAAAAAGAGGTTATGCGCACCATCCTCAAGAACTAAAATGTTAAGTGACAGCCCATACTATATGGCAATAAAAATATATAATAAGTTGCCCAACACGTTTAAAACTGAAAAATCAGTAACAATATTCCAAAAAAGGCTAAAGCTATTCCTAATCCAAAAATGTTTCTACTCAGTAAAAGAATATTTAGAGTCTAGCTTAAAATAACGATTATCTCTCATGTACAAAAGTGGCGATCTATCGTATAAAACAAAATAAGATTAGTCTATCCTATTTACATTAATTTAAAATCATAGTTATAATTTGTACGACCTGAAATGGATGACATAAAAAAAATAAAAAAATATATATATATATAAAAAAGAAAATATATATATATAGAAATATTGCTGAATAATTATATTGAATTCATAAACATTGACATTTAATTTTGACACAACGGTAATAATTAATTAATAATAATATTTATTGCATGCTAATTTAGGATGAAAATTGCAATGCTTGTAAAAGGCTGCTAAGTCTTAAGTAACAACATAAAATAACACCCACATTGTACACTTAGTTCGCAATAAAAATTTGACTTTGACTTTATTATTTGGATGTTAGCAGGTATTTTATGTTGTTGTGTCGGAACACTTCAGCTATTTCGCGGTTTGGTTACGGCGCTAACTTTCGATGTTTGGGCTCTTCTCTTTCAATCTATGTAGGTACACAGTATTGTATATTTTTCTATTAGTGCTGAAATGATATTTACCTTAGAATAAATATTGTATACTTTACTAATTATAACTAATATTGCCAATATTAGACACTTGACTTACTCAAGTAAGTATGCGCATTTAAGAATTCCTTTATACTTTAAATTCTTTTATCAGAACACTTATGGATTCTTTTCTCAAAGTCAAATTCAAATTCATTTATTTGTCCGAATATGGTACATTACATGGTATTGAATTAATAAATGGTCCCATCACATTCTGCCACGTGGGGCGCGCAAATATATGGCACATAAATAAAATAAAATTAGTATTGATATTAATGTAATTTACAATATAAGGAATGTAAGTCAAAAATATTATCTGGGGGCATGGTAGTGCCCCTGCCAAGACGAGCCAAGCGAAGCGCAAGGGCACTACCTACCATTTCTCGAAGTGTTTCGTCGTATTTTTGAACCCTCATCGAGTTGGTTTCCGATGGACCAGATAGTTCATATCCTCAGGATATGATGTCAATAATAGACTAATTAAACATACAAAGTCTCAATTGAATAGCTCTGATACTTTAGATTTTATTGATATCTTAAATACACCGACTTCGTCACTGACACACTGATGATCATCAAAATATTTGGCTACTTCCTGAAGTACTAGAAATCCGAAATTTGGTATGTGTAAAAAAGAAGAAAAAAATAAACACTAAAAAGACTGCCTAGTAATTTACAAAAAGAACTGAAATCCCACCAAAAACATTTCATGTAAAATGTTGCCAAGACGACCACATAAGGTTTACCCTGTGAAAAAGATCAGATCTCATGTAGAGCCAAGCTTCTGAATCTACACGGCCTAACTCTACCGACCCTAACTTCACAAATTCTACATAGCAGTAAAAATGTATGGCTTGGCTGTTTCGTTACTTACTTCAGAAACTAAATATTCGCATCACCTCCACGATGACGATTGCGGTTTTTTTTTCTGTTTCACGTTAAAGCGCTATACGTTCTCAACATTAAAGGTCCAAATATGTATAATTATGTATCACACAAAAACAGAAAAAGAAATATTGATCAAACAAATAGCCGAAAATTGCTATCGGATGCGTCTGAGTTTGTGAACGTATAAATTAAAAGACGAAAGCGAAGCCGCCCATGATTTATACACTGCCGGAGAGATAACGTAACATTTTCCTCAAATAATTGCTATGTGTGGATTCGTGGTATCCCATCAGTGGGATGCGGTGCGTCTGCGGCTGTGGGGTATTTCAACCTTTTCGGGGAAGTTTTTCAGCATTTGTAATAGTCGTCAGTCGGACGACTTTTGGTGCCGCCACCCTATTGTTGCTGATTTTCGGATAGAATTGTGTGGACCTTCTACTCTCAGGAATTAGTTGTTCTTAGTATTTTCGGCACATGTTGGAGGCCCATAACTTCGTACGTCATGCATACCTCAAGCTTCTTCCTCACTCATAAAGAAAATATTCTCCTTATGGTTTCGTCACCTGGACCTTGTCAATCAACGCTCAACGTTATTTAAATTTTGACGATAAAACTACAATTAAAATTGCTTTCCTTTTACCCTGAAACTGCTTTAGGATACTTTGTTTGATAATTGTTTCTGGATCAACCGATGACACTGTGTGACGCTTTTACTGATTTTTACATAGAGTACGGCTTGCATAAATCGGATAACGTCAATACTGAAAAAAAAAAAAACTGAGATCCAACATCAGATCCTCATTTTTAATAGAGTGCAGTGTCTCGAAGTTTTGCTAAGTGCTTTACTCGCAACCGAGCCTTCAGCGCATCCCCGTTATCCTAGCATGCTCTAAAACCGTCCCCGCTGGATGCGCCTGCGCCGCACTTCCCAGAACGCATGTCTAACGCACGCAGCAATTTTAATGCGTTTTAACATTTTTTGGGACTCATTTCCGATACGGAGAAATGGTCCGATTTTAATGATTTTCCCCGACCCACTAGAAAGGCTTTACACGTAATTTTATCTGAAGGGTTGATTTATTAATCAGTTTCCCTGGAACCGGCGCGGCTGTGATTGATGGGTTTAAGGATATTGAACTGAAGTTCGAATGACGTTGAGTCTGAACACGCAGACACTTATTTTTTTGTATTAGTCATGCAAGGGTTACTTTACAATTTCAGCAAACCGTTTTTGGTCAAACTCAGATTATGTAGATTTAAATAATTAAAGTTAAAAGTCCTATAATTTTTTCAATATATTATATGTATATATGATATAAAGAGTGTAAATAGGCCCTTAACGAAGCCAAAAGGCACTTGTTTAAATTTCGACTTGGTTTCGCTGTGGTAGCTGCTGCTTGTGTGTGTTTTAGGGTTCCGTTCCCAAAGTGTCAAACGGGACCCTATTACTGAGACTTCGCTGTTCGTCTATCACCAGGATGTATGTATCTCTTGAACCGTGATAGTTAGCCGGTTGAAATTTCTACAGATTATGTATTTCTGTTGATGCTATAACAACATATACCTAAAACAGAACAAAATAAATATTTAAGGGGGCTCCCATACCAAAAAGTGTTTTTTTTGCTCGTTTTTATAACTAATGGTACGGAACCCTTCGTGCGCGAGTCCAACTCGCACTTGCAATGATGATGTTTGTGGAATCATACACGAAACGCAGGAATGCTGCATTCCTGCGTTTCGTGTCGCGGTTAGCTTTTTACGTGAAAAACCAAAATGTTTGTATACGATAAAGTATTTGTGCATAAGAGGTTGGTAAGAAAAAATCCTAAATGCTATGACTAAATGTGGACGTGACTTAAAAACGTCAGGAAACCAACACCGTGCCACACTCTCATTCAATTAGGTATCCGCGACCTTTCTCGGTGTCAAGAAATTCAGCGCTTTGCCCACTCTGGCAATTTCTCTTGTATCGTGGGTGCATTTACAAACATTTAAACTCAAATTCAAATTCAAATTCAAAATCATTTATTCGCTAACATGGGTAACTACATAAAGTTGTTAGAATAGAACATAGTTCAGCCATATTACGCCTTGAGGCATGCAAATCTCAAGTTTTGTCTGTTTGACAACATTAATATACAATTCATTGCAAAAATAATGAGTAATTAGTAATATAATTTTGGTAATTTAACCGTATCAAATAATAAAGAAACATAAGCAAATAATAATGTCACTAGAATAATTAAAATTTAAAATCATGTATTATCATGTGTAAATGAGAAATGTCAAGATGAATTTGTAATTAATTGTTAAAATAATACTAATAGGCAAAATTTATTATTGCATTACACACACATACACACATTTATCTGTAGGCCTTACAAATATTTGTTCCGTGTGGGGATCGAACCCGCGACACGCAGCGCAGCAGTCAATCGCTTAGCCACTGCGCCAAACGTGCCCTTGATTTGTTCCGCCAACGCTTGCACAGTTTAATATCGTTGTTCTGCTTCTGTTATCTGCAAATTACAGGAGCTCCTGAAAGTCCAAAACCTTCGCCTAACTTACAAGGTTTACCTTCACTACTAATATTATCATAATTTTGTAGGTTCTCTATCAGAATTCAGAAAGACAGTAAAGCAATCACTGGCACCTCCGAAATCTAGCGATACGTAAACGATTTTTAGCAATGTGTTCGCGAAATCGTTTGTTCAAAAACTGTTTACTGCTCAGTCAGGTAATAATAAAAAACACTAAGTAAAACTGGAACTTAACATAACTTCCTTTTTAGCACTGTTACAAATATTTGGTATATTACACATACAAGTCAGTCATGCTCAGAATCCTGGGTTATCCACTGTTACTTGTTCTCACGTGGCGTGTGTTTGCCTTCCGTCTATCATAGTACCTAAGTAAGTACGTTACGTACATGACGAGGATGCAAAACAACACCTTGTATATTTAGGTACTAATGAATGCACTTACTATAACAGTAATAAAAATAACTAGCGTCATGATGACTGACAATTTCACAATATTGCTTTGTTTACTAACGCTTACATTCTAGGGAAAACATATTAAAATGAACCATAGGGGCATGCAGTCATTCGTACCTAGTGCCTACCTGATCACTTTCCCATATTATGACTGGTTACGAAATAAATTTTCCTTTAATGTAGGTACCTACCTTTCTTTACTGCATCATTTCACATATCATGTTTATGGAAATTGCCACATCACATATCCATTGCTTCATACTCTCAAAAATTCGTTTGATCGTCAACGTGCATTACGCAATGAATCCCAGTTTGTTCCCACTAGTTCTACTAAACAGTTCAAAGGTTGAACTAGTGGGAATATGTTTTCCCACTAGTGTCATCAAAATTTGGTTCGTTAACACTAGTTCTACGGTAGAACTAATGGGGATATACATATTTTTATTGAAGATTACGTAGCGGAAAATTAAGAAGGTCAAGTAGAAAATGAGAAACAAAGATAGAAAAATCTCACAAACTACTAGACAACGTAATCTTCGAGTACACCCTTCCCAATTTACTACTAGCAAATCCAAAGCGGGGTAAATTCGCATTATTGCCCGTTTTTCAGTGTGCGTACTAGTGAGAACAAAACCTCCATTAATTTTAAAGTTGAATTTATTGTGTAATAGAACAGGTAGAACTAATGGGATTTTTCTAGTTCTACGATTTTGTACCGCCTTTCGAAAGATTAGTGGGAAAAAATATTCCCACCAGTTCTATCGTAGAACTGTTAAGTAGAACTAGTGGGAACGAATCCTATCGTCTATCGTAGTATATTTTAAAGACTTTAAAAAAAAAACGTTGATATAAATGTCGGGCATGCCACCGTCCAGGCGAATCAATCCGATACATTATCTCCGGGTTCTTGTCTTGCTCACGGAGAATACTTGTATAGACACAACCTTGTTGCTAGGACTTTTGTCGCTAATAAGCCTGACATAGTGGTGATTGATCGATAGGACCGTCGCGTACAACCTTGTGGAATCTGAAGTGCCATACTACAAGTAAGCGCCCGACCCAGTGCTGGATGATGGTAATATTGTTGTATTGGGATCGACCTATCGCCAGTGACGGACTATTGTTGCCCATAAAACTGACACTGTGGTGATAGATCGATTGGAACGTAGCGCAATTATGGTTGATATAACAGTCCCGCATGACGAGAAGCTCTTGAAAGCAGAGAAGGATAAGCAATACAAATTTCTAGATCTGGCTGGCGAGGTTGTCGACATGTGGGACGTGTGATTGTGTCTATAGTCGTATAGGCCAATGGCATAACAGCCCTTACCAACAACTGAGGAGGCTTTCGCTTGGCAGCTGGATGACGGGCTTGATACAGAAAGCAGTGCTTCTGGACACGGCGCGTATTATTAGGAGGTTCCTCTCAAAAGCCCTGCCCACCCGAAGCTGGGAACAATATGTTCCCAATACCGGCGGCGGCCACTATTTTTGATTTGAAATATCTACATGCGCAAGTAGGCAGTAAAAGCGTTGGCCGTGCCGTATGTGGGAAATGGTGTTACGCCCCCAACCGTATGCCACGTAAAATCAACCTAGTCTTATTAAAATAAAGTCTGTTTTGGATTGATTGTTGATCTTGCTTTGTTTTTGAAAGTTCTTGTACTTATACCATATTTCGTAATAGGTTTTTATTGACTAGCTGCGCCCCGCGGTACCACCCGCACGGACCGGGATAAAAAGTAGCCTATGTGCGAATCCAGGGTATCTACGTACCAAATTTCATCCAAATCCGTTCCGCCATTGAGACATGAAAGAGTAACAAACAAACATTCTTACAAACTTTCGCGTTTATAATAATATTAGTAGGAAGTAGGATTAATGCTATTAAAATATAGATGTTCCACATCTAGCGGGTGGCCAACTTTTTATATTTTTAAATGTTTCATTTTTGATTATTTTAAAAAGAAATTTTTAAAAATGTTTTTGAAGAGATAAAATGAATAAAGGAAATAATAATAAAAAACAATGACTTTGCCTAGGTATGTTTTTGGGTTTTCTTTCTTTGTAACTTCCTCATCAGTCATCAGTCTGTTCGTATAGATTTTACAGTTATCCGGACAACGGCTCTATTCTTAAGATGTCTGAATTCCCTACTTCTTATGAGTCAAATGACTTGTACTCAATGACTGTATTGTTTGGGAACTCCACGGTGCTAATGTTCACAACCATATCGATTGATTTTGCCAAATGTGAATGAATCATATCCCGTGACGTCACAATATCTTGCTTCGCTGGCTTTTAAGGTCGTACATACCTATGGCTTCGTCTTGTCTGGGACCAACGACCGTGACGTGGACACGAAGTGCGAGTGTGACTACATTGCGTTCGTTTATGCTGGATAGTCCTGATTCACTGCTATTACTATAGAATAGAAGGTGGCATAGCGGATAACTATAGGGTCTTCCAAGTCAATGTTTTTTATTTGTTATATAGTTGTAGTTCGTAGTACAAGGGACAGTAGTAGTAATTAAACAGTAGGTAGTCGTTTTTTGTTTGTTCTTCGGACGCTATGCTTGCTAAAACTTACGAAAAAATCACATAAAAACTTATTGTCTAATTGAGATAAAGATTTAAAGTAAAAAGAGAAAGAGAGATTTGGACTTAAGATGTGCCGACGATGACTTTGACCGACTTTCCGAGGTTATATAGATACGTCGATTTGTTTCTGTCTGGTAACTGCTGTCAGTGAGTAAGGAGTGGCTGTAGTAAAGAGTCTGTAGCCGCATCTTTTTGTTTTTGACTGACAGACTCCTTCACAATACAAAAGTGCCCTGTGCCTGTAACTGCTGTTTGTGTATGTGAGTTTACTCGTAGATGTTTGTAAACGCACCCACGATACAGGAGAAATACCCAGTGTGGGGCAACGTTTAAAAAAAAAAACTGGTTTTATTTGATTCAAATGCTTTGGTTGGTAAC
The DNA here is from genome assembly GCA_963082945.1 of Cerastis leucographa. Lineage (NCBI taxonomy): Eukaryota > Metazoa > Arthropoda > Insecta > Lepidoptera > Noctuidae > Cerastis > Cerastis leucographa. The sequence continues at coordinate 20,381,074 of OY720359.1, forward strand.
AGCTGTGGATAGTCTACCGATATTAGAAACCAAAGTGATAAAGACTAATGTCAAAATGCTTGCTTTCTAATGAATGAATTCGATAACAACTATTATTACCTTTTCATAACAACCTAGGACTCACTCGTTCAAGTATACTTATTTAAGTTAATGCTTTTAATTTTAATCTTTTTTTTTAAAGACAACGAAAAATTTAACCAACCTTTTTTTTCTTAAAATACAACAAACACGATGTGGACATTCTAGTAGAAATTGCAATCTCGGGTCGGGATCCCCAGCTCCCGGGTGACTCACACGATTCATTCCCGACACACTTGATATAAAGTGTATTCGTCACAAATGTGGACAGGACGTTCTGAACACTTAATTGAACACTCATGGAACGCTTCGGCGAAGATAAGTGATCAATTAAACAGTCGCTGACTGGCTGGCTCCTACTATCTACGTGACATCACGAATAATTCCCTGTGCATCACCCATTGAGATAGGACAACAGACGATTCCTTGATTGAATATCAGCCCGGGAACGGCCTCTTAACTCACAAAAAAAGTGTCTGTAGATATGGACAGTGCATACCAGCTGCTAAGGTACAGCAGAATTAAATTAATTGAACATGTTGCGCATAACAGATTCACCGGATTCTACCATTGAATTTGACCATTAAGCACCTACCTAAACTCAAAAGCATTTATTTCAATGAAATCGTTCACAGCCACGTTTGAGTAATTGTCACGAAGTCGTTCAGTCAATCAATAAGATGAAGCCAGTTGTCTGTGTTTTACAAGTCTTTTTTAGTTTTTTTCCATTTTGTGTATCTTCTATTTTCACTGATTGTTTGTGAAATTATTAGATGTTTTTGATTTGTAAACTTTCTCTAGCTTGTCTAACGTGTTTCTGAAGTTAGAACCACATGCTGTCAGTCATGCTATCCTCCTATACTTAACATAAACTCAGTAACATAATAATATTGTAAAACCAATTTAATTCGGTAACCATGGTGTTTCTTGCTGCGTAGGATAGCCCACATGAGGCAACGACCAACCGGACCCGTGCATTTATCTTTTGACGTTTCAAGAGCCCATGTAGATAAATTACGTGCAAATACCAATGCTATCATTACCTAAAAAAAGGTGAAATCTGAATTCAAATTATTATAAAAATTACAACACGCGAATTGGGTGCTGCCATTCCAATTTTTATACTGATAACTTTGTCTCTTGTTTGCTATAATACGAAGTGTGTGTGGACTGTGGAATTATAGGGGATGATGAGGCAAAAGGATTTGTAAGGATCTAGCAGGTGGTATTCGTTGGTTTCTGCCTGGAAAACGCGTGATTTTATGTTATGTTATAATACGGGATACGCTGACATAAGCAACTTCCCAAATCTAGCCAAAAGTTATTGAAAGGTATAAAGGTATATTTGGGAGTATGGCTATGATTTATTTTGGTCAGAATCTTATTGAAATGGGCGTACAGTTAAAACTAAAAGATATCGCGCGTCGCGCTTATAAGAAATATTTTTTACCAGTTAATTGATGTTACTTGTTTCTTGGGTACTTTGGTAAAACCAACCCAAGTTAGTTAGATGTAGATGATGTAACGTAATCGTCTAAAAATAAGGGTAATTTCGTGGAAACGATAGTACCTATTATTGACCAAAGATGATGGCGCTCTTGAAAACCATCTTCAAAGTTCATAAATAAAAACAACCGACTTCCAAAAAAAAACTTATACTTTTTCATTGACTTTTTGCTCCCGCCTTCGAATAGTAAAGTTATTTTCCACTTTGTGGTTGTTATATTGGAAGTAGCTTGATTTTCTTGGAAAACAGTTTTCATTTGTTGCGTTCCACACCAATTCTTGTCATTTGTTTATTTTACATTGTAACTAGAACATATTAAGAGATCATCAAAATAGACTACGAAGAAAAGATACGTATAAACTAACGCCGGTGGAACACATAACTGCTCCTTTTTTGGAAGTCAGTTAAAAATGGGCCATGCAGATCCCCCAGAAGTGGTTCTACAAGTCCGTTGACCTTTATGCATCTTTCCATTGACACCACCGTAGCTACCAGCCGTAACAAAATAAAGCGTATTTGATTGAATAGAACCGTGAAACATCAACATGATAAATTAATTAACTGATCCCGATGGGTTTTCGATCGATTTTCGTAGAATTTCGTGGTCTTTAGTGAAAACTGAGGGGAATAATAACGGGTTCTCTCTATAGTGACTCTAGTTTAGTCGAGGATGGCTCGCCTGGCAACACTAATATTAGAGGCTTTCACCGGCCATTGGATCAAGGGCTTGGAGACTAGTTCTTTTCTTAGCGAGTCCATGGCTAATAAGTCGACCCAGAACTAACGACCGTTTGCCACTACTGCTTGCATCTATCATTTCCTGTAGTGTGCAGACTCCAGGGCAAACTGGGCACGATATCTTGTTGACGGACTAGTTGCAACCTATGCTTGCTTAGCGAACGTTAAAAACCTTAAAGTATCTTGTGAATTTTACCCTTATCGTAAGCCTCCAAACGACGATACGTTTGAAACAATGCGTCGCTGCGTGCCGGACGGCACGTGCGCGGAGCCGGCGGCGTTGTCTAAAGCGTGTGTGGCGGGAAGTTTCTACACTTTTCTAAATCATGGTCAAGACGACTTGACTGTCTACGGAACACGTATGTTCTATTACTCTTTTGATAAAAGCTAACTAAATGAATATTCTTGATGCAAATCAAATCAAATCAAATAATTTAGTGCATCCATAATGTACATTTAACACCTGTTAAATGACCACCTGGTCAAATAAGAAATAGACAAAATTATGACCCTGTCGGGCACAGCAGTGTGATTCTGTAAGACCTCACTTAGAACTTTGAATCTGAATCCGCTGTGAGTTTTTTTGATTGGCATTCTAAAAACCCGGTTGATAATTTGAATTTACACTTACGCACCCTTACGAGCGTGTCAGCGAGTTGAACTAAATTAGCAGGGAGATTTTGACGGATAAAGTATGAGATGATGTAAGAAGTGGTATTCTGGAAGGTCATTTGAACCTTACGCGAAGTGACAGTGGATAGCGATGTGAGATGCGAGTTGTTGTCTGAACTTTACAGAATCGACGTACAGCAAGTTTTAAATAAGTAGAGAGAGGAAGAGTTCTTCTCTAATTTTCCTTGTCCAAGAAGAGTAATTATCACAATTAATACAATTATTACAATTATTACAATTACTACTAATGTTACAAATGTTTTTCCCGATACCTCTATGAACATCAATTGAACATTTCTAGTCTTCTGCATAGTTTGTAGCTGGCATTTTATTTTATTGATCTTCCCTTTTCTGGATCAATTCTACCAGTACTTTTCCTCAGCAATTTTCCTAACTGACAGCGTGGCCAAGTTTTTTTTTTTAAGTTCTCATGTACATCATCAACAACCTGATTAAGCCTGGTTCAAAAGCAATTCTTCAGAAATCTTGTTTTAATTTTTTTTAATAAATTAGATATTTATTACTTTCTAAATCAATTTAAGAGGGTTCACCTTACGGCATTTCATACAAAGTTTCAAGTCCTTATTTTTAGAAATGACTGAACCGATTTTAATGACACTTTATACGCCTAAGCAGGATACATAGATCTAAAAAGTTACTAAAAATATTATAGAAAAATAGTGTTACAGCTAAACTAGATCGATTATAAATTATCCATAGAAACAAACATTTCCAATTATCTTTTTTTGTAAAAGACATTTCGAAATTGTTTTTTAGTATTTTTTTTAAACTTATGTATCCTGCTTATGCGTATGAAGTTTCATTAAAATCGGTTCAGTCATTTCGAAAAATAAGGGCTTGAAAGTTTGTATGAAATGCCACAAGGTGTAAACCCTCTTAACGCACCTAGTGAACCACATTCTATAAAAGGCAAAGCAGTTGAAACAGACTACAGACAGTGCTGCCATTTTAAAATCGAATTCTTCCGTTTTTTATCCAATAACCGATAATAAAGGACTTTGAACCCGCTGCAGACTGGTGGGAGTAAAAAAGGTAGAATGTCTCGTCTCCAAGGGAGTCGCGTGCACCACGTCACGTAGGGCTCTCGGTGTGGCCCAAACTGGGCCATGCAGGGCCACGTTGAAGGTGAATGCAGATGAGATTATTGTAATGAGCTACATAACTTTGCATTAAAGAGTGTTACCGCCGTAAACTCGTGGGCAAACGGCGGTTCTAACTGGTTGAAGTCGGTATTTGTTTTGGATATTTTAGAGTTACATTTTTTTTCGCTATTTTGAGAGCAGTGGTGATGAAATAAATGTCACAAAATAATGCGCCTGGTTGTATTCGAACCGACGGGCCGCACTCGTAAGTCCACTACACTGCGCCACCCGGCCAACACGGCTCTTGCTCAAGGCATATTTGCAATTTCAGACCTAAATTAATAATACGTCCAGAAGTCCAGATTTCATCATGATGTTTTCCTTCACATCGGTGAAGGATTCATCAACAACAGTAAGTAATTCCAAGATAAACTTCGAAAGAATTGATTAACTTTAACTTAATGACTTAACTACCATCATGTGATGGCTTAGTCATCACCGGCTTAACATCACCTAAAGTTATGCAAAATGGCCGAATAATTGGCATAATCGCCGTCTGTGATAATCATTCCAACTGATTTCTAATTCTTAACTCGTTTAGTTTGTATCGAAACAAAACTATTTTCTTTTTGATAGTGTCCTTATAAAACCTCGGAGTCTGATTGCCTAGTGTTTGTTAGTGTACGGTGCAATCAGATAAAAAGGTGGAATGAAGTTTGTAGTCGTCAGGTTTACATTTATTTCCAAAGGGTGTGGAGACAAAAGTAAAAAAAAAATGCCGCTCGTAACGTTTTTTAAAATATTTTGTTCCGTTTATTTTTTTCACTTTTTGTTCTCGGTCATAAGCTAATATAATTTTACATGAAATGAAATGAAAAATGAAAAAGCGTTTATTCGTGATTACATCAGTGTTACATAATTAATTACTTCTGCCAAACTGTAAATGCTCCCATATACAATTTTATATTTTAATGTAACCACTTCTTAGTATTTTTCTTTTCAATCAATAAACAAGGATACTTTTACCTATAACTAAATACACTTTATTACAGCTTTTTTTTTACAGCATTACGTTATGGTCAGCATTTTTAACAAAGGCTGACCATAACGTAATGCTAATAACATTTTTAGTTGCATGACAGCATTTCAATTCACAACGGTGGAGCCGTAAACATGAGCTAGTGTGACATAAATAATACAATGCTAGTGTGACATAGGTAGGCGATTTCCAGATATGTGCGAATGAAGCTTTGGTCACCACATTCATGAATGTGGTTTTATTATTTTTATGCCGTTTTCTGTGAAAAATATCAGTTACGAAAGAAAAAGAAAGCTAAGTCTTAAAATTCGGTATTTTCGAAATTTTAATTAATTGAAATAAGTAATTCAATAAAATAGGTTTTTCTAAAAAACCTTGAAATATACATTTCATCTAAACCAAAGAAGAAATAAAACGACTAAATAATTAGCGTTTAATGGATGCAAACAGGTCACATTACGCCACAAAATAATTTGTCGTAGCTATTACAAGTTATTCATAAACGAAATTAAAAAGAAAATTAAATTAAAAATTTAAAAAACCACCGACACTAAAAACCTCTAAAAACCAAAAATAAAATAATCGAATCGTGTTAGGGTTGGCGGTCCGCTTTGTTTTGTGCTTGTACTAAGCGGTCCACTTAGCGATCCCCCGAGACGCTAAGACGCTTGGATTATTTTATTATTGGTTATTTAGAGGTTTTCAGTGTCAGGTATTGGTTTTTAGAGGTTTTCAGTGGGGGTTTTTTAAATTTTAAATTTAATTTTTATCCCAGTCCCAATCCTGGGCATAGGCCTCCCCCATTGCTTCCACTTTTCTCGTTGTTGCGCGTCTTCTCGCCTATTACCGAAAACAGCAAAATTTTAAAAAAAAAACGACCGGGGGCCGGGGGGTTGCAACCAACCCCCCTGGCGATGCCCATGGTTACATGTGACAAGATTTCAAATTTCGAATCAACCAGACCTGTGGATGTTGTTAATTTCCCTTCAACTAGAAAAGAGGTGATGACCTTCAAACGGCTGAGCTGATTTTCTGGAAACATAGCTAAGAACACTCTCGATTAAAATACCTTTCAAACGAAAATATTTTTATCAAAATCGGTTCATCCGTTTACGATGCGACAGAGACACAGATACACAGACACACACGTCAAACTTATAACAACCCTCTTTTTTGGTCGGGGTTTAAAAATAAATAAAAAAAAGTCACCAGCAGCGCTTGTTTATTTAATATTCTTCTCCACACCTCTAGGAACTCAAAGAAGTCGTATGACAATCTGACCACTATAAACTTCGTTCTACCTTTTGTGTATTTTTTATACTCGGTGCTACTTCAATTCGATCATATTTTATGAAAAATGTCAAGGGTAGTTTTCAATATTTTCCCGAAAATAACTTCTTCTCTGTCGCCAAAAGTACGCGAACATCAAGAATGAGCTTCAAATTGGATGGAAATATTAAAATTGTACTATGGGTTTTATAGTTCATAACTACAACTTGTAATTTTTTGTTGTTCGTATTATGTAAGTACTTATCCCAATTCCCAAAATAGTTTACCGTACGAAATCCTTGACCGATTTTTAATATGATTATGTTAATAAATGTGAAGCGTCCTCTCCACATTGCGCACTCATCGTTGTGGTCGCTGTTTGTCTGAATCATACTCCTATCTAGTGAGAAAAGTGTTTACAAACAGCGATGTCTCTAACAGGCCGAGGTAAGGGACCGATGCAACCTGTTCATAGCACACACAATCCCGCTTACACTAGATTTTCTTTTTGCAGATCTCTTGCACCGCGCCTCCACGCCGCGGCCGCCAAGAGGTATGCGGCATGGCTTCCGGTGCGTCACATTCGAGCGGTCCCACGGCTTGCACTGCAGTCTCCATCGACGCATTTCTCCCTGTTACATAATACCTCTCAAATACAAACACAGCAGTAGAGCCGCAACAATCGAGAAACGCATTCATGGAATTTCCGCCGCACATGCACCCAGCATCTAAAGGCACACTTCGACAAGATCATGACACCATCGCAGAATCAGAAAGCTTTGGCTCTTGAACTGAAATAGAGGTCCATTGCTGACTCGTACAGTGCTGAAATAAGTGAAACAAAAGAGACAGAGTAATGTAGATGGGGTTATAAGTAGTTAAAGAGTTGTGCTTTTTTGCTACGCGACTGTGTGGTAGAGGTGCGACCTCATTTGTGCAGAGCTCCATGTAAATGTAACCGCAGAGTGGGCGCGACACGCGACTTGATAACCTTATGGCAGTAACGAGAACAAACTTGTGTATTTCTGTGGAAATACTTGATAATGTCGTATGTGGCATACTAATAAGTGGTAACATGAAGAAATGGCCGAAACTGTACATCAGTCGTAAAAATCTGAGATTTAATAAAAATGTTGTCGCAGTACATAAATGACAAACCTTAATAACTTATGGATGAATCAGCATTCAAAAAAGAGTACTTCCGTAGAATTTTAAAAATTCAGCAAGTAAGCAACTGAAGGTTTCACATTCTAGGCAGCAAGCGGTATGCATTTCTCAGTTCAGTGACGCGAGTGACTGTGACACTAAGTCCGCCGGTCGTTAGGAAGCGTTGACGGATCGCGCTCGTCTGGCGGCTGTCTGGTGCGTTATCACGGAATCGCTCCACTATAATACATTAAACATGACTATTACGCTGTGACGTAAAACGAGCGTTATAAAAATAACGGATACATCTACACAATACTGTTAATAGAGAGAAGCTCGTGGTTAAATGATAACGCCATTCAGGTCGAAGGCTTCAAGTTCAAGCATCGTTGCCAAGGGCAGTCTGGGGTCTGTGTCACCATTCATTACATAATGAATTTCTTCGGTGCCTCGGAATGATCCCAGCTGTCATTTGCTTTGACAGTCGTTAAGTAGTCAGTGGCCCGAAAATCTGATAACCAGTCTTATAGTCTTGTCCAAGAGGTATTGTATCATCCAGTGGTAACTGGGTTGTGGAGGTCTATAAGGCAGTCGCTCCATGTATATTACTGGTAGTCAGTTGCAATCCGGTTAAGTTATTTAACATAAAAATAGTTGGGAAGGGAAAAGACTTTTATTTTACTTTCGGCCCACTGACCACCTGTAACGACTGCCACCGCCCGCCTTCCAGGAGCCACCTTGCCACCTTGAAAAATTCCCATTCCGTTTTAAGTATTACTATTTCGTATTCGCATCATCATTATAATCTAGGTACTTAACTCCAGGTTTCTATCTCCTTATTCGTGTGGTAAATTGTCGCCACACTCAAACTATTACTATGGTTTTGTTGGCCCTATTTTGTCGATATCCTACTAATATAAGAAACGCGAATGTTTGTAAGTATGGATGGATGTTTGTTACTCTTTCACGTAAAAACTACTGAATGAAATTTGGCACAGGGATAGATAATAGTCTGGAATAGCACATAAGATAATTTTTATCCCGGTAGTGTGATCCTGCGGGAAAATTACCGAAAAAACGCGGGCGAAGCCGTGGACAGAAGCTAGTAAATAAATAAAAAAAAATCAGAGGCAATGCACGATTGAAGGGAATACTAGACCATTTCAATAGTTGAATGACGAAGACAGCGTCTTCGTCATTCAAGCTTTTGTCGGCAAATAACTTAAGCTCCAATGACATGACAAATTAGATCAACTTGAACTTGATAATAGAAATTATGTAGATGCATGTAAATCATGCTATCGGCATGATATGGAGGGAACAATAGCTGTGTCACTCGGCGGCGGCTTTGCCTAGATCACGCCGGAGATTTCGCGCAAACAACGATGCGTCAAGCGCGGTGGGCGGTGGGCTTCTCTGATAGGGTCATCACGCACTCTTGGCGATGGAATGCTGTGACTCGCTGTTATTTCAGTGACGACAGCCTGAGGGTAAAGTTCAGTGTGAACTTATACCGATGCGGCCTTATTTAGACTTCTATATATGTGGGTGCCATGTGTCAGACTGAGTGAATCGCAAGAATGGATATACCGTAATGTTATAAGACTACTCTTGCAGTTTTGACCCAAATTCCCTCCAACGATACTGTTACAACAAGTAGTAGGATTTCATAGCTAGTAAAGGGAAATAAAATCGCCAAACGCCAAACATAGTAACCCTAAAGACACGCATTGATGAAATATTGTCAGTTGCGTTACGCTTCGGGAATGGAAAATAGATCACCTGTGCGGTGTGGGAGATCCGTGTCGAGTGTTGAGTCACTGCACGCAGACGGACGGGGTGACTCCGACTGCTCCGAGAGAAAGCATGGGAACCGTGCGGGGATTGCCGAGCACATTGTAAAGCGACTTCACACTTCCGAAGTCCGGGAGTTGAGTCATTGACTCATATAGGGTTGAGTGTGTGAAGTCATCGCGTAGGGACACAAAACGCGTAGAGACCTTAAAAGCGTATTGCGCCTTCTTATGCAATATTAATAACCGATCATTTTCAGAACTTATTTATTGAAGAAAATTATTTACAAGTGTTTCTATCGTTTTATTTCGAAGTGATTAAGAGGGCTAAACTCCCTAGTTTTGAGGTGTTTTTACGGTTTAGATATTGCCACAAAATTAAAAAAAAATATGCCCAAGAAAGTTTGATTATTCCTCTAGGGAGCCTTCTAAATAAATATTTCAGTTTGTGTACATACATTAGTAAAAACCTTAACAACACTCAAATACAAGAAAAATTGTAATAGCCCTCTTAAGTTCAAACAGTTCGGCAGTTCAGTTGTTGTCATTGTGATGAGCTTTTCTCTGTTTCTACGTTTATTTTAATATTATGATAGATATATGTACAGAATATAAGATTTGTCAAGAAACGTACCTATTACTACACGGAAGTGCACTACTTTCTCTATGAAAATTAACAACTTTTACTATGAGGTAATTTTGTTTTATAAAAGTGGTTAATTTTCTAGTCTATTTATACTACGTAGGTACATCTCTTAAGCTTAAACTTACATGCTATAAATATTTGGTGCATTCTACATTCTCAGGATTGCCTTTTATGGTCATCCCAACTAGGAACAATATTATTCACTTCAAATTACTACAAATTACTAGAACCTCTGAATGACGTCCACGTTACTTACACAGACGTCAGTTTCAGAATCCCCGAGGATTTCCACCACAATGACTGAGCACAGTTATTTTAAAATTATTGACAACACCGGCATTCCGATCTTTACGGAACTACTTGTAGCATTTCGCTGAAAACAAATGCTCATCTCTAGTGTGGTGACGTCACTGGGTGTGAGAGATGATGGAACACGGATGCTGATTTACAAAGTCATGGTGAATCAAAAGCGTCTCCATTACATCTAAAAAATTACATCTGAAAATTTTGCTATTCTCTCGTAGTTTTTTACTCAAAAGCTTTTTAAGTAATTTTTCACTGATCATTTTATTTAGTGAAGAACCGTGTCGTTTTTGCGGTTTTTTCACTAATTTATAATTGTATTAATCCTTTAAGCCGTAAGTAGAGCCAGAAATAAATATTCTAATAGAATGTTCTCAATGCAACATCTATTGGTAAACAAATAAAGAGGGGTTCTTCTCATCTATGAACTAAGTTATGTATCTACATGTATCTATATGATAACTTGCACTACCTACCTACCTTTGTTATAAGCTCCTACTCTGGTGTTTCGAAAGGTTTCTTGAAAGGTTCTTTACTCAACCCTAATGCCTCAAAATCTTATCAGTAAATGTGCTAAAAACTTATGTCATTATTGAAAGTTTGATATGATATTTTAGGAAAATTATGTTTTTTGACAACAGATAACTTTGATAAGCCTTTCATAAACTGACGATATGAAACTATATTATTACGATCAATTTGTGAAGCAAGTAGGCTGCGGGTCATTGACTAACAAACAAATACGAATAGCCCACAGTCACGCAACAACCTACCCAGTCATGCACCAGCCGCTGTAAAACCCAGGTTACGTAATAATTAGCTAGCTATACCTTAGCTGCACTTGCAATGCCTGTTGTTAATCCAATAATCACTGTTGAAACCACGCGAACCGGGTGACGATGCGTTGGAAGGCCTCCCACTAGGTGGACCGATGACCTGGTGAAGGTTGCGGGGATCCGCTGGATGCGAAGCGCACGGGACCGGTCAATGTGGCGACACTTGGGGGAGGCCTATGTCCAGCAGTGGACGTCTTTCGGCTGAAATGATGATGATGAAAACCATTAACACCAAAACAAAACCAATCAAATTAACGAAAACCAATCCAACAAAAGCTTGTCGCGTGAATGTTAAATGCTATAAAAACTATACGCGACAAGCTTTTGTGAAAACTATCCTATCCTACTAATATTATAAACGCGAAAGTTTATAAGTATGGATGTAAAATCTACTAAATGGATCTGGATGAAATTTGGCACAGCGATAGATAATAGTCTGGAATAGCACATAGGATACTTTTTATCCCGGTAGTGTGATCCCGCGGGACAATTACCGAAAAAACGCGGGCGGATCCGTGGGCAGAAGCTAGTCCTTTATCGTTTTCATTTGCTCTAAGATATATAGGGTGTAAAACACCTCTTCACGAAGCCGAAAGGCAATGGTTCTCCCTGTCATTGCGATCATTTTTTTGTTCTACACCATACCTGGGAACCTTCTAGTTACGGAGATATTAGGAGTCAAAGTTCCAACTTTTTGACAAGTATTTTTTTAAATACATGTATTTAATGTAAGATTTTTACTTTAAACACCTCCATGACCCCCGTACTATTCAATCCGTCCATCAGCACAATGTTTTGAGTGCGTTACATTGAGTTCTACCACAAAACATGATTTTAAACCCCCTAAAAAAAAGTCGTTTCCCAGCAATAATTTTTGCGTAAAGTTACTTAGTTACATGTACAGAATGCTTGGTTGACGGCTTCGTGATGAGGTGATTTACACGGTGTATTTTCTTCTTTTGAGTGCATCAAAAAAGTTTTTTAACTTATAACTTTTTAATTTCATTTTTATGTGCATATAAAAAGTATGGACTATTTTACCCGCACGGGTCGGTACTCATCCGTTCAGACTTGTCCGTTTCAATTTTGATTAAGATGATGACGTTCTAATGAATAAATAACTGATGCTATTAACTTTTTTTTTAATTTTAATGCATTTGCGTTAAAGAATACGCTGTTCAACAGAATTTGGTAAACCCCAGAATCTTTATTGTCATGGATTATGTATGATAGACAAATCAGTAAATAGAGATAAAGTCGTGTGAATAAGAAGGTCATGACTGTGTGTCTTGTCAAATATTACGTATGTTTGTCGAATAGTTTGAGTTGTTAGCGCCATCCTCAATTACTTAATAAACGTGACTTTTTACCAAAACATCGCGCTGGTACTAGTCGCTATACTTCTTAATTGTTTAAACAATACGTAAAAACTTAATTCAGCATCCAATATGAATATTTAATGATAAGATATGGGATCCCTGCTCGGACGATCTGACTCTACCCACATATGTATTGTCAACATACAAGTTACAAGCTTGCCTGAGGCTTGTTGGGCGGATTAGGTAGATAGGTAAGGGAACTATATTTTCTATCACCAAAATTTATATTTGTCATCAAGTTGTATCACCTAATAAATAGATCTATCGCCACGAAATATTTTCGTTCTCAGATAAACAAAAATTGTTCCCAGGTATGAATTATCAGTAAAATAAGAGATCGATAACCAATAAAATTATATTGCATTACATGAATATAAACTTCGTTCTTATAATAACAGTTTTGTTACTTAAATAATAGCTCTGTGCTCAGAATGGTAGATCTGTCACCAAATAAATAGATCAGTTCCTTAGAGTCATAGGGCACATCAACTCGGACAGGTTAGGTTCGAAGGGGATGGCGGGGTCTAGTGAGCGAGCGGAGCGAGCGAACTAAGACCCCGACATCCCCTTCGTGTTAGGTTACTTTAAACCCTGCAGAGAGAAATAGGAGCCCCGCGTAGCGGGGCTCCGTCGACTACTATTTGAACTTAATGCAATTTTCTAGTAACATAATATGATTTATTGGTGATCTCTTTAAATTAGTTTGCTTAAATACTTATTAGAACACACCTATTATAATACATACAAAACATTTATTTGGTACTAGACCTTATATCTCAGGATTTTAGGTGATTTATTGTGGAACTGATTTTGCATTGTTTGGTGACTACATTTTGGTGACAGATCTACTATTTTGAGGACAAACCCTATTATTTAAGAAACACAAAACTAATTAAATTGGTGATAGCTTAAATGATACCCGATAGGTAATAGATGGTCAAAGTTACAACTTTTATCATAAGATTTATTGTAGATTTGAAGATTATAAGTTTACTTGAAATACTTCCTTGATCCGTTTACTATGCAATCCATCCATGCGTTACGTTGAGTTTTACCGCAAAACGCGATTTTTCACCGAAAAACAAGTGGTTTCCTAGCAATCATTTTTACGTAGGGTTACTTAGATTGATGTCCATTGATTGATGTCAGATGAATGCTTGGTTGACGGCTTCGTGAAGTGTCCGGTTACACCCTTTATTGGTTTCCCGTGACAGCATGATCTATTCATAAAAGAAGAAGATTTGTCGTAAAATTCCTGTGCAAATGTGAAAGCAATTGGCCAAGTTCATTGAACAAACATTACACATTATTGAAATGAACATCATAGGTAACTAACGGAACCAACACACTAGCTTGCTGAGTCACCGCACACTGTACAGCCTACCTACACTACAGGCTCACTTTTAGCAAGTCATTCTCACCTAACCTTGCGTAAGGTTTCTTTTTACAACACATTCGAAATACCAATAAAAATAAATCAAATTATGCCATAGGTGAATAGACGACATAATAAAACCCGCTAAAAAAAAATTTTTTTTAAAGTAAAACTCGATTACGAACCATGAACGATGACCGCCCGCAGCAACAGAATATTTGGTGCATAGTCATATTCGTAACAAACAGCCTGCTTTCCACAAATGTGATAATAAGTATGGATCCTTTAATTATGTCTTTCCCAATAACTTGTCGGCGGACTTGTAGCGGTGCTAAGAGAATGTTCTATAAAACACTAAAAGAAATAGAGGCACATTTTCCATTCACATTTTCATTTTCAAGTAATTCATAAAATATCAAGTTATTGCTCGAACACTAGCGCTGACTATCAACCTATCAGACATCGCTTACATACTTATGACGACCATTAAAATGAAAACAAACTGTTACTAGAGGTTTTTATGATTTCGAACGCAAAAAAACTTAAAAAACACGTCAAAGACGAACCCATCCACATCGTCCATCACATTAACATAATGTTCGGTCGTCATGAGTTCTTGCCTCGCCGACGTCATTGTCCAAGTGTCCAACTTGTGCCCGTCATGAGTGACGGCGCTATTAATGATAGTTTTTGCCACAACGCGTTTATTTCGCACGAGTTCTATAAATAGATCTAAAAATATGTATCTTCGACGACTTTATACGTAATAGTAATTATATGTGTGATGCTTTGATAGATTCCAGATAGACGTCATAATATTGTAACATTAGCATTTGTTATTGCAGATTGTTCGTGCGGTGTGTTGCCGGGTAAACTGACGGATCCTGGTGAGCTGGTCTGCCACGCAGCGCAGGATATGTCCTGTTTGATGGGAAACTGGTTTGTAAATGCGTCGCCGGCATTAGAATTTTGTACCAGTATTTGATTAACGCTTGCTTGTTATTTTATCTAAAGCCAATGAATCTTTGAGAAGGCACATCGTTTCTATCAATTTCGAGATATGGTTTTTACCTGAAAGTCTCGTAAATGTTTCCGCCTTTACGAAGTAATACGAACTAAATAATCTATATAAGTTTAGCCAAGAACTTAATTCTTAATTTTATAATATTGAAATCCAAGCTTTTCTTTAAAGGAAAGCATCCCGTAATTGGTTTTATTCAAATATAATTTATAAGCGGTTGGTCGACGCTTCACGGGACCAGAGGGCTGGCCTCTTTTTTGGTCAAAGAATCAGCATTGCCCTCCAACGTGGCAATGCGGCCAGCCTTCTGGGCACTTTTCCTGTCGACAGCGATGTCGACGAATTTTTTGACGCCCTGTAATTTTGATACTTGTACATATTTTATTTTTATTTGTAGTTTGTAAATAATGTACATATGTAATATACAAAATATAATTGATTTTAAGAAATTAGCCTATCAAAAACTCAATTTGAAAACCGCTGTACAAAAGCTATGGTAACTTTATTCTCGAAAACACTTTACTATCCAGATTCAAGACTTCTAGAGGGCAGAAATACCTACATAGTATCCAATTAGCGGTTTCGTTAGATCTGCGATTACCTGAACACGCAATAACCCTATGGTACCGCCCTATGGACTGTAATCTACTCTGTTCTTGTTATGTCACCAGTCTAGTCACCGTGAAGCAGCACTCATAGACAATCATGGACCTTCAGAAAAACGCGGCCTTGTGACCGGCCATGACACTGCCTAGCTCAACCACAGGTGAATCATAGTTTCATCACAATATAACATAATATCTCTCGCAGACAGAGTTTGTTGAGTACATACGCAGAGTTTTTTTTTGGAACTTGCGGGTTGTTTTTTTAAGTTATAAATTACCGAATGTTAGAACAGTGTACCGCAAAGTGTGTGCCTCGGCACACTGGTGTACCGTGGTCATAAGATGGTGTGCCGCAGAGAAAAAGTTCTCGCTATATACCAATGCTAATAATGAAAAAAAGTACAAGTTTTGATTGTTAAACACTTAAAGTTTCTTGCAGAGAAAAATAAATTCTATTTCCCTAAGTGTGAGTGTAAGCATTCCTTAACTGTTAGAAATAAAAAAGGATAGCACGTAATTCTTTTTTTCCAGAAACTGATTTAGATCAGTTTTGCCTAGGTGTGAATTAATATCCTCTACTTTCTAAGCAGGGTGTTGTAATACTTTTGCCATTTGTTACGACCGATTTTTGTGAATTAGGATTTCAACTGTTCCCACAATAAAAACCAAGCAAAAAAACAACCGATTTCCAAAAAAAAACCACAATTAACTTTTGTTTGTTTCATTGACTTTTTTTTGCCAAAATTCGTTTTTTTTTTCAAAAAAAAACTTTTTATTTTACCCTTTTTAGTCGTGTTATCTCACAATTTCCGTACAGCGCATCGTCCTTAACATTGTTATTTGAGTGCCAAAACATCCGTGTAGCAATCTATGGTGCAGCACTACCTACTAGTGTAATCATCACTCATCATCATTTCAGCCGAAAGACGTCCACTGCTGGACATAGGCCTCCCCCAAGTGACGCCACATTGACCGGTCCCGTGTGACTCGCATCCAGCGGATCTCCGCAACCTTCACCAGGTCATCGGTCCACCTAGTGGGAGGCCTTCCAACGCTTCGTCTTCCGGTTCGCGGTCGTCATTCCAATTCGAACATATGAACGTACTTTTGAAAGCACAGATTTATCCATTTTCTCTACGTTAAAATTTACATGGAGCTACCGCCTATCTGACCTCTAGAACTCAGTTAGTACTGGGTATCCGATACTCTTGGTAAGACTGGTTGTCAGCGGCTGTTATTATGAGTGGTGAGTGATGAATATAAATCTTGATGGATGGAGACGGAGAGGAAGACCAAAGAAAAGATGTATAGATTGTGTGAGATATTTTATTAAAGAAAAAGGAGTAATTGATAGCGTGACGAATGACCGGGGAGAGTGGATGAAAAGAACAAGTTGCGCCGACAAATTAACATGGGGCAGGGCAGGAAGATAATTATTTATTGACTGTGAATTACTTTATCTTATCAATTCCATTCTTTCTTATTTTACTCTATTTATTCCGACACGGGTGGGTAAAACCATTGTCTCCATTCAAATTAGCAGCTTTTCTATTCTCTATTTTTGTTTTGAACTTGAACAATATTTTATTCACCCCTTGGATAAATAATGCGGATCTTCTTATGAATGTGGTGGTCAGGTAGGAACAGGTGCTTCGATGAGTAATAGACATAGTTCAGCAGCGACTCACGCGCATAATGTGACGTTTACGACCCACTCGATGTGCTAGCAACACTTTAATACCAAAATATTTATAGTTTACTACGAATATTTAACATAACTTTACGTATTATGCGATCGAAATTAGTAAGTTGCTAGGCAGTCTTTTTAGTGTTTATTTTTTTCTTCTTTTTTACATACCAAATTTGGGCTTTCTAGCACTTCGGGAAGTACCCTAACATTTTGAAGTCTCATACAAACTTCTACCCCCTCATTTTAGGGGGGGGTGGGGGGCGAAAGTTATAAGTTTATGATTTTTTTTGTTGGTTGTATACTAAACTTACATTACATACCAAATTTCAGCTTTCTAGCACTTCAAGAAGTAGCGTTTCGTAGCCGCCTAAGCGCCGGGATTGTAGCCATGACCCTTGTCCTAGCTGTCTACACACAGTGTCGTAGCCGCCTTGGACCAGGGATTGTAGCCACTCACTGTGTAGTAGCCGCGTAGACCCCTTGATCCTAGATGCGTCGATGAGATTCTTAGTTAGTTTCAACAGCTTAAAAGGCAGAAACATAAAAGGCTCCGGCGAGGAATCGGGACTGAACGTAAGAGTGAGTGAAAGGGATGAATGTATCGGAAGAGAGAGAATGTAAAAAAGGCGTCCTAAGACGTTTTATTTAAAATGTACAGCTTTACCAGATTATTTCCATTGTTTCAGTCTGAGCCCACATTCCCGCAAATTTATACGTCGATATATCGATTACAACTTTTCCGCAGTTTTTAAACTAATTTATAATTGTGATTATTTAACATTGTTAAAAAACTGTTTGTGATTAGAAAAATCTTACATTCTGAATATGAATAAACACATTAATATATGCCTTACCAAAGTTTGTCTACTGTTCTTAATGGTTTCCATGATGAATGTTAATTCCTTTTTTCATAATTTTACTTCTTACCTGTGATACTTAATAAGGAAAAATCCCACTAATGACAATAACAAGTAGTATGAGTCCTTTATTCTCAATTTAATTTATGTCAATTATTTTACTTATTTTTGGAGATGAACTGATTGTTAATAATAAGTTTGTTGTTAATTCCTTTTTTCATAATTTTACTTCTTACCTATGATACATAAGGTAAAATCCCACATTTATTTTTATTTAGCTGTCTGTTTTTTTTTTTTATTTGAATAATTAATTAATCGTATTGTATTTTATTAGCCATTTTTTTTAATGCATGTCTCCTTCGATCAATAATTTGATCGAAGCATATCTCATTAATGCTACTCTAGTGGCACCTTTTTTTTTTACCTAAACTTAAATTTGTTAACATGAGGATAATGTAGTGGGCTGCAATATTGTTATTACCCAACCTATTTATTATTTGTAAAACTTATATTGTAGCTGTTTATTGTCCCATAATAAATAAAATAAAATGATATCATAATTTGTTTTCTTGCGGAAATCAAAACCGCAACCCTGAACCGCGGGCCAAACGCTGCCAGTTCACCTGTTGTACCTTATTTTCACACGTTTCTTGTGAAACCACAAGCAATACAGCACAAGCATACATGACAAAACACTTGGGGAAGTTTGTCCTTCCCAACACTGATAAAACTGTTTTTTTTTTTTAAATATCAAATTTATACAAGGTGTTGTTTTGCATCCTCGTCTAATTCAAGGAGGTAAATATGCTTCAGATTCTCGTCCCGAATCAATAATAAAATGGGTAGGTAATTTTTATTTTTTTTCTTATCTACAGAAATCGGTAAGTGTGAGCTACCTGTGTTTTAAACGCGGCCCGTCTGATTCTCGCCCTATAACTGCGCTTTCTCGCATACAAACAATCTCAAACGTTTATTCGATAATTTCTTATTCCCTAAACCACGTAAAGAGAGTTATTCTGAAATACTGACAAAATGAAACAACCAAAAAAATCTGCGTTTTTTAATAATTAACGTCTTCAAACCATCAGTCTGACTGAACTACTGGTTCTTTCTACGGTAATTAAAAAAAAAACAGCAGTTTCCTAGAATAGTGCAATGCCTACACGGTCAAAATGTATGGAACAGCTCATTTTCTTCGTAGTCGTTTTGACGTGGTAATATTGTTATTCTGATATAACTTGACTTTTTTTAATAATATTCACATATTAAAAAGACATGTGAGCACTGCCCGACGCGCGACTTACTAACTCAAAGCAAGCCTATTCGACGTGTCAAGAGCTTTTTCGTACCTACGTGAGCTTCGTACGAGCGACGACATCGGCCTCATCAATTATTTTCAACGCTAAAATAAATTCCTGTGACTGACTGTAATAATAGGTGAAATAATGAATCAACTGGACCCGTTCTACGTAAACCTGCCTAATATGGA
Organism: Cerastis leucographa; assembly: GCA_963082945.1. Taxonomy (NCBI): domain Eukaryota; kingdom Metazoa; phylum Arthropoda; class Insecta; order Lepidoptera; family Noctuidae; genus Cerastis; species Cerastis leucographa. The sequence goes on from OY720359.1 coordinate 20,400,620, forward strand.
CTGTGGTTATCCGCTCGATATAGTGCTGCCGCCGCTAGTACGCATACCTTCTATACCTGAAACTATAGTACCTACATAAAACGAGATTCTACTTGTCATGTTTTCAGTACGCTTTGGTACTCTATCGACTTCGTGTGGCCGAACCGATCGTTTGATAAAGTACAAAACAGTGCGTCGCTTATACAAAACATTGCGACGACAGTTCTGATGAAATTAATGAAGGTAAGTGATTTGCACAAGATGTAATTAAATTTCTTGTGTCAGTGAAGGCTGTAGCGCCACGATCAGCCCACTCCCCCTCCCCCCGGCTGACCAGTCCTAGCCACTGATCAGTGCGTGTGCCGATCACGTGACCGACCGCCGACGGGCCCGTCCCGGTTCGTTGCGCCTGCGTCCGACTGACGCAAAAAACTTAACAATTACCTACATTACTCATACAACACATGATACGTTGATTTGTAAATCATTTTACAAAAAATCATGTTTGTATTACATCAAAATATCGCGCTACAGTTAAATTATTGTACAATTAAATCCCATTGAAGCCCTATTGTCGACCTCCTCATTTAGTCATACTACTTCACTAAAGCTCTCAAAGATAAGCGCTGAATTGTGTTTCGAAAGTCTCGAATAGACCATTGACAAATTTGTTTGTATGACGAAATTTAAACAAAGTGTGTAAAGTAACGTTATCGAATTCAATGGCAATTCAAACGCAAACTGTAGCATTGCTGGTGCAACAATTCTCGAGAAATCGCGTGTAGTCATAAATTCACCATAGGCGCATAATATTCCTCGTCACGTTCACAGAGAGGAGAGTATTTTAAAATAGTAGATTCATGTTAAATATTTAATAATTCGTATCCATTTTTTTGCCAATCGTACAAAATGTATGTTTGACATATTATAAAAAAAAAATAGGGTGTAGAAGGAAAATAAAATAGGACGATGCGGAAATAAAACAATTGATATAATGTTTTGAGACGAAGGAAGTATACTCTTTGGGACAACGAAGAATTGGTTGTTATTTAGGAGGAATCTACAGACTCCCAAAATACAGGCATTTCTTGCCTAGTTTGGTGTTCTAAGGTCTCAACTAAATATAATTACCCATAGATTAAATATACAACAATTTTGTTCACAAGTTTTTGACCATAGATCTACTATGTATCCAAAATTCTAGTTTGTTTATCTCTTGTGTGTAATTTGAAATTATTGGATCAATAAACATTATTATTAATTTATGAAAGTGGGACAAAACTTTGGGACAAACGAAGAATAAATCGCCTGTACGCACGGCGTTGACCTGAACGTTATTTTGCAGTAGTATACATTATATAGTGTAATTTTGGGTTCATAAGGCTGATTGCAGACTGCATTTATTTTTAATTGTATGAACAATTAAACAATAAGTTATTGATGTGTGATTCCAACTTTTTACCTTATTATTGTCGTCTAGGATAGCGCCGCCACCGTGTGGATCTGCCGCTGACAGTATTCCGATTTTCCGGAGCAGTAGGCTAGTGTGATTATTTCTGATATTTCATTTTCTAGTATTCTTATGAGCAAAATAGTCCACCTCTTGTCAGACCGTACGGTTTGGGGCATTCGGAATGGTTCCAAGCTCGACATCATAGCGTCTTCTTGTCTTTTAACAACAAACAACAGTAACAATTCCGTTCCTAGTTGTCTAGTGAAGTTCGAACACGTTTGCGATAAGACCGCCATAACTACTTTTAAAATCATTAGTTTTCATTTTTGTACTTATCCTCCATTATCTAGATGAACAATACAGAGTTATCTATCTATCCATACTCTGCAGTAAACAAGCGGGGTGTTTACGACATTCTCTCCTTTGTCCGTCCACTTTGTACCGTTAGCAACTTCTCACTAAAGCTCGATAAGGAAATACTCACCGAGTTGTTTTTTAATTATTTTCGTTTCTTGAAATTCTGAATGTGCCAGAACAATTACTTCCCACTGTGGGTGCGGTGAGTCAGTGTCCAGTGTATACTTAACAGAACCAAAACAAAAACACGGCGCCCATTAAGGAACTTAAAAAAAAAGTCGGCTTTGCCCCTGGTTCTAAATAGCGGCACGTGCTATACAAAGTCAATGTTTTTGCTTTCATTTATGTGCTTTGCAACTTTGGATGATGTAATGTATTGTTTGTTACATAGGTAATATTTCAAAAAATTACATACATACTGAAATCATCAATTAATTATTATTGTGCACTACATAGCGCACAATAACAATGAAAACAGTCAAGTGATGCTCACCAGTCGCGATGTGTCACTACACAAATAGCAATGGCACTGTCTCCGTCGGGTGAAGCCTGCGTGACGCGGCTGTGCCGATGGCGGCGCCAAACAGTCTGCGCGCGCGTCACACACCCATGCCCGCGCCCGCGCACACGCGACACACCTCCCGTAACGTGAGCTACTCCACAGTACCACGGCGTAATGTCATAACAACAAACTTGAGAAAAATACTGTCACCTTAATGCTGGAGCCCTTTATCGGACGAATATTCGTGCCGCTTTGTAGAGATAAGAACTTCGTGTTCGGGTATCTGTCATGTTTCTAACCACAGTAGCGTCCAGCCAGTAGCAGTAATTCATGCATGTGGTGTTCGGGCGATTACGGACATACGAAAGGGAGGCAGCAGTTGCGTTGTGAGTGCAGTCACGAGCGAAGTTTGTCGCAACAAAGCACTTTGATGCGCGTCAATTGCGCATTTGTGGTCGCACAAATACTTCGCGATAGAACAAACTTTTAGGCCAAACACAACATTCGCTGAATCCCGCCAATGTGGCCCAAGCTTATGTGACAGAGACGTTGTAAAGCCGAGCTGATAAAATAAAAACAATACTGAGTTTGTTACAGCACAGTAACATGTCAAAAACAAAAACCTTTATACATATATGTAGGCACAAAGTTGAGATAATAAAGTAGTTCAAGACGAATCCGTCGCTAGAAGCGGCATATAAATATTTAGGTACTTTAAAATGTTTTTACACTTATTACAAATGTCAACAACTGAATTGATCGATAAAGTGATAAAATCACTAATGTGGTCGTATGCTATAAGAGAGGTGTAATGCAAGGTCCCATTGCATCCAAACGATCTTCCATTTTGCATTCGCAGCACAATTTAGCTGTAATTCGACCTAGTTCTAGAGTCAGAGGCTGACTGACTTAATTTTGTAGAGCAACTAAAATTACCAGGTTTTATTTGATTTATTAGGGGAAAAAACGGTTACACATAGCAAACACAGAATCCGAACTACAGATTGAGTATTATAAAAACAACAAGTTAAAAAATAATATCTATTAATTCAATATTTGGTACAACACAATGTGTTAATGATAAAACTAAAAAGGTATAAAATAAAACAATAATATTATAATATTGTATACTTTATAAAAAATAAAAGCAAACTTTAAAAATAATAATTTATGACATAATAAATGATAAATGTTAAATCAAAGTAACTGCATAACCACAATTGAATATTTCATTTTACAAAGATTTATAATAACATTGAATTTTTCCTCACTTCATTCATAAAATTGTTGAGGAAAAGACTCGTAGTAGGTAAATAAAATAAACTGATGTAGTATTTATACCTGTTCGGTAAATACTTAGCTGGCGTCATTAATTTCATACGCCAGTCATACATAATAATAGAGATTAAGCGCCTGTTGCACGAAATTAAAATTTGATTTTCGAATTCGAATTGAATTCAAATGCAAATGTTTATTTTTCAACACAGTAGGTACATAATAATATATTTCCAGATGTCAAGTGAATGCTCAGTCCACTGTGTTCCAATTCAGGCAAAATTTATCATACACAATTTCATAAATTCAAATTAATACATTATACAATGTCATAGATTCAAAATAATAAATTATACAATGTCATAGATTCAAAATAATAGCCTGTACAATGTCATAAATTCAAATTAACAAGTAAGTAATGTCATAGTTTCAAATCAATAAGTACTTAAGTACATAATGTCAGGGTATACAGGGTGTAACGGAAAGGGTATATACATCCTTAAGGGTGTGCTACAGACCATCAAACTGAACATGTTTCTCGTCATAAAACATTTATTTCAGCAAAAAAAATATCTGTTTCCCCATAGAAAATTACAATACCTATTCGACCCAAATGTATAGGCAGCTGATATTTTTTTTTGCTGCAAAAAAAATTTTGTGTTGAGAAACATGTTCAGTTTGATGGTCTGTAGCACACCCTTAAGGATGTATATACCCTTTCCGTTACACCCTGTATAATGTAAAAATAATAAAAAATATTTTTGAAAAATACATTAATATCTTTAATACTTAACAAAGAATTAGGTAAATTATTATATATATGTGGGGAAATTCTTTTCCCAGAACAGTTTTGCATTAAAACAAAACAGTTATTATGTGTGTGGAAAACACACAGCACCGATTTCCAACTGACAGGTCCTTGACAGAACTTGCCAATGCCAATTTGTCATAGTCTTTAAGTTCAAACACCAGCAAGCACCTTGCTTCGATGCTGTGTGTTCTCCACATGTTATAATGTACATAATAACTGTTTTGTTTTAATGCAAAACAGTTATATTATTGTATCTCCAAGCACACAGAATCGATTTGAAGGCCGGTTGATATCTGCTAGTGAAAGAAATTCTGAAGGATTTAGATGCTATGTGAATGTATATTATAGTATATAAACGAATATTTGGATGTACTTATATTCGATAAATGTTGATATTAAAAACAATAAAGCACTAAAAGTTTTCAATCTAGGTATCCTAGACAATGCTTATTTATATCTTGGTCATGAAATATTCAAAACTATTACAACTGATAATTGAATTTCAGTGAGACCTAAGCTGAAATAAAATATTAACTCATTTGTTATGGAATCACACTAGATCACTCATTTGTAATAATAACTGACTACCAGTTAGGTAGTTAGTATACATGAATGATTTAATATTTTTAAATCTCTTAGGTAAATATCAAGATGTGACAATACTAAACAAATAACATAGAAGAAAAAGTACAATTTTAGGACCTATTACAACAATGTTCAATTAAAAATCAAACTTAGAACACTAAGTAGTTGATTATGTAACAATACATGTAAATGATCTAAGATGAGGTATTCAAGTAAGTCTCATACATGTAACATTGTGCATAGACATGTGTAATGACAATAAATATCCTTTTTACTCACTCATAGAGAGGAGACCTTTGTTCCAAGAGTGGAAAATTTAGAAATAAAGAGAGAAAGCTCTCACTTTTACGACTGAACATCAGTAACATTTTTGGAAAATTCTGCTCTTCCAGTTTAATTTCAACTAGTCGACTATTCTCCAGTCAGCCTCCCGAAGGCTAGTAGCACAGACCATAATTATGCTTCCTGCAACCAGGCAAGCTCTTTAATCTGAGTCGTTTTGAAGATGGATCTAGTCCAACCAGAAGAGACAATATTGTATTTTAAGCCAGCATAGATATACTAGTTCTTGTAAAGAAGATTAACAAGGATTAGGCTAGATTTTAAATACACAAACGTGTCCACTTTTAAGGTCTATGAGCCATGCATTGCCATGTTACATTATTCGACATCAAAGAACATCGGGTTATTGTAACTCTCTGCCAACCGAGGAGTAGTTTCGTATCCCTTATAGATGGTTTTCCAGGCAGTGGTTTAGCTAATTGAAGACTAAAGATCCTCAATGCTGTTGAAATTAACATTAGGACAAAAAAAAACTTTGTATACTGTACAGTCTATATTTATTATGTAGAATTTGCATATCTGTGTCAACAGATGGTGATTTAAGCATTACTCACAATATTTAGGCTGAATGTCATGAAATCTACACCATGACGAACCTCACAGTAGAAAGTTGTGATTAAGTTCTTTTAGATCGAATCCAATTACTATTTAACAAGCCTCTTTCTTCTGCTGACAACATTTCTCTATAACATGAGTGCCCCGCCCCCACCCTTCACTTTAGAAGTTAGGAGTTGCAGCTTGTCAGATATGAGAGGCTCAGACTGGCCGAGAGCTCTTGTCTCAAGGATGGGAACCATGTACATAATAAGTACTCATTTCAAAGTACAAGAGAAAATGAAAAAAAAATGCAAAATCTTGCCAAACCGTCGTTTGAGTCCCACGCCACGTACGAACTCACAGGCCTATTAAACTGACACGAAAAAACAAAACACCAAAACAGTTCACATTGGGACGCCCCACTTGACACAAAACTTGACCTCCGAGGCCTGGGGCTTGGGGCAACAGGAGCCAATCTGGCTAGTCTGTTCCTAGATAAGCGGTTGGCTAAGCCCGTATAGCACAATTATAGAGGTAAACCGCTGACAGAGTAATATTTGGCTCTATAATCGGCAAGCCACTGACTCAACCTTTCGGGTTCTATTCAAGAGTGCTAGGGATCATGTCCGAGCTATATGGCATGAAATTAAAGAGCCTGCTGAAGAGCCAGAAGAGAGAGAAGGCTTGAAGAGCCTGTGAGCCTACAACATGCAGTTACTCTGTCGGAAATACGGTCTTCTTTGACAGATTGTTGTAGCTTGATGTGCAGGTGTCTGCACCTGCAACACTCAATTTATAGACTGGTAAACCGAGCGCTTTGATCGTATTTGTACAAATCACGAATCTCTTTGTCGTTTTTCGCAGTTCACTGCTAGGCGTAGGTTCTCCCAAAATGCACCACAACACCCCGTTTTCCACCTCCTACACCGGCCGGCTGAAGCAGTCCCTTTTTAAAACTCGTCGGTTCATATAGCTGGGTGGCTTCCAAAGCTGCGCTTGCCGATACGGGCTCTAAACTCCAAGACTCCAAGTCCTTCGACAGACTTGGCCAGCCCACTGCCAGTTCAGCTTGCTTACTCTGCAAACTATGTCGGTAACACCAGTTACGACGACGGCAGATATGAAAGCTATCTACAGACGTACAGGTTTGTTTACACTTTCGTCTTAAACGTTTTGGAACAGATCATACTGACTGACACTGTCATACAGATACTGCACGATTTCCCTTTATTACTCTGTATGTATCTGGCAAAGGGTCGTTAAGTTATTATTAGATACGCTGCTATTTGACACATCTGCTAGACCTCAAGTAGTTGAAGTCGAGTGAACACAAATATTATGACGCTAAAAGTGTCACTTGTTAAAAACCCAGTTCAATGTTGTTTTTTTTTGTAGTTGAATTGAGTCATTATCCTTCCGTCTTGCACCATGAGTAGCATAGCAAATAAGATTTTGACGCACATACTTAGAATATTTCTAACTAATTTATAGTATATGTATAGGAGGCAGCATACGTGGGTCGTTGGAATACCCACTTATTCACCGTTCGGCGAAATCATCGTAAAAGCTGATGATGCAAACATGATAACAGAAAGAAACGTAATATTTTATAATTGATATAGCGACCCTCTTACTTGCTTTAATGGCTTTCTCTTTCTTTGGGGACTCTAGTAGGAAAGCTTCTGCTTTCGTAAGTATATATCGTGTGTACGCCTACAGGCTTTGTTACTTTCAGAACCTCTGAATTTCATGTTTAATATCCAAGCATATCAGCTGTTCTGTAGATATTGGTACAATAGATAGATATTGGTGTTTTCTTTTCTTTGTTCTTCGTCGTGTCGATGATTCTCTTTTTTACAATGTTTAATTTTTGTGCAGGTGGAATTACAAAAACTACTTTTACCGATACGACTAATGAATTAGTCGACCTTAGGAAGCTGTTCCGACTCTTCAGCCTGCCTCTATTAGTCTCGTGTGTTATTGTTCGTTACTACTTATTTTTTCGGGTAACAAATCACGTTTTACGGTAGGACTTAATGTACGCACTCAAAACATTGTGCTGATTGAATAGTAAGGGGGTCGTGGTAAAATTATACCCAACAAAAAGATGTATTAATTAAAATAATTGAAATTTGACCCCCAATATCTAGAATGTTCTGGTGGCTTAGAAAAAAATATAGGTATCGCAATGACGGGTACGCGACAACAAGTGCCTTTCGGCTTCGTTAAAAGTACTTTTACACCCATAATATGTATTTGTAATTACGTTCTCGAAAACGGCTCTAACGAGTTCGATGAAATTTGTAATTTGCGGGTACGGGGGCGAATAATCGATCTAGCTTAATCTCATGTCTGGGAAAACTCGTTTTCTGTACTTTCACCCGAGCAGAACTTGGTCGCAAAGGTAATTTTTCTTTAAAACAGGTCTGCAGTTCTTATCTTACATTGATCCTGCACTAAAGCTTGTTCTTAATACTGTACCATGGAGATGGATGTGACGATGGAGTCAGCTCCTCAATTCAACATTAGGAAGTATAAAATGGTGTCGCTAATGCAAGCCAAAACAAAAAAAGGCTTTATAATGACGAAACACGATATTGTTTGTGAAGAGGTACCTTTTTGTCAGAAATTATTCAAAATCGAAAGCTTTGAATTATTTTGTGTTAAAGATGTAAGCACTAACATTTATATCTTCGACTGTTACAGAAATCCTAAAAAAAACTATGAGATATGAAAAAAAACAAATAGTTTTAGACATCATATTCTTAATATAAATTGGTTGGGAGAAGGTATAAACGGCTTTTAAAAGAAAATTGGACAAATATTCCGCGGTAGTTTCAGTCAAATGATTTTCTTGGACTGTGTAAGAAGTATCACCTGCTTCCACTGGTAGATCGACGTAAAATTGCTGACTGTTTATTCTTATTAAAAATCCTCAATAACAATATTGATAACCCTGAACTATTGTCTAAGTTTTATTTTAATGTGCCAAGTAAAACGTTTCGGTTTAATCCTCCGTTACGAGTACCTCATACATCTTAGAATTATAGGCAGAACAGTTATATTGTGCGTGCAAGCAAACATTTCAATGATATATTGCAAAGAATTTGATTTAGATCCATTCACGATTAGTGTGAATTCGGCCAGAAGGTGCCTAAGCCTCAAATTTTTCAAGTAGCGGTAGGTTATATTGTATGCTTTATTTTCTCTTTTTCTTTTATAATATATATACTTAATTTGTTTTTTTTTTAATATATAATTTCAGACCAAGTATGTATTAGTGCTTTTAACTTTACTTTAATTAAAGCGGTGTGTTTTTTGTTTCTGTGTTCACACCAAAAAATTGTATTTTATGTCTATTCGTGAGGATTTGTCATTGGCTCTCTGGTGACTATTGTTCCCTTTCTTGATTGTTTTTATTAGCTGTAAGTCGTCCATGTTCTAAATAAATAAATAAAGAAAAATTAGAACAATTAAAGGGTACATTTAAAAAAAAGCAAAAATCGTCCTGGGTAACGAAAGTAATTAGAGTGTCTAGTACAATGAAGCGGCTTTTGTTTCAATAGATAAAAAAAATGTGATCTGTACGGAGAAAATATGGCATATAATAGTACATTGTTACCCTTGGGGTGAAAGTAACTTACTTAGTCCCGAGACTTCGTTCGGGCGCCAATAGTTCGAGGGACTAAATAAGTCTTTAACCTACATAAGTCTTTAAAGGTAAATATTTTGCCCAAATCTATGTTATTTTAAAGAAATTGTTTAAATTAAATTATAATAAATTTATTAAAAAATATATAGATACTTTAATCAATACTATTTCAATTTTACATCGTGGCTGCATAGAAAGTTGGAACATGGTTCAATAAAAATGTGAAAATAGTACTAGTTTTTTTTTATAATTTGGCATCTGTCAGTTGAAAGCGATTCTCCCTAGGGATGAAAAATATTACTTTCAACCCGCTCCTCAGGCAACTTCAGACCTACTTTCAGAGTATGAGTAATGAAAAAAATCTTACATTCGAATATACAGACTAGTCTTAAAAAAAGCTCGACGCATTTTTATTTGGTTACTGTTTTATCACTGATTGTATAATTTTAAATTTAATAATTAAAAATAAATAAATAATTGTAATTCTTTAATTTTATTTTTTTAATTTTGTGTAAACATTCGATACAATGTAATAATTGTTACTGAAATAAATCAGTCAGAAATCTACTAGTTCTACTCAGTTCTATTTTTGTTTTATCAGTAATTGCCAGACCGACTCGTGCAAATCCAGTTTTGAATTCATTCATAATTCGCGACAGCCGCCATCGGGTTATGCAAATGAGAAATCGAATAGAATTAATTTGACGTACGTGATGATCTCTTAAATATCAACCATAACGCAGGTTGGATTCTCGGAAAAGATGTTTAGAATGTTACAAGGACAATACGATCTGGAAATTTTGGAATGAGAAAAGAGTTAGTTAACGTTGACTCAATATTCGTAGTCATTTAGATTAGTAACGGTTCTTTCACATCATTAGTTTTGGATTATGCCTCTTTTAGTTAAAAGTAGGTTAACTTAAATAGTAGCACAAACAAAATGCTAAATGAAAAATGTTTTTCATTACTCATACTCTGAAAGTAGGTCAGAAGTTGCCTAAAGAGCGGGTTGAAAGTAATACTTTTCATCCCTAGGGAGCATCGCTTTCAACTGACAGATGCCAAATTATAAAAAAAAAACTAGTTCTATTTTCACATTTTTATTGAACCATCTTCCAACTTTCTATGCAGCCACGATGTAAAATTGAAATAACTTAAAGTTAAGTATTGATTAAAGAATCTATTTATTTATTTTTTCTTTAGCTAATTCTTATTTTTATTTTTACTTTCCTTGTATTCTTAATGAAAAGCACAGTGTTTACCTCGGGTTATTTAGTCCCTCGAACTATTGGCGCCCGAACTAACGTCTCGGAACTAAATAAGTTACTTTCACCCCTAGGATAACAATGTACTATTTTGTTTTAAATGTAAATGTCAATGTGATCAAGCTTATAACAAGTGGATAATTTAAGTTTAGTGTATCGTTTGGTCAAAAGCATTCGATCTCGTGTACCACACATACATACGTAGATACTGTACGGAATTAAACGTCTGCCCTGGATTCACAGTGATTCACTTACAATCAATGTTTGTCTGTCGGGCCATTCCATGCTTGGTACGTTTTGTCTTCATTTTGGTAAAAACAACCATTACCTACGTCTTGTTAATTTCCACTTCTTAGGGAAGGAAACAGAGAGAATAATAATATTCTGTAATTTTACTACCTACGTCATAGTAATCGTTACGGTACATATTATTATAAAATCCATAAACTCGTCTAATATTACAAAATTGTGATTCACGTAATGGAGGTCCGGTCTATTTTCCTCAGCCGTTTTCCTTTTCTTTTTATTTTATTATCTCAGAATCTTTTTAATCAGAGACATTCGTAGAATACACCAATTTACGTTTTTTTTTATTTATTTTACTATTATCTTTACTTTACTAAAGTATTTCTTCGGAAACCAGCATTTCGATAATTACGTAAATGGTGCTTCAATATTATTTTCATAAATATGTTTATCAGTTAAATCTGAACAAAACACTATTCTTTTTTTATTTTATCCAGAAAATTAACTTGTAGAGCATATTTCTGTGGTATTTGAAATAACGAGGGTAAATTAATACTTAAATTATTCTTATAAACACGTATCGAATATCGCATCATAGATCTATGATCTATGATATGATATATATGTATATATATCGTAGATATCATAGATCGATAGCCTGTTTTCGTTTACACTAAAGGTGAGTAGTTATCTGAGAAGATCAGCACCCACACCCACCACCACCTCCCGACTTCGTAACACCCCATGAACATTTGCCTCCGGGACGTGATCTGCAGTAGCCTGCATGGAAAGCACTAAACTGAATTTGGCACACAGTCTGAATGTGGTGCTCCTGACCTGATGATGTCCCACTTCATCAGGGCCTCACCCTACAGACGCCACGCCACATACTGGTCCCGTTTGACCCTTTGGGTACGGAACCCTAAATATACCTAAATCGCTTCCAATGTGCCTATGAATGCCTGGGATCGTATCACCAGGTTCTGAAATGGGACTACCACAGGAAGTATATGCTTACAAATATTTTTTTTTTACAAATATTTTGAAATTCGGTCTGCAGTTGAAGCAATCGCTAAACAAACATACAAAAAAAATACATACAGTCCAAATATAATCTCCTCTTTTTTAAATTTAATAAAAGTTGGAGGCTGGGATACCCATTTGAATATGAATTTATAAAATGGAATGGGTCACGCTTGCTTCAAACTTTTTTTTCACGATATTCCGCGGACGATTTAACTTTTTACTACTTTTACGATCTTTTCACTTTTTACATGACTTTTCATTTCGAATTACTTTTAAACTTACTCGTTTAAGTGATGTCGGCTACATGCCCATGGGTATGGGTGGTGTTCAAAGGTGTACTTTGTACGGTCAGTGTATATCTGTATTACTTGACTTGTCTTATAAAGCTAAAGACGAGAATATGGTCAAGTAATGCTCGGTGCATCGCTTTCATAACAAAAAAAATGCTATAGTAATTAATCTTAAAACATGTGTTGTTTGTTGATCGAATTTCTTTATTAAACATCGGAAACACCCGAGATAGATGATGCTCTTCGCGAACCATCCTAAGCCACCTTTATAAGAATACAATAATGATGTCATGCCGTGACAGTAATTAAAAACCCCAAACAAAGCCGTGTGGAACGTTAAACATGATGAGATGTTTTTAGGCAAGCAAAATTATGTGAAAGTCGGAAATCTGATGATGCACCATGGTGTTATCCTTAACTCATTAGAGCAGGAACTCTGGTAGTTCCACACTAAGTGTTTACAGAAGATACAATAATCTTAACAAGAACCACCTAGTCACTTCCTCTAAATGCCCGTATATTGTCCAACTCTCGCGAACAAGAATACGCTCAACGTGTAATTTCGTTGGAAGAAAATACGAGCAGTGACTGCTATAAATTGGGGCTGTCCCATTGCATCCGTATGGTGACGACCGTCTCTCATAGCTATAGTTTCTAATGGTTCTTCTGTGACATTGTACTCTGTGGTGCGCGGTGCCTACGTGCACTTGCCGACTCGCCCGGCGCATTGCCCAAAATTACGGGTACCTACGCACACCAGAGCAATTGCCTACGCGAAATGGACAGCTTAGAATTGTCATGCGTAAATGTGTCGATTGTCACCATATATGTATTAAAACAACCTGTTTGCATGAAAGCTTCAATGAAAGTAGTTTTAGTAACAAATATTACTACGACAGTAAAATAATGAGCTAACGATTGACGATTATCTTTATCTTTTATTTTCCATAAGAATTGATTAACTTTAGAAAAGGAAAACCGACGGAAAATTTAGGACAAAATCGTGACGAGCTGTCATGTAGCGGATTAGTTTAGTTGTAGTAATGGTCACACAATCAAGTTTTATTGGTAACAAGACAAGACAAACATGGGCGTGGGAAGAGTTTTTTGATTTTCCTTTTGACATTAGCCCAGGGAGGCCCCGAGTGGCGCACGCGACCACACCCGTGGCCGGCCAACGTAAGCCAGCCGCGGCCATGATGGCAGCAGTAACAACCGTGACGTCAAACGAAGAGTCCACACGTCACCAACAGAGCACTGACGGGCTTAACGCCAGAGTTATTTATTTATGTAAAGACGAGAATATATTATCTCGATCTCGCGAGCTCGTTGCCCGGCCGCGTCTCTAATACATGTTTATTTACATTGACACACGTTGCATGCTAATGTGGTAACATGTACTTACAATAATAACATTATAGGTCTCTCGCGGGGACTGGTTTACCGTTTGCGTCTTGTTTATAATATTTGTGGGCGATCAATTACTAAGGATGGTGTATGTTAATCTCAGGCGGCATCCGACTCTATTAGTGGAGTGGCGTTTTATTTATTCATCATTATGTAGGTAACTAAAAAGGATTGTTACTATTTGAAACTATGTTGAGATTCCAATTGAATCTTAGGTAGTACTTATTGGTAGTAGTTATTTAACAGTAAAAGCACTAATAATATGGATTATAATATTTGAATGTAGCAAAAAAATGTCAGAACTAGTTTTAATATGTCGGCATTGACAATTATTTAAACTAGTCCTGACATTTTTGTAAAAAAAAAAACAGTAAAGTGGAATTAATGGAATATATTAAAAACAAAATGACCTAATGTGTAATTGGGCTAAATATAATTTTAACCAGATTGCTCGCATTTATAGCCAACAGGCTCAATATTAATCACTCTTTACACTTCACAGACAAGTATGGACTTACTTACCTCCGCTAAGAAGAATTGCGAAAGGTTACGAATTACATCCTGTGCGTCAATGAGCCAAGATGTCATGATTACAGCAGAACCACAAATTATTTAATAGATACCTCCTGCGTAAGGCGACGTAAGCTCTGCAATGGCACCCGCGTCATCTTAGCGTTATCCTGTTCAAATCATAGAGTCTATGATGCTAGTCATAACCAATTAGGCGCCATTGTTGTACAGTCGACTGCACCACCTTCTACTAGATTGGCCATAGGACGCAGTTCCAATAGAATGCGAGGCCTGTTTATACTGGTATAGTTACTAGTGACGAGCGGCCCACTATACCACAAAGAACACATTTACATCCATTCAAGAACACGGTGACATAATAATTATCAGTAATCGAAACGCGGAGGCGACTGATTGGCACTTGACCGAGAACACTGACATTTGAATAGCTACAGTTACAACGACCTCCTGTATTGTGGAACGCTCCGGAACGAACAACTATGTACTTACATGAGTAGAGTATGTTAGAAGATGTGCAGTGAAAGTGAACGATGGATGAGAATGCAATCAACGGAAGCTCGGGGCCATTTGTAACCGACTTCCAAAAGGAGGAGGTTCTCTATTCGACTGTTTGTATTTTTTTTAAATATTTTTCACTGATATTTCATCAGTGAAAAATATTTGCCAATTGTGGACCGATTTTCAAAATCCTTTTTTTATTCGAAAGCCTACACTCCTGAGGTGGTCCCTTTGTCACGAAGTTAGGATCTGATGATGGGATCCCAGGAAAATCGAGGGCAACCCTCAAATTTCATAGGCAATGTTTTTCATACACTTTTTAACGCAATTTAGATATTTGTGCCTGGTAATTATCATCTCATGTTGCTAAGCTGATGATGGAAACTTTAAGTCAGGATCTGAGGATAGGATCTCAGGTTATCGGCATTGTTAGAAACAAATGAAAGTCAAGTCACCGAATTCTAAAGCTAAAGTTATTTTTCACATTTTTGTGATTTTGAAGTCTATCATTATACGTTTAAGCGCTTGACTCAGTCTCTATAGTGAATTGACGAATTTGTAACCAATTATTTATGCATACGATAAGCTTAAAAAGCCTTACATATGTTTGCAAGGTACTGTGTACAGGGTAACGATATTTGATTGGTATTCTCCACAGGGCCTTTGTCTGTTTAACGCATTTCGTCACATAAACATTCTAAACTAAATATTGGGTCGACGATTCATTCAACTAGCAGTTAGAGAAGGGAACCTTCTAGAAAGATATTTGTAGAGGGATGTTTTGGTGTGTGTATAGAATATTTTAGTGTTAGATATTTTTGTTGGCACTACTATAATACTAGAAACAGGGACCAACTAGTTCAACCAGGTTTCAGGTTAGCTAAAGTAGACTCATCTTTCATGGGGTACTGTTTAAAATGTTATGGTACAATAAAATACCTCCCCCCATTCTACAACTGAATGAAACGAAATTTAAATCTTGCTTAAAACGCACACTATCTATGCAAGCATAAGCTGGGGGATTTCATTGATGATAACAATGCTTAGATAAATGGTCGTCCAACAACCATTGCAGCATAGCAGCAACCATGTGAAGTTATTGTTGAAGCTGCGGAAGATTGTAAAATATATTTGCATTCGATAGATTCAAATGATTCAATCTCTTTAATATTATATAATTGCATAGATAGTAGGTACACGTGTGAGTACTATGTACTGTAAAGCCACCATTTACGGAGTACCTACATCTTTCATTGACGCGAATTTACCCTGCAATGGCAGTTGAGTGAATGTCATGCTCACTTAAATCTACATCCTTGGTGCGCAGGGTCCGCGCCAGCTCCAACACCATCTTGAGGATGATGGCTGAGAGGTTCGACTGTCACTACATTAACCATTGTTGTATGCTTAATGTGGTGACGATAGCAAGAAAATGAAATAATTCATAACATTATTTTCATTATCTGTCCCTTTTTTTTTAATTAGAATGTTGAATAATTAATGATAATTATTGAATAATTTGTATATGAATGATTGATAATTACCAATTTTAATTTGTTGACTTTGCCTTTTAAATTGTTATTAATAATCAAAGTACGTTTTGCCTTGTTTTTTTTTATTATTATTTATTTATTTTCTCTAATATTTTTCATTTAATGTACCTATTCTATGATCCAGTTTGCTGATTGAAATAAAGAAATTAAATTAAATGTCACGCTTATGGTGGCGGGTGTGTCGGGTCATTTATGTCTCTTCAATATGGTTGAGTTGAATGATGGCTGATACATGCTTCATATTCGTGAACGGGCGCTGACAGTTGTGACTGAATTATTGATTTAATCTTTTACTCTGGATGCCTTAACTTGCACGTATTTCTACATCGTTCTCACATATTTGTAATTCTCAAAATGAATGATGAAACCAAGATTTTGTAACAATATTTTGATTTAAAAGAGTGTCCATGGAGTTTCTTGGCCATTCTTCTCCATACAGATCTACGCTTTGGAATGGGCAACTACAGTACTTTCACAAGTTATTCTGCCTTGTGTCTGGGCCTGTAGCTTTGCGTTTTGTTCTGTTTTTTGACTTCAAAAGTGCCTATTTTTTTTGGGAGCTTTGGGAACTGGGTGAGGGATATTTTAGTGTGGGATATTTTGTTATATTTCATCCCTTTTCGTTGCCTAAAATAAAGTTGATGATTAGCGACTGCTCAAGTGAAACAATACATTAGGTTTTTTTTTTTAAATTCTGTTAACCAAACCTGTTATTATCTACACATGTTTTTGCAAATAAATTAATCTTTATCTTATCTTTATCAAAAGCAAAGTTCATAAATAAAGGACATACGAGCACCTAATAAAACTTATTGTCTACTAGTTGCAGTTGGAGTTCTAATAAAAAAAATAGCTTATAGTAAAAATAACACCTAGTTGACGAGAAACACGTTGATTTTTGAATACTTCTCGAATTCTTATGGTCAATAAGCTCCATTGTATTAAAAGGAAGAGCGACGGTGGTATGATTTGGGGCAATTGAAACAATGTCGTTAAACCTGGGTATTGTCTTGTGATTAATGTTACGGGTGTAGGTAGGCAGAGTGATCGTCAACTCGTGGTCAGTAACTCAAGTATTCACGATGAAGCGTTAAAACTATCGAGGAACCTAAGCTGACCGCAGGCCGCAAAGCAAATCAATAAATTATCCACGCAACACACGCATCATCACAGGCACAGAATAGTCAGAATACCAAAATCAGGAGCACGCCATCACAACGTGACACACTGACACCGCACGATTACTCACCAGGCTCCAAATAACCATAAATCCTGCACCCTTATTTAGGTAACTCATTAACCATTTCGGGAATTATTTCACAACATTCCGGGAGATTTCACTCGCATCCCTAATCTCCACAAAAACTTAATGATCGGTACACCAAAGCTTTCTATGTCCATTGACGTGCACCGTGGTCACAATGCACGGTCGTGTTTTTTTTTGGTGTACCTTTTGTTTCTTGGAAGCATTCCAGAGCCGTTACTCAATGAGCCGGCCACGGGCTGCGGGCTACGGGTCCCGGGGCAAGTCTGCACTCGTCCTGGCCTGCGGTCGATGCCCCGCACATCATGTTATTGCTACCGTAACTATCGCACATTATAAACGCATTTTGACTAAAAAAAAACTGCAAAAAAGCAGATTTTCGAATCAAAACAGTGAGTAATCTCTAAATTACACTGATTAGTTTGAATTGAAACACGTAAGATCGGTGCGTCAACGCTGAATTGCTGATGTTTCGCAGAAGGCGGCATCTTAGTCGCGCTCGTGCCTCTCTCGTGCTGGTTTCTCAGAGATAGCATTACGTCAAAGTGTGCCACGCGACATTGTGCAGTATGTAGATTAGCTATGAGTGCTGGGCACTGACGCTTGGCTACACTGGACCGGTTGCTCCACTGTCGATTTATTCGGAGTCTCAGAGATTGAGCAAGTTGGGAGGTTCCCAAAGCGCAAGTGAAGCTGTGTTGTGCGTCAAAAAATTGCAAATTATCAAAGTGAAATATGTGACGAAACCAGAAACGGTATCGATATACAAGTGACTCACACAGTGCAGCTACCTACAAGCGAGATGAATGGACCGACAACTGAATGGTTTTATGAGGTGTCGTTAGCACCTCGCGTGCGCCCGCTTGTTTGTGTCCATTCATTCCGGGGTGCTTAGTCCGACCGTTGTATACCTCACTCAATCAGTCACTAATGTTTACAACAATATCATTTGGAAGTACTTTACCCATTGTTTAGTGGATCTTCCTTCTTATCGTAACTTGATCCGTTTCTGTTTGCAAAATGTTGCGACATAGCTGCGATGTCACAACATTGTGTTGCTTTATCTTTAAAGCCTAGATATTCTCTATCAATCTATAGCAACATACACATTACTAGGACTACCTAATCTATAGATATGTAATAAGTATAAAGTGTTATCAATATCACATCATTTTAAATATGCAATATTTTAGTCATATCATATCGATGTCGCAACATATATTCACTTGATTTTGCACACGTTGCCGCCTGCGGCCTGATGACTAATAAGCATCAAAATACTTAAACGTTCCTCAAGGGAACATTCCGTTGTTATGTCGGAATACGTAAAATTTCAGACCTTTCCAGAAATTGCATTTTTTTTAATAGTAATAAGTGTCCCTCGAGCGGATGCTGTATTTATTATGTTCACGAGGCGCATCTACCGCACACAGTTTCTCAGTAGTAGCGGTGTCGCACCGTCGTCGTCGCAGGAGGCGGCGGCACAAGCTCAGGCCCTGACGCACTAAGCGCCGGCGGCGCCTGCGGCACTTTTACGACACTCCATTTTTTGCTGTCTACGTTCATTGATTCCCACAACACTGACAGAACTACGTCAAACGGATCGTAGAAAAGATTTATTGCCATCCTGTAAAGCCGTTTAAACATTTGTGCCATTCATGGCATGAATGAATTCTCAGATCTCTGCTGTTTGTTTTTTTAATCAAAGATACCGACAGGATTTTCACTAAGTTGTGTAAGTATGACTAACGCTAACAAGGTGAATTGTTCTGGCTGTGACTTGATAACAATCGTACCTAGTGTTATTGATTGGCTAGTTTATTAACGTGGTGACACTCAATCAGTTCGGAGACCATTTAGTAGCGGCTTCTCGGCTGCTGCAAGCCTTCCGACTCTTGCATCAGCTGTACCCGACGCGCTAACATCGGCCCCTTGCTTAGTATTGGGTACTTTATAAAATCGTGAGAAACCAAATCAGCCATAATATTCTCCTGTAAGGTAAGTTTTGCTACCATTGTCTTAATTTCTGATACCGCTAGGGTACAAGTACTGACTTCAATTACATGTTTATGTAAGAAAAACTAATAAGTGTTAGAAACCGGTTTGTTTTTCAAATAAAGTTGAGTGTCGCCACGCTGTCAGTTAAACGTACCGGTAGCTAGTTTACTCTTAATATTAGGTGAGAAATCAATATTTACGAACATTGGACTGGACACTATCGGGATCCCTTCTTTTCGCATAATGTTCTTTGTCATAATATACTTCGGCATTACGATTTTGCACAATTTGTTTTGGCATAATAATATTTCGGCATAATTTTTTTAGGCATACATTGTATGTTGGCATAATCATCTTAAATACTAATTTGTTTTGGCATAAATTTGATTCGCATAACGTTGTAATGTTAGAAAATTAAACTAACTAGGGTAAAAATTTAATATGCTGTGCAACAAAAGTTAGTGACAGAACCGAATTGCTGCAAAACCGACTCCACGTAGTCTTGTTTGTCCTACGCCTAGAGTATAATTTAAAATCGCGTAGGCGCGTAGGGGCGAGGTGGCCCGCGGGCTGAGGAGCAGGTGGCTGTGAGCGAAAGCCGTCTGCGACGATTTGCACGCGTGGGGCCGCCGGAGGCCCGCAGCGCCGAAGCCGTGACAGAAACCCTGCTGCATGTTGCATCAGTTGCATGCTTGCTTGAATGCTGCATGCTGCATGCTTGCTTGCATGCTGTATGCTTGCTTATAAAAATGTTATGCTAAACTTTATGCTTAATAAATTTATGCTTTAGAATATTATGCTTAATCATTATTATGGTTGGAGAAATTATACTTAAAAAAATTATGCGTAAGCTGTTATGCGTAATTATATTATGGGAAAACATAATTATGCCAAACAAAATTATGCTAAGTTATATTAGGTCTAAAAAATTTATGCAAATGGATAGGGAACCGACACTTTTATTTGCTGAAGCTTTAATCTTAAAAAACATATATATTTAATGAACAAGCTAATTATGAGCAATGGTCGGTATTTCCCGACGCGGCGCCAATGTTTACGCTCGAGTTATCTCGGTCCTAGCAACATCGCGCTTCTGTGTAACACAAATATTGATGGACATAGAACTTCTTCTTAGCGTGTCCACGGCAAATCGCTAAATTTGTTTAGCCCAAAACTCAGCCAAGCGAACTCCGCTCCCTGATGCAGTCATAAGATCCTCAAGTGCGCAGGTGACAGGGCATGCAGCGCAAGATGGAAGGTGCATGCCCGGGCATGCTTTGAAGGAAGGCTTTCGGAAGGCTGGATGAAGTCGTCAGGGGGAAATGGTGATGGGACCTATATTGCGATTAAGCCTGTCCGTATATTTAGATATCATTTACTCAGATCTGCAATTAGTACTGTCAGCTGAAAGGCCCAATGTCTTGAACATGAATTGTATGGGGTCATTGCACTGCACAGCACTCGTCTCGCATCACTACTTATTTACTAATAAAAATAATCATTGAAATAATCATTACTTTACTACTGACTAACGTACTAGTGAGCAGACTCGGCAGGGGCCCGTCAGTACACGTCCCACATAGTACTGAGGTACGTGACCGCCGCGTTGCTCCGTGACCCACAGCGCAAAAAGACCGGAAAAAAGCAGGACAAAAGTTCTTTTAAAATACTCCGTTTCAGCAGCATACGGCATAGTCTCACCATCCTTTGGACCGTACTTTTCCATCACACATAATTTCTTTACCTTTGTTGCTCCTCAATAGAACTTTAGATTTATATTCGGTGCACGACCTTTTTTTGCTCACCGTCAGAACTTTGTTCCAAAATATTTGTACACGCACCTACGGTTGGACCAACATGTGCGAGATACAGAAGAATGTGACTCGCAGATATATTTTAGCACATGTTATTCATATGGCTAGCTGATTAATATAATAAACCTTTGCGAAATACTACACTTGGACTAAAGCGTGATGGAGTAAGATTTCTCCAACACACGCTGAATCAAAGAGTGTTGCTTACAAGTACTTTTAGGTAATACTTATATGTACGTATATCTTTCCACGGGTTCAAAGATTGGACTTTGCACATAGTGTAGGTTTAGGATAAGCGATAAAGATATGTGTTCTTATCAGGATTCATTGAAGAATAAACTTATAATTTCTGGGCTTCACCGTGATTATCGTGAGTCACAATCAGACAGGCAGCGCGGCGATCTGATAGCTTCCTATATCCTAGGCTTATCTTACTGATACACTTATTTGTAACTGTACACATCAATATTTTTTCATAATATCTATGTAGATTACGTGATTATATTAAGTATTATTATTATTGTCACGGCAGGATCAGCTGTGTGCGCCAAACGGATTACTTACGGAAAGTACAGATCCTGCAGATTACTGCCCGGATGTGGCACTGAATTACAAAGAAGTCACACTCATAAATAGTACACAAGGGCTTTACAACTGCCTTCCAAGGAACCTAATGACGTGCTTCTAGATAAATAACAACTGAATGTGGGTTATTTACATATTAGTGGGTTACTTACTTACTAGTATTTCAGTTTACTGAAACCCATGCATCGGGTTCACACATGTGAGAAGGATGCGTATTTAACACGGTTTGTTTGCACCAGATAATTGTTTAGATAACATAGTGGTCGGCGCATGTGGCGCGCTGGCGGGCTGTGTGCGCGCGCGCACGTCACGCCGACGTCACGCGACCCACGCCGCGTGACGCGCGCACAACGGTGGGGGCACGCTCCGACCCCGGCCCGTGACCGGGCCGCCTGCGCGCCTGGGACCGCGTCGCCTGCTCCACTACTTGCGTCAATTTAGGAGCCACGGAAAAGTAGTCCAAACGCTATGATGGTGTCGGCAAGAGCCGAACGTATGTGTGTACGTCACATGCGTGTGTTCGATCACGGATGTTGTGACAGCGCCGCCGCGCCGTACGCGAGCCCCAGTGGGACACCGCGCAACACGTGAGAACGTCGCTTCACTGTTTGTACTAGTTCGCCAAATTGCGTAGGTGCGATGTTTTCGTTACACGACTGTTTCGTTTACGATCTGATTTTACTCTATCTTTATCTATCCAGCTGCTAAGTAAACAAGCTGAACGTTGTTATTTCCAAAAACATCAAGAAACAATAATGTCTTTACCGATTTTCGAACTATACATTTTGGTACAAATCAATAAAACCGAACAGATGTGAAGGTTAACATTTCTTCTATCGGTTTTTTTTGTTTAATAATAATAATAAAGCCCATTTATTTCCAATCTACAAATTTAAATTACATGCATTTAGACAATATAAAATGTAAAAGTTTTCTTTAAATAATTATTTCTAATATAATGAGTTATAACAAAACAAAAAATATTTATTTGCTTTAATTAAACACTATCATTGCTGTTTTCATTATAATTGATCGGAACCCCTTCTCGGGTATAGGCCTCCTCCAGCTTTTTCCAGCCCTCTCTGTCCATTGCTGTCTTTCTCCATTCGCTTCCTGCTATAACTTTTATATCTTCTATCCACCTTTCTCCGGGGCGTCCTCTTTTTCTTTTTCCCGTCCCCGTTGGTCCTTCCCACCTAGTGATGTTTTCTGTTGTTTTTTTGTTTATGACAATATCCTAAAAGATAATAAGGATAGTCGGATCAGTCTGACAAATTCCGATTTCCATTTCCAAAAATGTAAATGGAATTTCCGCGCTCAGTTGACACATTTATTTCTTGAAAGGACCTTACCTGATACTTGTACGTAACCCCGCCCACAGGCGAGTCGTGCTGAAGGTCAGACTGTACCGTTACCTGCGCGACCCGGCGGAGGTCGCGATTGAAGGAGGTTGCGCAATGGTGCGCGTCACTCGCGGGTAAGTGTTCGCCGCCGTACGCGGTAAACGTAATGTTTCATAACATTATCCCACTTTAATTACTTTTACTTCAATCAGATCCGTTTGACTAGGATTGGGGAAAAGTGGAACTGTTTCAGTCTTTGGTTGTTGCTGATTTTGCAATAAACCTGCTTCATCAATCATGTTGCCATGTTACACTGTTCAGCATAAACTGCTCATGTCGTGGCATGCTTCCCTGGTCAGTGCCAGTCTCATCCAGGTCTTCCTCTCGATCATCTGTATATTATCCATCCTTCTGACTGTTTGTCTGCCAACGCTTCGAACGCTTCGAATTGACACGGAGAGAAGAATCCCTCCGTGTCGATTCGTCTCTGATCCACCTGCCGTCACCACGTCACTGTATGACAATTGTGAATGAAAAAAAAAACGTAAGTGCAAATAAGACAACTTCGGCCACTTTCCAGAACAGAGTTCCTCGCACGTTGCACCACAATTACGAACTGATTGTAACGACAATTGATCGCAAACAACTCTATACTGTACAGTGTATAGTTGTGTGTATACCCGTAAGTAGGTACCCGTCTACATAAAATCAAAATATTTTTATTTCACATAGGCCTACATGGGCACTTGTAAAACGTCAACAAAAGGTGCACGGTTCGGGTTGGTCGTTTCCTATGGAGAAGAACCGGCAAGAAACTCCATGGTTACTCTTATAAAATCATTTGGCTTTACAATTTTTCCATGTTACAGCATTGGCACTTAATAAATATGAGTGGACATCGTAGGCCCGATAATAAGTCGTTGCTTACTACAAAAGTAGAACAAGATAAAAAGTTACCAAGGATCTAGGAATCTATAAGGCCTACAATGTCCATACATTTACAAACAATCGGTAAATAAGAAAAAGAGTCTATACAAAAAAAATTGGTCTGTAAAGTCGGTTTACTGACGATAGTTGAACGTGACAACGCTATAGGGACGCGTGCCTCTCACTCGCTCTCATTGTGAGCGCATAACGTGAGCGGAGCGTAACGCAGTTTCTTGAAGTGTCACCCGGCAAACCAATTTATAAGACGTTGTCACGTCAAAAAATATTAGATATTGCAAAAAGACTAGATTTAACAAGTGACACAAATGTTGTCATCCGTGTCCGTGCTGTAACTATTCTAAACAAAATAGTGTAATGATTAAGAAACTATTGTAAAACATCTGATTAAAAAATAATGGGAAAAAGTAAATAAAAAATAAATAAAAATAAGATTGAGAATAGTTAGAGACATCCACACATTTGTGCCGTTTTATGAGCTACCAGGGAAGCCGCATGTGCGTAGGGGCTCAGGCCATACTTCTTTATCTTCAACGTAGTCCTTAATTTTGTAATATGCTTTTTTAATTAGGACACGTTTGATATAATTTTTAAACTTTCCATCGGTCAGTTCTGTAACTGACTTCGGCAACTTATTATAAAAGCGTATACTGTTTATAAAAAAATGACTTGCTAGTTTTTGTTAATCTAAATTTTGGTATTACAATTTCGTGTTTACTGCGCGTGTTTATATTATGGAAGTCGCTTCTAATTTTGAAAAGTCGTCGGTTTTTGCGGACATATAAAATACATTGTAACACATAGAGTGAAGGCAGAGCCAGTATATCGATTTCTTTAAATTTTTCTCTGAGGGACTCGCGAGGACCCATTTTATAGATGGCGCGGACTGCCCTCTTTTGCAGTATGAAAATTGAGTCAACGTCTGCTGCCGTTCCCTACAGCAGAATGCCATAGGACATAATACTATGGAAATAAGCGTAGTATACTAACCTAGCTGTGGCTACATCAGTTAACAGCCTTTTTTTTTTTTTTTTTTTTTCTTTTTTATATAACGTTGCCCCACACTAGGAATATCTCCTGTATCGTGGGTGCGTCTACAAACATTTAAACTCACATACTCAAACAGCCAGACCCGGAACAACTATCTGTAGGTCATACAAATATTTGTTCCGTGCGGGGATCGAACCCGCGACACGCAGCGCAGCAGTCGATCGCTCAACCACTGCGCCAACCGTGCCGTCGACCTAACTGCATAGGCAGCTGAGCTTAACCTTCCCGAAAGAGTTCTAATGTGCGCGCCCCACTGCAGTTTTGAATCGATATTAATTCCCAAGAATACAGTTTCCGCTATGACATCAAGTTTTTTGCCGTCAAGATTTAAATTTAGGTCACGTTGTGGTACATTTGGTAAAGAAAACTTAAGACATTTTGTTTTATTCGTATTCAGTAAAAGATTGTTGGCTGCGAACCATTTTGAGAGAATAGTTAAGCTTTCGTTGACATGTAAGACGTCCGTATCTTTTCTATGAATTTTAAAAATTTGCGAAGTGTCATCAGCAAATAGAATTATATCCGAAAATTTGGCCATCATATAAGGGAGGTCATTAATATAAACAAGAAACAGGAAAGGGCCAAGAATTGAACCTTGGGGCACGCCCATCTTGACTATAGACCCGCAGGACGTCGCCCCATTTACATTTACTTTTTGTTGCCTGTTTGATAAATAAGAAAGAACAAGATCAGCAGCTTGTCCACGAATTCCGTAGTGGTGTAATTTACAGATTAGTGTGTTATGGTCGACGCAGTCGAACGCTTTTGAGAGGTCACAGAAGATGCCAATAGCATCCTGGGACTTCTCCCAGGATTCCAAAATGTAACTGATGAGTTTTACTACCGCGTCCGTTGTTGACCTACCCTTCATGAAACCAGACTGCTGACCATGCAGTATCTTATTAGAATTGAAGTGTGACAACATCTGGTCCAGCATGATTTTTTCATAGATTTTACTCAATGCTGGAAGCACAGATATAGGTCTATAATTAGAGGGATCACTCTTACAACCTGATTTGAAAATTGGTACTACTTTACTATGTTTCATCAAGTCAGGAAACTTGCCGCTGTCCAAACATTGATTGAATATCATATGTTTCAGGTAGTTTCTGAAAAAACTTCATGTATGCTGCAAACTCTGTAGGTATGTTGTTTACCTGAGGGGGGGGGGGGCAGTTCTTGTATAATCTAATCTCTCTCGGTGTCATTCAAACTCTAATTAATTGGGTTAATTTCCTAAGTTACTTCAGCTGTGAAGCGCAGGAATGAGGAAAATATTTTTGGAAAAGTTTTGATTTTGAGTATGAATGTGGATAAAGAAACGATGGAAGGATTGCATGAAATGAACATATTAATTACCTAACTGTAGTAATGTAGTGAGGTCGCGGCACGGATGCGTGAGGTCAAGGCCGCGGTGAGAGGGAGCGTCAGTCACGTGCGGGTGAAAGTGCCGCAATGACGCACGCGCCGCCGGATGCGGCTCGCGCGCACTGTCGCGTGCTGCAGTCTGTCTGTGGTGCAACTCCTGCGCCTTTCATCACTCACCCGGAACACCGCTCAACCTGACACTACTACAACTTTATCCGCAATCGATATTGCATGATGTTTCGTTGGTCTTTCCATCTTGGAGGAAGAGGCTCGCCGTCTAAGCTTCTATAACATGCACAGGTAAAATCGTTGCGAAGCTCGTTAAAGGTTATCTCAGGTGATACCGAACCAAATTCCAAAAAAATTAAAAATTAAAAAAAAACCCCGACACAAAAAACCTCTGAAAAATCAAAAATAAAATAATCCAAGCGTCTTAGCGTCGGGGGTCCGCTTTATTTTGTACTTGTACTAAGCGGTCTACTTAGCGGCTTTATTTTGTACTTGTACTAAGCGGTCTACTTAGCGGTCCCCCGACGCTAAGACGCTTGGATTATTTTATTTTTGGTTTTTCAGAGGTTTTGCCTGTCGGGGGTTTTCTAAATTTTTAATTTAATTTTTTATATACTATGTAGTGATAGTGATGATAGTGATAATGCGCAATTCAGTGTTAGTCATGCAAAATCTCGAAAACAGGTTAACCGATATTATTATTATTTTTTGTTGCCTCCGTAATCATCAGGACAAACAAGGTTTGTATGAAAGAAAAAATTATAAACACAAAAATGCACATATTTTTATATAAAATAAAAATTATATGCACTTTTTATTAGTAATTCACGAAGCCGGGGCGGGTCGCTAGTAGTAGTCAGTCTAGTAGTCCCTGTACGTACGACGACCGATCAAGCTGTACATAACCTGTATAAGCGGATCTCGCGTCTATCTATACAAAGCGAAGCCATTTATTACTGGAAATGTAAAGCTTGGTGTCGCCGTGTGTAAGTATAGTGAATGCATCCATCAGCACTATGTTATGAGTGCGTGCGTGCCGTGAGCGCTGTCATCGCGCTAATCATGATGGTATCAAATGCTTGCTTGATGGCTTAGTTGTGGATCCTTTTTCACTCTGTATATTTATGTACCTACGAATGTGCGTGATGAAGTCGAGACAGAAGAATTGAAGAGATAAAGGCTTTTACTTTTTTTTAAAGGAGGGAAAGAAAAGAAACTTTTTCTTACGTCTGAAATGCTGTATTTCAATTAGATGCATTCAATAAGGTTCTTAGACTCTAATTGTTATTTTTAAATGTGAAACGATGCTATTTAGAACATGTCCTCGCGTTTAATTACTACCCACTAATATTGCTTATCTTCTTAACACCTGCAGAGTCTCAAACGATGATGTTTTAACTCAACAAGACTTTCTCCGGAACAGTCACAACGCAGAGAGAGGAGGTCAAGGGTACGCTAGTTAGTGACGAATTCAACGAAGCTCAGTCTTAACAGTTATGTTGGACGCTTTTCTACAGTCATCGAAGAAACAATTACACGGTAAACAATTCCCTAATTCTGGTTGAATGTTACATGTTTTGCGGATGTGAATCCTCAAATCCGTCGTTCTAGAGCGGGAGGACGTGTCTATAAGACTCTTGCTTACTAAAACCACACTTTGTTCTTCAACTCCCTTTGGTCGGTGATGAAACGATTTGTCGCATCCCCCGGTTGGGTATTGGACCGATATCTTGGCCGCTGCAGTTTCTTTTAAGAGATGTGCGCAAAACCCAGCCGTCTCGGGTCTGTGACTGTTTAAGCCGAGCCATAGCCTAACTCCCGTAGAGAAGAAGGTATTCTCACGCTCCCTTTCCATCGCCTTTGCAACCATGAATTCTTCGCAAAAGGAGGCGATGGCGTGATTGGCGTCCCACGCAACAGCATCATGAGGATTCTAGCACCGACCGTCACGACGAGTCCTCGGGCTGGGCATTTCACCAGTGTGTGTGCTGTGTCGTGTCGTCGAGGAGGAGGAGTTACCACTACAGTACGATCCTGGAGTCGGCTCCCAAGCTGTGCGCAAGCTCCATGTTACCGTACCGCAGCGACGCGGCGGGCACTATCGTTTAATTCAGAATACGCGTGCGTCAGTAAACGGTGCCGGCAGTTTAAATATCGCACTCCCAAACTGAATAATTATAAAATACGTAATAGAAACTATAATAAAATATTCTAATTCGAGGTTTTCCCCGAAACGGATATAAATTAAAATCAAAATCAAAAAATTATATGTTAAGAATAGATTTTTAAAATAATCATCCTTAATCAACTGAGAAAGTACCGTTTATCACGTCATAGAACCATGGTTTGAGCGCACTTTTCCTCCATTGAGTCCATGACACATCATATTATTTAACTTTATAGTAACCCGTACCTCAAGTCACGTAAACAATCATAGCGGGGTATCTTTGTCATAATACATTTTGTATATGAGTTAATAATTATTATCGAAGAATTTCCTCAACGTTAATACTTAAATGTGACGACCGGAAGATAGAGCTAAACTTATTGTTATTTCCTTAAGCAAAAATAACACCAGTCTGTGAAAACGTTAAAACATTTTAGGGATCATCCATAAAGTACGTCACACGTTAAGGGGGGAGGGGGTTGACGAAGTGTGACATTGTGTGACAACGGGGGGAGGTGGGGTGTTAACGTGACATCACATTTGAAATTCTTGTACATCTAAGTGTTAAAATGCCAAGTTTGAAACATTTAGGAGGAAGCGCATGTGAAGCCAGTTAAATTTTCTTACGTTTTTGGGTTCCGTAGCCGATTGGCAAAAAACGGAACCCTTATAGATTCGTCATGTCTGTCTGTCTGTCTGTCCGTCCGTCCGTATCACAGCCACTTTATTCCGAAACTATTAGGACTACACAGATGAAACTTGGTAGGTAGATGTATTCTGTGAACCGCATTATGATTTTTGTACAAAATTTAAAAAAAAATATAGATAAGGATATCCCCCCATACATGAAATTGAAACTAAAAAAAAAAAACTATCAAACCTATACGTGTGGGGTGTCTATAGATAGGTCTTTAAAAATGACATTGAGGTTCCTCAAACCATTTTTTCAAAGTCAATTGTTTGAAAGATAGACACTTCCAAAGTGGTAAAAGGAGTGTCCCCCCCCTCTAATTTCTAAAGTAACAGGAGAAAAAATCTGAAAAAAATATGGGGATGTAGACCGTAAAAAAAACTTTCAACGAAAATTGGTTTGAATAAGATTTGATATGTAGTTTTTGAGATATGGGACTTTTTCACCAAACTGCAGCAGTAACTTTGTTTTTCATTAACTTACTATGAAAAACAAATTTAGTTTTGCGGTTCAGCGAAGGTTTACTAATGAATGAATGACCGTTCAAAACATTGTCATTATATTGTTTGGGGCTATGGAACCCTGTGTGCTAGTAAGACTCGCACTTGGCCCGTTTTTTAAAATAGATTTTAATCAACATACAACCCAACATTGACCTGCAAATTGCAAAAAACGTAAGAAAATTTGGCAGGATACGAGTACCCTTGCGCACTCACCTCAACGAATAACTGTAAGGTTTAACCGGGGACGGTTACGCGACACCACGCAGCCGAACACGACGCCGACAACATTACGTGTTTAGTAATAGTTTAATAAGGTTTTTTAATATGTATTAGTTTATTTTTATTGTATAAGATTACTTTGTGTATTTTGTCTATGGGCCTAAAGTTGCCTCTCATAAATGGATTATTATAATTAAACTAGCGACCCGCCCCGGCTTCGCACGGGTGCAATGCTGATACTAAATACACTACAGAAAAACTGTGAACGTTGTATATAAAAACATAGCCGCCCGCTCTGACTTCGCACGGGTATTAAATATATAGCCTATGTCACTCACTGAAAAAATGATTAAAATCGATCCAGTAGTTTGGATTTATTCATTACTGCCCGTGGCCCGCACAGGTTAAATTTGGAGTAAAACAATTCCCCTTTCCCTATACCATGAAGATTTCCTGACTATCTTTGGAATATCTAAATTCATGCACTACATTTTTACTTATTTACTTTTTACATTTTTACCTATTTATTTTATTTTTACAACAATTAATATATTACAGAATGTCTTTATATACAACGTTCACAGCTTTCTTGTCATTAGACAATACAAACATCCCGCCCCGGCCGCGGCCGGCCGGTACCGTCGCAAACGCTACGTCCCGCAATTTTTAAATCTGTAATATCTTCGAAAATATTCATTTAAATCATATGCTGTAAATAGCCATATAGATTTATATTAAATCAACAATGTATTTAAGGTATTTAATTGGATAAGGATTAATGCTGTATTGGTTAAAATCGCTTCAAAAATTAGCCATTACTTGTCGTAAAAAGTAAATGACAAAAAAATGATATTGTGGGATATCCATAAGAGATAGACATATACCATCGTGGAGTTTTCTGTAGACCTTTTCAATGTGTACAATACTTAGTACATTATTTTGATAAATCTCGTAGGGTTCAGCCTGCGTTTGCAATGTAAGCGGAAAAAATGTAATTATTTACGACATCACATTAGAAACCTCAAAAATAACAGTACTTCTCCACTATTCAATGGATCTTATTATACATATAAACATTCCTCTTTAAGCACTCTATCTATTAAAAAAAACCGCATCAAAATCCGTTGCGTAGTTTAAAGCGACTTTGTTTTATACTATGTAGTGATAGTGATTGTGTTGTAATTTTTTTCAAATTTTGTCATTTCATGTTGATTATATTAAAAAATAATTTAAATAAAAATAAAACTAATTTCAGAAGTGCTTTTTTAATTTAATAATTTCTACAAATCTAGATTCAGTCATTTCACAATTTTGAAAAAAAAACAAGCTTATTTTGTAGCGAATTATAGTTCGAAGCAGCAGAGACTAGCATTGGTCTTATGGTCATGGTACATCGTAGCTGCAGTGGTCTCCATACCCGATGGGTTCTGTAGGTAGTGTGGAGATGTAGCTACCCAGCTGTAGTGTCCGACCGAATGTTCGGTTTCGGTTTCGGTTGAGTTTCGGCAAAAAAACGAATTTCGGTTAAGATTAGGTTTCGGTGGCAAACCTGCCGAAACTACGACCGAAACTGAAACTGCATTAGGGAGTTCTCGCGCTGCGATCGGTCATGTTCGGTGCGTTGAGTCAAGATAAAAGAGATTTATTTTGTTTTGTTTTTTGTTTATTACTTAAATATTAAGTACCTATGCCGAAGACTACATAGCCATGTGATAAAAAAATATGTGTGTGAAATAAAAAAATAGCGACTGACTGATTATAATAACGTTTTCTTAATTTTTCAAAACATGTTCCTTGTAGGGAAGTTTTGGTTTCGGTGTCGGTTTCGGCCGAAACTGAGACCGTTGCCAAAATTCGGTTTCGGTTTCGGTCGTAAAAACCAGTTTCGGTCGGACACTACCCACCTGTAAGTAAGGCGTGCTAATCAGGGGCGTATTTACCCTAGGGCCAAAAGGGCCATGGCCCGGAGCGAGCCCTCGCTCAGATTTTTAGACTAAAATATGCCAGAAGAAATTGAAAAAAAACATGTACAACTCATTTGGTTGTAATTTTATATTAATAGAGATCAAGACGCGGTGTGTCTGTCGGACTCCTCCGACGCGCGACGCGACTCGGGAGTTCGGGGCTACTCGGGACATGCACGTGTCTTTTTTGTTCATATAGTGATTCAACAGACCTCTGCATCTGCTTCCGCAACTCGGAAGTTCTGCATGTTTTATGTATGACATCCGTTTTTGCTTCTGTATCCGCAACTTTTATAAAGAAAGAACGGGCCTTTACAACGGTTCAAGGAAGCATGGGGCCGCGGGCGCGGCAAACAGTTTGTTACTATACAAAACCGACCAAACTACTTTTCATAAAATACAGGGTGTTTGGTGCATCGTTTGCCAAATCGAATAGGCTGAAAGGAGAGGTCATTTGCTATCTTTTCACGCCCTTTAAGTTATTCCTTGCCACATCGGTTTTTTTATAACAACTTTTAAATTTAAATTTTGAAAAATTCCAAAATTCAACATTTTTGGTCAAATATTTTTTTTTAACAATTGTTTAAACTTAAAATTTCGATCTAATTTTGATGTCTACCGCTGTATGATTCTATCAAATTCAAAATTACTAGCTAGGAACAATTACTTTCTTTTTTAATAGCTCGTAAAGTTTTTGTAAAATAAAAATAAACTTAAAACTCAACTTTAAATGGCTATAAAAAATAAACTAAAAGCGATCGGGATCTTCGAATTCTTTTTAAAAGTTCTCTAGTCTGTCTTCTTTTCAACGGTATGCAATATGCCCAAAATAACGTTTAATACCTTTTCATTTTTAACTAAATATGTAATCGAGACACTAGGCTGATTTTCGAAATTACAGTAAGAACAGTAGTTTTAGCATAAATAACGTGCCTCAAGTAAGTAGATAGATACTGTTATGTCACTAGTGCGTAGTGTCCTATCTCTTTCTTAAACAGGAACCAACTTTTTAAGAATTTTAAATTAAAAAAAAACTTTAATTCAGAAATCACAAACCTTGTTCGAGTTGTCCGCCACTGTTGCGAATGCACGCACGGCATCTTCGTCTTATCTCGACTGTAGTTGTGCGTAAACGTATTTCTGCTTTGATAGTCACGAAAGCCACATCAATGTGTTGGACTAAATCCTCCCTAGTCTTGATTTCCAAGGCGTAGACAATCTATTTGGCTCGTCCCTAGACGTAAAAATCTAACGGACTGGGGTACGCGGAGGCCATAGAATAGGGCCATCCCTCCCAATCCATGATTCTGGAAACTGACGTATCATTGAGGTACTCCCTGAAAGTTAAACTCCAGTGAGCGGGACAACCGTCTTGTTGGAATACAAAAGACATGTCTTCACGGAAAATTAGCAGCTCAGCTAACAATAAGGGGAAGTCTGTTTGGGGGTTTTGGGATGGCTATTTCATGACATCCACGTTCCCCTAGACTTAACTCTGTTAGATCTTTACGTCTAAGAACGAGCCTAAGAAATAACGCCACGGAAGTTGAGACTACGGATGATTTAGTCCAACGCATTGATGCGGCTTTCGTGACTAGCAAAGCAGACAAACGTTTACGCACAACTACATTCGAGATAAGACGAAGATGCCGCGCGTGCATTCGCAACAGTGGTGGACAACTCGAACAAGATTTATGATTTCTGAATTGAAGTTTTTTGACGTGACAACGTCTTATAAATTGGTTTGCCGGGTGACACTTCAAGAAACTGCGTTACGCTCCGCTCACGTTATGCGCTCACAATGAGAGCGAGTGAGAGGCACGCGTGCCTTTCACTTTTTATGTCTGTCTCTCTCGCTCTTAGGCGGGCTAACCATGCCCGAGTGGAAGGGACGCGTGCCTCTATATATGTATATTTGTATATAAATACGTATGTATGTGTAAAGGTAAAAATAAAATTTAGTTAATATGAAATTCAGTGCGAGATTCTTTGTATAAATTAATGTTTTAAATATAATTCTTTGTATAAATAAATGTTTTAAATTGTTACTATTATTTCATCCTTCTTCCTACTATACGAATGAATATTCACATTAAAATTATTTTACCACTCAAAGTCGTTGTCACGTAAAACTTTCGCCCGTATACCGACTTTACAGGCAACCAATTTTTTTTTTTAAATTTCAAATTCTTAAAAAGTTGGTTCCTGTTTAAAAAATAGATAGGACACACGCACTAGTTACATAACAGTATCTATCTACTTACTTGAGGCACGTTATTTATGCTAGAACTACTGTTCTTACTGTAATTTCGAATATCAGCCTAGTGTCTCGATTACAAATTTAGTTAAAAATGAAAAGGTATTAAACGTTTTTTTGGGCATATTGCATACCGTTGGAAAGAAGACAGACTAGAGAACTTTTTAAAAGAATTCGAAGATCCCGCTCGCTTTTAGTTTTTTGAAGTGAAACTTCTTATGCGACTTCCAACAAGTTTAACGTTGTAATGGAGGGGGAATATTTTCTATTACCCACTAAAAGATGGCGCTATTACAAGATTTGTGACTACGTAGTTCTTCTAGGTACGCAAGATGGCGTGCAAACAGTCATGCATTCGACTCTTCGGTGTGACCAGCCTTCGCTCAATTTCCATGAGTAGAATAACCTCGATAAACTTATGCAATAAAAAGTGTACAACCATAAAATATTATTTAGAAGCTCAATATAAAATAACGACAGTGAATGCGTGACACTCGAACGCATGCGTGTAGTATTACGAAGTTTCACTTATTCCGCGCGTAGGGACTCCACGCACTATTTTTTTTTATAGCCATTTAAAGTTGAGTTTTAAGTTTATTTTTATTTTACAAAAACTTTACGAGCTATTAAAAAAGAAAGTAATTGTTACTAGCAAGTAGTTTTGAATTTGATAGAATTATACAACAGTACACATCAAAATTAAATCGAAATTTTAAGTTTAAACAATTTTTTTAATTATTTTTTTTGACCTAAAATGCTGAGTTTTGGATTTTTTCAAAATTTAAATTAAAATGTTGTTATAAAAAACCGGTGTGGTAAGGAATGAGTTATACGGCGTGAAGAGATAGCCAATGACCTCTCCTTTTGGCCTATTTGATTTGGCAAACGATGCACCAAACACCCTGTATGACTAACCACTTCTTAATTTCGAATATTTTCATCAAAAATTGTATTTTAAATTCTTGAATTCTTTTAAATTTTTAAATTCTTCAATTTTTGAATTCTCTATCTTTTATTTTAAGTCGCTTACGCTTTTATTTTCTTTATGAAAGGTCAAAAGAAAATTTAAACTCATCATCATCGGCCTAATTATGTCTTTTCCTTTGTTCTTTTTTTGTCTAATTATGTTGGGTCTAATAATCCGGATGCAGCTGAATACCAGTATTTTACATGGAGCGACTGCATTTCTGACCTCCACAACCCAGTTAGTACTGGGTAATATGATACCCCTTGGTAAGACTGGTTGTCACGAGTTTGAGGCCACTGACAGCCGGGACCAACGGCTTCACGTGCTTTCTGAGGCACGGAGGAAACTCGGTATGTAATGGGTGGTCATCCATCCACAAAACACCGACCAAATTAGGCTTAAAAAAAATTTAAGGTCGATTCGCATTAGGTATTGTTTTCTTTTTGTAAGTTACTACCAGACTTGCGGTAGCTAAGGTTTTTTTTTTCTTTTTGAGAATTGCGGTGCGGCTAACCTTATTGGCAAAATATTAAAATACGCCACTGGTGCGAATGTATCAGTGAAAGGTACGTAACATCCCGGATGTAGTTTAGATACCTAATCATTATCATCAATAATTGTTCGGTGTAAGTAGTTTCACTCGGTTAATGGATAGTTGCCCCAAACAAAGGTGGCACCTCTGCGGTCGCTGCGGTCAATATAATCAACCGCAGAACGGTAACCACACAGCTTTCATTAACCACGGCCGTCGCGGTGCCAACCGACCACGCGCCTTGAGGGGCGTATTACTGCAAGACGGCTTCGTGTTACAAGAAAATTGACGGTAGTGGCGATGTCTTCCTGTAACTCATATTCCTTTCATAACATGTAAAACAAAAACACACCGGTAACGGTTCGCCCTCAGCATAGTTTCCTACTTAACGTCAACAACTTAACCGCAACCTCACTACCTCGCTGGTTTGGTCAATATTTAATAGTAATTGTATGTCAGTTATTGCTTACTGGGTGATCTCTACTAAAACCAACTAACATTAGTTAGTGTTATTATCATAACATCAATATTAGTGATCGCTGACTAGTCGCTTGGCAAGGTTAGTAAGCGTCTCCAGCCACACCTCCGACTACTCCTGGGTGCCTCCCACCGCTTCTTGTCTTATGACTAAAGCAAACAAATCTGGTTTCAGCCACAGTTTCGGTTTCGGCTAATTATTGGCCGAAACTTCGCTTTGGCCCCACCTAAACGCGTTATTCACAAATTGTCGTGCATCTTTCGGCCAACTTAGAATGTATTCTAAGGTGAGTTGCTACTATTAGCCCGCTAAGTTCGCTCAGCTTTAAATTAATAATTTAAAGCCGAGCGTACTTATCATTCCACAAATTGTTAAAAAATTACGCGAGATGGCATTTCCAACTACACTGTATAATGTGCTGCTTGTTTGCTTAACTTTAACAGCTGCTTGTCGTTTCTAGTGATGAGATTCGGACGTCCGATGCTTACCGTGAGTCACTCCCCGGCCTCCGCTGGCTCGTGCCACCCGTGCCAGCCACCGCACCGCGCCGACATCGCGACAACTCGCTACCTGGCGTCTGCGTAAGCACTCCTCGCCAACACGTCATACTAAATCATTAATCTTTAGTGGGTAATCCAAACCGCAGTAACATCACTTTCCACCTAAGCTGCAAGAAACAACTTTTTTTCACAAATCCTAACTTAGCTTATCAGCTTGATAACTGTAAGTGAACCCCGTATAAGCGCCTAGTAGGTAGGAGTGTGCCGAGCGCATGCGCCGCTGATGAGCTGTATGCACTGCATGTTTCCCCATCCCTGCGCACACGGTCCGGTCAGCGCGAGCGCAGTTCGCGTGTCGTAGTGACCGAGCGTGCATCGCGCGGCAGGACATTGACCACAGGTCTGGTCGCGACTTCCACAGCTCAACGTTACCACTAAATGTTAACGTTAACCTTTTTGTATTTGAGCATCGTCGCACTGTTTGTAATAAATATTCAATATTGTGTGAACATAAATATTTATTTATTTTTATTCATTAACAAAACGCATTCAGTCTACAAACTAGGTAATGTTGTCAGCTCACATTGGCTCTTGTTACATATTGCAGCGGTCGGGGATTCACATCGGTTGGCATCCATGTTTGTGTGTCAATATTTGTTCAATAAACACAACCAGTGACATGCCACACTAGGCTC
The DNA here is from genome assembly GCA_963082945.1 of Cerastis leucographa. Lineage (NCBI taxonomy): Eukaryota > Metazoa > Arthropoda > Insecta > Lepidoptera > Noctuidae > Cerastis > Cerastis leucographa. The sequence continues at coordinate 20,438,278 of OY720359.1, forward strand.
CAATTGCTCATGAAATATCCACAAACCGATGCAACAATTGTATAAATTACATAAAACTAGTCATTCCATAATATTTTGATAATGATATTATAAACTATCGTTAATGAAAGTGTTCTACTGCGATCCATTTCAGAGAATCGGTTCTTAACTTGGCAGTGAGTTACATTTAAATAATATTAAAATAAATACTTGCTCAGAGCAGCTACAAGACCAGTCCTCAAGGATAAAACAAGATCATAAATATAACTTATGCATCGCTGTTAAGTGAGTGTGCGGGCGCACGCACTGACGGCGCATGCGCGGGGCAGCCCCGCCGTCGTGCTCCGCACCACACCGCTCGCTCCGCTCTGCCGCGCCGCTTAGCAGTAGATGCGCGGGCGCAAGTTACGTGGGCGAAAACGAGTGGCAAGGCCGTTTGGATATCGCATAATTCATTGAGAACCGTAACTTACACCTGCTAATTTTACTGTTAATATGGACTAACAGATTCTCATTAATGCCTACTGTTTTTAAACCCATGTTTCTATTAGCATATTTCATAATTTATCAATACCGGTGTTCGGTGTACCGGGATTTAAATTCAACAACATTTACAACCTCCCCGAGTAAATTAAATAAGACACTATGGTGTGGCTTCTAAACACATAGTTCATAGCACTCGTAGCAGCGTAGTGCTACGTTGCTACGCAGCTACGTCACACTTTTATTTTGTTTTCTTTTTACTATGTCTTTCTGGGATTGTTAGTTACTCAAATAAATCACTATAAAGCATACTAAGCAAAGCGAGTATTATATAATATAACGTATTCTTACTAAGTTTCCTCAAGACAGGACGGTTAATATTAATCATTAGAAAACTATTCGCCAAAAAAAGGTAAGTATAATTATTCTTTAGAGATTCCCACACAATGATGAATCAGTTAATCTACAAAAAGAAAAACTTAACTTAGTATTGCAACACATTTCTTCCAGTCGATATTTGAAAATGTGTAGTGTGTGAGTCAGAGCACCGCGCCGCGAGATGTTACTTGTGTAACACAGTCGGCGCGCGGCGTGTAATCGGTTAATCACCTGCTAATGTAATCGGCGGCACGCGATCATACCGCTGCGCTGCGGTCACGTCCTTCCCCAGCTTATACAATATCTAATCTATGGCTGAGTGTCCGTTCTAGTTTGGTGACGCTTGCTGGTCATAAGTATTTCAGTTATGACGTATGAGTAGCTTCGAAATACGTCATGAGCTCGACGCGGGAATCTTATGCCGCAACTTTTCGTTTTTCCTCTGCATGAAGAATGTCAACGTCTCATCCCACGATACCGTTGGCACTGGGGGACAAAGGTCTTTATCTTTTGAGATGAAGACCTGTAGGTTTTATTTGGTTCGTAATGCACATTGTCCAGATTGTTCAGTTGATTTGACTAATTGGTATAAACACATAATAAAAATAATTCTATTTATCAATATACGCTTACGTAGTGGGTACAAACGCAGTTCAAAGACGAAAAAACGACAGCTGCACATATGCGGACTTAAGGCAAACATGTTGTTAAGTAGGTACCTACAGGCGGTCAGCTGTTTCGTATGCATCATAAGTGAATTCCTGAATGAAAAAATACTTACGAAATTCTGAGAATATTTTTGGGTTTCATGCGCTCTAGACAGGTGGGTTTTTACTTGAGCTCAGAGCGCAGGTAAAAAGTACGTTGTTGGTAATAGCTTTGGCACGCGAGGAAATCGGTCTGAATCACAGATAACGGGACTGGCACGCTCTCAAGGCTGCGCGAGCGCGTTCACCGCCACGCCGCCGCGCGGCTCGCCACGCGCCACCGACCACGCCAGCGCCTCCGGCCACTACCGCGCCACGCGGCTAACGGCTCGCTAGTATTTATCTTGTACTTCATGATGATGCTGATGATGTTTTTTTTTTTTTTTTAAATAAAAAAATTACGAGCTGTGCCCCGCGGTTTTACCCGCGCAGACCGGGATAAAAAGTACCCTTTGAGTTAAACCAGGGTATAAGCTGTCTACATACCAAATTTCATCCAAATCTGTTTAGCCATTGAGGCATTAAAGAGTGACAAAAACACAAACACTCACTCACAAACTTTTGTCTTTTGTCTATAATATTATAGTGTTTAATGTTTTCTTTATTGAATGTATCGTGCTTGATAAATGCCAGTATCTTATTGTTGATCATCTCTTTATAAATGGAAATCTGAAATCGAGCCCGTTCATCGATAGTTTTACGTATGTCCTTGTCGATGATGTCGTGGTGCGACTCAGAACTACAGGAGCCAGTGAAGTGATGCGGCCGGATCCATAGACATCCTTGACTAATCACTTATTAGATTAATAAAGACGTCTACATAACAAACAAAGTACACGGCTGGGATAAAGTATATATCTGCTATATAACAAACACTAGCATTCACCTGAGGGTACAGCAGCCTGTGTCATTTTCCGGGCTTTAGATATCTAAGTGACCCTGACCTCACTTTGAAATTGTAGTTATTTGTGTAGTGTAATGATATAAATAATAGGTTCCCGGTGCATTACATTAACTAGCGAGTGTGATGAAGTAAGGTGGGCGTGTGGATGTGACGCGTGTCTGTCGGCGCGCGGCGTCTGCCAACTGTCTGGTAATGTTTCACGAACTCATTGTCGTTACTTGACGGTTAGATACAAACTTGTATTATGTTGTATATTATATTTAAAATAATAATTTGCTTTTTGTTATATGTATTCCACTTTTTCTTTTAGTCACTATGTCTACTTGTCTATATTTTAGTACTCGCAGGTATGCTGGAAGAGATTTCTTTACAAATAAGCTATAATATTTTTTCTGTTCCTTTCTTCTTTTCTATATTTAGTGTGTATATAAATTGTTTAATAATATAAAGAAACTCCGGGAAGCAAATAAAATATTCAAAAATCAAAACTAAAACCATTTATTGTCAATCATCAATAGATGTTCATTTCATTACTAATTAATTATTTTATAAAATTATATTTTATTTATTTGCAAAACACAGGTTCAGATGATGTTACAAAAACTGTATTATAACCATGTGAAATATATACGTTAACGTTATGACACGATTATTCTTATTCAATTATTCCTTATTAAATTACATTTTCGTTGAAAACTTTGAGAGTCAATTTCATTACACATTTTTTTTTATTTATTACTATGTCCATTTTATACAAACTATAAATAGATCTAAAATAATAATAAAAAAAGAAGACAAAAAGTAAGTTAGTACCTACCTACAAAGAAGACAATAGGACACTTAATTCATTTAATTAGTTACAATAATAATGTCATGGTAATTATACAAGGTAAAACGGCCCTTCAGGAAGCCGTCCACCAAGCATTCTGTACACCAAACTAAGTAACTCTACGCCAAAATATTGTAGGGTAGGTGAAAATAATACATTCACTGAATACTTATAAACAAAATAACTAGCACAGGTCATAATTTAAACCCCAAACATGATTTCATTACTTCAGTAGTTGCGGGTATTTTATTCTTATTTGTACCTGAGAGAAGGTCGTGGGAATTTCAGCGAATGCGTCAGACAGAAGTTCCCGCGAAGGGTGTCTCTTCTGCGGGGAATATTGAACTCAACTATGAAAGGGAAATAATTCGCAATTATATCAAACATTCCATTCATAGTAACTATTACAGAACAAATTATACTTATTATTAATAACAGACTTCGTTTATTAACAGGGAAAACGTTTCATTAGTTGTTTCACAGAATTATTTTCTTATGAATATTTCTAAAGTATAACATATTGGAGTAAGCTCTGTAGGATGATGATGAAGATACCTACATGTTGCATCGTGATGACGATGTGGAGAATCTAACATTCCCAAAATATTTTGGAAATTTCATCATGTTACATTTTTTACTGAACTTCTTCATGTTACACTTTTGGGACTTATTTCTGTAACAAAATCGTTGTTTTTAAATACTTATTTTATTGTCATCAAATACATAATTATATATTCTTATTATTTTGTATTTTTTTTTATTGTTGCTCAGGTACATGTTGGATCTTTGGCAATAAACTAATTGATTAGGTATGCTTAGCAATTACGTGAGTACACCTGGAAGATGTCTTATATAATAGGTAGAGACCGGACTATATGCAAATAAGCATTTTATACAAATATGCATAGTATGGCTTTTTTTGAAGATAATGCATATTATACCTAAAATCGGCAGATGGTGCATCTTTTGGGCATGTTTCATTTAACCTTAATTAAAAAATATGTTACGCGCAAAAAAACATCATAATTCAGATGAGCAATATTGACATTTATGTGGATGTGGAACGATTGCTCTAGACTCATAAAAATATTTTATTAATAGAAGGCTCAATCGTTTTCCTCATAATTTTGAAAAGAACTCGACCTTTGCCATTCGAATTCATATTTGTATGCATATTAATTTACGTCAATTATAACTTTCTCATAATACGGTCTCCGTTAGGTAGATAAATGTACTAGAAAAACAATAAATGATTATTTGCAAGAATATCGGAGGTTACAATAAGTTCTTCATCTGTGGCTTTCACAAAATTCGGTATTTCAGCCGTACAAATATTCATATTTACATCTTGGGTATTATAATTCTAGCACGCATTTAGTAATTGGAAATTACAAAAAATACTAATAAAAATATAGTTGTTATTAATGTTGTCCTCGTCCTGGCCCTATATTTTTTGGATCTAGTCAACCAACGCAATCCAGTATCCAAAAAAATACATCTAAATCGGTCGAGCACCCCGGAATGTTTGAAGATATGTGAAGCGATGTCGCTGAAGTATGCTGTGACCCACAGCCTTCAAGCTTCCGCGGTCCGCATCCAGAGTTCACGCAGTTACAGGCAACATCCGAACTTCTGCAAAACGTTATTAATTGTGCATTAGTTTATGAACAAATGTGTCGTTACAGTAATAAATATATCCTCACAGGCGAAGTAAGGTCAGGAGAGATAAAAATAATAACATAACAAGTTTTAATCGGCCGCGAGTAAGTCCCTCAGAAACGACATAATTGTGAAATTGTTAGTTAGCATTACCGCGGCACGTGCAGCGAGGCTGAGATACAGATCACACGCGCATCATAACACACGTATACCCACACAAGGATTCGACACATTTAATAAGGGCTACAATTATTTTAATGGACTGCCGGTGCCTGCGTTCGAACAAATGTCATTAATTTAAAAATTATAATGTACCTATTCCCGGTTTATTGTTACGGTATTAGATATTCCAGCAGGACAAAAGCAACTATACCGGCTTGCTAGAGATAGAAAGGCGAGGGATGTGTGGCTGATTAAATGCGTAAAAGATGAAGGATGAATGGTTATTTCGGATGATGAGAAAATTAAGAATAGGTGGAACAGAGCAGAATGGAGGAAAAAAACGTGCTGCGCCGACCCCAAATAAAATGAGACAAGGGCAGGAAGATGGCATGGATATTGGGCAGGTAAAATCTTTACATTACAAGTATTTACCTCACTTAAACATCATGTACAGTGTTTTGAAAATGCTCATTTCCTTTTGTTTAGGTGCTTCGGATTTAACTTCTCTAGCTCCTCTCAATTATAGAATGTAGACCTGAAAAATAATATACTTAGTTTTTGCTTTGAATTTATGAAAATACCCGCAAATATAGACTCTATCAAGACATTAACAATTAATTGCTTGAGTTTAATCATATGACAACAAGCGGGCCGGCTTGAGCGGCAGGCTCTCCGTAACAAGTTAGTGACTACTACCTGTTGATTATCTGACAGTAGTAAAGTAGCTGTAATTGCCTGTGGCGGCCGCGCGTGCGACCGGTGCTACGCTACGGCCGGCAGATAAACACCTCGCGATTAAACCGCGGGATTTCACCTGTCAGCTGCACTATAAAATACAGTGAGTCCACTGTTTCCTAGCATTGTTTTGTTGTATTTATAATAGTTCTAATTATAACTGTGAACTACATTGCTGATTATGAAATTGATTTGATTGTATATTTCATTTAAATGGTTCTAAAATAACAACTCGTCATTTCTTCACCCGACAGCAGATAGATTGGTAAGCGGTAACCTATTTGCTGAAGGTGGCTTTAATTTTCGGATATCTAAAAATGCAAGGAACTAACTGTTTCTCGAATAGTCTTTTTTGCCATAAATCTTAAAGATCTGATAGGACTGGAAGTCATATCGCACGGTTGGACCTGGTTCACACGGCTGTAAGAGACATGTCACAATAACGTGAGCCGTTAATGTAATAAATACAATATAAAACAATCGCACTGCAGACCACAAGCCGACACACGACACCGGGGAATGAGGATACAATAGATAAGTACTACGTTTTCTCATTCATATTCATTGCACGCTAACTTGTTGTCGATTCTCACAGGTTAGGGATACGTCAGACAATGCACGTGTCCCACAAGCAGAGGTCATTACCAAAACTGTGACGTGACCGCAGCCACGCACCCCTGTGACAATTTCACTACAAAACCCACAAATGTTTACTAAGAGCGTGTCCTATCTAAAGTTGAGATATTACGTAGGACAATACAATATCACTGCGAAGTATTCCCGCGGGAAGGTTGTTTAATAACAATAATGTAAACACGGTAAACCAATTACATTAATTAATTCATTTTGATTACATAAGGAAAACGTTCCATTCATAAATATATTTTGTAGTAAAGTTTGCGAAGTTATTTGAGCGCGGTAAAGACCGAGTGTTTTCAGTTCACTTGTTCCACGTCACAGGCATATTGTTGTTTACAATAGAAGTGTGATGTTTGCCGTGTATTTAGCGCTTATTGTATTTAGCCCTAATTGTCGAGCTCGGGCCGCGAGCGTGCCGTGTGACGTCACGGGCACGCTCCCACACTCACTTCCCAAACCGCATTGCACGTCAGGGCGACGTAGAGAGATGTGTACATGTCATTTCGATAGGGGGACTAAACAAGCCGCTCACATTATTATGTAAGTACATTACGATCTACCTTTGAGTGGTCTGTCATGATAAAAGTAATTTATTGCGTGCAATTTGCAACTCTCTCGTCTACGTCGTGATCCAAACGTTCCCCGATACCTATGTACTTGCATCTTTCTAAAAAACGAAAAGACCACATCATTTACTATTAGGTAGTACTGTCTCACTATCATTCGTAATCCGGTTATAATTTTAAGTTAAGACACATAGATTCATGAGCATATAAATAAAAACAATAATAGACTTAGACAGACCCATGTTGGGCACCAACATTTTTAAAGCAAAAAAAGATGGCGCCCAACGTGGGACTGTCTGTTGTTCAATACGAAGTCATTCTTACCAAAGCCCTACAATTTAATATAGAACACCACTACAAACAGTAAAGCTTTGCCGGTGAAATCTGTCTAAACTCAATAGTATTTTGAGGCCATTATGAATTTCATAGATTTTATATTTTCCCGAAATTCTTACAATTCTTGTAGTGAACACCTGTCTAAATATCGAACGAATTTAAAATATTTGTTTCACGTATAATATTTACTTTACATATACTCGTAGGATGGAAGTTGGAAAAAAAACACTAAACCTACAAGAGTGCAATACCTACACGGTCAAAATGAACGGGACAAACGGTTTATGCGTCCTTCCAACCTGTATAATTTCTATGGGTGTTACTTATTGTGTCCTTATAAGCAGTGACAGCCTAGTAGTGTGAACGTTGGACTGCCGAGTCATAGTTCTCGAGTTCGAACCCAAGACACGCACCTCTTGTTATTCGGATTCATTTGCGTATTGTCTTATTATCACTTGGAACTAGCATGCCTGAGCAGCCTGAGAGATATTTCTCAAAGCCAAATCAGAGGCCCATGAGAGGCATAAAAACTCTATCACCAGGTTAGGCACAACCACACGATAAACATCTAATCGATTTAATGAGCGTTTGTATTTACCTCCGGTACATAATTATCTTATCCGATGATGTAGCGAAGATCGCCCGTACGATTAATTATTGTCTCTCCCAGCACCCTTGTGCATCTCGTAGCAGAGTGTCAGGTGCCGTAGCAGTGCTGCGTAACCGTGCTACGAGGCGCTACGCTACGACATGCATACGCGGTTCAGTGCACATGTTGTCTCGATAGAAATACAGACAGTTCATTAAATTACTAATAAAAACAAGGTTTATAATCATGTAACATTGTCACAGTTCCTACAAGTTATCGGTAAACTATGAGGTGTAAGGAGCCAACGCAATATATCTTGCGAAACAAACATCGCTCAGGCATCTTAATACTCTTGCCATATGTAATTGGTCATGAATAAGTCAACCGTGATTGTAGCCAGGAGCCCAGGACTTTGTAGAATGTTGACTGCACCAGACACTTAGACGAAGTTTCTAGAGTTATCTAGACTCAGTAACAGTAACAATGCAAGAGTTACGACAAAGACTCGCAAACACGCGATCTCGCGACGCGTGCGCCGCGCCGCACTGTTTGACTTGTTTTTTTCGTTCTACATTAAACGGCGTGCGATGTGCCCTGCGAAATACTATAGTTGCTGGGCAAACATTTAGGATTGATAAGACATTCATATCATTAGGGAATATTTATTTATTTTGGCTTTTTCTTCGATATTTTATTGGTCTTTTATTTTCAATTGCATTAAACTATTTCTGATAAATTTAAATACTTACCGAACCAACATGAAAATGGTCGCATGTTTAAATCAATGTGGAACTAGTTAAATAGTTTCAATACGCAGAGCTTTTAAACTGTTAACACTGCTTTAATTTTGAGTAAAGTTATTCGCATGACTACAATAAATTCAAAACCAATGTTCGCAAGAGGCACGTTGTAAATAAAACAATGTGTTATGTGCCTACAAACAAACAATAACATTAAGTTACGTCATAGACCTTAATTAGGGACTGTAATACTTCCAGAAGTTTGTTACACTTTCTAGTTATATTTATAGAAGCAAGTACATTTACTAATGAAGCTGTTGTACAAAGATTAACTTTATTTGTTAATGACAAAACTAAGACTCTTTTCCAAGAAACAGAATGAAGGTAAAAGAGCTTCCAAATTCCCGAACCCAAATTGAAAGAAAGAAGGTAAGATAAGTAGTATATTGGGCTAGGAAAGTAGCATTGTTTACACTACAGTATATGAGTATTAAATGATTACATGGAGTACGTCACTGCTGTACCTAGCTATGAGTAGAAGAGTGTTACATAAGGTTGCAGATAAGCACGTGTAGTTGGATCTAGTCGAGATATATTCACATTATCATGAATCATTTGATAACCGTTAAACGAGCGTTAAGCTTGCGAAGGGCGGGCGTCTTAAGTAATGTAAATGTTCAAAAAGAGCTGATTTTCAGCACGCTGTGAATAAATGACCTTGACAAAGTTTAAAGATTATCCCGCAAAAAATAAGCTGTCTAACTCCGGAACATTCCTACGTAGTGGTTCAACTTTTGCTAACCGTTACATTGCGATGAGGTTTCAGTGTTGATAGCACCTTATGAACGAAACATTCGTGGGCGTGTGATGACGATGACGCGACATGTCACTCGACACGTGTCGCGTGACATGCTCATTGTTTACTCTCACTCGAGCACCTGTGACCACGCTTGCGCACGTTTGAGGGAAATAATAGAAATCATCTGTGTTTCACGGCGGGAAATGTTCGTGTGCACATACGTGTAAGTTACTACTTACTACTAGTACTTCATAGGGTTTTCACCTTTATAAGTTACGGGATACTTTTTGGCCTTCAAATGTACTTCATAGTTAAAGCTTCAAAGTGATTACCGGGTTCAAATTCAGCAATTCACAGTGAAAAGAATGAAATCTTTCAACCACAATATGATGACTTGTTGATATTTCTACATTTCAGTCATTGACTTACATGATGATGATCATGGAGGAGACGGTACCTATGTATGTAGCTATACACAACACATTATGTACGAGAGCGACCCCGCCCCCTGGACGCTATCACGAAGGTTAGCTCTCACATGGATTATTATAGAACAATCTATTCGCTAAAAACCGACCAATCAGGGAATGATATATTTACATAAGATCGGCGACCAATCACAGGCCCGGACACTGCGGCGTACACGCCGGCTCTAGCACTCGGCAGTAGTCGAAGTGCCTGCACTACAACACGCACACTCACGTCGATAAACATAATTACAGCAATACATAAATATTCAGCATGCATTCGCAATCATTGTGGCACTTTAAGGAGGTGAGAGTATTCATGAATACTATGAAACAACTAACAACTTTTACTGTCGTGTTCTCCTCTGTATACCTTAAAAACCGTTTCACGAAATGCAAGCTTATCAACAATATTAGAAACAGTACTTTCACTCCCTGCAAGAATGTGAATGATTCCGAAGCAAGCCGGTTATAAACATTCCACTAAATACAAACTCATGTCCAAAATAAAACAGTGAAGTATTCCTGCAACAGCACCAGTCCAGAAAGTGTCACGCCACTCATAACTTGGGATCAGATCCAGAAAACAGTTCATAAAATATACCACTTCACAGCACAGTTCATAAATCTCCATCAAAACAAAACATTTGCGACACGATCAAAGTTTATCACAGTAGAGCGAGCGACTAGTTCACGAGTAGATTAGATACGAGAGCGTGCGAGGAGCGCGCTGCCACAGCCAGACGGCGACTGAAGGCGGCGCGCGCGAGCGGCCGGCGCGGCGGCGGCCTCCCATATCGTGGAAGGGTGAACATCAGATATAAGACGACGTCTTATACCCCACCTACTATTCGCAAGTCAGCTTTGCTGAGAGCGCACGTTACCACTCGCTACCACTCCACCACCTCATAACTCAAACATGTCGCACAAGTGTCTGTTGATAGTCGCGTACGTACTGGTCGCGGCGGCCGCGTACGTGCTGGCCCGGCCACAGAAGGAGTTCGATCTGTCCCTGGTCGCCAACAAGACCATGTGCCCTATTCAAGTGGAGATCGACGACAACCCGGACCGGATACCGCGCCGCATCAAGTTCCTGAAGTGCGCCGCGCGCCCCAACAAGCTGTGCAGCCAGCACCACATCTCGCACGGCTGCTGCCGGCAGCACCACCACGCCTTCGTGACCGAGTGTGTCGAGATCTATGACTGGGTGCAGGTCAGCTTCAAGGGCCACGCCGCGCCGCAGGCCGTCAAGGTGCCGGTGGGCTGCACCTGCCTCATCGAGGAGACCACCACGGCGGAGGAGGTGCCATGAGCCGCCGCGCCGTGACGGCGACCCGCGCCGCTAGCGGGTGACTGAAGTTCCTATGCATTCCACTCCATTCCAATAACTTATCTCGTGAGTGTACCACTGACCGTACCTAATACGAGCAGCTAATTTATTATTAATTGATGGTTGTGAACCGGCCCGCCGGAAATCGCCCACCGGAAGCCTCTAGTGTTACTAGTTTAGATTATAAGTATTTAATGTTGACAAGTCTGTGACTTGACTATCCACTAGTGTTAAGTAGTTGTTCCAATTGTGAAGTTGACGTGGTATGCGCAGGCGCAGCTATGTAAACTGAACTGTCCGAGCTGGACTCGACAGATGTTAAATTAAAAAAGTGTTTTTTTCCTAAATAGTGGTTTACTTCCTTCTCCCTGCTTCATGGCCCACACACACTACACACACAACGTAAACTGACCTGCAAGTAATAAGTGCTTATCTAACATGTGACAAACATGAGTTTTTAAACCAAGAATAAATAATCAGTTTTTTAACCCTTACGTTAATTTACATTCATTATTCTGAAACACCAACTTATCTCTACTGAAAGTTTATCAGCACATAATACTTATAAAGGTATTACACACCCTGACATAATTAAAATAACAATTTTATCAAAGATATTTTTGTCACAACTGCATTCATTCACTGCAATAATATAACGGAACACGATATGAGTGATGAACCTGATTCATAATTATATATAAGTAAGGAAAATCAAAGTAAAACTATTTGTATAAAACAGTTTCAGACATCGAGGACATTGACACCATAGGTACATTTCATATCATAAGATTACTGTTCATTATATCGTAATCATTTTTTTATCTAATACCTACATAAGTTTATTTTGTAAAGTAGACCTGATAAGCAATATTTAGATCTCTCCCTTATAGGAAGAGCTCTTCATTAAATTATAATTTAGCATTAGGAATGGTACCTACTCTTTGATAAACTTGGGCCAAATATTCGTAGGTACTCAAAATACACAATCTAGGTAATCTATTTCTTTTGGCCCCAGTATTTATCTATTACTAGCTGTACCCGGCACGCGTTGCAATACACTTTTTCCTACCTATCTACCCTACCCAACCTTACCTACCTAGGGTAGGTTACCCTAGTTAACCTATTTACCTACCCTACCCTACCCTACGTACCTACCTACCTACCTACCCTACCCTACCCTACCTTTCTCACCTTTAAAACCTTCCCAAAAATAATTTTCAATAATGAAAGTACGCCAGCGACAGCGTGCCGTGCAAGCTCACGGTAGCGATGAGTAAGTCCGCGGTGACTCACACAACGTGCAAACTTCACGGATTGTGCCATTCACTAAACTATACTTACCTACGGCACGCATATTATAAGTAACATAAAGCAAAATCATCTAAAAGCACCTATCAGAAAGAAGAAAGATAGGTAAGTAACGTCGTATATGCCGCAATCTTATATTGTCTACTTATGTGAATTGTGTTGGTACCAACTGCGGCCTTTTACTTTTTTTTTACAAAAGAAGCTCTTGTTGTAGGTATATGTTACTTATGTAAGGCTCAAAGAGCAAACGCGTAAACGAGATGCATCTATCTAACATTGTGAAGGCTGAAATGAAAATCCGATCAAGTGCGAGTCGGACTCGCGTTTAAAGCGCAATTCCGACTCGCTCTTGGCCGTTTTTTTTTTTGCTTATTTTCCACATATCTCAATGACCCAAAAAACAATTTCTTATACATTGTAAATGCAACGGAATTCTAGCTATTTCCGGTTACTTGGAAGCACCCAAATTAAAGTACATTCTGCGGTGTAAAATGGGTAGCAACCTACATCCAAATCAAAAATAAGTACCTTAGATGCACAATAGGATATTTGACTAAATATTTATCAACAGAAACAATAACTTCATAGAAATACAGAGAATGAATTAATTTAACATATAATATAACATATTTATTATATTGTCATTTTAATCGGGCGTGTAACCGGAGGTAATGACACTGGAAACAGTTAACAGTATTTTATCTAGCTTGGAGGTTCTCGAAACGTTTTACTGTAGTTTTGTAGTATTTTGATTAAGTAAATAAACGTATGACTAGAAAAGTAAACAATCGAGAATTAGGACATAAGTAACAACGTTCGTTCTCTGGGGAAATTATTGGTAGTTCCGTCGTAATCGCTTATTCGTTAGGTCCTATTATCCTGTGAAATACAAACAGTCTGGCGAAGTAACCTATGGAATGATTATCCGATTTTTTTTCAAAGATTACTCAATTAGAGCCGCGTTGCTAGGCGCCCCCGCCCCCCGCCGGAGACGCCCTGCCTCCCGAGTTGACATCATTTACATGAACTCATATGAAACTACCTACCAATGACCAGTCTTGTTATTACGTCGGCTTATATATCGGCATAGGTAGTCATACATGCGGCAAAATATATGATGAAAATGGTGAGATCACTCACTCACTAGTTTTACTAAAAAAATAGGAAAATAAAAAGGGTCACCAGCAGCAGGTAACAGGCAGGCGTGATAATATACTATTATGTGGTGTAGGTATTATTACGTGCTTCGTTGTGATTGTATCATTTGTATCCTCCAATACATCCGAATTTAGCGAAATTACGTAAATGGGTTTATAACAGATTTTTAACTGTATCTATTGTTAATAAAAGCTATTGTTACAATCCCCCTATATGATATAGGATTAAAAAAAATAGTTTTAAAACTAAAACCCGACTACTAAAAAATCACGCTGTAAAAAGTATGAAACAAGATAATATTCCAGCCCAAAAGTTTATGGTTTATGATGTAGGTGGCATATAACCACCACGGCTTTTAAAGTAGTCGGGTAGTAGAGTAGAGTTTCTAAATTGTAAACTTTTAAGTGTCTATTCTAAGTATTTTTTTGATTATTTTTATTGATAATTCTTTACAATGTTATGTGAAATATTTGTACGCCGATACTTACGGCTAAACATGATTGGACTCAAACGATGTAATATCTTGCATGCTTTTGTATGTATACAATGTTTAAACAAATAAAGAAATCTAATCTAATCTAATCGGGTTTTAGTTTTTGTTGAACTTATTTTTTATTTAAATTGTGTTAATTTTGGGGCTTTAAACTCTATATTTTTTAAATGTGCTTCATAAGCCCTTCCATTTCACCCAAGACGACATCAAAATATTTATGTATTTTTTTTTTATTGTGGGCCATATCCAATTTTATGCGACGTGATATGGACCACCAGCTATAACCAGCTGAGGGATGGATGCTAAGACGCTTGCAATGATACCTCAGTTGTTGTTGTTGAACTTATGAGGGAACAGATGAACATACACACTTACATACTGGTCAAAAGCATAACCCTCCTTTTTGCTTCATCGTAGTCGGGTAAAAATAATACCGAAAACGTTAAATAGATTTATTTATAGTATTAGTCCTACATACATTTTGTAAAAAAGACAAATTTTAGGTAAGGTAGTGTCGGCTATTGGTCTGAATTGTCTAAAACAGAAACCGAATAGGTCTCAAGAGATATGTGAGTGCTGATGGTAGTTCTTTAAAAGATAATAACGAATCAACCCCTCTTCTCCACATTGTGAGTTTGTGACTAGGGGCACACTCAGACAAATTCATGACCCACGAGGTGAAGGTTTTCATATAGTTCTCGTGTGTACTCATGAATGCTTATCTGAGTGCGCCCCTGTAGGTTTTAACTGTGCTGTTAAACACTTTCTTGAGGATAAAAGAGATTAGGATTAAGATGCCCCAATATAATTTACCCAATGAATGTCGACATTTTTAAAGAATTATGTATACAAGGTGTTGTTTTGCAACCACGTCAAATTTCAGGGGGTGGTCACGAAACACATAAAGAATCAATCAAAATTACGGTACTTACTTAATTATTAATAAACGCTGCTTTCTTTGGTTGTTTATGTTTGTCAGTATTTCAGAATAACCCCCTTAACGTGGTTTAGGGACTAAGAAATTATGAAATATACGTTTGAGATTGTTTGTATGTGTGTAAGCGAGGTTATAAGGCAAGAACCAGACGGGCCGCGTTTAAAACACGGGTGGTTTACACTTACCGATTTCCGTAAAAAAGAAAAAATAATAAAAAATACCTACCCATTTTTTTATTGATTCGGGACGAGAATCATTAGCATAGTTACCTCCTTGAATTTTATGAGGATGCAAAACAACACCTTGTATAATGATGTGACAATATTTATTCCTTATACACCGTGTAAATCACCTCATCACGAAGCCGTCAATCAAGCATTCTGTACATGAAACTAAGTAACTTTACGCAAAAAATATTGCTGGGAAACGACTTTTTTTTGGGGGGTTTAAAATCATGTTTTGTGGTAGAACTCAATGTAACGCACTCAAAATATTGTGCTGATGGACGGATTAAATAGTATGGGGGTCGTGGAGGTGTTTAAAGTAAAAATCTTACATTAAAAACTTGTATTTAAAAAAATACTTGTCAAAAAGTTGGAACTTTGACCCCTAATATCTCCGTAACTAGAAGGTTCCCAGGTATGGTGTAGAACAAAAAAATGATCGCAATGACAGGCAGAACCAGTGCCTTTCGGCTTCGTTAAGAGGTGTTTTACACCCTTTAGTACCTATGTTTTGGATAGTGGTACAGCTGCATCCGGTTAGACCGGAAGCCGACTCCAAGCTAGTTTGGGAAAAGGCTAGGCAGATGATGATGTTTTGGACTATGTAAGTTAATACGTTTTTTACGGTCAATTTCAAGGATTGTCTTTATGCGGCCTACTATTAATTAATTTTTTGTTCTTAACCGACCAAAGAAGAGGAGTGTTATTTAGGGATTTTTTGTGTCGGGGGTTTTTAAAATATTTCTTTCATGCATAATAAACTTATAGGTACCTACTTACGTATATTTTTTTAAACTTTAAAAAATCCTGAGAATTTAGGGGATATTGCAAGGGCAGTGCAACCACCCCAAGCAATACCCATGGTGGCAAGTGACAAGATTTCAAAATTTGAATCAACCAGACCTGTGGAAGTTCTTTATATCCCTTCATCAACTAGAAAAGAGGTGATGATCTTCGAACAGCTGAGCATATTTTCTTGAAACACCTTATAAAGCTTACCTTAACTTTCAAACGAAATTAACTTTATCAAAATCGGGTCATCCATTCAGGAGCTACAGGCACACAGAAACAATGATTCACAAATCAAACTTATAACACCCCTTTTTTGGTCGGGGGTTAAGCTGGAAAATAACAGTACCTACTAATACTTGTATGCGTATTAAGTCCTCGTAGGTACGTACATGGTTAGAGGTTTTTACTACCTATTTATATTTTAATGAGCCTTAGCAAAACTATCACACCACGGTATAAAATTGTACAACACAATTCAAGGAAAGAAAAGTACGGAATATTCTTCAAAATTCCAGAAAACTATTTTATAGACCAGCCCTACAATCAGGAAGCTGGTAATCCCGCCACATTAAGATGGAAAACATTTTAATGTAATTTTTTTTTCCTCTTAGTATAAGTAGGAATGTTTAGTTTCCTAAAATAATATTAATTGGTTTACGTAGGTACTAAATAAGAAAGGTATGGTAGGTATCATAATTTTGATTAAATCAGAAATTTATATCCCCATGACGCGCGTGCGTACGCATTTTATAGCGTACTACCCAGTGACACAACTTTGCGGGTATATAACAGCGCACGAGTCTGTCCTCCTCACAATTTCACGAGTTATCTCAGCAAGCGCGCACACCTCTCCGAACTGTTCTCATTTTCCGCATAAAACATGTCGAGTGAAAAGTACTTCGTAATAGTGATCCTCGCGTTTGCGGCGTGTGCAGTGGTGGCCAAACCTAGCGGAATGGAGTTCACCTTAGTGAAAGACCAAACCGTCTGCAGGACCAAAGTAGAATACGACACGAACGAGGACAGAATCCCGAAAACCATCAAAATGATCAAGTGTGCAGACGACCCTTACCAGATATGCCCCGCCAGTAACGGCGAGAGCGTGCCCTGCTGCGGCGCACTCACGCTTGGCGGCGCCGTCACGTTCTCGTGCACCGAGGTGCTAGACAACGTGCTGGTCATGGACAAAATGCAGCCTTTATCCATCAAGGTAGCCATCGGCTGCTCGTGCATCAAACAGGACACCAACAAAGCCAAGGAGTGACCCCGCGCCCCTTTCCTTAAGCTGGCCACTAATGTTCCTTCATTATCATCATTTCAGCCTGGAATCACCCATTGCTGAGTATAGGCCTCCCCTTTCTGCTGCCCTACTTGTCGGTTCTGTGTTAATGTTCCTTACGTAGCAATAATGTATTTATTATCACTGTAGCGTCTAGTAATTTATTGTTTGTTGTCAAGTGTGATCAACTGATCACAGATCTCAGTGTTCAGAGTATGTTGTGTCGTGACTTCGTGCGTAGTTAGGTTATTTATTGTTTATCTAATTCATAAATACCCAAAGGCCGTGCATTCGTGGATTATACCTATGGGTAATATATTATGTCTGAAGTATTATTTTTTTCAAAACATTGATTTTGTAACAAAAATTAATAAATAATCTCCACTCATGCAGAACGCTCGGTGCACGGCGTTGTTATTTAATTTATTCTTAATAAAATGTGAAGTTATACTTAATAATAGAAGTTTTTGTTGTTTCCATCCACGATTCACTCCCAAACGATCACTCCTCAATACTTTTCTTGTTTTTACTACATATTAAGATGACATGAAAACACATTTACGCGCTATTAAGCGAGTGGCTCCCAAGTTAGTATAAGCTTGCTAACTGAACGAAATTCCGTTTTAGCTTTACCCATAGGAAGGAAGCTTTTAACTTATCTGGGTAATAGTAACCCAAACTTTTTATTCCGAGAATAGAACGCTTTGAGACAAGCAGAGCGACCGGCACATCTAGGTTATTTATAATACAAACAGTGTAAACAGTGGAAAATTAAATCAATATTGTTCATTGCTCGGTTTTTCCGCAGTGAGAATTCAAATACTGGAGCACGAAAAAACGTAGTTATATTATTATAAGCATGTTCATCATCTGCCTAACCTTGTCCCAACGATGTTGGGTCCAGCTTCCAGTCTAATCGGATGCAGCTGAATATCAGTATTATACATGGAGCGACTGCCTATCTGACCTCCACAACCCAGAAAGTAGTGTTATTATACGATACCCCTTGATAGAACTGGTCGTCACACTTTCGGACCACAAGAACTACAATTGGACGTAGTTATCCAAAACCGTCCGGTCCACAGTGACTCCAATTTGAGATAAACGCAATTTAGTGTTTCAGTAGTACACTTTTTTCCTTAAGTAGTATAAAGTACTCCTATTGGTTCATACTACTATTGGTACTACTATTGGTTTTATTGATGAAAAATACAATCATCAGATAATCATGTTATTTTTTTTTATAAGTAGTTACATTAAAATGGTAAGTAATTAGAAAAATTGGTATTGGAACGTTTTATAAAAAAATAATAGTTAAAAAAAACTAAGGGGTGCATGATGTCAATAGTTATACAGTATGTTAGGTTAAACGAGGGACATAGTGAGGGAGGGTATTCAGCATTCGATTCTCGTCCCAAATATGTAAAAAACCTATAACGTAAGAATTTTTAATGTTTTGTTTAGTGCCTAGATATTTTGGACTGTCTTATGCCAGATAAGTTTAAAGTATGAAGGGAAAATGGATTATACCTAAGAGTCATTGACCCGCTCACATGTTCTGCGGTAGTATTAAGTCGCTAGCGCAAGGGTGTATACATGTTACGTGATATTTGCGAAAATTTTGGTATGGTTCTGTCTGTTATTTATCAGTGTTTTTTTTTTGTTTATATTTTTATTAGTATCATGTTAGCATGTACTATTATGGGTTTGAATATGTCCCTCGTTTAAACTAATATACTGTATAGTACATTACACACCTATGGCAGTAAAGTAAAAAATGCACCCCACGCTTTTTTTCTTAATTTAAATTTATTCAAATTTATTTGCTATTTATTAGTTCGGTTTTCTATAAAAAGCGTGTTTTTTTTAGTTTTTTTTTTAAACTATTATTTATTTTCTACTTTTTAGTTTGGTTTATTTATAATAGCTTGTTTTTTTAATTTTAAATTATTATTCGTTCTTAGCTACTAATTATTCCGTGATATTTGTGTAGAGCTGTATTAATAGTAAAATCTTTTTTTTTTTTTAAACTATTACCTATTTGCTCTGCTGAATTAAAAATTCTCTTTGGTATTCGAAAATTTCCTAATATTAGATAAATCGGTTACAGATAATGGTTGAAATTTAAAATCAACATCAATTCCAATTAAAATTATATAAATTAACAAAAAACTTATTTTGCAAATTGAAAAATGGAATAATTTTACCAAATTAATGTATTGTTATCGGTCCTCGATAAATCTACAAAGTTTGAAATCTGGCTAAAACAAACAACAAGCTGAAGCTAATAAAAAGCTTGTAAAAAATGTGTTTACATGTAAGAAAGCCTATTCAATATTATTTTGCAAAAACGTTTCACTAAGTTTTTTAATATAGTTATGGTTAAAGTTATTTAACATGATATTAAGTTTGTAACTAAGTAAAAAAATAACTCTGAAATAAAAGAAACTAATAGGAATCTAGTTTTTATATTCGAAGCGGTAGTTAGGTACCTACGAAAATTAAGGTAGGTATTATTGAATCAATAAGATAGGAGAAACATAACGTGTTGTTCAATAGTAGTGTGCAATTCTTTTGTTTTCCCTAATAAATAAAATTAAAAAATATATAACGAAAAACCCGGATTCACTTTTGAAACAAAATCGGTCGGTTGACCGCTTTTTTCGGTTAACCGGGTATCCGGTTTGCATGCCCCATTTGTGACCAAATAACATTCCGTAAAATGTTATTTCGGTGTAGTGAAAATATGGCAAGTGAAAAAAGTACAAAAGAGTTATTATTTTGTAAATCGGCGAAAGATGGTTCGGTAAAATAATACCTACACACATGATATTTCGATGATATTAAATTATTTCAAATAATGCATAATTATAGCAGAAAAGACGTCAGTCAAAAGTTTTCGGTAAAATGAAATTCGAACAAAAGATATTCGGAAACGTGATCGGTTCCCCGTTACATCGTATGTGAAGCTTCACATTACATCGTACGAATGACTGATTACGATTGTTTTCACTCATTCCACGTTACTGTAGCCAAGCTCTAAGACTCGGCTGATCAACTCATGCTCAAATGGGCTTCATCAATAATTGAATACGTATAACACTACCAAGCACACGCATTAGCTTTACGTAACACGCGAGAAAAATAAACAAATACGAATAAACTACTTTGTATGCCACCAGCTAAAACAACAAGTGTGCCATTTTCATGGTTGCATGGTGTTTCAGTGTGCTCCGACCTTAAAGCCCGGCTGGGCGCGGCGGGGGGCGGGGCCTGCGCGTGAGTACGCGGTTTGTGCCGCCCGGACTCCACCCACCAAGAATTTCGCGATTTAAAACAGGCGATAGAAGTTTTATTATCACTTATTATCTTCCCTAAGTAGGTATTAGCATAAGACGAACAATGTTACAAATGAACACCGGGTTTACAAAACATGGCTATAACTTTTTTGAATGAACAGTTCCAAAATAAAACCCCTTCATCCCAGAGCGTCATTCACAATCACCTTTCCTTAAACCTTGCTGAGAAAATGATTGTCGCTGTCATCTTGGAGTAGCTACTGACGTACTGTTCTATTGCGTCAGAGGTTAGCACGAAGAGCGCAAGAGCGCGCACGCGTCGTCTCAATGTTTTCCTGCACTAGAGCCGCCGCGCGCCGGAACAGCTCCCCACTCTTTCTAGGCGACGGAAGCCGCACTACTTTTACTTGTTTAATTCTAATCCGATTTTATATAATATAAGCTGGAAGGGAAATTGACTCACAAACGTCACCAAGTCATACATCATTCTGAACTCACACTCTTGAAATAAATCCTATTTTTCTTATAATAACCAAAGCTCCTATTTTAAATGCTGTATTTTCATGTTGTATTGATGGTCAATTATGTAATATTGTTGAAGAGCTTTTACAACTTACGACATTTCGTACAAACTTTCAAGTCCGTATTTTCCGAAATGACTGAAAAGATTTTAATGAAACTTCAAACGCATAAGCAGGATACATAGATCTAAAAAGTTAAGGCGGAAATATACTTACGTGTCGTGGCGTGTCGTGTCGCAACGATGTATGAAACCGAATGCTTCTGGCGCGTCACGACACGCCACGACACGTAAGTATGTTTCCGCCTTTACTAATAAACATTTCATCCACTGTGTTAATGAGTTGTTTTTTTTTAATTTTTTAAGTAAAAGGAAAAAAGCTGCGCGAATTGTGCTTTGTACTATCGCATATTAAGACGGAACATTTGGTTGCGTCATGGGTAACCTAGTAGAGACAATCCAAATTAAATATTTAATAAAATAAAATAAAAGAAAAGAACAACATTTAAATACAAATAAAACTTTATTTAACAACAAAAAATCTGTCAACAATGTAAAAGCTTCAAAAGTAATTGTTTACAGTGACTTATACATAACAGGCACACTCGCGAGAAATGTACTCTTCTACTTACTTAGTACATGAGTACTTATAACTATTTGGCTAATGAAAATTAAATGTACTCTACATTTCTGTTTTTTTCGTTACAAATCCGCACGTATAGACATAAAATACAAATTTGTGGTGTGAGCACAGAAACAAAAACACACCGTTTTTTTAATTAAAGTTAGAACTATACATACTTGGTTTGAAATTATAACTAAAATAATAGAAAAAATAGTAAAAACAAAAGCATACAATATAACCTATCGTTACTTACTGACTTTTTTTTACAATAGGTAATTCTAGTTATAGACAAGCAGAAAGTTATATTCGTTTAAGTAGAAATTCAAATAACATGAGATGGACATTGATTAGTATATTATTAAATGTGCGCATAACAAATATTTATTTATTAGGCAAAATTAACAACTTAAAAAAAGCCAATTAAAGTTTGAAAAATTTACTTTGATTAAGGCCATTGACTGGCAGTCTACTATAATTATGTTTTAAGTTCATGCTAACAGTAAAAAAATATAACAATTAAATAAGCAAGTAAACATAGTTACGTGATGCGCGCGCGGTGCACGAGGGCTCGCACCAGCACCCGGCGCGCACGCCCCGACCTGCGCAACAGTACATCTGTATGTGTCACACAACAAATACGTATACAGAAAGCTCGATACACTTGCAACGGTTATAGGCTGTGTTAAACAGAGGCTTCACATTTTTTTAGTTCTATCTTTTTCTGTCAACCTAACCTAGGTACGGTGCACACACTTGCTCCCTGCCCGAGTCCCAAAAGTCCAAACAAAAGATTGGGCGTGAAAAAGGGCGTGGGAGCTTAGCGTATTGGGTATAAAGAAAAAAAAAATATTGGAATCGCTGATGTGGGCAATAAGACTGCTGGTGGGGTTGAAGTAGGATTGAGCCATGGCCATGTCTGTAGAACGCATCAGGACCGATGGCCAGAGTTGTCCCGCAGTGTGTGCCAGTAGACGGGCGTTGTCGCCGAGGGAGGTCTAGAAAACGCTGGCGAGACGACTTAGAGGCGTTTGAGGTCGGTGATAACCGCACGGAGAGAACAGTTGTAGGCTATGAGGAGGCTTTTGCCCAACAGTGGAACAATATAGACTAAAGTAATAGACTAAAACGAAATCTTTTTCTGCCTGATGTCACATAATAAAGGCGGAAACACACTTACGTGTCGTGGCGTGTCGTGACGCGCCAGAAGCATATCGGTTTCATACATTTAATATGGTTAGGGACATATTTGCATGGCGTGTCGTGTCGCAACGCGTTCTGTCGTGGCGCCGACTGCTCGCCGCCGATTGCGCCAGAGCGGTGGAGGGGGTTATGACGCGACACGACAGAACAGGCAAATGTGTTTCTATACCGCGTGGCTCGTGGCGCGAAACTCTAGCGGACATTTTTTTAATAATCACTTATTATATTTGCAGCATGTTTCTGATAAATGTCTGACGAGCTTATTGAACTTGTATGTCAACGAAAAGTTTTATATGACACAAAGTGTAAAGAGTTTAAGGATCATTTAATCAGAAATATTATCCGAATTCGAAGAAAACATCATGTTCAAACGCTGCAAAGGTTCGAAATGTACTGTTCAGAAAAAACGCCAGAGCACGCCACGACACGACACGTTAGTGTGCACACTCACCGTCACGACAGTAAGCATCGCGACACGCCACGACACGTAAGTGTATTTCCGCCTTAAGTTAGCACGCAATAAATTTTAGCGTAGGGCAGCGAAGCATCTTTTTTTTTTTTATAACAGTACTCAAACTAGAGGCACCGCTGTTAGGTTTTTCGCATGATCGAACGATACAACTTGACGGAGGCTGAAATAACTACTCGTATTTTAAGGAGCCCCTTGCGACTAGGCAGTAATAATAAAATCATCCACACACAAGGTGTAAAAAATCGAGCATGCATGGTGGATTTTAATGTTTCCATCAAAAAGTATCTAAAACCAGTCCAGCCAGCCACACCCGGAAAAACTAGCTGTAGGCCATAAAAAAATTAGTTCCGTGCGGGAATCGAAAGGTAATCAAAAAAAGGTTTCAACTTTGATTATTTAAGGTCGGCGAACTTGTATTTTGTTCTTAAGTCGATCATGTAACTCCTGTACAAAGGTTCTAGCCTGTCTTGCAGTCTAGATTATCTTAGTGTCTATATATTAAATCCCCCAAGTAAATAATTCCTGTTTCTGAATGGCCGCGAGAAAACCGAACCTAGGATAAGTTAGCTTTAAACAACGTACATATTTAATAAGCTTGCGTATTTGGCACCGCCTCATAATTTGTGACTTACTTTCATTTAAGTGCTTACTTTAAACTAAAACGTTTAATTACTATTTTTTCTGTTTTACTCGGTTTTTTTTTTTTGTTAAAAATTGTATTCGTATAAGTCAATTCATCTGCCTAGCCTTGGGGTCGGCTTCCAGTCTAACCGGATGCAGCAGAGTACCAGTATTGTACATGAAGCGACTGCCTATCTGACCTCCACAACCCAGTAGCTGGGTAATACGAAACCCATTGATAAGATTGGATGTCAGACTTTTGGCTTCTAACTACTCGTAACGACTGCCTACAATTGACAACCGGGACCAACGGCTTAACGTGCTTTCCGAGGCACGGCGGAAATTCGATATGTAATTATGGTCACCCATCCACGGACCAACCTCGGCAAGCACGGCTTAACCTTAAAGATCGACCTGTGCGGCTGTTACTATTTAGCCACAAGCTCCTCCCTATGTATATAGAGCTCTTCATTATTTTAATATTTAATTTTTTTGTCTGCACCTCCTGACCCCCCCGTTTTATCGAATTTCGTTTCACATATTTTTTTTCTCATATTATCATTTCATAGAATAATCAAAACACAGAATACTTACTTTGAAGAAATTTAAATCATCGATTTTGTTTCAAGAAATTTTCAACATCTTAATGGCTGTACGAATTTCGATAAACCTACTCTTTGGGTTAAGACATAGGATACTTTTCATACTGGTAGTGCATTTCTGAAAGATATGTATTCAGAAGATAAAATTAAAATTGTTTTATTGAATACAAGTGATTGTTTTATTTATATAAGTTCAACGCCATCTGTCGTCAAGTAGCAGAAGTAGAGATGTCATCAATACATAAATATGTTTTAAAGATATTCACATTTTAAATAAATACATAAATAAATTTATTTTCAGTGATCTTCACAAACTTCTACATAATATATAATCTTACATACTTACGATAAATACCTGCGCTAGGAGCTCAGGCTTTGTGTATTATGCATATACATATAACGGAGGAACGATACTTAACCTGCCTCTCGGCTGCCAGTACTTACAATTAGACAGGGGCCCGAAAGTCTGACAAGACAACCAGTCTTACCAAGGGGTATCGTATTAAATGTCAAATCGTTTATTGCAATCCATATACGCTTACAAGTAGTAAATAAAAATTTAATAGAAACATTTATGAACCCTGCCTTTAAAAACAATTTTTAATTATATTATTTTAAAATATTAAAACAATGTAGCTCACCGGTATCGGGAACATGGTCCAAACAATTGGGCGGTCAGGGCTCCAGAGAAAGGAATTGTAGTATTATTAAGATAATTTAATTTAATTAAATATCTGTTATTAATAATTATGTATTATTATTAAATTTATCCAGAAATTCGCGTACTGTGTAATAGCTTTTTTAAATTAAGTATTGCATTAATTTATTTAAAAATATACTGATTTTATTTAGTTGTCTTATGTCTTCAGGTAATTTATTGTATACTAGCTGTGCCCGCGACTTCGTCCGCGTGGAATCTAACAAAAAAGTTATTAAGTTGTTTTATCGGTTTTGCATTTTTATTTGAATTATTATTTATTTTTCTTTATTTCTACATAGAAGTAGCCTACTTATTCCTTATTACGTCAGCTATCTGCCAGTGAAAGTCCCATCAAAATCGGTCCAGCCTTTCCAGAGATGACATACAGACAGACAAAAATTTAAAAAAAATGTTATTTTGGTATATGTATGTACCGAATATACATTCATATGCATGTAGTAAAAAAGTAAATTAAAATGTTAATGTACTAAAATAAACAGACACTTAAAATTTATTTATTTGTATAGATATAGATTTTTATTGACATTGAATATGGATTAGATGAAGGTAATTTAAGACTTTCGCTGTTAAGTTCAAATTCATTTTTACTTGTATGCTTAAAATTCACAAGTCATCTATAGCTACGTATAACGACGACTCGGTAGATGGGCTGTGGCACACGAAAGAAATATTGTTCGACCCATATGCTGGTTGCTTAGCACCGAAAGTGTTAAGGAGGGAGGGGGGCACACATTACCTATTACCCAGCAGTACAAAGTGAGTTGTGGAGGTCAGATAGGCAGTCGCTCCATGTAAAATACTGGTATTCAGTTGCACCCGGTTAAACTGGGAGCTGACCCCAACATAGTTTGGGAAAAGGCTAGACAGATGATGAGAACGTAGAATGGTACACGGAAAGCGACTTTAATATAAAACATGTATTGAACATATTTGACCGACATGCGCATGTTGCATGTTACCTCATTACCTGGGCGTGGTGTCAGACGTGTCGGTGTCGGCGTCGGCGCGGAGGGAGCGCGCGCTGCCTGCCGACGTGCGTCGTCGCGCCATGCGCATGCGCTTGCCTCTACAACAATGTTACATTATATTACATTCATTACACTGCAATCAGACGCAACGCAATGCAACGTTGCGCAACGTATTCTGAATTCTCACAAGTGCGCGCAGCGTCGCGTCTCGGTGTGAGCTGACTCTTACAGTACAGCTGTAGATGCCACACAGAAGTTCAACCTGGACATCTTCAGGGCAGAGTTTAGCAGTTTCAAAGAGGACTTTTTAATGATCGTCCGAAATAAGTTCCAGCTTCTACGTGACGATCTATCGGAGCTGAGGTCCTCACTTAATTCTACAAATGACAGGACAACCTGGAGGAAAGAGTGGCTGTTATCGATACGAAACTAGCTCAGCCCCAGGTGTCGCGGTCATCGGATGTGGATGGCATTATAATACAGCTGAGAAACGACATCAATGACCGTGACCAGGAGTTACTCGCCAATGATCTCCAGATCTCGAATATACCCGAGATCAATAGTGAAAACGCTACCCACACGGCCGTGATGGTGGCGGCTATGATTGGCGCGCGACATAGTCAGCGCCGAGCAAGTTGGAGGAAGGCGCATGGTACGCAGGCGCCCGTGCAGAACTGCTGGACGGTGCACGAGTACGGCGCGGAATCACTACTGCTGACCTCAATATGCCAGGCCCAGCAACGCGCTTTTATAGTAACGAGCAGCTTACAAAAATTTATCGCGAGTTATTTCGTAACGCGCGCGAGGCTGGCAATTCATATGGTCAAAGCGCGGCCGCATTCTTGCCCGATACAAACCTGGGGACGTCGCTTGCCTTATCCGCCCCGACGGCGACGGCGACGCTGACTTACAGCGCATCTTTGGCCCGGCACCGGGTAACGATGATAAATACGTACCTTAGATTGTTTTTTTTTTTGCTTTAATTTATTGTCTTGTTCAATTTCAATCTTTATCTTTAGTAATTTTGTATTTTAAAGTAAGTCTAATAATAGGTATGAGTATTATCCTTTCAAAAGTGATGTCAATATTGTGCTATACGTACAGTCAGCAACAAAAGTCCATGAACAGATTTTAATTTTCAAAACACCTGTACACTAAAACGGACCATAAATCACTTACCAGAATAGAGTACACAATAAGGTTATCATTTCAATGCTACAAAAATGCTAAGCATTAATATGTTATAAGTCGCTAAACATCATTACAGCGTTAGTCGATAACCATCATTTTGCCGTAAGTCGCTAAACATATTATGCGCGAGAGTTTTTAGGGTTCCGTACCCAAAGGGTCAAACGGGACCCTATAACAGACTTCCAATTTCCGTAATTGTATAACCTTGTTCTTTTAACAAAACAATCCTATGGCGTTCATGTTCACCAATATATGCGTTAAAAGGCATTATTGATAGAGTTATTCATTCTCTTGAATATTGGAATAATATAGATACGCGATTACAGAGGAATCCGTTTATAATGACATCGAAGCGAATTGACAAACACGTCATACTAAGCGGACGTCATATAAAGCATTTTTGTGAAAAAAAGCAATTTCTTCTTTTTAGGTAAATACTTATTTTAAGAAGCCTCTTCGGTTTCAATAGATTTGAATTGAACAATTGCTTAAACCGCTTCTTGTTTTTCAAAATCATTGGCACTATTCAATCACCGCTGGGTTTCAAAATCATTGGCTCTATTCAATCACCGCTGGGTTCAACCAATGGGCTACACCAGGTATTTATAAAAGTCGAGCTAGATTATACGAGTTGTATGGTTTGAAACAACACCGGTTTGATGCAACTTTTCTTGAGTATGTTAAAAATTATTCAAAATTATTTAAAAAGATCTGTGTTATTGCTAAATCAAATTTTTTAAGTCAGACTATCAAAAATTCTAATAATAAAGTAAAAGCCACTTGGAAGATAATAAACAATGAAACGGGTAAATCTGTTAATAAAGACAATCAACTTGAAATCATGGTTGATAACAAATTAGTTAATAATGCAGCCGACGTAGCTGAGGCATTCAATGAGTATTTTGCCAGCATACCGATAACTACGACTCGCACTTTAAGTTCGTCGCCGTCTAAAGCTGAAAACCTTTTGCATAGCAGCGTGCCTAAATGTGGTCTCGTATTTAGTTTTGAACATGTAACACCTCGTGATATAGTTAACGTTTTTAATTCACTTAAGTCTAAAAACACAGGTGATTACTGGGGCATTTCCATTAAACTTTTGAGTAATATAATCGAAATCTTAGCCCCCTATCTTGCTGTTACTTTTAATAAATGCGTTGATTTAGGTACTTTCCCTGACCTTATGAAGAGCAGTAAAGTCATCCCTCTATTTAAATCAGGCAGTAAGAATGATATTGGCAACTTCAGACCAATTTCTATTTTACCTGCGTTTAGCAAAATTTTTGAAAAGTTAATACTTAAACAGTTGCTAAGACATTTTAATCTCAACAACCTTCTTCATAACGATCAATATGGCTTTACAAAAGGTCGTTCAACTACAGATGTGGGTGTTGCTTTGTTGAGACACATATTCAACGCATGGGAAAACGCGCAAAATGCAATTGGTGTTTTCTGCGATCTCTCAAAAGCTTTTGATTGCGTTCACCACGATACGCTTTTACGGAAACTACGTTATTACGGTGTTCAAAATGAAGCCCTAAATGTAATAGATTCGTATTTACAAAATAGATTCCAATGTGTAGATGTTAACGGCGCGAAATCGTCCGGGCTACCTGTTCAGCTAGGTGTACCTCAAGGCTCAATACTGGGACCGTTTTTATTCTTGGTTTATATTAATGACTTACCATATTATTTGAAGGGTATTTGTGACGTTGTACTATTTGCAGATGATACCTCTCTTATCTTTAAAGTAGATAGGAATAGACACGATTTTGAAGAAGTAAACAGCGCTCTATCAAAAGTCACGGATTGGTTCACAACAAATAACCTTGTTCTTAATGCCAAGAAAACTAAAAGTATTAAGTTCGCCTTACCTAATGTTAAAAATCTAGGTCCCAACATTATTCTCGGCAATGACGAGCTTAAAACGGTTGACTCAGCTGTGTTTCTGGGTATAACAATAGATTCAAAATTACAATGGGGTCCTCACATATCAAGCCTAGCGGGGAGACTTAGTTCGGCCGCATACGCCGTCAGAAAAGTTAGACAATATACTGACGTTGATACAGCACGGTTAGTCTATTTTAGTTACTTTCACAGTGTTATGACCTATGGTATTCTGCTGTGGGGCAAAGCCGCTGATATCCAAAATATATTCGTTCTTCAAAAACGAGCGGTTCGTGCAATTTACCAGCTGGGTGCACGAGTATCTCTGAGAGATTTTTTTAAAGAGATTGGTATTCTCACGGTGGCTTCACAATTTATTTTAGCTAACATTTTATATATTAGACAAAATATCCATTTGTACTGTAAAAACAGTGATATTCACAACATAAACACTCGAAATAAGCATAAACTACGTGCTCCCTTTCACCGGCTTCATAAGGTTCATAATTCATTCGTAGGGCTTGGTATAACATTTTACAACAAGCTACCATCTTCCTTTTTAGACTTGCCATTTAATGTGTTTAAAGCTAAAGTGAAATCTAACCTTTGTTCAAAAGCCTACTATTCCATTAACGACTACTTAAACGATAAGAATAGTTGGTCGCTGGGTTGAACTCAAGACAATGTTTATGTTCTTTCTTTCTCTAATTAGCTTATGGTATTATATAACATCACGCGTAGTTTTTTTTTTTTTTACTTTATATTTTATTTAATTTTTTTTATTTTATTTTACTTTATCTTTATTATTATTTATCTTTATTTTTATTTTATTCGTCTGTATGCACGTGTAAGCGGGCACGCCCTTTATGTCTGGAGGCTTTATTTATTCTTGAGTATATTTTTTAATATTTTATTTTATTATTGGTGTGTGCTAGCTGACATGTGACATTAATTTGATATAATGGATTCCTTGTTTATATAAACTTGAACACTTTTGTATAGAATCTGGTTCTTCTAACCTAACAGACAGATGTGTTGCTGGGGAGTTTGTTCCGCCACTTCTTCTTCCCAGCTAAAACACTAGGAAGTGGCGGAGGGCGGGCGTTTTGGGGGACTGTCTCTTGTAATTTTGACGTTCAAAAAGTGCTGATTATCAGCCTAGTTTGAATAAATGACTTTTGATTTTGATTTTGATTGAGATTGTAGAATGACCCACACCAAACTCCTTCGCGAGAGATGAGCTTGATTCTCCATTTTATAATTTGCATATTATTGCGCCTTTCTCCTCAATCGTAAAAGCTTTACGATGTTGAGAGGCGATACAGGAGAAATTCTTAGTGTGGAGCAAAATGTAAAAAAAAACCATTTTATTTCATTTACATTCTGAACTAGTAGCTGTATTTATTCGGCAATGTTTTGATTATGAAAAAGGCGGTGCGCTGTCGCCTATATATATAGTGCCTTGTAGTTAACGGATTCAACGAACGGGAAATGTAATAAATTAGCTATGATCAGCGACTTTTGTATTTAGTACAGATCATACAATTTTGTCGGTAGTAATGTATAGCAATTTATGATTTAACTGAGTGCAGCGACTTTTCTAGTTTAATTATGACAAGTCGTTTTATGATTTACTTTAGTCAACAACTTATAGTGATTAGGAAATATTGGAAACAAATTATGTTTAACGACTTCTGTTGCTGACTGTACCTACTACTATTTTATGTGTTTTAATGACAGGTGTGTCTCACGGCGCACCTCAGTGAACTGTACGTAAATCAGTTTATCACCTATGTGTATGCATTTCTTTATATTCATACCAGCACATTTGTTTATCTTTACTTCTTACATCGTTACATCTTATTTACATATACACTATCTACAAAACTATTACATTCATACCTCAGTGTACATCGTTCGTACTCATAGCTATTATATTTATGTTCTTTAAAACTCATTCAATATTGTACAGATACTATATTTACACAGTTATAATTGCAATATTGTTTATAACTATAAATGACCTAACGAAATTAATTATTGAAGGTACAATATCGATATTGCTAAATGCCGAGTCATTGCATCACTATTATTATGATGACTAAGGGAGAAAAGTTTCTTAAAGTTGGTATTAGCGCCGACTGCTCGCGCCATCTACCGACGAAGGGGGCAGGCTGGTGCCCGGCTAAGCCACACCAGCGACAGCTGTTGCCACGGGGACGAGACTTCATCGCCGCTTCACGCCGCTATCCGCCGCAACACGATGATGGCAGCACTGGAGGCATCCCACTTCTCCATTCGGTGACATTCACACTTTCATTCAGAATCAAGCTTATATAAGGCTTAGCAATGTATAAAATCGTCCCTTTTTTCTTCTCTTTCTTACCGCACATCCATCGTCTACATACCGCCGTGGCCAGGGGCTCATGGCAGACTGAAAAGCACATGTAAAGAAAACCATTTGAAGAATAAACTTATGTAACCATCCAAAGTTGCATTATTTCACCGGGAACAGACCTGATCGTACACAGTTAGTTTTCTGAATGCAGGATGATCATCGGGTACAGGACGTGATGAGTTGAGCGGTGCGCTCGACAGGTATTGTTTGGACATGTCATGTAGTGCCAGCGATGAAACTCGTTTCCGACTGCACTGTCTACAGTGTGCGGGCTGGGGGGCGCGTACTTGGACTAAAGCGGCCGATCCCAGGTTCAAATCGGTCGAGCAAATGTGGCTAACGCTCACAATGTCTAGTAAAAAAATTGCGATAGGTAGCGCGTACCGGGCACCATGGTTGAACCTGGTTCTTTTCCTGGATGCCATAACCTCACTGGGTCATTGTGACCGTTATACAAGGTGTTGTTTTGCAAACCTCGTCAAATTCAAGGAGGTAACTATGCTAATGATTCTCGTTGCGAATCAATAATAATATGGGTAGGTATTTTTTTTTTCTTATTTTTGGAAATCGGTTAGTGTAGGTATTTGTTTTTTCTTATTTTTGGAAATCGGTTAGTGTGAACCACTCGTGTTTTAAACGCGGCCCGTCTGGCTCTTGCCGTATAACCTCGCTTACACACATACAAACAATCTCAAACGTTTAATTGATAACTTCTTATTCCCTAAGCCAAGATAAGGGGGTTATTCTGAAATATTGACCAACTTAAACAACCAAAAAAATCAGCGTTTATTAATAATTAACTAGGTACCGTAATTCTAATCGGGGGGCGCGGCAGTGCCCCCGCCAAGTCGAGCGCGAAGCAAACACTGCCGTACCATCCTTTACTGGAACCATTTCGCCGCATTTTCAGGCCCCTATTTGAGAACCTCTGGATAAGACCAGAACGCAGAAATTTTCGTCATCCAGTAAGCTATAATCACATACTTAAAATCCAAAATTTCAAGTCTGTAGGTCATTTAGTTCCGAAGTTAAGCAGAAGCAAAGTTTCGCATTTATGACACTCACTCACTCACTCATAATCATCAAAATAGAACTAGTACCTACTTCCCATAAACTCTGAGAGCTGAAATTTGGTACAGAGTTAGGGTTGAATGGCCACATAAAGGGAAAACTATAAAAACTAGGATAATCGAAGATCTGGAGTACCTGGTGACCCTGATTAGAAAACACAAGAGCCCAACCAAACTATTAGAGATCGACATACCGCCTTTACAAACAATATTCAACTTGGTGGGCCGCTCCATTTGAAGTCAAAAATCGAAGGTCTGAAGTATCTGATGAAGAACCCTCAGCTGGTCTCAGCTGTATTAGAGATATGGTAATGCCCGCTTCTACTATTGGTACATAAAAAATCGACTGTCATTGCAAAAATCCAGCGTAGTGGACACATTTCTTCTAGTCACTGTTGGGCGATAAGTAATACTGTTTTACGTTACACGTTGTTTACACGCTTCTACAAAAAGAAGTTAAATCCCACGAAAATTCTGTAAAAAACTAGCCAAGTCTCGATGGAGCTGCTTGTTTATCTCTAAAAAGTAATGAAATCTAGACAAAGTCGTGCCAAGTCTAAGGATCCTTACTGCGATTTCTTTATTTTTATAGTTAATGTTGTGTGACTTGGCCGTTGAAGGGGGTACACAAGGGTACAAAACCAGGTGCTCCATGACACCATTGCACCAATCTGTCGCCAGAACCGCTGCCCATTGACGATGGAAAATTGCCACTTGGAAAACGTTGATTCAATAACCAGTCAATTGTAGGCTTGATAAAGCTGCGTATTTCAATAATACTTATGTATAGGCGAGCCTGAAACAAACAATATAAGTACTTATTACTATTATAGTAAATAATAAGTTGCACAATCAACAACAGCCTAAAATGAGACACTAGCGTCCAATTACCAATACCAGTATGGGCTATTATCTCGCTTAACAAACATAGGTAGTAACAACAGATATAACATTACGTCTAAACAAAATTGACTTGTACCCACTAACGTATTAAGAATGTTCAACGGCCAAATCACACAACATTAACTATAATAATAAAGAAATCGCAGTAAGGAACCTTAGACTTGGCACGACTTTGTCTAGATTTCATTACTTTTTAGATATAAACAAGCAGCTCCATCGAGACTTGGCTAGTTTTTAAAGGGAAACTTTTACATCGTCTCAAACTTTTTAGCCTGTGTGTTGCATGTCGCGTGACGCTGACGGTCGGCCGCGGAGTAGGGATAAAGTGAAAGGCGTTCGTCAGAGCAGCCAAGGCCAATATGGCGGCGCCTAGAGTTCGCAGCAGCTGACCGTGTAGTGTATAGACTATTACTCATTTGTGCCAGTGCTCCACGCTATTTTGTTTTTAATATGTGTATACATATTATAATCTAAATAATTGTTAAGTATTATGTTAGTCGTGCTCTATAAGACACAGAGTTCAATAAAAATATTAGTTGGAGACTTAGTCTACTTTTATTATTTCCCATTATTATTCCAATTTTCCAAGTATAAAATTAGGATTAATAAAGCGATTTTTATACCCTTAATGGAATAGTATTCCAAAAAAAATTAGTTAAATGTCTATAGTGTGAAAAAAAGTTTCACTTTTACCGTGGATTCATAAAACCACACAATCCTTTTTTTACAGAATGGTTTTGGTGGGATTGATTATTTATGTCTTTTGTGTCCACCTCTTGAAATTTGACGAGGATGCACAACAACACCTTGTATATTACTGGGTAATTTTAATGTAAACATGTTGGATTCAAGCAGCTCAAAAACAAATAGAATTAACGAGTTCTTGGACAGCCTCAGTCTTACTCAATTGGTCAAACCTCCTACACATTTCACAGCTTCCAGTAAAACACTGATCAACGTCCTTTATACAGACTTAAGAGCAAGATATACATCAGTGGAATCTTTTAGTTCTTATCGGTCATTCTATTATAGTTGCAGAATATCATGTAAAAAGTGATAAGTTTAAACCATATATAGTAAAATATGGCCACTTAAAAACGTAGGCATGGATAATTTGAATATGGACTTGTTGCTATTGTCTTTGCTGACACAATGCTGCTACGGTATCTCTATTCATTTGTGAAAAGCGATGCCGAAATAGATCGTAGGATTAGCTTTAAGAGTAGAGGAAGACTCAAGAAACGATGGAAACATTGTGTGAATCATAGCATGGCTGTGCAGTCATGCTATGATTCACACAATGTTTCCATCGTTTCCTTAGTCTTTAGTCTTAGTTTGCAAACTACACAGCCGAAAAACCAAGTGGCCACTGTTTAGACAGCTTGTTGAGTCTTCTATAAACAATAGACTCCCACTGCACACTGAAGATGATATTTGTCAGGCAGTAGAACATTTTAATTATTGCATTCAACAATCAGCATGGAGCGCCACACCGCCATCAACAACAAAACCTACAGACATACTGTGGTCTGAAACAGTCAGAGACTTGCTAGATGAGAAGCGCAAAGCAAGAAAACGCTGGCAAACAACGAGATACCCTGCTGACAAGAAACATCTTAAGTATGTAACAAGTCGTATTAAATTAGCACTCAGTGAAGATCAAAATCGAGATCCGAAACCGAATATACCAAAAACCTACATGCAACAGCAAGTACAAATTATTCTCTCTGGCGAGCAACAAAAACGCTTAAAAGACCTGCAGCAGGCCAAGCACCAATACGCAAAAGTGATAACACATGGGCCAAAAGTGACTTCGAAAAGGCACAAACCTTTGCCGAACACCTAAGTAACGTATTTACACCCAACGATGCTCAAGGATCACAAACACTGCATAGTGAAATAACATTATATTTACAGCGTTTGCTGTAAATATGATGTTATTTAACTTTTTCCAGAGGCAAGTCTAGTTGGTATGTTTATACCAACTCGACTTGCCTCTGGAAAAAGGTACCAAAAATGAAGTAAGAACTGCTATCAATAAACTAAATTAACACAAAGCACCTGGTTATGATTTAATTACAGCAAAAGCATTGAAGGAACTTCCTGAAGCAGGCATTACTTTCCTCACCGCTTTATACAACGCAACGCTCTTAAAGGGGTACGTACCCTCTCAATGGAAAGTAGCCCAAATTATTATGATAGCCAAGCCTGGAAAATGCCCAGTGGACGTGAAGTCCTACCGGCCCATTAGCTTGTTGTCTAATCCTGCAAAACGGCTCGAGACATTGTTCATGAAAAGGCTAAGACTACTGATAGACCAAAACTCATTGCTACCTGACCATCAATTTGGGTTTAGACAAAGTCATGGAACTATAGAACAAATACATCGGCTGGTCGAAAAAATTCATGTAACATATGAAGAAAAAAAAATACTGCTCGGCTGCTTTTTTAGACATATCACAAGCTTTCGATCGAGTTTGGCATGAGGGCCTTTTATATAAAATTAAAAAAACACTTCCAATAAATTACTACATTTTTATTAAATCTTACTTGGAAAAGAGGTATTTCTTTGGAAAACAAGGCAATGAATTAACTGGACTGCACGAAATTCGGGCAGGAGTTCCTCAAGGCAGTGTAATGGGTCCCACCCTTTATCTACTATATACAGCTGATCTCCGTGTCAGAAGGAGTAGTCTTAGGCACGTTTGCCGATGACACTGCTATACTAGCTGTGCATGAAGATCCCGCCCAGGCATCAAAGATATTACAAACAAGCTTAAATGAAATTTCGAACTGGCTAAGAGAATGGAGAATAAAGGCAAATGAAACCAAATCGACACATGCCCACCTGTACGACTAAATAATGTTGTGATTCCCCAACCGGAAGAAGCCAAATACCTTGGAATGTACTTAGACCGGCGCCTAACCTGGCGAAAACACATATTCACGAAGCGTAAAGCATTGAGCTTACAACTAAGAAAAAAAACACTATTGACTACTATCAAAAAAATCCAAGCTGTCACTGGAAAATAAGCTTAGGATTTATAAATGTATCATAATGCCTATCTGGACATACGGAATACAGCTGTGGGGTACGGCAGCGAATTCAAACATTGACATACTCCAAAGGTTTCAGTCAAAAATGCTTAGGATTATAACTAATGCACCATGGTACATGACTAATGATAGCTTACATCGGGACTTAAAAATACCAAAGGTGAAAGAAGAAATCACGCAAGCAGTCAGTGCCTACAAAAATAGGATTACTACTCATCCTAATAAACTAGCTTCAAACTTGATGAAAACATTCAAGAGGCTTAAAAGAGAAACCCCACAAGACCTGACACTATGACAGCTGGCACACCATAAAACGGATTGATGTGGATGCACCACTGGGCGCATACCAAGCATGACTAAAATCAACAACTCACGCAAAAGATGCTGAATGTCAGAAAATGGACAGACTGCATAGAAAAAAAAAATAGCATGGCTAGTAAGGAGGTGACTCTTGACATGACGAGTAATACACAACTAAAGAAAAAGAAGACATGTTGCGCCGACCCCAAAGGGATAAGGGCAGCAGAATGATTATGAGTCGCCTTTTATGTATCCTCTCCATACATTTCGTTCACAGCCATTTATAATACTAACAAGTTGCCCTCTCCGTCATTTTATGGTTGAGCAACGACATTATAAATCACTTTGTTATGATTTTTATCAGCACTACGCACAATGAAAGCATGAAAAGGTTCCCGAAACACATATCACGAAAGTGGTACGAAATTCGTAGGAACATGCAAAATTCAAATGAAGAATTAACGAGTATTTAATATGTGCAAATGCTTTTACCTGTCCCGTCCTGGTCCCGGTCAATAGTGGTAGTCGTATGAGCAGTAGCTTTAAACTACTTCAAGTAGAATAATCTAATCAGCGAATAAAAGTTGATGAAGAAATAATCTAGAGAGCTAGCACCAATACATGTCTGAATACACGCCTATCGTGTGCTCTCAGTGAAGACCCTGAAGATCTGGACTGGATTATCTCTCGTCATCCTTTTTTCTAACAAGGGAACCAATCGAAACGGGAAAAGATTTGTGCAGAAGGTAGCAGCTATTTATATTATAAAGTGTGGATGACTGACTCCTGTACCCAGAGCCACGCGCGGCGAGCGTGCACTGCAGGCGTCACTTTAAACCGCGTGACTAGTCTGCTGTTCAATTCAAATACTCTTAATCACAAACTAACTACATCAATCCCTACTAAATATAATTAACGAGTAAGGTACCTATAATGTGTCCCCCACCCAAATACAAACTAATAAGCCACAAATTTCATGAGCACACAACTAAAAACCATGATTGAAATCAAGCAACATCGAAACAATAATGTTTACCGGACCTCCACGACCTACGTGCCAATAACATAACACCGCGTAGAATAGCACACGAGCACAGAGTGAGTCACACAGCATTAACTTACAACATCAGTTTCTCAGGAACTGGGCAAACATACGCTCCCATACAATAGAACTTCCATCAACGACACACGAGTCCTCACTACGAGCACGACCAGTACATCGACATATGAACATACTAGTGCACATGCACTCTACATGCACACACCATGTTATATTATAATAAAACAACAACATAACATCACGCCTGTACTACCCGAAGGGTTTCGGTAGACAATCAAACAATATTATAGTACACCCAAATTAGATTATAATAAAACGTCAATATATAATAAACATCATTTATTATAAAAATATATTATTTTAATTACTTAACTACAATATTATGTCGGTGACAAGAACCAACATTATCTTTTTGCGCAGCCAACAAACACTGCCATTGATATTAAAAAAAACATACCAAAGATTTCCTCTTAAATATTTCCGAGGAGACATTGGCTCACATTAGTTAAATTTTTTTTTCTAAAATAGGGAGTGTTGGTGTAGACTGCGCCCTTATGTCTAACTACTTACTGTACACGAGCTACTGTTACATTACGAACTACATACATAATACATCCAACAGTCCTCACTCTCCTCAGACCGCACATTCACTACACACTATAAGGCCCAAATTCATTACTCAACATTATCAACAATAAAACCGGAATTCAATTCAGTAAGATATATATAAAATAATGACATTACAAAACGGACTCCCAATACGAGCAAAACGTGATTTGGGAAAACAAGCTTAAAACCGTACAATATGCGCATACGAAGTGGTTTTACCTTTAATCATTAGTAGTTAGTAAATTCAAATTATTCACTCCTCACCGTCAATATTGACATGCCGTACTTCCATTCCCTTCCAGCACGAAACTCATTCATAGGACTGACACAATAAAGCAATTCATAATAATATGCCTATACAATACATAACACGTTAGTCTACGTTCAAAAACTGAAAACACTCAATAAAAATGTCTACAGGGCCCGCTCCTTACAATACTTTTAGGCGCACATAAATTCAGCACGTTGCAACTTAATCATTGTTTGAATTAATGACTTGTCTAGCTCATGTGCGAGTATTTACCGTGACATTTTAACGCACCATACACTCTGACCGCGTCAAACTTCACTGTATTTTGGCACGTATCTGACAACGGTCATGACGATCGGTCCTATGAAATGTCACACCCAATGTGAAATAAGCTTGAATGATTCTGCATCGTAGGGCAGTCTAATGAGTGTAAGTGACGCGAGCGGGCGCTGTGACGTAGTTAGGGAGCGGCTAGCTACGTGCGGCACAGTGTCGCGCTCACCCGGCCGGCTCCTGGTCCGAATCCGCATTCTCCTCGCCCTCCTCGTCTTCGTTCTGACCTCCTGGAATACCAAAGACGTTCGTGAGGTCATCGTATTTGCCATTTCTCTATGAACTCTGGGCATAAGACAATAAGAATTGAAATATCTCAAATAGTAGCATATAATTAGTTTTTTAAAGGAATTATAATTGTTTTCCGAATTGTATCGAAGTCGGCGAAGAGCAGTGGTCGGTGGGAGGGCAGCGAGCCGCGGTAGTACGCGGTGGGACGCGTCGGTGCGGAGGGAGCCGCGGTAGTGAGCGGTGGGAGGGCAGCGAGCCGCGGTAGTACGCGGTGGGACGCGTCGGTGCGGAGGGAGCCGCGGTAGGGAGCGGTGGGAGGGCAGCGAGCCGCGGTAGTACGCGGTGGGACGCGTCGGTGCGGAGGGAGCCGCGGTAGGGAGCGGTGGGAGGGCAGCGAGCCGCGGTAGTACGCGGTGGGACGCGTCGGTGCGGAGGGAGCCGCGGTAGGGAGCGGTGGGAGGGCAGCGAGCCGCGGTAGTACGCGGTGGGACGCGTCGGTGCGGAGGGAGCCGCGGTAGGGAGCGGTGGGAGGGCAGCGAGCCGCGGTAGTACGCGGTGGGACGCGTCGGTGCGGAGGGAGCCGCGGTAGTGAGCGGTGGGAGGGCAGCGAGCCGCGGTAGTACGCGGTGGGACGCGTCGGTGCGGAGGGAGTCGCGGTAGTACGCGGTGGGACGCGTCGGTGCGGAGGGACGCGTCGGTGCGGAGGGAGCCGCGGTAGTGAGCGGTGGGAGGGCAGCGAGCCGCGGTAGTACGCGGTGGGACGCGTCGGTGCGGAGGGAGCCGCGGTAGTGAGCGGTGGGAGGGCAGCGAGCCGCGGTAGTACGCGGAGGACGCGTCGATGCGGAGGGAGCCGCGGTAGTGAGCGGTGGGAGGGCAGCGAGCCGCGGTAGTACGCGGAGGACGCGTCGATGCGGAGGGAGCCGCGGTAGTGAGCGGTGGGAGGGCAGCGAGCCGCGGTAGTACGCGGTGGGAGGGCAGTACGTACTGGGGCGGCGCGCGTAGTGCTTGCGCGCGGGCGGCGGGCGCTCGTCGGGCGCGTCGGTGAGGAGGGAGCCGCGGTAGTAAGCGGTGGGAGGGCAGTACGTACTGGGGCGGCGCGCGTAGTGCTTGCGCGCGGGCGGCGGGCGCTCGTCGGGCGCGTCGGTGAGGAGGGAGCCGCGGTAGTAAGCGGTGGGAGGGCAGTACGTACTGGGGCGGCGCGCGTAGTGCTTGCGCGCGGGCGGCGGGCGCTCGTCGGGCGCGTCGGTGAGGAGGGAGCCGCGGTAGTAAGCGGTGGGAGGGCAGTACGTACTGGGGCGGCGCGCGTAGTGCTTGCGCGCGGGCGGCGGGCGCTCGTCGGGCGCGTCGGTGAGGAGGGAGCCGCGGTAGTAAGCGGTGGGAGGGCAGTACGTACTGGGGCGGCGCGCGTAGTGCTTGCGCGCGGGCGGCGGGCGCTCGTCGGGCGCGTCGGTGAGGAGGGAGCCGCGGTAGGCGAGCAGCGCTGCCCACTCCTCGCCCCACTGCACGCCGTGCGGGATGCGCGCGTCCAGGAACTGCAACACGATCACATTATTATTAGGTTGCATCATACACGCGATATTCTATATGTCGCGTATATGATGCTATTTTTTTTTTTATAATCGATTGAGAGAAAAAGTAGTATTTCAGCTGTAACATATCTACATATATACACTCCCTACTTCTCTTGGTCACGGCATCACGTGTGAACAACTGGATCGATTTCACTAATTCTTTTCTTGGTGTGTGTTGAGATGGGGTAGGTAGGGTAGAATAGGTAGGGTAAGAACAAGTGCATTGCAACGCATGCTGGGATCAGGTAATTGTAAATAAATGAGATTAAAATTTTATATTTTATATACTTCGTCGGCTTATTGCAAGAACTCATTAAATACAGTTATTATAGCAGTTAAACTCGTCTCGATTAGCTCTTTAATGAGCAAAAACTCATTTATTTCTAGCTTTTTAAATTTGGACGTTACGACCTACATGTAAATACGATAACTACCATTTCGGATTACCTGGTTGTTAAAAACTCGGTAAAGTACAATGATACTTTTTAGTAAAAAAACGGCACATTTTTTTTGTAATAATATAAAATTTCATTAAAGTAACTTAAAAACTTTTAAGATACGCGTTACGCACATCGCTTTTGAACAGCATTTGGTTAAAATTTATTAAGTGCACATAATTACTTCTTTGAATCTATGATTTGACAAATAATATAACAAATAAAACATACAATTTTAAAGACTTCTGATATAACGAGTGACGGTCATTGTTTACAGTTTTATTTTGGTTAAAATTCCTTTTTAAAGTGAAACTTTTATTACATCGTCTCAAACTTTTCCGTCTGTGTGTTGCATGTCGCGTGACGCTGGGCCGCGGAGTAGGGATAAAGAGAAAGGCGTTTTATACGTTTTATTTATACAGGAATATTATTCCAAAAATTTTTAGATGTCTAAAGTGTGAAAAAAAGGTTCACTTTTACCGTGGTTTCATAAAACAACACAATCCTTTTTTTATTTTATTATAGTGATTATTTGTTTTTCCAGGTTTAGGATATCTATTTATTTATGTACAAATTAAATGCAGTTAACCACTTTTGATAGATTCCGGTTTCACTCTTTTTGACTTTTTATGAATTTATGTTTGCGTACGAGTGCGAGTCATTCACAAACGCATAATACAAACTTGCGTCGGAACACAGTTGCGGGTAGAGGGGGGCAGGGTGCCCTGCAAACCGACTAACCAACATGGAAATCGCTAACTCGACCAATCGATGTCGACTCCTTATAGTGTCGATGGTGGTGGGAGGCGCGCTGACCCGGTGACGACCGCCTGCTCTTGCCCACGTTCACCGACAGCTGCCACTTGGACAGCCAATTTGGGGAGTACGTCGAGTGCGCGCTGATTTTTGACCGCCGCGTGCTTCGCGTTAAGCGAGGTAGTTATGTACGCGGCGTCGTCAGCGTACAGCGCGAGCATCGCCTGAGCATCGGTGTGGTGAGGAGGTCGTCGGTGAAACGTGAGTAACACGCTGGCGACACGCAGCTGCCCTGCGTAACGCCGGATAGCACCAGTGGGATAGGGATAGAGAAAGCGACTTTGTTTTATACTATGTAGTGATTTAATGAAAACAAAAGTAAGTAACAGATTTCTCAAAGTTTTGTTTATGTCACTTAATGAGTTCTTGCAATAAGCCGACGACTTGTGGCCATGACACCTTTAGCCATCTCTGATGTGTCCCGAACCTAGAAATCCAGTCAACTATCCGTCTGTAAACTTAGATAGTATGGTCGTAAGGACTGTTAGAGTTACAACTGGCAAGTCACCAAGACTTGGTTCCTTTAAGTTATCATAATATTTTCATGGTGTTCACAAGCACAACAGTATTACGTGGTACAATGAGTACAGAGTGTATAGAGTGAGCTCACCTTGAGCACCTGGCGCTTGTCCTGCCGCAGCAGCTTGTTGCTGAACTCGACGAGCGGCTCCAGGAACAGTACGTGCGGCAGTAAAAGCGTGAGTACAGTGTGTATAGAGTGAGCTCACCTTGAGCACCTGGCGCTTGTCCTGCCGCAGCAGCTTGTTGCTGAACTCGGCGAGCGGCTCCAGGAACAGTACGTGCGGCGGTACAAGCGTGAGTACAGTGTGTATAGAGTGAGCTCACCTTGAGCACCTGGCGCTTGTCCTGCCGCAGCAGCTTGTTGTTGAACTCGGCGAGCGGCTCCAGGAACAGTACGTGCGGCGGTACAAGCGTGAGTACAGTGTGTATAGAGTGTATAGAGTGAGCTCACCTTGAGCACCTGGCGCTTGTCCTGCCGCAGCAGCTTGTTGCTGAACTCGGCGAGCGGCTCCAGGAACAGTACGTGCGGCGGTACAAGCGTGAGTACAGTGTGTATAGAGTGAGCTCACCTTGAGCACCTGGCGCTTGTCCTGCCGCAGCAGCTTGTTGCTGAACTCGGCGAGCGGCTCCAGGAACAGTACGTGCGGCGGTACAAGCGTGAGTACATTGTGTATAGAGTGAGCTCACCTTGAGCACCTGGCGCTTGTCCTGCCGCAGCAGCTTGTTGCTGAACTCGGCGAGCGGCTCCAGGAACAGTACGTGCGGCGGTACAAGCGTGAGTACAGTGTGTATAGAGTGTCTAGAGTGAGCTCACCTTGAGCACCTGGCGCTTGTCCTGCCGCAGCAGCTTGTTGCTGAACTCGGCGAGCGGCTCCAGGAACAGTACGTGCGGCGGTACAAGCGTGAGTACAGTGTGTATAGAGTGAGCTCACCTTGAGCACCTGGCGCTTGTCCTGCCGCAGCAGCTTGTTGCTGAACTCGGCGAGCGGCTCCAGGAACAGTACGTGCGGCAGTACAAGCGTGAGTACAGTGTGTATAGAGTGAGCTCACCTTGAGCACCTGGCGCTTGTCCTGCCGCAGCAGCTTGTTGCTGAACTCGGCGAGCGGCTCCAGGAAAAGTACGTGCGGCGGTACAAGCGTGAGTACAGTGTGTATAGAGTGAGCTCACCTTGAGCACCTGGCGCTTGTCCTGCCGCAGCAGCTTGTTGTTGAACTCGGCGAGCGGCTCCAGGAACAGTACGTGCGGCGGTACAAGCGTGAGTACAGTGTGTATAGAGTGTATAGAGTGAGCTCACCTTGAGCACCTGGCGCTTGTCCTGCCGCAGCAGCTTGTTGCTGAACTCGGCGAGCGGCTCCAGGAACAGTACGTGCGGCGGTACAAGCGTGAGTACAGTGTGTATAGAGTGAGCTCACCTTGAGCACCTGGCGCTTGTCCTGCCGCAGCAGCTTGTTGCTGAACTCGGCGAGCGGCTC
This sequence comes from Cerastis leucographa, assembly GCA_963082945.1. Lineage (NCBI taxonomy): Eukaryota > Metazoa > Arthropoda > Insecta > Lepidoptera > Noctuidae > Cerastis > Cerastis leucographa. Next base: position 20,482,907 of record OY720359.1, read on the forward strand.
CAGGAACAGTACGTGCGGCAGTACAAGCGTGAGTACAGTGTGTATAGAGTGAGCTCACCTTGAGCACCTGGCGCTTGTCCTGCCGCAGCAGCTTGTTGCTGAACTCGGCGAGCGGCTCCAGGAACAGTACGTGCGGCGGTACAAGCGTGAGTACAGTGTGTATAGAGTGTATAGAGTGAGCTCACCTTGAGCACCTGGCGCTTGTCCTGCCGCAGTAGCTTGTTGTTGAACTCGGCGAGCGGCTCCAGGAACAGTACGTGCGGCGGTACAAGCGTGAGTACAGTGTGTATAGAGTGTATAGAGTGAGCTCACCTTGAGCACCTGGCGCTTGTCCTGCCGCAGCAGCTTGTTGCGTAACTCGGCGAGCGGCTCCAGGAACAGTACGTGCGGCGGTACAAGCGTGAGTACAGTGTGTATAGAGTGTATAGAGTGAGCTCACCTTGAGCACCTGGCGCTTGTCCTGCCGCAGCAGCTTGTTGCTGAACTCGGCGAGCGGCTCCAGGAACAGTACGTGCGGCGGTACAAGCGTGAGTACAGTGTGTATAGAGTGTATAGAGTGAGCTCACCTTGAGCACCTGGCGCTTGTCCTGCCGCAGCAGCTTGTTGCTGAACTCGGCGAGCGGCTCCAGGAACAGTACGTGCGGCGGTACAAGCGTGAGTACAGTGTGTATAGAGTGTATAGAGTGAGCTCACCTTGAGCACCTGGCGCTTGTCCTGCCGCAGCAGCTTGTTGCTGAACTCGGCGAGCGGCTCCAGGAACAGTACGTGCGGCGGTACAAGCGTGAGTACAGTGTGTATAGAGTGTATAGAGTGAGCTCACCTTGAGCACCTGGCGCTTGTCCTGCCGCAGCAGCTTGTTGCTGAACTCGGCGAGCGGCTCCAGGAACAGTACGTGCGGCGGTACAAGCGTGAGTACAGTGTGTATAGAGTGTATAGAGTGAGCTCACCTTGAGCACCTGGCGCTTGTCCTGCCGCAGCAGCTTGTTGCTGAACTCGGCGAGCGGCTCCAGGAACAGTACGTGCGGCGGTACAAGCGTGAGTACAGTGTGTATAGAGTGTATAGAGTGAGCTCACCTTGAGCACCTGGCGCTTGTCCTGCCGCAGCAGCTTGTTGCTGAACTCGGCGAGCGGCTCCAGGAACAGTACGTGCGGCGGTACAAGCGTGAGTACAGTGTGTATAGAGTGTATAGAGTGAGCTCACCTTGAGCACCTGGCGCTTGTCCTGCCGCAGCAGCTTGTTGCTGAACTCGGCGAGCGGCTCCAGGAACAGTACGTGCGGCGGTACAAGCGTGAGTACAGTGTGTATAGAGTGTATAGAGTGAGCTCACCTTGAGCACCTGGCGCTTGTCCTGCCGCAGCAGCTTGTTGCTGAACTCGGCGAGCGGCTCCAGGAACAGTACGTGCGGCGGCGCGCTGCGGGACATACGACACAACTGCCATCACTCATGTTGCTCGTCTACTTTACATTTTATTTATCAGAAAATATAGGTTAAACTACACTATATTATTGTACGGGTATGCAGTTAGGTTAGGCGTTAATATAATAAACACTGCGTATTTTATATCCCGTCACAAAATTACAACTACTTAAATATCTTGATTTATAGTCAGTATCAAGTAAATGATATAAGAGCTATCTATTGTGAATAAAATTTACCAACTGGACTCTTCGTGTCAATTCGTAATTATTTCACTCGCTCTTTAACAGTCGCTATTGGCAAAATTTATTAAAACGCCGCTAGATGGCGTACAAACAATAAATTGGTTTCTAACTACGCATTGTTGAAAATATTAGTAACTTCCCGCGACTTCGTTTGCGTGGAAATTCTGATGTTTTTCAGACATAAATTATACTATAAACCTTCTTCTTGAATCATTCTGTATATTGATAAAAACCGCATCAAAATTCATAGCGTAGTCTAAAAGATCTAAGCGTACAGACGGCGGGAAACGACTTTTTTTATACTATGTAAAGATTACTCACAATGTTAACAGCCTTATTTCTTTATTCTTTGCTTCTTTACCACGAACAAATGACAAAAACAAAGCAAACAGACATTCTCACACATTTACCTTGCCCAGTAACGATTTCACATACATACTTAAATCCTTTACAAGGAACAATTTGCATGCGTTTTCAAATTCATCTTAGTGTTTAAAAAATGAATCACTTCAAAACAAAGTTAATTACAGCAAAAACGATTACGAATCTCAAAACTATAAAACACAAATTGAATAAATTATATCACAAAAAAAAAGATGCACCAGTAACTAATCAAAACAAATATGAACTAATTTGAAACCAATTCGAATCCGAACACACATTCTCTCTCAACCTTACACTGACATACACGCACACATTCAAAGACAACCCCAGCTTTTAACTCCATACAAATTCCCAAATAACTAGGGGAGACCGGGTCAAAATCGTACAGCTAAGGGTTTAGGGTTGTAGGTCTTTCATTTTAAAACACAAATTTATTTACTCAACAAATCTATTTACTTAATCTCTTAAGGAACATAATTACTTGCACATATTTGGAATAATTGATAATGATTTTTGACGCAAATTTAACTTTTGAAAACCACATTGGTTTTCTATCTAAAAGGATACGGAAGCTCACGTACATTTTTAAAGGACTCCGTGACGTGGCAGATAAACAAACGATGAGGATGGTGTACGAGGCTCTAGTACAATCTATTATTGGTTACTGCATTACCACATGGGGAGGGGCTTGTAAAACAAAATTGATAACAGTAGAAAGAGCCCAAAGATTGATACTGAAAGTTAGTTTATCTAAACCACGTCTTTACAACACCATAACACTCTATGAGGAAGCACAGGTGCTTACTGTACGCCAGCTGTACATATTGCTTACTGCAGTTTTCCAACACTCAAACCTACTCGAAGAAAGGAGAAAACGTATAGGTCTCTCCAGGAGAAATTTCGCAGTATGTAGAACGACTGCGGTTGGTACTTCCTTCACGCAAAGATTCTTCCCTTTCCGAGGAGGTGAATTATAGAATAAGCTAAACAAAATTATAAATACAGGAAGAATTTTTAGTCACCATCCAAATTTTGTTATATTAATCTTTGGCGAAAACCATTGAATACGTGTTTTTTCTTTTAGTATCACTCAATACAAAAATATTGAGATATCACATCACAAAGTTATCTATAAAAAGTTGATGCCGACTTGGGATGACGATAGATAATTATGTGTCGCGCAGGTGTAGCGGGGCGGAGGGCAAGCGGGGTGCGCGCTGCATTTTTCATTGAATGTTTGCGCGGCAAGTGTAGTATTTTAACGTTTAACTTAGTGAGCGGATAATTATTTCGAGAAAATGATTTAATATGAAAATTTTACGTAACGTTTTTTTTTTCAAAAATGGAGTTAGTGTATGATACATAATGCCTAGAAAAAATTTGGACGGTGACTAAAAATTCTTCCTGTATATCGAATTGTAGTAAAGCTGAATGTAAAACCAAGATTATTACTGAAGTTAAACTATACTGAAACTGAAAAATTACTTGAGGTAGCAAAGTAAGTAGGAAAGGTTAGTCCACACTTTCATACATATATTTGCAGTTAAGGTTATAGTTATAATATTGTATATATCCCTATGTTTAAATATATTTACATATATTTCATAAAACATATATATTATGTAATAAAAGTATACATCCCTATATTATATAAACTCACACACACACACACACACACACACACACACACACACACACACACACACACACACACACACACACACACACACACACACACACACACACACACACACACACACACACACACACACACCGCAACCGCCCGACTTCATATCAATTGTCGTGCCCCCAGCGCCCGGCATAGTGAATCGAAAAATAAATACCTACAACAAAGAGGGAAGTGCAATACTCAACTTTTTCGATGTCGATATTTCGTTTTAATAAGTACTACTTTCATTTATTTTAGGAATACATTAAAGTTTAACAAGTTTGTTTCAATTACATTTTTGGAATTATTATCTACTATATAATTGTCAGACAATAGTTATTTATAATATAAACTTGAGTATAATAAAATACAATAGTCTGAAATCACAATTTGTTTTTATTTTCTCAATAGTAGTATTTTACGTATTGACTAATTATCGTAACCATCTAGGTTACGATAATAATATCACAATCACAATTTGTATTAAAATAATTTAACAACAAACAGAAATAAAAAAATAAAAAAAAACTTGGACAATGTCAATAATTGTTTACCTATTGACTTACATGATAAAGATATTTATCACAATTTGTATTACACTAAGGAATACTTGCTCGAAAAACTTAACTCAGAGTTAAATTTATCGACACACGAATGTAAAACTACATGCATAAGCACAACACAAATGGAAAATTCCAGAAGTCGGCACTCGTTTATGACGTAAGAAGCGGTCGTCTTTATCCGACCGTGGCGCAGGGAGTACTAACAAAGTAAGTTTCGGAACATGTAGGCTAGGGATGGGAACCATCAAATAAGTCGCTGACATTTAACAAGTCAAAATCAAATCAAAATAGCTTTACTAAGTAACACAAGTAAATTTACTTAATTTCAAAGGAATTAAATGAAATACGCACAAATATTAGTGTTTTTTTATTGTCAATTTATGTATTTGTTTTATAGTCAACTAGCTGTGCCCGCGGCTTCGCTCCCGGCTACTGGATACCTACCTACCTAGCGCACCTACGTACCTACCCGACTACCTACCTAATAGAATATTTTTTTCAACATTTTTCATTTATACTATTTTATATTTATTGGTCGTAGCGTGATGCTATATAGCCTACCTCGATAAATGGACTATCCAACACAAAAAGATTTTTTCAATTCCAACTGTAGTTCCTGAGATTAGCGCGTTCAAACAAACAAACTCTTCAGCATTATAATATTAGTATAGATTAGTCAGTATAAAGAGAAATATTTTGATTTATGTTTATTTTTGTATCGTATCTGTCCCGTCCCTAATGTCGGATTTTTCCGACATGGGCGTTGTACATCAATACAATTTTCTAAAAATAATATTAGTAATTTCGTTGAACTTTGGACATTATTTTAAGGACTTCTAATTAAGAGACTAAAGTGCATTTAATTGTAAATGATTACTTAATTAACTATTTATCTAATATAAACAACTTTTTGATAGAATACAGCGTAATTAAATAAAAAAAAGCACATTAAACGAGTTGTGGTATTTTAGTCGGAAATATACGACCCTGGCGAAATGGACTCGAAAATATTTGTCGGATTAATCCGACGTAGGCGGTTAAAAGGTTACTGATGAAATGGGGGCCTGAAGCTATGAAATACCGGCCTAGGCTTAGTTTAGACTCCAGATCTCCCACAAATTACAGCTTTCTGCCAAACTACCTGTCAACCTTTGTAATAATCTAACAAAACTATGATGTAATTTGTGGAGATGAATAAACGTTTGTATGTCCTGTTTATTTATTTAAATATACAAAAATACATTTTTAAATATTCCTTATAAATAATAATTTAAAAAAAAAAACATTTAAAAATATAAAAAATTGTAGCCCACCGGTATCGGAAACATGGTCCAAGCCACCGGCGATCAGGGCTCCATAGAAAGGAACCTCCTAACAATACGAGCCAGTGTCCGCCGCAGTGTGCCGCTTTCTGAATCAAGCCCTTGATCCAGCTGCCTAACGAGAGCCTCATCAGATGTTGATCGAGGCTCTTGGCAATTCGGTCATTGGCTGATACGACTATCGGCACAATGATCGCTGAGTCAACGTGCCACATGTCGACAACCTCGCGAGCCAAGTCAAGATACTTGCTTTGCTTATCTTTCTCGGCTTTCACGAAGTTCTCGTCATGTGGAACCGTTATGTCAACAATCATTGCGCGCCGCTCTGATCGATCCACCACCACTATATCAGGCTTATTAGCTACAATAGTCCTGTCAGTGATGAATAATAGTTTTGGTTTTCTGGTCTTAGGTGGTTGATTCAAATTAAGCATTTTAACTGCACCTAGAATAAAAAAAATAAGTAAGTTTATATTCATTCATGCGGGTCAAAATCCGTGGCCGGTTTTGACCCAAGGCTCAATGTATAAATATATCACTCACTACTACACACGCAAACCAATTTTGCCTACTCAAATATTTGTTAATTACTTTGAGTAAATACACACACTTTTACATAGTTGATTGGACACTTACCTTTTAAATACGTAAATTTCAGTATTATTGATGCACAAAAATAAGATCAAGTGCAGTCAGTGAGCAGCATTACCTGACCCATTTGCATCTCTTTTGCTTTATGAGATGGGTCAGTTAATGGTGCAGGGCACTGTACGACGAAAAACAATAAAATCGATTATTTAAATAACGCGCGTGCTTTTAGCGATAAGTTTTTGTTAACAAATAGCTCCCATTGGTCGACGCCGCTGAGCAATTATAGCGCGGGAACTTTGAATTATTGACAAGAATAGACATGCTGTACTGTTTTACACCGGTATACGATTTTGTACAGGTCTCCCCTACCTATCAATTTTAAAAACTGAAAGGTCCTAGAAGCCAAATGCAGAAGCTAGTGAGTGCGAGTGGGAGCATACGAACAGAGTCATTGACCATAGGGTCCGTAGATACCATAGCGAACTAAGCTTGAACTCTTCTTTTGTTTAGTGTTAGAGCGAGCCAGAGTCTGCGTGCGGTATCGGAGATATTAGAAAAAAATTGGCAACGTCGCGCTTCGTGATGAATGCGCGCGAAATTACATATTATTTTAGAGTTTATGAGAAATGAAACTCAAATAAGTTTTTTACATATTTAATCCAAAATGTGATTCCTTACATACTAAAACACATAGGTGGCTTAGTGGACTCCTCTGCCAACCACCATATTATTTAGCCAATCACGGTGCAGCACAAAATCTATCGAGCCGGGCGCGCGGAGTGCTAGGTTGAATGAAACTGTTTCCGCGCGTAGCTTTGCCTCAGGCACTCGCCACCGGCGGCACCTAACTCCCACCACCCCTAACACTACATCACGATGGTAAGTCACGTCCGCGGCACTATATCGCCAAATGCAGGAACGCTCGCTTCCTGCTCCGCCCAGTGCTCTCACCTCGGCTCCCGCTGCGTGTCAAGCTGGGCGTGTACAAAACGTACATCCGCCCATTGATCACGTACGCCGCCCCAGCTTGGTTCGCCCTCACGAGCGAGTCCAGCAAAGTCAAGCTCCGCACGCAACAAAATCTTGCGCTGCGGAAAATCGCCGCCGTCCCTCGCTACGTGAGGAACTCCACGATACAGCGGGACAGGAAAATTGAGAGCCTGGAAGACTTTTGTAGCCACCTCGCGTCCAACATGTTCACGCGCGCCGACGCCTCTGCCTGGCCGCACCTGGCGCAAATAGCGCCGTGGCACACGTCGCACCCGCGCGACCTCGTGCCTGCGGATGTGACGTGGCCATCCCCAGCCCTGATTGACTCACCCGGGTGAGTCGTTTCCATGTAGACGCGACCTACCCAACCAATATGTCTCCACATTCACTACATACACTCGTAGCACGTCGTGTTCTAAGGTAATGGCACGACGCGCACCGAACACACACCCACATGACTCAACATGCACTTAACTCACGCGACGAACGTGCGGCGCGGGCTCGCTATTCGTTCGCTACATGAGCGGTGTTACTCAGGTACATTGCCGCTCAAACTCATTCATTACGGCTTCTTAGTCTGGAACGTGATCGGCTCGACCTGAGAGCGTCTGCAGACGGGGACCCGTATTTGCGGGCACAGTTTTGACTCCGCGGGGCAAGGGCTTGCCCACAACCCGCCAGCCAGCCGCGATTTCTCGAACGTTTGCCTCAGTGCCCAACTCGACTCCACGCAGGTATGTTATCGGCGCGGTGAGGCGGGTGGCACGCGCGCCGTAAATAGCACGGTATCGTGGTCAGCGCAGCGCCTCACTCATTCAGTAAGCGGCCGCGTTCCGTCCCGGCTGCACGTGTGCTCCTATTATGTAGGTCACTACATTATAATTATTTTGACATAAGTTTTTGTTTGGAATGTTTTTTTTTCCTTATTTATTGAGTTTGATTGTTAGGCAAACCAGGCTTTTCAGGTTGTATGATAGATCCGCCACTGCGGGTATGAGGACCAGAGTGTAAAGTTTTTATCCCTATAAAATAGGAAGGATCCATCCGACAAGACGGATGTTGTGTCTACTGCGCGACGTTTTGCTATATGGTCTTAACTCGCGGATACCTTTAATTTAGCTAGTCTTCATTTGTGTCTTAGATTGCGTACTTTGCGCGATGTAGTACTTTTTGTGCAATGCCGGTACATTATAACGTCGGTACTGGTGACTGACTGACCGCGTTGTCTTCCGCAATAAATTTTGATACAGTTTTCATCATGGTATATACCTAAAAATGGAAACTTATATACTACTTAATATTTGAGCAGAATTTGACAGGTCAATGTTTAAAAATAAAGGATTAACTGGCATAAGCCGTGTGTGCGCTGGGCGACATACCCGGAGCTGTGCAGCGGCGCGTGCGGCGACTGCTCCAGCGCGGCGAAGGCGATGCCGGCGCGGTGCAGCGCCGTCAGCGCCTCGCGGTTCTTCACGGCGTCCAGCCCGAACATCACCGAGAAGCGCTTCGCCAGCTCCTGCGACACCGACACGTCTTACTCGCTGGCACACCCTACTACCGAACCTCGTCATTCCTTGGAAATCTGACACTGTTATTTTATATTCCATAACAGTTCATCGTTGGTCAGGTCGGGACGTAGCTATGAACACGCCATCTACGATGAGCGGTGACCGACTTGCCCCATTAATGACATCGTTGTTGAACCGCCCCGTCGGTCTGGTAGTCACGTGCGCTACTGCCAAGCATGGACTCTTCCATGTCGAGCAGAGCGGAATCTTCCGTTTAGGCGTTTTTCAGTAGCAAACACGAAGTCCGGATTTCTGCCCGGTCGATGGCAATAGGCTCGGCTATGACACGAGGCGAAATGTAGATGTATTTTTATGTACAATGACGAGGCGTCAAAAACGTGAAGTAAGGAGCGTGTCGGGTACCTTGAGCTCCAGCATCTCGGGCAGCTGGCGGTGCGGCGGCGTGCCGGCGTGCTTCAGCAGCATCTCGGAGAACAGCGCCTGCATGGCCAGCTCCATGGTGAGCGCGCAGTTCAGCTTGTTGATCTCGCGCGCCTTGCTCAGCGTGGCCTTGATGATGTCGCCGTAGTCGTTGTAGCACTGCGGAGACACGACACAGTGAGAGGCCGGCGACACGGCGACACGGCGACATGGCGACACGTACCTTGATGTAGTGCTTGAAGACGTCGGCGGCGCGACGGATGGGCGCGACGTTGTACACGATGAGCTTGCAGTAGGCCGCCAGGAAGTTGCGTCGCTTGTGCAGCTCCTCGATGCGTCTCTCGTCTTGACCGTCTGCAACGCGACTGAGTCTTACCACGAGTGCCCTTGGGCGTAGCACTCGCGGTATGCAAAACAAAACGACGAGTAACGCTTTAGTGCCTTTCTAACATTACACGTTTAAAATACTTATGAAAATAATGAATATCGATAGACACTAAAACGTCACACAGTTAACCTCAAGTTGACACCAATGTTTCTTACATTTTGTTCAGACAATTATTTAAATATTCTTCTCGACATGTTTCAGAAGTGGCTCAGCTTGAGATATCCGTCTTACTTAACTATGAACCATGCAGGCACTACGGGCTACGTATAGGAAATAAATAAGCTCAATTACATGATCCTGTCGTCTTCACGATTAGTTGCACAAAGTCCCACAGACCGCGGTTTAGTACAAGCGGCATCTCGCTTAATTTTGTTAACTCTTTACTTTTCCCATAACTATGTATTTCATCACTATAAAATTATACAGAATGCAAATAATAATACACTGCACAAAACATGCTCAAATCACAAGTCAATCAAGTGTGTTAATAGAATTACAACGCAGTTCGATACCGTGAGCGAATACCGACATCTTTATCATACACGATCCTGACAGTTACCGGCACTATCAGTGCAGTAGGCACTCGATGATTGCGCCTGCAATGTAGTTATTGTCACAAAGGTGACCTGCAACATGTTCTTTGCATGTAACACGTTAGCGAGCGGGCCTACAAGTTCGTGTATTGGCCGGCGGTATCGGATTGCGTGTCTAAAGCGGGCGCGACAATTTTCCCTTAGTAATGTTAAGTGATACACACAGCCAGTGCACGGAACGCGACGAGACAAAAATATGCATTATTGTAGCGCGGCGGCGCGCGGCGACTCCCGCACCTGCCGGCGCTCGCGGCCTGGCCTGCGCCCGGCCTGGCACCGGCCTGGCCTGCGTCCGGCCTGGGCCTGGCCTGCGACCTGGCCTGCGCAGGCCGCGCGCCGGCCGGTGCGGGTGCTCGCGCCATTACTAAGGTAAAATACGCCGGCGGTGTGTCATCTAGTGCGAAACGAGTGCGGAGCAACTGCTTACCGGCGTCGGATAGGTCGGACAGACAGGCCGCGCGCACACCGCGTGACATGCAACACAAACACGCCGTTATGGCATAGTGCCGTGACGTCACCGCGGCACAGAGCGGCGAGAGCGTACGGCACGACCGACTCGTGGACGTTACGTTAATAATGCATATTTTTTCTCTCCTTCCCGAACAGTACAAGTGAATAGTGTGATGCAACACGGTCATATTCATTTATGTTCCATGTGGCAAGCAGCTCTAATAACCGCGAGCTTATAAATTGCTACGTGCTATGACCAAAATTGAAAACAAATATTGCTTTATCTATCAACTTGTTTACGGTTTTCCGCATTCAGGTAGCAACTCACAAAGCTTGCCCTAATACAAACTGTCATATAATCCCGATACCCGGACAGTGCACCACAACGTTAAACTACTGTATAAATGAATCCACAAACCCAATTTTGAAAAACCACCCAAAAAGTGCACGAGCCTCACATCAACACCCACTCAGACAAATATTTTCATTCTCATATTATCCACCACATCCCTTAGTCGAACGTTCATTTAAATGAATAAACAAGTGTATGCATACAATATCATATATTTTGTAACGCAACCCCTGCTCCTGAATGGCATTATCAACAATATACGAAAGGTTTATGCTCACATAAGTTTTAATATTATGTTATAAGATTTATAGAACATCAGTAAACGTTTCGCTTGTACTTTTGCCACGCTCTGATCAGCATTCTTATTTTAACAAGATGTGTTGACTTAAAATAAATTATAGTTAAACTAAGATAGCTCCAACGCTTGGTGTTGTTGCTGACGTACGCTGTACGCTACTAGTAATTAAAGCAAACGTCTGATGAAAACAAAATGCATTCAACATTTGTAAATATTATCGAAACATTGCAAACTCTGACTCAAAGTAGTTTGTCAATATTTTATATAGATGTACATTTTAGTGCCAAGAGGATCTTGTTGTTTCATAGTATACATCAAAGTCAGGGTCAAAGTTGTTTAGCTGGTGAACCTTCACAGACGTAAGGTTTATATCCGATGTCTAGTCAGAATAAAACGAAAACATTTTCTTAATAAATCAGTCATTGATACCTAAGTTTTTCTGTTTTGTCATGGTCAGATTTCAATGCCCCATAAGTACTCTGTTTAAAGCATTACATTATTCTTTTCGCGGTTGAATGAAATTGACAAAAATGCGCTGTCGTTGAACATAGTTTGAACTACGGCCACGCGCCAAAATGACCATGCAGCAGTATGCGATGTAGCCGCACAGATGTAGGTCGGCGTGTGAGCGCTTACCGTAGTTGTGGTGCACGAACACGAACTCCTGGATGAAGGCGTTGAGCATGTCGCACAGCGCGGCGTCGGGCTCCAGCACCAGCTGCCGCATGTCGGCCGAGCCCGGGTGGTGCAGCGTCGCCAGGTGCTCCGCGAACAGGATCAGCAGGTCGCACAGCGACGTGTAGGCCTGGCGGGAACAGCGCACGACATTTCAACGTATATTGTTTACTCTTTATCGGTACGTTACGAATCGTTTGACATCCACACAAGACAGCGTAGTAAAGGCCACCTTTAGAATTAAAACATGATTAAAAAACGCATCACTCTGGCGTAAGATGCTCAAAAACAACGCACGCAGATTGTACCTTACAATGTTAGCCGCCGCACTGACGCGCGTGTGACGTGTGACGTGTGCGGTACATACCTCCTCCTTGAGGTCGGGCGTGATGCCGCACGCCACGATATCCTTGCAGTGCGCGGCGTAGGCGTGCAGTCGCTCGCGCCGCCGCACTGACGCACGTGTGACGTGTGACGTGTGCGGTACATACCTCCTCCTTGAGGTCGGGCGTGATGCCGCACGCCACGATATCCTTGCAGTGCGCGGCGTAGGCGTGCAGTCGCTCGCGCCGCCGCACTGACGCACGTGTGACGTGTGCGGTACATACCTCCTCCTTGAGGTCGGGCGTGATGCCGCACGCCACGATATCCTTGCAGTGCGCGGCGTAGGCGTGCAGTCGCTCGCGCCGCCGCACTGACGCACGTGTGACGTGTGCGGTACATACCTCCTCCTTGAGGTCGGGCGTGATGCCGCACGCCACGATATCCTTGCAGTGCGCGGCGTAGGCGTGCAGTCGCTCGCGCCGCCGCACTGACGCACGTGTGACGTGTGCGGTACATACCTCCTCCTTGAGGTCGGGCGTGATGCCGCACGCCACGATATCCTTGCAGTGCGCGGCGTAGGCGTGCAGTCGCTCGCGCCGCCGCACTGACGCACGTGTGACGTGTGCGGTACATACCTCCTCCTTGAGGTCGGGCGTGATGCCGCACGCCACGATATCCTTGCAGTGCGCGGCGTAGGCGTGCAGTCGCTCGCGCCGCCGCACTGACGCACGTGTGACGTGTGCGGTACATACCTCCTCCTTGAGGTCGGGCGTGATGCCGCACGCCACGATATCCTTGCAGTGCGCGGCGTAGGCGTGCAGTCGCTCGCGCCGCCGCACTGACGCACGTGTGACGTGTGCGGTACATACCTCCTCCTTGAGGTCGGGCGTGATGCCGCACGCCACGATATCCTTGCAGTGCGCGGCGTAGGCGTGCAGTCGCTCGCGCCGCCGCACTGACGCACGTGTGACGTGTGCGGTACATACCTCCTCCTTGAGGTCGGGCGTGATGCCGCACGCCACGATATCCTTGCAGTGCGCGGCGTAGGCGTGCAGTCGCTCGCGCCGCCGCACTGACGCACGTGTGACGTGTGCGGTACATACCTCCTCCTTGAGGTCGGGCGTGATGCCGCACGCCACGATATCCTTGCAGTGCGCGGCGTAGGCGTGCAGTCGCTCGCGCCGCCGCACTGACGCACGTGTGACGTGTGCGGTACATACCTCCTCCTTGAGGTCGGGCGTGATGCCGCACGCCACGATATCCTTGCAGTGCGCGGCGTAGGCGTGCAGTCGCTCGCGCCGCCGCACTGACGCACGTGTGACGTGTGCGGTACATACCTCCTCCTTGAGGTCGGGCGTGATGCCGCACGCCACGATATCCTTGCAGTGCGCGGCGTAGGCGTGCAGTCGCTCGCGCAGTGCGGTCGCGCCGGTGGCACTGATGCGCGTCTCCACGCCGTGCAGCGACCACAGCACCGAGTAGAAGCATGCACGCACCACGTACACCAGTGCCTGCGAGACGCTTACACTCCTTAATAATGGAGAGTTGAGAAGGGACACAAAGGAAAGACCTTTTATCTCAAACTGCACTCTGACAATTTAAAATCAATTATAAAATTTAGAAGCCATGTCCCACACATGTAAAGAGCCACAATCTCATTTTTATAAGTTCGCCACCTAAGTCTTCACTCGTAGGATACATTTGTTGTGATACACACAACGAAAATTTGGAGCAATAGTAACAAAGCGGTTTACATGTTTGTTTACATTTATGTGAGTGTTGATTTCGCCTAGGGCAATAATGACTTGATTTACTTTAGATATGCATGATATTATTGTGTGATTAACACGTGTAGGATTCTATCGCATGAGGTTCAATAACTTGGCACGATTCAATTATTGTCATGAATTAGAAGTAGTGAGTACAAGCTACGTCATTTAGTGTGTGTTTTGCGTGACAGCGTGTCGCGGATGCAGAATCCGCGGCGCACGAAACACTTATGTCGCTTGGCGAATGTAATGTAGGTCTGACCTGCGGCGGCATCTGCGTCTCGTTCTCCTTGACGCACTTGGGCAGGTCCTCGAACAGCGAGTCCCAGATGTTGGTGTCGTTGAGGTTGTGGCACATGTACATGATGGACACCTTGCGCAGCGAGTTGATCACGTTGAACACCTCGTCCGCGTCCGGCGTCTCGCCCTGTACGCACCATACAACACGTTGTAGAGGCATACATACTAAAATCTTACTAATGAATACACTGCTTAAAAAACGTCACATTTAACAGGTTTCGTAAAAATAAACCACTGCCGTTATATAATGAACGTCCAAAAATAGGGGAACACCCAAATACTCCGAAATATTTTATTCCGAATTTCAATGATCCGAGTGCCAAAAGTCCGAATTTCATAATACGAATACCTAAGAATTATTATGTCTATTATTAAAAATCACGAAATTTATTTTACCGAAAGTCGTAGTTGCGTTTTTTAGTTTTCCGATTTTCATACGTTCGAAGGATCAAATGCTCGAAGGGTTCTCGGTCCGAAAAACGACATTCTGATTTTCCATACTTCCAATAAACTAAAAGTCAACATGTTGTGCTACAAAATTTAGTGACAGAAACGAATCGCTGCAAAACCGACTTCACGCAGTCTTGTCTATAAACGGAATATTGAATTTAGGAATTATAAAAATAAAAGTAATGATAAGTCAGAGTTGTTATATTAGGAATTTTGAACTATTCGGAATTATGACAATCGGCATTTTGAACTTCGGCCTTGTGACTATCGGGATAAAGTTTTTCGTATTAATGTAGTGTACCCCCAAAAATAGAGCGTTTCCTAACACAGTCAAGTTAAAATATAAAAAGGATTGTGTGGTTTTATGAAACCACGGTAAAAGTGAAACTTTTTTTCACACTATAGCGCGGAGTAGGGATAAATGAAAGGCGCTCATCAGAGCGCCTTTCACTTTATCCCTACTCGGTGGCCGACCGTCAGCGTCACGCGACATGCAACACACAGACGAAAAAGTTTGAGACGATGTAATAAAAATTTCACTATAGACATCCATTCAAATACCAGGTTTTCGAGATGGTTTTCAACTTGCGACTGATATGATGTAAGAGACCATCAATTTCAAGGGAAGCTAAGATTTTTTGTGCACAGTACTGCAGGAGTGCAGGAGTGCAGGCAGTACTCACCCCCTCGATGAGGCTGCGGTACTCGTCGATGGCCTCCTTGTACCGGTTGACGCACATGTCGGTGATGGTAGCCCGCGCCACGTTGCAGCGCGTGTACACGCCGCACTGCTCCGTGCACAGGTACTCCAGCGTGCGGCCGCAGGTCTCCAGCACCTCGGCCTCCGTCTGCACGCTCACGATGTCGCGGATCTTGTTGAGCAGCAGGGTGAGGTTGCCCTCCTGGCGCTGCGTGGTGTACAGCTCCAGGTCGAAGTACTGCGGGATGGACGCCAGGTTGGTGAGCTTCTCCGGGTCGGCGCCGAACTTGTCCAGCAGCGCCGGCAGCGTCACGATGTAGTGCGCCGTCAGTCGCGTGCGGTCGTCGCTCACCAGCTGCGCATGGAACATTATCACGAGGACCATTCGCGTGACGGTACATGCTTACAAAAAAGGTCATACACCATTCAAATAAAAAAATAATCGTAGTTCCAAACTCAACCGCAACTTCAAAAACGCTAGTAAAGTTATACTCTGAAGCATTACCAAGGGTTGCGAGAATACAGGTGTTTGGAAGACAAACACAATTTTGTTAGGGGTGTGTATATCCTTGTGTTCACCCACAGAACCTGTCTTAGGTAGCACGGTAATTGAGTATTATTTATTTAAACCTTACCATTAACTCCAAAAAACGAACGCAATATTTTTGGTAATGCATGTATAACCTAACAGACAGATGTGTTGCTGGGAAGTTTGTTCCGCCACTTCATCTTCCCAGCTAAAACACTAGGAAGTGGCGAAGGGCGGCCGTTTTGGGGGACTGTCTCTTGTTATTTGGAAGTTCAAAGAGGGCTGATTATCAAACTAATTTGAATAAATGACTTTTGATTGAATACCAAATTGAATTGAATATCAATGTTTATTTCGTCTAGAAAAGGTGCTTCCAAAACCTTAAAATTATGGAACTATTTTAAAAATCTGTGCATGATAAGATGATGACATTGATAACACTACATACATTGCCTCAAAAAATAGTTGGTTTGATAAAATAGCGTGTAGTGCATACCTTGGCCTGTTCCTTGGAGAGCATGTGGTGATGCTTGCGACTGGCGCCGCGGCCCACGGGCGGCTCGCCGGTGCTGGCCTGCCGCACGCAGCACACCATCAGCTCGATCAGCGACGACTCCTGCGCTCACACGCACGTCTTGTTACGTCTTTATCTAATGTTCCCAAACACCCTCGCCCTCCTTCCATGAACATTTTTGCTGGCTAAAACTTGACTTTACGCCTGTAGGACTAGGTCACAATCAGTAGCGAAACATGTCAGAAAATCCTTTTGTATCGATCTATTAGTATCACGGCATGCGTTGCAATGCACTTTTTCCTACCTGTTATTATACTGCCTATGTGTTATTCTGATGTGTAATATATTATTGTAAAGTTTCATCAAAATCCATTCAGTAGTTTTTGCGTTATAGAGTAACAAACATCTTACAAACTTTCGCGTTTATAATATCAGTAGGAAGAAAAAATAGAAGGAAAAGTATAAAGCTGAAATCTGAGAGAAAAGTCCAGGGCAAGATGGCATAATAAATGAAGCCATCAAACCAGGTGCAACCAACTGTTTTACTCTAACACTAAGTTTCTAGATTCCGAAATGGTTCCTCCCCAATAGTGTGCTTCCCGAAATAATACTAATTTACAAAAAAAAGGAAGCCCTACGGACATACTAAATTACAGGCCAACAAGCTTGATGGCAAGTTGTTACAAAATCTTCGCATATATTATCCAAAGCGGAATATTACCTGAAATCGATGGTTCGCAACCTATAGAGCGAGCTGATTCAGAAATGAATGGATTGTTTATAAATATTTTGTTGCTGAGCACTTGAGGCTAACAAAGAAGAGAAGCTCGTGGCTAAATAGTAACAGCCGCACGGGTCGATAGGTAAAGCCGTGCTTGCCGAGGTTGGTCCGTGAATGGGTGACTACATACCGAGTACTTACATACCGAGTTTCCTCCGTGCTTCGGAGCACGTTAAGCCGATGGTCCCGACTGTCATTTGTAGATCTTTGACAGTCGTTACGAATAGACAGAAGCCAAAAGTCTGACATACAGTCTTCCCAAGGGTTATCGTATTACCCAGTTACTGGGTAGTGGAGGTCAGATAGGCAGTCGCTTCATGTAAAATACTGGTACTCAGCTGCATCCGGTGAGACTGGAAGCCGACCCCAAGATAGTTTGGGAAAAGGCTAGGCAGATGATGATGATGACAACTTGAGGCTAACAAAAAACCTCAATATTTGATCGCTGTACAAATACATAAAACAAGAATGTGGTTACCTGTCGGTTGTCGAGTGCCTCCTCGTTGGGCCCCGCCTCCTCCAGCAGCAGGTCGGTCATGCACTCCCAGTCCTTCATCATGGGGTTGGACTCGATGAGCGAGTCCACCAGGTACGCGCCGTGCTCGTGCAGCTGTGCAGGTGTGCAACCGATCATTTACTCTACATATTAAAACAAAACCGGCCAAGGGCGAGTCGTACCCGCATTCTTAGGGTCCCGTAGCACACAATTTAATAAAAATATTTTTAACGCCTATTCATATGTTTTACACCCAACAGCAAAAATATATATTTGTTTTTCATATTACGTCAATGATTTTGTAAGTTACTGCTGCAATTTAATGAATATCTCAAAAACTTAATATTGAATCTTATACTAACTAATTTCGTTGAAAGTTTTAAAGATCTAAAAACCTAATTTCTTTTCAGAATAGGGATGAAGATTGGGTAAAGAAAACGAAATTTTATTTTGTCCTTCATACCGGTAATACAAAAATATTAGACACGTATTTTTTGTTTTATCAAAATATCAAAAAATTACTTAGTTAATACTCATTAAAGTTGGAGAGTGGGGGCTCACTACTTCACAAGTAGGTATAAAAATTACCTACACGTGACGTCATGCGCCATTTCAACTCAATAATATATCTCTGTAATTTTATGACCACGTGAAAAAAGAAAATATACGTGTCCAATACTTTTCAATAATCTACCCGACAGACAAAGAAACAAAAATAGTGATCATCCGTTCGTCTTACTTTAGAAATTAGTGACAATTTTTAAGACTTTGGAAGCAAATATCAAGAATAACATAAAGAAAAGTATTTTAGGGCAACCCCTATTTTTATTATTCTATATCATATTTATATAGCGGTCCTTAAGCACTTTCAACTGTGTGGTGCCAATAGTCTGGGATTAAAAATTCTGTGACATACGGACGGACAGACAGACAGACCAAATCCATAAGGATTCCGTTTTTGCCATTTGGAAACGGAACCCTAGCAAAGGTTTTCATTAATAAATCTTTGACGGTTGTTACAAGTCGGGTCAAGACCCCGAAAGTTTGTTTAACAATCAAGGTTTAGCTGGGTGCTACCCAGTAGGTAACCGCATACGGTTATACTGGGAACCGACTGCACAGTAAATGGAAAAACGCTAGCCAGGTAATGATAAGTTATTCCCCTCGATTGTGTGACCTCTTGCGGGCTCCTCGTTGTGAACTGTACCGTGTGGGACATACCTCGGACTCTATAAAGAACTGCACGAGGTCCCGGATGAGCGGCGTGTTGGGCAGGCGCGTCTTGCCGCGGCGGGAGCGCGCGGGAGGGGGGGGCTCCTCGTTGTGAACTGTACCGTGTGGGACATACCTCGGACTCTATAAAGAACTGCACGAGGTCCCGGATGAGCGGCGTGTTGGGCAGGCGCGTCTTGCCGCGGCGGGAGCGCGCGGGAGGGGGGGGCTCCTCGTTGTGAACTGTACCGTGTGGGACATACCTCGGACTCTATAAAGAACTGCACGAGGTCCCGGATGAGCGGCGTGTTGGGCAGGCGCGTCTTGCCGCGGCGGGAGCGCGCGGGAGGGGGGGGCTCCTCGTTGTGAACTGTACCGTGTGGGACATACCTCGGACTCTATAAAGAACTGCACGAGGTCCCGGATGAGCGGCGTGTTGGGCAGGCGCGTCTTGCCGCGGCGGGAGCGCGCGGGAGGGGGGGGCTCCTCGTTGTGAACTGTACCGTGTGGGACATACCTCGGACTCTATAAAGAACTGCACGAGGTCCCGGATGAGCGGCGTGTTGGGCAGGCGCGTCTTGCCGCGGCGGGAGCGCGCGGGAGGGGGGGGCTCCTCGTTGTGAACTGTACCGTGTGGGACATACCTCGGACTCTATAAAGAACTGCACGAGGTCCCGGATGAGCGGCGTGTTGGGCAGGCGCGTCTTGCCGCGGCGGGAGCGCGCGGGAGGGGGGGGCTCCTCGTTGTGAACTGTACCGTGTGGGACATACCTCGGACTCTATAAAGAACTGCACGAGGTCCCGGATGAGCGGCGTGTTGGGCAGGCGCGTCTTGCCGCGGCGGGAGCGCGCGGGAGGGGGGGGCTCCTCGTTGTGAACTGTACCGTGTGGGACATACCTCGGACTCTATAAAGAACTGCACGAGGTCCCGGATGAGCGGCGTGTTGGGCAGGCGCGTCTTGCCGCGGCGGGAGCGCGCGGGAGGGGGGGGCTCCTCGTTGTGAACTGTACCGTGTGGGACATACCTCGGACTCTATAAAGAACTGCACGAGGTCCCGGATGAGCGGCGTGTTGGGCAGGCGCGTCTTGCCGCGGCGGGAGCGCGCGGGAGGGGGGGGCTCCTCGTTGTGAACTGTACCGTGTGGGACATACCTCGGACTCTATAAAGAACTGCACGAGGTCCCGGATGAGCGGCGTGTTGGGCAGGCGCGTCTTGCCGCGGCGGGAGCGCGCGGGAGGGGGGGGCTCCTCGTTGTGAACTGTACCGTGTGGGACATACCTCGGACTCTATAAAGAACTGCACGAGGTCCCGGATGAGCGGCGTGTTGGGCAGGCGCGTCTTGCCGCGGCGGGAGCGCGCGGGAGGGGGGGGCTCCTCGTTGTGAACTGTACCGTGTGGGACATACCTCGGACTCTATAAAGAACTGCACGAGGTCCCGGATGAGCGGCGTGTTGGGCAGGCGCGTCTTGCCGCGGCGGGAGCGCGCGGGAGGGGGGGGCTCCTCGTTGTGAACTGTACCGTGTGGGACATACCTCGGACTCTATAAAGAACTGCACGAGGTCCCGGATGAGCGGCGTGTTGGGCAGGCGCGTCTTGCCGCGGCGGGAGCGCGCGGGAGGGGGGGGCTCCTCGTTGTGAACTGTACCGTGTGGGACATACCTCGGACTCTATAAAGAACTGCACGAGGTCCCGGATGAGCGGCGTGTTGGGCAGGCGCGTCTTGCCGCGGCGGGAGCGCGCGGGAGGGGGGGGCTCCTCGTTGTGAACTGTACCGTGTGGGACATACCTCGGACTCTATAAAGAACTGCACGAGGTCCCGGATGAGCGGCGTGTTGGGCAGGCGCGTCTTGCCGCGGCGGGAGCGCGCGGGAGGGGGGGGCTCCTCGTTGTGAACTGTACCGTGTGGGACATACCTCGGACTCTATAAAGAACTGCACGAGGTCCCGGATGAGCGGCGTGTTGGGCAGGCGCGTCTTGCCGCGGCGGGAGCGCGCGGGAGGGGGGGGCTCCTCGTTGTGAACTGTACCGTGTGGGACATACCTCGGACTCTATAAAGAACTGCACGAGGTCCCGGATGAGCGGCGTGTTGGGCAGGCGCGTCTTGCCGCGGCGGGAGCGCGCGGGAGGGGGGGGCTCCTCGTTGTGAACTGTACCGTGTGGGACATACCTCGGACTCTATAAAGAACTGCACGAGGTCCCGGATGAGCGGCGTGTTGGGCAGGCGCGTCTTGCCGCGGCGGGAGCGCGCGGGAGGGGGGGGCTCCTCGTTGTGAACTGTACCGTGTGGGACATACCTCGGACTCTATAAAGAACTGCACGAGGTCCCGGATGAGCGGCGTGTTGGGCAGGCGCGTCTTGCCGCGGCGGGAGCGCGCGGGAGGGGGGGGCTCCTCGTTGTGAACTGTACCGTGTGGGACATACCTCGGACTCTATAAAGAACTGCACGAGGTCCCGGATGAGCGGCGTGTTGGGCAGGCGCGTCTTGCCGCGGCGGGAGCGCGCGGGAGGGGGGGGCTCCTCGTTGTGAACTGTACCGTGTGGGACATACCTCGGACTCTATAAAGAACTGCACGAGGTCCCGGATGAGCGGCGTGTTGGGCAGGCGCGTCTTGCCGCGGCGGGAGCGCGCGGGAGGGGGGGGCTCCTCGTTGCGGAACAGGCGCACGTTGAGGAACTCGCCGGCCGCGGCCGCCACGGCGCGCTGCGAGGAGTACACCAGCTCGTACACGTTCTCGCAGTCCTTGTCCGTCAGCACGTCGGGGTGCATGCGGCATCTGCACACGCAACGCACAACACGTCCTCAGAAACAAAACTCATACAGAATATACTTCTGCACTTTTTGTGCACTAAAAAGTCATAAATTCTTCAGCATGAAAATAAAAAAAAACCGGCCAAGTACGAGTCGGACTCGCGCACGAAGGGTTCCGTTCCAATATTTATAAAAACTGCCATATATGATCTGCAAATGAGACTCGTTTTGAGTACAACTGACGCTTAGCGCCATCTATCGACATTTCTTAGGAGTTGTTCGAAATTTCCGAGTCAAATTTAATTGGTCGACTATCGTAACTCTTAAACTTGTATCGCCTACTTAAGTGTGATAGTTTTCCTTTAAACTTCGTTATATATAGGTACTACTGCCAGGACATTTGAATTTCTAACTACAACCGTTTATTTGGTAGAGGGGGGACGCTTGACTTTCTAACGAAAATTGGTACTTTAATGCTTGATAAGTCACGAACAGGTTACTCAATCAAAAAACGGTCTTTTGAAAGACCTATTCAACGATATCCCATACTATGGGAAGGGTGAAAAATAAAATTATCATCCCCACTTTACATGTAGGGGAGGTAACCTAAATAATTGATTTAAAAAAAAAAAAAAAAAAACACTTTTTCGGCGTCATTCACGTGTACACTCATGCCAAATTACAACTTTCTAGTACCAATAGTTTTTGAGCTAAACCGCGGACAGACAGACAGACGGACATATAAGGGTTCCTTGTTGACTACGCAACCCTAAAAATTAATCTGAAAAAAACTCACTTCAATATGGCTATGACCAGTTTGACGGCGTGCACGGCGACATCAGTCTCCTTGTCGAGCGTCATGGAAACGATGCGGTCCTTGAACTTGGATGTGAACAGCTCCAGCTTGCCCTTAAGCTCCTCGCACTCGTACAGCGGCTGCAGCGCTTGCAGGCAGCGGAGCCGCACCTCGCCCACCTAACACAAAATACATCGATATTTTGCGGCTTTAATATCGTTTCTGTGGGTCCTGTTCCTATTTGCCCACAATCAAAATTGACACTTAATTCAAATCTTGATAGTTATTCTATAAATTCAAGTAATCAATGTTTTAAAGGTTTCATTATAATAAGCAACCTGAACAATTCATAAAAGAGGCAAACTATAATACCATGCGACATACCTTGTCATGCAATGTCCAACCAATATATTTGAGGTATAGATCATCTAAGAAGTGTGCTGGGAACTTCTCCATCCAGATACCAATCTCTGCCATGGTGATGGCTCTTATGTCAGGCAGTGTATCCCTGCATAAAACAATGAATAATTATATTATCATACATACAGGATGGTGCTTACAATACGACAATTAATTAAACTATGTAACCTCATGATACTCCTAGTCTCATGTTGCATACAAAAATTCATTAGAATATATCAAGTAGTTTAGTCACAGAACATTATTTTTAATTTTCCAACAGGTTAATGGCTCCCGCATCGGTATAAACACTAAACACATTGTTGCCAACTCGCTACTTCAAAAACCTTTGCCAAATTTGTTCCTTAATAATTAAGGTTTGTAAACCAATATTTATAAATGGTGTAGTGTTTTGTTAATAGTTATAAGCTGGGACTTGGGAACAATCTAGTAAAGCCATCTAGTGAAGGTTCCTACGTTTTCACATTTTTTTTGAACATACAAGATTTACTTGGTATAAATTTACTTTAAATACCCTACCCCTGTACAATGAATCCATCAACATGCTTTAAGTTTAATCACTACTCTAAACAGTGGTGTTTCATTTCCCAGCAATAAGTTTTTCGCAGTATTATTTAGTTTCATGTACAGAATACTCGGTTGATGGCTTTGAGAAGAGTGGATGTACAACAGTTAACTCTCACCTGTATCTGTGCACAAACACAGACTTGAACATGTAAGAGAGCATGTTCTTGATCTCCTCCATGTTCTCCTCCAGCTCTTGGCGCTTGGCGACCAGCACCTCGAGGCGCTCGTTGGCTCGCTTATCGCGCGCCTTCAGCCGCTCCGCCTCGTACTGGCGCAGGCAGTTGTCGCAGTTCACCGACGTTAGCAACGCCACGTCCACCAGTGCCGTCATCAGCTTCATCACTACAGAACGACACCATGTCAACCACCAACGACTCCAAAATAACCAGGCCACCACACGGGTTGATTTTCACAATAGTTTCCCATTGATCTTTGTCGAACATTTTTATGCACCTAATATTGCTCCTAGGAAATTATATTTCAGTTATTGCTCTTATATTGAGATGCTACATTATTGGTATGCACAACTGCCAAAGTTTGATTTCCCATCAGGAATTCCGTCTTATTACAGATCAGAATTTGTGATCAGTTATTTCCTTTTTACATGGCTTTGAATGATAACTGATAGATAAAATACTCTTTATTATTTTTATAAGGCAAGTTGGTGCTCAACCAAAAACAAAAAAGGACACAAAGCTTTAGTAATAAAAATTAGTTGAAAGTTGACTTTTCTAGAACTCTCAGTCTTATTACAAAAAACTAACTAACCTTAGTTTAAACCTGGACTATCAAGTCAAGGCTTATCTGCAGAACCATGGTCAAAATTTGTTTGTATTACAAAACTTAAAAAAACCATGGTCTTTTTCTTAGTACCATCATATGAACCATAGTTTAAATAGCAACCACAGATTAATTCAAATATCATTTGTTCACCATGGTATCATTCTATTGCAACATTCTATATGCCTAGAAATGAAGATTTTTTGATAATACGCTAATGATTAGATGAAGTTTAGGAGTGTTAAAAAAATATTGAGACCGTGT
This sequence comes from Cerastis leucographa, assembly GCA_963082945.1. NCBI lineage: Eukaryota > Metazoa > Arthropoda > Insecta > Lepidoptera > Noctuidae > Cerastis > Cerastis leucographa. Next base: position 20,507,446 of record OY720359.1, read on the forward strand.
TATTTTGCATGGATATAAACTTTATTTAGTTGTTTAAAGTTTTGTTTAGGTTTAAGCTCATTACTTAATGTCGTATTAATTTCAAAAAAATCATCAGTACGTGTAATGAAACGCATCATTCTCAATTCGCAAAAAAAATAAAACAAGATAAAAACAACACAATGAAAAAGATGATTTAACCTAAAAGGGAAACTTTGACTGATCCGATTTAGTGATTCAGATTATCGTTAAACTAAGGGTTGCCGAGGTTTAGTGTTAGACCATGAAATTGTTCATGGTTTATCGCAAAACCACGATTTGTAATACCATAATGTGATTTAAATTATTTTATGGCAGTGCACAGTTAACTTACCGGCTAGTGTAGCAGTGTGCCTGAAGGCCCTGACCTGGGAGTCAGACAGCCCAGTGAGCAGCGAGATGATGTTGTCCATTAGGTACTGGTCATAGATGATGGAATACTGACACATCTTCACCAGAGTCTGGATGAACTCACAGAAATTGGCACGGAACTTCTTCCAAGTCTGCCCTGTCATGATGAGAGGATATTCTCCACTTTCCTATTAGCAAGGTATTATTCATTTTGAAATTTGTTTTCAGGCTAATTTTCATATAAAATATAATGATTACAATTTAAAGTTTTCAAAACTTTGAAATAAAAATGAGATGTACCATGAAATGTTTAATACCTCATCAAACTCTTGTGTCATTTTCTTGATGATAAGTGTGTGGTCCATCTGTGCCATGTCGGGTGTGACCTTCCCGCGACACCCAGAAGCATTGATGAAAAACTGCATCAGCTGCACCAGTGCTGCTTCTCGATTGGTTTTGTACTCCTCAATCCACATGTCCACCACTTGCTGAATAGAGAAAGAAATGGTTGCAGACTTCACAATTATTGAAGTAGGTCAATGAAGAAAAGAAAGAAAATATACATACGTTTATAGCTGTCTTATTGAATCTAAGTATATTGTACAGGCTATTCTCATCATCACCAGGCAGCAAGACCGGCGGCGGCGAATACGCAGGCGGCGGGGCTGTGCCCCGGCCTCGGCCGCGCCCGCGCCCTCCACGGCCTCGGCGACGCAGTGGAGGCGGCGGCGGAGACTCAGCCAGGCGTCCCACGAAGCCACCATCGCCCCTTCGGCCACGACTACGAGTCACCCGCTTCGTGGGCGTAGGAGACGGAGATCTTGGCTCCTCTTCCTCGTGGTGAGATTCCTCAGCTTCTTCCCTAAGTGGTTCAGTAGCAGTGGAATTAGCTACCGCACCGACGTTAAACCCTGAATAGTTCACATTGGGAGTCTCAGGCTCGTGGACCGACTGTCCACCATAATCCGTCATTGGAGTCGCTGGGGTCATGGGATTCACGTATTCCGGAGGAGGATCATCCATCCGAATACGTTTCCCGCCACGGCGATGCATTTTGTTGATAAATAATAGTTTGAAACACGAATTTCCCTCAGTTCACATAACTTTAAGCTTTAGATTTTAGATTTTTTTCATATGACACGGACTAGTGGACTACGTTATTGATTTCTCATCCAATTGAGAGAAAAGAAAACTCACTCAAAAGAGAAAGAGAAAAACGACAATCGAATCGACCGACGCGCGCCGGCAGCCATTACAAGAATATTTGTTGACGTTTGTCAGGTCAGTGCTACGAAAACGAAATCGGAACTTTTGCATTTAGTCGATCTTTAAACTTTTTTCTATTTTAATGTTTGAAGTCGCTTTATGAAGATTCTTACCACATTGGATTAAGGATCAGGTTAGTTTAAGGATGCACTAATTATAAGGTTGTATCGAATTAAACCAACAGAAACATTAGCAATTTGGTTTGGTTTATTTACTGGACATAGCTTTCTTGAAATAATTAACTATTCAATTGGTTGGCCACCGGCAGCGCCACCATATTCTGTCTAAATGACGCTTTCTTCCTAGTGCTGCCTAACTTTCCTTACTTCTTTTTGTAGGAATAACACGGTATTTGGTTGCTGGTGTCTGTTCCAGGCACGACAGCGATACATAAAATGTTGCTAGCTGAAAACTACAATAAGTAAATGACATCATTAATTATCAACAAGGCAACTCTTGGAAAGTACTGTCATACCTTGGGGTCGGATGATTTTGGATTTTTATCGTTTTTACATTTCATAAGCGTAAAATATAATAAAATGGCCAAGAAAACCTACGACTTGTTGTTCAAACTACTTCTTATTGGTGACTCCGGCGTAGGCAAGACATGTATATTGTTCAGGTTTTCAGACAACCACTTCACAACGACGTTTATATCTACGATCGGTATGAGCCACCTTTGTATTTTGTATCACCGAAGCCTTGCCTTGGAAAAAAGTTTCTTTGTGTTTAATTTTTAATTAACTAGTTCTGATTATGCTTTACTCTAGTACATTTATATTTTACTACGTGATTACTGTCTAATATTTTACTAACATTGTGTGCTCATGTCTTGTAGGAATCGACTTCAAAATAAAAACTGTTGAGCTCCGTGGAAAAAAGATAAAGCTCCAGATATGGGACACGGCGGGCCAGGAAAGGTTCCACACCATCACAACGTCGTACTACCGCGGCGCGATGGGCATCATGCTCGTGTACGACATCACCAATGAGAAAACATTTGATGACATTGTCAAGTGGTTACGGAATATAGACGAGGTAAGCAGGAGTAGCAGCAGTCCAGCAGCTGCTAGTGCAACACATATGATGAGGCATAGCATAGGTCTACTTCTGTGTGTTTACACTCATACATTATACTGAGTAAACAGCTCAGTCTTCATGGTATGATATATATACCCTATCCTTCCCCAAAACATAGTCTATGAAGTGGGGCAAATTCATTTAAATGAAATTTATTTCTCAACTTTTAATAAACCTACTAACAGATAACTATCATGCCACTTTACATGTCACCAAAATATACACTCAAATCTTTTTCATGTCCACCTGCTACAGAAAATATGCAGTAGGTATTAATTTATCACTACAATTTCAAGTATGACATCATATTTTATATGCCTAATAAGTAACTGTAAATATGTATAAACAGGCAGCAGGTCAAGCTACCCGAAACCAAATTTACCAATCAACCTTGAACCTAATTTTTTAACCATAAAGTTGAAAATCTATTTAAGAAATTTGACAGATTGTTTTATGTTGATGTGCTGGTGTCTGAACATACATTTGCTGAAAAGTTTAATATTGATGTTGGCTTAACTTTCAAATCATTCATGAACTTTTTAATACCTTATGTGAATATTAATAATTAATATTAATAGTTTTTAGGATTTTAGTTGCATTGCTTACCTATCTCAGTTTCTACATGAGCAAGGTCGTTGTTTGTTACACAAAGTCATTGGTGATTATTGTAATTCCAGCATGCTAATGAAGATGTGGAGAAGATGATCCTTGGTAACAAGTGTGACATGGAGGAGAAGCGGGTTGTGAGCAAGGAGCGTGGAGAAGCAGTAAGTATGCTTTGAACTTAGTGAGTGAGACAGGCTCGCTATCCACCTGAGCAGGGCTGGATTATCCATAAGGCGAACAAGGCAACTGCCTAGGGGCCCCGCATCAACTAGGGGCCCCGTGCGTGCACTTACCAAGAAAAGATAAAGAGTTTTATCAAACGAAATGCCTAGGAACAATTTGCTGCTAGTTGTAGGTTAGAAGAAAAGTAATAAAAAAGGTAATCGCGTGTGATCTGTTCAAGTTGGGGGAAAAAGGTTAACATGTCTAGGTCGTAGGATCTAATAAAATTAGAACCTTATATAATTTTAAGGCAAAAGGGATGTTGGAAATCATTCGTTTCAGCCCACGCTGACGCACGCAGTAGTCGCGCGAAGCATGCGACTTCATACAATCCTTTGCATTGCTAAGTCTAGTTGCACGACTTTGTAAGTCGTTGCAACTTGCGTCATACCTAATAGTTTAAAATGTTCTGTGAGCGTACAGACCGGCTGGTTTAAGATGCGTATTTATTTGGTCTATCTATGAGCTCATGATGTAATGCGTATCATAATTTGGCTGGTTTGGACGCTTATGGCGCTGCTGACAGCACGATTATTTTAACCGTACCCAATGTGTCCTGCACCTTAGTCTGTAACTGTTACAGATGTTACAGTGTAACATCTCATATAATGGAACGTAATTCATAAGTGTATCCAAACTTGTAGCGAGTTCGGAATTTCGGATACATCATTCACGTTGGACGGGGAATCCTCGATTCGTTGGATGCGTTCCATAGCGTAATGTATGCTAAACAATAGTCACAAAATGTTTGATCTGTAATTGAGATTTCGGAGTTCTGTGACCCTGAATTTTATTTAAAATGTTTTACTGTGCTCCATGTCTCAAAACTTACCTGGATAAATTGGAGAAGAGTGCTAGATATTTTTAACCCCAAAAAGTAAGAAAAGGGGAAAAGGAAAGGGGCCCAGAGAATGGCACTGCCTAGGGGCCCCTGATAGGGTTAATCCGGCCCCGCACCTGAGTGATTAGTTAACATAACTATCAATGTACTTTAACCTCCAGTATAAAGACAAGTCCTATTTAAATACATTAGTTTGCAAAAAATGTAGCCTATGTCACCCAGAACATAACAATGTTTGACACTTTGTTCATCCCAATTAGCTCAGTAGGTTTTTTTTATTGTTTGCTATTTTGGAACATAAAAATGTTACAAACATACATAGACTGCTAAAATCCCTGATCATAAAATAAAACAAATTATTGTAGGAAAAGCTGGAAATAAATTCATTTACCTTGCCTTTTGTTCATCAATATCTTTGCCAGGGCTTCCTGTATCCTGTGCACAAAGATGTTATTAATGACTGGTAATGCATTACAATTTAAGACAATGTCGCTTTTGTTTATTTTTCACTGTTTTTTGTACCCAACAAGGTTTACCAACTGTTTATCAACCTGTTTTTTCTCCGCAACACACATTATGCACGTGATTTCTCGTTAATATTTATGTGTTTATCTGTAATCATACAATTAGTATAACTTGTTTGATTGCTGTTTGTTTTGGCTCCGACATAAATGTGTGAGCAGACTTTTATGAACGAAATCTGAGGATCATTGTATTGTTGTGTGCCGCGGGCATATTAGCGCTCGGCGTCAATTAGCGCGCGTCCAGCTAAGTGCGCACTGACGTGACGCCGCGCCGCCGCCGTGACTCACGCGCAGATGACACTCACTGTGTTCCAAATGCGTGTGTTTGATAACATCCATATTATGATGATTGTGTCATACAGTGAATGAATTTTAAATAATATATTAATTTGTCGTTAACGTAGTTTTATTCATAATGAATGTTAGATATGAAACAGGGTAAATTTTTCAAGTGGGCGTGAATAGCCAAAACCGATACTATGAGGAATAGCGAAAAGTATTCAAAGGAGTCCCATGCCCGATTTTGACGAAAACTAAAACTACATCATTGGATTTTAGAAAAATCACTTCTATTTCCTAGCCAGGTATCAAACCCGTTGCTTTTAGAAAAAAAAAAAACAATATTATTAGTATTATACCATTCGATAGTGTCGCTAATAAGGACCAAATAGTGGAAAGTTATCCCTGTATAGTACATGGAATTACCGAATTGTAGACTACATACACATCGACGTGAAAGGTCATCATTTCATCAGTAAAACTGGTCGTACTGGTATCGGCGCGTTATAACTGCAATGTTTGTGTGTACGCAGATAGCGCGCGAGCATAGCATCCGGTTCATGGAGACGTCGGCGAAGGCCAACATCAACATCGACCGCGCCTTCTCCGAGCTGGCGGAGGCCATCCTGGACAAGACGTCGGGGCGTGAGGCCGACGCCGACCACGCGCGCATCGCCGTAGAGCGCCGGCCTTCGCGCGCGCCGCCCACGCGCGCCTGCTGCAGCACGTAAGTGCGCCTGCTGCAGCACGTAAGTGCGCCTGCTGCAGCACGTAAGCGCGCCTGCTGCAGCATGCAAGCGCGCCTGCTGCAGCACGCAAGCGGGCCGCCGCTCCGAGTACTCCTCGCACACCCCATACACCCGCGTCCTTGCGCCCCACACCTGTTTGTACTGTCATTGACTTATTTAAGCTAGAAAAGCCTTCCTGAGGGCGACATCCAAATTTCTACAGTCATCCTTTGGCTGTTGAAGCTTTAGTAAAGACGCTAGTTTTCATAATAATTAAGTAAAACCGGGTTATGTGTAAAGCTGTAAAAGTGTGTACGAGCGGTGTCGCCGATACGTAGCGGCGCGACAGGTGCAGTACGAGGGAACACGACAGCATGTCGCCCGGCGCGGGGCTGCTGGCTGCTCTCGTCTCACTTACGATTCATGGGAAGAGCACCTTGAGAGTATACCAGAGAGTCGCGCCGGACACGGACCGCGCCGACGACGACGGCCGGATACTGATGCCAGCTCCTCTCCCATACTTCCAAGGTTCTCTTCAAAATGGGGGAACTAATTCTATGTTCATCATTTAGCTCTACAAATTCTTGTTCATTGTAATTATAGCTCCTGATGCTTTTGTTTCGAACTAGAAGTATTCGAGCTTCAAGTTCCAGGCGCCCGCAGAATGTCTAGTCGCATAATAAATTTGGGTGCAATTGAAAAACAGCTTCCAAACAGATACACGTTGCAAGGAACTTAAATATCTGGTCTCATATAGTGTCGCATGAATATTTTTTATTATTCCTCACTTCGCAGTGTTTTTTACTTAAATTTTTAGAGTGTAAATTGTCTTTTAAAGAAAACTAATCCGCAACCACATCTCATTATAATGGTTGGATGATTGAGAACTATTTCTTAAAACCATAACGCACACCAACGTGAACCTGACTGACTTTATATAAATGGTTTATTACTGCAACGATCGGTTGGCGAGCTGGTGCCGGCTCGCGAGCGTGCTTGTTACACTTGTGCAATACATACGTGTAGTTTCACTGAGTAATTATGTTGTAGGTAGAGGTGGTCACTGTTCAGTGTAAGGCGGATGCATGTGCTCGTGTCGCGTAACGTCGCGGGCGGCGGCGAGGCGCGGTCCACTGTTAGGGCTCGAGCGACACGCCGCGCCGCGACGTTATACTTGCGAGTCATGTTGTGTGTTCACAAAAGAGTGCGCCCTAACTAACTTGTTCTTCGTGCGTCCGCTCTGGCGTGCGCGGGTGAACGTGCTCCTCAGTTTTTTTATTATGAAGAACTTGTCCACACTGGTGCGTCCTGAGATCGCCGCGATCTAACTAAACTCAATAGGCGCAAGTGATGCATGTGGAACGCGTTGGTTCGGCCGTACCTTTTCCATCAGCAAACTAATACATCATCTCATTGAATTTGATAAGCGTTCGTTTTTGTATCAAGATTAGTATGTTTAGTTATTGTGTCCAGCCGCCGTCTGCTTGTTTACTTAACTTGCTGTAGAAGTTACGTTATATCGCGCCATTAAGCTTAGTATATACAAAATGTCGTTGACGCGCGACCAACACATATCCATGAAGCAATACGGAGGAGCTGGGCAGCGCCTCACACGCCGCATTTACTGTTGCTGGTCGCAGCTCTGGGTTATATTCACATAGATCAATATCGTGTAGTTAGATCGTCGCAGGCCGTGGCCGTGGACTCCGTCAGACAATTTTGCTAAACTGTTACACGCTCTGTAGCAAAATTGTACTACGATTATAGTTAATTATTTAAGTAATTATACTCTAATAGTTATGTACGTTGATGAAATAAATAAATTACTATTTTATCGTACGGTGTATGTGTTTCGTCGGTTTTTACCTGCTTTTATAAATAAACATCAGCATTGTATATTATGTTCATATTAAATTACTTATCGTAAATTGGTTGTAACTCTTTTATTTTTCTTGTATGCTCTCCTACCCGGGTCATTTGTTACCTTCAATCAATTAATTGAAATTATTTGTTTCGGACTAAGCACACCTTAATTGATACAAGTCGATATTATGTTAGTAGGCAGATACCTACAGCTATGTTATTAAAATGTAAAATTTAATTATGTATTATTTTGGACGTGCATGAGTGACCAATGCCTCAGGATTCTCTCAGGACTCAGGACACCACGCTCAGAAGTGTGTTGGTGCTTCTTTTTACCCGAGACCGCAGGGACGTCGTTCTCTTGCGAAGCACCGGCTGGAAGCCGTCCGTGCTGTGTCGGCGAACATGCAGGAGGCCCTGCACCGCCATGGAAGCGCCAACAAACCCCTGAACGCGTTGTTATACTGGACGCGCAACGCATTGCAGGCGTTTTTAGTGTAATTGCTCCATAGGTTGCACGTGTATAACGTTTGACAATAGCTTTCAAATAGCTACTTTAACATAACGTGAGCATCGCGCAAACCTGCGAGAAAGCATAGCACTTACCGACTACGCCCTGCGCTCCCTATCCATAAATATGCTTGTGTCCAATTAATGTTATTTCGATTGAAACGAATATAAATAACTAGCTGTTGCCCGCGACCTCGTCCGCGTGGTTACCAAGATATGAAGTACGATGACGTTTTTGAACACAGGGTTGCGAATACGAATATATTCCTTAAACGGCCCTGTCTTAGTAGGAGATTGCTACACGAGGGTCGAAAGGAATCAATTCCCATACGAGGTATGTAGACAAAATTTTAACTATGGAACACACCGCCTCACTGCCGCGGGCAAACCGCAGCATTTTTTTTTCTTAATAAATGTTAAATTTTTTTCAGCAGACTGCCTAACCAAATTTAGTTATATTTTTAATATTTATTCCTAACCTAGGGAGGGAAGCAATTCTATGAGTTTTTCCCGCCCAAAGGTGGGAAGTAGAATCTTCCACCCCCTACTCGGATCAAATAAACAACACTACTTTCCGAGTATGAGAAATGAAAAATCTGTTCCTGACAGGTCTTAACTATATTCTATCTCTCTTCCAATTTTTAGGTACAAAAAGCCAAGGACAATGTAGCGCTTAGGTAGTGTAGAATAATACTCCAGATGATAATAACGAGGTATATTTACAAGGTAACTATATAAGGAGAATATGGAATGAAATTTACAAAATGTTCGCATATCATGCAAGTAGTGGTTTATCAATGAATAACAATATGTGAACAGCCAATAAGAATTATTTGCTAACTCATCAGAATATAGTTCTGTGAGAAATCCGTGTGGGGGCGCGCTGCCGTCGTCGCCTGGATGCCTAGGGCGCGACGTATTTGCTCCGCATATAAATATTGGAAATTGGCGCGCGAGCCGCAGTGAAGCTAGCGCAGCGCCGACGAAAGGGTGTAGGTTTTCATGCATTGCAGCCAGAGTTGGGCGTAATCGACTACTTTTGTAGTCAGATTAATAATCTGATTGAAAGTAATCATGATTACTTTTAATCAGATTAAAGTAGTCGTGATTACTTTTAATCAAGATTACAAATGTAATCTTTAATCTTGATTACAGTAGTCAGTAATCTAAATTACATGATTATTCATTACTAAGTTTTATATGAAATATGATTTAGGAATGAATTTATATAACTTATTATATTGAGTTGCCATTAACTTCGACAATTTGTAGCTAAAAATTGAATAGTTGCCTTTATTTTATAAAAAATATACCTATGCCTATGTCACGTAAGACGCGCGGTAGGGGTGCGGAGGACAGGGTATCGTATGATCGCCGGCTAGCCAATCACCGCGTTCGCGTAGTCGGCGCACAAGCGGCATTTTGTTTAATGCGCATCAGTCAAACGAATCGGGCGCAAGTAAACGAACGTAATTTTGTACTTAAAGGAATATTTTTAGTTGTGATGTGAAATGGCGTGTTCTTCTCATTCATCTTTATCTAATAACTCTGAATTGGAAGATGTGCAGATTGAGCAAACAGCAGAAACATTACCATGCATCCTTGACGGCAAGTTTTTCATATATTCTTATACGGAGTCCACCGCTACCAAAAAAGTTGGAATTTGTACATCTTGTCAACCAAAAGAAGTTAAAATTTCTGGTTTTAACAATTCAACATCCAATTTTGTTACTCACCTCAAACGAAAACACGGAGAACAAACATACAAAGAGTATCAAACTCACTTGAAATGTATGAAAAAAAACAAACCGTCTTATAGAACTACTAATCGTCCTCAGTCAGAAATTATGGATAACAGAAATAAATCCGCTGAACAAACGGTCTCACAAGAGCAATTTAATGAAAATATTTTAAAGTTTTTCATACATTCCATGATTCCTTTGCAAGCAATAGATGATCCGTTTTTTAACAAAATCTTTGAAAGTTTGAATATTACCACAAAAGGACTGAATGTTGTCAGTAGGAGAACTTTAGGGCGCTTAATCGATGACTATTATACAAAAGAAATTACCAACATCAAAAGTGCATTGCAGAGCGTAAAACAAGTGTGCACAACTGCTGATATTTGGTCAGGAAAAAGTCGAAGTTTTCTAGGTGTCACTGCACATTGGCTTGACTCAAACCTAGAAAGGAAATCTAAGACACTCGCATGTCGAAGATTTTCAGGTGCGCACACCTATGACCGGATAGCTTTTTTACTTGAAGCAATTCATTCTGAATTTGGTCTCGACTCACGAAAAGTTCTAGCCACGGTCACAGATAGTGGCAGTAATTTTGTGAAAGCTTTTAAAGAGTTTGGTATCGATTTGGATAATTTAGAAAATTTTACTGATGGCGCTGATGGCAACTCAGAATACGAAAGAGATGCTATTGTTGGCGAGGATTTTAACTCCGAGGGCAGTTTCTTTAACACTCTAAATGATGTTGATCCTTTAGCTTTTGTTGAAAATGCTATTCCACAAACAAATATATTAGAATTGCCAGTACATTTGAGATGTTCTGCCCACAAGCTCAATCTATGTGCTACTACTGACGCCAATAAAGTGTTGAGAAATCAGAGAAATAATGAAACAACTATTGCCGATATTCATAATAACGTTATCAAAAAATGCAACAGTTTGTGGAACTCGGCCGGCCGCCCTAAATCGGCTGAAATAATACAAGGTATTGTTGGGCATACGCTTTCCAGACCAGGAATCACTAGATGGAATAGTCTTTATGATGGCCTAAAACAAATTACATCCATACAAGATAAGAGTGTCCAGTTGTACTTGGCATTGGGCGTAACAAACGTTTTACGTGCCAATGATTTCCAATACATAAATGAATATTTGCGTTGTTCAAAACCAATAGCAGAAGCCCTGGATATAATACAAGGTGAGCAATATATGTATTACGGTATTTTGCTGCCATGTTTAGTATCCCTGCGAAAAAAATTGCAAAAACTCAACAGAGAACCACTTGTTTTTTGCAAAAAGTTAGCAGAGACTTATTTGGAAAGTGTGGAAAGGCGATTTTCTGAGTTTTTTGACGTCTCCTCGAAGGTTGCCCAAAATGCAGTAGTTGCTGCAATGTCTTATCCCAGATTCAAGGACAAATGGATGGCTTGTATAAATATAGAATATCATTCCAAAATCAAATCTGTTTTTAAAGGAGCTGTCGTCAAAGAAATTCATGAAGCACCTGAAACTGTTCAAGATACCCCAAACACTAGATATGAAGACAGTTATTTCGAGTTCGACACTGATTCGTCAGAGACCGATTCGACAGGAGATATTCACCAAGTCCAACGATCTAAAGCAGAAATCATTATTTCTCATTATTTGGCGGATCAAGATAAAGATATATCCATGTTAAATAGATATCCTGAAATCAAAAAGGTTTTCAAGAAATATAATACGCCTCTACCGTCATCGGGTCCTGTTGAAAGGCTTTTCTCATATGCAACAATGACCAATTCACCAAAATCACACAGACTTTCAGATGAAATGTTTGAAAAGAGGGTGTTATTGAAATCTAATTTAAAACACACATCATAAACCACATACCGAAAACTCTAGTTGATTTTTTGCGTAAAATTATACTTATTTATTATTATATTATCCTTAAAGCACAATCTATGAGACTGATTAAAAAATAAAAAATATTTTTTGCTATATAATATGTTTTTTATTATTTAATGTTCCGAGTTCCGACTATTTGTTTTATTAATCATAACAGTAATCAAGATTACGATTACAGATTGATAATCATTAATCATCGATATGATTACATTTTTGATTAATTTCCGTAATCTGTAATCATGATTGAAGATTACACATTGTAATCATAATCCTTAATCATTAATCTGATTACTTTTTGCCCAAGTCTGATTGCAGCTACAACTTCATATAATCTTGCGAATCCAGGCTTTCAAAAAATCACCTACTCATAAACTCTAGACTTGCTAAATTTCAGTCGGTAGTAGGTACTTACAAAAGAAAATCAGAACTTTCATACAAACTTTCTAGAGTGCTTAGACCTCTTTAATCCAGACCTGTCTTTCAAGTCTCCTCAAACCGCTGAGCAGATTTTCTCGAAACATAGCTAAACTCTCGATTAAAACACCTTTAAAACCAATTTTATCAAAATCGGTTCATCCATTCAGGAGCTACGATGCCACATACACACGTCAATCTTATAACACCCCTCTTTTTTGGTCGGGGTTTAAAAATGAAGGACTTTTATACAAACTTGCGAGAGTCCTTTGACCTCCTTAGTCCGGCCCTATCGCAAAATCCGTTCTTAGCGGACGTCTAGTAACTGTGAACTACCTCCCTCCCTACGTCAAGCGGTTTTCGATATTTCGTGATGAGTTGTTTGTATATATAGATAGGCATAAGCAAATTAAATTGATATCAGAAACTTTAGAAAAATTCCGCTAAATGAATTGTGTAATGTAAGTGATAAAGGGGTTCTTTCCAAAACAAATAAACAACTGAATACTGAATCCAAGCGAGCGCAGTAATGGTGTAGTGAGAGAAATCTAGCGCCTCCCGGCCTGTTAAACCATTTCATTGGCACTTACCCATTGAATATGATATACATATATGACTTGTACGGTATTGGAATCCGTGCACAACGGAGGCACGCTGACCTTACCTTACACCAACGTTATTTTTTAATTTTCCAATTTAAGGGTGAAGGCAAGCCCCCTTTGGGGTTATCCTTATTTACTTCCTACTATTACCACATAATTTGTTTACCATTGCTTCTAAAAAACAAATCTATAACGATATCGACAAAAACAAATCTATAACGATACGATATAATATCTATAACGATATAAAACAAATCTATACTTACTAACACCAATAAAATCTTACATGAGAAACAGTACGGTTTCACCAAAGGACATAGTACGAGTAGTAAGACTGACGCCGGTGTCACTTTATTAAAACACATATATACCGCGTGGGAAGAGGCACAAGATGCCATAGGAATATTCTGTGACCTCTCGAAGGCATTTGATTGCGTAAATCACCAAACATTGCTCTTGAAACTTGAGCATTACGGTTTAGGTAAACCTGCGCTCAGTTTAGTAAGATCGTGTTTGAATGATAGAAAGCAGCAAGTACAAGTAAATGGTGTAAATTCGATGGATTTAAAAGTAAAAATGGGTGTACCACAAGATTCGATATTGGGTCCTTTCCTCTTTTTAGTATAAATTAATGACCTACCCCATTAATTTAAAAACCAACCACAAATGGCTTTGCTGACGATACTTCTTTAATATTTAGGATAAGCAGACGTGCCACAAATCCTGACGACTTAAATAACGCTCTAATGCAGGTTCATAAATGGTTTACCGCTAATAATTTAGTATTAAATGGGAAAAAAAACTAAGTGCATAAGATTTTCTCTACTGTAGCGCTTAGGTAGTGTAGAATAATACTCCAGATGATAATAACGAGGTATATTTATTAGGTAACAATTTATGAAGAATATGGAATGAAAACAAAATGTTCGCAGACTTAAGCTAGACATATCATGCAAGTAGTCTACGTAGGCGCGATTCTCTAAGAGAACTGTTTAAGGAAATTAACATCATGACATGACGGTACCTTGTCAATACATCTATGAAAACATCATGTACCATCATGTGTGTTTAGGAAAAATCTGCATTTATTTAGTAAAAGAGGTGACCGGCACCACTATAATACTAGAAACAGGGACCAACTAGTTCAGCCAGGTTTCAGGTTAGCTAAAGTAGACTCATCTTTCATGGGGTACTGTTTAAAATGTTACCATAAAACCCCCCATTCTGCAACTGACTGAAACGAAATTTAAATCTTGCATAAAACGCACACTATGTAGGCAAGCATATTATAAGTTGGGGGATTATATTAATTATAAAAATGCTTGGCTCAATGCTGATCCTGCTCCACAACCATAGGGGCAATCGGAATCATCTGAATTACAAAGTGTAGTTATTGTGAAAGCTGCAGAAGATTGTAAAAATATATTTGCATTGTATAGATTCAATCTCTTAGTATTATATAATTGCATAGCACATGTGTGAGTACTATGTACTGTAAAGCCACCATTTAATGAGTACCTACATCTTTCATTGACGCGAAATTACCCTGGTGGTTGAGTGAATGTCAGGCTCACATAAATGTCACGCTCACTTAAATGTCACGCTGATGGGCCAGGGTGTGTCGGGTCGTTTAGTTCCCTTCAAAATGGTTGAGTTGAATGAGGGCTGATACATGCGTCATGTTCGTGAACGGGCGCTGTCAGTTGTGACTTGCCGATATATATTGTAGTCTTTGGTTGTGACTGGTCATCTCTTAGCTGCCACGGTTTATTTTAATTACTTTATTTTAAATTACGGATTTAATCTTTTACTCTGGACGCTCTTAACTTGCCCGTATTTCTACATTGTTCTCACATATTTGTAATTCTTAACATGAATGATGTAACCAAGATTTTGTAACATATTTTGTTTTAAAAGAGTGTCCATGGAGTTTCTTGCCCTTTCTTCTCCATAGAGATCTATGCTACGGAATGGGCAACTACAGTACTTTCATAAGTTATTATGCCTTGTGACTGGGACTGTAGCTTCGCGTTTAATTTTGTTTTTTTTTTTTACTTTCAAAAGTGCCTGTAATGGTCTAATTGAAATAAATGCTTTGACTTGACTTTAACATAATAAAACTGAAGACTTTGTTTGTTTGGTTGAACGCGTTAATCTCAGGAACAACTGATACGTATTGAAAATAAATAGTGTTGGATACCCCATTTATCGAGGAAGGTTATAGGCTATATAGCATCGTGCTACGACCAATAGGAGCGGATCATTAATGAAAAATGTTGCAAAAACGGCAAAAAGGTGACGCAGACGAAGCTGCGCGGGTTAGCTAGTGAATAATAATTGTGTTGTTTGGTGTCGGCAACCCTGGAGGCCTGGGCAGTAAGGGCGCGTTATCTGGGGTCAAGTGAGCGGCTGCGATAGCGCTCACCGCTCAGTCGCTCACAGTATCACTCGCCGCGAACATGGGATTGCTACGTCTTGCCGTGTTTGTGTTTTGTTTTCAACTTGCCCACTTCACCGATCGTAAGTACCTTCTATACAAATAAATAAAATTAAAGGTGTCTCTTTGTAAATTCATATAACAGCTGTTTACTGAATGTATTTGTCTATCTGTATTTTTTTTTTTGTTCTGTTCTTGTTTTACTACAATCTGTCTCCTTTGTGGGACATTCAGTAGTATGTTGGTTGGTGCTATCGCTGGCGCTCTCAGTATGTGACCTGTGTCACATCCTCATTGTTTAGACAGTAGTTACTGTGATTGGATTAGGTCTTGAGGTATTTTGCGCTTCAGTCGTCGCGCTTTGTTGTGATTCTCCATTAATGGCCGAGCCAGAGAATTTGGATGTTGTTGGATTCGTTCTTTGTAGGACTTGGTATGGCGTACGATTTCCTGCTCCACAGTGGGCATTCGCAGGTCACGGTGTAATAGATCGTTGGGTACAAACCACGGCGCGTTGGTTATCATACGCAGTGCTTTATTTTGAAACCTCTGTATGATTTCTATGTTTGAGTGAGATGCGGTGCCCCATAATTGGATCCCATACGTCCAGACGGGCTTCAGTATTGCCTTGTACAAAAGTATTTTGTTCTCAAGGGATAGCTGCGACTTTCGCCCAATGAGCCAGTAAAGTTTTCGTGTTTGTATACCAAGTTGCTTCCTCTTAGTGAAAATATGTTTTTGCCAAGTGAGTCTTTTGTCTAAATGCAATCCTAGACATCTCACATGATCTGCTTGTGGGACTTCAATGTTGTTAAGTGTGACCGGAAGGCAAGATCCTCTTCTCAAAGTAAACGTAACATTGACTGATTTTGTTTCGTTGGCTTTTATCCGCCACTTTTTAAGCCAGTCTGATATGTCATTAAGTCCTTCTTGGAGTATTTGTGAGGCAATTTTTGGGTCACTATGAGCAGCTAATATGGCGGTATCGTCAGCAAAGGTTCCAGTAGTTAATGATTCAGACGTCGGCAAATCGGCAGTGAACAGTAAGTAGAGTATGGGACCCAGTACGCTACCTTGTGGCACTCCTGCCTGTACGGGACAAAGATCAGACAATGCTTCCCCACTTTGTACTATGAAGTGGCGCTGCTGTAGAAATGATTCTAGTATTCCGTACAGGTGATCTGGTAGAGCAGTTTTTAATTTAAAAAGCAGACCTGCATGCCAAACGCGGTCAAACGCTTGAGATATGTCCAAAAATGCACTGGTACAGTAAGACTTTGCCTCCAGTGATTCCATGATCTTGTTTGTTAATCTGTGCACCTGGTCGACAGTAGCATGCTTACTGCGGAACCCAAACTGATGGTCAGGAATTAGTCCTTTTTCTTTGAGTATAGGAAGGATTCGTTGCAGCAGTAGAGATTCAAATATTTTGGATGGAATAGGTAAGAGGCTTATGGGTCTATATGATTTTGCTTCTTCTGGTTGTTTGTCTGGTTTCAGTAGCATTATAATTTGTGCGACCTTCCACTCCAGGGGAAAGAACTGCAGTCTTGTCATGGCGTTAAATAATGACGTCAGAAAAGTTATGCCAGATTCAGGTAGTTCTTGTAATATACGGTTTGTAATAAGGTCGTATCCTGGTGACTTCTTTGGGTCCGATTTTTTTATGATTCGGGCAACTTCCGTCTTGGAAAATTTTAATGCAATTCCTCCGTATTTTTAGGAGTATTCAAATAGTAATTTCTGCGGCATCTACCTTATCATCTATATCATCTGCCTTCATATGGATGAGGAATAAAGACTTTTGAGAGATGTTCTGAGAAGGTTTCGGCTTTCTCTTGGTCCGTACGTGCCCAGGAACCGTCTGATTTTCTTATCGGAGGAGAAACACTAACAGGCCGTTTTAGTCTTCTGGTGGCTTTCCATAAAGAGTAGTCCGAGGAAGCAGTAGCATCCAGACCAGTTAGATAATTATGAAATCCATCATTACGATCTTTGTCTAAAATGTGTTTCAACTGTCTATTGATGTGATTGAGTTGTTTTTTCACATCAGGATCTCTGCTTTGCTGCCAATGCTTCCTTATTCTCCTTTTTTGGATTATTTTAACTAGTATATGTTTCGCTACATAGTTGTCCGTGCTTCCATGTGGTAGTGGTGGGGTTGAAGACCAGGCTGCATTCTGCACACTGTTATTGAAGTACAGAACAGCTTCTGTTATTTCGTCTTTAGTTTTTAGACTAACTGGTTCCTGGAATGCTTTGTCGATGAGCTCTCGAAATAGGGGCCAGTTAGTTCTTTTGTTATGCAGAACACATTTTTTGACGCATTCTTGGGCGGTAGTGTGTAGTTCTACTATGATTGGAGAGTGGTCTGAGGACAGGTCCCAGCAACTACGGCAAGATATTTTGTTATTTGCGATTCCTTTGGTGACACAGAAATCGATAACATCCGGGATTTTTCTTTTGTCTGATGGCCAGTAGGTCGGTTGGCCAGACGATATCACGTTCATATTTCCTGTTTGGATGCATTTAAAGAGTTCTCGCCCTCTGGGTAGAACAAGCCTGGAACCCCAAAACGTATGCTTGGCACTATAGTCTCCTCCCGCAATAAATCTGTCTCCAAGGGATTGAAAGAAGTCATTAAACTCCGTTTCCTTGATAGTAAATCTCGGCGGACAGTAAAGGGCTGATACTGTAATGTCACTGATCCAGTCTGTTACTACGATGTTTGTTGCTTGGATGTAGTTTTTACAGTAATCTTGTAGTACATAGTGCTTGATGTTTGACCTGATGAGTACAGCCGACCCTCCATGTGCTTTGTTGTCCGGGTGATTAGTGTGGTACATATTGTAACCTGGTATCCTGAAGTAGCTTCTGGATGTGAAGTGGGTTTCCGAGATTAATAAAACATCTATGTGGTGGATTTTAAGGAATATTTTTAACTCTTCCGAGTGATTTGACAAGCCATTAGCATTCCATACACCCAATTTTAGTGCTGTGAATGTAATGTCATTTTTGAGATTAGATCGGTTAACGTTTGGGTCATAATTAGCATTTGGTTCATCAAGGCAACAAGTGTTTCTCTAATGGCTTTGAATTCGTTAGTTTTTTGGTAGTCATCTTCGACGTTAACGGTTTGCGTCGTAGGTTGTTTGGGGAGTTCTTTTGTGGCTGCTGCATACGATTTGTCGTTATTTGTTGTTTTATTTGTAGGTTCTTGTTCAACACTCGTAGGTTTTCTTCTGTGTTGGGTGATTGGTGGAGGATATCGGACTTTCAACAGCTCCTTGTAGACTGTACAGCCTTTGTAGTTAGCTGGGTGGTTTCCCTCGCAGAGAACGCATTTAACCTGGTTTGATCTTTCTTTTCGTGGACAATGTGAAGTGTGATGCGAACCTGCACATTTGACGCATCTGGGCTTTCTATTGCAGAACTTTTGTGTATGATTATAATCTTGACAATTAGTGCATTGAGGGATCACTCGCTTAGGTCTGGGTGCTTCAAACGATATGCGACAGTGCAATAGAGATTTAATGCTATATATATCTTTATTGTTTTCACGGGATTCTAGTTCGATGTTCCACATTGGTAACGCCTGTTTGGTTCTTGAGTTTTGGATGTTCCAGACATTGGTTACTTTATGGCCAAGCTCCTCAATAGCTATTTTTATTTCTTCTTTATCTGTCGATGGGTGTAAACTTTTGAGCACCACTCTAAAGCTGCGATCTTGTTTAGGCTGGTAACTGAAGAATTCTGTGTTTTTAGCCTTCAGTTCTTTGTAAATAGTGGAGTATGATTCGGCTGTTTTCGATTGTATTTTAACTCTGTCGCCTCGTAGTACCTTAGTTTCATACTCCCCTTTTGCAACTTCTTCTAATAATTTTAGTAAAGGCTGGATATTTTTGACGCCGTCAATAAACATTGGAGGGGGTCTTATAGATTTTAGTGCTTGTATTACAGGTTTCTCTGCTTGCTCTATATCGTCGAGCCTTGAGAATCTGTTGGATGTTGGTACTGCTGGTGCTGCTAGCCAGTAACTCAATTTTGTTTGTTTTTGGCTACGCATTACTGCGTCGGGACTGGATCTTTGCCTTTTGCCATAGTGAACTTCTGTGAATTGCTGTTCTTCGGATTCTCTATCTGTTTCATCTGATAGATCAATGGTCACTTTGTCTTGATCAGTTGTCCCGCTAAACGAACTTGATCTTGGCCGATTCATAAACATTCCTTTGTGGAAGAGTTGTTGAGTTAAAGTTTTAGAGTTATTCCTATCTAATTTTAGTATATTTTCAGAGGTATTTAAATTGTTAATTTTGTTCCCACGAGTAGGGCCGATTTAACACGTCGCAAGAGGGGTGACGCCCATTCCCTCAAGAAGGCAATATACAACGACGTTTGCCGGGTCCGTCGAGGTTGGCGCTTAGAACTTGCCTCCTGCAAGCCATGCACCCTTTCGGCACGTAGTCCCACCTTAGGGTTAGGGTGACTTTTTAAAGAGGTATTCTACCTCTTGGTCCGGGCGGCTAAGCCAAGGCCCTCGATTCTGTGAAGAGGTCTGGGCACAGAGTTGCGAGTTGAGGAGGTCATTTCCTACCCCCAGCGGGTTCCGGCTAGTTAGGCCTGGTTTTTTTCGGGTTAATTACCGTCGCCCGATGCTCGACGTTGATCTTTTACGGCTAGTTAGATCTTCACTAGGCCAACCCTCCTGTTTTAATCATACAGGCCTGGGTCTGCCAATGGCAGAGCAAGAGGAGAAATGGGGAAAAAAGGAGGGATTGATTGGGCACGGGATCATGGGAATGGGGTTTGGGTTACCCTAGGCCTGGGATTTGGCTTTCGGGGACTAGCGCCTGGTGGTTTTAGTTACGTCTATTTCTTATGGAATTAGACCAAAAACAGGGCGGCAACCTCGTGAAGGTAAACTCACCAGACTTGTCTTGAGGATCTACACGACTGTAGCGCTCACCCTCAAGACCTCGCCACCTTACCGCCTCTGAAGGAAGCAGCAAGGTAGACCTGCATCTATACTACCAAGCAAAGCGTAAGCAAAGCGTGTCGTTGTGCAACCGCAAAAGCATAATTACAGGCCCTCCCCTATCTGTAGGTATGTTCCGGCTAATCTACGAAAAGGCTGGACCGATTTAGACGGAGCTTTTACTGGCGGATAGCTGATGTTATAAGGGGAGTTACTTAAAGGCTTTTATTAACCGACTTCAAAAAGGAGGAGGTTATCAATTCGATTGGTATTTTTTATGTATGTACGCCGATTACGCTGAGATTTTTGATCCGATTTACGTGATTCTTTTTTAGTTTGATGCGGAACAGTTGCCATTTGGTCCCATAAAAAATTAACATAATTTGGCCCAGTAGTTAAATTTTTTTTAACATTTTTTTTAAATTTATTTATCTACATTGTTCACGTATGTACACCTGTTTCTCCGGGATTACTGGACCGATTTAGATGATTCTTCATTCATTTGGTAGAGAAAGCTTGCCCGGTGGGCCCATATGAATGTTATTATCTTTGCTTAGGTACTTTTTGAGTCATCCTCTTTATTATGCATTTTGTCCTTTGTCGTATGTATGGACGATGTGCTGGTGTCTAGTTACCATGTAAAACCGGCCAAGTGCGAGTCGGACTCGCGCACGCAGGGTTCTGTACCATTGTTTATAAAAACGAGCAAAAAAATCACTTTTGTTTGGGAGCCCCCTCAAATATTTATTTTATTCTGTTTTCAAACCCCGACACCCCTCTTTTTTGGTCGAGGGTTAAAAAGAGGGGTGTTATAAGTTTGACGTGTGTATCTTAATCTCGTAGGTATTAACCATTGGATTTAGTCGAGATTAAGGTTTCGGAGGACGTCGCCTGTCTTGGGTAGGGACTTGAGGATAATATTTAAATTATCGCCACCATTGTAGCCTCCCAGAGATCAGGCGCCATGTGGTTTGCTTCAGGGGTGACGAACTCTACTAAAGTTTCTAAAATTAAATTGGGTGAGGAGTCTACGGCCGCGGGGCCGGGAGGCGCAGGGCGAGCGGGCGCGGTTGTGCTCGCTTGGGCCGCGCGAGTGGGGACAGGGTATCTAATAGCCCGGGAATGGGGTTGGACTTTGCTCTACCGAGAGCCGGGAAAGCCCTCTGGTGGTTCAGCGTGGTCCATGGAGAGGACCTCTGAGGGCTGAATCTCTCCGTCATCTGTGCAGATGGGCTTTCTCTCTGCTGAAGGGAGTTTGCATGTTTCGCCAGTTTAGAGGAGGAGGCTTTGGGGGCTTCCGGGCAGCCGCGCTAATTAGACGCGTGACCCTAATGGCCGCAGAGCACACAGCTCGGTGGCTCCGTGCACTGGGAGATGTCTTTGGGATGGGGTCAGTCGGCCGTGCCATGGTCGCCTAGGCACTTTACGCATCTGTGCGGCGCATGGCAGTTGGCTTGGCTTTGTCCGTACAACTGGCAACGGTGTCACTGACGACTACGCTTGAGCGGTAGGGCATCTCGTTTGAGATGCCTGTGAGGGAGCAAAGGAGCAAACCGACTTCACTTTGAAGGTCGGGTGGAATCCTTCGACTGGGTCACAGATGACCAGTAACATGTCGTACTGGTCTCCGCCTCGCGCCTTGTGAAGGCGGTGGACAGCTGTGACCGGGATATCCATGCCTTGGAGATTTAAGATGTCCTCCATGGGGATTTCTTTTGGGATCCGCCTGATCACCACGCGGGTCGGCTTCTCCTTAGGAAGAGAGTAAGTATGAAAGGCTATGTGCCTTCCGATCAATTAGTGGATTAACTCCCTGAAGTCGGTGGTCATAGGGACCACCACTTTGATGCCCTGCTGGGTGCTTTTTGCGCTAGTGAATTGAATGCGGCGCTCAACACACATCTTGGACACGTCTGTCCATTTCCCTTTGTCCTGATTAACAACGGGGGAGGGGGCTTAAGCTTCTTGGATGAAGCGACTGAAGGGTTAGCCCTATGGCTGACTGGCCGGCTGGTATGAGCAGCGGCGTACGGTGGTACGGGGACTGGCGAGGTGGGTGTGGCTGGCCACGATTGACCCTCGCGCGACGATCTTTTTGGCCATGGCGGACTGAGAGTTTTTGCCCTTCGACTTGGTAGTCGTCTTCTGAGGACGAGCAGGCAGAGCACGAGTCTATTGCCGATTTCTGAATCTTAAACATCTCTGAACGGGTTTGCCTCCACCGATCCCGAGATCAGATTGAATTGGAAACTGATCCCGCTGATTTGTATCCACCGATCCCAATAACCGCTTTCTACTAGGTGCATATGAATGTATAAACGTTACATAATATCAAAATATTTTTTTTTTCAATTTTTGTCTGTCTGTCTGTTTGTTTCGGCTAATCTCTGGAATAACTGGACCGATTTTGACGGGACTTTCAAGGGCAGGTAGCTGATGTAATAAGGAGTAACTATGGCTACTTCATAAATTCCACGCAGACGAAGTCGCGGGCACAGCTAGTTTCTAATAAAGTGCATGGAAACTTACCCTAGAAGGACTTCGCGATGTATTTACTTAAAAAAATACTGTGGCGGTTGGAGCAAGCGACGCAGCCGTCACCTCAAGTACTCTCAAAATGTAAACATAAGCCATCGTGATTTCCGAACCAAACTGAATGGCCACTCATGGGAGCGTTTTAGCGATGCGCGGGCGCATAGATGCGAGGAACCAGTTAAGGGTCAGTTCACACCGAGACGCGACGCGACGTGACGCTGCGCGCACACTTTTAAATAGCGATTCAAAATATAACTTTATTTTCTACACGAAAAGATACGCATTTCGTTGTGAGAATTCAGAATACGTTGCGCCACGCAGCGCTGCGCCGCGCGACGCCTCGCGGCGTAGAGCGACGCAGCGCGAAATCACTGGCCTCTTCAAGTATCGTCGCGTCGCGTCTCGGTGTGAACTGACCCTAATACGTACTCGTAGTCGTAGGTTACGTAGTATTTTTTTTTTTAAGTATATATTTAATATATTTTTACGTGTAAATAGATAACTTATTACTAAAGACTCTCATACTCAACTCTTACATTTGTAACTTGCAAGATGCAAGGTTACATTTGGTGGAGCGAAGTCCGGTCGCAAAAATCTGCGTGAATTCGCATCGAAAGCACTTTAACGACCTCTCACATTCGTGACTTGCAATTCAAGATGACGAGCAATTCTGATCTGTGCGTATGTGATTTCACCCTTGAAACAATTAATGTGTGTAACAGCTGTTGGTTTCTGAATGAAATATTTGAAGTAGGGAACCTTTCAAACTCTACTTTATCATTAATATTTTATTTCTAAGGAATGCAGTTAGACTCAAATTTCGATCAACACACTTTGTTCTCAATTTCAATAAATCATTCATAAACCGACAAATTCAAAGAATGAACAAGACCATGTTGAGTCTCTACCGGATAACGTAATAGATGACCAATTACCCAGTACAAATATTCTGAGGAATTGATTATTTAATGGCAACTACAATGGCCTACTACACATGGCAAATAAGAAATAGGAAGTAAATTATTGTTTTGAAACTTAATGTTTTGTGGTATTGGATGTCGGTTTTTCACCGGTTTGGTTGTCGGTGAGTGACTCAGAAGAACTGATAATTATGTTGATAACGTGCAGCACCATGTGTGATGGAGCTGGAGTGCGCGGAGTGCGTGCCGGACAACATGCCACTGGTGACGTCACACCGCGCCGCCAACGGCTCGCTGGCGGTGCCGGCCGGCGACGAGCTCACGCTGGCGTGCGGCGGCGGCAAGTTCCTCGCCTACCCGCTGCGCGACACGCTCACCGTGCTGTGTCAGGCGGGCCGCTACCGCGTGATAGTCGACCACTCGCTGCGACATCTGCTCGAGCTCGGCTGCCAGGAGAGCATCTTCGAAGATGTGCTGCACCAGGTCACATTTGCCATAAGAGCAATCCTTTTTCTTTCAAGAATCGCCACAGTTCGGAAGAGGAAGTGTTATATTCCTTGATAATCTCAACATTCCCATCCATAGCGAATCTTAGCTGAGCGAATCCCGGCAAAATCAAAAACTACCTTTTTCCCGTGCAGGTTGATAACTGCGGCAGCCTGCAAGGGCGCGCGTACCTGATGCGCGAGACGGGCCCGCACGCGCCGCGCCACCTGGCGGCGCTGTGCTTCGACGCGGACCGCGCCCTCGCCGCGCGCCTGCGCATGAGCTCCGCGCCGCACAACGCGCTGCCCGTGCCGCCGCACAGCGACCAGGCGGCGCCGCTGAGCCTGCTCGGCAACTTCAACCACATGTTCGACGCCAGCACGCGCCACGCGGCCGAGCGCCTCTACTCTGACGACGTCCGCATGAACAGGCGCCTGCACGAGCTGCTCAAGCACGAGCGCTACTCCTTCGCAGACCAGAGCCTCACTTCCGCCAAGCTGCTCAGCAGCCACTACTTCGAGGATCAGAACATGCGCGTGACGGAGTTCGTGTCCAACCGCGTGGCGGTGTGGCGGAGTGTGGCGCACGGCAACCTACACCACCTGCACCATGACGTCGCCAAGTTCCTGAGGCTGAGTCGTCAGCACGGGCAGCTGGACGTGCACGCCGGCACGCACGGCGTGCTCTCCTTGCGCGCGGACCACTCGCGCACCGAACTGTACTTGAAAGCTGGCCAAAGGTTTCCGGTGCCGAAGTATATCTGGACGGTGGTGCACGCCAGGCAGGCGAACAAGGCGGTAGCGCTGGTGCTGCTGAACGACCCGTTCGTGGCGGTGAGCGAGATCCGCGACGCAGTGTTCTGTGAGAGCGCGTGCGGCCGCGTGCCGTGGCTGCACGAGCTGCGGCGTCACCGCAACTACGAGAGCCCGGTGTACGGGCTCGTGTTCTGCTGCAGCCTGCACAACTTCACCAGTGTGGTCACCGAGCTACCCGAACAGCTCGTTAACGTGCCGCCAGGGAACACTGGCATGCTCACGGAGTTGTTTGATTAGTAGTACTGTGATTGAACAAATCTGTTACCCAAATATTTGTAACATCACCTTTTAATATTAGTCTATTCTAAGCTAATAAGATACAAATCAAAAATAAGTCATATAAGAAACATTTTATTTAAAAAATTATAATAGATTTTATTCCCCAAATCCTTAATCCTTCTCAGCAATTGCGGTCAGATGTCTGTCGATCTCGTTTTCAACCAATACTCTGAAAATATAAACCATGATTACTAAGTATTTGAACAATTTCAAATGCTGAAACTGGGCATCATTTTTACAAACAAAACAGTACACACAGTTTGTTTGTAAAATAAGTTATAGAATCAGGTATTACTTTGCGGAAATTCATGACATTAACCTACCCGGCAGTCAAACTGCCACAGTCATGTGTAGATGACAAACCAAAATGTGCCCAGACTGGCGAGCGAGAACACGCGATTTCCTTGTAATATCTTACAAGTACAACAACTTTACAAGTATTTGTTTTACATGAAAAGTGATCTGCTGCCCACACACACTCCCGTCCCGGGCGTCCACTTACACCAACATTCATGCTGGTATTCCTGGAAGAGCTACAAAGCACCTTTGTTTATCATCATAATGTAATATATGTAAATTATTTTTATTATTAGCACTTCGCCCGCGACTTTTGTTCACGAAAGGTAAAGATGTAGCTTTCTAATGGTGAAAGAATTCTTAAATATAGCTCAAGTAGTTTTTCAGTTAAATCACAAACAAACATATCTTTTATCTTCTTTTATATCAGATATTATTAACAAAGCTACAATCTTACCTGAACTGTGGGTCATCCTTAGTGACCAGTCCTACTTCAATCTCTGAGGACTTGAAGTCGACAGAGAGCACCTGCGACAGACAAGAGATGGCGAGCTGCACCACTTCATCGGCACTGAGATCCGAGCGTTTCTTTAGCTTCTTCTCCAAGTAGGCATTGGCGTCGGTGGCCTTCGCACCCGCCGACACCGCCTTGTATGAGCAGTAGTAGCCAGATGGGTCAGTCTTGTACACACACGGACCTGTTTCTTCATCATATGCTACCAGCATCATGCCTGTAACAGATAGAAGAACATCTTAACTGCTGCAGTTGTGAATTTATTGCAAGTCTCTTGATAGACGAAATATTGTGATACAAGTTTGGACATGTAAAAAATTTTAATCACAGAAATATGCCATGTATTACTGGAGGTCCTGAAGATCTTAAGACATCGGGCAATTGTATGTGGAAACAATTAATCAAACAATCTTATTTAATAAACAAAAATAACAACAATTCATTTTTCTTTTAAGATTTTTGTAATGTAACTCACTGCATCCAAGCGGACGCATCTCAGCATTCTGTGTGTACACCTGGGAGATGTCAGCAATACGGCGAGTCAGGATGTGCACGGGAATCTCTGTGCCATATTTGTATTGCCAGTTGGCTGCCTCATAGCGGGCACGCTGCACCTGAGACCGGCTGTCCGCTGGAAATCAGAATAACACATTCATTCCTCTTCCATCAGTGCGCACCGCGTTTTTTTACCCAAAAATAGTCTTCCTTTTTTTAATTAGTAATATTTCGTTTATAGTCTTCATCTCACCTATCATGCCCGTCATGACGGCTCCAATACGTTTAGTAAGCGGGAACAGGTGTGTGACGGAGGCGGGGTCGAGTAAGCGGTCGGGCACCTTGCGCTGTGCCGCCACCACGGCCGCGTCCGAGCCGCGCAGCGCTACCGACGTCAGGCCGCCTTGGTTGATCGCCTTCAGTGCATATTCTGTAAAACATTTCGAATCTTATGTAGACATACATTGAAGTCAGATACTTGCAATTAACAAACCTAATCGTTGTGGACGGCAATGACTGTACGTTTTTGAATAGACACTCGATAAATTATTTCAGCTTTACACTCTCGATTACCATAAACTGAGCACACACGCAATTAAAAAGCACTAAACAATGAAAAGTAACAATATAAGCTATTATTGCAGAATTCACCAAAAAAGTTACGATTGTTAGTATTGGTGGTTACCGCTCCGTGCAAGTCATTCCTTGTGTGGGAAAATTTTACAACTTACCGACTTGGTACAGTCTTCCTTCAGGAGAGAAGATAGTAATATGTCTGTCAAATCCAGCGCTACTTTCTCGTGCCATTATTTAAGAATTAAATTATTGAAATTACAAGCCGCGGAATATTATACTTTCTTTGACAGCCGTTCAGTTGTTGAAGAGTAGTGAACCCAGTGTTGCCAGGGCCCTTAAGTCAAAAGTTACGTTTCATTTCCTGAAAAGTTACATTTTTGGTGCAAAAGTTACATTTGATTTCATTTCGTATTTTTGAATTCGGAGGCAAATTGATGTCAGGAAAATGGCGGAATATGGAGGAATCTATGATGTCTAATGGTGTATTTAATCTAATGATAAAACAGACTCTAGTTTCATGCAGCGCCATCTTCATAGTTGTTACTATCTAGTCTAGCTCCTAACTTTTTCTATTAGTTTGAAACAAATCCACGAGAGGTGGTGCATCTGTTAGTTTTACACTGAACTAACTACTGATACTCAATATGTATAGAACTGTTCATAGAGGGCAAAATCGCCTCAATGCAAAAAAAAAAAAACCGAACAAGTGCGAGTCGGACTCGTGCACGAAGGGTTACGTACCATTATTTATAAAAACGAGCATTTTTTGTATGGGAGCCCCTTTAATATTTATTTTATTCTGTTTTTAGTATTTGTTGTTATAGCATCAACAGAAATACATAATCTGTAGAAATTTAAACTGGCTACCTATCACGGTTCATTAGATACAGCCTGATGACAGACGGACGGACGGACAGCGAAGTCTCAGACAGTCTCAGTAATAGAGTCCCGTTTGACCCTTTGGGTACGGAACCCTAAAAAACAAAAAAACTTACACTATCGACGATGATTTGTCATCTCTCTTTATTGAGTATTAAATTGAGTACTAGTGAATAGCTTTCTTATAGTTTTGTTGTATACTTTTTAAATTTTTTGTTTTTTCACAGACAAAAAAAAAGATCAAATCCACCAGCCTAGCATTAGTTTTTAGGGTTCCGTACCCAAAGGGTCAAACGGGACCCTATTATTGAGACTTCGCTGTCCGTCCGTCCGTCCGTCTGTCACTAGGCTGTATCTCATGAACCGTGATAGGTAGCCAGTTGAAATTTCTACAGATTATGTATTTCTGTTGATGCTAAGTCAAAAAATACTATAAACAGAATAAAATAAATATTTAAGGGGGCTCCCATACAACCTTGCGTAACGCAACATTCAACAAAACAAATCACAATCAGCCATGTAAATTTTCTCTTTTGAGCTATTAGTACCTAGGTACGAAACGAAACTGCGCGAACTTGCAAAGTAGGAAACGTACGCGCACACGCTCAAGGAAAATCAAGTTCTAATCCATGCGGAATAAGTTTCATTTTGTCATGGCAGTTTCATTTAGTGCCATCTCTAAGTATGATATGGAGTGAAATTACTTTTTAGGTGCGATCAATTTGGATGCGTTCGTAAATTGTTTGCAATAAAAATCTAGTGTAACAAATCTCGTTGTTCTCAAAAGTTACGAAAATTGCCTTAAATCTAAAAATTACTTACATGTTACGCGAGGGGGTCAAAAGTTACGAAAAATGCAAGAAATGTAACCTTCTGGCAACATTGTGAACCTTTCATAGACAAGAAATTTACCTTCAATTTCTCAACTCATCGCAGAATTTCGTCGATGGTTAATAGAGATAGGAACAGACTTGACACTACACAAAATCACAGAATAAAACAAAGGGGTTATAATAGAGATCATTGGCAACTAACTAGGGGTCAAAACTTGATGTTATCGAACTGTGTCGGTTCTTCAGTTTTATTCAATTTTGTTCAATGTCGAGGATATTCTACCAGCCGAAATAGCCTCACTCACTTGGGTTCGAGAACGTGAATGTACGTAAAATTAAAGTTCCTGCTGAAAAATCTTCCTATTGCTCCCCTTTCTTACTCCAGTTGCCTCCTGGTGCTGATTTCGTCAAATTTCGACAGATCAGGCTCTTATGCACCACTGTGGTACAAAAAGGTCTGGAAGTACCGAAGCAACAATTGTTACGGAACGCAGAGCCACAGATGCCAAGGATTACGCCACCCATCTTTGAACTGCAACTTAGCGCCACGTTGTGTAAAATGTACAGACCAGACCGAAAAATGAATATTAATGATGATTAAAACCATCAAAAGCCAATTCATAGGGTGAAACAATATGATAGATAAAGTTGTTTTTATTTTAACCCATCTTGGTCAATATGTTTGAAACTCAAAATGTACGCCTTCTATACTGTAACGCCAACGGCATTCGCTCCAAAGTCAGAGAACTGTTGGACCTGGTAAGTGAGCTATCTATTGATATTGTAGCCATATCGGAGACCAGAATATCCCTACAAATATGGCTACACCTGTCATACGCGCGATAAAAAACCTGATGGATGCGGCTGAAGAGTTGCAAACCTAGTAAAATCAAATATAGCGCATAAGCATTCGCTCTAAATATATTTCCTACCCAAAATCTGGAATGTGTTGGAATTGTCGAACCATAAAATCCACTTTATCTTAGCCTACCAATCATCTAACCTATCATTATGACAAGTACCTTCAGACATGGACGCAATTATTAATGTTCTGCCAAAAACATTAATTATGGGTGATCATAACACCAAACACCCCTACTAGTACTGTTCTCACTCTAACATCCATGTTGAGGTGCTCTTCGACCACATGATGAGCAACGAATATGATATCCATGCGTCTTCCAGTCCCACTTTAGGCCACTACCACAGCACACACGTAAGTACCATCTACTTTAGACATTATCCGGTCTACCACCTTTCGTCCATAGCATCTTTAATAAATAACAGATAGGCTGACAGGAAAGGCTACAGATCGTATTTAAATGAGTCCATAACTTTGAGTCAAACTACAACGAATTTTTGAAATGTCTTCGGCATTGTCCTTTTCTAACATCGTGGCTCCATAAGTCACACCTTCTGTGCTTTACTAATTTAAATTCTATTTATCTTGCGCCATCAAAACTGATTTGGAACGCCTTTTTGCGCGATTTTGACATGACTCGGAACGCACTTTTAGATTTATTATCAAATTGTCTATGATCAGTTGTTGTCAGTGTCAGGTCCGTTCGTTAGGTATTCTAGGTACTCTTTGAGACGAGTATTTGGTTGTCAGTGAATCGAGCGTAGAGGTCGTGTGATTTTGAATTTAATTTCGATTTATTTATCAATTCGTTAGTTTTCTGTTTTTATGTTTGAAATAAACTGTACAAATTTCTAAAGCATATTTGAATTTAAAGTAACTTTTTAGTTATCATTCTAAAATCGCTGATATTTACTATCACAATGCAAGAAACCGTTACAAAAACCAACGAAAGAAAATCGTTGTTTTCGTCGTTCCTGGAGGTGATGGAGGCTCGTGATAAAAAGGCACAGGCCGACAGGCAGCTGCAAGAAGAGAAATTTTTGAGAAGAACTCAGAGGATCTATGATTTCCATGGTAAATTAATTGCGCCAATTGTCACTTTTTGGGACACGAAACAGGTTGTTTTGAATGAAAATGATTAAATTATCGGTTATTTTACATAGAAATCAGATTAAAACTTTCAGACGTAGCATTAAATTGGTATCTCAGCCAGTGTACCTGCTTGTGTATTATATATTTTACTGAATAAATTTTATGAGAACGGACAGCCAGTAACTTCGCGTATATTTTGTTTAAAACTATCAAATGGCGTAGTTAAAAAACAATTTTCTGTTTCTAATAATGTACATAGGCTCCTAAATAATTTCATCATAAATACTATAAATGTAAAGTTATGCTTACACTGTCTTCAGTGATATCTTCCGTGATATCAATCAAAAGTCACAGCAAAACACACTGTTATTATCACCAGGTTTACACAAAAAGCTCAACAAGTATACAAATAGCCCATTAAGGTTTCTAATCATTATTTATTTCCTAGTTAAACTAATGTGATAAAAATATGTTATTTGCAATGTCGAACAAATTGTTGTCTTTTAAAACAATATTTTTTATTTTCCTGTGTTTATGTGATATTAAAACATATATTCCTGAGTAAACATCCACTCATTAATTTTTAATTTGTGTGCCTAATTATTTAGTTTATAATTATGCTGGAATGGAATCTGCATTTTACTTTGTGGATGTAGTTATAATTTCAAAAGTTAGTTATTCCAATTAGGCTAATAATCACTTTTTGAACTTCAAAAATTATCCTATTATCATATTATAAACGCGAAAGTTTGTGTGGATGGATGGATGTTTGTTACTCTTTCACGCAAAAACTACTGAATGGATTTGGATGAAATTTGGCACACAAGTAGTTTATAACCTGGATTAACACATAGGATACTTTTTATCCTGATAGTATGTTCCCATGGGATAATTATCAAACTCCACACGGGTGATGCGACGCCACGGGCATAAGCTTGTATGAGACATAAAAACGCGTACACTTCACCATGCTGGTGAAGAGTAGGTTTTTTTATGAGTGACAGTGGACAGTGGTAAGCGAACATGGTCAGGTGTGGTAACGTTGTTGTCATTGTTGCAGAGCGGCAGCGGCGCGAGGTGGGCGAACTGCGGCGCTGCCTGGACTACGTGTCGCAGCACGCGCACGTGCTGGAGAGCGTGCTGCGCGGCGCGGGCGCGCCCGGCGCCGACGCGCCGCTCAGCGCCTCGCTGGTGCTGCAGGCCGTCGCGCTGCAGCGCTCCATGGCACAGTGCGTCGCCAACGCCAGCCGCATCCGCCAGCTGCTCACCGCCACGCACCAGCCGCAGATGGACACCATGCTCGCCAAAATGGTCAGTCGCTTTTCAGTATGCCTTCGTAGCTTCGTACGTGGTTACCAAGACAAATTCTTGCCAAATATCCATACTTTCTAACCCTCGGAATAATCGTACCTGCCAAGCAGGGGTATAGCTACCGCCGCATCAGCCGTATCTTTGATACGGGGTTCCCAAATAACAAGGGCCCCTGATTTTTTGAGGACAAAATCACAAAATCTTCCTACAACCTCAAATTTTTCTTAATAGGAAAAGCAATTAAAATGTATAGCTGTCCAGAAAGATCCAAATTTTTCGAGCACGTTTCGCTGGCTTTTCGTTGGAGACTTTTCTTAAACCCTTTTAGGACGTCTAATTTTCTAGCTCTTCAATCAAGACTAGACTTAACCTATGCGATCTCAGTAACTTATAATTTGGATGTGGCACTTTTGAATTTAAGCAGCGATACCTCTCTGAAGTTGGCATGGCAAAACTAGCATGCAAACAAATGAAGTACTGGATAATTAGCCGTTAATTAACCGCTAATAAACCACGGAAACTAAAAAATTTCCGCTCGCCGGAAAACCCGAAAATCGGTTTGTATGCCAACTTCAGTGGAAGTTAGCATGCAAACATTTTAAAATCGGTTAGGGCCGACTTCGATAGCTGTACCAAGGCTCATAATTAGCCGCAAATGAAACGTGAAAACCAAATTTTATGCCGCGTGCCGGAAAACCCGAAAGTCGGTTTGTATGCCGATTTCAGTGGAAGTTAATTTGTGCAGTTAGCATGCAAATATTATACAGTCGGTTAGGAAAGACCTAGACAACTGTACCAAGATTCATAATTAGCCGTTAATTAGCCGCAAGTTAACCGTGAAAACCAAAAAAAAACCGCGTGCCGGAAAACCCGAAATCGCTTTACATGCCAACTACACTACAAGTTAGCATGCAAAACTAGTAAAGTCAGCCAGAATAGATCTAGACAAATTAAACAAGGCTTGTTGCTTGGTAGCAAGAGTCACTTTTTCTACTAATTGTTTCGCGAAGTGCCTCTACTGTACTTGTACTATAATTACTCTGTGACTCATAATTAGCCGCAAAATAATTTGAAATCAACAAATGAAAACAAACCTTTAAACTTTAGGCTATCTATATACCTCTTTGTCTAACATTCCTCAGCAACTTACTGTAATAATATTTTCACATTTTGCATTACTTAAATAATAAGTTCGTAGAACAAAAACATAAAAAATTCTGGTTATTTACATTTTCACTATACTAATTCGACTTAGATCTTCCATTTGACACCAAAGTCGTTAAGATATCTCAACAAACAAAAAATCGCATTTTCAAGTTGCTCTCGTAATTATCCAACATCTATGAAACGCGTAACAATTCTTTTAAAAACTATCTTATCGAACGTTAAATTGATTTATTGTATTATTTAGTTAATTTACGGCTGATTATAAGCCTTTGTTTAGTTGTCTAGGTCTATTCTAACTAACTTTACTAATTTATGCTAAATTGTAGTGCAGTTGCCATGTAAAGCGATTTTCGAGTTTTCCGGCGCGCGGATTATTTTTTGGTTTTCATGGTTAATTTGCGGCTAATTGACGGCTAATTATGAGCCTAGGTACTAGGTACAGTTGTTTAGGTATTTCCTAACTGATTTTATAATATTTGCATGCTAACTTCCACTGAAATCGGCATACAAACCGATTTTCGGGTTTTCCGGCGAGTGGATTTTTGGTTTCCGTGGTTATTTAGCGGTTAATTAACGGCTAATTATCCAGTACTTCATTTGTTTGCATGCTATTTTTGCCATGCCAACTTCAGAGAGGTAGCAGCGATTGTCCCTTGCTGCTGCAAGCCATATCTTCTCAAGGCTGAACTCAAACGTTTAAGACAATGACAGAGAAATTATTGTGTCTGCCTAGCTGTAAGTTTTCCGAAAATAATAAAATTAAATATGTTACCCCAATACTCATTATTCACACACTACGTCAAACGTAATCATGAATGTGGCTTAATAATGGAACCTTTCAAAGCTGCCTAGCTCACGGAAAGCCCATTAGACATTAAAGAGAATGATTTATAAGCACATAAAAGAGATTTCAATACACTTTACAGTATCACTCGATACAAACGGTCGAACATGTTCAAATAAATATTTACTCAGTAGGTAGTGCCTTTCACAATTCCATTCTCGTTTAAACCTAATGTCGTCTATAACTCGCGTGCACGACTACTGTGCTGTATGTGGAACTAATTAGACACTTGTGTAACTCCCTCTCTTCCCTAAGTATCGTTCTGTTTACTCCCAGTTATTTTTGTTCATTAAAGTACCGGTTTCTTACTCGCTGTAGTTTTTACGGCAATCATCGGGAATTACCATGTCTACGAGCCGAAAATACTCAGCGAACGTACACAAGCGCGATAATAGAGAGTGAACGATTAACAAGCACGTACGTTATACCTAGTGCGGTCTTTAGCGGTGTTGATGTAATTACACGAGCTAATTGTGTTATTATTACCTCGTTTCATTGGCATCAGGTTTGGTAGAGCTTGCAGTCGAACTCGAATTGTCTAGCAATGTCATCTAGCAGGTCGCGAAGAGTAGGTATGTCGTGTCATGTTAGGTCCCTGGTTACTACACATTGTGTATGCAAAATGAGCAACAAATTACAAATATAAGCTAACCGTTATGGCGTGTCACCATGTAAGGCCCGCCGCCGCCCGCACCGGCTAGACAGTCAGGCAGCCTGACTGAAGCATTATCGAGAAGTAAAGACAGTTTTTTGTGGACACGGGCCGGCGAGATTTCAATTCTTTTCCATCCGATCCTAGCCTCCCCTCGCTGGCTGAAAAGCTCATGATGTCCTGACATTTCACACAACATGTCACAAGCTGACAAAGAGGGTCAATAGTCTGGAAATTAAATACCCTGCAAGAAAAAAACGAGGTATCCATAAAGAATGAGATCAGCTCATAAAGAAATCGATATCTGTTCTAGATGTTGTTATGAGAGTCGTAAACACGTCGCGCCACACGTTAATGACCGTCGTTTCCTAAACACATATAAACCCACCTGCCTACACTAAGTACATTATATTCTAGGACTCTAGGTAGTAGTTGTAGCTAGCTTTTCTTAATTATGGATTCAAACGATCGGAGAATAACCGACCATTGGCTGTGAGTGTGTGCTTCTAAGGGCATAGAATGGAACCGAAGTGGCATAGTCACCTCATCGTCTAGTGAAGATGCAACGCATGATGAAACTGGTATTATATGGTTCAGGATACATTCGACCGAACACAGCTTCATGAACTATTGCAAAGAATCATCTCGGTTAGACCAGGCTTCTAATAAAATAAGCCCCATTGAAATCAGACCCCCCTTTTGGGAGATAGAATACCCAAGGATATGCTTCAAGCTGATAGCAACGTTTCAACCGCAAAAAGTTTTGGTCCTTGTGATTAACTTAGACGAGAGGTTTATGTCTAAGGTTTAAAAGGAGGGATCTCAGTCTCATCAGGTATTACTTCATAGAAGGAAATGATGGCGCGGGTGTTTATTTGGAAATCGTAAATGGTCATTCATTTGTCACGCTAGTTCAGAGAATGACTGCGTACATCGTCAAGAAAATTTAGTAACTCATTAATTAATTATCTGATTAAAGATAAGATCCTTCATAACAATGGTTAATAACCTACGAAGCGAATCGATCATTATGTTTATTTATACGTATATTGATAACGTCGTCGTTGTTCAGGCTCAAGGTGGTTGAATGTTGGTAGTCATCGTCTGAACGTTTCGGCGAGACTCTGAATATCTTGCAGTTGTTTGCACTGAAGTACTGTGCGGGCGGGCACCTAGCATTGCTTACTCAAACCGCTTTACCTGGGCCTAAAGCCTACATCATACTGTTGAGATCTTACTCTTGAATCAACGAAGTTCACTAAATCAAGCCCTATTAAGACTAATATATTCACAGTAATGGCTTTGAAAAGGTTTACACTTTTACAGTATCGTCATTGTAAAACTCGGAAAGTTCCTATTCTTTCTTATTGATTATTAAGCGAATCTAAAAGAAATGGGCAAGACAAGAGTGCGCCTGTTATTAACAAAATATTCTTCGCGAACACAAGCTGAAACCTGCAGCGCAGTGGAAAGCCGCGGGTTTGCTTCCGGCTCGAGTGTGAGGTGTGTGTATGCCGATAGTGGTCCGTTGAGCCTGCTTGTGTAGCCACTCGCCACGTGCTGTGCAAGCGCTCAGCACTGTCCCCACGCCTCCTGCTGTAATCTCGGTCTTTGCACAATTACACGTTACTAAATACTAGCGACATTTGCACAGTTTATTTGTAATCCGTGTTATTAATCTTGAACGGTCATTGTCGCTTGTGGAGACACACTTACTCATCTTGTCCGTGTCTCCATAGTTTCAATTACGGCGGACAAAGTGCAAGTCAACAATTTTATGATGGGCGCTTTCTCCCAAGTTATTGTGATCACAAGAACTTCGCCTTGAGCGACTCCTGAGAGTCCACGTGTTGTGCTATTTATTACCTTTGGCTACAACTTAAAGGCAGTGAGGGAAAAACACATGAAAAATATGGTTTAGAGCTTGCACAAATGACTACGACGCGCGACGGGACTTGCAGGGCGACTGGTTTGCAGGTAAGAGGCCCGGAGTTCATCAAAGCAGAGACGTGGAGAGAGGAGGCGCTTAGAAACTGAATGTATCCTGCGAAGCTGTGCGGAGATACTTTCTGGTTAGACCGGAGCAGAGATGTGTGCAGGCTACTCACGCCCCGTTTAGCGCGATCTAACACAAAAGGTGTCCGCCGCAGGCCGCTCTCGTTTCTTCTGGTCTCCACTGTGTGCTGCTGGCGCCGAGTACTGGGGCTGGCCTAAACAAATATGAGATAATTCCTCTCCCCTCTGCTTAAACTTTTCTTCTAAAGCTAAACGAATACGAGAAGTGAAATAGCGAACCGCCACGCTACGTGGTGCGTGGCAGTGTGTTAACTGCCTTAGACGTGTGATGGACAAAAGACGCACGCACGTGTCACAAACCGCTATACCCGAGCTCGTTAACGTTCCCTAAGAACATACTAATATTACGCCAACTCGTAGCACTCCGCTGTCAACAGTAGCTAGGTCAATGAAGATTACTTAACAGATTATCTGTAATCTCCAATATCTGCGTTCTGGTTTGTATACATTTTTCGCGATAAGGTTACTAAGTAGGTCATGTCTGCAATATTCGTCACTTATCTAATCGCCATCGTTGCCGGTGTGTAATAGGTAGATAATATTTTCTCACCGCGTGTGGTTAGGATTACGGTAAGCATTGTATATGAAGTAGAAAATTCGAGGCAATTTCTTAGCCAGCTCGCACCTAGTTCCCAGGCAGGTATTGTGCAGTCGCCATCCTTGCGTTGTCACACACAAGATCGCTGCGAATCTAGAATTATCTGCGATGTCATCACTTCAAACGCTGCCGCTATAAAATATATCCCACCAAAAACATTTCATGTAAAATGTTGCCAAGACGACCACATAAGGTTTACCCTGTGAAAAAGATCAGATCTCATGTAGAGCCAAGCTTCTGAATCTACACGGCCTAACTCTACCGACCCTAACTTCACAAATTCTACATAGCAGTAAAATGTATGGCTTGGCTGTTTCAGATTTCAGTTCTTTTTGTAAGTGGCTAGGCAGTCTTTTTAGTGTTTTTTTTTTCTTCTTTTTTCGGGGTGTATTTCTTGCACATCGGCAGTGTCTGTTTTCATAGCCCATTTTCTGTCTTTGCCTTTTTTCCGTGTAAACTATCATGTCCTAATTCATAAAATTGGTGAAAGTCTCATTCAAACTTCTACCAGCCCCCCCCCCCAAATTTAGGGGTTGGGGGGCGAAAGTTATAAGTTTATCTGAGGGCACGGTAGTGTTTTTTTTGTATACTGAACTTTGTTTACATACCAAATTTCGCCTTTCTAGCACTTCAAGAAGTACCCTAACATTTTGAAGTCTCATACAAACTTCCACCCCCCATATAAGGGGATGAGGGCGAAAGTTAAAAGTTTATGATTTTTTTTGTTGGTTGTATACTAAATTATATATAAGTTATATACTAAACTAGATTACATACCAAATTTCAGCTTTCTAGCTCTTCAGGAAGTAGCCAAACATTTTGACGATCATCAGTGTGTCAGTGACGAAATCGGTGTATTTTAGATATCAATAAAATCTAAAGTATTAGAGCTATTCCATTGAGACTTATGTTTAATTAGTCTATTATTGACATCATATCCTGAGAATGTGAACTATCTGGTACATCGGAAACCAACTCTATGAGGGTTCGTAAAAACGACGAAACACTTCGAGAAAAGGTTGGTAGTGCCGTTGCGCTTCGCTTGGCTCGTCTTGGCTCAGATGTAGTAATTAAAACGACATCTATTAGCAAAATTTCTCCTCTAGTAGTGGTTAATAGGGGTTTAAATTCACCTAAAGTTCAAGGTCATGGTAACGAATATTTTGTAAAAAGGCGTAGTCGACGTAGCCCCGGGTTCAGGGTTTTAAAGTAAACTAACACGCACTACAACACCCGTCCGTATCGGGGAGCCACAAGTCCTGAGTTCGAATCGCTAGCTCTTGCTTCTAGCGTATCATACTTTTTAACCCCCGACCAAAATCGAGGGGTGTTTTAAGTTTGACGTGTGTATCTGTGTCTCTGTCTGTGGCATCGTAACTTCTAAATGGATGAACCGACTTTGATAAAATTGGTTTCGTTTGAAAGGTGTTTTAATCGAGAGTCTTCTTAGCTATGTTTCGAAAAAATCAGCTCAATTTTCCTTCAACTAGAAAAGAGGTGATGACCATCAAACGTCATCACCTCTTTTCTAGTTGAAGGAAAATTAACAACTTCTACAGGTCTGGTCGATTCGAAATTTGAAGTCTTGTCACTTGTTACCATGGGCATCGCCTCTTCCCCCCAAAAACTCTTTTTTTTTTAAATTTAGCTTTTTTCGTTTATTGGCGAGAAGTCGCGCAACACCGAGAAAAGTGGAAGCAATTGGGAAGGCCTATGCCCAGGATTAGGACAGTCAAGGCTAAGATATAATAATATGAGTTTAAAAAGCTTAAAATAAGAAAAATTTCAAAAATCCCCCGACACAAAACATTTTTTGAGGTTTTTTGTGTCGGGAGTTTTTTAAATTTTTCTTAGACTACGTTTCGGTACCAATCAATGTTTTAGAAGAACGCATATAGTCGTAAGTAATGAATCAAATGTATGATCGATCCAACTATTCAGCAGATTGTGCGCTTTCGGCATCAGCGCGCAGCGCCGGTTTAGTTTATCCTCTTTCCGGCAATAAGATCACGCATCTGCTGTACCTACAAATACATTCACAAGAATGATTCTCATCATACGAGTATGAGTGAAGGATGGCGTTTGTCGACGCTCGTCTTATGAAATATTCATACAGAGGGCCTCAGGTGGCTGACCGAAACCGAGCCTCTAACACGACCTTACACGGAAATACCTACTACCAACACATGTGAGCTATAGGACGTAACTAGAGGAAGTATCGAACCTGCAATTATGCTATGACGAATTGCGGCTGTTTTAATGTCAGTTTTTACGAATTCACCTTGCGATTTGTTTAGGAGTACATCAAATTGCTTCCGCGGCTACCAAGGGCCGTCAAGATTTTGATTGACAGAAAACACTATTATCATGTTCGCAACAAGTGTGTTTACTCGTAACAAAGATCACTTACATGCCTGGTGCCTGTGAGTTGTGTGTAGTTCCTGTTACTTTGTACCACGTGCCGAGCACGCCGCGCAACGCGTCCTCTCGTAACGACCGTCGTCGCTTTATAATTTTACACCATTTTCAACGTGTGCTATATTTCATACAATATATTTATTATAATGAT
This sequence comes from Cerastis leucographa, assembly GCA_963082945.1. NCBI lineage: Eukaryota > Metazoa > Arthropoda > Insecta > Lepidoptera > Noctuidae > Cerastis > Cerastis leucographa. The sequence continues at coordinate 20,547,585 of OY720359.1, forward strand.
ACATTTCTCGGGTGTTGCAAAAGCTACGCAGGAAGTCACAAGTTCATTAAATAAAATTGACAGTAAAATTATATCAAAATAAAAAGTAGTCTACATCAAAAAGCTTAAATGAAATGTGAGTGTTTAACTCATGTTTATATCGAGCTACTTTTTCATCCGTTTCCTCCGCACTTTGGAGTTTTTATGAACCCCTAAATATAGCAAATTAATGAAGCCGAAATTTGGGCACATCTGGTCTCTTTTCCATTTTGAAAAATATCTGTGTGAGGACTTGTGAAAGGTTGTTTCATTTGGTTTCGTTTACTTACCGTTTAGGATAATTAGTTGATGGACTCAGCGGGATTTTCATCGTAATTAGATAATTAGCTGTTAATTTTTATCCGTCTTGTTTGTCCAAGTATAGTGTTATTGTGTGCTCCTTACAAGTGGCACACTCTACGTGAAAAATTGAAGTCTCGCGAAGATTAATGACTGTTATGATTTTGACGAATGATCCCGCGTCGGTGTTAGTTTTTATGGTCTTTGTTACATTAATGAAGCTTTTTGTCGCGAACTTGTATATTTGTTGTGTAGCTGCTCTGCGCTCTACAGGTACATGCCATCATGACTGAAGTCGGAACCGCACAGTTGCAAGAAAGGCATGTATACTATACTACTAAGTGACGTGTGAATGCTATACAATTACTCGTCTTGCGAGATATTAGATGCCAATTATTTTCCCTACGTTTCGCTCATATTAAATCCATGAGACAAGTGAAATTCAAGTTTTCTGATCAACATGTTTTGCCAACAGCTATGACCTAACGTTTGAAGAGGATAGGTTAATGGCACATCGGTTGTGAATTGATAATGTTTGAGAGGATCTGAGCACGCAAATAACTGTGGTCACTTGTTAACTTAAGTCATTATAGTAGGGGAGCCCTAGTAGGGATTTCGGGATTTACTAAAGCGCGGCAGATTAATATACAGGGGGATACCTAGTACCCGGTTAAGTACCTCCACCCAATATGAGCCCCATATGTAAGGCCGCCCGTGAAGGATAAAGGATCAGATTAGTAAAAAAAAATGGATCAACAGAAATTCTCGAGCGCGTCAGATTAAGGTAGGGTGAGATAATTTCATGCTAAAAAGTGTATATTCCACTAATCTGACAATTTGAGAGTGACGTAAAGAAAGGGGAGGGCAGCAAAGTTGTAAAAAAAAAACTTCATCTCGACATTCTCGAGCGCAGCCAAATTTTTTTTTATTTTGAAGGAAGTAAATCAAGGATAACGAAAAATATATAATCTGACGATTTCCGCAAGCCGAAATAACAAAAAATCGTCGATAAAATTTAATGCGTGCAGCTACGTGATTTCTATATTTCCCTCTCAGCGTTTCTATTCCCCTCTCACTCCTTCTCTATCTATTACTCTCTCACTCTGTCCCCACTCTGGTTTCTGTTACCAAGACAACATCACAGTTGATCACAGAGACTCGTTCGTGGCATACATGTTTGTTATCTACAACGTGTTTCCAACGTTTTGGCTTATTTTGTTAACCTCTCCGTATTAGTAATGTGAATTAAAGTTAATAAATATTTAATATGAGTGATATTAATTTAAAGTGTGTATTTTGTGGTGAAAATAGTTTACAAAAAAAAAAAAAAACATTCGAAACATTAAAAATATGTATAAATATTTTAGAATATCGTCGGAGCAAACCGATTAATAAATAATACATACAATACATAATAATAAGGGAACTATATTTTCTATCACCAAAATTTATATTTGTCATCAAGTTGTATCACCTAATAAATAGATCTATCGCCACGAAATATTTTCGTTCTCAGATAAACAAAAATTGTTCCCAGGTATGAATTATCAAATTAATGTTAATATATGTGTAAAATAAGAGATCGATAACCAATAAAATTATATTGCATTACATGAATATAAACTTCGTTCTTATAATAACAGTTTTGTTACTTAAATAATAGCTCTGTGCTCAGAATGGTAGATCTGTCACCAAATAAATAGATCAGTTCCTTAGAGACATAGGGCACATCAACTCGGACAGGTTAGGTTCGAAGGGGATGGCGGGGTCTAGTGAGCGAGCGGAGCGAGCGAACTAAGACCCCGACATCCCCTTCGTGTTAGGTTACTTTAAACCCTGCAGAGAGAAATAGGAGCCCCGCGTAGCGGGGCTCCGTCGACTACGCCTTAGTTTGGACCTGTGGTTTGGAGTTTTATGTAAACATTTTTACATTGTTTGATGATTCAATTTTCGTGACACTTCTATTATTTTGAAACCTAATAAAATTACTTGATGATTGATATTATTTCCAAGTAATTCTTAATTAATATTTAGGTAAGCGTTTTGATATTATTTGATGATTCCATTTAGGTGACAGATCTACTATTTTGAGGACAAACCCTATTATTTAAGAAACTCAAAACTAATTAAATTGGTGATAGCTTAAATGATACCCTAATAATAATAATATATAATAAAATACGTGAGTTGTCATGCCCTGCCCCCCTAGCATGACCGTTCTATCTCTATTCTACCAAGAAACGACAAGAAATCTTTTCTTTACAACTTGTCATTTCTTCTGCCCGAGCATGGCGCGCACCGTCGACTCGCGTTTCTACGAAGACATAGACAGGAATTCTTTCCATAGCAACGGGGACGTTGCTATGGAAAGTTAAAAGGTTACGTTTAGTTTACAAAAAAAAGTTGACAATTGCACGAGTTTTTCATTTTTCGTGGGCGGGATGGTGTTGCTGCATCCTGGATCCAGGCCTGGATCTTTTTCGCGAAATTAAACCTACATATTTTACATAACATTTCAACCTTTTGAACGTAACTCAACGCAACCACGAAACGTATTTCTCGTATTTAGTTTTTATTAAGACTAGTTTGACATTTGTCATTTGTGAGTAATGTTTCTACCCCCAAATGTCAAAAGAAGAGAAAATATGGTCGTCATGCTCGACGTTGTAGACTTGTGTCGACTGAAGAAAAGAAACATTTCTTTTCTACATTCTTAATATCGTCATGCTTGGGACGATAGAAATATCTGTCAAATTGTCGATTCTTCCGTAGACATAGCTCGTTTCTACGGCGGTCATGCTAGGCCGGCTGATCACGAAGAAGCGGATACGAAGATAGAATTTCTTGCTTGCCAACAAAATGAAGATTCTACTATTACTATCAGAACTTCTGATACGAAATCGTCAGATTATTGAATGAGAGCTTTTTTTTTGGTTCACTTAACACCCCCTTAGAAAATCTGACGCGCCCGATATTTTTTTTTTTTTCATTTTCAACCCTTACGTACAATCACCCGCATCATGCAAACGATCAGATTAACATACGTACATTATTAAATATACGTAGGACATTAATGGTATCAATATCTGACGCGCTCGAGTATGTCCATGCAACAGTATTTTTTTACATATTTAAAAATCTATAGCCGCTTCCCCCACCGATGAAAAGGTATATATATTTAACATTTTTTTCTTCTTAACATCTAAGCTTTGCAACCCAATAGGTCTCTATGACGCTCGAGTAAATCCCCATTTAGCATCGTGGGCTCCCCTACTATTAACAGCATTCAAAATAAGATAGCGCTTCTATTTAACACATCGACAAAATAAACTTTGGAATACGAAGGGACTACGCTAAGTGAAAAAAATCATGCATTTTGTCTAAAATAAAACTATGGGGTTTTCAAAAATCAAAATCAAATCAAAATATTTTTATTTTACATAGGCCTACATGGGCACTTATAAAACGTCAACAAAAGGTGCACGGTTCGGGTTGGTCGTTTCCTATGGAGAAGAACCGGCAAGAAACTCCATGGTTACTCTTTTAAAATCATTCGGTTTTACAATATTTGAAGTTACAGCGTTAGTAGGTACTTAAGTATGGGAGGACAGCGTAGGCCCGACAATAAGTCGTTGCTTATTACAGAAGGTAGTAAAAGAAAAAAAAGAAAAAAACACGAAAGCCTACAATGTCCACACATTCACAAAAAATAGGTACTTAAATAAAAAGAATCTATTCCAAAGTAAAAAAAAAACAATAAAAGAACACTAATAACTTAAACAATTGACACAGATGTTATCATCAGTGCTGTAACTATTCTGAGCAATGAACGAATGGTGCAATGATTTGATTGTGCAAACTATTGTAAAAGAATGAATAAAAAGAATGGAAAAAATAATATTGGGAATAGTTAGAGACATCCACACATTTGTGTCGTTTATGAGCTACCAGGGAAGCCGTATGAGCAGAAGGAACTACAGCCAAACTTCTTTTACTTCAACGTAGTCCTTTATTTTGTAATATGCTTTTTTAATAAGGACACGTTTGATGCAATTTTTAAACTTTCCATCGGTCAGTTCTGTAACTGTCTTTGGCAACTTATAATAAAAGCGTATACTGTTTATCAGAAATGACTTGCTAGTTTTTGTTAATCTAAATTCGGGTATTATAATATCGTGTTTACTGCGCGTGTTTATATTATGGAAGTCGCTTCTAATTTTGAAAAGTATTTGCGGACATACAAAATACATTCTAGGATATAAAGTGAAGGCAGAGTCAGTATATCGATCTCTTTAATTTTTTCTCTGAGGGACTCGCGAGGACCCATTTTATAGATCGCGCGGACTGCCCTCTTCTGCAAAATAAAAATTGAATCAACGTCTGCTGCCGATCCCCACAGCAAAATGCCATAAGACATAATACTGTGGAAATAGCGTAGTATACTAGTTTCGTATGTAGGAGACCGAATTAACCCCACCATTCTCCCCAGAAATGTTATATCGTCTAGGAAAAAAGGTTGAAAAACACAGTGCACCAAAAAGTCTCCACCGCCCGACAATTTACTAAATTACACAAGTTTTTTTTTTTACATGCTTGGTTTAGACCGAGAAGCAAATATTAACTTTCTTCCTACAGTATGTTTAATACAAGTATGCTTGTACATACGGCTCGGAAGTATTTCGTGACCTAGACGACCGACAGCAACAAATCCGCACTTGTAACCATCAGCTGTACCACAGCCTCGCCAGTTGTCTTAGCTCCAATAATACGGCGTGTTATTGTTCTTATTATTGTTTTCTTTATTACCGAACGGTTTACGTTGACCGCTGCTAAGGGGAACAGCCTGCGTGAGAAGTGGTTGTTTTCTTCGCTGTTCTCAAGTAACAAGGACAAGGCTTTGCGTGCACAGAGGTTAAACGAAAACCTAACAACGTAATAATCGTGATATGTTTCATGTTAACCCCATAGCAAAGGTAATCAAAGTGAAGTGATTGGTCGCTAGTCGCTATTGCTGATGCTTGTACTTACGTGTGAAGTACGTATACGTCATGAGTTCCATGTACATGTTGCGGTCGCGTGACGTCGTCACGTCGCCCATCGCTAATGAGCTCAACTGCTCGCTCTGAATCCCGCGAGGCTTCCTGCTCTACCGAATATACGCATATACACAACTGGCACACCTGACAACCACGAACTACACCATACTCGGACACTGGTTGCGGACGACGGACGCGCTCGACGCGCCCTAGTCACGCGGATCCTGCTACTTCCAGCCGGGCTCGTATGGTACATACTTACATAGGTACGGCATATAAGTACACTACCCTGATGAATGAAAAACTGCTTGCCATTGTGATGGGCACAGTGCGTGATTGTTTTCGCTCTAGGAGGTTAACCGCTTCGCTATCGGCGCAGCATCGTTTCGACCGTGTTGTTAAAGACTTGATTAAGTTTTGCCGCCATTACCGTTAAGTCGGTTACGTAGAAGTACAAAAAGCAAAGAATCGTTACTTGGCTCGATAACATGTAACATTAATCGATGAAGGTTGACTGGCTGAAAGATCGCACTGACAAGTATTTGTGAGCCGTAATTGTTGCAACCGCTTCAGTACGAACTAGATATGTCGTGTCCTAAAAAATCAAGGAGCGCCTGTGTCTGTCGATAATTAAATTTGTGTCAGTGTCGGGTGCTATATACGAGGTCGTTCGGTTTGTCGACCTGGTTGCGGCCAGTGGCGCGGCGGCGGCCGACGACCCTCATTACGTTATCTGGCCGATTACCTTTGTTCCAGGGCGTCCACGATCAGGGTCAATTCGCAACACTCTCCGCCACGTCAACTCGGCCCCCGCACTTTTACACATTAACTGACCGGAATCAATTATACTCTGGAATTGCTTCAAGTACGCCTCCATTTTTATGTCACTGGAGTGCGTAATTTCTACTCCTCGCTCTTTGTAGCGAGACAAAATTGACTTAATGTGGAAAACTGTTTGGAAAGGTTATCGTGACATTTAGCTAGGGCCCCTTGACATTGCGTTACATTTGGTTGACACCTTAACGCGTACTTCCGCTATAATGAGCCTCTCGCCGGTGGAGCGGAACGCGAACGCGATTGACCCGCGCCCGCGCCACGCGCACTCGCCGACTGATGCCCGCTGCCCGGTGCCGGCTGCCCAACGTATAATGTCCAATATAAATACCCAAAACAAGTACAGCTACGTTTTAACGTTAAGAACAGTTTAACTGTGGGAATTGATTCATGAATAACTGTATTTCTTGCTATTTTACAAAGTAAGCGCGGAGATTGATCTCTATGGGCTCTACGGCATTAATCGATTTTAACATCATTATGGCTCAATCCACTTATTAATGTTTTTTCTTGGTAAATTGATTGACAAGAGCTTTAACTGATTCTTCAGTAAGTGGTAGTTATTGCTCTATAGATAAAAAAAAAGATCAAGAAATCTCATTGTGATGTGTAAGGCACAAGCGCGTCTAAGACGTAAGCCTTTGTGTCACCTCTGCTCTATGGTCACGCTATTTACAAATAATATTGTAGTGTAGACACGCTGTAGCCGCCGGCGCGAGCAGGCGGACACCCCTTACGAAACAAACGTATTAAGTTTGTTTACTGAAGTACCATGGGGCATCATATGCTTGCGGCGCGATGAGCGGCAATGCGCGGTGATGCGGCATCAGTCACTCGCGATGAAATCACACGGCCCGCCAATTACCGCACGTTATCCAATTGAGCGCGTGCTTCACAATTATGACCTTAATGCGCTAATGCCTCCGCCACGGTCATCCCCCGTCCAGTGTCCCCCGTGCGCGACACCTTCTGCTTCTTACTCACCGCATGATATGTACCTGCTTGCGATACCCAAAGTCCATAACTTGCTTTTTCAAGGTGTGAAGTAGCCAAGCTGCTCTGAGCCTGTGCAGTAGCAATAAATCAAATCATTTATTGCATCCATAATGTACATTTAACAGGTGGTCAAATAAGAAATTTTAGACACAATTATGGACCCTGTCGGGCACAGCAAGTTTTAAATAAGTAGAGAGAGGAAGAGTGCTTCTCAAATTTTTCTTGTCAATATGCTGTGCAGTGTGCAGTAATATTTAAACCTGCTAGTTTTGTAGCTATGAATGCAAAAAAGCAGCCGATAGGCTCGAACTCTTCCAACCGTAGACATTTGATTAGTATTCCCGAAGATGATTTCATGGTTGGGTCGTGTTGCTTTAAGCACATGGTGGGATGTTTTTCGAACTGAGGCGATCAAAGAGTGAAAAAAATAAGTTAAAAAACCAAGAAAATATTCTTTTCGTCTGAAATTTGTACGCAACATGCATACATATGATATATACATGCTGGTCAAAACCATAACCCTCTTGTTTGCTTCGCCTTAGTCGGGTTACAAGTAGACAGGAGTTCCGATTTAACAAACCTTGGTAATGTAAGTTCCTTCATCGATCATTACCTGCCGTGCTAAATTATAAATACTTTTCACATCTTGCTAGAGTGCAAGACTAGACAGTTAGTACTTAGTTATATTTTTTGCGTGCACGGTGCACATCAATAAAGTGTACTGTGTACCATTCCTTGCAGAGGTAGTCTGTAGCCTGTGTGTGCGCCTGTGCGCCTGCCACACTCGGTGGCGAGGCGGCGGCGGCGGCGCGGCGTGTAACATTAGATTTTCCGCACGGACGCAGCTCACTTACCGGTAATCTAATACACGTACTCACGTACCCGCTAATGAGACGATATTATCTGATCGAACGGTGAAAGTTACCGAAAAAATGTCCTCACGTCCAAGTCTAGATATACACTTTTGAAATCTGATATAGAGAATTTGCGTTCACCTCGTTGCTAAGGTTTCAGCCCGCTCAAATTACGTTTTTGAAAAGCTGCATCGTTTCCTCATCCTAAATGTTTATGGGAGCTCGTAGTGAAAGAATAAGATCCAAGTTCAGAGAAGTGTCTGGAGCTGTAGGAATTACAAGCCGTTTAATATCCATTACGCATTTGAGAGCGTCGTTAAAAGTTAATGAGATCGGCACGGGCTACGTGGCTGTCTGCCGTCGGGTATCCGGGATGCCAAGAGCGGCGGCGTGAGCTCGTGAGTCGCGCTCGTGTCCAGGTCTTGAGGGACTTGAAAGCTCTGTGGAAGTCGCATGTTTACGCGCACTTGAACCATTGACCTTATAACAGAATCCATGGTTTGTTCAAAACATCCGCAATAGTAATTTGATAGTCGTTGCGAATTGTTAATGATGTTCTTGCAATACTTGCGTATCTGTTCGATTGGTTCGCGTGTACGTAATTGTTTGTGACTTCGTAATGAGGTGTCGAAACCACGCACATTTGATGTGATCAGTGGCGGAAACGGTTGAACTTGTAACCATTGTCTCTGGTGGAGTGGTGGCGCGTACATAACTACACATACGGCACTACGGCCGGCGCCGGGTCGTGCTGACTGCTGATGTCCGGCTGTGCTTGCACGCACTGCGGCAATAACCACTGATACCTTATCGTACGATTATCATTATACTATCTCTATCACGTATATAAGGCAGACTAGACGACTGAATATAAATAGCATTGTACTAGATTCAATTAAGCTACCTAACTAAATATGCGATATATAAAATGGGTGCTCGCGAGTCCCTCAGAGAAAAATTTAAAGAGATATACTGACTCTGCCGTCATTTTATATCCTAGAATGTATTTTATATGTCCGCGAAAACCGAGGGCTTTTCAAAATCAGAAGCGACTTCCATAATATAAACACGCGCAGTAAACACGAAATTGTAATACCCAAATTTAGATTAACAAAAACTAGCAAGTCATTTCTTATAAACAGTATACGCTTTTATAATAAGTTGCCAAAGTCAGTTACAGCCCGAGCCGTAGGCGAGGGCAGGAGGGCTACAAGAAAGCAGAGGCTGTAATTGTCAAAGCGTACGTATGTCATACGACGTTTTATAACATATTTGCGAGGAAATAAATAAAACTCGGACGACATTTTCAAATAAAAACAATACAGCGAAAAGAAAAAGCGCGCGGAATAATTTTTACTTGTTTACAAATTATGAAATTAGCAATGCGCGCGCATCAGCGCTTTTTTTAAGGCCAAGGCACAAAAACAGCCAGTATTACTAATAATATAAAATAATATTTTTGTGTTTTGTTACAGATAAATGGTTGTAATTTATGGTCAAATTTATTAAATTAAAGAATTAAATGTTTATATATTAAATTTTATCTCCCACGTTAATTTTATTCATAAAATGTTGACCACTTTTCTGACATAAAAACTCTTTGCTAAGATTTAAAAAAGTACCGTTCGTTTTAGACGGAGCATTATGATAAGCCGTGCGTTTTACTTTACATTACCGCACTATTGCGTAATGTGATACATTACGATACTGAACTTGGTGCAATAAGAGACCCTTTACGAGCAAATGTGTTATAAAAGCTATTATAGACAATTACGAGACAAAAATAGGTTAGTTGTAGAAATACCGTATGGGGTAACGGCACTACTCAATAAAAGTATTATTTGTATGGCATCACCGATTTATAAACAAATTGCTCGATGACATTAAAAAGTTACCGACTCCTCTAATTACAAATAAACTAGACACCTTCTTCGTTAAAAAAAGTTTTACAAAAAAAGATTATTTAGAAGATAAATATATTGTATTTGATTTATAGAATTTATTTGTGCAATAATTCAGTATGATGGATAATATAATTACTTTGACCTATGACATTATTAATTTGTTTTTTTATAATTGCACATGGCATTGTTAATTTGCATGACATTATTATTTCTTATAATTTACTGGTTCAAAATGTGTAATGCTGGCCACTTGTAACGATCAAATGGGCGAAAACAAAAAAAAACAAAAAAAAAATGACAATCCTGAATGACGTTGTAATTTAATAACCATTGAACATGAATAATTTCATCTCATAATAATATATTTGCACACCTTGCATGGTTATAGTTATAATACAGTGTACCTTAGGAACTTTTTGTAACATCCTCTGAACCTGTGTTATGGCAATAAATGATTCGTAGGTACTTATTTGTATTTACACACGAAGTGACGGCGTCGTGTTGCGCTGCGTGGTTTCACGTAGTCTTCCGCGGAATCCATACATACTCCACGATCTCCTCAACCTTCGTGGTGTGATGTAGCCGGGACACATAGAGCTGCGTCGTTGGTACTGCCTGACGCAGCATCATATTGGGTCCTGCCAGCGCGCTACCGCTCTGGTTCCGACTAGGAGGCTTCTTCCTCTCCAGCTTCACGAAGTCATCCCTGTCACATGTGCCTGAAGCTAGGCCTAGCTGTTGAATCCCTGTTGGTAGGTACACAGCAGTTTAGGGGTCGGCGTACCTACACTAGTCACTACCTCGACCGGCCTCGAGTCAGCAACGGCGGAGGCGCAAGTTTCAACGCATGCAGTATCAGTGGAGCTCGCCAACCTAAAACTGCCGATGCTAATAGCGTTTCTCGCTCCGCGACGTGCGCTCACGTTGGAGGAAACAGGCGACTTATTTACCTTAATAGAGTAACACAACAACTATACTTCGGCACGTAGTTCACCAATGGTGTTATTCGACACCTCCAATGTGGACTTTCCCTCGGCCAGGCTTGCCTTGAGAGTTGTAATATCCTTCAGCAACCTGGTGACGTCGACGTGGTCAAACGTGACTGGGGGCAACTTATGTAGTTCCTTCGCCACAAAAGCGGGCACGTCGTCCGGGTCGGTGCTCTTCAACAACGTGATGATGTATTGCACACACTTCTGGCTACCATCCCTCCGGTGGGACTGCATCTGCTCGACTTTGCCGAGCGACTGGAACAGCAGCGGCCTGGCACTGCTGATCTCATCCTCTTAACCTAAACCCATATTAATTTTATTGGTAGGTATATCTGTTGCCCGCGAGCCGCGACCTTCGCCCGCGTGTTATTATTATAAAAACATTACTTCCTTATTTGAATCGTATATTGTTAACAATATTACGAGTTTTGATTTTTTGCGCGGAATCCTAATCCAAATAAAAGTAAAGTAACTCCTCATAAGATCAGCTATCTGCCAGTAAAAGTCCCGTCGAAATCAGTCCAACCGTTTCGGAGATAAGCTGGAACAAAGAGACAAGCAGAAAAAAAAATATTTTCAAATGCATTCAGCATAAAACTGTTATTTTGACATTAAAAACAGACATTTTAATTGTATTTATTTGTATAGGTGCCACTCCTCTTGCGAATTTTTTGGTGAGTTAGCAGATTCTGTAAGATTTTTGTGAGCCCATTATCTTATTAAGTAAAAGTGAACTCAATGATGAAAAAAATGTGATTCATGCTAGGTACAGTACATCGGCCGTAACACTCGAGACCACACATTAATTTTCCGAGAGCAGTTTGTTTTCCGCTCTCACATTGTTTTGTACCTGAAGTAAACTGTACACACGATGTCAGCGCCATCACGACATCGCTCGGGATCACCAGCGTACAACATAACGGGAAAAAGTGTAACAATAAAACAATCGGCTCAGTCGATCTACACAATGATAATAATTTAGTACTTAAATAGGGATTTGCGTGTAAATGGAAATTCGCTTTCTAATGGTTGCGGCGGCATGGCATTGTGATGATAGTGAAAGTGCGCGCGCGCAGGACGCTGGCAACCCGCCCGCACAGGGCCGCGGTGCACAGTGGAGCGGGAATGAAAGCTGCGCCCGATGACACCTAGTTATTGTAAACACTAGTACCGCAGCTCTCTACTTGTTACCTGCTCTCTATCAGAGTGCAGAGCGTGCTAACCTAACCATGACACTTGCCGACTCTGTAGATTGGCGGTACTGCTTCGGCACGGACTTCGCTGCAGGCGCGATGTGGGTGGACTGTATTTATCAGCTGCTGATAAAGACACTTTATCGAATTTGTTTACATTACTTTTAAGATTGTTGTCTGAATGTCTGGTCTCAATTTATTATTGAGGAATATTTCGAATTAAAGATAAAGGCATTATCATGCGGACAGAATCGAATTAACGTAGAGCTATTGAATCACCAAGTTTTCAATTTAATTTATTGACATTTGGTAATTTTGCACGCCGTAAGGCAAAATGTATCGGGACGCTCATCAAAATGACCATCATATTCTGTATACCTACATTATTGGCAAATAAATGATTTCTATTCTATTCTATTTACTGATTTCAAGCAGTAGGTATTATTTTGTGTGCTTCTGTGTCACTGTCGATCAAAATCCTACATGGGCACTTATAAAATGTCGGCAAAAGGTGAATGGTTCGGGTTGGTCGTTTTCTATGGAGAAGAACCGGCAAGAAACTCCATGGTTAGGTACTCTTTTAAAATCATTCGGTTTTACAATATTTGAAGTTACAGCGTTAGTACTTAGGTATGGGAGGACAGCATAGGCCTGACAATAAGTCGTTGCTTACTACAAAAGGTAGAAGAAGATAAAACAAAAAATACTTTTGAAGCCAAGCCACCTACCCTAAAATGACAATACATTCTAGCAGTAGTAAGGGATCCAGCTAAAGATGTGTGGCAAATGACCACAGCCATCCTCTAAACACCACTGTGAATGTTTATTAAATACATTAAAATATAGATAGCCAGATTTAACACAATAACAGAGCCATTGACTACAGTCCAAACAGCAAGTCAAACAAATAAAAAATATGGTTTTAGATGATGATAGACGACTATACATCTGAATTGAAATATTTAAACTGTTGAAGGCCACTGTAGGTGATTGCTGTAGCTGGAAAAATAAAGCTGCCCTTCCTCCATTGTGATGTATGAGGCAGCACGGAGCACATTAAACCACAAGTCACACCATCGGCCATCGACTTGATGAGAAATACATGAAAGTTCGCCGAACTGCCAAGGGTTTAACTGCGGGTTCAATTTTAGCACGTCGGTAATCACTTGAGTGTTTCGACGAACTCGAATTAAGCTCTGTGCGTGTCGCGCTTACTGCATGTTCCGGAGGATCGTGTGTCACTTCAATTTACTATATTACCAGATTATAAGGTTTTATGCATCGTTCAACGATTTATTTTATATTAATAACCAACTTGAATTAACACTTAAAAATCATACATAAAGGCTATCGGTCATTAAAAAGTAACCATAAAAATTCAGCATTCATTGATCAGCAGTTTTGAACGTCAAAGTTTACAAGAGACAGTCCGCCAAAACGCCCGCCATTCGCCACGTCCTAGTGTTTAGCTGGGAAGACGATGAAAGTGCTTATGAAGGGTAACACAACAATATACAACATAAATTAGAGTTATAATGAAACTATCAATGGTATTAAATTGAATAGGATAAAAAACACTAAATAAAATGGAATAGAATAGAATAGAATAGAATGCATTTATTTGTCAGAATATTGTACAAAGCTGTTATGTGAGTATGTATTACGATCATAATATTCTGCCGTTTCCGGCGTACAAATATGGTTTGTAGAATTGTGGTTCATCATTACATTAAAATTGAGTTATTGATCATTAGAATTACAGATAATTTAAATAAATGAACAATATTTGCATAAGAGATTAATTATATAAGTCAAAATTCAATGAAGTCAAGGAGAAACAATATGATTTATAGGCAATAATGTCAAATATTTAGGTAAATTTTTCATTCATAAAATCTTCAGTCAAGTAATAACATTTGTTTAAAAGAAAGTTAAATAATTTACATTTAAATGTTCTGAGGCTGAGAGTTTTGAAGTCATCAGGTAATTTGTTGTAGACAGTTATGGACATGCAGTATACATTATTAGAAAATAATTTAATTCTACGCCTAGGAACATTAAGCATATGCACTTTACGGCTGGGTCTGGATACAACATCATTAAACAAGACAAATTCGTGACTGTTTTGGTGAACAAAAATACAAATTTCAAAAATGTACAGTGCTGGAAGTGGCAGTATTTTAAGTTTTTTAAATAGTGGAACACAACTGTCTAGTGGGTGCGCTCCACAAATTGAGCGCACGCATTTTTTTTGAGCTCGAAACACTCTTTCAAGTTCAACCGAATTACCCCATATTATAATACCATATCGCAAAATGGATGAAACATAGCCATGGTATGCACATAGTGCCGCATTAACACTAGCCACACGTGTTAGTCTATATAAAACATATACAAATCTATCTATCTTCTTACATAGAACATCAATATGAGATTTCCAGTTACAGTTTTTGTCAATTATTATCCCCAAGAATTTTGCGTAATCGACCTCTTCTATCGTCTCATTTCCATACTGTATTTTAAGTCGTGGACGCGTACTGTTATATGTCTGGAATTGTATCATATTTGTTTTGTTTAAGTTAATGTGAAGATTATTGTGTTCAAGCCATGTAATAATTTTATTTAATGTCATGTTTATTTCATTTTGGTACTCAACAATGTCGTCATTTTCTTTTATAATACTGAGGGTCGTGTCGTCAGCGTATAGTATGCAATTGTGGGAAGTTACATTAGGCAAGTCATTAACATAAAGCAGGAATAAAGGTGGCCCTAGTATGGTCCCTTGGGGAACACCGCAGTTATTTTCACGAAACTGTGACCTATACGTGAGCTTCTGATTTCCTGTTTGTCCCGAAATCTCAACACATTGCAGTCGATGTGTAAGGTAACATTCAGGAATGAGATTTTAATTATTAATAATTTAATAATTAATTTATTTTTCTTATTCTCAATTGTAGTAGATTGACCGGTACGATTCGAATCAGAAAATCACGAGCTATAAAGCATCCTATGGATTGAAGCCACTTAAGCCAAGCCTTTTACTTTCGAACATTAATCATGGCTTTGTATCCCAAAGTTAAGCTCTGTAATATGAAGGGTGAAAGTTTAGTATCAACGCTACTACGGTTCAGCTCAATGTCGACCCAAAAAACCGGATGCCATCCAGTCATGGTCGCCTTCGCCAAATATTAACGAACCAATGTAAACGCGTGATATATGAAATTGAAAGTTTACGCGTTTATTATTATTATGAATGACCCTCGATCATTTTCCTCGTAGAGGTGAATCTCAATACGTTTGTATACTCGTAATATTCTTAATGTATGAAAAAATAAATTATCTTCAGCATGTGTGTGTGTATATCGATCACAGGACTTCCACGTGGGCAGACACGAGTAATGCTATAAAGACAGTATTTAGTTCTGTTTGATTGCTTTCAGCTGATGGTTCAAATGCATTGATGTTTTTACCAATCTCTTAAAAAGTAGTGATTGTAAGTTGCGACAATGGCAATAAGTGTGGGAGGCGCGGGTGTCGTCAGCGGAGCGCCCTCCGCGCCACCGCCGCCTGCTATCCTTTGGCTTTCTCCCGAGCGAGCCACTTGTGAGCACAACTGGTGCGAGTGGCTCAGTTGCGTCGAAAGCTCATGTACTTATTCACTATAAATAATACGACAGCGCCGGTGCCGCCTTTTCATTTATCGAACGACCTCTTACTTGTGAACACTTTTCATAAAGGTAACGGACTACGGGCTCGTTGATAGCTTTTTTATAGGTGACCTGATTAAGCCTCGTGCAATTTAGTCTTCAAAAGAATTTGTTGGTTTAACTGGCAATTATTAAACACCGCGGCAGACAATAAAGACGCCCCGTGAATAACTCGTTCTCGTTACCCACCACGGCTACCACTCATTTAGCGCACACTTAATTAAATCAAAAGAGGTCAAAGAATAAAGTAAGGATAATTAGTGATTAGCCGTAATATGATTCAACGTGCAGGTTATTATAGCTACAATAGTGCGGGTCAGGGTCCTCATTGAAGCCCCCAAAGCGTGTGGTCACCGCTATATTTGCTACAATCCGGCTGTGACCCGCGCTGGACCGGGAGCGATAGATACAAGGTCTCTGTCACTCGGTGGGCAGATCAAGAAAGGCCATTAACTACGTTTGCTCTCGTACCTATTGGAATAATAACGTAATGCCGCAGAGCGTCAGGGCAATATACAAGGTGTTACCCGTTTGGTGTGAACGGACCCTTCATGAAGTCGCCAACCAAGCTTTCTGTACATCAATTTAAGTAACTACGCTAAAATTATTGCAGTTTTATATGACCTATCAATCAGCTGTTATTTTATTGTGATTTTCAAAAACAAAGTCAGGTCAGGTCAACATCAAAGTTTTTATCTAGAGTGTACGCGCTACTGCTTTGTTTTTTATTTATTTTCGAAATGGCTGTCATTTTCATGGTTTTCGAGCTAGCTGATTACAAAACTAGGGTCTAAATCAAAATCCAAAATGGCGCCACTGATTATTTGCAAGTTTTTCGTCATGTGTGATGTTTTCATGGTTTTTGAGGTTACTAATAACAAAAATGGGGTCAAAATTAAAATTCAAGATGGCGCCACCGAAGATGTTTCGTCATAGGTGTCGTTTTCATAGTTTTCGAGGTTGCTGAATACAAAAATGGGGTCAAAATTTAAATCCAAGATGGCGCCACCGAAGTCTGCTAATTTTTCCGACATAGGTGTCATATTCATGGTTCTCGAGGTTGCTGATAACAAGAATGGGGTCAAAATTAAAATTCAAGATGGCGCCAATATAAATAAGCAAATTTTTGCGTGCAGTGAAGTAAAGAGAAATACGTGAATTTAGAGTGCGAAGCGAAACTCGAATTTTTTTGTTCCCTACGTTTATACATATTTTGAATTACATACGGGGTATTCTAATGGCTTTATGAGATAAAGATATATTTATTGCATAACTGTGTACATTTTGTTTTACTTTTTGGGCTTAAGAATAGAACTAACTAGGGATGTTTCGACGGTAAACAGTCTGTAAAAGTACTACTAGTACTAGTAAAGAAAAAATATCTATGACGTTTATCAAACAAAATTAGTAACTTAAAAACAAAACAACATAATAACTTCTTATCTTTAACCAACGCTTATAAATATATCTACTAATTTAAATAAAAGAGCAAAAGCTTTTTTTAAATTAACAGACTAAGTAATATTGAACCAAAATTGCATATGTATATCCGCTGCATAAGAAGGATCACGGAAATTATTTGAATGTATGTATACGTACTTTAGCACCATCTAAAACCATGAAAACGACACCAATGATGAAAAATTTCGAAAATTATCGCAACCGCCATCTTGGATTTTGATTTTGACCCCAGTCTTGTTCAGCGTCCTCGAAAACTATGATAATGGCACCCATGTCAAAGTGTAATGAAAAAACTAGGACAAAAACTATTGAAAGATATTGAAAGAGACATACCCTACGAACGATGCAAGCTTGTAATAATATACGTGCACAAATAATTAGGTATGTGTAAAAAATCTAATTTTGAGACTAACCTTGTATAAATTCAATTTCGGGTTTTCGAGTTTCCGTTTACTGTGCCAGGTATTTTGTGTACGCACACGCCCCTATTCGCCGTGTATTTTTGAAAAGCGCCGTGCCCTCTTATTGAAATCCTGCGGACGACTGAGCTCTGCAATTCGTTCTCGAACCTATGCCGGATAAAATGTGCCGCCATAGTAATTCGTATGGAGATTTCAGGCGTAAAAATTCAGATACTTTCCGAAATTTTAAAGCTACGTTTTGTAAAACAGTAAAATGCAGCCTGTTTACTGTTCTTTGTTGTCTTTATTTATGTATAATATTAATTAGCTGACTGCTTATTTACGGAAAAGTAATCAAAATACGGCAGTGCTTTATGCACGTTTTTAGTGAAATTCAATAAGTTTACAACACTCATCTACACGGTTTATCTTCAATCCGATTTTTTACACTCTGTGAGGCGTACACGTTGGAAAGCGGGCTGAGACAGCGAGGTTTGACGTCGCCTAAGCTTTTCAACCTATACGTAAATGACCTCATCTTCGCTCCGTAGTAAGTGTGTCGGTTGTTCGATAGATGGCGTCTGCGTCAACAACATTAGCTACGCGGACGACATGGTTCTGCTGAGCCCGACGGTGAGAGGTCTTGGAGAATTGTTAAGGGTGTGTGTGGCCTATGCTGGTGCACATGGCCTTGTATTTAATGTCCAAAAATCGGAACCTATGGTCTTTAGGGCCGCCGGTGGATGCCTCTAGTACTCGCATATTATTACCCTTAATGGCTTGTGCGTAAATCGTGTCTCCAAATTTAAATACCTGGGGCATTTAATTACCGACGGTCATGAAGACGATCTGGATATTGAGAGGGAACGCAGGCCTTCAGCAGTCAGAGGTAACATGCTGGTCCTCGGATTCTCCCGCTGCTCTGAACAAGTAAAAATAACTGACATCGTCACTAACACTATTAATAACACTTACAACGGGATATTTACCATGTGTATTATTTGTTTCGAGTTTATCCGTGATCATGGCGTTTGTAACAGCGCCGAAATATCGGGCTTCCAACGGCACTTACAACGGGATATTTACCATGTGTATTATTTGTTTCGAGTTTATCCGTGATCATGGCGTTTGTAACAGCGCCGAAATATCGGGCTTCCAACGGCACTTACAACGGGATATTTACCATGTGTATTATTTGTTTCGAGTTTATCCGTGATCATGGCGTTTGTAACAGCGCCGAAATATCATGGCTTTAATGGCGACATCGACAGAAAACTGTATCCTTGATCTGCAAAATGCGTGGCAGCTGCAACGGAGTTTTGAAGACAGTAGCCGAAAGGATCTTCTCCGATATGTAGGTCCTTTATTAAGATGGTCCTTCATTAATTTGAATTATGTATATTATTTTATTTTATCTTATTTTAATTTTTATCCTATTTTTAGGGTTCCGTACCCAAAGGGTCAAACGGGACCCTATTACTGAGACTTCGCTGTCCGTCCCTCCGTCCGTCTGTCACCAGGCTGTATCTCATGAAGCGTGATAGTTAGCCAATTGAAATTTCTACCGATTCAGTATTTCTATTGATGCTATAACAACAAATACTAAAAACAGAATAAAGTAAATATTTAACCACTTAAATATTTATTTTATTCTTTATTCTCCAATACAAAAAAATTTTTTGGCTCGTTTTTATTATTAATGGTACGGCACCCTTCGTGCGCAAGTCTAACTCGCAACTGGCAGGCTTTTTTTTATCGTATTTTGATTATGGTAATTTATTTTAATTTTTGATTTTATGTTAATTTATGTCATTTTTAATTTTGATACTGATTCTAATCTTACTTTTTTATTTATTTATTTTAATTTTGGTGTTATTTCAATGTCAATTTTATTGTACTATGGATCAAGTTATTTTTTATTTATTAAAATAAACGTTTCCCCACACTAGGAATTTCTCCTGTATCGTGGGTGCGTTAACAAACATTTAGAAACACATACACAAACAGCCAGACCCGGCACAACTATCTGTAGGCCATACAAATATTTCTTCCGTGCTGGGATCGAACCCGCGACACGTAGTGCAGCAGTCAATCGCTCAACCACTGCGCCAACCGTGGCGTCAAATCATCTAAAATAAATTAATTTAACAAGTTATCTAAAATAAATGAATTTAATTTAATTTATCGTGGTTACTACTAAAGGCTCAGCTCACACCGAGACGCGACGCTGCGCGCTCATTTTAAAGAGCAATTCAAAATTTAACTTTATTTTCTACACGAAAAGATACACGTTTCGTTGTGAGAATACGTTACGTATACGACGCCTGTAAAGAAATGTGTATCCTTTCGTGTAGAAAATAAAGTTATATTTTGAATCGCTCTTTAAAAGTGTGCGCGCAGCGTCGCGTCGCGTCGCGTTTCGGTGTGAGCTGACGCTTAAGTTTTCAATATAAACTTATCAAAATTCCATACCACGATTTCCTTTATTAAAAACTTCAAAAGGTTGGAATTTCGACCTCCAATATTTCTGTAACTAGAAGGTTCGAAGGTAGGGCCCAAACAAAAAAAAAATCGCAATTCAATGAGTAGAACAAGCGCCTTTCGGCTTTGTTAAGGGTTATACCCATTATTTATCTATCTCTGCAGTAGTGGAACCTGTGGAACATTGCCCCGTTGGCGGTTTGGCCTTCCGACACAAACATGTCGATGGGAGTGGCCCTTCTGCGTGTAGTGTCGGTGTGCCGCCGTAGTGCAGCGACCGCTGGCGGCCGACCCTGACCGTCACGTCATCGCTATATATACGCGGTGCACATCGGTCGCCAGGCGCCCCACTTACGTCACGACATCGGTACACATCGTGGACTAGGAAGTTACGCGCACTCGCCTACAAATATTACTTACTGCTGAACACAAAACACTCTCAGAATTGGGGTAATGTCTTAGCAGCAATAGTGCAAATAATAACTGAAGAAATAGGCTTCGCTTATTTTATGCTTCGGTTGCCTGTTCATATAATATGAGCATTGATGAGATCAGACCATCATCCTCCTACCCTCGACCTTACTTGCCTGACCTTCACACGATCCTCCTATCTTTTCGTTGGTCTACTTATTACCTTATAGCCTGTTGGGGTATTCTCGTCGTTGACTGATATCCCAGTAGTTGTTGTAGGATGTTTGTTAATTCACACCAAACCACTGTTAAGTTCAATAGTTTAATTACGTTATGTTGTTGAGCCGCACTTGATGCAATGCTATTATTGATCGAACCGCTCGCGGCTCAGTTTTAGTGACGACTGAATATAAGTTAAAATAAAATGAGTTAGGGTCAGCTCACACTTTTAAAGAGCGATTCAAAATATAACTTTATTTTCTACACGAAAAGATACTCATTTCGTTGTGAGAATTCAGAATACGTTGTACCATGCAGCACCGTGCTCATGGAGTGCAGCAGCGTGGCAGATCAACGGGCACGGACTCTCCAATCGCCGGTATCGCTTCCGGAGACCTGCAGCAGCCTGAAAAGGCTGCTAGCTTTCTGGGAGGACCTGGGATGGTTGGAGTAACCAGAGGATTTTTGTTTATACGTACAATGGCCCAATAAAAAGGCTAAGTGCGGAAACAGCACCGCTAACCTTACCTAACCTAATCTAACCATGCAGCACTGCGCCGCGTGACGCCTGTAAAGAAATGTGTATCTTTTCGAGTATAAAATAAAGTTATATTTTGAATCGCTCTTTAAAAGTGTGCGCGCAGCGTAGCGTCGCGTCTCGGTGTGAGCTGACGCTAAAGTACATGTAGCGTTATTAATTACGTGCGCAGAAACGTACTTTTGCTGTATGAGCATTATTGGCTCGTGCAAAGCCTTATCTTTGTTAATAAGCTTTTCTTCGTTCTATTTGTTATCCCCAAAGCATCAGCTTATTTCCGCACTCGCTATTATATTCTAATTTGTTATCCTGTACATTCCCGTGTCAGAGCACAGCACACAGTCACACGATATCGGTTTACATTGCTCATGTCAGGTGCATAGAGTTGCCGTTACGTAACCAGCAGGCAGCAAGTAGTGATCCCAATGTGTTACAGGACTGGTCGCGTGCTTGTAGTCGTGGTGCTGTTGAGGATCCTCCATGTTGTGTTGTGTCCCGCTATCGTTGAAGGCTCTGTAGAACTTGTAAACAGAGATCCACAAGGCGTAGGTAACTGTTGGTGTTCAAACAATCATCCGATGTAACCTTTCTTCGTTTTTCCTGCTCTATTGAGCAAAGCGCTAGATGTTTATCTTATAGAATGTTATACATAAAATGTTCTTTAATAAACACGGAGAAGCTTTTCAGATTTTTTACCATTAATGTTTCTTCTTTCGAGAAAATTCGTGCCGGCCTTGTCGAGCACAGATTGAACGGGCTCAGCTGTGTGACTCGCTTTCATCGCAAAGAAACGACATTCTTCTACTAAAAAAATCTGAAGCGTTCAAGTTTTCTCGTAAAGACGACAGACCGGTGGCTAGGTTATAGGGTCTGCAAATGCTACTACGCCAGGGCTCAGGCGAAAGCTTTAAACTTTGATTTATGTTTGAGAACTAAAATGATATAAATAAACAGTTATAGCGCGCGCGTGAAATCAGTATGAAGTTTCATAGGGCTTCGCTCCGCAAATGTAATACGGGTTGCTACCCGAGCAGCTGCTTTGTTTGATAGAAAGTACAATTTGTAGGTACAATCATATAAATTTTTAACTTTTAACTTGTGTTTTCAATAATATTAGCAAACCATTCACGTAGACGAAGAAGAAAATATGCATAATATTATAGAAGATAACTCTAGTACGCAAGGTGACCAATCAAGCTATACAAAAGCAGTTTATGCAGATCTCTGGTAATTTATACATAGCGAGGCCATGTTATACTGGAAATGTATAGTTTGATGTGTCGCCGTGTGTAAGTGAAATAATATGTTGCGTAGGTATCCTATATTATAATAGGCTCTAACTATAACATTCTTTAACACTTCTGTTTGAATAGGTACATCCTTTTGTGAGCATAATATTCTAACTGGTTTTATATTAATAATATGATGTTTATACTACAAATATCTGTCACGTCGCCCACTCTTTTCTTGGTTTACGCTCGAACGCACACCTAATCTAATAATATTGTAAATATTGACGCCTAATATTGTCAGATTCATTGGCGTTTAACTTGAATAGCAATAGCATTGTAATCAATTAATGTTTTAGTTTGAACTGTAGGTTTATTAAGTTGCTATCTTCCAGTATAAATTAATTTTAACTGTTGTCCACATCTGCATGTTTGCTTTTCTGTATTGCAATTAGTGATTACTACGTTTGTTCCTTTATTTATTTTTTGTTCAGTGGCTAAAAATCAACAATATTGTTAGCCTACCTACGTCGTGATCTGCTGGGCAAAGGGCTCCCCTTTCTCTTTCCAAATCTCTCCATCTTGGGGCTAACATGGCCAATGTTACAATTATTTACTTATATAGTATAGTTTTAATTATATAAGAAGCTCTAATAGTGATTGCATGTATTCGTGTGTCAGGAAGCCGAGCTGAGCAAGTGGACGGCGTTCCTGCAGCGCGCCGGCGACGCCACCTACAACACCGAGGTCGTCCTCGACAACCTGCACAACCTCATCGGTAAGAGCACACTTATACATTCAACGAACCTAACCCACCCCGCATACTAAACAACTTTCTCTATGAATCTCATATCCGATTCCTGAAAAAAGAATCAAATTCATATAACATTTTTAATAACTAGTTTGCGTCCCATTCACGAGTTTTAGCGTACGCCCTAAGAGGAGTTGAAACGTACGCCGTACTAGCGATGCGTCGCGGATCCTTTGTCCAGATTACAAGATGACCTTGACGCGACATCGCCAATACTATAATAACACGACATTTACAGTCGACCATTAAACATTTATGTGAGAGATAAAACATGTCGGCCCGTGTGACGCGCCGTCTTGGCCGGTGCTTCCATGTTCGCGCGTGGGGGTTTATGCCCAGCTGAGGTCCCTATGTTTCCCGTGACATAAGCTCATGTTTTTAACCGAGACATAGGTTACATTTATAGATGACTAGCTTCTGCCCGCGGCTTTGCCCACGTGTGCGTTACCCCAGCAAAATAATGTCAAAAATATTAATTTAAATGTTCGGCTTCGCTCGCCCGTAAGTGTAAGTAAAGGATAAATAGTTGTGTAAAAGTCTGTGATACTCAAAGTAAGAATCAGAGGATTCATTCTGGTTTATTACGGCGTATTTTTTTTAGATTGTTAGTGACCTAAATGGGTTGAACCAGAATTTATTTTATACATGTCTTCCGAAGTTCCGAGCTACGGTGCTGTAGCTCAAATGCCCCGGTCATCCATCCATGCTTTTCGATATAGGTAGTTAATGGTGTAAATGAGCTAGTTTTTTTTTTTTTTAAATTCAATTATACTCAGATTAAACAAAACTTATTTTGATTTTGACTTCATTTTCATTGCCAGTGACCCGAAATCCACGAAAACGACACCCATGAAGGAAAAGCCGAAAGTTTTCCTCGGCACTATATTCGATCTTTATTTTAACTTCATTTTCGTTGTCAGCGAGCCAGAAAACCACGAAAATGACACCACTGAAGGAAAAACTGAATGATGTCCTTGGTACAATCTTCAATTTTTATTTTGGCCTCATTTCCGTTGTCAGCGGCCCGAAATCCTCAAAAACGATAGCCATGAAGGATAAACAGCAAATTTCCCTCGGCGCCATCTTGGATTTTCATTATGTTTCATTAATTGCCAGCGACCCGGAAAACAACGAAAACGGCACACATCTTGGATTTTCATGTTGACCTCATTTCCGTTATCAACGACCTCGAAAACCCCGTAAACGACATCCATGCAGTCATTGAGTCGCGCAAGTATAATATAACGAGCTAATACTTCAAAATAAAAAATAGCCACCCTTTTTGTCGTCTGAAAAAGCCACCCCGCTTTTCCAAAAACATTGAAATACGTGTGATTCAATCAAGAAACACAAATAGTAAATTTCAAGCTGATCAGACATTTTTGTTATACTCATGTTTTCACTCCTTTTCTCCCGTTGGGGGTTGAATTTCCAAAAACAACGAAATATAATTTATTTATTTTTGCTCAGAAACATCATTTAATTTTATTCTTCTTACTTCAAAAAAGACGGCTTCCGCATATAAACTGTCAACCCCTATCAAACCCTCTTAGGGGTAGATTCTCTAAAACACGTATTTATTTATTCCTAACCAGAAGCTTGTATATGAAAATTCATGCTTCTAACTTTAAAAATGACCGATTTCCATACAAACGTTCATCCCTTGTTTTACCCCTTTAGGGGTAAAACCTACCTACCCTTCACAAAGAACACACCCTCCAAATTTCAGTACTCTAGGATCAGCGGTTTAGGCTGCGTTGATATCTCAGTCAGTCAGTCAGTCATGACTTCTATTTTACATAGATATAATGTTGATTAAATCACATCATGTTCATATTTTTAGCGTCAACGCATCACGGTTCGTCCGACCGGTTTTAATCAAAGCGTTGCGCGTTGTTGTTTCGGGGGACCGCTAACTAGACCGTTTAGTACAAGCAGATAAGATACGCAGTGTTTAATGGTCCTCATGACAGATCGGCTTCAGCAGAATTACAAAGAATTAGAAGCAGTACTACAATACTTGAATTTTGTACTTAATGTTGACTTTAATGTTTAAAAATTTAAACATTTAGAGTAGCCTGTAGATTATGACACTAACCGCCCATCTTGTATTAGCATGTGCTCGTAAAACCGCAACGTCCCAAACACAAGACCAATGCCGTACACAGTTGAGGAGTCTTTCTGGCGGGTTGGGAATCCTGCATGATCCTGGTAATGCCTACGCATCAGGATTTCGATTCGATCAGATCTGTGGACGTGGTATAAATCTTTTCATCAACTAGAAAAGAGGTGATGATCTTCAAACGGCTGAGCAGATTTCCTTGAAACATAGCTAAGAACCTAGATTAAGACACCTTTCAATAAAATAAAATAAACTGAATCAAAATCGGTTCATCCGTTCAGGAGCTTTGATGCCTCAGACAAACACACAGATACACACTTCAAACTTGTAACACCTTTTTGGCCAGGATTTAAAAAGAAGAAAGATCGCTACTTTTTGTAAATCTTTATTTCTGGTGTATCAATTCGATACCTCGACGCATCGTGCAAGGACATTGTTCGTCAGTTATGTGTCCCCGCGAGTAACCAGTGCGTTGTGATGTTGTTGCAGCGGTGCAGCGGCGCTGCGTGCGCGAGGTGCTGGCCAGCTCCGTGCTGACGTCACTGGCCAGCGACGCGGACGGCGCGGCCGCCTCGCCGCTGGACCGGCGCGCGCCGTCGCTGGCCTGCAGCACGCCCATCGCGCGCGACTAGCGCGGCCGCCTGCCCGGCTACCTGCCGCACGCCGCGCTAGAGGACCCACTAACTATATCGTTCAGTTCAGTTTCGAATAGTAAAGCTAGATTATCTCGTGCTTATGTTGTGATCTCGGACACGGCTAAAGGCTGGTGTCTGCTGTATATATTCAACTTGCGTAAATTGGCCACGAGTCACGGAGCGTGCCTCACGACGAGTGCCCTGTGTCCTGCGGACGCCGGCGGGCGCAGGCGCCGGTGCGCGTGTTTCGATGGTAGCGCGCTCTGTGTTACTGCTTCCAGTTGATATAAATAGCGATCGCTCAAGCTACTATCGACGCAACGCCAATACCGACCTTGCCGTATCCAAATTATATTTTTATGATTTTGTAATGAATATGCGAACTGCGCCAAAACACTCGACACTAGATATTCTATGGAATATTTACAGTGTTGTGATCATCTGGTCGCGCGCCGCCGTAACCTCTCCGCTCACTGGCTCGTATCGCGACGTGTCGCGGCAGACGCAGGAGACGCGCGGCCAGTGAGCGGAGAGGTTTAACGTAATGCGTCTGTAGATATATACATGACGCTCAAAATAAACGATATATAATGTAGTCACGGAGCGATAAAGCGCTGAGATAGAGTCGTTATGTTATATATATGTAATGTAAGGTGTGAGTACAAATGCCGCCGTGTGTTACCCTGCACTGCCTTATAGTGTGTGTTCAATTCGCGCCACTGCCGAATCTTACGTATTATCTGCGTTACGTTTGTTAAGATGTATCACTAATTGTAACGATGTCGTATTCGCTTGTAAAGTGTACGCGTTGCTTTGCGGATGCTGTCTCCGTAACGATTATATAAATATTGTATTAGAGATAATAAATTAATAATTATAGAGAATGTATAAGATTGGTACAGGACGACGTTGCTTGGCAGACGCTTTCACTGTTGTTTGAGCTCTAGTGCGCGCGAGTGTCGGCCGAGCTCGGTCACGCGACGTTTATGTTGACCAAGAGGGCGTATTGTATACACTTGGTATTACGGTGCGCCCTCTTTGTAAGGTTTACTTTAATATTGGTTTCATGGTGCTTTATGTTAGTGTTATGTTGATGTGAGCTCACCACTAACGTTTCGTACTTGCGATCTGCTGTCATCCTATCATACTTATTGTACCTCTGACTTTGCATCACTATCAAGATTGACCTTAATTATCTTACAATACGGTCGCTGTTAGTGGCGGCACTCATACAAGCCTAAAAGCTTGGCTAGCCCTTATGACCTGTTACTGTTCTTCATGATTTTAGGGTTTCTCAATAGTCTGCTTGAGTCATGGGCCTTGTTCACTGGTGGCTGTTAGATTGCACTTGTCGGAGGTAAAGTAAAGAAGTTCAGTAGTGTGCGGCTGTGCATGCGGTGAGTACCAGTGTGGCGGAACCACTTGTTCGAACTAGTTTAGAGTTTTTGATATCTTTACATAATCCTAGTTCATAGTAGCCGTGCTTGGGCAGGCGACAGTTCGCTGCCGGGATGTGGTCGAGTGAGTGTTGTGCTGTCGTGTGCCGAAGTGCGGCTAGTTTTTACAAATCTACTATCTTCTAATGTAGTTTAATTATAGATCTGGGATTTTCACTGAAATGCTTGTTTGAGAAACGTTTTGTGCTTCAATATTAATATTATATGTAATTACATTAAGTATATATTTCACAGTATTACTATATTAAAATTATAAAACGAATCGAGATTAATGTATTAGAATTACGATTTATTATGTATTTTAAAATGTATAAGTAACAAGTTGTGGCCAAATTTTCCTTAGTGTGTCGGTGTGACGTCACGCGTGTCGCGCCGACGATACGCGACTCTGACGCAGACAAGCACGACCACTCAAATGTATACACTGTGTAACTTTTCAAATTAACTTTGTTTTACTACATTGATTGTAAATAATGATGTTACATTAAAAATAGTATTTTGCAACCTATACTTATATAAAAAGGGTATTATTTTAAAGTTACAATGGTTATTGACTTATTGCACAAGAAACTGTTGTGAGTTTAGTGAGCGTATACATGTAGGTGGTCGTGCGTGCACAGGAGCAGTACTCCGCACAGTCCGCAGCTGCAGTGAGCAGTGCCTCCTCGTGCGGACTGCGGCTTCTGAACAACTTCTTGTGCTTTCTCAAGCTTTACAGTACTCGATTAGTATTTACTATTATTAATATACTGTCATTTGGCGAGACCGTCAAAAAAACATGTATTTTTTTATATAAAAAGGTTGTTAAGTAATATAAAATTCAAACAAAACGCTATCGCGTGATTAATTTGGAACAGAATATAAGTATATTATATTTTAATATGAGTTGTGGGCAGGCGTCGCGCCGGCTTGTGATATCACAACGAAGCAAATAATGTTAACATTTACATGTTTATTGATGGGACCGTAACGTACTTGTTGTCTATATATCGTTGCTGTCTTTATTTATACATGGTTACGCTTTCTTGTGATCGTATCGCGTCACGACTTTATGAATGGACATATTACATATATACCGTTAATAGTTCAAAAGAGAGAATTAGTGTTCGTGTTGACGCCTAGCTTGTAACCGTAGATAGTAAAATATTTTTCAATGTTTATCTGCTTTACGAGTTATATCACTTTATCTTTGACGCCTCATTCGAAACTCAGTTCCGAAGTTCGTAAAGTTGATCCGTGATTGTACCTCATCCCGACACACCGTTGATGTCCGTCAGCTAGCGGCACGTAGTGCACCGAGTGCACCGAGTGCAGCCCGCAGGTGTGCTCGCAGCGTCCTCCACACATTCCAGAGTTCCACATATTTTGTGTAAAATGTTATTGGAAAAATAAAGTGATTATTTTAATATATAATTTTATTTGTACCTTTTATCGACATTATACATTTATTGGAATTTTTCACATAATAATTAAAACATTAGATTACACAGTAAGTATACTTATTAATCAGACTCTGGTTGGCAAGCTCGCGCCCCCCCCCCCGCCGCGTGCCACGACCACCTCGTAATACTGCAACCCCCCTTATATGACACATTCTAAGAAAGCTACCTCTAGAACGGTACATGTTTCACGATATTATGGTAACAGAAGCTGTGCCACTTGCCAGTAGTCGCGCATCCCGAGCATGTGACACGCTACGTATTGTCGCTACGCGCCTGCGGTACTTGCGGATGGGGTCACCGAAACAGGACGTTATCTGCATATAACTTGTTCATTCACTCTTGTTGAGCACCTGACCCGTCAGAAACATCTGGGACACACTTATCGTGTAGCGTCGGGTTCGGAAGCGAGACGTCCACTTCTACAGAGGAACAGAGGAGAGATTGCACAAGTTGTCAGAATCTTACGTCCGTGCGGCACTGGGCAGATTTAAATGCGTGAATTTAACGTTACTCGTGAAAGTTATAATTCATTTTCGATTGGATGTTTACACATGAGACACGTATCGGTGAAGATGTTCGTTCTGATCAGTGACATGAACGCGACAGCGCCAGCGCGCCTGAGGACGCGCCAGGAGTCGTTCGGTGTCTGCACGATGTTCTCTCCTCTGCTCTGCGTTCCTTCTGGGTCCGCACGAACCCTTTATATTGTAATAATTTGTTATCTTGTCACCACGCACTTTAGGAACAAACTATATTTTTTCTTACTGGGTTCTGACAATACAAATTAAAAATACAATATAAAGGGTTCGTTCAATAATGACATGTAAAAATAAACTTTATTACAATGATTCAAAACTCCCGTTTTAGACATGATAAAAATTCTGCTCTGCTCTCCGAGCCGGTCTGTGTGTGTGTACGGACCCTAAAGAACCCCTTATTAAATCGACTTCAAAAATAATTTCTTTCCTTTTTTTTTATAATACGAATTACTTCCACAAGAAAAGTAAGAAATAAATTTGGAAAGTTGGCGGAAGTAAAAGTCAATGAAATTGGGGAAAATCACATCTTTTGCATTTTTTTTATTGTTCTTCATTTATTTGGTTTATGATTTAGTCAGTGGTTCATTCATTACGTAATACAAACACTCATTTATATTGTTCAAACAATAATTGCTGGAAAAAGTGGATACTTTTGGAACAGACCATAACCATAGGCAGACAACACCAGCGCGCTGTGGACTGTAGGTAGGAATGTAACATTATGCCTGCCTTAGCAACACAGTACCGTTATAAACGTTATTTATTCGTAAACGCTTAAGTTAATTAACATAAGCGACTGTTTATCCATTTAGTTTGGACGTCTCTTATCTTTAACCATCGCTTATGAATAAAATCCTTAATGAATGGCAAGTATCGTGTTCAATGTTATTTGAAAAGTTCGAGCAAGAACAAAACATAATTGTTGTTATTGTTACCCATTACGATTATGGCACAGAAGTCGGAAGTTTGTGAAACAGTGTACGCTTCACACTTGACATTTATGTTGCCAGTGCGGTAGAACTGGCTCTGCGGCCAGGCTATACTGCTTTAGGTAAAATAAGATATGGCCGCCCTGTACATAATACTGCGGGCTCGGTCGACAGGCGAGCTATAGCTAGGTAGTACTATGTCCACATTCGTGCGCTTGCATCTCACAACTCGCAGTTATCGGTAGTTCGTCGGCATCAAACAGTTTTAGCGCAAGTGCTGTGGCTTAACGTTACACGCATGCTTCGTAAGAGGATTCAAGATGTAGATGGAATCGCATAAGTGTGGACGCATCTTATCATGAATATCATATAATTATAACATTTTAAAGAGCATAGTATAGCATTGTGTTGTGGAGGTCAGATAGGCAGTCTCTCTGATTAAAATACTGATATTCAGCTGCATCCGGTGAAACTGGAAGCTGACTCCAATTTAGTTGGGTAAGGGCTAGGCAGATGTTGATGAACATCTTCAACGGCATGTCAGCCTCCATGCCACGAACGGCGACCATAAATACTTAAAATTACTATTTACACTCGGTGCCAATATGAAGCACCAACGTCGAAGACAGCGGCCGGCGAGTCGCAGGCAGGGCGGCAGTGCGTCACGCCAGGGCGGGCGGGGGCGCCGGCGCGGGGGGCGGGGGCGGCGGGCGGGCGCGCGCCGGCGCCAGCACGCCGTGCGGCACGCACACGGTGCGGCCCGCCGCCTGCACGGCCACGTGCCCGCGCCGCGCCGCGCCCACCGCCAGCACGGTGTCGCCCGCGCGCAGGCGCACGCCCGCCTCGTCGGCCCAGTCCGCGCCCACGGTGCGCTGCTGCGGGTAGCCGAGCTTCACGCCGCCCGCCACGGTGTAGGCGCGCGGCGGCGGCAGCGGCGGCGGCCGCTCCTGCGATCGGGCGAGCGCTCGGTCAGGCACGGCCAGGGGAACCGGGGGGAGCGGGAATCGAAACGGCTCGCCTACCAGATCGAGGCCGAACAGCGAGCACGTGCGCTTGGCGAGCGCCGGGTCGCCCTTGTCGCCGGGCTCGGGCGGCGGCGTGCCGGCGATGGGCGCCGGGCGAGGCCGTGCGGGCGCGGGCGGCGCGGCCGGGCGCGCGCGGTGCCGGCGCCACGCCGCCTGCACGCACGCGGCGGCCGCCTGCCGGCGCGCGCGGCGCATG
The DNA here is from genome assembly GCA_963082945.1 of Cerastis leucographa. Classification (NCBI taxonomy): domain Eukaryota; kingdom Metazoa; phylum Arthropoda; class Insecta; order Lepidoptera; family Noctuidae; genus Cerastis; species Cerastis leucographa. Next base: position 20,579,315 of record OY720359.1, read on the forward strand.
CGCTCCAGCACCTGCGGACGGCACCGTGCGATGAGCGAGGGAGTGCGCGCCGGGCGGCGGGTGGGTGACGCAGCGCACCTGGCGCATGCCCTCGCTGAGGAACACGTGGCGCTTGCCGAGCGCCCAGCGCACGGCGGCGGGCGAGGCGGGCGCGGGCGGCGCGGCGGCGGCCTGCACGGCGCGCAGCACGGCGGCGCAGGCGGCGCCGGACTCCCGCTCCGCGCCGCGCCGCCACAGTGCGCGGTACCGGCCGCTGAACGCGCGGAACCGCATGCGGTGCGGGTAGCCGCTCGCCATCAGCTGCGTGGTTTCCAATATTTGTAAGGCGCGCACCTGCAACGTTACGACTGACGTAAGAACGCGTGTCCGCAGAGCTGCGGGTGGCGTGTGACGCAGTGCGACGCACCTGGCGCGCGACAGTGGCGCGCTCGAACAGCATGGGCGTCTCGGTGCCGTTGGCGCGCAGACAGCGCACGAAGTGCGGGCGCGCGTGCACGAGCGTGCGCAGCAGGTTGTCGAGGCGCGTGTGGAAGTCCTGCGTGAGCGTGGACGCCGCCGCCGCCGCCACCGTGGGCGACGCGCGGAACTGTCCGCCCGTCGGCCCGCCCTGCGCCGCCAGAGCCTGGCGACCAAACATTTGCACAACTTTCACATTCATAAATCCAGGTAGGTATCCATAATATAATTGTGATTTGTACACAGATGTATAAACAGCAAGTTTTTTTTAATATTTATGAAACTAACCTTAAGCTCGGTGCCAAAAAGATGTGTTGCGAATCCGAACTCGCATGTCCTATTGTCAAAAGCGGCGAGCAAGTCATCGGGCACGGCGTCGCGGTTGGCTTCGAGGAAGTCTGCGGCGTCGTAGGACACCTCGGCCGCGTAGTGGCGCACGGCGAAGCGGCGCGGGTGCGGCGGCCGGGCCTCCGCCAGGCGAGGGTGCCCTCTGGAATACGCGGTTTGTGTTTGTCATTCAACCTGCTTCGGGGCCGGGTTAGTCGAAGCACAGAAATTGTATAACGAAACAAACCAATATAGCAAAAAAAACCGCGGCCTACTCCGCGGCCGAGCGTCACGCGACATGCAACACACAGACGAAAAAATTTGAGACGATGTAATAAAAGTTTTACCTTAAAAGGATTGTGTGGTTTTATGAAACCAGTTGGAATAATATTCCATTAAGGGTATAAAACGTATAAAACGCGGACCGCGAAACGCTCTGACGAGCGCCTTTCACTTTATCCCTACTCCGCGGCCGAGCGTCACGCGACATGCAACACACAGACGAAAAAGTTTCACTTCAACAAGATCAACAATCAATCCTAAACAAACTTTATCGTATTAGGAAAAGGTTGATTTTACGTAGCATAGGGGTGGGGGCGCAACACCATTTCCGTCACGGCATACGACTTGCGAGCCGATATTACTGCTTAGTCGCGCATATAGATGTTTCACATCATTATAGGAATGAGTGCTCATAGAGATACGTACCTGTGCGCGGCCTTTATCCTGACGACGTACTGCTCGGGCGAGCCGCGCGCGGCGCACTCGGCGTCCAGCGCGGCCAGCAGCCCGCCGCGCAGCGACGACACCAGGTCTATGCACGGCACGTTGTCCACGTAGTCCACCTCCAGCGCGCACGCCACGCCCTCCTCGCGGCACGACTCCGCCGACGACTTGAACACGTGCGTGTTGTAGAAGTGCTGCATCGTCTCCGCGCACAGGTTGGCGCACAGGTGCTCCAGCCGGCTGGGCGCCGCGTCCTCGAAGCCGAACATGTCCAGGATGCCCACGAACCCGTCCGTGGCGTGGCGCACGGCGTCGTTGAGCGCCGCCATGGAGCGCGCGCCCGCCCGCCCTCGCGCGCCGCCCCCGCCCCCGCTGCCGCCCCCGCTGCCGCCCGCCGACGACGCGCGCCGCGACGCCGCGTCCTGGTTGTGCACCGACTCGTTCGAGTCCGACGACAGCGTGCCGAGCGTGGAGCCGAGGCGCTTCAGCGAGTTGGCGCGGCGCACGATGGTGGCCACGGTGCGGCAGTACAGCGCCTTGGCGAGCGCGTCGCGGGCGGCGGCGGCGGCCGGGGCGGAGGCCGGGGCGGAGGCCGGGGCGGAGGCCGGGGCGCGGGCGCGGGCGCGGGGCGCGGCGCGGCACACCAGGCCGCGCAGCAGGGCGGGCGCCGCCACGCCCAGCAGCGCCGCCGCGGCCGCCAGCTCGGCCTCGCTGGCGGGCTCGGCCGAGCCGTCACCGCCCTCCGCGAACTGCACGTTGCCGAGCAGCAGCACGGCCGCTAGCACACGCACTACGTCCAGGAACGGGATGCCGAGGATGCCGAGGCAGGTCTTCCACGCGTGGAACCGCGCCGCGTCCTCCGGCTCCGGGCGCCGGTGATGCGCCGACGCGAGGTACCTGCCGCGAAATGAGCGCAATAACATCCATCGCACATTTATAGTGGCATCGTACCTCGACCTGAACGCGATGCCCGCCGTACTCACCTGAGGTCCTGAGGCGAGTACCCCTCCAGGTGGAGCTGTGCGCGCTCGTCCGGGGTGAGTCCTGCAAGCATCTGGTAGAAGATATGGTAGTTGCGCTCGCCGGCGGGCGGCCGCACCACGCGCGTCTGGTCCAGGAAGTAGCAGTGGATCTTGGTGCGGTACAGCGCGCCGTCCGTCACCTGCACCTCGATGAAGTGGCCCTGCGGGACGGAAGGCGAGGTTGAGGCTGCGGCGTGCGGGTCGGTCGTGCGAGCGGGCGGGTGCTTACGATGCGGCTGGAGTGCGTGTTGGCGGGCGTGGCGGCCGTGCCGAGCGCGCGCAGCACGGTGAAGGCGGCGGCGAGGTGCTTGAAGGCGTCGGTCTCGGGCCCGCCGCCCGCCACGTCGAACAGCCGCCGCAGCAGCACCATCGACGCATACGTCTTGCCGGACCCCGACACGCCTGCCGGGCAACACGATCGTGTCACTGTCACTACACTTCGATTCCAATTAAATGATGTTTTACTTAACTAGAACCATCGTATGCACCAAACATACTAGAACTGTAATTATTGACGATATTTGTCAGGTATCAATACTTCAGCTTTTCACAACTATACCACATTAAAGGGGTTTGTATAATTTGGCCTGCTTAGATTCCGGCATTTTATTTTATTTTTAAAACAGCAGCCACGCATTAAATCTGTAGTAAGCGTGTTTTAGTACCTGAGAGGATGATGGCCTGCGGGTAGCCGGTGTCGGCCTGGTGGCGCACGGCGTCGTGCACGAGCCGCGCCAGCTCGGGCCGCTGTGCGCGCGCTGCCGTCAGCGTGAGCGCGTTGCACGCGTCCGTGTACGGGTTCACCGCCACCAGGATCGGCCCGACCATCGTCTGGAACGTACACACTCTCGCTGTAGTCACTTCGTCGAGGGAACCGTAGCTAAGCACATATAGCACAGTGAGCAGGCTGCGCACTCACGTAGAACTTGTTGTGGTAGAAGCGAGCCTGCAGCGCGCGCACCACGGCGTCCTCGGTGAGCGGGCCGCGCAGGTGGATGAGGTCCTCCACGTCCGCGCCGCCCGCCGCCGGCTTCGGCTGCGACCAGCGGCTCTCTACGCACAACAACAATTACGCACACAACAGGTATAAAAAAAACTCCCATCGCCTAAAGAATCCAAGCATTCGTTTGAAGCACTAGTGATCCGCTCAAAAGATCCCCCGTGGATATTGGTGTACTTTCCCAACTATTGAGAAATGAATTGCTTTTTATGATGTAGGTATATTACCTGGTGGCGGTGGTAGAGGATGATGTGGTGCAGGGGGCGGCGCGGGGGGCGCGGGGGGCTGCGCGGCGGGGGGCGGGGGCAGCAGGTGCGGCGCGCGGGGGGGCACGGCCGGCTGCCCCGCGCTGCCCGCGCCCCCCCCGGCCCCCCCTGAGCCTACGAGCAGGTGGTTGCGCAGAGACACCAGGTCCGAGCTCAGGCACAGCAGCCGCCGCTGCAGGTGGACCGCTTCGTTGGACGACGACGCGTCTGCAACACGGTACAGACGTTACTGAACTGCTAGCGTACGAGTGGACGACCTGCCAACATCTCGCTCGGTTCCAACTCGATCTAAGCTACAGCAGCGGTACCATTCACTCATAACTATCATGTTTGTGCCGTTTCTCTAGAATCCTGTAATCTCATTAGCCCACATTACAACAAGTATACCTACCGTACCTAAATTAGTATCACGTGTTTTTTACCATAACGTAGTTTATGAAGGTATCTTGGGAAATACTTGAAGTTTTTGGTTCAACGTGGGGACGTGGTCGTGGGAACTTGGGTTAATAAGATGTCAAACCCATATTAAGTCGGCAAGCTCCCTAGTTAGAAATACAATATTAACGTTAACAGGCGTTGCCGGGTGGGTGGGATCCTCCCTTCTAGAGACACGATTATTTTTAACTCCAAGGTAGAGTTTTGAACTTTTCGAGCTTGCTCTTGCAGCCTGGTTCCTGTTGAATGTTGACTTGGTCTGTAAGTCGACCACGGACCAACGTAGCCAAGCGGGGCTTAACAAAAAGAAAGTTTATTCGCAGATATCTGCAAAAACGTTCGAGATTATCTCCAAACACTAAATTGTGATAATTCTGTGGATCTTCGGCTGGATAATTGAATTTAAAGCGATACGTTTTCAAGATAAGTAAACAAAGATAAGTAGATAACTATCAAAGTCAGAAAAAAACGTTAGGCAAGTACTCTCTATTACACTTTCACACTGTGTGTCTGTCTGTAGCATCATAGCTCCTAAATGGATGAATCGATCTTGATAAAATTGGTTTCGTTTGAAAAGATATTTTAATCGAGCGTGTTTTTGGCTATGTTTCGAGAAAATCCGCTCAGCCGTTTGAAGATCATCACCTCTTTTCTAGTTAATGAAGGGATATAAACAACTTCCACAGTTCGAAATCGATTTGAAATTTGAAATCTGGTCACCATGGGCACTGCCGGGGCGGGCAGTGGTTGCACCCCCCAAGTGTAGTCAACAAGGAACCCTTATAGTTTCGGTATGTCCATCTGTCTGTCCGCGGTTTAGCTCAAAAACTATTGGTAATAGAAAGTTGTGATTCGGCATAAGTATACACGTTAATGACGCCGAAAAAGTGGTACCTAAAATAAAATTATGAAAAAAAACATGATTAAAGGGAACCTCCCCTACATGTAAAGTGGGGATAGTAATATTTTTTTCGTCCTTCCCATAATGTGGGATATCGTTGGAAACAAAACATTAAAAATTCTTCTATATACGTTATAGGTTTTTTACATATTTGGGACGAGAATCGAATACTGAATACCCTCCCTCAATATGTCCCTCGTTTAACCTAACATACTGTATACAAGGTGTTATTTTGCATCCTCGTCAAATTCAAAGAGGTAACTATGCTAATGATTCTCGTCCCGAATCAATAATAAAATGGGTAGGTAATTTTTCTTTTTTTTCTTTTTTACCGAAATCGGTAAGTGTGAACCACTCGTGTTTTAAACGCGGCCCGTCTGGTTCTTGCCTTATAACCTCGCTTACACACATACAAACAATCTCATACGTTTAATCGACAATTTCTTAGTCCCTAAACCACGTTAAGGGGGTTATTCTGAAATACTGACAAACTTAAACAACCAAAAATACAGCAATTATTAATAATTAATTAGGTACCGTAGATTTAGTTGATTATTTATGTCTTTCGTGACCACCTCCTGAAATTTGACGAGTTTGCAAAACAACACCCTGTATAACGAAGTTTAAAGGAAAACTATCACACATAAGTGGGCTTTACAAGTATACGAGTAATAGTCGACCAATTGTAATTGACTCGAAATTTTCGGAAAACTACATTGAAATATCGATAGATGGCGCTAAGCGTCAGTTGTACTACAAACGAGTCTAATTTGCAGATCATATATGGTGGTTTTTATAAATATTGGTACGGAACCCTTCGTGCGCGAGTCCGACTCGCACTTGGCCGGTTTTTAATTTTTAATTGACAACTTTCCTTGTTTTCGTTAATTAGCGAGAAGAAGCGCCACATTGTTTCCGTCACGGCTCCGGTGCTGCGGGGTTTGGGCGACACGCCCCGTCGCAGATGGTTTTAACGCTCGCCACTGCAGCTTCGGCTTGCTGCAGCCTCAGCCGCGGCGGAGGGCCTTCAAACCACCTGCTCCTCAACTCATGGGCCGCCTCTCCCCTTCGCGCTACGCGGGCTTAAATTAAACGCTAGGGGTAAGGCAGACAAGACTAAGAAGTCGATTTTGCAGCAAATCGTTTCTGTCACAAAACTTTGTAGCACAAAATATTTAATTTTACGACACTATTTTAATTTAAAATGCTATCAAGCAAGCGGCTAAATATTTGTGACCAAATAATATTCCGTAAAATGTTGTTTCGGTGTGGTGAAAATATGACAAATGAAGAAAGTTCAAAAGAGGCTTCGGCCAATAGCAAAAAGTTATTTTATAAATCGGTAAAAGATATTTCAGTAAATAAATACCTATGACACATACCTTTCGATGACCAAAGACCTTTCGATGATGATCTAAAAAAATGTCAAATCCTTCCTACTATAATATTATAAATGCGAAAGTTTGTTAAGATGGATGTATGTATGGATGGATGTTTGTTACTCTTTCACGCAAAAACTACTGAATGGTTTTGGATGAAATTTAGCTCACGGTTAGTTTATAACCTGGATTAACACATACGATACTTTTTATCCCGATAGTATGTTCCCGTGGGACAATTATCGAACTCCACGCGGGCGACGCCGAGGGCATAAGCTAGTAATGCATAAAGCAATAAAAACGTCAGTCTATATGTATGTATATGTCAATAGTTTTCGGTAAAATGAAATTCGAACTCAAGAAATTCGGAAAAGTGATCGGTTCCCAACACGAAGTTTATGTAACTAGGTATGCCAGGGGTTTAGTTCGGTTTGGACGCTTTACTGCTGTCATCTGTTTGAATGGCAACGGATTTTCGTCGCACGGTAATTATAAAAGAGAAATGCCTATTAAATTATTTCTTGAAAGGAAATGCCGACATTAACGAATCTGGCAATAAATGATCACCTGATCATAATATTATAGTGAGTGGCGGTTGCGCGGGCCTGGCAGAGTGTTGCTCGGTGGGTTGAGACAACCGGTCGTGGTGCAGGCGCGACCTTTCACTGCGCTTCATACAGCTCCAAATGGAACTCCGCGCCGTGACGTCGAAAACCTTTTTTTTATGTAACTAAAGGTCTCGATTGAAGGATTCGCCCCACCCTGCGAACCGTCCGCTCGCCAGCTCATCATTATAATGTATTTTAGAAGTAACAGCTTCTCTTGATTTAAGTCAACTTTAAAACGATAGCGATAGATATTCATGAAGTTCAAGAATTTGTTCGCGACTCTAATAACTAATAGATTGACACCTCATTCATATTCATCAAAATTGGCTTAGTAGTTTAGGCGGTATGGTAGTGGAAAATAAAAATGTTTCAAACATACATGGACTGCTAATAGTACATTTTGATACAAGTGCGGAAAGTTTGTTATTGCGTACGAGGCCGAATAAACACCCGAGCCGTAAGGCGAGGGTGTTATGGGTCCGAGAAACGCAATAATAAATTCCCACGTGTATCAAACGACGTTTTGCAATACACACTCGAAGAAATAAAATAATAAAACGACGCTGTAAAGAAAAGACGCAAATCAAAATGACGAGATTAAAAAAAAAACACGCCTGCTCTGTAATAGTCAGTGGTGTTTTTTTTTTTTTAATTTCTTATGTCGTGCTGTAATCTTACTACCGCACGCGTGCGAAATATGTTGCATGTCGAACCTAATCGTAGTGCAATAAGAGCTAGTTTTCGAGGAAGTGTATGGAAAAATCATTAACCCTTCGTTTGGACTACTTCCTTATTATCCGAAGGTACTGTGCACATCACTTTAATAGCTTCGTATAGTACGCTTATTAAAACGGCTTATGTTTAACATAACACCAGATAAAGTAAATATAACCTTAAAAAACATTTTTATACTGCCTAAAATAGTAAATGATCACCAGAAATTGTAAATGATCACCAGAATTAAAAACCTGAAAATCACAGCTCCGAACTAAGGCGTAGTCGACGGAGCCCCGCTACGCGGGGCTCCTATTTCTCTCTGCAGGGTTTAAAGTAACCTAACACGAAGGGGATGTCGGGGTCTTAGTCCCCTTCGAACCTAACCTGTCCGAGTCGGGGTGCCCAATATCCCGAGCTCGCTTTGCTCGCACTTGCTTCCTAAGTTCTCTTGCCACAAAATTTGGTGATCATTTACTATATTTGGTGATCATTTACTATATTTGGTCTTTGAATACAATTTTTTTGGTGTTTAGTATTTTTTTTTGGGTAACGTAGCTTAGGATCTCAAAGTATTTTTTGGTGCTCATTATATTTAATCCCTATTAAAACACGACTAAACTTTTCTCCGTCAAATCATGCAAAACAGCAGTTTTCTCTTTGTATGAAGTTTAATTAGTGTGGAGAATCATCGCAATAATTTTCTAACGCATGTTATGACACGTCGGTGATTTTCATTCCTCAGAAACGTTATAGTACATTATGATGTAAGTGCGGTAAGTTGAAAATTACAGCCGAGGCGATATGGCTACAAGAAAGCAGAGGCTGTAATTATCAAAGCGCACGTATGTCATACGACGTTTTATAACATATTTGCGAGGAAATAAATAAAACTCGGACGACATTTTCAAATAAAAACAAAACAGCGAAAAGAAAAAGCGCGCGGAATAATTTTTACTTGTTCACAAATTATGAAATTAGCGATGCGCGCACATCAGCGCTTAATTTTAAGGCAAAGGCACAAAAACAGCCAGTATTACTAATAAAGTAAATTAATATTTTTGTGTTTTGTTACAGATAAATGGTTGTAATTTATGGTCAAAATTGATTAAATTATAGAATGAAATGTTTATTTATTATATTTTATCTCCCAAGTTAATTTTATTCATAAAATGTTGACCACTTTTCTGACATAAAAACTCTTTGCTAAGATTTAAAAAAGTACCGTTTGTTTTAGATGGAGCATTTTGTAGACCGTGCGTTATACATTACATCACCGCACTAGTGTAATGAGATACATTACTATATATATATATACTGAAATTGGTGAAATAAGAGACCCTTTACGAGCTGTGCTAAACCCCAGATTAAGAAACCTGACCATCAATAAATAGGCGTTTGCAAGGTTTAGCAGTGAGTTCTGTTCGGCTGGGCTACCGCTAACCAAGTCGAGAGGCTCCGAGCGGTGTCGGCACCAATCAACTAAACGAAAACCGGAAAAACGGCCGAAAAAGTTAAACAACTTTCAAGCTGGAAAACCGGACACCACGAACTACTAAACGTATAAAATTTGTACTCACGGAGCACAATCGCGTGTTGGTCTCAAGGAGTAGTATCTGATGCTGCGTTAGCCGCGCCGTGAGCACTGCGCCAGCTTACTTCGGACGGAGTGATTGGTCGTACCGGCTACATCAGTTAGGTGGGAGCGCCAGGGTAGCGCGAAATTCAATTTTTCTTACGTTTATTGCAATTTCCCGGTCAGTGTCGGGCTGCATGTTGAACAAAACATGATTCGTGACCGTGACACGTATGTATTAACAGAATTGAAATGCATGACCTAGTTGGTTCTTCAATCCCACTAAGACCACTGGGATTGAACTCAAACTCCAGGTTATGTTCAACGAACACGTCAACTCGGGCTCAGTTGTTTTCAATGGCGGTCGTTTCGAGGTTTTTAGAAAATACATTTACCTCTGTTATAACTCTGCAGTTTGGTAAGAACAAGTTTGAAAGGGAGCCATAACAGAAGAATTAATTAAACAACTTTTGTGAAGCTTTGACGAGTTTTCTCGTTGCGTATTCCATACTAGTCTACTTCAATCAGTCTGCCTCCTGTCTGTTATGACTTACGGGGCTGAAACGTGGACACTGATAGTTTGGTTGATCCAAAAATTGAAGATCACTCAACGTTACAGAGATCCCTAGCATAGCCCGTTCCATAGCAACCTGAACCCAAAGCTTTCCAAATAAGAAACAGCGGCACTCATAAGGGGTTATATAAAGACTGAGGGCAAAAGTTTTCATTACAAAAAAAAATGAAATATAAACGTGACTAGCATCGCTTATGTCTCGCGGGGTAGATCACATAAAATAAAATAAAAACCACCTCAGCTGATGTTAACTAAAACTACCTCAGCTGACGTTAACTAATACAGTTAATTTACAGCTCTATTCCACCCGCCATCACCGTTGAGTTCCTTAACGCTATTTCAGTATCGAAGAACTTTGTAGATCCTATAATTAATCATAAGTACCGGTGTCGCACGACGGTGGTAACAAACTGTTCGTACAGTAGGTAAGCTCTTATTCTAATGAAGCTCTGTACTACGCTAGGCCTGCTCGAGCTCGATGCGTCACCATGGATGTGCGGTCGCCTGACCAATATAATTGGCGTTATATAATGCAGAGGTACCTATGTTTCATATTGGATGGACTTTACGGATTCTTTTCTTTACTCTTTTATAAAGTACGCGATAGCATACATTTAAAACATGATTGTGTAAACAAGTAAAAACGTCAACATGTTTCCTTTACGGTGAGTAGTTAGCTGTGAGAGTTATTTCAATTTGATAGCGCTGCGCAAAAACAACGACGCGGCGAGCGCAAGCCCGACCGTGCGCGTACGCTCGAGCTTTTACTTTCAGCACGTGTAGCGGAATGTTAGCACGCGGCCCCTGTTACCTCCGCAAACTTGTGTGCGTTTGCGTTGTGTTGCCACCTTCGTAAAAGTTCTAAAACATATTACTGAAACTCACCAACTCTTGCGGCAGTATTGTCTATTTAGGCAGAGGACATGGAGCGTCACTGTGTAAACTGAGTAGGTAACTATTTATTCATGCCAATGGTCTCAAAGATATCCGGCGCAATGCACTATATTTGGTAAGAGCATCGTTACAGTCATTACGGTAGTCGCACAGCATCGAAGAAACAATTGACATAAAGAAGAAAATTAATAATATGTGACCAGTTGATATTGCGATCATACCAATTGCATAAGTAATTAAGTAGTACCTACCTAGTTACTATGTTATAAAAAAAAAACTATTTGAAGGCGTAAGTTTAAGAAATGTTGTGGAATTCCTGACTGAATCGTGAAAACGATCTGTGCTGGCTGCTGAGTGCACAAAAAACCGCCAGGAGCGAGACGCGTGCGACTGGCGAGGCGGCGGCGGCGCGGCGACGCATGTAACCAGCCGTGACACGAGCGACAAGCGACGCCGACACGGTACACACACCGGTGAGCAACTCAGTATGCGCTCAGGTAGCTCGCGGAATTCGCATGTCAGTGTCAGGTTGTATGTTGATTATAATATGACTCGCGACTGTAACAATTAAGGAATGTATTTACAATAATTAAAATCGTAAATACTACCCTCTAAGTTCATTTTATCCCAATGAATAACTGTTTGAATTTCGGGGTGCATCTGCGTCATCAAAACTTGATGAAGCTGAAATCGAAAAGGTTGAATGTTTGGGCATTTTAGCGAGCTCATACATACCTACAAGCTAATCAGAACAAAACCTTTTTGACCGATTTTAACATTTAGCAAACAGCTCAATGCTATTGAGCAGAATGAGTGACAAAAAGTTTATAAGTACATCGTTGCTGGTCGCGGAGGGGTCGTCCATTAGTTGCAGCACGCATGCGGCACGTATCTTATCACGCGACATAAGCGCACCGCGCGCCGCGCGCTCGCATCGCAAAAACACTGACATTAGCACGCGCCGGCGCCGCTCCACGGTGTCAGGGCTGCTGGGCTGCTTATATGTCATGCGTTACTTTACTACTAAGTACTCGAGTCAAAAACTCTCACTGTTTATTGCTTCTAGTGCCTAGACGTACTACGTATACTTCGTACATACTTAAATGCGCAGAGTAGCTGTGCTAAGTGTGTACACCCATTGAAAAATAGGATTTACATCAGACCTTTTGAAACTTTAGAAGATTTTTTTATAAGATCAGCCCGATTGTTTATCATAGGCCTGCATGACGTCCTGACGCAGGTCCTCACCGGACACGGTTGTTTCGGGAGGTTCCTGCACAGAATCGGGCGGGAGGAAACGCCCGGGTGTCACCACTGCGAGGATCGGCCTAAGGACACGGTGGAGCACACCGTGGAGGTCTGCCCCGCTTGGGCTGAGCACCGCCGTGTCCGAGGTGCCGTGCCGTGCGAGAGGGAGAGAACCTCACGTCCCAGCCGCCGCGGGATACGCCCCGGGCGTCGGGGGCAACCAGTGGCCCCCGGCCACCGGTTAGCTCACCGTCCGTCCGTCTCATGACGACAGGCCGTGTCGACGGCGCGTACGTGTTCCACGCGCGCCTCAACGAGATGTCAGCAAACCGGAAGGGGTCCGAGAGGGCCAATGCCTGCCAGGGTTGCGGGACTGTTCGAAAGAGATACCGTGGCCCTGGAACACAAAGGGCGAAGAAGGAACATGGATGGGTTTTAGTCAGTACAAGCCTGACACTCCCTCCCGCTCCCGCCCGAGCGGGAGAAGTCATTTGATGATTTCCAATCCGCAAAAAAAAAAGGGTGTGCTATACAAGTCAGTACAAGTTTGACACTCCCTCCCGCCCAGAGCGGAAGAAGTCATTTGATGATTTCCCATCCGTAAAAAAAAAAGGCGTGCATGACGTATGACGACCTTGTTCGACACGCCTTGGCGCACTCGTAGGAATGCGCACCACCTTCCAGTCTTTGCTCATCGTGTGTACACCCCTCAGACATGACGAGCATGTCTGTCTGGGTCTACTCGGACTCAACCAAAGCGGAGCGACGTGACAGAAGAAATCCAGCATCACCAGACTGACCATACTGAATAAGAAGGTGGTTGTGTACGAAAGCACGAACATGATGGTGCAATATTAACAAAGCCTTTGCCTTTACTTCACAACGCAGTGCAGCGCTCGGAATATAACACCATTGTAACAGATTTTTCTGCAAAAATAAATGATTTGATATGGAATATGAAAGCGAGCAGCGAGCGGCCCTCGAGCACTGACAACGACGACTATACTATAGAAAGTAGCTTTGACAAAGGAATCCTAAAGCAACGTGAACGCCACTCTGACTCACAAACCAGTTCGCGGATCAAAATTGTTAAGTCGAGAAATTGAGCAACGTGAAGCAGATTTACATGGAATTAATCATACATGAGTATGATAGTGGCTACGGAGAATATTTAAGAATTCGTATTATAAAGTGACAACTGTAAACTGTAGGCAGCGGCACGTATGATTTATGATAAAATAAGTGCCGGTGTCCGGTGGTGCATGCTCGTATGTATTTATGAGCAACCATTGCTTTTGGACTGATACCGTCAAGACTTGGTTGAGCTGAGACGTGCTATGGACATCAGGTAGACGTGACGAATCAGGTCGATTCCTACACACCCACATGTGTGTATTGTAGCACGCCCCAGACTCCTAATAAAACAAATGGTAAAAGCAAACCTAGTAGTTTTCCTGTAACTTACGTGTACAATATTTGTACATACATGGACAAATGGACGAGGCCCATCACCCAAAACCTGACATCATTTCGCACTAACCATGCGCCTGTGGCAAAAAAACGAAACATATACTATTATCAATCATAAAATCCTTTCTTGGTTATCGCGTTATAAAATAAATCTCATTCTGCTAGCTAGACCCAGCGGCGGTTTGTGCTGTGCGAGTGGGTTGTCTGTCAGTGCGACGATTGAAGATTTCTATTAAGTAAAACCACCAGCTACTAACTTCAAAAGAAAACTTAGTCTTTAAATTCGTTAATTCAGAAATAATTGAAGAAAATAGGAATAAATTAAAAATTAAAAAAAAACCCCGACACAAGAAACCTCTAAAAAACCAAAAATAAAATAATCCAAGCGTCTTAGCGTCGGGGGACCGCTAAGTAGACCGCTTAGTACAAGCACAAATGTCGTGTGTGTCGGGGTTTTTTTTAAATCTTAATTTAATTTTTATTTCATGCTTTTTAAACTTATATTATTTTATTTAGGCCTTGACTGTCCCAATCTCCCACTGAGCACGAATATGTTGCATAAACATTGCTGAAACTATAAATTGGGTGGGTGTAAGTTACAAATGCAAAGGTGCAATCTTGTAGCAAGGTTACAGGAACATAGATTAAATAGCCCTAACGGCAACGCCAGAAACATTAGATGCAATGTTACTCATAAAGATCAGATAAAACTTTCAACAACTATAATTTGCAACGTTACGTGGACTTAGCAGTGGTAACATACTAGAAAGGTTTTATTGTATGTTTCTGCAAGTTAATTTAGATACATTACAGCAACTATACATTTGAAATTTTTCAGAAATTTCGTAAATATATGTTACAGTAACGTCACATTCGGAAGTTATCTGAAAGTTTAAGTATTAACGTTACAACGCCATTTTAATTGAACCTTACCGGCAACCTACAAATGCAATGTCGTGTAAATAATGCACATGTAACTTGCACGTAACTTCCATTTAGATTGTCATGGCAACGTTACATTTGTAATATACAGGTTACTTGCGCATTTAACGTCGCGTTAATAATGCACACGTAACTTGCACGTAACTTCCATTTAGATTGTCATGGCAACATTACATTTGTATTAAACAGGTTACTTGCGCATTTAACGTCGCGTTAATAATGCACATGTAACTTGCACGTAACTTCTGTTTAGATGGTCATGGCAACGTTACATTTGTAATATACCGATAACTTGCACATTTAACGTCGCGATAATAATTCACATGTAACTTCCATTTCGATGTCATGGCAACGTTACATGTGTAATAACAGGTAACTTGAGCATGTAGGGTTCATGTAACTTGATTTTTTGTTGTTGTTATGACATTGCAAATAAAATCTGCATTCAAGTTGCTTAATTCACTGCCTTTCAGTTTTGTAAACTTACATGCAATGCAACAAGTTCCAGAATAGTAATAGAGGTTTTCTATAGGTAGGTACTTTTCTGCAACTTATTGCATGTAAGTTTACAAAACTAAAAGGAAGTTTATGCCTGTCACAGACTTAGCTATAATATACCGGATGACTTTATTTACAGTCTCGAAAAAAATTGGCTATATTATATTTAGAAATATCAGAAAATGTATACAACAAATAAAAACAAAACTTCAAGTTAATTAGTTGTAGTCGACAGAATATAAAAAAAACCAGTCAATTTGATAAAGGCCTCGTTTATTAAATAAATTTGAAGTCGGTTAAAAAGAATAAAATAAAAACAACTACACAATTAAAAAAAAAACTCAAAAGAACAAGAAAAGAAATAATATTATCTAAACACACTAACATTGGAAAGGAAAATTGTATGAGTGCACACTGTGCACAGAGCAGCGGGGTCGCGGACCCAAAGGGCACCTTCTGCTCGGTACATGTAAATCAGACAATAAAGTGTATTACATTGTTTATATAATGGATACGTATCCACATTATAGGTATGTGGCATGGTTACAAAAAGAAAAGAAATAATATTATCGAAACACACTAACATTGGGAAGGAGAATTTTACGAGTACACAGAGCAGCAGGGTCGCGGACCTAAAGGGCATCTTCTGCTCGGTACATGTAAATCAGACAATTACATTGTTATTGTATTGGATACATATCCATATTATAGGTGTCTGGCATGGTTACAAAAAGAAAACACCAACACCAAATCAATCAAACAAAGGTCAAGCTTCAGAAGTCGGTGACAAAAACACTAAACAATGGTCACCTACTTCGAAGCTTGATTTTTGTTTGATTGATTTGTTATTGGTGTTAATTTGGCTTCAAAAGCTAGTTATTTTTCACATTTTTGTGTTTTTTGTTGGTGTATTTATTTTTTTTGAAGTCGGTTTTTTAATAATCAGAATTCTAACCAGTATAATTTAAATATATGTGGATGGACATAGCAAAAACAAACTGTTCTAATTATAAAATACATTTTTGGAGACCTCCAATTTTGAGAAAAATCGGTGTGAATTTACACCTAAAACGAACAAACCTTTCCAAATACAAGAAAAACGGATTTCAGAGTGTTTTATTTGTTAAGATTAATGCAAATTTTGATTTGATTTTTGTATCGATTTTTTTGAGATTGATTCAAGAGCATACGATCCGATCCAAGAATCGGTCCGAGGCCTACGATCCATTACGATCCAAAAAATCGATTCAAAGAGAAAAATCGTGCATCCCTATTGCCAACTCGGAGTTAAGGCTGATGCTTCAGGGTAGCCCGCGAAATTTAAATTTTCTTACGTTTTTTGCAATTTGCTGGCCAGTGCTAGGTTGTATGTTAATTAAAATATTGTTCGCGATTGTAAGACGTGTGTAGTTACAGAATTACAATCATCAATACAACCCTCCAAGTTCATGTAACTCGAGGAACGAGTTTTTCAAGGTCAAAGTCATTCCTCGACCTTTATTAACTTCGAGGGTTGTATTGATGATTATGGTGATCATAATTCTGAAACTACATAGGTACGTCTTACAGCCGCGAATAATATTTGGGAACTATATTTTCTATCACCAAAATTTATATTTGTCATCAAGTTGTATCACCTAATAAATAGATCTATCGCCACGAAATATTTTCGTTCTCAGATAAACAAAAATTGTTCCCAGGTATGAATTATCATTAAAATAAGAGATCGATAACCAATAAAATTATATTGCATTACATGAATATAAACTTCGTTCTTATAATAACAGTTTTGTTACTTAAATAATAGCTCTGTGCTCAGAATGGTAGATCTGTCACCAAATAAATAGATCAGTTCCTTAGAGACATAGGGCACATCAACTCGGACAGGTTAGGTTCGAAGGGGATGGCGGGGTCTAGTGAGCGAGCGGAGCGAGCGAACTAAGACCCCGACATCCCCTTCGTGTTAGGTTACTTTAAACCCTGCAGAGAGAAATAGGAGCCCCGCGTAGCGGGGCTCCGTCGACTACTATTTGAACTTAATGCAATTTTCTAGTAACATAATATGATTTATTGGTGATCTCTTTAAATTAGTTTGCTTAAATACTTATTAGGACACACCTATTATAATACATACAAAAACATTTATTTGGTACTAGACCTTATATCTCAGGATTTTAAGTGATTTATTGTGGAACTGATTTTGCATTGTTTGGTGACTACATTTTGGTGACAGATCTACTATTTTGAGGACAAACCCTATTATTTAAGAAACACAAAACTAATTAAATTGGTGATAGCTTAAATGATACCCATAATATTTTAATCAACATACAACCTAGCACTGGCCTGCAAATTGCAAAAATCGATCAGCCGTTTAGTCGTGAAAAGGTAACAAACAAACATACAAACAAACAAACAGAGTGACATTCGCATTTATAATATTAGTATGGATTTAAATGAACTAAAAAATGCCTAAGTGCATGCTTATCTGTTTTTTTGTTTTATATTATTTGTAAGGGTATTACTAACATAGATTGTAAGTGTATTGTTACTAACGCTCTATGAGTCGTGTTGCTCGCGAAATAAATGATTTAATACTATGTAGGTAGTCAAATTTTCTTTCATTTATTTAACTACAGGTACAAATATATAGAAGGATATAACGCCCGTAGCTTTTGGGGGCAGAGAAATGAAGCGACGGGATGGTAAATAATGGTTAGTATTCGGGCACACAACATATATAAACTGTACAGGCTAGCCTAAACTACCCAAGGCGGTATACATAGGGCTCGCGTACAACACTTTAGGTATCGGCGCCACGCAGTTGAGCGTGCACACTCGCTAGTAAGGTGGTAGGCCGACTGTCGACGCGGGCGGCGTGCGGTAGTGGGGCGCTGAACCTTGTACGAGCGGGCGACGCGGCGCTGGACGAAGTAAGTTTGGAGCGGCAAAAGGGGACGCGATTTTTACGCGTTACACACTCCCCCTCTAGTTCGAACATAGCGCCCTCGCGTTCGGGCTAGCAATCGTATCTACGGGTCGACCACGTCTGCGCTTTATGCTAATCAGAACCTCAACATCACCGATGAACGGTGTCAGATGAGAGACATGGTAACGCCCAATGTGCTCACCTTTGACGGTTCCCTCCACTAGGTAAGTAGTGGGACTTACGACTTCTCGTATACGGTATGGGCCATCCCTACGAGGTCTACATTTCGCAGACTGTCCGTGGCTAACATCGTTCAGCCCTTGCGTCCTCAACAAAATAAGGTCACCTACCTTATAATCGGGAGACCAGCCTCTCTCTGACCATACCCTCCCCCTAAAGGGGTTCGTCGGTCGCCTCTAAAATGTTCTTCAGCTCGAGGTTTTTGAGCAGGTTAGTGCACACGTCATCAGGTTTCCTGAGCGGCAAATCTACTTTCACTAAGCTTACCTCGCAACCACCTGGGTTTTCCTCGCAACAGGCTGGGCGGCTTAGTGCATCAGCAATCAAGTTCACGTTCTCTATTTCATCTTTCTCAAACTCACCGGCTAACAACTGCTTCTTACCTTGCGACATTATACAGGGTGGTGAAGTGGTCGTCTCCTGCTTCTCGTCAACCCGAATGCGATGAGTGGCATACGTTGTAGGGGATCGGTGGCGAAGCGCTCAGCTCTATTTATTATGAGCTGGTTGAGCTGCGTTCTCTGGGCAGGTGACAACTTCGTTCCTTTATCCTCTCTCAGCGCCAGGCTGGTGGTGTCGACCTGCATCAGCCCTGTGTCACTGGTGGATGTGAGGCATACAGCCCCACATCCACCAGTGACACAGGGTAAACTTCTGGCCAGGGGCATCACGAAAGTACCAACAGTTATGTTGGAGGTCCAACAATATACCTGCTCTAGCGATGAAATCTTGTCCTAGAAGCGTCCTATTATTCGCTTCTGGTATCACTAGGTAAGTGGTGGGGATAACGCGTTCCTGAATAGTGACCTTTGTGGTACATACCAGCAATTCACGTACCTGCCGAGTTCCATCGGCGAGACTGAGATTTCGGCACGTTTCCGTGAATGTAACGCCGCTGTCGAGGAGGATTTTATATAATCCAGGGCTAGCGAGACTCTCGGTGGCACCAGGATCTAACACCGCGACACCTAATAAAGACGCATCTCCTATCTTTACTGTGGGGTGCGACAGGTCAGATTCGCGGGAGACGGCACTTTGGAAACTCACCTTGTCAGCGGATGATGTATCTAAACACGTCGGACACTTAGAGCGTATTATGTTTGGAGTGTAGCCTTAGGGGCGCTACGGCGCGAGGACTTAAATTTTCTTTTCATTTTTTCTCAAAATTTTTGGGTATTTGTACACCATCTCATAGTTTTCTACTAGAACAACAGTTTCTTTCCAGAAAATATTTTCATCTGAGCTACCATTTTGGAAATATAGCGCGTTTTGTAAAAACAAGAAAAAAAATTAAAAAGCTCCTAACTCGGAAACGGTGCGTCGGAGGGCCATGCCTCTTAGAACCTAAATAGTTTATATGGACAAGGTTAATAAGGTTCCGCAAGAAAAACGGACGAAATCAGTAAGATTTTTTTTTTCCGATTTGTCTGTCTTTGCCCATAGCGATACTCTAGCTGAAAGATCGACCGACACAGAATATTTATTCAATTTTTTTCTTTTTTCTCTATATTTCTCGGATTTTTTACACCATCTTATAGTTTTCTACTAGAGCAACAGTTTCTATCCAGAAAAGATTTTCATCTGATCTACCATTTTGAAAATATAGATAGTTTTATAAAAAATAAATAAAATTCGGAGGCCTATAATTCGGAAACGGTGCGTCTTGGGTCCATACTTCTCAGAACCTAAATGGTTTTTATGGTCAAGGTTAACCCGAAACTGCCATTTTTGGTTAAAATTTCCATTGTTGACCGTCGATTTAAGGGGCGGGATGGGTGGTGGGAGGAAGGGAGGGGAGGAGGCTACCCCCCTGTACCACCCAAACACCGCGCAGCCCCATGGTTATGGAGATATTCATGGTTAAAGTTTTTAGGTTAGAATAGCGCTATTTAGTCAAACTGGGGGGAGAACTGGCCCCTCCCCCCCCACTTTGTCTCCGCCTTATCTCCGGCGCTGTTACTACTACTGTAGGCAATGTTACTTTTGCTGCCAGGAGAATTTGGATGATAACCTAAACTTAAAATATATTCGCCTATAAAGCGTACTCGACGTAGCCCCGCTATGCGGGGCTCCTATTTCTGTCTGCAGGGTTTACAGTAACCTAACACGAAGGGGATGTCGGGGTCTTAGTTCGCTCGCTCCGCTCGCTCACTAGACCCCGCCATCCCCTTCGAACCTAACCTGTCCGAGTCGGGGTGCCCCAAGTCTAGAGCTCGCTTCGCTCGCTCTTGCACCCAAATTCTACTGGTAGCAAAAGTAGTCAAACGATCTGAACCGCAAGGGCAACAAACGATGACTTACACTGACGGCTAACAGATAAAAAAAAAGACGCTATAAAACAAAATGCCGTGACGTTCCATTCACAGTGTAAACAAAAATTCGTAATTTTTTTGTAAAAAAGTAAATGTAATTGCATAATACAGCACGGTTATTGTGCACACTAATTACACACCAAATTTGATTTGTCGATATGTGAAAATAAAATTATATTTAAGTAAAAAATATGACATAAAATTAAATAAAGGTTTTTAAAATACACCTCTACCGTCAACGGAACGTGAAATGTCAACTTTGACGTCTACCATGACAATTTATCCAACCTAAAAATTGCAAATGGCGTGTTTTTTTGCTATTTGTATAGAAACTTTAAACAATTATATATCGTAAACCGTGAAGTTACGCCGTTTGATAATTTGTGAGAACCTTTCTATTTATGAGTACTATCTACAAAAAAAATATGAATTTCCAAATCAGCGGACTACAATGGAAATTTTATCCCGTTTTATTCCTACACCCATCTATATAATGACCAAACTGTTTACAAAAAGCGCAGCGTGGTCTAACACGTTTCGAATTCGCGTCACTACAATTATTCGAACTAGAGTTGCGTGTGGCATGCGAAGGGTTATTTTGAATAACGTTCGCAGTAGGAGGGTTATTGTTTACATTTCGAGATTTAGAACTTTCAATGTTATTTGCGTGATAGTGGCTCGTGTTATTATCGCGGGGTGGAATTAATGATTGAGATTGACTTACTTCGCCCAGCGTCTCCTCTACGTATCTTGCTCGCTCGAGTAGACACTACTTACACTAGGTATCGCGTGACACTCTTTTACGGATTTTACGATGCAAAAGGCCGTATACAATATTTAGTTGCATTATTTCCGATACATTATATGGTATTCGCGACATATTAGCACGCACTCGCGATATAAACGAATCGGCACTATCACTACCACTTTATTCTCGTGCGAAGATTTCTCGAAAGATCCGGTGAGCGGGGCGAGGGGCACCGTACATGAACCGAAGTCGGCGTATCGCGTCGTCCCAGGTCTCCACGGTCGATTATTCGATTTGATGCCTTGCCACCACACGGCGGCTTCTCTTGTCAGCAACATAGGTAAATCTCGAAGAGAGTGTTCGTCGGACACGTTTGCGCACTCTTTGTAACTAAGTAGGTAGGTAGGTAAGAACGCTCTCGACGAAAGCTTCTAGGGATCCGCGCCGCGTGCGGCTCCGTCGTAGCAGGCCGTGCACCGGGTGAAGTTACTATGCAGGGTCAGCGTCGGCGATCCAGTGTGTGTGGCGGTGGGATGAGTCGGTCCTGTTGTTTCTCGCCGGTTGGCGAGCTCGGCGTTGGCGTCATGACGCTTCGCATCACGTTGGCTAGTAGTCGCGTGAGTTGTTCTTCGGTCATGGAGATCGTATTACTACCCGTTGGCGGTGTTGGCGTCACCACAGTGCTCGTACTCGCGTGGTTAACAACCGCGTGGCTTTGTTCGTCACTACTGGAAACATCGTGGTTATCCTTGGATACGTGTCGGCGTGTCTTCGGCGGCATCTACTCGTCGATGACGCTCGGCAGCGAACCAAGATGATAATAACGGCAGCACAGTCCAGTAGGAATATCACAGTAGCCCGGTTTCTTTCGCGCTCGCGTCGGAGCACGTGCCACTAGTTAGGCGCAAATTTATAACGCCCGTAGCTTTTGGGGGCAGAGAAATGAAGTGACGGGATGGTAAATAATGGTTTGTATTCGGGCACACAACATATATAAACTGTACAGGCTAGCTTAATACCCAAGGCGGTTTAGGGCTCGCGTACAACGCTTTAGGTATCGGCGCCACGCAGTTGAGCGTGCGCACTCGCTAGTAAGGTGGTAGGCCGACTGTCGATGTCGAGTCAGTGTCGACGACGCGGGCGGCGTGCGGTAGCGGGGCGCGGGACGCTGAAACTTGTACTGAGCGGGCGACGCGGCTCACGCGGCGTTGGACGAAGTAGGTACCTAGGTAAGTTTGGAGCGGCGGCAAAACACGTACGCGATTTTACGTCGGCGTCGTTACAAGGATAATTTGCGGCTGTTTGCCCTACACACTACACTACATGTACCTACGGCTACCTACCTAATTTAATAATTTTTCTTGTAGACGTGTCTTTGTGTAGTGTCATGTATGACAAAATAGCCGCGAACGATGGACGATCTGACCCTTCGATCAACAATAATATTAGCAACTAGGTAGATACCTACCGTGCGAGTCATTACAAAATTGTTAGATACGGGAGTAATAGGTAAGTACTTAGGCGGAAGGGAAGTGTACACGTCAGTGAAACTCGCTAGATCGTTGCATAATGCCCATATAGGTATACATATATTGTAGTCTTTGTTGCATACCTACTGTTTATTAGCTAGTGCAGAGGTACCTAAGTGCCGCGGGCGCGGGGCGGGGCGGGTCGCAGCACTCGCAGCCCACTCGCCGAACGCACATTATCTAACATTCCTTCCCCTTTAATTGGAGAATACTCTTAACTAACTTCATACTAATAGGTACTACCTAACTATCACGCGCTAAACTTATTCTATGGTTGAATCGTCACCATCACCGTCATAGTCATCGTCGCCCGCCGTAGGTGTCGCGAAGGTCGGGCTGATTGCCTGTCGCCTACCTAGGTACGCGTTATCGGTGCGGCGCGCGGCGCGCGGAGTCGCCGGACTATCTGGTCCGAGGTCCGCCACCGGCCCACCTCCCCCTTCTGGCTGCCCGACGGGCTCAGGGTGACTGGCAACAAGTGACGCCAAATCGGGTACCACGTCCGGGTCCCAGTCCTGATCGTGGCTTGGTGATGAGTGCTGTCTCTTCCTTATTTGATCTATGTGCCTGGTGACTTCAATTCCTGTATGTGGGTATACCTAATTACGTACCTATACATAATATTGGCGATTTTTTTCTTATGATTCCTTGAATCCACTGGATTTTTTTATTATTAATATTTTTGGTTATCCAAACATTTTCGTTGACGTTAAAGTCTGTTCTGTGTTTCCCGCGATAGTGTATAGCCTGTGAGGACTGATTGCGTGCGACGGTATGAATTAGGTCTGGGTCTGTGGACGAAGCTACGGCGCGATCGGATTCAACAAATCCAGGCGCGAGCGCATCGCACGCCCGAATACTATCTCCGCTGTTGATTTATCAGTGGTAGGTACTATTTTTAGAGTTCCTGTAGTTAAATAAAATTTTTGCAATTTTTCATGTATTGTTTTTTTATTAAGTACAACCCTCCAATATTATACCTTTTTTTTTTTTTTTTTTTTTTTCCGGATGGGAAATCATCAAATGACTTCTCCCGCTCTGGGCGGAGCGGGAGGGAGTGTCAGACTTGTACTGACTAAAACCCACCCGTGTTCCTTCTTCGCCCTTTTTGTTCCAGGGCCGCGGTATCTCTTTCGAACAACCCGCAGCCCTGGCAGGCATCGGCCCTTTCGGACCCCTTCTGGTTTGCTGACATCTCCTTGAGGCGCGCGTGGAACACGTACGCGCCGTCGACACGGCCTGTCGTCATGAGACGGACGGACGGTGAGCTAGCCCATTACTCACCGTCCACAGGCTCCAATATTATACCTTAAGCCCCTTTTTAACAATCTTCACAAAGCTCTCGGCTTGCCCATTACTGGCCGGGTGATATACGGGAGATAAGACATGCTCGATACCGTTAGGTTAAAAAAGTCCCTAAATTCTAACGAATTAAACTATGTACCTACCGTACCTACTCACCAACTGTAACGTAGAATCCCAAACCGCGACATCAATTAATCATATAGGTAATTTACATAGAACTGCCTTTGAATTATAAATAAGTCGAGGACATCTCGTAAAATTCTACCCATTTACTATACGCGTACACGACACGATAATTAAAAATGGAATGGGCCCAAGAAGTCTATGTGAATTCGATAAAAAGGGTAGGTACGGCGGCAATGGCAAGGCGCGAGAGGGAATGCGCGGGCGCGGGGCGCAGCGCACAGCACACGTCACAAGCCCCCGCTACTTCCTCGAGCTTCGCGTCTATGCCCGGAAACCACAGCCGTTTGCGAGCCTCCGCCTTCATCTTCACTATATTTATATTCCGAAATTTGGACTATGTAACTCCCTACATACTTTTTCTTGCAAAGATAACGGAATAACGACTTTATGTCCACGCATCAAGGTATCCTTTTCGTAAGCTAACAATGTACGACAGTTGAAAAATGTTTTTAAGCTTGCGTCATTAAGGCGCAGATATACGACTTTTAATGATTTTAAATTGAACATCCCG
The DNA here is from genome assembly GCA_963082945.1 of Cerastis leucographa. NCBI lineage: Eukaryota > Metazoa > Arthropoda > Insecta > Lepidoptera > Noctuidae > Cerastis > Cerastis leucographa. The sequence continues at coordinate 20,604,111 of OY720359.1, forward strand.
TCTAAACTTCTTGTCGTATTTCTTTGAAAAAAATATATGTTAAACTAGACAATTTTCTTTATAAATTGATATGTGAAAATGTGAAATTATATTTTTGTAACATAGTGTAATTAATTTGTAAATTCATGTCTAACGCGGACAAAAAAACGATAATAACGCAAAATCTATCGGACGTATTTTCATGAAACTTTGACCATCTGAAAGACAATTTAACAACCCATATTTTAGTATACGGTTTTTATTTGTATTTTGTTTGATAAATGAAGGTGGGTTGTTTTTTCGAATAATCTTGGTGCGCGTTGAAGAGTTACGCATGCACTTTAACTCGCTCAAGGTCGCGGGCACTTATTGTCGCCTTAACTTACCTGGGCCAGCCGTTTATAATATACAAATAAGTATCGCGAGCCGTCCGTCTGGCGTCTCGCGACGCATGTCGCTTAGTTAGTGTCACCGGTAGGTCCCCCTCCACTACAAAGTTGACGTAGGTCGCGCGATCCTCGCAGTCCGCGAGCTCGTCCAGCGCCTTCGTCCCCTTCTAACCCACGCTTGCCCGCGATAGGAAGTCCGCGCTGTTTAGCAAGCAGCTTGCTACTAATATACATACTCTATGTATAATTATAACAATAACAAGTTAAAAAATAATCAAATTAAGAGATCAAAAATCAGTCATATAATTTAGGGTGTTGCATATATATCTATATAAATAAAAATCAATTGCTGTTCGTTAGTCTCGCTAAAACTCGAGAACGGCTGAACCGATTTGGCTGATTTTGGTTTTAAAATGTTTGTCGTAGTCCAGGGAAGGTTTAAAAGGTGAGAAAGGAAGGGTAGGGTAAGTAGGTAGGGTAGGGTAGGTAGGGTAGGTAGGGTAGGTAGGGTAGGTAGGGTAGGTAGGGTAGGTAGGGTAGGTAGGGTAGGTAGGGTAGGTAGGGTAGGTAGGGTAGGTAGGGTAGGTAGGGTAGGTAGGGTAGGTAGGGTAGGTAGGGTAGGTAGGGTAGGTAGGGTAGGTAGGGTAGGTAGGGTATAGGGTAGGTAGGGTAGGTAGGGTAGGTAGGGTAGGTAGGGTAGGTAGGGTAGGTAGGGTAGGTAGGGTAGGTAGGGTAGGTAGGGTAGGTAGGGTAGGTAGGGTAGGTAGGGTAGGTAGGGTAGGTAGGGTAGGTAGGGTAGGTAGGGTAGGTAGGGTAGGTAGGGTAGGTAGGGTAGGTAGGGTAGGTAGTAAGGTAGGGTAGGGTAGGGTAGTGTAGGGTAGTGTAGGGTAGAGTAGGTAGGTAGGTAGGTAGGGTAGGGTAGGGTAGGTAGGTAGTTAGGGTAGGGTAGGGTTTGGTAGGTAGGAAGATAGGGTAGGTAAAAGGTGCATTGCAACGCATGCTGGGGGGACAGCTAGTACGCTGATAAAAATATTGCATATCACTGCAGGCGGTTCGCGGACACTTCTGGAAATGCCTTTGTGAGCCCCAAAAATTGCTAGCAGGGGTTTATGGTCCGTTCGTAGCACAAAGGGTTCTGACTATTCTGACTGACCATATAGGTATTGATGAAATCGGTTTACCCCAATAATTATTGCAGTTGCTTCCTTTTGAATTTGTGCGTATTTTTTTTTAGCTGACGACAGTGTTCGCGACGCGTATGATATTGGTCTTTCTAATCCATCCCCGCCTACTTTTGATAATACGGCTCCTAGCCCTGTTGGCGACGCGTCTACAGTTAATATTATTTTAGCTTTCCGATTAAAGTGCGGTAATGTTTTATCGGATGCTAACATATTTTTTATTCGTGTGAACGCGTCATCATGAATGCGAGTCCATTCCCACTTTGTATTCTTGTTTAATAGATTATATAATGGACTTGGCGGGTCGCTGCCCGCTCGCCGAACGCACATAGATACATATTTAACAAAAATCAAAGCTGAATGCTGTCCGCGTGACAGCTACATTGGTTTACTAATAAACGGAGATAAATGTTAGTTTAATAAAAATATGTTGCAAAAATGACATTCCAGGAACGTTATTAATTGTAAGTTACAATAATTTACATTTGCAAAGTAACAGCAATGTTGTCTAAAGAAGTTGCAACAACGTTGTAATGGTGACTTGTTTACAGCTTAATAAAATATGTTGCAAAAATGACATTCCTGGAACGTTAATAATTGTAAGTTACAATAATTTTCATTTGCAAAGTAACAGCAATGTTGTTTATAGAAGTTGCGACAACGTTGTAATGGTGACTTGTTTGCAGTTTAATAAAAATATGTTGCAAAAATTACATTCCAGGAACGTTAATAATTGTAAGTTACAATAAGTTTTGTTTGCAAAATAACGGCAATGTTGTATATGGAAGTTACAACAACGTTGTAATGGTGATATTGTATATAGTTTAATAAAAAAATGTTGCAAAAATAACATTGCAAGAATGTTAATAATTGTAAGTGACAATAATTTTCATTTGCAAAATAACGGCAATGTTGTATATGGAAGTTACAACAACGTTGTAATGGTGACGTTGTATAAAGGTTAAAAAAAATACGTTGCAAAAATGACATTGCGGGAATGCTAATATTGAAAGTTTTCATAAGTTCAGTTTGTTAAGTACCTGCAATGTTTTAAAAAATATGCTGTAAAAATTAGGTTGCTACAATGTTTCACCTGCAATGTTATAATAGTGACATTGTAGGAATATCACTAACATAACTTCCAGTAACTTATTAAAAGTTTGTTGCTTCAAAGTTTAAAAAACAACTTTTATACGTAATATTGTTGCGACATCTGTTTAAACATTTTGGTAAGTTAAAACATACATGTTAAATGAAAATAGCCGTAATGTTTTTATGATCTTTCTTTTTAAACGTTCATATGGGGGGTCTATCAACATTGTAGAAAGTTTCTGTAAGTTTCATGCTTAGTGGGCTTGGGCATAGGTCTCCCCATTGCTTCCACTTTTCTCGGTGTTGCGCGACTTCTCGCCAATAAACGAAACAGCTAAATAAAAAAAATAGTTTTTGGGGTGAGGGGGGGGGGGTGCAACCACCCCCCCTGGCAATGCTCATGTTGACAAGTGATAAGCTTTCAAATTTCGAATCGACCAGACCTGTGGAAGTTGTTAATTTCCCTTCAACTAGAAAAGACGTAATTACCATCAAACAGCTGAGTAGATTTTTTCGAAACATAGCTAAGAACACTCTCGATTAAAACATCCTTCAAACGAAACCAATTTTATCAAAATCGGTACATCCGTTTAGGAGGTACGATGCCACAGACAGACACACAGATACACACGTCAAACTTATAACTCCCCTCTTTTTTGGTCGGGGGTTAAAAAGAAACTTGAACCAGGAGACTGACCAATTTGGAGTTTAATGTGTGCACACAGGTCACACAATTTCGACACGACATAAATTCGGCGAATTTCAAGTTTCTTCATAAACGAAAAGAAAATATTACAAAGGTTTTTTTATCAACTTTCTTCTCGACATCTTTACAAACTCAATAAAAATAGTACCATAAAAAGCCGACCGCTATAAAGTTCGTTCCTCCTTATTGTCTAATTCCACTCGACTAGTAGCGCAATGAACGTGTCCTTCTATTTTTAACTCCCGACCAAAAAAGAGGGGTGTTATAAGTTTGACGTGTGTATCTGTGTGTCTGTGTATCTGTGTGTCTGTCTGTGGTATCGTAGCTCCTAAACGGATGAACCGATTTTGATAAAATTGGTTTCGTAGCTATGTTTCGAGAAAATCTGCTCAGCCGTTTGAAGGTTATCGTCTCTTTTCTAGTTGAAGGGAAAAAACAACTTCCACAGGTCTGGCCGATTCGAAATTTGAAATCTGCTTACTTGTAGCCATGGACATCGCCGGGGGGGGGGGACTGCATTTTCCCCACTCCCCCCTAAAAGCTCGGGTTTTTTTAGTTATAACTTTCGTTGTTTTCTTTAATTAGCGAGAAGAGGCGCAACACCGAGAACAAGACAGTCAAAGCTAAGATAAAATAATATAAGTCTAAAAAGCATGAAAAAAAAATCTCCCCCCACAAAAAACCTCTACAAAATCATAAATAAAATAATCCAAGCGTCGTAGCGTCGGGGGACCGCTAAGTAGATCGCTTAGTACAAGCACAAAACAAAGCGGACCCCCGACGCTACGACGCTTGGATTATTTTATTTATGGTTTTTTAGAGGTTTTTTGTGTCGGGGGTTTTTTAAATTTTTTCAATGAAGTGGCTCATTCACATCGCCTGCTAATTTTTGATAAGTACCTGCTACTTGATAAAACTATGTATATTTGTGGATACTTAAACTATTTGTGTAGCAAATCGGCAATGTATTATAATATCACTAACTAATAATTTCACAATGTACAGTACTTAGTAATAAAATGTGATCTCGAAAAAAAATGTGTATTGTATTCACGTGAGCGCGTTGAAATCTTTTACAGCTGAGAGCGCGTGATGGCGGGCGCGGGGCGGGGGGGCGCCGGACAGCGGCTCTCTATTGGGCACTGGCGGGCAAAAAATTAATTGTAGCTACTATGTATGAGTTTGGTCAGATCGTAAATAGTTAACTAAAGGGTTTTTTTGTACAGGGAAGTGGCTGAAGTTCAGTCAGTAGGTAATCTTTTTTAACATGGTGCCTTAGTTTTATTAAGATTATTCAAATAACAAAATCTTATTTTATTTCAGCTACAACTGTACGCGTGTTATCCAACCTTACTAAATGTTAAATTAGTCTGAATACTCCTCAAAAATAAAATAGTTAACTATGCGACACACCGTTGCTCGCGACACTATACAAGATCAGTCGGTATTTCGAAAGTATTCTACACACTAATAACAATTCATACAACAATGTTAGCTACATAGAGTGACAGTGAGCGCGGCGCGCGGCGCGGGAAAAAAACAGGGCCGAGTGCGCGTGCGCCGGCCGCCGACGGTAATTGCACCGGATGCCGATCACACGCACACACGCGCCGCGCGTAGACCCACACTCACCACACACGCACACTTGCCGGACTATTCATAGAGCAGCGATCAGAGGTAACGGGATCGCGGGCCACTCGTGCACCTGACACAGCCTCCGCGCACACTCACTCGCCTCGCTGAGGGCGGGTGTGCGCCGTCAGCGGCAACTAAACCAACTGTTCTGGCTCCAGCAGATCACTGTCCACTATATCTGCAGAATGTAGGCGTACTCAAGCTCGCCGAGAACGAACATGATGTTGCGTTATGGTATGCATGCAAACATAATGTTTAGGTGGTGCGTGCAGGTGAGCCGGCGCTGGCACGTATGGTGTATCTAGCGGACGCGGCGCTCGGTGCGTTCACCGTGCGCTCGTTGGCATTCAAAAGGTCGTCCGTCCACTTCCTCACACGCGTGTATGTTAATGAGCACGTCAACGACACAGGTGGAGGAGCCGCGCCCGGTCCCACGAGCCCGCCAGCTCGGCCGCGCAGTGCTGCCCGCACAACAAAATGGCACATGGCTGAGCAATTTCTTCATTCCTACATCTACATATATATTACCTAGGTACAAGTAGTAGCTACAGTTTAGAATGGAACACAAGACTTTGTTTTTAACAACCGACGAAAATCTTCATCGCTGGCCTTCTACAACCATGTACTAAATCCTAACTTCCTAACAAATCCTAACTTCCTAACTAATACTATAAATGCGAAAGTAAGTTTGTAACGCGAGCGTATATAATAGAAAAGCTTGTGCCTCGATCGCCCTCCCCCCGTATCTTATTAAGAATGGTGTTCAATTAAATCTACCTTCACCTATTATAATATTATAAAGAGGTATGTTTGTAAGTTTCAAAATGTAGGAGGTAATCTTCGGAACTACTGATTCGATTCCGCCCGAAACTAAGGGTAGCTACATAATTCCCCACATTCATAGGCTAAATTTAAAACATTCCCGTGGGTTAATTTCCGTACATAACGGGACCGAAGCCGTGAGCCCTTACCCATATTAATAACATCTTATTGTATGATGAATCCATGGATATCTTAGCGATACTGAACTGAGACTCCTTAACACTGCTTCTCGATACCTAGCGTCCATTGCCACTCCCAGTACTATCTCCTTGAAGTAGGAAATTAATGTTATTATGAGTTTTGTTATTCTTTTTCGCAATTTAATTGTGTTTATCTTTAATAACTAAAAAAAATTGGGTTTTGCATTTAGGTATTTTCATTTTGATGTTGGAAAAAATGTTTTGTTTTTATCTAATCTCTACCATATTGTTTACTTTTTAATATTGTTATTTTTATTTTATTCTAATTCTGACTAATTACATGTAGTTTTACTGGTTTTTAATGTTTAACCAATAAATTGTACGTGTGGTGAAACTGTTAGTGTAAGTTGTTTATAAATAAATAAGTTCATCATTATTAGCTCTATGGACAAATCCGTATCACATAGTAGAGATATTTTGTAAGAACTTTAACAGCTTTTACGGATTTGCGCTTGATAAAGGTTGAACAACTGACTGATCACTCGGGATTGTAAAAACGGATAAATCGTTCGCAACAACCGGACATGTTCAAGGGCTTCATCCTTATTAAAGAAACTAGACGATCAACAAATGATCTCGGCGTCTGGTTCACATGCAGCCATCTAGCAACTGGCGAATCGTTGGAAAGAGCGTGGTGACAAGCTCGTACAAATCGGTTTTGTTCTTCGTGCCACGCAAGCAGTCTGCAGAACACCGAGAGGAACATGGTATTCTTCGGGTTTTAAAATATAAAAGGACCACGCTGGAATGCACGTATCCATAAAATTCACGCGTCAAAAGGACATGGTGGAAAAAAGTCGAGGGGCTCCTGCCACACACACAGCTGTCTGTTGCACACTCCGAAGTACAACATGCAGCTGTGAAAGGTTAAAAGAGGATCATATAGGAGTTAGTTACAAACAAATGGACAAATTCTACAGCCCCAGCCGAGTTTGATACCTACAAAGTGCAATACTACGTGATCAAATGTACGGAACACGGCTCTAAAGTACATCCCTCCTCGTAAAATTTGCACAGATAGATTGTATATCAGTTAAGTGGAAATGATAGTTTAGAACTATGAGATTTAGCATGTAGTCCAGCACTCTCGGGTGGATAAGCTTAACATCACGATGAGCAGTGCCGCCATGCCGCCACCGGCCGCGTGCGCGAGTGCGCGTGTCGACCTGATATCAGACGCTTCACTCTTTGTTCATTTTTATCTTTCATTCGGCATACCACTATGCCCGACAAGATTTTGACACATGACACATCAGCTGAATCGGCGGGATGATTAGAATTGTCATGAAATTCACGAAATTTTCATCAACTTTATTGTGAAAAATATGTCATGGAATCTGTTTAATACGATAAATTTGATGTTAATATCTCCAATATCGTGTTGAAGTCGCTAAAATGGAGTCAATATATTGCGAAATATGTGTAAAATACATATTACTAAACCCTTCATAAAAGTAGGTACCTTAGATGCGCTGGAAATAATGTAGGTAAATAGGCAAGCTTCTCGTTTGCTAAAAGAATTCGAAAAGTCAAAATAAAAACAGTAACATTCTATCTGCGTTCTTATTTTTGCCATTATTCATACACTATTTCATATAAAAACACAATCATAGTCTTGACAAAATATTGCTAAAAACTATAACACTTCTTAGTGCTGACCGAAAACCCGGGTTTCATAATAACGATTAATAAGTTGCATTCAGCCTAATCGATAATCGTAATTAAATCGAGTTTGGAAAAAAGAGTTGAGACTGAATAAAAACTCATTGGTATAATTTCAAATAATTATTTAATTTACAAATAGGTCATATTTATACTATCTTTTTCATTAAGTAATTATTAGATCGAAAACAGCTTATAATTAATTAATGAACGTTGACTTCAAGAGAAGGAGATTTATTAATAATAAGAACAACAGAAGTCTGTAAACCCAAAAAAAAACCAAGTCAACATTTTGATGATTTTCTTTCTTTGAGAAACTTATAGGAGAAACTTTCCGTTGAACTAGCTGCGTGAAATATAACAAGAAATGAAGTCTCAAAGTTCAAGCAAATTAAAACAACAGAAAATGGAATGATTTTCAAATTTAAGCACAGACAGCACCGCTTAATTCGCGCTACGCTAGTAATATAGTTCAATGAATTCGCGCCGATTCTTTTCTTTTTCAAAATTTAAATTAAGAATGCGCTCGCAATTCTCATAATTTAAAATAAGTATTTTAATTTTATTAGATATAACTTATTACGAATTTTGCTGTGTAATGTCTGATGTTTGGAAGAATGACCAGGAATCTTGGAAGGAATAGTAAAATAATTATTTTGATCCATCAAAGATAAATTTTTCCAAGATTTTGTATCGAAAACATACCCGAAAGTATGAAAGCCAGTCTTACCAAGGGGTATCCTGCTACCCGATACTAACTGGTTTGAGGAGGTCAGATAGGCAGTCGCAGGTCGCTCCATTTAAAATACGGGTATGCAGCTGCATCCAGGTAGACTGGAAGCCAACCTCAACAAAGTTGGGAAGACGCTAGGCAGACAGATGAAGATGATGGTTGACAATCGGCAATTCATAAGCCGTTTCAAGGAAAATTAGTTTATTCTTTCAAAACGGTTCACTGAACAGTCTAAAAAGGTTTTTTTTTTATATCTGCCAATTTCAGGTTATCATCATAGGCCGTGAGCAGTCACTTGAGTGAAGCTATGCACAGCAATGGATATGAACCAGAACCATCAGGACATGAGTCTTTTAAATGTTTTTGGAGTTGTTATACCCAAGCTTATCTAAGTAGTATCAAAAAATACTATCGATTGAAAGTATTGGTCGGAGAACGCAAAAGATAAACAAAATTGGAAAGTCATGGGTATGCCTTTAACCAGCAGTGGGACAGACCAGGCTGATAAAAGAGTAAATACCCATTAACCAACCCAACCTCCTAACCACCATCATCTGCCTAGCCTTTTTTCAAACTATCTTGGGGTCGGCTTTCAGTCTAACCGGATGCAGCTGAGTACCAGTATTTTACATGAAGCGACCGCCTATCTGACCTCCACAACCCAGTAACTGTGTAATACGATACCCCTTGGTAAGAATGGATGTCAGACTTTTTGGCTTCTGACTACTCGTAACGACTCTCAAAGATCTACAAATGACAGCCGGGACCAACGGCTTAACTTGCTTTCCGAGGCACGGAGAAAACTCGGTATGTATGGTGACCCATCCACGGAACAACCACAGCAAGCACGGCCTCGACCGGGTCGACCTTAAAGATCGACCCGGTCGGTTGTTATTATTTTGCCACGAACCCAACCTCCTAACCATAAATATATATAACCACACCTCCTAACCAATAATCAAACTATATAATTCTTTTTTACTATGCCTACCGAGATCCTCGGCATTCTACCAACCTTCGGATAGTTCAAAACAAAATTCACAATATATTATCTATAATAGTAAATTTAAACACCTACAATATAAATTGGAGCAGAGAACGAATTCCTAATTTAAATTTTGAAATGGAAAAAAAATCGGCGCGAATTTAGTCATAATATCAGTCTGTGCTGTTTATTGTTGGGTCGGAATGTACGAAAAACAATTAAGATTAGCATTATGAAAGCTTAAAAAATTATTATAATAAATATGTATTGTATTTTACGCTTAAAATAAATATATTTTAATTTTCCTTAATCGATTTCTTAAATTCTTTAATTTAATTACTCGAGTTAATCGTTGTTTTCAAAAATATAATCGATTGGAATAATCGCTTTCACACATCACAATAATTAAAAAAAAACAAATGGTCGTCTATTTCAAATACAAATTAAGTGGTGGTAATGAATATTACGTGTTATTGGTCCTGTTTTAGTAAATAACGCTAAGATCTGGGCATTTTCATGTGGTTTATAATATTTGGAATAATATTTGTCATAATTGTTATCGGATCTATACGCGTGTGTGCGTTATATGTGAATTATAAAAATGTAAACACGCACGATTGGCGCGAAACTTCGACTTTAGATATGAAAATTCATCATTACCACTGCTTATTTAAATTGAACTATGGATGAATTCGCACCATAATTAAATGACGAGATGATTATTGTCTATATAGTGGAGCTCGAATGTTCGACAACCACAATTTTTATGATTTTTAGCCTCGACCGGCACTGCCGTCAAAATGGCGGTGACCATATTATAAGCACTTGAATTTTATAAGGGTAAATTAAGAAACTTGCGCGCTAAATACAGAAGTTTTAATGGCGTTGATAAATGAGATTTTTATCCAACTCTCTTAATTAACGCACACTCATAGTATTTGATAATCAGAATATTACATAAATACATAAATAATGAGGACGACGAATGACTTAATTGCTAGCCCCTTTCGGGGCCGGTACCAAGCCAGCGGAGGTATAAGCTTCGAGCCCCTTCGGGGGCCCGTACCGAACTATATGGTTAACCGTCAGTGGCGCGAAACGTTCTTTTTTCAATAATGTGGTCACATCATGAATTCAAACGCAGTCATTTCTTTTTCCTTCAGCATATATACTGTGAACGTCAAATGCAACAAAATTGTGCAGTCACTTGTGTTGTGTGCTTCGTTATGCCGAGTGCCGCGCCTGGAGGCCTACTCTCTTTCTCCGAAACGTAACTTCGGCAACGAACGAAAATTAAACGTAGTATCGTTTGTGACCCTACTCTATATAATTTGAGGACGCACACAAGAACATTCAATACATTCTTTCACGTTAATTGTCTGTGAATTCGAACTTCTTGTGTGCCTCCTCAAATTACATAGAGTAGAATCACAAACGTAACTACGTTTAATTTTCGTTCGTTGCCGAAGTTACGTTTCGGAGAAAGAGAGTACCTCCTGATGCCGCTCTGACAACGTAGCTGGGGCCGCTCCGGGGTCGCACGGGCGCAGGCGCAGGCGGCAGGTGCGGGGGTTCCATCGCATTTTCCTGTTGCAGCGCTTGACTCATTTGCCCGCCATTAGTAGTCGACTGCGCGGCAGCGAAGACATAGTTATGTTTCTCACGCGTACCATGTCTTCAAATCTTTATAAATTATTCGCATTCAAATCTGTCCGGCTATTGATGACAACTTTAAAACAACTGGTCAGTGGAGTGTATCGCCATTTCTATTAAGCAAGCTTTGTAGAGTTTAACAAAGCTCAATGCTTGTAGAGGCATAGTCCTCGTCCGGAGACTTCCGTGTGGCCAGCGCACGCTTCTATCTATTACATGCCGTTAGACCGGGGGAGGGGGGGGGGGGGGAGCGCCTAACGGCGCAGATGCAGATTTGCATAAGACTGGATACGCGAACTCTAAATAGAACGCTCACCTCTTGGCCATACGATGCGAATGGAGCTCACTCTTTATATGGCAGGGAAGTCGAACGTAGCCAGCAGCACTACACCGCTTCTCGAGGACCGCTCGCGATGCGTATGTATGCGAGTCAGCGCCGCGCGGCGTGCGGGCAGTCAGGAGCTGTGCGCCGTCAGCGGCACGCAGGAGCTGTGCGCCGTCAGCGGCACGCAGGCGCGTGTGATTACAGTGCGACTCCCACGTGCGTCACCTCGCGCTCACAGGAACGACCTCATTACGTGTTACAAGTGGATTCCGATCCACATTGAAAAACCTAACATGTGCACATAGGTCTATTAAGGTGTCCGTTTCGACCGCGCGGCCATGACGTTTTTTTTTTTAAAAAAACTATATCAATATTTTGTAATAATTTGTAAAAGTTGATTCCCAAAACCATAAATTTGTCAAAGTTATGGTTAAAAAGTTATAAAGGTTTGAACGTGGCCGCGCCATTGAAACGCGGAGAACCGCGCGGCCACGGAGATCTTTAAAACTACGCGTTGCAGAGACCTGAAATTCAGGTAAACAACAGATTGAATTTGTAGAAAATTTGTAAAAATATAGAAAAAATACCTAGGTTTATATTTTAGGAGCTGTAAGACTAAAACCCCATGGCCGCGCCATCGAAACGGTGACAAACACATTATCGCCGATATCTCGCTGAAAAAGCATCGCCGACGTCTGAAGTTTTTTGTAGAAGCCAGATTTGAATTTGTCAGAATTTGTAAAAATACAATGAAAAATCCTAGGTTTATATTTTAGGAGCTATAAGACTAAAACCCCATGGCCGCGCCATCGAAACGGTGAAAAACACGTTATTGCCGATATCTCGCTGAAAAAGCATCGCAGAGGTCTATTTTTTTTTGTAAAACCTAGATTTGAATTTGTCAAACAATGTAAAAATACACAAAAAAATCCTAGGTTTATATTTTAGATGCTGTAGTACGGATTCGCGTAGAAATTAGTCCTGATTATCTATCGAAGAAAGTAAGTAATAGTGAGTGTTTTTTTTGTAAACAACACCTATTTATATGTAGAAATACCGATAATAGCCAAAAAAACATTTTTTTTTCAGAATATCAAACCTTTAATACGTTTTGAAAGTTTCGATTGGGTGACCATGGCTTAGGGTTTACAGAAAATTTATTATATTTTATTGTATTAGATATTATATCTCAAGGATTCTAAATCGCCCAAAGACAATGACGATTTTTTTAAGTATCTTTCAGATCCAAAAGAACTTATGTACACTAATATTATTAATTATATTTTTAACACAACATCTTTTATTTTATTTTTTGGCGTTTGTCAGGATATATTGATGTTGGGATACATGAGTTAATTACTGGGGTTATTTCTGGCATAACATATTTTTTTAATTTCAAATCCTTAGGAAGGATTCAAAACAATGACTTTTTTTATTTAGGTGCTATGTTTACGATTCACAGTTACATCAAGTTACACAAGGATAACTCTTATCATGCGCGGCGTAAGTGGGTGTTTCAAAGAATAATCGGTCAAATCAAAATCATTTAGGTATTTCAAGTAGGCCAGTTACAGTCACTTTTAAATAGACGAACCAGTGCGAGTCGTACTCGCACACACAAGGTTCCGTAGCACCATAAAATATAATAACAATATTTTAACGCTGATTGTTTAAATTTAAACTCAACTACAAAACAACATTTGTTTTTCATCAAGTATTTTTATGAATAACAATGTTACTGATGAAGTTTGATGAAAAAGCTTTTACGTTCTACAAACCTTTTTTTTTTTCGAATCCTACTCTTACTTCAGAATTTAAGGAGACACACAACGTTAACGACTTTGGAAACAAATATCTCATTAACATGGACTTAAGAAAAAAAAGTATATATTTTTTTAAGAGCCAGAGATCGATACCCCACGCAGTTATATACGTAGTTTTTTCAACCCTCTGTTACATGTATAATTATTTCACATCATATTTGTGTAGTGGTTCATAGAACGCACCTGCTCTCCAAACAACTGTGTGTGTGTGTGTACTGGAATTACGAATGTTGTGCAAAGTTATTTGTTATGGTACTCAGAACCACAGTATTTTCAGCTATCAAGCAATGCCCCTCCATTGCTTGATAGCTGAAAACACTGTGGTAACTAAATAAGAAAACTCGAGACTTTTCTGTAAACCCTAAGCCATGGTCACCCTATCGAAACTTTCAAAACGTATTAAAGGTTTGATATTCTGAAAAAAAATGTTTTTTTGGCTATTATCGGTATTTCTACATATAAATAGGTGTTGTTTACAAAAAAAACACTCGCTATTACTTACTTTCTTCGATAGATAATCAGGACTAATTTCTACGCGAATCCGTACTACAGCATCTAAAATATAAACCTAGGATTTTTTTGTGTATTTTTACATTGTTTGACAAATTCAAATCTAGGTTTTACAAAAAAAAAATAGACCTCTGCGATGCTTTTTCAGCGAGATATCGGCAATAACGTGTTTTTCACCGTTTCGATGGCGCGGCCATGGGGTTTTAGTTTTATAGCTCCTAAAATATAAACCTAGGATTTTTCATTGTATTTTTACAAATTCTGACAAATTCAAATCTGGCATCTACAAAAAACTTCAGACGTCGGCGATGCTTTTTCAGCGAGATATCGGCGATAATGTGTTTATCACCGTTTCGATGGCGCGGCCATGGGGTTTTAGTCTTACAGCTCCTAAAATATAAACCTAGGTATTTTTTCTATATTTTTACAAATTTTCTACAAATTCAATCTGTTGTTTACCTGAATTTCAGGTCTCTGCAACGCGTAGTTTTAAAAATCTCCGTGGCCGCGCGGTTCTCCGCGTTTCAATGGCGCGGCCACGTTCAAACCTTTATAACTTTTTAACCATAACTTTGACAAATTTATGGTTTTGGGAATCAACTTTTACAAATTATTACAAAATATTGATATAGTTTTTTTTAAAAAAAACTTCATGGCCGCGCGGTCGAAACGGACACCTATTAAGTAGTTACCCTCCCTGGCATACTCGGCTGGAGTGTTGAGGGGTTAGCTCATACATAAGCTGTCTGTAGAACTAGGATTTTGATTCACTTCCGCCGTCTTAAAAGTGTTTGTCTGTGTTTCGTTTTACGATAGAACACATCTTGGAGTGTTGCTTTAGATCATCAACCCCTGGTTGCCACTCCTGGTCACTTTACTATCAAGGTCAAGTCTCGTTCATTTCGATTCTGTGTCAAAATTCGTAAATTAATGTCTAGTTAATAAATTAAATTGTATTCGTAATGTATTTGTATTCAATACAAATACATTACGAATACAATTTAATTTATTAACTAAAAAAACAATTAGAATACAAATACAATACAATGTATTGTATTTGTATTCTAATTGTTTTCTCACTGTCAATTAAAAAAATTGCAAGTTGGTAATATTCTTGGTTCGATGTTTTAGTCGCGAGTACATTCGTTCTCGAGATAATGCATTTTTTTCTGTTGGCTATAATAATATGAAACCAGACGTGAAAATCCGCGGCGGCGCGGGCGGGTCGAGCGTGCCATGTAGCGGAGGGACTGCTCAAAATGTGTTAAAACGGGATGGGAAATAGGAAGGCCTTTGTAACAGCGGAAATGCTTTACCTAGGACTTAAAAATTATTGATTTAGGTACGTAACATAACATCACGCCAGTAATCCCCGTAGTGTTAGACAGAGGTGTACCTAATAGTACACCCACATATTATGTACCTTCCCAACCATATTTAAAAAAAATAAAGCCGAGCCCAGTTCTTTGGATGGTTTTCCATTAAAAAAACACTACCTACGTCTCCTCGAATCGATAATAAGGACCAACAAAATGTAACTAGCCTTTTTCAATTGTTTTTTGAGCGATTCGTCACCGCGCCTCAGGGACCTTGAGTGGAACCTCCAGGCGGTCGCGGGGGGGAGGGGGTGTCCGCGGGGAGCGATAACAACGCGCAGGTAGCGACACCGCACCGCTGTGCACCTAACGTGACCCTTTACGTACACTATACGAAACAAATTGGGAGCTGAGTAACGCGACCGCACCTTTAGTGGCTTTGCAATTTACAATCAAGGAAGGGTGCTGTGTTTGAAAGTCCTTATTGTATATATCTAATTATATTACGTTACACAAACTTCAATGGTATTCATGCTGAAAGTATTGAAGTCTCTCTTTACATTCATTTTTACTTGACAGAAACAGTTAAATAATTATGCAGCTCCTAGTAGGTATGTAATAGTGATCAAGAACAGAGCGGTTGTGCGAGGCCCCGAAAACAGCGACGGAACAGAAAGTTTAGGGCTCGCAGCCGCGGTCCTCGGAGCCGGATCCTCTAACAGCTTAAAGCAATTCACAGACAGACACTCTCACACACACACGCACGCACACAAGAACCACGCGGAGCTTTCGAGCGCCGAATACGACACAAAAAGTAATAATCATCACAGTCCCGTGGCCGAGGCGCGCGGGCGCAGCGCCGGCGCGCGGAGGAGGGGGGCGCGCGCTCACCTTGCAGCTTCTTCTCCGTTTCCCAGAACCGCTGCAGCTCGGTGAAGTATTTGTCGAGAATGAACACCTTGGAGAGGCCGAGCGTGGCCATGGCGGGCGGCGCGCTCGCATCACAGTCCGCGGCCGCGCCGCTCTTAGCTCAAGGCGGCGACCACTCGCGCTCGCGTACACCCGCGTACTGCCGCAGTGCCGCCCACTGCCGCCTGCCGCCGCCCGCGCCGCTCTCCCTGCCTCCCGCTACCCCTCCTGCTCCACCGGCACGAGCGACACCTACTTTTAGACTAGAAATGTTAGTTCCTGAGTATTTGGCATGCGACCTCCATAGTGTCACAATAAGACCTGAAACATGCGCCTCTACGACTAAACTTACAAGCCTACATGATAAAATAATGATCTATCAATAACAATAACTAATAATAGGTCTCATGGTCGCGTGTGCGACTGCTGACTGCTGAGCATGTGCTCCTGGGTTCGATTCCGGGCTCGGGCATACTGTTATTGGTGGTTATTGGGTTTTCCGGAATCTTTTGATTGCCGGCAATAGGGAGCGACCCCTATTACAAAGGGCTTAAAACATAACTGGCGAAATGTGGGTGTACTATTAGGTACTTACACCTCTGCCTAACCCTTCGGGTATTACAGGCGTGATGTTATGTTTAAACTTCATATAGCACACAATCGCGTTACGGAACTCAGATGGAGTTGGGCAGGACATCTTGCAAGGCGCAGTGATGGCAGGTGGACTAATTGAATTTGTGAAAATCATTCACAAATATTCAAGCGATTTTACCGGTTTATCTGCATTTTATAAAGATTTATTTAGAACTCAATTCTCCTACGGTGCAGACGTGTTATCAGTGGGGGAATTCAGGCTACGGATGATGGAGATAGCATATCAATATCGATTTCCATATGTTGCCACATTAGTAGGTGCCCGTAGGAAGCAGCAGCGGCTCGCTAGTCCTGTGTGTAACACCAATGAGAGCATCGTACAGCGGCGCAGATACAGATACCAAAAGTTCATTTCGTGCATTAAACGGGCACGGCGGCGCGGAGGCTGCAGGTGTGTGCGGGGCCAGCGCGGGCCGCGGGGGGAGCGGCCGCCTATAGATAGCAGGGGGCGGGGGGCGCCGAAACTGGTTTGTTTATTTGTGCGCCGAAAGCTATGCGCCCGCGCCGCGCGAGCCTCCCGAAGTCCCCGCCGCACTCGGCTCTACTCGCCGCGCTCCTATAACTGTGGGTCGGGTACTGGTGCTGTGGCGCACTGTGGCGGTACGAGGCGTCGGCGGTGACGGCTATGTTGCATGTGGAAGCATTCGTGGTCGCGACGCACAGGCGTCCTTCAAAATGCGTGGCTTAATTCTGTACAAGCGCCTGGCTGAGGTACTTAAAAGAAAACGCTGGTTGCTAGGTAATGGTCATCGCGGTTGTCAGTCGTAATACCTAATTACTTCCTACAAGCCGAAGCAATTTCATGACATCATTTTAATTGATTGATTAATAATAGGAATGAATGACAATCATGTAATGTATGTATGTAATACAGTCAGTTCGTTGCGGAAGAGTGCAATGTGTTGGGATCACGGGACATCATTGTCTGCGTAACGAGCGGAGCGCGGCGCAGGTTGCGTCACGAGCGCGACCGGCTTAGGTTTTCTGAAATAGCGTTTTGTCCAGGATCAAGCGCTTGCTGCATCCCATCAGTGACGGATGACGCGACACGCTCGCGCGTCCTTGAGGACAACTTGCCGTCAACTCTCCCACAGTATCTCTTTGTGTTCGTACTCATTTCTCCGTGCTTGCGACACGCCGTAGAGACTCTGCCTTCCTCATAACTTTCAGAACTGCAAGACCGCAAAGGTTCCCGTGAAAGCTGTCAGCAAATTCTTTGTCAGTGAAGCGTAAATCATTTCCCGCGATGCCAACAGACGATGTATGGAGGGGGTATAAAGTATCGGTGACTAACAATTCAAGAGAATCTTAACCTTCTGGTTTTCTTCCAATTTATTTGGGGGTCTTAGTGGACATTTAGATAGAGTTTTACGGTGCGTTACCACGTGCCAAAGTATGAAAAAATAATAATAGTGCAAACTAAAACTTCATGTAAGCAAAACAGTTAAATTCTTGCCATAAATGTGAACAAAAAATTTACCTACTGCATGTCGACGTTTACCCCTCACGGTAAGCCCAGGACAATGACATGCTGATCAACTTTGAGCAGTTTGGCAGCCGCACGTGCTTCAGCCGTGTATGATACCAGTTCCGGATCTTGAGCAACAATATAAAATGCTTGTGTTTTGACACCACAGGTGGTGTTTGCCTCCTACAAGTGCAAGATGGGAAAAGTTTTCTTTGGTTAGCTAGTCATTGCTATGTAATGGAAATAATGCTAGAAGTAATAATACTTCAAGCAAACTAGGTCCGTCAATTGGTTCAGAAATCCATACTAATATTATAAATGCGAATGTCACTCTGTTTGTTTGTTTGTATGTTTGTTTGTTTGTTACCTTTTCACGACTAAACGGCTGATCGGATCTTAATGAAATTTGGCAAGAAAATAGATTTCAACCTGAGGAAGGACATAGGCTATATATCATTACGCTACGGCCAATAGGAGCGGAGCAGCAGTAAAAAATGTTGCGAAAACGGGGAAAATGTGAAGCAGACGAAGTTGCGCGGGACCAGCTAGTACTTAATAATTTTTAAACGTTTCAGAACTGCTTGACTTAACATTGATCGAAATAAGTACAGCATAGTTTCTTCGGACCCTTACTTTTTCGGATGCGTAGAAAATGTAGCAAGTAGCACAATTGTATTCGCTGAGAAACAGCTTAACGATTTTTAACCTCGGGACGATTACGAAGAGATGTCGAAACTAATAATAATATTTCTAGGAGACGTGCCTAACAAAGGTATAACATTCAGTGACCCAGCAGGTTTTTATCGCAAGCACGCGATGGATGGCAAAAGCAATTTATCGCTTTAAGCTTTTCTTGTTTAAATACCAGTTGTTATAGTCTGTTAGATGCTGGGCTAGGCTTCTAGCTCCGCAAGATACGATTTCGACTTTTGAAAAAGCTTTTAGGACATACCGAAAGCAATGTGCAAAAAAGCCGTTTGTTTTGAAACCAAAACAACAAATAATCGTGACCGTGCTTACCGACGATAGTTCAGATTACAGCCCCAAACGCATCACCTTGGCTGATTTCGGAAATAAATCGCATTGCTGATATAAAATATTGAATTCTGTGTCCAACAATACGTTAAGATTTTATGGAATCCTTGTAATTTTGTCGGCATTTTTGTTGAAAGAAGTTTGCCTTTAGGTAGAAGATAAAGACAAAGCTTATATATAGAAAGATTGTACGGGCACTATAAGTATTGAATGACATTGTGGAGCTAAGCAGAGCATTGATTGAATAATATCGTAGAAGTTTGGCAGTTGGTTAAATGATACCGCTGCTTATAAATTCAAATTAAATAATAATTATGTTATTCAGACAAAGGCTTAAAAAATACAAAGGTGCTAGGGGCATACGCGATGACCGCTAATCGTGTACCTAACTGAATGCTCGACTAATATTAATTAGTAAAATAAAGTAAAAATGCACGAATAAGCGTAAGTGCATTATTAGTGTATGGTTTCACCGTACAAATATGATAAATTCATTACCATACATAATATAATAATTTCGTTCGCTTATGTATTTTTTTCCATTTTTTTTTATGAAATAATATATATTAAAAAACCACGTTTTTTTTTTCATTTGGTAGCGGTACACCCTTTTATATCAGTTGCGAAATAAAATGCGAAAAAAAATATAATGTCGGTTTGTTATGTCATAGCAAATAGAACAGAAGAAAAGGTATACACGGTAAAAACGAACAAAAAATTATAGGCCTAATAATAAGCACCCTTATAGTAAGTATACATTCATAGTTACCACATCTGTTCATCAACTCTCCTCAGAGCTTCGCATCTCAAATCTGTACCACTGCACTTGTCTGCTCCTTAGGTTTTCTGTCAAATGGCATAACGTTTTAAGTTTCTCTAAACTCTACCATCTTATTCCAAATTGCATTCATTCTGGACGCACCATACATCTAGACACTGCCTCCATGCTCATTGCTCATCTGTATCTTAATATCCTCTGTCGTATAATAAAATTACCTGCTTGAACTATTTTATTCAATAATCCCCTATTGAATAAAATAGTTCAAGCAGGTAATTTTATTATAACTATTTATAACTATTTATTAGTCGGGTAAAAAATTTAAAAGTATTGGACACGTATTTTTTCTTTTTTCACGTGGTCATAGAATTACGGAGATATATTGAGTTGAAATGGCGCATGACGTCACGTGTAGGTAATTTTTATACCTACTTGTGATTGTGACGTAGTGAGCCCCCACTCTCCAACTTTAATGAGTTTTAACTAAGTAATTTTTTGATATTTCGATAAAACAAAAAATACATGTCTAATATTTTTGTATTAACTGTCTGACGGACAAAATGGAATTTCGTTTTCTTTACCCAGTCTTCACCGCGCGTTACATTTGCGTGCAAGTGTAACGCGCGCGTTGATATCTATTGCTCAGCACAGTCACCGTGTACAGTTGCGTACTCTGTCACAGGACACGTGCCACTGATATGCGAATCTCTCATTGTATTGTAAATCTATACAACGCGAGGCCATGTTATACTGGACATGTGCAGCTTTACGTGTCGCCGTCCGTACTCTCTCATCTAATGCCGTCATTCACGTCCCGTCCGTATCGATGCCTAGCCAGTAATCACTAATCGAGCACAGTCCTAAAGTTTGGGCTACTACTGTGTCTGGAAATTGTCAATAGTAATTTTCACATTTTAGCCAAACAGTTCGTGCGGCACCTCCAGGTAATCAGGTATTAATAATAATTCATCATCATATAAGCCCGGAATCACCCACTGCTGCGTAAAGGCCTCCCCTTTTTTCTGCCCCACTTCCCGGTTGTGTGCATCCCTCATGCAGGTGTTCCCCGCGACTTTGAGGATATCTTCGACCCAACGAGCTTTAGGACGGCTGGTTTATTTGGCTTAATCCTGGCACCACTCGGTCAAAGCCTTGCTCCATTGACCATCTCCACGTCTATCCAGATGTCCTGCCCAGGTCCACTTGAGGTGCACCGCCCGGTCCCCTAAGTGCTAGACTTTCGTCCGACGGCAGATTTCGGTGTTACGCACTCGTTCTAAGAGGGTTATGCCGAGCATGGCTTGCTCCATGGCCCTTTACGACACTCGTAATCGGTGGACAGTCTCCTTTGTGAGCGTCCATGTCTTGGTTATATTGGTTGAACAGGCAGGTTCTTAGGCGCTGAGTGATCTTATTGGACCGAAAAACATGTTCCTGTTTACCAAATGCCGCCTATCAGAGCTGTACTCTCCTAGAGATCTCCGCGTTGGAATGCCCCTTGCCAAAAGATAGAACATGTCCCAGATAAACATAATGGTCAAACAACGTCCACTTTTTATTTTAGTGACAGTGACTAAGAAGCATGCTGAACTTCCTTACGAACCTAAGGCATACGCAGGGAAGACGAGAAATAACACTGTCTGTGCAACAACGAGCTATAAGACCAGATGGCACATAATTTATATGGTTTTTTGTATAATAATATGAACAAAACATTGTACATTTATTCCCTTTCTAGGGTAGAGTGCAAAAAGAAAGTGAGCATGTGGCTTCAAGGCACTGATTACAATGCAACGGAACGATTACTGAAACCCTTGAAGTGATGCATAGAGCAATAATCTTACACACACGCAAGCTATTCCTCACACTATTTGAATATGGTGTGAAGAATAATTTCACCCTCACTGACACATACACACAAACGCTCCACCAAGTCAAAATTCCCCACTTTTGCTATCTAAAATTTTTATTTTTGTGGTACCATTATATTAATGTTAATTGATTTTATTTGTTTGTTAATTTAATTTATTTATTGGCTTGATTCAATTTTGAGGAGCTCGTGGCTAAATAATAACAACCACCCGGGTCGATCTTTAAGGTTAAGCCGTGCTTGTCGAGGTTGATCCGTGGATGGGTATTATTACATACCAAGCTTCCTCCGTGCCTCGGAAAGCACGTTAAGCCGTTGGTCCCGGCAGTCATTTGTAGATCTTTGACAGTCGTTACGAGTAGTCAGAATGTAACAAACGTGCTTGCTCCTCGTGATAAAAAGAAGATAAGCAGACTTGTACATTAAAAAAGGTTATAAATGGGGAAAATGAATTTAATAAATGATGATATGAAAAATACAATATTAATAAAAAAGTGAAGGGCAGGTTAATCGGGAATGATTTGAATCTCTCCGCAAATCTCTGAGCGTGATAGTAACTGAAGACAAACATCCAGTTGTAGAAAGCTGGCTTGATCAAGATGAGCTTGATCACGATGAACTTGGTGCAGGGCGGCTTGGCAGGACCCACCAGCAGACACGTACCGCCCCAGTGCCAGGCTCGTCAGTTCAGAGTAGATTCCAGCAGACACGTACCGAGCCCCAGTGTCAGGCTCGTCAATTCGCGGAGTAGCTTCCTCACAGCAGCTAGCAGCAGCCACGACAGCACCAAACGAAGACCGCTCCTTGACTCCACTAGGCTATGCTCAAAACTCAAGATATGACTGAGAGCTGAATTCTTGACTTCAGGCTAAAATGATTTCTTGTATCCAGACTGAACCAGGGCATCCGTCACAAATCCCTTTTATACCCTGATCCTCCTTTTCTTTTCTTCAAATTTCTTTCTCAGATTCAAAACTGCTGCGCTCTAGTAAGACGCAACCTGCCAGTATTCAAAGCAGCCAGTAAAAATTGGTCAAAAACCTTGCGCATAATATTTTTATAAATATAACTCAGCATATCTTTACAAAGCAAATATTCGCAATTAACTATAAAATACAACAATTGAACTCACGAATTGATGATAATAATTTTTTGTAATATATAATCTAAATGAAACCTTCATAGAGAGTTTGGCTGGTAACAATCAAAAATAAAAGTAAATGACATCTGACAAATTTGAAGTAAACATGTCACAACAAAGGATATAAAGAAAATATTTATAAAAATTAAATGATTGGTAAAATGCTAATTAAGTTAAGTTAGTATAAAGTCAAAGTCAAAGTCAAAGCATTTATTTCAATTAGACCATTAAAGGCACTTTTGAAAGTAAAAAAAAACAAAATAAAACGCGAAGAGCTACAGTCCCAGTCACAAGGCATAATAACTTGTGAAAGTACTGTAGTTGCCCATTCCGTAGCGTAGATCTCTATGGAGAAGAACGGGCAAGAAACTCCATGGACACTCTTTTAAATCAAAATATGTTACACTCAAATCTGAGTGTTGAGTGCTTGGTTACATCATTCATGTTAAGAATTACAAATATGTGAGAACAATGTAGAAATACGAGCAAGTTAAGAGCATCCAGAGTAAAAGATTAAATCAGTAATTAAAAAATAAAGTAATTAAAATAAACCGTGGCAGCTAAGAGATTCACAACTGACAGCGCCCGTTCACGAACATGACGCATGTATCAGCCATCATTCAACTCAACCATTTTGAAGGGAACTAAAGGGAATAAAGTGTCTGTAGTAGGCAGATACTATATGTCCCCAACGACCTCGAGAAAATTTTTGGTCTAGAACAAAAATTTTGGTAAGGTTAAAATATTACAGCATTCATAAAACTTTCATAACTCATTCAAACACACCGACATCTTACGAAGTTAGGTCAGGTAGGATTCACATTCAATGATCACTACTCGACCTGATGAATCAATAACAGTAGGCTTATTTTTGGAGTTGTAATCCGCTCGCGTCTAAAACCCATAATAAGATGAAATATTTAAGATTTTAATAAGGGATCCACCCCAATCAACTTTTAGAGTTGAAGATTAGCGAAGGCTTATTTTAAGGAAGTCGCAACCCGCTTCAATCAACTTTTAGAGTTGAAGTTTAGCGAAGGCTTATTTTAAGGAAGTCGCAACCCGCTTCAATCAACTTTTAGAGTTGAAGATTAGCGAAGGCTTATTTTAAGGAAGTCGCAACCCGCTTCAGTCAACTTTTAGAGTTGCTAAGAAAATAGTTATACCAACTTATAGTACAGTTAGTATAATAGAAGGTTAGGTAACTTGTACCTAAAAGCACTTCAAAGAGTTATCTGATAAGACCAGATCTAAAAGAAGATTAAAAATAATCTTTTAATGGTTTAAGAACCAATGAAAGAACAAAGAAAATAAAAACTATAGAGTTTAAACAGACCGAATAAAATTCTACAGTTAGAAGAAGGGAAGAAGATAGAGATGAGTCATGAGTAAGTATAAGATAAAAAAGTTAAAAATAAATGTATAAAATTAAAAGGGAGACAGAGTCAAGAGCTTGGTCAGTCTAGAGTTTGGAGTTAAGAGCACGGTTCAGTCATAGAGACAGCAAACTTCACTCATCTCACAAAATGTTGCACAAAATAAAGCCTTGTTCGGACCATCTTCGACGCCACGCTTTTCAAAGTGAACGCCAATCTAAAGCAGGTTTGGCAGATGAACATGCCGGCTGAGCTGTCGATGCCGTTGCAGAGAGCGCTGCGCACCATGGTTTCGGGCATCATACTGGTGCAAAGCTTCACTGTCTACGTCTACCTCGCATTTTACATAGTGCTTCTGTATCCTGTGTTTCTGGAGGAGCGTTTTTCGTTTGGTGCTGCCGTGGCTGCTGCTAGCTGCAGTGAGGAAGCTGCTCTACGAGCTGACGAGCCTGGCACTGGGGCTCGGTACGTGTCTGCTGGTGGGTCCTGCCAAGCCGCCCTGCTTCAAGTTCGTCGTGGTCAAGCTCGTCTTGATCATGCCGGCTTTCTACATCTGGATGTTTGTCTTCAGTTACTATCACGCTCTGAGATTTGCGGAGGCATTCAAAACGTTCCCGGCTAACCTGCCCTCCACTTTTTTAATAATTTATTGTATTTTTATGTCATTTTATAATATATTCATTTTCCCCTTCTAACCTTTTTAATGTATACAAGCCTGCTTATTTCCTTTTATCTATAGGAACAAGCAAGTTGGTTACAATTGGTCGAGGCTCTTGGCAATTAGGCCATTGGCTGATACAACTGTCGGCACAATGATCGCTGAGTCAACATGCCACATGTCGACAACCTCGCGAGCCATGTCAATATACTTGATTTGCATTTCTCGGCCTTCACGAGGTTCTCGTCAGGTGGAACCGTTATTATTATTGTGGTTTTTAACCATCGTTTTCTCAGGTTAATACCTGGTATTTTTAGAATTTCACGGGTGTGAACCAAGGCGAAATTCTAGTTATTTGTTTGTGAGGGTAAATTATTCTGTGCTACATCGAAATTATTGTCCAAGTCTAATTGTAGAAATTTCCTAACTATTCGGCAAGTGTTACGAAGTATGGCATTAAGTATGGCAGCTTTTTGTATTGTTAGATATGTGTATTTCGATAGATTAAGTGTACTGAAACTATTGAAGATTTGTTTTGGGATAACACCTGTTGTTGATATAACAATTGGGACTATAGTGACTCTGTTCATTTTCCAAACTCGTTTAATTTCCTCTTGTAACTCTGTATATTTTCTGATTATCTCTGTAATTGTTTTTTGTATGTTATTAGTGTTAGGGACTGCAATATCTATTATATACGTGTGTTTGTTTTCTTTGTCTACAAGTGTTATGTCGGGTCTGTTGTTATAAATAGTGTGATCTGTAATTATAGCTCGGTCATAATATATTTTGTAAAATTGATTTTCTGAAGTAGCTCTATGTGTATATTTGTAATATGGTCTATATGGGTCCTGCATGAGATTAAGTTCAGTTGCGAGTTTTTGGTGTATGATGTTATAGTCATTTTAAGTTAGTGTGATACAAGCTCCTGTGCTGTTGTATTGTTTCAGGCGTACTATCTTTTACAATATATTTTCTATATTTTTTTGAGTTAATGACTTGGTCTTGGCTGGCTAACATAAACCCTTCTGTTTCCGGAAATAGCCCACTTAGCTCCAGCCATTTGTTAGAAGCTTCTTTATTTAGATATGTTTGGTGTAAGCCGTTGTGATGTCTTCCATGCAACTCTTTCTGCCTCCACTTTCTATGTATCTCTTTTATATGTCTCGCTTTATCTATTGTTTCAATATTACTATCCTCGCTAAGGTTTAATGGTGTAAACTGTTTGTCTATTTCCGTAATTGCTTTGTGTAACTGACTATCGTTTTTCTTTCGTTTGAAAAATTGTTTAAGGTTTATGACTTGTCTTTTATGAAGATGTGATATTTCGATTAAACCCCTGCCTCCTTCTTTTCTGGACATAATTACTCTCTCTATTACTGATTTGGGATGGTGATATTTATGTTGTGTCAGAGTGGTTCTTGTTTTAACTTCGAGGGCATGAAGTTCTGTGTTAGACCATTTTATTACACCGAAAGAATAAGTGAGTATGGGTATTGCGTAAGTATTTATGGATTTGAATAAATGTTTACTAGCCAGATGCATTTTGCATAATGAATGTATTCTATTAGTGTATTCTTTTTTTAGTTTGTCTTTATTAGTCTTATGTTCTAATAGACGTGCTTGGTTATACCCTAAATATTTATAAAGTTCTTCGTCTTTCATAGCTGCTATTACTTCGGTATCTGTTGAGTAGTTCCCTTCTATGATCTTACCTTTCTCTATATTTAGTTTTCGACATTTGTCTAGTCCAAAATCCATTTTTATGTCTTTCGAAAATGCTGTTGTTATGTTTAATAATCCGTGTAAATCTGTATTTTTATTAGCATATAGTGTTAAGTCATCCATGTAAAGTAAATGTGTGATTTGGTGTAATATTGACCTACCGTCCTTTATATCAAAACCTAATGTAGATTCATTTAATGCTCGAGAGAGTGGATTCAGGGCTAGACAAAACCAAAGCGAGCTTAATGAGTCCCTTTGAAAAATACCTTTTTAAATTGCTATTTCTTCTACGGATATGTTTGTTGTTTTGGTTTGTAATTTAAGCGCCAAGATTCCATGGTATTTTTGAGAAAATTTATAATTAACGGTTTGATTTTTTAAATATTTAGTACTTCAATTAACCATGAATGGGGGATGCTATCAAATGCTTTTTTATAATCTATGTATGCTATGTATAAGTTTTTTTTAGCCCTCTGGACGTATTTTAAAATAGTGGAATCAATAATTAATTGCTCTTAACACCCCATATGACCGCGCCTACATCCTTTTTGCTCTTCAGTTAAGATATTTTATTGCTCTGTGTGTTTGATTATTTTGTTAGTAATACATGACGTTATGATTTTATATAAGGTTGGTAAGCAAGTGATTGGCCTATACTGTGACGGATCGTGTGTGCTACTTAATTTTTTTTTTTTTTTTTTTTTTTTTTTAAAAACGTTGCCCCACACTAGGAATTTCTCCTGTATCGTGGGTGCGTTTACAAACATTTAAACTCACATACACAAACAGCCAGACCCGGAACAACTATCTGTAGGCCATACAAATATTTGTTCCGTGCGGGGATCGAACCCGCGACACGTAGCGCAGCAGTCGATCGCTCAGCCACTGCGCCAACCGTGTCGTCGTTAATTTAGGGATCAATGTAATTCCTTTAGTTAAAAATTCTGGTATATTTTGGTTGCCTTTTAAAATATCATTTATATGTTCTGCTAAAGTAGAATGAATTATTATTGTGTTTATTTCAAGCGTATCTATATCTACGAACGGCATTTCATCTATTGTTTCTGACCTAACTATTTCTTCTTGTATCCACGCTTCTTTGTTATGGTCAGTGCTATCTGACCAGATTCCTTGCCAGAATTCTTTTAAGGACTCTTGATATGGAGGACTAGTGATTGTAGTATCATTGCCTTTAAGTTTTCTATAAAATTGTTTCTCGTTTGTTTTAAATAATCTGTTATTATCCTTTCTTTCTTTCGCTTTTTTATATTTTTAGTCTATGGCTTTTTACTAAAAGTTTTTCTTTTGATGTGTCTAAATGATCTTCTATTCTCTTGTTATAATTTTTATGCGAACTATGTTGTCTAGTATTTTTAATTATCTGCCTAACCTTGTTTTCTAGTTTTCTCGATGTGTTACCGTTTTTATATTGAGATAATCTATTTATGTCTTTTCTTAGTTGCTCTATGTCTGACTCTAATCTTCGTTTCCATAGTGGCTCGTTTTTTATTCTATTATCTCTGTTACTAGAACTGTCTATGTTGATATAGAATTTAAAGTGAATCGCAACTGTAATAGCTATGGAGTATATTAAAAAATGTGTGTCACTTAAGTTTTCTAGTGATGGCAATTTGGGAGGGATAATCTTTTGATTGAATATGCCAATGATATCTGACAATTGACGAGATGGTCTAATTTTTGGTAATAATGGTCTACATGCAGGATCCATTCCGTTGTATTTTAGCATATTTGCCTCAAATTCGTTACTTAATGTGTCTACTAAGGAAGGATCAAACTCAATATTATTTTGTGTTTGAATTAATGTGGGATTATCTGTAGAAGGTTGAGTGTTGTGCTGAGTGTGCTGTGTGTGTGCCATTAATTCTGTATTAAAGTATTCAGTGCCTGAATTCGTATCAAGATCATGTAAAGTATGTTGTGTGAGATTAATACTTTCTTCTTCTTCTCTTTTAAGTTGGTCTTGTACTTATTATTATATCTCCAGACGCTCGTTTCCAACCATAACAGCTGAGACAGAGTCGTCCGGGATCCTTGACATCACCTTCGTCTTAGACTTGTTCATTCTTAGGCCAACTCGTAGGGCATCAAAAAGTTGTTTCAGCATGCATTAAAGGTCTTCCAGGGATTCAGCGAACAACACGAGGTCACCCGCAAACCGAAGGTGTGACAAGTAGACAGCATTGATGGTTACACCGCTTTGGTCCCATTTCAGTGTGTTCATCACGTCATCAGGACAGCAGTGAAAAGCATAAGTGAGATAGTGTCTCCATGCCGCACTCCCCTTTTGATCGAAATTTGTGCGGTTAGATCATTGTAATGGGTGCGTATCATATCATATAAAGTTATTTGGTATAATTTCATTTTAATAACGTTCACAAGATATATTATTAAACGTGAGTTATACCAACAGTTGATATAATTTCTTTAGATATAACATTTATAAACTCTAAAACTTATTTCGTATAACGTTATTGGATATAACGTTTATTTAATCGAAAATCATTTGGCTTATCGTTTAAAATATATACTTAATATTGATACCATCTTTATGATTAATACCATCTTTATGATTAATACCCCAATTCAAAGCAATCCGACTCGGATGGGTTATAATAGAAGGTTCAGGCGGGAGCAGAGCGGAGTGACAGAAACGAATCGCTCCAAAACCGACTTCACGTAGTCTTGTCTGCCCTACCCCTAGAGTGTAATTTAAAATCGCGTAGGCGCAGAGCGGCGAGGCAGCCCGCGAGCTAAGGAGCAGGTGGTTTTAACACTCACCGCCACGGCTGAGGCTGGGCGGCGAAGCCGGCCAGCAAGCCGAAGACGCGGTGGTGAGCGTGAAACACATCTACGACGATAAGCTCGCATGGGACCGCCGGAGCCTGGCAGCGCCGGAGCCGTGACAGAAACCATGCCTGTTGCATGCTAGCTGCATGCTTGCTGCATGCTTGCATGCTTGCTGCATGCTTGCGTATACCTATAATACCTCCTATAGGCGTTTTATCATATTAGACTAAATAGGTCTTATGTCTTTTGAGTGGTATTTCAAACGATTTTATATTAAATGTATGTTATGCTTATAAAAATTAGTTATTTTAAAATTATATCAATCGTTTATTATATTAACTGATCGTTATATCGAATAAAATTATAGATTCAGTTGTAAATATTAGAGATTTTGTAATTATATCATATATTACTTACCCCATTGTAATCTAACCTGCTGCATTGTTGCCGAATTGTACAGCTCCTCAGTACATTTACATTTATCGACTGACCTACAAACCTCCACAACCCAGTCAGTACTCGGTAAAACGATACCCCTTAGTAAGACTAGTTGTTCGGGCCACTGGCTACTTGTAACGACTGTCAAAGATCTATAAATGACAGCCGGGACCAACGGCTTAAGGGGCTACTTACTGCCAATAAGCTGTTTTCTTCGTCTAACTACTCTTCGATAAGTGAATATAAATTTCCAAAAAAAATAAATGTTACTCATTAGATCTTAAACTTTAATTTGTACATTTGAAATGACTCTATTTATAAAAATAGTGTGTGAAAAAAATTCTAAAATAGAGCATTTTCTTGTTTGAAATTTCGCAACTACGTCTAAACGGCATGGAGTTTTAGTATTTTTAACCGACTTCTAAAAAAGGAGGAGGTTCTCAACTCGGATGTTTGTATTTTTTTTTTATGTTTGTTCGCGCATTACTCCGTCGCTTGCCAACCGATTTGGAAAATTCTTTTTTTGTTGGAAAGGGTATACTTCTTAAATGGTCCCATAGTCACCAAGTCGGGATCTGATGATGGAATCTTGGCGAAATCGAGGGAACTCTTCAAATTTTAGAGGAAAACGTACAGTGATTTTGGTATTTTCTACAACAAGTGAAGCATTTGCGTCCAATAAGAACCATTCTACCATCAGATCTAATGATGAATCCAAGAGACAGGCTTCGGAACTCCATAACAAGGCAATGAATCTTAGCTGTGTTTGGGCTTGTTGGAATTGTAACGGTATGCACTTTTCAGGTGTATACACCGATTACGCTGAGATTTATGATCCGATTTGCGTGATTCTTCTTTAGTTTGATGTGAAATACCTGCCATTTGGTCCCATAAAAAAATAATATAGTTTGGCCATATAGTTTTCATTTTATTAAAATTTTTGTGATATGTAAATTTTTCACGTATGTACACCGATTTCTCCGTGATTACTGGACCGATTTAGACGATTTTTCATTCATTTGGTAGAGAAAGCTTGCCCGGTGGAGCCATATGAATTTTATTATCTTTGCTTAGGTACTTTTTGAGTCATCCTCTTTATTATGCATTTTGACCTTTGTCGTATGTATGGACGATGTGCTGGTGTCTAGTTAAAATCTTCTCATATGCGGACGATACGGCAATTGTCTTTTTTGGTGATACTTGGGAAGTAGTACGTAGGAAGGCCGAACAAGGGTTAGTTGTCATAGATAAGTGGCTCAAAGCGAACTTATTAACCCTTAATACCACTAAAACAAATTACATTTGTTTCTCTCCAAGTACAAGGTCTAAGGCAGGTGCTAATTTTGATATTCGTATCCATATATGTGCAAATGACTTGAGTCAGAACTGTGACTGCAAACCCATCAAGCAATTACCGTCTACAAGATACTTGGGAGTTATAGTTGACGAGTGTCTGACGTGGCACTCGCATGTCGAGGTTATTATGTCACGTGTTCGGAAATTTATATGGATTTTTAAAAATCTACGACATTTGATGCCTCAAACGACACTCAACAACATTTATATAGCACTCGCGCAGTCTATAATCACATACTGCTTACCTGTTTGGGGAGGGGCCAGTAAAACAAAATTTCTAGAGTTGGAAAGAGCCCAAAGGTCACTTTTAAAAGTAATCTATTTTAAGCCGTATAGATATCCCACAATCGATCTATATAGAATTGGTGGCCTATTATCAGTCAGGAAACTATATATTTTAAACATCATACTATATTTACACAAACACCTTCCATTTAACCCAGAAAGCCAGGCTAGGAGGAGAAAAGATAGTGTGGCTTTCTCTCCACGGGTACGCACGGTTTTTGCCGGGCGTCAATATGTATGCCAATCAGCCTACATATACAACAAAATTAACGCAAAATTAAAGTTCCACCACGTGGTTTCTCATCAATGTAAAACAGTTATAGCTGAGTGGATAAAAACTCTAACTTATGAAGAAACAGAGCATATTCTAGTTAGACTCACATGAATACCTATCTTTTTAATATTATGTTATACCTTGTCATTACCTATTGGTATCTTAACTTCGATTATAGTGGCACTTTCAGTAAACAAACACAAAACACACACGCGCGCACACAAACACACACAAGCCCGCAATTACACAAACACACACAAACCCGCAATCACACACTCATAGGTATACTCACAATTACACACTACACAGAGCTGCTAATTACTTTATAAGTCTTTATTCCTCTTTGTTTAAAAAATTAGTTCTTAATTTAATTATGTTTTAAAGTCTCAATATTGTTAGCTATCATTAGGGGAAAGAGCGAAACAACCCCAACATAAGTATGTTATTAATTACTTCTATTCTATTCTACTTTTGTTTGATGGCAATTGAAGCCGATGTCGACTATTCTGCCAATGTCGAGTGAATGAAAAAACAAGTGTGCATGGCAAAAAAGTAAAAGTAAAAACTGGTCACTGATCTGAGATCACAGGTAAAATTTTTTTGATACGAAGTGGATCTTGTCGGGTTAGTACGGGACTGAAACAAACAAAAAATAAATAGATATTATAATTTAATTGTTAAAACATAGAATAAACACTTACCACACCCACACAGTCAGATTTATAATTTAATGTTATTGTGACGGATGAAAATCATCAGCGCCACAAGCAGTTCAGGGGAAGAATATGTTAGCAGGGAGGGGAAATTTGTCGGAAGAGGGTTTTTAAATTTGGGGAGTCGGCTATACAGATCTAAAGGAGGGATGTTATTTGAGCATTCGAAGAAGATGTGATCCAGAGTGCCCTCTTCTAACCCGCAATCGCAAAGAGAGGAGTCCCGTATCCGGATTTTATGCAAGAAAACCGGAGTACAACAAAAACCTAGACGAATACGACATAGGACGGATATAATAGGTTTGGAGACTTTCTTGTAGCCATAGAACCAAGGTTTTGACATTATAGTTGGTTGTACAGCGTAATAAAACCTGCCTTTTTTCCTTCCAGTGTTATCCCATTGTTCCTGCCATGACGAATGGAGTTTAGTTCGTGGAAGGTTTAATAAGTCATACCCCTGAAGACAATTGTGGGAAAGATTAGCTAATGTCGATGAGCAAGCATCTTTGGCCAAAGCGTCCACGCACTCATTGCCCTTAATGCCACAATGACTGGGTATCCAAACTAGCTGGACCTCTTTTTGACTGACAGCACAGGACAATAAGGACGCTTTAACCCTTAAAACCAGAGAGCTGTGCAGTTTGCTTTTATAAGGATTTTGTGTTAAGGCTTGCAAGCAACTAAGAGAGTCTGTGAAAATTACGGCTTTGTGTATGTTATGGTGTGACTCTATAAAAAGACAAGCTTCCAATATAGCCACACACTCACCAGTGAATACAGAAGACTCCTTAGGACACTTAAACTGTAAAATTATTCTAGAGCTCTGGTAATAAACTGCAGCTCCAATGTGGTTCAAGTCTGCTAGTTTCGCAGCATCCGTAAAAAATAATTGGAAACCATTAAATCGCTCACCCACCACCGCATTGAATGTCAAGTTTGCTGACGGGGATTTTTTAGATATACCAATGTTAAAGACAATTTTTGGTATGTAACTTAAAACTTCATACTCAAAATTAAAAAGGGGCAATCGGGGGAACTGAACAATCGGGCATATTAAATTTAGGATTTGTCGAAAAGATTTCAGAATTAGGGGTATTTCTTTATTTCTCCAGTAGTTGGAATTTCCGCATATGGCATCTAACTCATACAATTTTTCTATAAGGGGATGCGAAGTTCTACATATAAGCCTA
Source organism: Cerastis leucographa (assembly GCA_963082945.1). Classification (NCBI taxonomy): domain Eukaryota; kingdom Metazoa; phylum Arthropoda; class Insecta; order Lepidoptera; family Noctuidae; genus Cerastis; species Cerastis leucographa. Next base: position 20,637,800 of record OY720359.1, read on the forward strand.
GACAAAAACCGGGAGGCTAGATATTCGCGTCTTAAGGCCAGAGGAGGTTCAGCACACTCGACCTGCAATGCGTTAATGGGGGAGGACTTCATACAACCAGAGATGATTCGAAGGCATTTAGACTGTACCTTATCCAGCCCAACCAAGGCACCTTTGTTGCACGGGGTCAGGAGATACGTTCCATAGTCCAAAACACTACGAACTAAGGCATTGTATACCAATTTCATGGAGTAGGGGTGAGCACCCCACCAAACACCAGCAAGAACTTTTAAAATTGAAATTGTTTTTTCACATCTTTGAATGAGGAAATTTATGTGATGTTTACCTGTTAATTTTGCATCCAAAATGACTCCTAAAAATTTTACTTTATTGACTACTGGAATATTTTGGCCTAAAATGTCAATTGCAACATGAGGAGTGCGTCTTTTGCGAGAGAAGATTACTGCCGAACTTTTTGGCGCAGATAGCGACAGGCCATGGTCTAAAAGCCACTGATTCAGAGAATCCAGAGAGAGGCACAAAGATGACGCGGCATCAACTATAGACGAATCTGTCACATACAGTGCAATGTCGTCGGCATACTGTAGGATCTGACAATTGTTGTTTAGGCAGGACCCAATATCAGCCGTATACAGGTTGTACAGTATGGGACTGATGGGAGAGCCCTGTGGGAGTCCCCTCCATATCTGCCTCTTGTCGAACTCCTCTCCCTGAACTCTCAGGACCAATGAGCGGGACAACAGTAGTTCGCATATACATCGTATCATCTTAGCCGGTAGACTCAGCTGTTGCAGTTTTTGCCTGAGTACTGGAAGAAGTACACTGTCATACGCAGAAGAAATGTCCAGGAAGGTGGCTACGACGGATTCATTTTTTGAAAAAGCTAAACGGATATCCGCAACTAGAGTACCAACACTGTCCATAGTACCAAGTCCTTTCCGAAAACCAAATTGGTAATTCGGCAGTAAGTCTCTCGACTCAACAATCCACTCGAGACGGTTTTTTAAAAGGTGCTCCAATAATTTTGCTAAGACTGAAGACAAAGCAATTGGCCTAAGGCCATTCGGATCATCTGCATGTTTGCCTGGTTTCACTAGAGGGATTATTATTTGTGATTTCCATTGATCTGGGACACAACCATGAATAAAAGAAAAATTTAAAATATTTAAAAAATAGGTTTTAGCCTTGTCACCACAATGGGTTATAAAAGAATATGGCACACCATCAATACGAGGTGCTGAGTCCCGGACATAATTGAGCACCATATTCAGTTCCTCCAAAGTAAATGGAGCATCAAGCGGATCCTCTGATACATTTTGCAGGGACATGTTGACACATTCAGAATAAAGCGGGACGTATGGTGGAGCAATTTTATCAAAAAAGAGTTCAGCTGTTTCCCTAGTGATTGGAGCAGAAACTGCTGGGGAGCACCCACGCCTATACCTATTGATGCTTTTCCAAACTGCCGACGCAGGTGTAGAGGGGGACAAAGAGGTGCAAAACTTAACCCAACCCGCACGTTTCTTTTTGCGAAGGTGACGTTTGGTTCTGGCATTAATCTGACAGTATGCCAACAGATTTTCAATGTTCATATCTGCATTGTAATTCTCCTCAGCCTCGTTCCTGTCCCTGATTGCCGAAGTGCACTCTGGATCCCACCACGGGGGTGAAGGGATTTTATTGCGGGCACTGTTTTTCAAGGGAAAGCAGGAATCAGCACTGGATGTTATGGCAGAAACAAAGCCCTCATAACAACTCTTGGCATGGTGGTGACCAGGAGGATCAAATAAACTTGAATTTAAATTTGGAAGAACATCAATTTTATCCTCCAATAATGATACAAATTTTGACCAATCTGGTTTGGACAAGTTATATTTCAGAAGTGGAGGAGAACTTTTCTCTAAATAAGTCTTATTAGCTAAAGATATTACAATAGGGTAGTGGTCACTGCCATGCGACAAGGACGTACATTCCCAATGGGTCGAAGCTGCCACCTCAACCGAACAAAATTTTAGATCCACACAACTCTTTTGTTGTCCAGGAGGGGATCTGCGGGTCGTGCAACCATTATTTAGGATACAGAGGTCCAAATCATCCGAAATCTCAACCAGGTCCACACCAAAGGCATCACAGCGTTCGGATCCCCATCTGTAATGATGGCAGTTAAAATCACCCATGACCAAAATTGGTCCTTGTATGGTTACAAAAGTGTTTTTTAAAATATTCAAAAATTCAGGCCGAGGGTGAGCAATGTATATTGAAAACACTGTAATGCCTTCCACCGTTCCTGCCACAATACTCATATCTCCTGTGAGTGAAGGCAGGAGGGGGGGAGGGGCAGAAGAGGGACCCGATTATTGAAAAGGAGAGCCGAACCTCCATAGCCATCAGATCTGTCGCATCTGAGAATGTTGAAATGTGGCATGCGGAAACTAAGACTTGGGGTGAGCCAAGTCTCAGCTATGGAACAAGCCAGAGGCTTGTACTTATTTAATAGGAATATGAGGTCGTGCTTTTTATGCCACACGCTCCTCACGTTCCAATGAAGGAATACTAGGCGGGACGCCATTTTTAATTGTTAAGAGTAGGGAAATAAGTTGATCGGCAACGTTGGACGGTGTTTGGGAATTGGAAGAAGAAGAAATAAGTGTAGGTAAAAGTTTTATTAGGAGTTCAATAATAGAACCGGTATTGTCTGAGACATTATTATAATAGGGATGGTGACTCATTTTTTTTTATTTGTCCGTCGGGTAGATTATTAAAAAGTATTTGACACGTATTTTTTCTTTTTTCACGTAATCGTAAAATTACGGAGATATTTTGAGTTGAAATGGCGCATGACGTCACGGCTCAGTATATTTTATACCTAGTTGTGACGTAGTGAGCCCCCACTCTCCAACTTTAATGAGTTTTAACCAAGTAATTTTTCGATATTTTGATAAAACAAAAAATACGTGTCTAATATTTTTGTATTACCTGTCTGACGGACAAATTAGAATTTCGTTTTCTTTACCCAGTCATCATCCCTATTGAGAGCACAGCCATTGAGCTGTGAGGGTTGGGGAGAACTAATTATCTGCTGATGAGCATTTTTATCATATGATGGGGAAAGGGGGGCATGTGTCCTGGGCTTAAGTGTCACAGTTTTGCGATAGGACTGGGAACTAGGTGTTTTGACACTATTAGCATAATTGCGGGAAACTGTTGGTATAATTTTACACGCCTCAGCATAGGGGATGGTTTTCTCTGCCATGACGGCCTTAATAGCCTTCTGCCTGCCATGCTCAGGGCATGACTGACTATCAGCAAAGTGATTACCCGAACAAAGCGTACAGAAGGCCTCTGTGATAGAGACATTGCAACCATCGCCTGGGTGGTCGTGGCCACACTTATTACAGCGTGGTTTAGACCTACATACGTTTGCTACATGTCCAAATCTGCAACACTTGCGACATTGGATAGTTGGGTAAATGTACTGTTTAACAGGGAGGGATGTGTAGCAGCAGAATATCCTAGAAGGTAGTACTTGTCCATCAAAGGTCAGAACACATGTTTCAGTGGGCTTCCACTCATTAACCCCGTCTCTTTGTGATTTCCGGTTAATGCGTCGGACTTTCAATATTTGACCACAACCTAAGGGCACAGTCAAATAGGTTATGGCTTCTTCTTCTGTAAGTTCTGAGGGAACCCCAGTAACAACACCCATCCTTGTTATATTGAATGAGGGGATTGATGCGGTATAACTATATTTGGACAAGAGACTGTTGACTAAGAAAGAGTTAGCGTCCTGAGGGGAAGCAAACTCCACTGAAACACGGTTTCTGCCGACTCTGTTGACACCACCACGAACAATGTTTGCAATGTTGTTGTTCATGAGGAACTTTCCGAAATTAACAGGGTGAAGGGTGGTACCAGCATTTGGTTGAGACTCAATGCGTGAAACATGGACAATATAAGGAGCCTTATCCATAACTGAGTACTTAGTACGCCCAATTTGGCTTCTTTGTTGCTTGCTTGGGAGGGACGGAGACGAGACTTCCTCGTCAACATGGCGCTTGCGTGAGTTTTGTTGAGGTTGCAAGATTTGTGAAACATCCATCGCTGTAGCATTGCAAACAACATCCGCAAATTGCGATAGTGGGTTGAGTGGGCTCTGGTCAAAAGAAGTGGCACGAATATCGGGTGGATCCGGATCAGGAGGTTTATTTTTATCCATTTTGAGGATAAAAAGGGACTTAAAGCTTAACAATCACAGTACAAACCTGGTTACGAACACAAAAACAACACAAATATACACTGACAAGTCACTAAAAATCGAAAAACTCCTTAAAAACTGCAAAAAATTCTAAACACACGTGCTAACTACAAACACCGTGGCCGAAATTCCTACCCTATTAATTACTTACTGGGGCTGTTTCATTCACATTTGTAAATGTAACTGTTTGAGACACAATAAACTTTTTTTTTTTTTTTTTTTTTAAATGTAAAAATTATACTTGACTAGGATTAAAGTGAGATACCACAACTGAAAAGGCTAAAATAAAAACTTTTTTACAAAAAAAAAATAACCGACTTCCATAAAACACTAAAAAGTGGCAAATAATTTTAGTTTCGGAAGTCGGTGGCAAAAAAGTAAATGAAACAAACAAGTCACCGACTGCCGAAACTAAAATTATTTGCCACTTTTTAGTGTTTTATGGAAGTCGGTAATTTTTTTTTTTTGTAAAAAAAGTTTTTATTCTTTCACAATAATATTTTAAAAGGTTTTTGTCACAAATTGTACGATAGGCGAGACAAGGCAAGTTTTTATTTAGCTACAATTAATTAATCACTGTGTTCTAAATGAAATGAAATGAGCGGGTCCATGCGCGGGCGACGGGCGTCAGTGTAGCTCAAAGAGTATAGTAATATAGATGGAATAGAGAGCCCACTCAAGCGAATTTTTGACACCTACATTGAACGGTGTCGCCACCTGATACTAAATCCGTTGAACTAATCCCAATAGCTATAGGTGCGTACATATACTTATATCTATATCTTTGTTATTGAATTGGTTTTCTATGGGTTTCTGTTTTTATTTCAAAATCAAAATCAAAATATTTTTATTTCACATAGGCCTACATGGGCACTTGTAAAACGTCGACAAAAAGCTCGGTTCGGGTTGGTCGTTTCCTATGGAGAAGAACCGGCAAGAAACTCCATGGTTACTCTTTTAAAATCATTTGGCTTTACAATTTTTCTATGTTACAGCGTTGGCACTTAAGTATGAGTGGACATCGTAGGCCCGACAATAAGTCGTTGCTTACTACAAAACGTAGAACAAGATAAAAAGTTACCAAGGATCTAGGAATCTATAAGGCCTACAATGTCCACACATTTACAAACAATCGGTAAATAAGAAAATGAGTCTATACAAGCAAAAAAAAAAAAAGAAGAAATTGCAAAAAGACTAGATTAAACAAGTGACACAAATGTTGTCATCCGTGCTGTAACTATTCTAAACAAAATGGTGTAATGATTAAGAAAATATTGTAAAACATCTGATTAAAAAATAATGGAAAAAAGTAAATAAAAATAAAACATAAAAACTAAAAAATATAAGATTGAGAATAGTTAGAGACATCCACACATTTGTGCCGTTTTAAGAGCTACCAGGGAAGCCGCATGTGCGTAGGGGCTCAGGCCAAACTTCTTTATCTTCAACATAGTCCTTAATTTTGTAATATGCTTTTTTAATTAGGACACGTTTGATATAATTTTTAAACTTTCCATCGGTCAGTTCTGTAACTGACTTCGGCAACTTATTATAAAAGCGTATACTGTTAATAAGAAATGACTTGCTAGTTTTAGTTAATCTAAATTTGGGTATTACAATTTCGTGTTTACTGCGTGTATTTATATTATGAAAGTCGCTTCTAATTTTGAAAAGTCCTCGGTTTTTGCGGACATATAAAATACATTCTAAAATATAGAGTGAAGGCAGAGTCAGTATATCGATTTCTTTAAATTTTTCTCTGAGGGACTCGCGAGGACCCATTTTATAGATGGCGCGGACTGCCCTCTTTTGCAGTATGAAAATTGAGTCAACGTCTGCTGCCGATCCCCACAGCAGAATGCCATAGGCCATAATACTATGGAAATAAGCGTAGTATACTAACCTAGCCGTGGCTACATCAGTTAGCTGCCTTATTTTCCTAACTGCATAGGCAGCTGAGCTTAACCTTCCCGAAAGAGTTCTAATGTGTGCCCCCCACTGCAGTTTTGAATCGATAGTAATCCCCAAGAATACAGTTTCCGCTATAACATCAAGTTTTTTGCCGTCAAGATTTAAATTTAGGTCACGTTGTGGTACATTTGGTAAAGAAAACTTAAGACATTTTGTTTTATTCGTATTCAGTAAAAGATTGTTGGCTGCAAACCATTTTGATAGAATAGTTAGGCTTTCGTTGACGTGTACGACGTCCGTATCTTTTCTATGAATTTTGAAAATTAGCGAGGTGTCATCAGCAAATAGAATTATATCCGAAAATTTGGCCATCATGTAAGGGAGGTCATTAATATAAACAAGAAACAAGAAAGGGCCGAGAATTGAACCTTGGGGCACGCCCATCTTGACTATAGACCCGCAGGACGTCGCCCCATTTACATTTACTTTTTGCTGCCTGTCCGATAAATAAGAAAGTACAAGATCAGCAGCTAGTCCACGAATTCCGTAGTGGTGTAATTTACAGATCAGTGTTTTGTGGTCGACGCAGTCGAACGCTTTGGAGAGGTCACAGAAGATGCCAATAGCATCCTGGGACTTCTCCCAGGATTCCAAAATGTAACTGATGAGTTTCACTCCCGCGTCCGTTGTCGAACTACCCTTCGTGAAACCAAACTGCTGACTATGCAGTATCTTATTAGAATTGAAGTGAGACAACATCTGGTCCAGCATGATTTTTTCATAGATTTTACTCAATGCTGGAAGCACAGATATAGGTCTATAATTAGAGGGATCACTCTTACAACCTGATTTGAAAATTGGTACTACTTTACTATGTTTCATCAGGTCAGGAAACTTACCGCTGTCTAAACATTGACTGAATATGCCTGCTAAGACAGGAGCAATTGAGTCAATGATGTTTCCAAGAACCTTGACTGATATCCCCCATAAGTCTTCAGTATTTTTTATATTGAGACTTTTGAATGCGTTTTTAATTGTATCAGTACATACTGGTTTAAATTTAAAGTTAGGTAAGTCTTTTGTAAAGTTCTCTTTAAGAAGAGCTTCAGCTAATGTAGCTGAGGAGGGGAGAGATTTCGTAACCTCTAACGGAATGTTGGCAAAGAAATTGTCTAGAGTATCAGCGACTTCTACCTTATCACAAATGGTTTTATTATCTATTTTCAAAGACAGTTCATTCTTATCTCGTTTTTGCGTCTTTCCTGTTTCTCTGTTAATTACCTGCCACACAGTTTTTATTTTATACTTAGAAATACCGATTTTATTACTTATTGTTATAGATTTTGCCTGAGCGCAGACACTTTTGAATATTTTTGAATAGTTTCTAACATAAGTGTGAAAGACTTGATCTGAGGTCAGAGATTTTTCGTGATATAAATTGTATAAAATATCTCTGCTTTTTCTTATTCCCGCAGTGGCCCATTCGCTAAATTTAGGTTTTAAGTTGACTTTAACTTTTTTTACTGGAAACGTTTTATTAAATTCCTGGCAAACTGTGGAAAATAATATACTATAGTTTATATTGGGATCTTCTAAATCAAAACTAGCGTTAGAAAGATTGCTAAGAACATTATTATTAAAAGATTTTAATTTATTTTTAGAAAGAGGTCTTAATTGAATTGATTTAACTAAGTGTAATTTTTTTTCTAACTCAAAAGATACAAGTTGACCAGTATGGTCTGACCTAACGCCACTAATTAATGAAGAATCTTTTACTATGCAATTAGTAAATATATTATCTATGCATGTAGCTGAGGTTGCTGTTATTCTGGTTGCTTCATTAAATAAATATTTTAAGTTGAATGATTTAAACAATGAGACCAGCTTACATTTTTCTGGTGAATTGACTAACAGATCAATATTTAAGTCACCACAAACAAAAACTAATTTATTATCTGTGAAAAGTTTACTAAGTATTTCTTCCATTGTGATTAAAAATAATGACAAGTTTGATGCTGGTGGTCTATACACACATAAGACAGTATGACCCTCAACCTCTGCACATGCTACCTCACATAAGCGATCAACAGAGTAAGCAGTGATATCCTTCCTCTCCTTATATCTGAGACAGCTATTACAAAGTATCAGGGTACCACCACCCACTGAAGATCTGTTGTACGCACTGGCAACTGAAAAATTATTTACATTAAACAGCATCCTATCTGGTTTTAACCAAGTTTCACTAAAACATAAAATATCCATGTGGTATTTATCTACTAACATTTCCACGTCTAAAATTTTGCCGGAGAAGCGATTTATATTCTGGTGATAAAGTAAAATATTGTTACCAGGCTTCTCTTTTGTCGGCTCTAATAGTTTAAAGAATCTATAACAGTATTATTGGAGACACAAGATAATACTGTTTCATCACTTAACCTAGTCTCAGTTAAATCATCAATAACTGCGTGTATAAAAAATGCTAAAAGTGAAGCCAAAAAATGTCGACTTTTTTTGGCAAGAAACATATGTTCCCCAATCAAAACAAAATCTCTAACAAAATTGTTAGTATCAAAAAACAATAGACGGTCACTATGACGACATGATAAAATATGCATCAAGTTATTTAAACTAGAAATATAATCATTTTCCTGATCAAGCAAAGTGTCAGAGTATGGCAATGCACATAAAATTAATTTGCATAATCTTAACTTAAGTAAAGTGTCCCATTTTGTGTAATTTATGTGGTTTCTCGGTTCAGTCTTCTTTTACACTCAACTCAACCGCACTTTCTGCATCTAAAGCTCCAGAAAGTGCGGTCGAGTTGAGTGTAAAAGAAGACTGAACCGAGAAACCACATAAATTACACAAAATGGGAGAGATCTACAAGCATGCGCACACGCCGATAGTCGCCATTTTGTAAACAATCTGTATGATATTGTTGCAAAACCTAAAAAAAAAACATTCGCAATTACAAAATGCTTTTAAAATAAATAAATGGTTTAATCTTGTATATAGTTTAAATTCATTATTTTTAACTCAATTTTCATTCAAATCAAAAAGCTATTTAATCACACTGGTAATAATTGGCGTAAGCACCATCTATGTCATTTTAATGTACTAAATCTGAAGTTTATGCGGATTTGGTAAGAGATGGTGCTAGTATCTTTGTGTAAAATTGGACGCCTATGTCAACTATGGCAGTGTCCTCCTCCTGGTGTAGCTCGAACTGTCGGACGTGGAGGTTGTGCTGCTCGTTCTCTAAAATTGTATTTACCTGATTCGCGCAAGGTAAATTTACCATTAGTACTAAGTCTGTTTGTTTTCGCGATTTGGACGCTTGTTTAGTCAGTAAGTAGGATAACTCGACGGCACGGTTGGCGCAGTGGTTGAGTGATTGACTGCTGCGCTGCGTGTCGCTGGTTCGATCCCCGCACGGAACAAATATTTGTATGACCTACAGGTAGTTGTTCCGGGTCTGGCTGTTTGTGTATGTGAATTAAAATGTTTGTAAACGCACCCACGAAACAGGAGAGATTCCTAGTGTGGGGCGACGTTTTATATAAAAAAATAAAAAATAACTTTTTATTTTAGAAAAGTAAAAGTGTTGTTTTGTGTAGTGCTATCAAAATGCCGAAGAAAAATAATATTAGGAAACAGAGAGCTCTAAAAGCTGCTAAAATGCATAAAGTCATATAACTACCTGTATATCATCTGTCATCGAGACGTCAATTAGTACGGTCACGTTAATTCTGCTCCGTTACTTAAATTCAAAAATCATAGTAAAAAGTTATTGTGTAACTGCGTACTGTCTAGACACTGTGAGACGAAACCCTATGGGCTGCATTCACATAATCTTCTAATGGATTACAGTGTTTTTGAATGTGTAAATAGTGAAAACTAAAGTGTATTGTGACGGTGATCAATCAAAAGTTATTTTCATTGCAAGTTGTAATTACTAAATTATTTCCATCTACCGCCTGTTGCGCTAACTTCGTGTTGTCACCACAAGACATTCATAATTTCGTACAAAATATTAATGTCTGGCTGGCCCCGAGCGCTACCGCTTGGCACCTATACTCAAGGTGTCGCGAGTTCGAGTCCTACATATCACAAGTCGTCTTTTTGGATTTATTGTACGGACTGGGTGTTTGATTGTGTATTCAAAACAACATGTCTAACTGCGATACTTGTGGATTACCAGTTAAACAAAATGATAAAATTACATGTTTTAACTGTGACAAATTTACTACCAGTAGACATTTTGCGAAAGAGACATTTTGCGCCTGAGCCATTCTATCATCACCTATGCGTTAAGCTAAGTGCTGCGTTTGAAAGACTTGGTAAAGCTTCACGTTCTAAGTGGAATTGTCCGAGCTGTTTATCCGAACGTGAGTCTAATAAGTCGACGTCTGAGATAATTGGTGATAGTTCTGAAGGTGAGGATGATAAGATCAGTGACATACGACTTGTTATTCGGGAGGAAATTCGGAATTCATTGCGAATTGAAGTTAAGAATATTATCAGCGAGCTTAGATTCGAAATGGACGAGTTAAAGAAACAGATCGATGAGTTGAAGTTATCCGGTTCGTTTGACATCTCTCAAGTCAACGATTTAAAAACTGAACTGCAGTGTGTGCAACGTGAGAACACTGAACTTCGTTCTCAGAACGCTGATATGCAAAAGACGATGGTCCAGCTGAAAACCCAAATAAACTCCCTAGATCAGAATATGCGTGAAGCGAATCTGGAAATTCATGGCCTACCCGAAAATAAGAATGAAGTGTTGCCGACCATTGTAACACAAATGGCTAATGTTGTGTCATATGCCCTTAAAGACTGCGACATTATGAAGTGCGTTAGAGTGGCCAGTATGAACAACAATAAGTCTCGCCCCCGCTCTGTAATAGTAAAGCTTCGTAGTCCCAAATGTCGCGATGAATTTTATTCAGCAATAACTAGATTTAATAAATCTCACCCTGAGGATAAATTGAACACAAGTCTTTTAGGTTATGGCGGTAGCAAGGAACCAGTCTATGTATGCGAGCACCTTTCTCCTTCATATAAATCTTTACATGCTGCTGCACGTCTTAGGGCCAAAGAGAAATCCTATAAGTTTGTCTGGGTTCGCTACGGTAAAATTTTTGTATGTAAAAAGGAAAATTCGGATACTATTCTAATTAAGGATGAGCAGAGTTTAGAAAAAAATATGTAATTACCTGTATTTATTAGTTTAGCATCTACATGTCATGTTTAGTTTTTATTTAGTTTAATGGCTAGTATTTCCATTTTTTATCAAAATGTGAGAGGCATGAAAACGAAGTCACATGAAATTCTTATGTCAATTTTAAATTCTGACTATGACATAATATGCCTGTCAGAAACGTGGTTAGATGACTCGTTGTTATCCTCTGAATACTTTGATCAAAAATATACTGTTGTACGCCGTGATCTTAGTGCACAGTTTAATGATTTGTACTCTAAAAGTTATGGTGGTGGGTTATTGGTAGCTATAAGTAATAAATATAATTTTTTTAATAAAACCGAGTGGCAAACCTCCGTTGAGGATATGTGGTTATGTATTAGTGCTGGGAACGTCTGTATGAATATTTGTGTTGTGTATTTGCCTTCTTATATACCTTGCCATATCTTTGTCCAATTCTTGGCCAGGGCTGAAGAAATTTGTTTGCGTTACACGGATTGTACCACTTTGATTCTTGGTGATTTTAATCTTCCTAGTGTGAACTGGCTAGAATTCAATGATCCCTTTCTAGGAATAAGTAGTAGGAATAAGTGACCCTAAGTATTTAGCGTTAAAAGACTTCCTCAACATCACCGGGTTTGTTCAAATGAATAATATCTGCAATGGAAATAATAATATCTTAGACCTCATCTTAGTGGATGAGAACTCTAGTCTTTCTGTTTCTAGTGCACCCCCCATCAGTAAACCAGATGTACTCATCAATATACTCATGTAAGTACATCATCCGCCCTTAGAATAAGCCCTTACTAAAACTTCTATTTCTAATTTAAATTATAATGTTTTGCAATCAAAATATATTTTCATTAAAACAGACTTTGAGGCATGTGTTCGAAATCTGCGCAAAGTAAATTGGGAGGATTATTGCCATTTGAGCTGTAATGATTATGTTCTGAAATTTTATAATATACTATGGGAAAATATAGATAAATACATGCCGAAGGGTAAACCTAAGAATAATTGCTATCCGGTTTGGTTCTCAGTGGCATTGATCAAACTTCTTAGGGAAAAGCATAAATACAGGATTCGTTTCAAACGGTATAATAACCCTCGGGACTAGGACACGTTTGTTTCCCTACGGACGCGAGCTGGGAGAGCTATGGATGACTGTTTTAAAGATTATATAGAAAAAATTGAGAGTGAATTAAAAACAAATGTTAAAGCTTTTTGGCGTTATACTAAATCAAAAAAAAACTTTCAGAGGTGTTCCTAACCAGGTTCGGTGGGGTGATCGTGTTGGTGAGGGTGGTAGTGGTGTGGCTGATCTATTCGCAGACTATTTTGCATCTGTTTACGATGCAAGTCAACAGCCTAGTAACTTGCCTCCAGGTTACTCTTCGTCCAGTTACAGTATGTACTCCATTGGCATCACTGAAAATGACGTTAGAGATTGCATCAAAAAGTTAGATCTTAATAAAGGAGAATCTTAATTAGGGTCCGGATGGACTGCCTCCTATTTTTATTCGTCTCTGCATGGATGCTCTTATTGTACCACTGCAGATAATATACAATAAATCCCTTATGGAAGGTACATTCCCCGATCTTTGGAAAATCTCACACGTTATCCCCGTACATGAATCTGGTTGTATGAATGACGTAACTAACTATAGACCAATCTGTATTATATCACAATTTGCAAAGATGTTTGAGGGTCTTATTTATAATGTAGTTTATTCTCATCTCCGTCATATAATTAGTTCGAAGCAACATGGTTTTGTGTCTAACCGTTCGACTATGTCAAACTTACTTATTTACACTACTTTCATTGGTGACACCTTTGAAGCTAGGGGTCAGGTTGATGCTGTTTATACAGATTTTGCAAAAGCCTTTGATCGTGTTGATCACTCAATTCTTTCTATGAAATTGAACTGTGCTGGCATTCATGGCTCTCTGTTGCGGTGGTTCGAGAGTTATTTAATTAACCGTTCTCAAATAGTCGCCTTGGCGGGATATGAATCTGTACCTTTTTCTCCTGGCTCTGGTGTTCCACAGGGCTCTAAATTGGGCCCTTTGCTTTTTTTGGTATTTTTGAATGATCTTTTAGATTTAATAAATTGCAACTGTTTAGCCTATGCTGATGATTTAAAAATATACTGCAGGATATCGGACCTGGGTGATTGTATGAAGCTTCAAAGAGATCTTGATGTCCTTCAACAATGGTGTTTCAACAATAGAATGACGCTCAATGTTAAAAAATGCCAGACTATTACATTCACGAATAAAGTGAATTGCATCAAATTCAATTATCATATAGATGGATCACTACTGAGCAGAGTATCAGTCATCCGTGATCTAGGTGTACTTTTTGATTCATCCCTATCCTTCCGTGATCATATAGATAATATAGTTGCTAAGGCTAAAAGAATGCTTGGCTTTATAATCCGTATGTCAAAACCTTTTCGTAATTATAGTAGCATTATTCTACTCTATAACGCACTGGTAAGGAGCTCCTTGGAGTATTGTTCCACTATTTGGTCTCCCTATTACTCTAGTTATTCTATTAATGTTGAATCTGTTCAGGCCCGTTTTGTTAGGTATCTATGTATGAAGAATGGCATCCGAAAAGCTATTCCGGATTATAAAGATAGGTTGGATCACTTTAAGATGATTCGCTTAAAAGAAAGACGGACCTTTTCTGACTTACTTGTATTATACAAAATTATAAATGGTTCCCTAGATGCGCAATTGGTGGAATGTTTTAACTTTAGGACTTGCAAGCGTAGCAAAAGATATCATAGAATTTTCCAATTGTCTACATCCACTTTAAATACCACCTTTAATAGTCCCCTGACACGTATGGCGAGGCTATATAATGAAAGGTCTAACTTGACAGATTACCCCATCGATATTTTCTCTATGAGTTTCGCTTCATACAGACGTTCTCTATATAAACAGTGCCAACAATGTACACCTATGTAGCTCAATTTGTTTAATTTGTTTTGTTTAATTTGTTTTGTTTTTGTAGTGTTCTGGAGTTAGGTCTATTGGACACACTTTTTCATATATATTTTTTTTTGTCTCTAATATTCATTAGTTAAATGCCATGCATACCTGTTATTTGCAAGGTTACTAAAATGCCCATTTTATATGTAAGTATATTTGAATTGTAAGTGACTGTGCTGTTGTGTGCTTATTATTAAAAATAAATAAATAAATAAATAAATATTCTAATTATTTACCTTTACTAAAAACATATAAACACAACATAGTTAGTAAATTTTTTATTATTATTTATAGTTTGTTTATATTACTAGAGGTTTAATTATTGTTTTGTTATAAATTTTAATAAAAATACAGTGTGCTCTACATAGTTACATGTCTAGGTAAAGGAGCCATTTCACGACCCTATTTATAAAAATTCTAACTAGGAACCTAAATAGGCAGCTAGTGATCATACTACACTACTAAATAGAATTCTAAATCGGATCCTAACTAGGACAGGCAGAGACTAGTTTCGTAGATTTTCAACTTTATGCACTAGAGCATAAAGTTGAAAATCGAACTGTTTATTAAAGACGAACTGTTTCGGTCTTCGTCGTTGAGACAGTATAGATTTTCAACTTTATGTTAAAGAATATAAAGTTCATAATCGCTCGTCGTAGAGTCTTACAGAGCGGTCGGAACCTTCTTCCTCCTTACTTCTTACTTCACTAAATCGGATGCAATCTGTTCTAACTGCGATTACACGTTCCTATTTCCTAGTTAGGATTCTAAAAATAGGATCATGAAATAGCCCTTTTAGTAGAGATCTTGTTTGGCAAGAAAATCAGACTCGGAACCTCAAATCTGACTCCGAGTCTGACTCTGACTCCGAGTCTGACTCTGACTCCAAGTCTGTCTACGACTCAGACTTCGAGTCTGAGAACGAGTCTGAATCAGAATCGTACTCTGACTACGAGTCTGACTCTGAGTCTGACTCCGACTCTGACCACGAGTCTGAATATAACTCCGAATCTGACTCCGAGTCTGACTCTTACTCCGAGTCTGACTACGAATCTGACTGAATAAAACTACGCTGAATAATATTATCTCAATTAGTGAAGGCGGACGTCTAGTCTTGTCCTAGGAACCCATTTATAGGTAAGTACGTCAGGACAGCGCGAGCGCACCCAAACATAGGTACAATAACAAAAATGCAATAAAAAGATCCGCGCATCACCGAGCTGCGGAACGCGGCGCGGGCGGCTAGTTGCGACTCGGTATGTAATGGATGGTCACTCATCCTCGGACCAACAGAGTGAGTAGTGCCTAATCTTAAAGATCGACCCGTGTGGCTGTTGTTATATATTTTATTTATACAGTCTAATATCTAAATCAGGACCGACTCGTACGTCGGACGGGCATCGTCGACGTGGGAGGCCTAGAGAACGCTGGTGTGACGACTTATAGGCGTTTCTGAGAGATTGGATCGACAGAAGACAGAGTGGAAGATTGTGGGGACCTTTGCCCAGCAGTGTGATATTATAGGTAAAAAAAAAAGATACCGAGCGTCGATCTGGCAGCGATGGAGAGAGTTAAACACGGCCTACAATAGTGCTCGACATTGTCGATTGCCTTCTCATAATCGACAAAAGCTAAACACAGGGTCGATTGTATTCTGTACTCTCTCCATCATCTGCTTCACGGTATGAATGTGCTCAACCGTGAAGAAACAACTTCGGAAACCGGCTTGTTCAACGGGCTGGCAGTCGTCAAGTTATGAATAATAATTTTGTTTACTTAATTAATAAATAACTAACTAAGCTAACTAAGCTTTAGTTTAAAGGTTTTTATTTGTTCTAACCAGTGGACCAATGTTGTCAAATTATATAATTATTAAACATGCATACGGAGACGGACTGAGAACGCGAACCTGGTAATCAACTTTAGCGCCCTCTAGTGCATGGCGGACTAAATATTGACATCGTGTAGAGTGCCGCCGACCGCGGCACCCCGCAGGCCGTGTTACGTCGCCGCAATGCCGCTGGCCGTCGGCAGGGGGCGCTGGACGCCCGAGCTGTTGGCGCTCGGCACACATGCAGTTTATACAGCAGAATCAGATTCCTCAATTTGGCGTCGAATGTCGACGGGGACAAAACGGGAAGTAAGTGAAACGCGATACAGACCGCGTCCCGCACACTCGCATCCGAGACGCGCCACAGACGCACACATGCACCGAGTTCTTCCACTGCTGATCGACTAACAAAATGAACATACCTGAATACTACGAGCCCGATTGATTCCTCGAATCTGCCAATTCATCTCCTAATTAAATCGTGTATTGTCTTTCAAGTCGATACATTATACGGAGTGAAAGGGACATCGATTGAAAATTTATGTGTGGAGGGGGGGGGGGGGGTTAAGAATGATGTACGTGATAAGCGTTTTCGCGTCGCTGTCCCGCACACCCCGCATTATGTATAAAGCAAGGTTCGCTGGTATAAAAATAAAATAAAAATAAATAAGCCTTTATTGCTGTTCTATAAATTTACAATATACCCATTTTCTTATTAATAATTTATTAACAGATCGACTACACGATCGGTCGATAGGCCTCATCTAAAGCTTTCCATTTCTGCCTGTCTCTCGCTATTCTCGTCCACTCTGGACCTACCTTTACCTTTACCTACCTACCTTTTTAAGCTACCTTTTTGAGGTCATCTTCCCATCTTTTTGTTTGACGCCCTTTACTTCTTTCCCTTTCCTGGGATACCACTCTGTAATGGTTTTTGTCCATTTTCCATTCGTATCTCTAAGCATATGTCCAGTCCATCGCCATTTTAAGGTTTTACATGTTTTCTTTGCATCCTTAAATTTAGTTGTATTTTTATTTTTTTCTAATCTTATTCTATCTTTCCTCTTGACACCCATTACGCTTCTCTCCATTCCGTTTTGACATACCTTTATTTTGTTTATTAAGTTATCTGTCAATGCCCATGTTTAACCCATAGGTTAAGCATGGTAAAATGCACATATTATACACTTTTCTATTCTCTTTGATAGGCATGTCCTGGTTTTTCATGACTTCGCTGAGTGACCAATATCTCTTCCATGTATTGGCTATACGTCTTTTAATCTCTTTCTGCATGGTGTCTTCAGCGGCTATGAGTTGTTCTAGGTATACGTATTCTTCGACATATTCTATCATCTCTGAATTGACTATGATGGTATGCGTCTGTGAAGAGTTAGTCACAATCTTTGTCTTTGCCGTGTTCATTGTAAGTTCAGCTTTCGCGCTTTAATCTAAAAGTTGCTCTAATCTTATTGGACATTCTGCAAATAAGACCAGGTCGTCTGCAAATCGTAAGTGGTTAAGTTTTTCACCGTTTATGTTCAGGCCTTCATGATCCCATTGCAGATTCCTGAATATCATTTCTAGAGCCGTCGAAAATAACTTAGGAGAAATTGGGTCTCCTTGCCGGACGCCTCGCTCTATAGGAAATTTTTCACCCGTAGTTTCAAGCCTGATTTGGGCTGTGCTTTTGGAGTATACGTTCCGGAGTAAACGTATGTACTTTCCATGTATTCCCTGTATACGTAGTGCTTCCCAGATATACTCATGATCCAAGGAGTCGAAGGCTTTATTATAATCAACAAATCCCAAATAGTATAGTATTTCTTATTGTACTCTTTATATTTTTGTAGAACCTGCCTTAGAACATGTATATGGTCTATTGTTGAATATTTACTGCGGAAACCCGCCTGCTCTCTTGATTGGTTTTCATCCAGGATAGAAGTGATTCGTGACAGAATTATTTTTGAAAAGACTTTATAGACATTGGACATCAAGTTTATAGGTCTGTAATTACCTATATCTCCTTTTTTATGTAATAATATTATTGTTGATTAGTCCAGTTTTCGGGGATAATTTCAGTCTCTACTATTTTGTTAAATATATGTGTTAATATAGGACCAATAACTGGTGTAGTAGATTTTAACAGTTCATTTGTGACTTGATCAGCGCCCGGTGTCTTGTCTGTCTTTTGCGTATTGATTGCTCTAATTGTTTCGTCATTCAATATTTTAGGGATTGCCTCAGAATCTTGGTTATTTATTTTATTTGTTGTTTCTTTTTGGGTTTTGCTTTGGTAAAGCTTTCGATAATAGTCTGTAGCTGCCTTTAGTATTTCAATTCTTTTGTTTGTATAATTGTTATCTATGTTCTTTACTTTTAGCATCCAATCTTTTTTACTGTTCAATTCCTTTATTGCTTTTTTAACTCCACCGGTTCTTTCTATATATTTCTTTAATGTGGAATGCCTTTTATTTTCCTTGTCGCTGGTATAACCAAACTTTAAATACTATTTTTAAAACATCACTGCTAAGCTTCATGGTGCTGCACTATTATGGCGCATTGGATACGTGTACATGTACATGTATGTACCCGGTGCGTCAGGTGAGTGCAGCAGATATATGAATTAAAATCTTTTCTTAAACTTTGCTATAACAAATATTAACATAGTTTATAAGTAGTGTGTATTACTAACATCATATGGATTAAGGTCTGAAATAAAGTATTTTTTTTATTTATGTTTCAATGGATTTCCTTTTGTCTAAAAATACACTAAATAAATCAAGCGCAATGTTTTTAAAGTGAGGTACAGACGCAAACAGGTCAAGCGACCCGAATCTGTAAAATTTTCCGTGCGTGTGCGTGTGGATTGAGTGCTCCTTTTTAAAAGTTGATGATATTTTAATGAAATCTTTGAAGAATTTAAGAAATAATTTGAACACTTCGTGACGAAGATAAAAAAAATTGTGATATCAATGGTGAGAAGAGTCGTGACGTAGTCAGTAGTCAATTTAATAGAAAATACTGTAACTTGAGTCTCTCAAAATATACTAGATATATGTTTAACCTTTTTTTGTGGGGTAAAAAGGTTAAGGTTCAGGTTGTCTGATTTTTACACCATTTACACTCTAGTGTATCATAACGAAAATGGAAAGCATATTCTATATTGATATATATTGACAGCGGGAATACACCGAAAAATGTGTCCGACAAACTTATGTCTACCCTGCACAATTTTATTGTTTAGAAAATGAAATCTATTACAGTTGATTATTGTTAAAATTAAGCGTTCACAAGAAAATAAAACATGTTTGACAACATTTTCACAATTTCTGATGTCGGGTTAAATAACTAAATGCTACAACATGGAACACTCAAACGGGACGTTGTAAAGAAAGTTATTTTTTATTTACTCTCTACCTATTATCGTCGAGGTTGTTGTTTCAGAAACTGGCTCTGAAGTATACTTGTAAAATAGAGTAACCTAGGATAGGTATTAAGAATTTATTTAGCCAAAGTAGGAGAATTTTGGAACATTCAGCCTGCACCGTAGGAGGATTGAGTGTTCTAATTAAACCTTCCGCTAACCTACCGCTCGTATTATATAATTTATGAATTTACATCAATTTTATTCAACTGGACTTGTAATTTTTGAGACGCTTGAGTAGGATCTTGGTCACTCGCAAGGCACGCAGTGTCGTCTGCATAGGTCGCAGTTATCACATCATCAGAATTAGGCAAGTCTGCAGTAAAGATAGAGTAGAGTACGGGCCCGAGCACAGAGCCTTGTGGTACTGAAGCCTTCATTTCATACAGGTCAGACAGTTCTTCCTCATACTTAACTTGAAATTTTCTTTGGTCTAAGTAAGATTTTAATATCCTGTAAAAAGAGTTAGGTAAAAGAGATTTCAATTTATATAAAAGTCCCTTGTGCCATACCCTATCGAATGCCTGTTGGATATCCAGGAACACTGCAGAACAGTATTCTTTATTTTCCAACGACTGTCAACGATTTTGTGGACCACTCTATGCACTTGCTCTACAGTTGCGTGCTTTTCACGGAACCCAAATTGGTGGTCTGGTATTATCCCATTCTCGTCAAGGACTGGTTTTAATCTTCGTAGAAATATTTTCTCAAAAACCTTTGATATGATTGGAAGGAGGCTTATGGGTCTGTATGAGCTTGGTTCGGTTGGTGGTTTTCCTGGCTTCGCTATCATACATATTTGTGATATCTTCCACATTTTTGGGTAGTATAGTAGCCGGAAGACAGCATTGAACAGCATTGTTAGAAAGACGATAATTTTTCTAGGTAGATGCTTGAGTATTTCACCTGTGATGAGATCGTAACCAGGACTTTTATTGTTGTCGAGATTTCTTATTGTTCGTATCAGTTCTCTCAGTGTGACCAGTTTGAGTACAGGTGATAGTTGTTGATCACTGTTCAGATAATTGTCGACTTCCTCTTCAAAATCAGTCATCGTAGAGTCATTGGGAGTGAAAACCGTAGAAAGGTGTTGTGCAAAAAGCTCCGCCTTGTCGCTTGCTTTTCTGGCCCAAGATCCATTAGGTTGCCTAAGCGGGGGTACAAAATGTTTTGGCCTTTTAAAGTTTTTGGTTATCTTCCACAATGAATAGTTGTCCCGTTTTCGAGCTGACAATGTTGAGAGTTTTTCTTGGAACCTGGTATTTTCGTTATCATGAATGAGCTCCTTCAGTTCTCTTGCAGCTTTATTGAAATCCCTTCTGTCCTCTTCCGATTTACTAAAATGAAGCTGCCTTCGCAATCTTCGTTTGGCCTCCAGTTTATGCTTAATCTGTAAGGGTATGTTATTTTTGCAGACTAAAGGATCCAGTGTTGGGGTAGCACGCCATGCTGCTATTTATATTAGATTAGGTTATGTAGAATGTGGCAGAATCTATATCTTCTTCAGTTTTAAGTTTTACTTTTAGGTTAACTTCTTCTTCAAAGTAATCCGCAAATGAGTCCCAGTCAGTTTTCCGATTGAACAAGGTTAGTTTTGGTTCTCTCTTGATAGCTGCAACACTAAATGTGGCAATAACTGGAGAGTGGTCAGATAGTGTATCGAATGACGACTCCACACTAGAATTGATATTTGACAGTCCCTTGACAATGAAAAAGTCCAGAAGGTCAGGTGTTCTGTTGGTATCCGTAGGTTGGTTCGCCAGTCGACAGCAGACTTTGCCGTTGAGTTTCGACGCTCTTTTTCAGCTCGCGTCCTCTGGTTGTGATGAGTCTGGACCCCCAGCAAGTATGTTTGCAATTCCAATCTCCACCACTGATATACCTATTGCCCAACGTGTTAAAATATCTGTCAAACATGTAGTTCTTGACCTTCTGGTTTGGTGGACAGTATACGGCACTTATGTTAAGGGGACCAATACTCTCATCTATGGTGATTGTAGTTCCTTGTAACCAATTTTCTTTAAACTCACTATGTAAATGGTGTTTAATGTTATTTTTTATGATAACAGCTGCCCCACCATGAGAGGTGTTGTCTGGGTGGTTGGTACAGTATACACAATAGTTATTCATGTTAAATAGTTTGCGATCATTGAGGTGCGTTTCTGAAATTAAGGCAATGTCCACCTTATTTATTTTTAAAAGCACCTCTAGTTCTGTCTTGTTTGGCGCTAGGCCATTTATGTTCCAGATGGCTATACGTAATGAGGTCATGGTTGTTGTTTACTTATGAGTGTTATAATCAGGTTCATCATAGTACTCATCTGGGATATCAGTTGGTCTATCCTTTCAGTCTGTTTAATTATGAGGTCAATAAAGCTATAGTTTTGTTCTATACGATTGTTTTCTTTTTCCGGTTTATTGGAAATGGTTCTCTGTGACTCTTTGTGGTCACTGTTAAAATTGTTCTTTTGAGTGTTATCTCTTATCACAGCTTCGCTGTATCGCTGTGTCTTCGCGGTATCAGCTCTTATGACAGCTTCGCTGTATAATTTGGGGTAACCATCGGTGTTTTGATATGCCTTGGGTTGTATATGATCTGGTTTAGGTACAGGGTCTTGTTTTTCAGATGCGACTTTACTTTGTGGTTGTTTTTGTCTGTTTCCCCATTTTCTTGCTGCAATTTCTTTGTAGACTTGACATCCTTTATAACTAGCGGGGTGGCTTCCAGAGCATAGAGTACAAACTGCAGGGGTGTTCCTGTCCATGGTGCAAGCAGTCGTTTTGTGTTCACCAGCACACTTTACACATCGGCAAGGTCACATACAATTGTTTTTTGTATATATTGCTGACATCGCGTGCATTGGACCACAGTATTTTTCCTTTTTGGATCTTCTATTGTGATTTTTTGATGATAAATGTATTTGATCTCTTTAACCTTTCGGTTGTTTTCGTGAGGGTATAGGTTCACAAAGAATGTATTTAATGGTTCCTTAGTCGCATTGGCACGTGCTGTCACTATTTCACCTTTGACTTTATTGCCGGTTTCTTCTATCGCTTGGATTATGGCATCTTTGGAAGTGCTGATTTGTAGGTGTTTAATCACAATTCTCATGCACTTCTCATCCTTTTGGGTAAAAGTGTGACCTATGAGTCCTTTAGCTCTAATGTGTTCTAATAGTTGTTTATATATTTCAACAGTGCTTGTGGAAATAATTAGCTGGTTTTTATTTACCACTTTGTATGTGTAGTCGGTCTTTTTAGCCACTTCTTCGAGAAACTCTGTTAATTTCCCTAGGTCATCAATACCGTAGAGCATTATGGGCGGAGGTTTTGAAGGTTTTCTGGTTTCATTAGGCACAGAGGGGGCCTGGGTTGGTTCATCTACATTTAACAACGAGAAACTGTTGCTTGTGTTTAATTCAGGTATTGCAGCTTCCTGTGTGTTATCTGTGTTTATTCCTCGACGTTTACTCAGTTCTTGTTCTCTTGTCTGTATTCTTTTTGCAGAGTATTTACTTGTTCCTGTGTCATCAGGTGATCGGTTTCTCTTATGTTTTTGTACAGGTACTCTTTGCCATGGAACTGATGGATTACATGGCGTACCTGCTATCTCTTTGCTTGTACTGGGTAGGCAAGCAGTTGCAGTGGTGTTAGGAATTTCATTTATATTAGCTGGTTTCAATTCGTTAACAGGATTGCAACTGTAGCTCTTTTGTTTGTCATTGCCAATTTCAGACAAAGATGACGACCTTGATCTATTAAATAATCCGGGATGGAATATTTGATGTGTGAGGTTTTTATTTGAACTCATTTTGGTGGAGATTTAAATTATTTTTATGGCAACACTAATTCCAAACATCAAATGACATTTTGAAGTTGAAATAAAAATATCAAAAGTTTGAGGGTGGATGAAAAAGTCTTTGAAAAGTAGAATGACTTTTTCGTTTTTTGTTCACTGTTTTTTGTTTGAATCACTAATTATTATAGTTCACAAACAGTTGTACACAGTTTTTACACTATAAAGTTCACTTTTAAATGTTTTCCGAGCATTATACTTGATGTTTAACGCACAAAATCACGAATTATTCGACAGCGTGTCTACGCGTGTTGACAGCTGACAGAAACTCTCAGATTAACAGATAGTTCTTATTGTATATTAACGAACTTCCAAATCGGGGGGCACGGCAGTGCCCCCACCAAGTCGAGCGCGAAGCAAACACTGCCGTACCATCCTTTACTGGAACCATTTCGCCGCATTTTCAGGCCCCTATTTGAGAACCTCTGGATAAGACCAGAACGCAGAAATTTTCGTCATCCAGTTAGCTATAATTACATACTTAAAATCGAAGTTGGACTGGGACTTCGGCTCCCACTTTCAGCGGCTGGTGGTCAACGCTGCTTCCCAATTTGGGGGGCCCGAGCTCCGCCTGTAGGCGGTTGTACGTGGGGATCGTGCGATCCATGGCCCTTTACGGGGCCCCGGTATGGGCGGACCTGAAGGTCCGCACTATCGCAGTACTACGCAAACTGCAGAGAGCGATGGCCGTCAGGGTCATAGTCGGGGTTATTGCACGATCTCCTACGAGGCGGCTTGTGTACTGGCTGGATCCCCACCGTGGGACCTGGAGGCGAAAACCCTCGCGACACTACATCAGTGGTGCGAGGACGCCAAGGATCGGGGCGAAAGGCTGGTGCAGTGGTGATGGTGGGCATAACACACTGATTACGCGAGTACCAGAAAGATGAGGTCATATTTCTGGGTGTAATTGAGACCTACACACTCAACAACTTTCCTTATGAGAATCGAAATCAA
Source organism: Cerastis leucographa (assembly GCA_963082945.1). Lineage (NCBI taxonomy): Eukaryota > Metazoa > Arthropoda > Insecta > Lepidoptera > Noctuidae > Cerastis > Cerastis leucographa. Next base: position 20,662,234 of record OY720359.1, read on the forward strand.
GAAACAAAAAATAAGCCGTTCCGAACAAAACTTAAATTTCTACTTGACTCAGTGTTTAGGACAGCAGATTCTTCTTTAAGGATTGCTATGGGGGTTATAGTGTGGTAAGTTATTCAGTACCTAGTGGTCGAGATGCGGCGCGCTGTAAAGGTGGCTCTTCAGGCCTTCAGGTAAAGGTGGCCCTTCAGGTGGATGTTTGGAATTTTGGCTGAGCGGATCGTTTTTAAATTAGTTGTGGATAGACCCAAATAACAATGGCAATTTTATTGGTACACTACATTCCTGTTTGGCGCGATGGAAAATTATTAGACAAACCCCTGGTGCCTGTAGGAACTCCAAAATAGGTGTCTACCCAGATATTTTCGCGATAGGTATTGGAGGTTTCTTGGTAATTAGTTTCTACTGACCTGGTTGTGGTTTGGTGCGGTGCGCGCGCCGGTGCCGACGCCGCGGCTCCGCGCGCGCCGCTGCCGGGCCCGGCCTGCGGGACAAGCCACACGTTATCTTATCTTCGCTGATAGTGTTGTTAGAAACCCTAGGCGGCCTACGCACCTTACGGGTAGGCTAGAGGTATTCTGTTGCAAGTGTATGTGGCGTTGTCTGTTGGCGCAGAAGAAGTCTGGCGGCAGTTGGCTCGTGCTCAGCAGCGCCAGCAGGGGGGCGCACCCAGCCCGGCCCACGCCCCCCGCCGCCACCTCGTACGTCTGGTCCGGCAGCAACATGTCCTGCCGGGCTGCAAGCACAACACAATACCTACTACACAGACACCTAGTATTAGTATTATTTATTTCTAGTAAAGTATTAAGTGCATACGGCAACAAAAAAATTTTTGCAAAAAAAAACCGACTTCAAAAACCCTAAAAGCACTAAAAAGTTAAAAATAACACTATAACCTACCTATATGTCGGCGTGAGCAAATTATTATGACTTAAAACGAAACGGAACGCTCTGTGACATCATCGCACCACTCAGTGATTCAGGCGAGTTGTGGAAGGGGTCGGCCTTTATAATACGGAGCGCCGAGCGATGCGGGGCATTCCAATTCTAGCGAGCGACCCGTCCACAACTCTAATTGTGACACGGTTCACGCCTGAATCATATTATCATCAGTTTAAATTTAATTATTGTTTTAATTCATTATTTTGTAATCATTTTTGAATTCGTATTAAAATGTTTTCATTTAATATTGATTTTCTTTAAAGATAATGGCAAATGACCATTCTCAACACGACATGGACCCCGTAAGAATTCAGTGTCCGTCACCGATAATCCAGTCCGGCCATACTTGCGCCGAAATATATTAATAAGACTAACCTAACCGACGATTAACATTTAATAAAATTAAACATTTTTTTGGAGTTGGTGCCAAGCTATAGATATGAAACGACAGATAATTCCAGAGTATTTTTTCGTTTTAGTACCTACAGCATATTATTAAAAATATATTATTATTACTAGCTGTGCCCGCGACTTCGTCCGCGTGGAATAGTGACTTTTCGGGCACCATATTTTGAATTACATATACCGTCTTTTGGGTAGCTAAAAATTTACTTTACAGTAATGCTTCTCTGTATATATTTGACGTATGGGATGAAAGCATACAGGCTCCTAGGATTGCTAACCCGTGACAGAGCCACATACAACTGACCGTGCGAGAAACAGCTGATACTTAAATAATCATTCTCAAATAGATATCAAAAAGTGATCAAATTAACACAAAAGGCTCAAAACAGCTACTATATAGGAACTAGCACTAACAAGTCAAAAGCAACTTGGAAGGTAATCAATTCTATGAAATCCAATATTCCTAAAACTACTGTAAATGTAATTAACGTAAATGACAAATGTATAACAAATCCTAAATTGATAGCAAGACATTTTAATGATTATTTTATAGACTCAGTTCAATCGGATGCCGACAATTTGCCAATAATTAATAATACCAAAACGGACACATCATTAAGATCCAAATCATATAAATCTATATTTATGCAACCAACCACACCAAAAGATGTAACTACAATAATAAACAATCTTAAAAACACTAATAGTACAGGTTATGACGATATTCACACAAGGGTAATTAAATCAATAGCGCCTATTATAGCACCCATACTAAGTGACATTATAAATAAAATTATCCAAAATGGAGTGTTTCCACAAAAGTTAAAGGTTTCCATTATCAAACCCTTACACAAAAAAGATGACAAAACAAGAGTCAGTAACTACAGACCGGTGGCGTTAATACCTATTTTCTCTAAAGTGGTTGAGAAGGTCATTTATGGCAGTGTTTATAACTACCTTGAAAAAAATAATATATTTTGTAAAGAACAGATGGGATTTAGAAAAAATAAAACTATAAACTTAGCCGTATATAACTTCCTTGAAAAAATACATTACAACATGGACAGTAGAAAACCAGTCATGGCAATGTACATGGACATGACCAGGGCTTTTGACTATGTTAACCATAAAGTTCTGCTAGTAAAGCTCTCTAGACTTGGAATCAGAGGTAACATACTCAATCTCATACAATCCTACTTGGAGGATAGACAACAAATTACCCAGATTAGCCAAGTGAATATTAACACAAAAAGGGAAGTAGTATATTCGTCTGACTCTAGAGTACTCCATTACGGTGTTCCCCAGGGTTCTATATTGGGGCCTTTGCTATTCATCTGTTACATAAATGACTTTCCCCAAGCAATTACACACCAGATGTCTTTATTTGCAGATTCCACTATTATACACAACTGTGCTGTCGACAGTTGTGTATAATAGTGGTAGTGAGAAAGAAATAGAAAATGACATTGACGCTAGTCTGGTTACGATTATTGACTGGTTAAAAGCTAATAATCTTAAAATCAATCTTAATAAAACTAAAATTATGAACTTCAAAATTAGACGGAAAATAGAATCACAAGTTCATATCAGTTATAAAGGAGATCCAATACTTGAGTCTAATGCTACAAAATTTCTTGGCCTATACATTGATAACGATATGTCTTGGGGGACCCAAATTAACAGTGTGTGTGGGAAACTCAGTAAGTTTTCATATGCTCTTTGGATGCTAGCTAAAATTGGAAACATGACCGCACTCTTAGCAGCTTATCATGGTTACGTTGCGTCTACCCTGCGATATGGCCTGATATTTTGGGGCAATGCTGCTAAGGTTGATCAAGTACTTATAGCACAGAAAAAATGCATTCGAGCTATATGCAAAATAAAACGGACGGATTCATGCAAGCCACATTTCCAGAACTTGAAAATATTGACCGTGCCCTCACTTTATATCTATGAAGCCTGTGTTTTTGTAAAACACAATATGCACCTTTATAGACCTGTCGAAAGTCAACGACGCTCAAATAAGCTGCACTTGCTATATACAAAAACCAAATTTCTCCATAGAAGCATATATGCAATGGCTCCCAAAATATATAATAAATTGCCAAATCTAATTAGATCAGCTAGCAACCTAAATAATTTTAAACGTCAGCTTTTTAAATTATTGAACGAAAAAGCATATTACTCTGTCAATGAGTTCCTTAATGAAAAAAATGATTAGGTAATTTTTGTCCAATGTAATTTAATTTTGACAAATTTAATTTGGAGAATATGACGTAATTATTGAGAAATTTGATACGGATATAACTATTTTAATTTTTAATAATTGTTATAATTATTCATTTAATTTTGATGATTTTAAATTTTGTTGATATTGTATTTTTTCATGTTTTTTTTGTTTTTTTTTTTGTACTGTTTAAATTAATTTTAGTTTGACAATTGTAATATTGACATTGTATTTTCTTTTTTGTGCGATTTTGTTTTGTTCCATTTTAGTTTTGACAATATCATTAGCTGACATTGTATTTTATAAAATTTTCTACTATTATAATTAATTTAAATTTGATTATATTGACTTTAGCCACACAGTAACGCCACTATTTTGTATGCCTTTCGGCGGAACATAGGATGGACCAAACATTTTTTATACAACATCAATTTGTACCCTGTGTTCACAAAATTAATAAATGAATTTGAATTTGAATTTGAATTTAAATCTACACCCATAACTTTCAGCGTCTGACCTTGGGCTTTATTAATTGTCATCGCAAAACATAGGCTGACTGGAAACTTGACTCGTTTAAAACTAATTGGAAAATTGTTTGGAATGAGAGGAATCCGAGGAATGAAAACACTTTCACCTTTTCCACACCCTTTTAAAATCTCTGCTTCTATCAGATTTCGTTGTAAATTGGTCACTTTTAACCTGGTGCCATTGCAAAGTTTTGGGGGCCTTTTTTTTTTTTGCGGATGGGAAATCATCAAATGACTTCTCCCGCTCTGGGCTCTGGGGCTCTGGGGCTCTGGGGAGCGGGAGGGAGTGTCAGACTTGTACTGACTAAAACCCACCCATGTTCCTTCTTCGCCCTTTGTGTTCCAGGGCCGCGGTATCTCTTTCGAACAACCCGCAGCCCTGGCAGGCATCGGCCCTTTCGGACCCCTTCCGGTTTGCTGACATCTCCTTGAGGCGCGCGTGGAACACGTACGCGCCGTCGACACGGCCTGTCGTCATGAGACGGACGGACGGTGAGCTAGCCCATTACTCACCGTCCACAGGCTATGTTTTGGGGGCCTTAAATTTCTAAGAAGCATTATGGGTACACCTACTTTTAATTTTATTTTATGTTCTGGTAGTCCAGGAGCATTAAGAGATTCTAAAAATTCTACTGGGTAGCTTGTAGATTCTCCTTCTTCCATTAAAAGAGATATACTCAACATAATCCCCCGGAACATAGCTCAAAATTTCAGCATTTATTGTTGCTGCTTGGTCGTTTCGTGGTGTCAAAATAGCTCTTTCGCAAAGCCAGGAATTTTCGCAAGTTGGTATTTGCGTTGCGTTTCCATACACAGATGATATGAGGTCTCGCATTGATGAAACTATGTTGCATAGGTTTTCATTAAGAACAACTTTTCCTTGTTCCTGCGGATACAAACCGTTACCAATCTCAAGTAGCAAATCTGAAAATTCGTGAGCATTTTCGTTGCCTCCAATTTGCGCACGCATATTTAATGTCAATAGCAAAGAGATAATGTAATGCTACAGTCGAGAACTCTTTAGGCAGGCTCTAACTTCATCAGCCCTTGCACGTGGTATTACAGGGAGAGTCTGACGAAAATCGCCACAAAAAAGCGTGGTAATGCGACCCATGGGTTGATCATTTTGCTTGACATCACGCAACGTTCTGAGTGCATGAGCTTCACGATCAGCAGTGACACGTATTTCTCGTTCTTCCTGTGTTTCCTGAGACCGGGCACTTGTTGTCCGAACCCTCTGAGAACTCAGGCGAATTTCCCTATCAGTGAAAGTCTCAGACTCACGCGATAGTGCTTGAGCTTCACGATCGGCTGTGAGACGTATTTCTCGTTCTTCCTGTGTTTCAGGAGACCGAGCATTTGCTGTCCGAACCCTCTGAGAACTCAGACGAATTTCCCTATCTGTGAAAGTCTCAGACTCACGCGATAGTTCTAGTGCATGAGCTTCACGATCGGCAGTGAGATGTGTTTCCCGTTCGTCCTGTGACTCCTGGGATCGAGCATTTGTTGTCCGTACTCTCTGGGAGCTCAGGCGGGTTTCCCTGACAGCAAAAGTCTCAGACTCACGCGATAGCGCGTGAGCTTCGCGATCAACAGATAAACGTGCCTTTCGTTGTTCCCCGTTTTCCCTATTCGAGTTGTCATCATTCGGGAACGATTTGAACTTATTCGAGATTCTCGCTGAGTCGAAGTTTCTGCAGTACGAAACCTAGCCTGATGTTCCCGAGTTGCAGAGAGCCTTGCCTCACGACCTTCCTCAGATTCCTGTGATCGAACTAATCTCATCCTTTTAGCATTTCTGCTACATTGGGAGAGGTTGGATCCTCTTCGAGGCATTCTTACAATAAAATAGTACTTACTACTAAACACACAGTTATTTAGTAAACACGTACTGTCGTAAACAATTAAATTATAAATACTTACAGATAGTTTTACAGTCTAAAATTATCACAGTTTATGTTAAGACGTGTAAACCAAACGTACTGACTTTATAAAACAAAAGAATTGCTAGAAATAGTACATTATGATATAAGTGCGGTAGGTTGAAAATTACAGCCGAGGCGATATTGCTAGCCCGAGCCGTAGGCGAGGGCTACAAGAAAGCAGAGGCTGTAATTATCAAAGCGCACGTATGTCATACGACGTTTTATAACATATTTGCAAGGAAATAAATAAAACTCGGACGACATTTTCAAATAAAAACAATACAGCGAAAAGAAAAAGCGCGCGGAATAATTTTACTCGTTCACAAATTATGATATTAGCGATGCGCGGGCATCAGCGCTTTTTTTTTAAGGCAAAGGCACAAAAACAGCCAGTATTACTAATAAAGTAAATTAATATTTTTGTATTTTGTTACAGATAAATGGTTGTAATTTATGGTCAAAATTGATTAAATTAAAGAATTAAATGTTTATTTTATTATATTTTATCTCCCAAGTTAATTTTATTCATAAAATGTTGACCACTTTTCTGACATAAAAACTCTTTGCTAACATTTAAAAAAGTACCGTTCGTTTTAGACGGAGCATTTTGATAAGCCGTGCGTTTTACTTTACATTACCGCACTAGTGCGTAATGAGATACATTACGATACTGACATTGGTGCATCAAGAGACCCTTTACGAGCAAATGTGTTATAAAAATAATTACTAACCTGAGCTAATGAACTTATTATACTAAACACATTTGCGAGGAAATAAATAAAATTCGGATGACATTTTCAAACAAAACAATACAGCGTAAAGAGAAAGCGCGCGGAATAATTTTTACGTTTTTTTTTAAGGCATAGGTACAAAAACAGCTAGTATTACTAATAAAGTAAATTAATATTTTTGTGTTTTGTTACAGATGGAACTGGTTGTAATTTATGGTCAAAATTGATTAAATTAAAGAATTAAATGTTTATTTATTATATTTTATCTCCCAAGTTAATTTTATTCATAAAATGTTGACCACTTTTCTGACAGAAACTCTTTGCTAAGATTTAAAAAAGTACCGTTCGTTTTAGACGGAGCATTTTGATAAGCCGTGCGTTTTACTTTACATTACCGCACTAGTGCGTAATGAGATACATTACGATACTGAACTTGGTGCAATAAGAGACCCTTTACGAGCAAATGTGTTATAAAAATAATTACTAACCTGAGCTAATGAACTTATTATACTAAATAAAGAAAATCAAGAAAAAAAATGCCTAACCTGTACCAAATACTTATAATATTTATATACAAACCCTAAATAAAAATTAAGATAAGTAAATACCCAAAAATCAAGGAAAGAACCGCCTAACCTGTACCAAATACCTACTTCCAATATTTATTTACAAAATTTTAAAGAAAATTAAGAAAAAGATCCTAACCTACAAACTCTAAAATATAAATAAATGAAATATGCAAACAGTCAGTATTCAAGTGAATCGCAATAATCAAATGCAACTATTCGCCTATACTCTCCAGGATACGTGCGTTCGCTACGAATAACTAAATCCTATTATTATCCTAATTACGGCAAAGGCGATTTTTTTTTCGATATGGTCACTCGCAGATCAACCTACTAAGGTTTTTACTGCTTAACCGGACTATACAGAGGCGCGGCTCTCAGCGCGCAGCCACGGAAGCGCAGGCGCGAGGCGTGTACGTACTCTGATAGAATACCTTAACAAAATGTTCGCCGTGATTCTTTAAATTTCATAACTTTTTTATTTATGAACCGATTGACATGAAATAAACACTAAATGTTAAGTGAAGCTTACTGAAAACCGCATCTAAATTGAATAAACCGTTTCTGATATTAGCGTGCACAAACACACAGACAAACAGACAAACAGACAAAAAAAAAACTAATTACAATTTCGGGTTCGGCATCGATATAATAACAACCCCTGCTACTTTTTTTTTTATATATTTCCATTGTACAGACACCACTTTTCTACAAATTTATTATACGTATAGATTAAGTGTTGTAGAGGATGTTGTCGCCGTTTACCGGCACGAAGAAAAAAGAAACCAGTTCTTGACAAGGGTTTATATTCGAAAAACGTACAATAAATAGGACAAGTCCCGACAACCTTTTCCCAGGAAGGACGAAGAAAGGGAACTGCTGGTCCAAACAGTCTGTAGCGATACAAAAAGCAACTTTCTACAAAAAGTACTACAGCGCCATCTATGACACGACGGAAGAACTAACGTCAATTTCATACATCGCGCAAGTAGAGTTTACATCGACTTAAGACTATATAGAGAAACCCGACAACAACTGTCGGGCAGTTGCCCACCAGACAACACCTGTCTGGTCGGAGGATCCTCCCTTTTCAATGGAGTATTGAGGAACTTTACGCCCTGTTCCTCATTCCCCTAAAAGTCCTTCTTATTAATTGTCTTAGTAGCCGAGTCTCGTGTGATTAATCCAAATAGGACGTAGCTCACGAATTCACTGCTATGCCTCCGTAACGGGGCGCGGCTGGTGGTCTCGGGGCTTCGCCCCCTGGCCGCAGAGGCCATACCTCGGCCCGTTAAAACGGGCCTGTCTTTATTTTGCCGTTTTGGCTAGGCTTGTGGGGCCTGAGTATGTGATTGCTGTAAGTATTTCAGTAGGCGCGCTACAGCACTGTTATAAAAAGTGCTGCTTTCTTCACGCCACCTCAGTGGTATGCCACCGCCAGGTGAGACCTCCGGTTACCTGGAGGAGGCCCGGCGGGTGACGACCAGAAACAGAGGTGCCGACTCGACGCACCTAGGAAGGGTGTGAGGCCCCCGTCCGCCCCGTTTCCAGAGCTAGCCGGTCACGGTCCAGACTAAGGAGCCGTCACGTGTGTGTGGACGGTATTGACTTGTGTAACACCGCCCGTTGTTTGCATGGGTCGCGAGCCCGCGCCGCGCCTCCATGCGTGAGTCTAGCGAGTGTAGAGACATGCATGTGTGTTCGAGCTGCGCGACGGAAACACGTCACGCAGCGGTGTTGAGTGTATTGTGTGCAGTCATATTGTGCAGGTAAGCTGTGTGTAACCTGGTACAGCTTACCCGGGACTCAAATTCGGTGGGATGAAGTCATCGTCCGCTACCAGGTCGCGGGGTAATGGCCTCGCGTCGGGGCTGCGCGCATGGGCGCTATGTAAAAAAAAATAGTGCGTGGAGTCCCTCCGCGCGGATGAAGTGAACCTTCGTACTATACGCATGCGTTCGAGTGCCACGCATTCACTCTCGTTTTCTTATTGAGCTTCTAAATAATATTTTATCGTTTCATTGTTGTACACTTTTTAACCCCCGACCAAAAAAGAGGGGTGTTATAAGTTTGACGTGTGTATCTGTGTGTCTGTCTGTGGCATCATAGCTCCTGAACGGATGAACCGATTTTGATAAATTTGGTTTCGTTTGAAAGGTGTGTTAATCGAGAGTGTTCTTAGCTATGTTTCATGAAAATCTGCTCAGCCGTTTGAAGATCATCACCTCTTTTCTAAAGAAGAGAAATGAAATACTTCCACAGGTGTGGTCGATTCGAAATTATGCACGTTCATATTTGATGCATAGACATGAATTCTATCATGATCTCATCCTGCAGCCAGGATCGTTTTCTCACGAGGGAACTCTTCAACGTTTAATAGCACAGACACGAAACTTTGCATACGAGTTCATTTTTGATTGATCGATAATTACGATTTGTATCATGAACTTATCCTGCAGCCAGGATCGTCTTCTCACGAGGGAACTCCTCAACAGTTAATGGCACAGACACGAAAATTTGTATGCACGTTTATATTTGATGGATAAACATGAATTCTATCATGACCTCATCCTGCAGCCAGGATCATCTTCTCACGACAGAACTCCTCAACGTTTAATAGCACAGACTCGCAAATTTGCATAAGAGTTCATATTTGATGGATAATCACGATTTGTATCATGAACTCATCGTACTGCCTTGATCATCTCCTCACGCGAGGACTCCTCAACGGTTAATAGCACAGACATAAAACTTTGTAAACAGACTATAACGGAAAGGATATATACATACTTGAGGGTGTGCTACAGACCATCAAACTGAACATGTTTCTCCGTCGGACAAACATCATAATAGCGAAAAAATAACAGCTGTGCCATACATTTGTTTTCAGTTTGATGGTCTGTAGCACACCCTTTTTTTTTTTTTTGCGGATGGGAAATCATCAAATGACTTCTCCCGCTCGGGCGGAGCGGGAGGTAGTGTCAGACTTGTACTGACTAAAACCCACCCATGTTCCTTCTTCGCCCTTTGTGTTCCAGGGCCGCGGTATCTCTTTCGAACAACCCGCAGCCCTGGCAGGCATCAGCCCTTTCGGGCCCCTTCCGGTTTGCTGACATCTCCTTGAGGCGCGCGTGGAACACGTACGCGCCGTCGACACGGCCTGTCGTCATGAGACGGACGGACGGTGAGCTAGCCCATTACTCACCGTCCACAGGCTCGCGCCTACGGTGGCCGGGGGCTACTGGTTGCCCCCCGACGCCCGGGGCGTCTCCCGCGGCGGCTGGTACGTGAGGTTCTCTCCCTCTCACGTTCCGCCACCTCCTTCGCTAGCATGACTGCTTCGCAGAAGGAGGCGACGGCTTCCCATTCCGTCACCGCCGCCAATCGCCGCTACGAGGACACGGCGGTGCTCAGCCCAAGCGGGGCAGAGCTCCACGGTGTGCTCGACCGTGTCCTCCGGCCGATCCTCGCAATGGTAACACCCGGGCGTTTCCTGCCGCCCGATTCGGTGCAGGAACCTCCCGAAACAACCGTGTCCGGTGAGGACCTGCGTCAGGCGGAAGGTGAGGGCGCCGTGCCGCCTCTCTAGCCACTCCTCAAAGAGGGGACTTATCGCCACTATTGTGGCGTGCCCTGCACGTGGTTGCGACAGTCGCTGTCTCCTTGTCGCCATGAGATCGTGCCGGAGGTCTGTCCGCTGAGCGACAATTTGCCGCGGCAGCGGAGTTTCCCCCCGGCGTAGTGCCTCCACGCGCCATTCATGCAGGCGCGCGAGGACCATCGCCTCCACATCCCATGGCGGCAATCCGGCCAAGAGGCTCGCCGCCTCGCCGGAGATCGTGCGGTACCCCCGGATCAGCCTTATTACGGCTACCACCTTCTGGGGCGCGTTTAGGTAATGGGCGGCTCGCCGCCTCAAAGAACGCGCCCACACCGGGGCCCCATAAAGGGCCATGGACCGCACGACCCCCGCGTAGAGCCTCCGGCAGGAGGCGTTTGGACCCCCCAGGTTGGGCAAGAGCCGCTTGAATGCAGCCCCTGCCCGTTCCAGTTTTGGGGCCAAACGTCGGAAGTGCTCAACGAAGTTCCACCGGCTGTCGAGGACAAGCCCTAGGTACTTTAGCGTCGACTCGACGCCGATGGGAACCCCTCCTACCGTCAGTGTGGATCCCGACGGTGGCGCATTCCGAGGCCCATGAAAGCACATGGCCTCGGACTTGTGCAATGCCACCTCGAGACCCAGTTCGAGAGAGTCTGTAGCACACCCTTAAGTATGTATATAACCTTTCCGTTACACCCTGTATAATAAGACAATAATGGGAAGAAAAATAAAACCCAATATTTAAATACTTGTTTACCCCTTGGGTACAGCAAGTATTTAAATATTGAAGTTTAACAGTCAGCCAATTCTCCGGCACACGAAACGCCGACCGGAACACAAGAATGGTGGGTGAGTACTATCGAAATCTAAACTAATATTATAAAGAGGAAAGATTTGATTGTTTGTTTGTTTGTTTGTTTGCATTGAATAGGCTCCGAAACTACTGAACCGATTTGAAAAATTCTTTCACTGTTGGAAAGCTATACTATCTCCGGGTGACATAGGCTATATAATATTTTCAAAAAAATTAGGGATCCTTACTAAAACTCCAATAATGTATCCCAAGGTGTACAAAAATTACCTAAAATATTCTTTATATCGCGTGCGCTGCGAAAACTATTGATGATAGAATATAGTAATGTTCCATGACTTTGCAGAACACATCATTATTTATAAAAAGTGTCGCGACAGCATATGTTTAACTATCATAGTTATGCCACAATAGGTGTTCTTTTATTTAAAAAAATATGTTTTAATGCCGCCGCAGAAAAGGCTCTGTATTTGTGTCTTGGCATTAATCCATATCAAAATAAATAACCTAATATTCAAGACTGCTTCAATACCTTTATAAAACTTTTTTAATTATTCAATTCGGACATTTTATTCGAAAGATATCAGGAGTTTAAAAATGTAAGTATTAGAAAAAAGTTGCATGGTCTCCGCTCACCCTGCTCACCTTAAGCGATGTACTGTACGCGTCACTGGGGTACGGGCTGTAAGGGACGGGAATATTCAAACCTTCTTTATAATTTTCTTTATTTAATTACCTGACGCAAATAGAAGGGTTTATGAGTATGTATTGTAATTTTTAATTTTGAAATTTTTGTTAAATACCCGTGCGAAGCCGGGGCGGGCTGCTAGTTATAATATAAAGCCGTTTGAGAAACAATTTTGTAAAACAAATTAATAGCGTGCAGGTGAGTGCAAAGTGGTCAGTACGCAGACGGAGGCCTATTTAAGTCTAAAAATGCTGAAAACTGCGTCAAAATTTCACTCTTGTAGGCAAAGATATCAAAGTTTAATGTAAATTGCGTGCTCGCTAAGGTGAATTTTGGTGTAACAGAATTTTATATGAAACTAACTATAAGAAAAAAAGAAGTTTTATTTAAGCTAGATGCACGTGCGAGGTGTCCAGAGACGCGTGTCTGTGCAAGCTAGCGATCTGTGAAACAAAACAGGGTAGGTACCGAACTAAAATTTGAAGTTTTGGCCAAAACAACCGGTTTCTGACGAAAAAAAAGTGTTTTCAACCTCCAACCAGGACTTCGGCTTACGAAAGTAAAATAACCATAACCAGGTGCACAGTCATCATCTGGATTATGCAGGGTACCGGTTGTTTTAAGTTTAAAAAGCATAAAATAAAAATTAAATTAAATATTTAAAAAACCCCTGACGGAAAAACCTTTAAAAAATAAAAAAATAAAAATATTGTCCCTTTACGTTTAATATACCTTACTAAATTATTTTATTCCAAGCGTCGTAGTGTCGGGGGGCCGCTAAGTAGACCGCTTAGTACAAGCAGATGAGCTACGCACAGAAAGTGACAAACAAAGCGGTCCTCCGACGCACCGACGCTTGGAATACAATAATTTAGTAAGGTATATTAAACGTAAAGGGACAATATTCGGATATTTTATTTTTTTATTTTTTAAAGGTTTTTCCGTCGGGGGTCTTTTAAATTTTTAATTTATTTTTTTATTATATAAGTTTATCGAGGTTATTCTACTCATGGAAATTGAGCGAAGGCTGGTCACACCGAAGAGTCGAATGCATGACTGTTTGCACGCCATCTTGCGTACCTAGTAGAACTGTCACAAATGTTGTAATAGCGCCATCACTTAGTGAGTAATAGAAAATATTCCCCCTCCATGAAAACGTTAAACTTGTTGGAAGTCGCATAAGAAGTTTCACTTCAAAATCGCGTCCCAGGGCGCCCACCAATGGCAGGCTCCTAGGACGGGGGGGGCGCCACAGTGATACCCTGATGCGACCCCCCCGCGTCGAGTCAACTTGACCCGACGACCCGAGGTCTATCTATGGCCCAGCAATGGAAAACCATTCACCTCGACCACAGAGACACGAGCCTCTATTGACTTTCTTGAGTACGCAATACGCATGGACCGCCGTACCGTGACGCCCAACATAAAATAATATACTAGCGGAGGTCATTAGGTCGCGGAGAATCTTGACACCGCGATTCAGGATCGTGACGTAATAGGGGTCCGGACTGGGTAAAGAAAACGACATTCTATTTTGTCCGTCAGACAGGTAATACAAAAATATTAGACACGTATTTTTTGTTTTATAAAAATATCAAAAAATTACTTCGTTAAAACTCATTAAAGTTGGAGAGTGGGGGCTCACTACGCCACAAGTAGGTATAAAACTATTACCTACATGTGACGTCATGCGCCATTTCAACTCAATATATCTCCGTAATTTTATGAACACGTGAAAAAAGAAAAAATACGTGTCCAATACTTTTCAATAAACTACCCGACGGACAAAGAAAAAAAAATGTGATTATCCCCTATTGTACACCACCATCTAGCGTCGAGGGGCGGCACTAAGTAGTGTCTCCTTTACATAATAGATGACGCTAGTAATCTTTGATCTAAGGTTTGCTACAGTATAGTATATATTTGTTTGTGTCTAAATATTAGGTAATCTATCCTAAAGTACTGTTGTTGTTTTCCGATTTAAATTAATATTTATAAGCTGTAAGATTTATGTTTTGTTTTCTCTGGCCTTAGTCTAGTCATTTAGGTATCGCATATTGCTTGGCACCGACTCCAAAAAAATATTAATTATATTTGAAGGTTAATCGTAAGTTAGGTAAGGTTTATTATAGGTAGTATTATTTTTAACTTTTTAGTTCTTGTAGGGTTTTTTTTGCAAATAAAGAAATTATTTGTAAATTTTAAGTGACATAATAAATAATAATAAAAATATTTATTAGACCAGAAAAATATACATACGTTCAAACAATTTGTCAACAAGCTACTTAATATTAATCTCAAAAATTTATCCTCTAACATTGTGTCTATTTTTAGCATCTGCTACCGAACTAGGTTTATAGCCTGTGTTTCAGTACGCAGCGCCTCAAGCCCTCAAAACTAATTATGCAGGTTCATGCTCACGAACAAAAGTAAACATTAAAATTAAAATACATACTAACTTAAAGAAGAATGCCCATTTTTCACCTTACTATGTATAAGGATGAAATAAATCTTAAAATTCAGCTTATTGAATTGTAAATTAATTACGCTTATCACAATGTTAAAAGAAACGCAGGAAAGAAATATTTTTAAATATTTCTCTAAGTCAAGGGTTAACGTATTTACCATATTTTGAACGCATCTCAACGGTATCTCTATGTAGTCTGTGATCTCAACTAACCTTTTTCTAGGACGTTCCATTTTACATACTGCTACTTGACTTTATTCAACTCTGTTTCTGAGTTTTATATATTATTTTACGTTTTATTAAAATCAGAAAGTATTTCTACATTAGTCTTTTTAAAGTACAGATTAATTAAAAATAACATAATAAATAAATATATTAATCATGCAGTATGTCAATAAGTGCGCACAAGTGAAACGGATTTTTTGGCATTTGACAGTTCTGCGATTGGCATCGGCGCCGGGCGCAGTGCAAAGAGTATAGTAATATAGATGGCGCAGTCCTTCGATGTTGCGTTTGCGTCTCGTTGTGTACTGTGCCGCCCTTGTGTTAATAATAGGTTCTAGCACACTTATTTCTTTATTTTATATTTGGTAAATGGCAAATCGTAATTAGACAATTCTATAACTTCTATTTACCTATTTCTTACGAAGGCAAGCAAAGGCGATGCCAGCCATTATGCCAAGAAAATTAAGATTAATATTTTCTGGACTTCGTAGCGTTTTTATCGTAAAAATGACTCTAAGACATTATTTTCTAAACTTACAAGTAGTCTTTCTGCTATACCTTATAACTATACATACACTTTCACTATCAGGTTTTTAAATGTATGGAAAGTGGGCATGATTCTTTAGAATATTTACATACAGAAAGAATACTTTTTAAAAAAAATAGGGTTGCTGTCCTCTGGGTGTGTAAGATGAAAAGGGTGTGTGTATGTGTGTGAGAGGGTGTGTGAGAGAGTATCTGATTACTTTCGCTAATAGATTCTTATAGAATATTGCCACAATACTTAAACAAAGCCGACAGTAAGTCGTATCACTACCTTAGGATAGTCAGCAAATCCTCAGTCTGATCGTATGTTAGTCTTCCCAGCCACTGAGTTAGGGATGTTTTTATCATTGCCGTATTCATAGAGTACAAATGAAGAGTCTTGTTAATTTTGTCATATAAAAATGGGCCCAAAAAGGGAAAAAAACTACAAATAAAAGCAGTTCTTGAGTGCGATATCCTCTTACATACAGAAACCTCTCCGCCTTGTTAACATACTCGAACTCCCATGGTAGTATGTTGCTTCTTAACCCTAGAAGCCCAATCATATTTTTACGGCTATAAAGCCCAATTATACGTAAAAATGACGTGTAATAATGTAATCGATTATATTTAATCATTTTATATTGGATATATACTAGGTTTTGTATTATTTATTTAGTATATAGTCTAATAAAATAAAACAATATCAATTAAATAAAGTTTGCTTTTTATTTATACTTTTACAATAATAACTTTGCAAACATAAGAAATTTAACCAACAATTAGATCCTTCTTAGTTTTTCTTACATAATAATATTAAAAAAAAATAACCATATTAAAATTCTCATTCTTAGAATCAAATAAACTTTTATCAATACAAAATATAAAATATGAAGAAAAAAAATTTTCTTCATACACAATCTTGAACATTTGTAAAAGTTACGTAAAGCCCAAACATACGTCAAATGTACGTACAATAACGCTATTACGACAAAATGGCGGCACTTACAGAAGCTACGCAGCCGTCTCCTGATAGATCTTGACAGCTACTGGGTTGGTTCGAACGGTCGCGACAATCCAGTGGTGCGTGTGAAAAAGATAGCGTATTTTCGCCGGGGTATACGTCAAAATGACGTAGATTGGGCTTCTAGGGTTAATGATGGTTAAGACAAATAGTTGGCGTACAGTCAAGACCTCACAGTATTCATACAAAAGTGTGGTAGGGTAGCGAAAAGGTTTAAAAGTACTGAGTTTCAGTATGGATCTTTGTGATACTTCGAGTTGCTTTATCGTAGTTTTTGGTGCACCACCCCAAGACGATATACAGTAAGTAATCAGTGATTGACAAAGTGCATAATAGATTTGCTTTATTAACATAGGGCTAACTATGTGCCTCAATGTCTTAAAAATGTAGGTAAGCTTTCGAACTCTTTTACTCAGAGCCTGAATGTAAGCTTTGAAGCTAAAATTGTCATCAATAATTACGCCTAGATATTTAATTGTTTTTGCACGCTCCAAAGAATTACATGAACATTTTAAATCAACCGAAGTGTCGAATGAGCAGTTATGTGCAATTAAGATTAATTTGTGAGGACGCACGGATCGAAAAGGTCAGGTATTGATAAATAAGATAAAACCTTTTGAAATAACGGTTTTAATCAGCTAAATAGATGTGTCATAATGACAGATAAAATAACAACATTATTTTTAATACTATAGAAACTCCAAGGAGTTTCTATATCACTACATTCTTCCAGGCTAAAAAGAGAACAGCTTTTCAGTTTAGAACGTAATCCACGTAGCGGCTTGGAAGCCTACGATCTCTCGTCGATCTTCGCTGAGTAGCTGAATTTTCAGTGACCGGGTGTTCTGCTTCGACTATTTGATGATCCTCAGCTGGAGCTGTTTCATCTGTCGGCTGTTCCTCTTCTACATCATTCGTACTTCGAGAATCGTAGAAGTCTTCTTCACTTGTTTCTACTGATTCTCTTGTCTCATTAAGTATCTCATGCGTTTCCTGAATGATCTCACTATCTTGACCCAATGGTGCTAGATGTCGGTTTGAGACAGTTGATTCTCGACCGTCTGCTAAACGAACATAAGAATAATCTGGATTTACATGGAGTAACGTCACCTCCTCAACGAGTGGTTGATATTTATTAGTGCGGTTGAATTTTCGCATTAGCACATGTTCCGATTCTGTCAACCAAGTGGGTATAGAAACTCCATTCGTAGATCGCCTGGTATGCGTTAACATTCGTTCATGAGGTGTGCAATGTGTGGCTGTGCACAGCAAGGACCGTATGGAATGTAAAGCTTGAGGAAGAACTTGTTCCCAATTTTCAATTGCCAGTTTGCGTGAACGTAGAGCCAATTGTATTGATTTCCAGAGAGTCCCGTTGAAACGTTCTACTTGACCATTCCCTCTTGGATTATATGGAGTGGTTCTACTTGAAGCAATCCCTCTTTGATTCAAGAAATTCTTTACTTCCGCAGATACGAATGAAGTTCCTCGATCTGAATGAAGGTAAGATGGCATCCCGAATAGCATAAATATCTCGTTTAGATGTTTTATAACCGTTGCAGAACTCATATCGGCACATGGGAACGCAAATGGGAAACGTGAGTATTCATCGATCACAGTTAATATGTACTTATTTCTTGTATTAGAAGGTACTGGACCTTTAAAATCAATACTTAATCTCTCCATAGGTGAAGTAGCTTTTATTAAGATTGGATCTGGCAAGGCAGATCTGTAGAATTTTGGTTTTATTTCAGAACAAATCCGATACGAATTAGTCATATTTTTAATTTCTTCAGTAGAATAAGGCAAATTTTTCGATTTTACCCAGTGGTTCATACGCACTATTCCTGGGTGGCACAGGGCTTCATGTAATGAAATTAGTTTCTCATTCCGTAGTGGTACCGATGCAAATACTCGTGAAAGTGCGTCAGCAACATTATTCTGTTTTCCTGGGCGGTACACAATGTCATACTTGAACGGTGCCAAGTCCAATCGCCACCGCTGTATTTTCTCATTCTTTATTTTACTCGTCAGTTTATTATCAAACATGAAAGATACAGATCGCTGGTCAGTAATGAGACGAAAAGGTTTTCCAATAAGAAAATGACGCCATTTCCTTAACGATTCCACTATAGCGTAAGCTTCTTTTTCTATAGCTGAGTGGTTAAGTTCACTATTATTTAGCATTCTGGAGAAAAATGCAACCGGTCGATCAGATTGAGACAAAGTTGCTGCAATGGAATGATTAGATGCATCCGTTTCTACGGTGAACGGTGCATTATTGTCGATAGCGTGAATAGTAGATTTAACAATATCACATTTCAGTGTTTCAAAACTTTGTACTAGTTCATCGTTTAGTGGAAATAATTGTGTATGAGCGAGAGCATGAATTCTTTCAGAGAAATTTGGAATCCATTTACTGTAATGCGCAAACATTCCTATTGCCCTTCTTAATGACGGCAAATCACATGGTGGTGGCAAACTCAGTAATGGCCGTAAGCGTTCCCCATCTGGCTTAATTACGTGGTTCTTGATATTGTATCCCAGAATATTAATAGAATCTTGGGAAAACTTACTCTTGTCTTTGTTGAGCGTAAGGCCATATTTTTGAGCAGCCTTCAAAAAATTCTGAAGATTTTCATCATGTTCCGCCTGGTTTTGTCCACATACTGTTACGTCATCTAGGTATGCAAACGTTCCTTTAAGCTCTTCTTTACGAATGACCCAGTCAATGGTTCTTTGAAAACTTGAAACTCCATTTGTGACACCGAATGGAATACGCCGAAATTGGTAGAGATTTCCTGAAGCTTCAAATGCAGTGAATTGGCGCTCCTTCGGCAGAATTGGTACTTGATGATATGCGCTTTGCAAATCTATAGCGCTAAATACACTATATTTTGATATCTGTGACACCAATTCCTCCATGTTTGGAAGTGGGTATGCATCTAAATGTGTATATCTATTTATTGTTCGAGAATAATCTATAACTAGACGTTTTTTATGATTAGTATTACTCGTAATAAGAACTTGCGCTCTCCAGGGTGACGTACTCTCCTCAATAATTCCCTCGGCCAAAAGTTTTCTAACTTCATCGTCGATAAACTTCTTATCATCCTCACTGTATCTTCGAGATTTTATAGCAATAGGCTTGCATTCAGGAGAAACGTTCGAAAACAAGGGTACAGCTGGTACAGAGGCTGCAGCAACACTGCATACTTTAATTGGATCTTTAGGTCCTCCAAAAGAGAATTCTAGTGAAGAATGCTTCTCTAGTATATCATGACCAATAATAAGATCAGCGCACAGGTTCTTTACAATTAGTAAATTCAGACCCTCGTAATTATGATCTGCAATTTTAGCTGATACGCAGGTTTGTCCCGCTACTTGAGATGTCAATGAAGTTGAAGCCATTGAAATTGTTTGATTACAAGGTCTCTTCTTTAAACGACACAATTTAAAGAAATCTTCGTTCATAAAACTAATAGAACTGCCTGTGTCAATTAATGCTTGAGCTCGAATTCCCTGAATGTAGGCTGTTACAGTTGCTTTCTTAAGGGAATCCGGTGACGCTGCTACAATACATGCTGAGCTGTTGGTATTGGTTTCTCGTTTATCTAAACCTGCAACAGTATGAAGTTTCTTGCTCCGGCATACATTAGCATAGTGTCCTTTTCTATCACAAATCTGGCAGTTGGCATCGACAGCAGGGCAATCCTTCCTAGGATGCACTCGCCCTCCACAGAAGAAACACTTTCGCTTAATAGAAGCTGTTATTGGGTCCTTGTTCCCTTCCAAGCCTTGAACAGCACTCAAATTTGAAACATTATAGCTCAGTGAACTCAATTCAGCCATTTCTAGCGATACTGCCTGATTGTAGGCTTGGTCGAGTGTTAACGATAGATTTTCAAGTAACCTTTGTCTAATTTTGTTTGACTTGATACCAGAAATAAATGCATCTCTTATACTATCATTTTTATTTGTTTCCGCATCAACTTTTTCAAATCCGCAGTCCTTTGCCATTAATTTTAGAGCTTGAATATAGATGTCAATGTTTTCTTCACTCTGTTGCTTTCTCGTTGCCATCATGTGTCTAGCATAAATTATACTTTTTGGCTTGATAAATATATCGTGGATAACGACATCGTTTTAATAAAAGTTGCTCAATTGATTAATGTAGTAGTGGGGCAAACGCCGTGACGTTATTTTGTAATGGCGGCACGTGGACAGAGTCGTTTTGGAAGGTGAGGATTGTCGAACGGGCACTTCGCATCGAGACGCGGACCAAGTCACTTCTCCAAAACGAAACTGTCGGTTTGCCTACTTAAATTATTATCACGTGTTTATTAAGTTGTATGTGATTAAAAGTGAGGTTATATTTACATTGTGTTATAACTCAACGACAAAGTACAAAATGGACCCTCTACCACCGAACCAAGAAGGCGATGACCCTATCGCTCCGCCGTCCCTGACGTCGTCATCAGAAGTTGGATCTGATACTCACTGGCGCACAATGTTTGAGATCCAGCAGCGGAATATGATGCAGTTGATCGAGGCTATCAGAACACCAGCCTCAACATCCAAGATCGCTCTGCCAGAAATCAACCCAGAACACCCAGATTCTGATCCACGTGCCTGGTGTGCAACGGTTGACATCTGCCTGGATGAACATCCTCTGGAGGGAGCATCGCTCATAATAGCTCTCAGTAAAGCACTGAAGGGTGGCGCTTCGTCATGGCTATCACAAATCTCACACGTGGGAATGACTTGGCAACATTTTCGTGAGCTGTTTCTCGCACGCTACGATTCGTCGGAAACACTTGCTGCGGCGCTTATCGGTGTGAATAACGGCAACCCAAAGGATGGTGAATGTTTGGCAGCATATGCAAGTCGTTTAATGACGACGCTGTTGACAAGGTGGAAGAATTTGAGTCAAGAAGAAATTGCTACGTCATATGTGCTGGCTCATATCGCTCAGTTTGATTCAAGGTTGTATCGCCTGGCATTTACGAGTGAAATTAAGACTCGCAACAAATTATTGCAAGAAGTGAAAGCTAGTGCAAGTTTGAAGCGAAAGTTTGATCGAAACACCGGATCTACCAGACATGCAGATGGAGTTGATGTGAAACGTTTCAAACCCCAGAACGTCCCTGCGTTTAAATGTCATAACTGCGGTAAACCGGGGCATAAAGCAGTTGATTGTCGTTCGAAGTCTACAAAACCGGTGTCTACCGCCAATAAGGGACAATCGACTTCGATGGCCTCACCTGGAACCAGCAAACAAGTGATTTGTTTCCGTTGTGGTGAAGGCGGGCATATCTCGTCTAATTGTCATCGTGGCAATACGAGCACGGGCGGCGCGTCCTCTGCGGGCCATGCGGCCGGTAACGGCGCC
This sequence comes from Cerastis leucographa, assembly GCA_963082945.1. Classification (NCBI taxonomy): domain Eukaryota; kingdom Metazoa; phylum Arthropoda; class Insecta; order Lepidoptera; family Noctuidae; genus Cerastis; species Cerastis leucographa. Next base: position 20,684,287 of record OY720359.1, read on the forward strand.
GTAACCGAACGGCGCGTCGACAACTGCCAAGTGGTAGATGTTTGCGGGCAATTGCAACAATCTGGTGAGTCGTACTATTTTTATTTTGATTCCGGTGCCGAATGTTCTCTTGTCAAGCAATCTGTCAGTCGTAATTTTATTGGTGAACGTACATTCGCGATGGTACGTATACAGGGTATAGGATATGCTAGCGTAATGTGTACTGAACAATGTCTTTGCGAAGTGATAATAGAGGGTAATCATCTGCAAATTTTATTTCATGTATTACCCGATAATTCTTTAAAGTACGATGTAATGATTGGCCGAGAAATTTTAAAACAGGGTTTTACAATTATCATGTCCGATTCGTCTCTGAATATTTCAAAACTAAAGTCAATTGTGGCCTGTAGTAACGAGTCCGTACCTGTGTATAACCTTAATGATATTGACACAGATATTCTAAACAAAGAAGCTCTGTTGACTTTGCTTAAGGAATTCTCTCATGCTTTTATTGATAGTTTACCCCGCACACGTGTCACATCTGGTGAACTAAAAATAAGGCTTCAGGACCCGAACCGCACTGTTTATCGTAGACCGTACAGGCTTAGTCCAGACGAAAGGCAGGTAGTGCGTTCTAAGGTTAGGGAACTGATGGAAGCTAACATCATTCGTCCTAGTCAGTCCCCGTTTGCAAGTCCTATCTTACTTGTAAAGAAGCGTGACGGTTCTGATCGTATGGTGGTAGACTATCGCGAGTTGAATTCCAACACCGTACCTGATAGGTTTCCTTTACCTCTTATAGCAGATCAAGTGGCCAGATTATCTGGCGCGAGCTTTTATACGTGTTTGGACTGCGCTAGTGGCTTTAATCAGATACCTATCCGAGACCCTGATAGTATCGAACGTACAGCCTTCATTACACCCGATGGACAGTTCGAATATCTTGCAATGCCTTTCGGATTACGAAACGCGCCTAGTGTATTCCAAAGAGCAGTGTCTAATGCCTTGGGAGACCTAATCTTCTCGTATGTGGTATTATACCTAGATGATATTTTGATACCATCAGTATCTGAAAGTCAGGGTCTCCTTAGGTTGCATGAGGTGTTAGTAACCCTAACTAAAGCCGGATTTTCCTTGAACATTTCGAAGTGTTCTTTCCTGAAGCGTCATGTTGAATTTTTAGGTTATGATATCACTGCAGGAGAACTTAGACCAAACCCTAGAAAGATAGAAGCTCTGACTAAATTACCTCCTCCCGAGACCATCCACCACCTCCGACAATTTATTGGCCTTGCCTCATACTTTCGCAAGTTTATTAAAAACTTCTCTCAAATTATGACTCCTCTATTTTTGCTGACTACCACAAAGCAATTCACTTGGAAACCAGAGCACGAGCAGATAAGACAGCAGATAATTTCGATATTGACGACTAAACCGGTGTTGACTATTTTTAACCCTGACCTCCCAACAGAGCTACACACCGACGCTAGTGCCGATGGCTATGGTGCTATTTTATTCCAAAAAATGGACAGTGAGCTTTTTGTAGTCGAGTACTTTAGTAAGCGAACCACGAAAGCTGAGTCTAAATACCACTCTTATGAGTTAGAGACTCTAGCTGTGGTGAACGCTGTAAAGCACTTTAGACATTACTTGCAGGGTAGGCATTTTGAGGTTATTACAGACTGTAATTCGTTAAAAGCTTCACGAAACAAAGTCGATATTACACCACGTGTGCATCGATGGTGGGCCTTTTTACAAGCTTTTGATTTCCAAATTAAATACTGTGAAGGACGTCGTATGGCTCATGTTGATTTCCTGTCACGCAACCCTTTACAATCTTCAGATGCCCCTTGTTTCTCAAAAGTTGAACAAAAACGCGTTAATCTCGCTACCTTATCAGAAAACTGGCTTCTGGCAGAACAGCTGCGTGATGAAGAAATTCAATCCATGGTAACTAAACTCAAAGATGGTCAGTTACCACCTGATATTGCTAAGACTTACGAGATGCGCTCAGGTGTCTTACATCGGAAAGTACAGAGAAACAATCGTACCCGATGTCTCCCAATGGTTCCCCGGGCTTTCCGTTGGTCGGTAATTAACCACGTGCACGAATCGCTTATGCACCTTGGGTGGGAGAAGACGCTTGAAAGGGTATACGAACATTATTGGTTCGAGCATATGGCCAAGTACTTTCGTAAATTTGTCGATGGATGTATAACTTGTAAACTGTCAAAAACACATTCAGGTCGTGTGCAAGCCGAGCTTCATCCAATCCCTAAGATTAGTATTCCGTGGCATACTGTGCATGTTGACATAACTGGCAAACTCAGTGGCAAAAATGATTCTAAAGAGTACGTCATAGTTTTAATCGATGCTTTTACTAAATTTGTCCTTATGTACCATACTCTTCGAATAGATTCGGCTAATGCAATTAAAGCTCTTAAATCTAGTGTGTCTCTATTTGGAGCTCCGGCTCGAGTTATTGCAGACCAGGGTCGATGCTTTGCCAGCAAAGAATTTAAAGATTTTTGTGAGAGTCATGGTGTTTCTTTACATTTGATCGCTACGGGTTCAAGTCGCGCCAATGGCCAAGTTGAAAGGACGATGAGCACTTTAAAAAGTATGCTTACGGCTGTAGAAACGTCTGATAGGTCTTGGCAAGAAGCGTTAGAAGACGTGCAACTAGCTTTAAATTCCTCTGTCCATCGTGTAACAGGGGCGAGCCCACTTGAGCTTCTGATAGGACGTGTGGCTAGACCATTAAATCTTCTAACTTTAGATGATACTGAACCAGAAATAGACATTGACAAGACAAGAGAGCAAGCGGCAACGAACATAGAAAAGAGTGCTATTTACGAAAAATCTAGATTTGATAAAAATAAAGCTAAAGTAATGAAATTTAATGTTGGTGATTTAGTTTTAATACAGAATGAAGAGAGAAATCAGACTAAGTTAGACCCGAAATACAAGGGACCATTTAAAATTCTTGAATTGCTTGATGGTGATCGTTACCTATTGAAATCTTTGACTGGTAATAGAACTTATAAGTACGCCCACGATCGCGTAAGAAAGATTCCTCCAAGTAATGTACCTGCTGTGTTAGATTTACCTAATGTAGAGGATGGTGAGGAGGGTGCCTCCACCAGCAAATAGAACACATACCATGGCTATTTGGTCGCACTGCACGCACTAGTCTGTAGTCGTAACTGCAACTCGGTGTGGAGTTGTTCAGAGCGCGATGGGCAGCTAGTGGTGTGGCGGGGACCCGGGTCTCGAAGGAGACTATTTGTACGGTCATGTATTGACCTGGGAGTCGTGGACTCTAGATGAAGTGTTGGTCGTATCACATGAGGTGATGACGATATGGGTGGCAATTGTCACTAGCTGCAACGGCAGCCGGGCCATGAGTGGTGTGTTTTCTTTTTGAAATTGGATAATTATGAGGTTTGGAGGAACCTTCTGTGTTTAAGTTGTTAAAATGATTTAATTAAAGTTTGTCTTGTTGTTGAGGCATGAGTATTGGGAAGTCATTGTAAATAAACGTTACGGTCAGGTTGGCCGAGTTCTCAAAAATGCTTCAAAGTTGGTTATCTTGTTACAGATACACACGAGGACGTGTAACTCGTCAGGCTGGCCGTATCGTGGATAACGACATCGTTTTAATAAAAGTTGCTCAATTGATTAATGTAGTAGTGGGGCAAACGCCGTGACGTTATTTTGTAATGGCGGCACGTGGACAGAGTCGTTTTGGAAGGTGAGGATTGTCGAACGGGCACTTCGCATCGAGACGCGGACCAAGTCACTTCTCCAAAACGAAACTGTCGGTTTGCCTACTTAAATTATTATCACGTGTTTATTAAGTTGTATGTGATTAAAAGTGAGGTTATATTTACATTGTGTTATAACTCAACGACAAAGTACAAAATGGACCCTCTACCACCGAACCAAGAAGGCGATGACCCTATCGCTCCGCCGTCCCTGACGTCGTCAAATATATTATTCAGTGTACTCAATGCTGCTTCGTAAGTCGTACACTCACTGATAAATGAGTAAATTCTAGCGGATACATGATTTATGAGTAAATCTAAAGTAGTTTTATCATCTTTTAAATCTTTTCCGCAGAATGACAGGAAACTTTCGAATGTCCTCTTCCAGTACTCCCAATCCCTCGGCGCAGAGCTATCCGATGGATCAATGTCCAATTTTTCGGGACGTAAGAATCTGTCCATTCTTATTAGAACATTTAGCTGATTAAATTGATAAATAAGATAAAACCTTTTGAAATAATGGTTTTAATCAGCTAAATAGATGTGTCATAATGACAGATAAAATAACAACATTATTTTTAATACTATAGAAACTCCAAGGAGTTTCTATATCACTACAGGTATTTAGTTTTCTCAACATTCAGGGTAAGCACATTATCACGAAGCCACCCTTTAACCAAATCAAAACCTTTTTGGGCTAGCTGGTAAATCTCATTCCATGTTTGAGCTACAAAAATGAGGGCAGTGTCATCTGCGTAAGAGATTATTTTGCCATTAAATGAGTTGAGACAAAGGAGATCGTTTATATAAACGAGAAAAAGGGTCGGCCCAAGAATACTTCCCTGCGGCACGCCGTAGGTCACCGGTAGATCAGAAGTAGTGTAGGTACCAATCTGAACACATTGAGTTCTGTTGGTTAGGTAATCTGCCAAAATGCTCAACTGTTTCCCCCTTATGCCAATTTTTTCCAGTTTATGTACAAGGATTAGAACAGAAACCGTATCGAAGGCCTTTGATAAATCTAAAAATAATGAAATACATTTATTACCTTTGTCTAGATTAGTAGTAATGTAATCTGTTAAATTGCTAACTACATGATCAGTGGATTTACCAAACTGATGATCGGATAAAATGTGTTTGCTTTCGAGATAGCTTACTAAGCGACGATTAATATTTTTTTCTAGAATTTTTGAAAGTGATAGATATTGAGTATAATTCTCAATACGGTCTCTGGCCCCACCCTTGTGAATTGAGTTTTAAGTGTGGTTATCAGGCTCCTGATTTCGTCTTCGTCAGTGTCAAAGAGTACAAGTGAATTATAATGATATTCCATAGATGTTCCACTATGGTTTTGGAACTTTGATTGCACCGGCGCTATTTTTTCAGTCATGTCATTAACAGAGTACTGAGGAGTGTCAGATATTGCTAGTAATTCCTTTAGATAGTTCACATTTTTTTTTTGTATTAGTGATACTTTTAACCGTATCCCACAACTGTTTACTTTTGAGTAAGTTCTCTGTCATAATTACGTTTAACTTTTTTAATAATTGAGCTGCAAAAATTTCTGTATCGAATATAGGTTTTTTTTTTTTATATTAGATCATCTGGAAACGATTTCGATTTTTTGTGTAGTTTATCCCTATTGCGCATGCAGCGCAATAGGCCTTGTGTTATCCATGGCTTGATGATCCTTTTGCGACGTGGAAGTGAAGTGGTTTTAGAGCTGTTATTCCAAGCACTCTTCAGTTCACCAGTGAGATAGCTGACCGCAAAGTCACAGTCATCAGTACTAACATACGACATATTTTTAATCTAATTATAAAATATGGGTAGGCCTAGTAAAGATGCTTCTCATATGAGAAAACGGCGTCGAACTGAAATGAAACTGAGAATGAAAAAAAAATGTCTAATATTTTTTTTTATTCATTAGTGGTACACCATCTAAGATACAGTGTCTTATTATGGAGTTCCAGTGCCTGTCATGGGTTTATCATCAGATCTGATGACAGACTCGATTTCGAGAAGATTTCATCATCAGATCCCGACTTGGTGACTATGGGATTAATGGGAAAGCATAGGCTATGGAATAAAAAAAGAATTTTCCAACTCGGTTCGTAAATGACGGAGTTAGGTATGCGCAAACAAAAAACGCAATGCAGAGAAAACGAAAAGAACGTTAATGTAGACAATGAAGATATATTTTTTGAAGTGAAACTTCTTATGCGACTTCCAACAAGTTTAACGCTACCATGAAGGTCAAAATCAAAATATTTTTATTTCACATAGGCCTACATGGGCACTTGTAAAACGTCGACAAAAAGGTGCTCGGTTCGGGTTGGTCGTTTCCTATGGAGAAGAACCGGCAAGAAACTCCATGGTTACTCTTTTAAAATCATTTGACTTTACAATTTTTCTATGTTACAGCATTGGCACTTAAGTATGAGTGGACATCGTAGGCCCGACAATAAGTCGTTGCTTACTACAAAACGGTGAACAAGATAAAAAGTTACCAAGGATCTAGGAATCTATAAGGCCTACAATGTCCATACATTTACAAACAATCGGTAAATAAGAAAAAGAGTCTATACAAAAAAAAAAAGAAGATATTGCAAAAAGACTAGATTAAATAAGTGACACAAATGTTGTCATCCGTGCTGTAACTATTCTAAACAAAATGGTGTAATGATTAAGAAACTATTGTAAAACATCTGATTAAAAAATAATGGAAACAAGTAAATAAAAATAAAATAAAAAATAAATAAAAATAATTTTATATTAAGATTGAGAATAGTTAGAGACATCCACACATTTGTGCCGTTTTATGAGCTACCAGGGAAGCCGCATGTGCGTAGGGGCTCAGGCCAAACTTCTCTATCTTCAACGTAGTCCTTAATTTTGTAATATGCTTTTTTAATTAGGACACGTTTGATATAATTTTTAAACTTTCCATCGGTCAGTTCTGTAACTGACTTCGGCAACTTATTATAAAAGCGTATACTGTTTATAAGAAATGACTTGCTAGTTTTTGTTAATCTAAATTTTGGTATTACAATTTCGTGTTTACTGCGCGTGGTTATATTATGGAAGTCGCTTCTAATTTTGAAAAGTCCTCGGTTTTTGCGGACATATAAAATACATTCTAAAATATAGAGTGAAGGCAGAGTCAGTATATCGATTTCTTTAAATTTTTCTCTCGGGACTCGCGAGGACCCATTTTATAGATGGCGCGGACTGCCCTCTTTTGCAGTATGAAAATTGAGTCAACGTCTGCTGCCGATCCCCACAGCAGAATGCCATAAGACATAATACTATGGAAATAAGCGTAGTATACTAACCTAGCTGTGGCTACATCAGTTAACTGCCTTATTTTCCTAACTGCATAGGCAGCTGAGCTTAACCTTCCCGAAAGAGTTCTAATGTGCGCGCCCCACTGCAGTTTTGAATCGATAGTAATCCCCAAGAATACAGATTCCGCTATGACACCAAGTTTTTTGTCGTCAAGATTTAAATTTAGGTCACGTTGTGGTACATTTGGTAAAGAAAACTTAAGACATTTTGTTTTATTCGTATTCAGTAAAAGATTGTTGGCTGCGAACCATTTTGAGAGAATAGTTAAGCTGTCGTTGACATATAAGACGTCCGTATCTTTTCTATGAATTTTAAAAATTTGCGAGGTGTCATCAGCAAATAGAATTATATCCGAAAATTTGGCCATCATATAAGGGAGGTCATTAATATAAACAAGAAACAGGAAAGGACCGAGAATTAAACCTTGGGGCACGCCCATCTTGACTATAGACCCGCAGGACGTCGCCCCATTTACATTTACTTTTTGTTGCCTGTTTGATAAATAAGAAAGAACAAGATCAGCAGCTTGTCCACGAATTCCGTAGTGGTGTAATTTACAGATCAGTGTGTTATGGTCGACGCAGTCGAACGCTTTTGAGAGGTCACAGAAGATGCCAATAGCATCCTGGGACTTCTCCCAGGATTCCAAAATGTAACTGATGAGTTTTACTCCCGCGTCCGTTGTCGACCTACCCTTCGTGAAACCAAACTGCTGACCATGCAGTATCCTATTAGAATTGAAGTGTGACAACATCTGGTCCAGCATGATTTTTTCATAGATTTTACTCAATGCTGGAAGCACAGATATAGGTCTATAATTAGAGGGATCACTCTTACAACCTGATTTGAGAATTGGTACTACTTTACTATGTTTCATCAAGTCAGGAAACTTGCCGCTGTCCAAACATTGATTGAATATGCCTGCTAAGACAGGAGCAATTGAATCAATAATGTTTTCAAGAACCTTGACTGATATCCCCCATAAGTCTTCAGTATTTTTTATATTGAGACTTTTGAATGCGTTTTTAATTGTATCAATACATACTGGTTTAAATTTAAAGTTAGGTAAGTCCTTAGTAAAGTTCTCTTTAAGAAGAGCTTCAGCTAATTTAGCTGAAGAGGGGAGAGATTTCGTAACCTCTAACGGAATGTTGGCAAAAAAATTGTCTAGAGTTTCAGCGACTTCTAGCTTATCACAAATGGTTTTATTATCTATTTTCAAAGACAGTTCATTCGTATCTCGTTGTTGCGTCTTTCCTGTTTCTCTGTTAATTACCTGCCACACGGTTTTTATTTTATTCTTAGAAATACCGATTTTATTGCTTATTGATTTAGATTTTGCCTGAGCGCAGACACTTTTGAATATTTTTGAATAGTTTCTAACATAAGTGTGAAAGACTTGATCTGAGGTTAGAGATTTTTCGTGATATAAATTGTATAAAATATCTCTGCTTTATCTTATTCCCGCAGTGGCCCATTCGCTAAATTTAGAGTTTGAGTTGACTTTAATTTTTTTTATAGGACACGTTTTATTAAATTCCTGGCAAACTGTAGAAAAATAAAATATCGTAGTTTATATTGGGATCTTCTAAATCAAAACTAGCGTTAGCAAGATTGCTAAGAACATTATTATTAAAAGATTTAATTTATTTTTAGAAAGAGGTCTTACCTAAATTGATTTAACTAAGTGTAACTTTTTTTAAACTCAAAAGATACAAGTTGACCAGTATGGTCTGACGAAGGGGGAATATTTTCTAAAACTCACTAAGAGATGGCAGTATTACAAGATTTGTGACTACCTAGTTCTACTAGGTACGCTAGATGGCGTACCTAGTAGAACTAGGTGCAAACAGTCATGCATTCGACTCTTCGGTGTGACCAGCCTTCGCTCAATTTCCATGAGTAGAATAACCTCGATAAACTTATGTAATAAAAATAATACAACAAGAAAATAACAAAATATTATTGAGAAGCTCAATAAAATAACGAGAATGAATGCGTAGCACTCGAACGCATGCGTGTAGTATTACGAAGTTTCACTTCTTCCACGCGGAGGGACTTCACACATTTTATTTTTATTTTTGTTGTTTTTTCAAAAACCACTTGTCCGATTTCGATAAAACTTTCATGGAACCATTTGGGAAGTATACCCTTACCAACAAAACAAGTTTTTTTAAAATCGGTTGGCAAGCGACGGAGTTATGCGCGAACAAACATAAAAAAAATAGAGAACTTCCTCCATTTTTAGAAGTTGGTTAAAAAAAAAGAGACTATACAACAAAAAAAAACCGGGCAAGTGCGAGTCGGACTCACGCACCGAGGGTTCCGTACAAACCAAAATTACTGAAGAGAATAAATGAAAGTATGTGATGTAATAAAAATTTTTTAAACAAAAGGTTTTTGGAATTTTCCTTTATATGTGCTGTAAAACATTGCTTCATGTCAAATTTCAATTTCTAGGTCGACTGGAAGTACCCTTTAGGTTTTGATTCTCTTGTGAGTAGTTGCGAGTTGGAAAATATGCGGCTTAAATTGCTGTTTCTTTTGATAGCGTTGACATAGAAGTTTGATTTTATTACAGCTTAAAGGTATTATAGACTTGAGTATTTGATATAAATTTCAGTACTAAATAAATTCAATTAATTTCATGGTAAATTTCAGTAATACCTTTACGCGTCCATGAGGAAAGGTGTAGAAAGTTTTAAATTATTAAAAATATTTTTAATACTAGCTTCTGCCTGCGGCTTTGCCCGCGTGGAGTTCGGCAATTGCCCACGTATGCGTTAACCCCCCAAAATAATGTCGAAAATAGTCATTTAAATGTTATAGATAATAGTTGTTGCCCGCGGCTTCGCAGTTATCACTTAAATCAATGCCAGACATAGCCTAGGGGAGGATATTCAGACAATGCGAATGCGTATTTTAAATTTGATTATTTGCACTTAGAAAATGAGGTCATCATTTTCGTTATCGGCGACCCTGAAGTCCACAAAAACAACACCCGTGAAAGAAAAGCCGAAAGTTTTCCTCGGCGTCAATTTGGTCAGCGACCCCGGAAACCACGAAAACGACACACATGAAGCCATTGAGTCGCGCAAGTGTCCAGTCGCGTATAAAATATAAAATATAACATAGACCTCTTTTTATTCCAACAGTGTCTTTCGCGCAAGTATCCATCCGCAATATATTTTCGTCCCGCAAGTGTCCTTCGCACAAATGACCCAGATTCCCTAGAAGTGTGAACTTATAGAAGAAACTTATGCTCAGAAACTTCAGTATTTAATGTCATTCTTCTTACTTCAAAAATGACGGATTCCGCATAAAAACTTTGAACCCCCATCTCACCCTGTTAGGGGGTAATTTCTCGAATACGCTAAAATATGTATTTATTTATTTCTAACCAGAAGCTTGCACATGAAATTTCAGCCTTCTAACTTTAAAAATGACGATTTTCCATACAAACTTTCATCCCCTATTTAGGTCCCTTAGGGGTTGAATTTCGAAAAATCCTTCCTTACTCATTGTCTACATTATAAAGGGAACCTCTGTGCAAAATTTCAGGTTTCTAGGTTCAAAGGTTTGGGCTGGGCGTTGATGAGTCAGTCAATCAGTCAGTCAGGACTTTTTTTTTATATATATAATAATAATAATAAATAGATAGATAATAAGTAGCTGTCCAGCGCAACTTCGTCTGCGTCACATTTTCCCCGTTTTCGCAACATTTTTCATTGCTTCTCCGCTCCTATTGGCCGTAGCGTGAAGATATATAGCCTATAGCCTTCCTCAATAAATGGGCTATCTAACACTGAAATATTTTTTCAAATCGGATCAGTAGTTCCTGAGATTAGCGCGTTCAAGCCAACAAACAAACAAACAAACAAACTCTTCAGCTTTATAATATTAATATATAATATATGATATATAAGTATAGATATGATGGAACAAAAAATTTACGGTTTTCGCAATTTTTCCTTTATCTGTGCTACATAAGACGTAACTTCGAGTACCAAATTTTAAGATTCTGAGTTCACGGGAAGTACCCTGTAGGTTTTGATTCCTTTGCGAGTGTCGAAAATTTGCGGCATAAACGGCTGTATCTTTTGATTGCGTTGGCTTAGAAGCTTGATTTTTTTACAGCTCTAAGGGGCAATAGACTTGAGTATTTGATATAAATTCCAGCTTGATACCTCGACGTGTTCTTGAGAACGGTCTTGACAGACAGACAGACGGACAACAAAGTGTTCCGTTTTTTCCTTTTGAGGTACGGAACCCTAAAAAAGAAAATATTACAAAAAGACTAGATTAAACAAGTGACACAAATGTTGTCATCAGTGCTGCAACTATTCTAAACAGAAGGTGTAATGATTAAAAACTAGGTACTAGCTGTCCCCGGCATGCGTTGCAATGCACTTTTTACCTACCCTACCTACCTACCATACCCTACCCTACCCTACCTACCATACCCTACTACCCTACCTACCTACCTACCTATACCTATCTACCCTACCTACCCTACGCTACCCACCTACCTACCCTATCTTTCTCACCTTTTAAACCTTCCCTGGACTACGACAAACATCAAAATCAGCTAAATCGGCCCAGCCGTTCTCGAGTTTTAGCGAGACTAACGAACAGCAATTGATTTTTATTTATATAGCTAGATATAGATAGATTAGATTTCAATGATCCGAGTGCCATAAGTCCGAATTTCATAATATTAATAAAAATCACGAAATTTATTTTCGTCGTAAATGCGATTTGTTAGTTTTCCGATTTTCTTATCCGAAGAATCAAATGCTCGAAGGGTTCTCGGTCCGAAAAACGACATTCCGATTTTCAATACTCCGAATAAAGTAAAAGTCAACATGTTGTGCTACAAAATTTAGTGACAGAAACGAATCGCTGCAAAACCGACTTCACGCAGTCTTGTCTGCCCTACCCTAGAGTGCAATTTAAGCCCGCGTAGGCGCGGAGGGGTGGAACGGCCCGCGAGCTGAGGAGCTACCCTACATACCCTACCATACCCTACCCAACCTACCTACCCTACCCATACTTACCTACCCTACCCTGCCTACCCTACCCTGCCTACCTACCCTACCCTACCCTACCCTACCTACCTACCCTACCCTACTTACCTACCCTACATACCCTACCTACCCAATACATACTCTACCTTCCCCTGCCTACCCTACCCTACCTACCTACCCTACATACCCTACCTACCCTACCTACGCTACCCTACCCTACCCTACCTACACCTTCCCTGGACTACGACAAACATTTTGAAACCAAAATCAGCTAAATCGGCCCAGCCGTTCATGAGTTATAAAATTACAACGATAAGTGGCATTGATTTTTAACCCCCGACCAAAAAAGGCTGTACCCAGCATGCGTTGCAATGCACTTTTTACTACCCACCTACCCTATCCGACCTACCTACCCTATCCTACCTACCCTACCCGACGCTACCTACCTACCTACTCTACCCTACCCTACCTACCTACTCTACCCTACCCTACCCTACCCTTACTACCTACCTACCCTACCTACCTACCCTACCCTACCTACCTACCCTACCCTACCCTACCTACCTACCCTACCTACCTACCCTACCCTACCTACCTACCCTACCCTACCTACCTACCTACCCTACCCTACCTACCTACCCTACCTACCTACCTACCCTACCTACCTACCCTACCCTACCTACCTACCCTACCCTACCTAACCTACCCTACCCTACCTACCTACCCTACCCTACCTACCTACCCTACCCTACCTACCTACCCTATCCTACCTACCTACCCTACCCTACCCTACCGTATCCTATGTCCTTCTCCTGGCTCTAAACTACCTCCCTGCCAATTTTCAGCTAAATCGGTTCAGCCGTTCTTGAGTTATAAGTGAAGTAACTAACACGACTTTCTTTTATATATATAGATTGTAAAACATCTGATTAAAAAGATGAAAGAATAAAAAAAAGTATATTAAAATAATAAGTTTTTTTTTTGTTGCCCCTCACTAGGAACTTCTCTTGTATCGTGGGTGCGTTTACAAACATTTTAACTCACATACACAAACAGCCAGACCCGGAACAACTATCTGTAGGCCATAAGGTCACGTAGCGCAGCAGTCGATCGCTCAACCACTGCGCCAACCGTGCCGTCGAGTTGAGAATAGTTAGAGACATCCACATATTTGTGCTGTTTATGAGCTACCAGGGAAGCCGCATGTGCGGAGGGACTATGGCCAAACTTCTCTATCTTCAACGTAGTCCTTAATTTTGTAATATGCTTTTTTAATAAGGACACGTTTGATATAATTTTTAAACTTTCCATCGGTCAGTTCTATAACTGACTTCGGCAACTTATTATAAAAGTGTATACTGTTTAGAAATGACTTGCTTGTTTTAGTTAATCTGAATTTCGGTATTACAATTTCGTGTTTAGTGCGTGTAATTATAATGGAAGTCGCTTCTAATTTTGAAAAGTCCTCGGCTTTTACGGACATATAAAATACATTCTAAAATATAAAGTGAAGGCAGACTCAGTATATCGATTTCATTAAATTTTTCTCTGAGGCTCTCGCGAGGACCCATTTTATAAATGGCGCGGACTGCCCTCTTTTGTAGAATGAAAATTGAATCAACGTAGTCTGCTGCCGATCCCCATAGCAGAATGCCATAGGACATAATACTATGGAAATAAGCGTAGTATACCAACTTAGCTGTGGCTACATCAGTTAATTGCCTTATTTCCTAACTGCATAGGCAGCTGAGCTTAACCTTCACGAAAGAGTTCTAATGTGCGCACCCCACTGCAGAATCAGAATCGAATGTAATACCCAAGAATACAGTTTCCGCAATGACATCATCAAAAGATTGTTGGCTGTGAACCATTTCAAAAGCACAGTTAGGCTTTCGTTGACTTGTAAGACGTCCAGTATTTTTTCTATCAATTTTAAAAATTAGAGAAGTGTCATCAGCAAATAGAATTATATCCGAAAGTTTGGACATCATTAATACTTTAATAATTACGATACATACATATATTACTATTCCGATTTACTTCTATTTATTATAATTTAATATTATGTACGAATGCACGGATGTTTATTTTACTACACGTCGTTTTAGGCTACATACGCACTAAGCGGTTAGCCGCAATGCGGTCAGCCGTCCGGCTGACCGGAATCAAAAATTTGTACGAGAAAGTAGTTTTAATACGCACTGCGTTGCGGCTGCGGGCCAACCGCTCCGGTCGTTCTGAGCGCTGCGGCCCGACCGGGGCGGCCAGCCGCATGGTTGTTATATACACTACGCGGATGGTGCTAGCACTAGCACTATTGTTAACTTTAATTCCGTCTTAATGCAATTGCGAAAAAGTGTTTCTTTCTTTGCTATTTTTTTTTTTTAAATGCTTAAAAGCTCTTCAAACGATAATTTCTCCATAATTTTTGAGCTCTTCGAAAAATAATTCAAAATGCTTGCTCTCATTTCGTGTTTGCAAATAAGGATGCACCCAGTACCTTTTTCTCAGGCATAGGTACATAGGCGTTTTCCATGCCCGAAAGCTAAGCAGCGGGTACACTGCACCTGGTCCTCGACGCCAACTTTTTGGAGGTCGATGCGAAATTTTCCTATCTCAATCGACCTCCTCCAGACCGTGGGAGACACACCACGCACATCGGGATTCACGTGTGGGTTGCGTGTTTTTCGCCTGTATTTATAAACAATCCTATGTTCCTCGTCGTCAAGCCCGTTAAATATCTCCTGGTTCTGATTCTTAAAGGCTCTCATCAATTCCTCGTCATTGTGAATTAATAAGACGTCCCTAAGGATCAGAAGTGGGTCCCGATTCTTCATTCGTCCTCGACGACGAGGTTCTCCCCGGCCAATTATATACTCGCGTGTTTAGCTTGTGCCGCGCTTCCTCTGTTTCGCACCCCATGATGACCCTTTGGTCCTTGGCCCTTCGAACTTTTTCTACTCGCACCCAGTCGCCGCCGCGTCCATTTCCTGTGTCGAGGAGACGACCACCGAGTGCAGCGTCGCTCGCTCCGGGGGGCTCCTGTCCCCCGGTGTGGCGCTTACTCGCGGCAGCTTAGGTCCTCTTCCCGACATTTTCCCAGCCAGCCAGACTGTCCCGGAGCTTTTCTACATTCACGGAATTCTTCTTGACGATCGAGATGTGCTCTTTTAGTATGGTAATGAGCTCAGTCTGGTTAGCAAGATTTTCAAAAATGGACTGGGAACAGCAGCAAATTATATTTGAGCTAGACGCGTGTGTGAGGTGGCCAGGGACGCGGCTTTGTGCGGGCTAGCTAACTACGAAATAAAACGGGGTGGCTGCCAAACAAAAATTTTTGGGTCATGTTTTTGACTCAAAAAATTTTGGTTTTCAACCCTCAACCTGAAGTAACGTAATTTTTAAAAGAAAATTTGGAAGAAACACAGAATTTAGTTGCTTTAATCTGATTTTTTAAGAAATTCTATGGGTTGGTGACGTGCGTTAGGGGTGGTTTTAATTGGTCGGGGCATAATCGGAGGTCTACTAAAGTCTAAAATAGCTGAAAACAGCTTCAAAATCGCACCCTTAAAAGCGAAGATATCGACGAGACAAGAAGGGTTAACATAACATGACTAAGAAACGCAACGTTCGGTAAACTGTTCGTCGATTCTGTAAAATTCAGATGACAACTCACATCTCACATCGGTATCCACTGTCACATCGCGTAAAAGACCTTGATTTTGGAGCGTCGAAGTGACGGGGGAATTACCTTACAGAATGCCACTTCTTACGTCATCTCATACTTTATCTGTCAAAATCTCCCTGTTAATTTAGTTCAACTCGCTGACACGCTCGTAGTGGTGGCGCTAGTGTAAATTCGAATTATCAACCGGGTTTTTAGAATGCCAATCAAGAAACTCACAGCGGATTCAGATTCTAAGTTCTAAGTGAGGTCTTACAGAATCACACCACTGAGGGTTATTCTATTAGTTGGCGCCTGTTGGTAGGGACCTAGGAACCATCCCGCTATACTAATGCTGCAAGAAATCATTCATAAGACTAAGTTGTGTTATGTGCCAGACTTGCAGGAGGCTAAGGTTTACTACTAATGTAGGGCTTTCAGTCTGCACATGTCCTGGTTTGTCAACTTAACCTATCTGAGACCGAGGTTGTATAGTCGATCTCGCTTCGCTCTCTCATCCAGTCAAGTTTCTCGTAATTCTTAAGCTGTTCTCAAATTGTCGAGCTCGCATCTAACGCTCTTGCAGTATACGTCAATACGTAAACAAGGCATTTCCTAATTTCTGTATATGCAGTACCTATGGTCTAAAAAAACAGTTTGGGTTGCTCTTCTAACTTTCGCAGCTGCAAACTTGGTTTTACACTTTTGGTATCAGACTTAAACAAATCCAAACAAAAAAAATGCAGTGTTTTTTTGTCTGCGGTGACTGTCTTACTAATCAAAGGCCGCGCACATAATATGTCTTGCTCGCCATACTAAATAAATATACTATGGACTTTTAAAATTAAGTATGTGTTGGGTGGTGGTTGATTCTCTTCCAAATGTCTCTGTTTTATAGCAGCCCTAAACTAATGAGGAATTGTGTGCAACACAACATACCGGCTCGCGCGCTGCCGATGTCGCCGGTGTAGGAACGTTGTTTGTGCAGCGGACAGTGCGGGGCGCCTCATTACGCGGCATGACTTGCCAGCTCTCGGCTGTGCCTCAAAACCGCGGAGGAGAGATGTTTTGTGTATAAACCAATCGGACATTGTTATTTCCAAATCTCCCTCCACTTAACTTTAATAGATACAATTAAAGCGGGGAGTAGAGATATACCTATTGTTACGAGCTGGGTATAGGATAAATTAACACAATACCAATTAAAAACTAATAGTAGGTACATTAAGGTACTAGTGTGTAATGTTGGTGATTACCGCTGAGGCGCCATTGAGGACGGTAATCACCAATACACACGTGTATCATACGACGTTTTTCAACACACTTGTGAATAAAATAACAATAAAAACTTATTTTATTTAGTTGATAATAGATATTTTTCCTTGGAGTTTTCAGGTAGTAAACTTTCCATAACGTTAAGGGCTTCACATATCGGGTTTATATCGGGCGGTGTACCACATAAATCATTTTCTTGGTAAGTAGTACCTACTTGTAGACATTTTAATTAATAAATAACTATAATTTCAACTGTGAAAACGAGTTTTTTTTTTTTTTCTTCAGTGTGGCATCACGCGTCAGCGTATTTTGCCATTGCTCATGTTCTATAGTTTAATCTTCAGTTTTTCGGAGTTTGACATTGGATGGTTTGGCATTTTAGTGTTGCCAAGGAATAAGGTAAAACGGGAAACGGGAAATATTTAAAAACGAATATTATATTATAGAAGGTTAGCCGGAAGTGGAATTTGGGAAAAAATAATAGGATCAGGAAAGTAGGTATACGGAAAATAGGAATCTAAAGGATAACTGAAAGACAACAATAAAATATTTTAAATATGAAACTAAGAAAAACTATTACTAATACTAAAATTAAATAATTTTTAAAACCAAATATTTACAATTTAATATTATTTACAGTTAAAAAACTAAATAAAGCTTTATATATTCCTTTATGTAACGACGACAGTATGCACGACATGTTAGTGGGGAAAGGGATCTGTAAAGACTGCAATGTATTATACAAATCTGTATTATCATAAAGAGGACAGCTCAGAAATATGTGATTAATATCCCCAATTTCAAATCCGCATCCACAGGCAGGACTCGTCTCAATGCCTAGTCTTGCAAGGTGAACGGGACTACACACATGACCTAACCTTAAGCGAATTAAAATAGAGGTGTTCTTTTTATCGAAAGATATTAATCTAAACCAAGGTTTTTTTGATATTTTGGGCTGAATATTAAAGTAATGTTTTCCTTTATATCGAGCAGTTTCTGCCCACAATTTATCCCAAGAGACTTGGAGATAAGCTGCCGGCAAAGAAGCTAAATCCTGTGTGAAATTAATGTAAGGAACGACATCACCACACCCTACCGCATCCTTGGCTAGTTCGTCAGCCTTAAGATTACCTTTTATATTGGAGTGACCTGGTACCCAAACGAGATCAACAGAATAACCTTTCATCAAACATTGACGCAGTTTAGTCTTGATATCAAATATTAATGGAAAATATGTTTGTGACTTAAATGGAAATCTTTGAAGAGTTTGTAAAACACTTTTGGAATCTGTAAATATTACTGTTTTTGTTAACTTCATAAGCATCACGTATTCTATAGATTTTAAAATACCGAGGCATTCTCCTGTAAAAACAGATGACTCAGGTGGCAGTTTAATTTTCTGGACAATCTTGTACTGACTATGATATACTCCTACGCCAACACATCCGTCACTTGACAGCTTAGATGCATCGCAGTATACTTGATGCCAATTTGACCATTTTTCGTGAATAAGGAAATTAAGTTCTTTTTGAGCATCTATGGTATCTTTAGATATGCCAATGTTATCATATATTTGGAAAGGTGTAACCAATGCGTCATATTATTCACAACAATAAATAGGTAGCTTTGGAGACCGGTAAGTTGGAGCATTGATCCTGAGAAACCGCTGTAAACTTATCTCTAAACATATCTCTAAACATGGTACATTATTTTGGTTTTCAGGTAAAAGTTCATGGAGTTTATACATTTTAGGCACTAAAGGATGGTTGGAAAACTGCAAAATTCTATAAAAAAATCTGTCTGCTAAATACTGCCGTCTTAATATCAACGGGGGTTCGCTACATTCCACTTGAAGAGCGTTAACGGGACTTGATTTCATAGCGCCTGACACAATTCTTAAGGCTTTTGATTGGATGATATCTAATTTGCTGACTGCTGTTATGTTACAAAGTTCCAACAAGAATAAACCATAATCAAGGACACTTCTGATTAAAGCATTATATATTAATTTCATGGAATATGGATGTGCACCCCACCAAACACCTGAAAGGCATCGTAAAATGTTGAGAGTACGTTCACATTTCGCACTTATGTAGTCCATGTGTGGAGATCCGCTAAGTTTAGAGTCCAGTATGACTCCTAGAAATTTTATATTAGTTTTAGTAGGTAAGGTCTCATTGTTGTATCTGACATGAACTGGCGGTGGTAATCTCTTTTTAGTAAATAGAACTGTCACACTTTTATTAATAGACAAGTCAAGACCATTCTTATCCATCCAGTTTTTTAAATGTGTAAGCGCATCTGTTACTTTAAGGCAAGCAGTTTGTATTGATTTATCGCAACTATATATGACCAAATCATCCGCATATTGTAATATAGAGACTGTTTTGGGTAAAGATTTTTCCATATCGTGTGTGTATATATTATACATATAATAATGGACTGAGGGGGGAACCCTGTGGCAGACCCTTGTATAGGGTTCGATAACTTGAGTTTAGTTTTAATTGTCTTCCCGTCAACATATTAATAACAAAATTAATTAGAACAGATGGAACGTTTAACTTAATCAATTTGTCTTTTAAAACTGGTAAAAGAACATTATCATAAGCAGATTTAATGTCTAGAAAAGAAGCGACTACGGGCTCATTATGTAAAAATGCTAGTCTTATATCAGTTATAAAAATACTAATATTATCTAATGTGCTCTTTCCTTTTCTAAATCCACATTGAGATTCACACAGCAGGTTTTTATTTTCTATATAATATTCTAATCTATTTTTTATTAAATGTTCAGCCACTTTCGCAGTAACATTTGATAGAGCGATAGGACGGAACGAATTTACTTCGGATGGGGACTTACACGGTTTTAAAATTGGTAACACTGACTGCACTTTCCAGTGCTGAGGAATGTTACCTGATAAGAAGATTTTATTAATTAATTGTAAATAATATTGTAAAGCATTATCTCCTAAATTGCTTAAAAAACTATACAATATGCCGTCTTCGCCTGGAGCTGAATCGGGAAGTGAAGACAGTACCCCCTTTAGTTCTTTTAAGGAAAAGCAGTCGGTTAAGCTTGAATTATTATCGGTGATTGGACGTGAACAGAATAATTCTTGTTCGGGTACATAAGGAGGAGCAATTTGGTCAAGATATTCTGAAATGAGAACTGGTGGAAGTGTTGTGAAGTTAATAGGCGACATAGCGTTCTTAAATCTTTTAATGAAAGCCCAAACTTTCGTTGGAGGAGTGGAAGGTGAAATTGTAGTGCAAACATTTCTCCAGCCTTTGAATCGTTTTTGTTTTAAAAGTTTTTTGGTGGATTTTATAATATCCATTAAAGATTTGAAATTATCGTCTGTCATTTCCTCATTGTATTTATTTCCGCTTGTTTCCTTGCTTTAACGGCCCTAGTACACTCACTGTCCCACCAGGCTGGCGAAGGTATGTTTTGACAAACATTTTTTTATAGGAAAAACGGAGTTAGCTGATTCTAATAATAATCTTATAAATGCACTACAAGAACTGCTTTCGTCTGCAATTAACAAATTTGGGAGTGTATCTAAGTTGTTCTCTATATGTTCACTAAACTTATGCCAATCACTTTGTTTAGAAACCTTATGTTTCCTTGTAGAATGGCTATGGAAGCTTTTTCTGACTTTAGAAGTGTTTAGGAAGGTTATTAATATGGGGAAGTGATCACTGTCATGTGTGGATGTTAATGTTGTCCAGTGTATTGTACTAGCTAGACTTGGTGTACAGATACTTAGATCAGGAGCACTTAAACCTTCAGAAGGGTTTGTACGTCGAGTAGGCATAGAGGTGTTTATGACACAAAGATTGAGTTCATATAAGATGTCTACTAGTTTAGTACCATGGCAGTTAGAATAAGAACTTCCCCATGAAGAATGCTGTGCATCATTGAAGTCACCTAACACTAGAAGAGGCTTAGGAAGGCCTTTCAATAAATTACAAATACTATCATAAATATCAGAAGAAGGATGAGGAATATATATAGATACAAAGCAAATATTATTTACAATGGCGGCCACTGCAGAAAAATTAGCATTAGATGAAAATGAAATAGGAGTATATAATAATGTATTACTTATAAGAAGGGCAGAGCCACCATAACCATCTGGCCTGTCATTGCGGAGACAGGTGAATCCGGTAACTTTGAAGGTGGAGTCTGGCTTGAGCCAGGTCTCTCCTAAAGCAATTAAACTAGGATGGAATTTATTGAGTAAGTATACAAGTTCTGATTTTTTACTGCGTATACTCCGACAATTCCACTGAATTATTTTGTGGATTGGAGTTTGATCCATTATTTTGGATGTTAGATTTAACAAGGGCATCAAGAATTATGGCAGCGTGTTCTGGTTTGATAAGTTGAGACTGAGAAAGAGATTTAATAATACTAGAAATAAAGTTTAGTACATTTGAAGAGATATCAGTATTTTCTATATCTGGTGACCTCAATGCACAACCATTAGCTGGTGAAGGCATTGCATATTCTTTTATGAGCTGCCTATGGGCAACTCGGTCATATTCAGATGATTTATATGTGTTTTTAGGTGACCGAGGTTTCAGGAATACTGTCTTCTTATATGATTTATTTAAATTCTTATTTACAGTTGTAGGTCTCAGTATATTGTTGTCAGTATTAACTATGGGTTTTGTATTTAAAACATCTGCATATGATTTGGATACTGGTGGATGTAATTTAACAGCCTCAATAAAAGAAATGCAACAATCAAGCCATTGATTGTTTAATAGCCACCTGCCTAGAATGTTCCGGACAGGATCTGTTTGTTGCAAAATGTTGCCCTGAACAAAGAAAGCATGTTGTACTTTCCTCCTCTACAGTACATGTACTACCAACATGGGCATCCCCACATTTATAGCAACGTGGTTTTGATCTGCATTGTGTTTTCGTATGTCCGAATTTGCAGCAATTAAAACATTGTATTGTTGGGTACACATATTGTTCAACTGGAAGTGCATTGTAACACATAAATATTCGTTTTGGCAGAATTTGTCCGTCAAACGTAACCACTACTGATTGGGATGGTCTCCAAGAAGGAGCTCCATCAACCACTACCCTAAAGTTAAGTCTTCTAATTTTAAGTATTTTGCCACATCCTATCGGAAGATTAATGTTTTCGATAATTTCCTCTGGAGACCATTCGACAGGGATACCTCTTACGAGGCCCATCCGTGTTATATTGAAAGTTGGAATGTATGCTTTGAAGTTATGTGCAATCAAGCTTTGGTGTGTTAAGAAATTATATGCATCTGAATGCTTAGCAAAAGACAAGGTCATTCTGTTGCGCCCGATGCGTTTTAGGCTACCATTAATAATACTGGCGAAATTATTTTGTTTTAAAAACTTTCCGAATGTGATGGGGTGAAGAGTATAATCGTCATTAGGACTTGATGTCTGTTTCTGTACGTGTACAATATAGGGGCTATTGTCTGTAGATTCGTATGTTCATATGTTGTACGTCCAATAGGAGAGGGTTGCGAAGAAATAGTAATATTATTATCATTACAATTAAATGCTTGAGTCGGTTTGTCTACGGTAGTGGAAAGAACTGGTGAAGTGTTAGATAATGTAGATTTAATTTTTTTTGCCGAATTTTCATGTATAATGTCGTTTTCTGAACAGTCACAACAATTAACAGTTGCGTTGGGATCTTTATTGTTACTATATTTCTTTTTCCGTTTATTACAATCTTTACATGTCCGCCTTCGGACGCGTTTTGTTGGCCTATTTTCTGTGGTGCCAGAAGCGTCAGTATCCATATTAGATTCGTTTGTTGATACAGTGACGAAATAAGCTGGAGGAGGACATTTTAATGATTCTGGACCGGGTCCAGGTTCAAAATTTGTACCGCCCGGATCCGGAGGGCGATTCATCTTACATCTAATTAATAAATAAAACTAAAAGAAACTTACCAATATATATACAGATAATCACTAACTAAACTAATTATAGATATATTACATAAAAACTACTTTCCTGTACACTATAAAATTATTTTTTTCGAAAATTTACAAAAAAGCGCGCCTATCCCGTTCAACGTTTCCCGCCTTTTTTCCTGAAAACGAGTTGTGAAAAATGATTCGCTATGGCGGGTAAAATTAATCAGTTTTCCTATGCGCGCGCATTGCTTTCAACCACTGACTAAAGGGATGAGGTTTTTTTTTATTTTCCCCGCATAGGATTTGCTCTTATTCTGCCACGTACAAAATGGGGAATTTAAAGTTTTCTTTTATTACAGAGAAAACAAAAGTTATATTTGAGTGAAAGTTTTATTTATTAAACACGTAGGTACGAGTTAAAATTATCAATTTAAATAAGAAGTCGCATGAAATGATCACGCAATAGGAACATTAATTTATTTGTTCTATTGAACACGATCTTTTTTTTGAATAAAAACTTTTTTAAGAACAAAGCACCTCAACAAATAAAATTAAAAAAAAAATGTTTAACTCACTAGTGAGTTATATAGCAATGAAAAAGTCACAGTTTGATTATGGGTGTCATTCTGTGCCATATATGTATATTGCGGTGACCATAGAGCCACTTTATGAGCAAGTGTGTTGACAAAATCTTTATTCAATACTAACTAAACACTTAAACTTTATCACAAACACTCAGCTGATCACTATTCACGTATCGCACTAGTAGTTCACTTCGATCGCTTCGTTTCGCAGTAGAAATTAGACCGACTGCTCCCGCTAACCCGTCAGCTATTTTCATTTGGCCGACCCATTTTCAAGAAAGTTCCACAACCTTCCTAAACCTTATAAAGAGGTCTTCTGGATATTTCCATCGTAGAAAATTCTAGGATTGTTCTCGAATCCAATTCTCATTTCAATTCAATTCTCATTTCTATATTGCGTACCTTCTTAGGTAATAATTATATAAGTCACAATTATGGACCCTGTCGGGCACAGCAAGATCAAGTAGGAGAGAGGAGGAAGAACACTGGGTGCTTGATATGATACTTATATTTGTAGTTACCTAGTTAACAAATTTTACCTACTATTTCAATATATGTAATCCTCTTGATGTACTGGATTATTCTAGACTCGAACATAATCCTAGAATGTTAATGTAAAGCAGACGACGACGTAACCCTATTATCGTAAGTGTAGCAGAATCGTCAAAGTTTGCGGCGGCGGCTCCCGCGCTTCTAAGCGTATCTTTGGACTCCGCTAAACTGTTCTCTACTGCTCTGCTCTACCCGGCTCACACCTCAGCTCCTCAGCGATAGCAGCATCTTCTGTCCTACCGCTTTGGTGGAAGCCGGAACAGTCATCCTTCGCCACAACTGATAGCCATATAGGAGGGGGAGCGCCGGGCGCTGCGGAGACGGAATGTCGCGCGCGGAACTTTTTGCGAGGATTCGGCGAAATCTCGCACACATCCAACCCCGATACTTCGACACAATTACACACATTCAGTGCTGCCCTACCGCCTAGTACTAAGTAGTCATTATCTTTTCCCTCCTGAGTGTTAAGTGTCTGTTTATTAGGTTCATGTGTTGGAACATATGGGTTGTATTAAGTGTATAAGAAATCATGCCGGTTTTCTCAACGTGTTTTAACTAAGCATTTTAGAACAAATTGATGGTTTAATATACACACGGAAAGATTCGTCATCGCATGCTAAATTGGATATTGGTAACCTTTTTGTAACATTGCTTCACTGCTGGCTTACTGACAGCAATGGCGCGCATTTCATCCTCTGCATTCCTACGGGAATATGTCGTGTTTATTTTTTCATGTTTATTGGAACCGTAAACTTAATTAAAATTTTATCTGTGTCTGAAATAGCATCTACGGTCTTGGTCCATAAATAATCGGCATCCGCCGCAGTCCGCGCGGCTCCACGATTGCCCTCACCACGCCCTGCGGCCCTGCGGCCTACAGTCAACCGCCTGCAGTTGCACTCAGCACTATAAGGTATATTATTACATAACTAGCTGTGGCCCACGACCTTCGTCCGCGTGCAATTATTATAAAAATATTTATATATTTGTCGTGGATTGATGGCGCCATGGAGCAACAGACAGCGCCATCTAACAATTCGTTTTGGAATTAACAATATTGTCACTAGAAACGCAAGCGCGCCAAACGCTTGGACACGATCGTCGGTAGAGGGGATGCAGTGAACCCTAGCAGAGGGTCAAGTCGCAAGTCGCAACACTCCGTTGTTGCGACTTGCGACAGTCGAACTCCAACAGTCATGGCAGACGCTCAGTACCAACGCACGTGTTTGTTTCTTGTACAACCGTTACTTTAAATAAAGTTATTGAGATTTGAATTTAAAAGTTCTTTCGTTCGAGTACCCAAGTCAGTGCCCACATCTACCTAAAACTATGTCGGATCGTGAAGAAGACCCGATGTTTCGCATCTCGGCCACCCAGGATGCGACATTATTAATATTTGAATCGAATTTTGTTAACAAACAAGAGTTTAATTCTTTTTGCACGGAACCCTAATTCTTTCCTAAAATAAAAGTAGCCAAAAAAAATAAAGTAGTAAAATAAAAGTAAGTTACTCCTTATAACATCCGCCATCCAACAAACAGACAGACAAACATTTGTTTATACTGAATATCCTAATCCCAACTCATATTAGAAATGTGAAAGTGTTACCTCTTAAGTCATAAGTCATTTTTTTCGAAACATTGTGCACTGTGTAGAAATTTTGTAAAATAAAACAGTACCATTAAAACATTACAATCGAAAACAATACATAAATAAGCAATTAATAATTCACATAATTATATGTAGAATACCAAATCCAAAACGATATAAGAACAAAAAAAAAGGTAAAACGAAACCAAAATCAAAAAGATAATAATCACAAATTTTGTTAAAAAGATTAATAATATGTCTTCTTATTTTCTGTGAATATCTTTCGGGCCAAGAGGAAGTGTCCTAATTACTCACCGGCAATAAAGCTCAACGGGTGCCCACTATAAAGCAAGTTGATACTTTCAAATATATTAAACTCTGACCTAGAAGACGATGCAGATATTGAAAGGGAACGTAGGGCGCTGTCTGTTCGTGCGAATATGATAGCCCGCAGATTTGCTCGGTGTTCGAGGGGCGTCAAAATAGCCTTATTTAGAGCATTTTGTACGTCCTTTTATACTGGCAGTCTGCGGGTGGATTACTCGCAGAAGCAGTACAGCGCTCTACGCGTCCAGTACAATAACGCGTTCAGGATGCTCTTGAGGCTGCCTCGCTTCTGCAGTGCGTCAGGGATGTTTTCCGAGGCGCGTGTGGATTGTTTCCACACAATCATGCGCAAGCGGTGCACATCCCTGGTGTGCAGGGTGGCCGCAACAGTATCCTGAACGCTTTTGCTGAACGTTTCGACTGTCAGTATGTGAACCACTGCTGCATGGTTCACGTACAGACTAATCATAGGATATTATTTTAATTTTGTGTAATGTATAATTTAATGCCGTTGCAAATTTGTAATTCTATTATTGTAATTTTATTTTTGTTATTTGATTATTGTAATTTTATTATTTTTTTATTAGGTTATTTTATTTGCATTTTATTCTTATAATGAATTTATTGTATAATTTATGTTTAATTTTATGCCAATGTAGTTTTATGTATATGGGTTATGTTTGCCTGAAATAAATGAATATAAAATAAAAAAATATCTATAATAAAAATAGGATGTCAAAATTAAATAACACAAAATAATAAAAACACGGGAGCCTGCCGTTTTTCGGAAAAGATTTTGACAAAATTTCACTACCCAAACAAATTTTAGCAACCTTTTTTTATAACAATGCAATGTTTGGAATGATTTTAGTACGTACTTTTTCATTTGGTCAAATTTTTACTTGGCAGAATATTACCAAAGATAATTTCAGTAAGGCATTCAGTATTTAATTAAATGTTTTATTACAGCAAACATTCTTTAGAGTCCTGTCTAAAGTTTAGACAATAAACGTTAGGTCAAAACATTTGCTATGACAAAAAATATAAAGGCAAAAATAAGATTGAATTTGTCTGAAACAATGGTTACTAGGTTATTTGTGGAACTTATATAAAAAAAAAAGTTAGGTTAGGTTACAGGGAGCCGGACGCCATGTGTCACCACTGTCGCACGAGCCGAGTGAGTACCAGAAACGACAAAAATATGGTTTAAAAAAAGAGATTATTTTTAGCAGTCTATTGAGAACCGAAATTGTTAGACGGGGTTAATTATTAAAGTAAAAATGGTTAGGTTAGAACTGTGACCTCCTACGCACGAGCCGAGCGAGCGAAGCGAGCGGTGCGGCGGTAGCGGCCGGCGAGGGCCAGAAACGACTAGATTATAAAGGGTGTAAAACACCTCTTAACGAAGCCGAAAGGCACTGGTTCTCCCTGTCATTAGGTTCATTTTTTTGTTCTACACCATACCTGGGAACCTTCTAGTTACGGAGATATTAGGGGTCGAAGTTCCAACTTTTTGACAAGTATTTTTTTAAATACAAGTTTTTAATGAAAGATTTTTACTTTAAACACCTCCATGACCCCCGTACTATTCAATCCGTCCATCAGCACAATGTTTTGAGTGCGTTACATTGAGTTCTACCACAAAACATGATTTTAAACCCCCCAAAAAAAAATCGTTTCCCAGCAATAATTTTTTTGTAAAGTTACTTAGTTTCATGTACAGAATGCTTGGTTGACGGCTTCGTGATGAGGTGATTTACACCGTGTATAGAAAGAAATATGGAAAACACAGTGATAGGGTTTTGCATGACTAACCCACATTGAGCGTCATTTATGATTTACCATCTACCCACTAAACAGTACACATTGTAATTTAATTTGTATATTCAGTGCAACTAACAAGATGCAATTTTTTTGTCATTAACTAAGCAATTGACTGAATAGAAATGATAAATTGAAAATTGGCGATACTAAATATTTGCCAACTAAAATATTTGACTACATGAAAATTGGTAAAAGTACTAGTTGGTAAACAAGTTATTGTTGAAACGTTCACTTGCAAAACATTAGGTTTGCGTTACAATTATTTGTAAAAAGATTTTTTGCTTAGTAATAATTTGGCAAATGAAATTATGCGGAAAATTGTTTGGGAAGTTATAATTTGTCAATTTCTTTTCGGTGAAACATAGGTAACCATAAAAACACACCTAACCCACTGGTAATTATTTTTCAAGCAGTCAGAATGTTCACGGATGGCAGCAAGATTGAGGGCAAGGTCGGAGCAGCACTGTCATTTTGGGACGGTGAGGCCGAGATCAAGTCCGCTAAACTTAGCCTGCCTCCGTACTGCACGGTCTGCCAGGCTGAACTTCTGACCATATGCGTAGCCACGCGCGAAATCCTCAAGCGCAAGGAGGGAACCTTCGGTATCAATAGTGACTCAAAGGCCGCATTACAAACAGTCACAAATCATGGTTATCTCCACGCCTTGGCCGTGGAGACGAGAGCAAACGTTGCCGTGGCTTTATTTCAGGGAAAAGATGTGTCTTTGTCCTGGGTGAAGGCTGTAACAAACGTGTTTGCTACTGGGGATAAAAGAAGTAAACAGATTTGTACTATATTAAAAAAGGGTATTAGGGGAAAATGAATTTAATAAATGATGATATGAAAAATACAATAAATCATTAAAAAAAAATGAAGCGCAGGTTAACCAGGAACGATCTGAAGGTCTCCGCAAATCTCTGAGCGTGATAGTAACTGAAGACAAACATCCAGATGTAGAAAGCTGGCTTGAGCAAGATGAGCTTGACCACGACGAACTTGATGCAGGGCGGCTTGGCAGGACCCACCAGCAGACACGTACCGCCCCAGTGCCAGGCTCGTCAGTTCGCAGAGCAGCTTCGAGCAGACACGTACCGAGCCCGAGTACCAGGCTCGTCAGTTCGCAGAGCAGCTTCCTCACAGCAGCTAGCAGCAGCCACGGCAGCATTGGTGCCGCACGAACCGACGAACGAGCGGTGGTGGTGTACGAAGACCACTCCTTGGCTACACTTGGTTGTGCTTAAAACTCAAGATATGACTGAGATCTTGACTCCAAACTCTAGACTTAGCTGATTTCTTGTCTCCAGACTGAACTGAACTCTTAACTCCAGACTAGAACCAGGGCATCCGTCAGAAATCCCTTTTATACCCTGATCCTCCGTTTCTTTCTTCAAATTTCTTTCTCAGATTCAAAACTGCTGCGCTCTAATAAGACGCAACCTGCCAGTATTCAAAGCAGCCAGTAACAATTGGTCAAAAATCTTGCGCATAATATTTTTATAAATATAACTCAGAATATCTTTACACAGCAAATATTCGCAATTAACTATAAAATACAACAATTGAACTCACGAATTGATGATAATAATTTTTAGCAATATACAGGGTGTTTGGTGCATCGTTTGCCAAATCGAATAGGCTGAAAGGAGAGGTAATTTGCTATCTCTTCACGCCCTTTAACTCATTCCTTGCCACACCAGATTTTTTATATAAACTTTTTAATCTAAATTTTGAAAAATTCCAAAATTCTGCATTTTAGATCAAATAAAAAAATTTAAAATAGTTTAGACTTAAAATTTTGATTTAATTTTGATGTGTACTGTTGTATGATTCTATCAAATTTAAAATTACTTGCTAGTAACAATTAGTTTCTTGTTTAATAGCTGGTAAAGTTTTTGTAAAAGAAAAATAAACTTAAAACTCAACTTTAAAGGGCTATAAAAAAAAAACTAAAAGCGATCGGGATCTTCGAATACCTTTAAAAAAATCTCTAGTCTCTCCCCTTTCCAACGGTATGCAATATGCCCAAAAAAACGTTTAATACCTTTTCATTTTTAACTAAATGTGCAATCGATACAATAGGCCGATATTCGAAATTACAGTAAGAACAGTAGTTTTAGCATAAATAACATGCCTCAAGTAAGTAGATAGATACTGTTATGTCACAAGTGCGTAGTGTACAATCTCTTTCTTAAATTTTAAGAATTTGAAATTGAAAAAAAAAACTTTAATTCGGAAATCACAAATCTTGTTCGAGTTGTCCGCCACTGTTGCGAATGCACGCGCGGCATCTTCGTCCTATCTCGACTGTAGTTGTGCGTAAACGTATTTCTGCTTTGATAATCACGAAAGCCACATCAATGTGTTGGACTAAATCCTCCCTAGTCTCCATTTCCAAGGCGTAGACAATTTATTTGGCTCGTCCCTAGACGTAAAAATCTAACGGAGTTAAGTCTGGGGAACGTGGAGGTCATGAAATAGCCATCCCAAAACACCGAAACAGACTTCCCCTTATTGTTCGCTGAGCTGCTAATTTTCCGGGAAGACATGTCTTTTGTATTCCAACAAGACGGTTGTCCAGTTCACTGGAGTTTAACTGTCAGGGAGTACCTCAATCATACGTCAGTTTCCAGAATCATGGATTGGGAGGGATGGCCCTATTCTATGGCCTCCACGTTCCCCAGACTTAACTCCGTTAGATTTTTACGTCTAGGGACGAGCCAAATAAATTGTATACGCCTTGGAAATCGAGACTAGGGAGGATTTAGTCCAAAACACTGATGTGGCTTTCGTTACTATCAAAGCAAAAATACGTTTACACACAACTACAGTCGAGATAAGACGAAGATGCCGCGCGTGCATTCGCAACAGTGGCGGAAAACTCGGACAAGATTTGTGATTTGTTTTTTTTTTTTTAATTTCAAATTCTGAAAACGTTGGTTCCTGTTTAAGAAAGAGATAGGACACTACGCACTAGTGACATAAACAGTTTCTATCTTCTTACTTGAGGCATGTTATTTATGCTAAAACTACTGTTCTTACTATAATTTCAAATATCAGCCTAGTGTCTCGATTACACATTTAGTTAAAAATGAAAAGGTATTAAACGTTTTTTTGGGCATATTGCATACCGTTGGAAAGGGGAGAGACTAGAGAACTTTTTAAAGGTATTCGAAGATCCCGATCGCTTTCAGTTTTTTTTTTATAGCCCTTTAAAGTTGAGTTTATAGTTTATTTTTATTTTACAAAAACTTTACGAGCTATTAAAAAAGAAAGTAATTGTTCCTAGCAAGCAATTTTGAATTTGACAGAAACATACAACATTACACATCAAAAATAAATCAAAATTTTAAGTTTAAACAATTGTTTAATTTTTTTATTAGACCTAAAATGTTGAATTATGGAATTTTTCAAAATTTAAATTAAAAATTTGTTATAAAAAAACCGGTGTGGCAAGGAATGAGTTAAAGGGCGGGAAGAGATACCAAATGACCTCTCCTTTTGGCCTATTCGATTTGGCAAACGATGCACCAAACACCCTGTATAATCTCAATGAAACCTTCATAGAGAATTTGGCTGGTAACAATTAAAAATAAAAGTAAATGACAGCTGACAAGTTCGATGTAAACAATGTCACGAAAGCGCGGAAAACGTTCAACTTGGCGGACGCGTCCTTTTTGAATTCAAGAAAAAT
Organism: Cerastis leucographa; assembly: GCA_963082945.1. NCBI lineage: Eukaryota > Metazoa > Arthropoda > Insecta > Lepidoptera > Noctuidae > Cerastis > Cerastis leucographa. Next base: position 20,715,840 of record OY720359.1, read on the forward strand.
ATTTTGGAAATACAGTAAAATAGGTTCGGTAGTTTAGTTTTAGTGCTCTCTTCTTTGATTTAAAGTATAGTTTTGTAGTATTTTTTCCTCGGTAGTGGTAAGTTTTTACTATATATTGTTGAAGCCGTATAATGAACGACCCGCCAGACCCGGGGGACTTTGTTCCCCCGGCAGGCAATTTTGTTACTGTGGTGAGCAATGAGTCAGGCATGGATACTGATGGGTCCTCCTCGGCTCGTAAACTTAAAAGAAGTCGCGTACATGTGTGCAAACATTGTAACAAACGCCGTCGCACCCGAAAAAACCACGGTTCCGAGTCGTCGGGTTGTGGTTGTACGGATCCTACAAGTCCTACAACATCTTTATCAGAACCTATTTGCTCTGTAATACCAACTATTGCTGCTGATACTCAAGCTTCATCCGTAGCTGTTCCCGCGCAAATCGGTCGTAAAGCATACGACAAAACCGACAGTGCACCTTACATAGTACACTTACAGAAAAAAACTATTTCCCCTGATGATGATACTACACTGCACCCAATCACATTTGGCAAATATCTTAAACATAACGCCTTTCAAAATATTATAAATGGTATCGTCAAAAAAATTGGGCGTAATAAAATTTCTCTTTCATTTTCCAATTATCTGGATGCAAATTCTTTTATTTCACACAGCAGTCTGGAAACATATTATAATTACAAAGCTTTTATACCCACATTTAATGTTACAAGAATGGGTCTAGTACGTGGTGTTCCTGCAGAATGGTCTCCAGAGGAAGTAATTGATAATATTACAGTTCCAATTGGTTGCGGTCCAATTTTAAAAGTCAGACGCCTTAATTTTAAATCTGTTGTTGATGGTACAACCACTTGGAAGCCATCCCAATCCATAGTAGTTACTTCTGATGGGCAGGTTCTACCTAAAAGAATCTTTATGTGTTATAATGCATTACCTGTTGATTTATATATTTTCCCTACTGTACAATGCTTCAATTGCTGTCGTTTTGGGCACACTAAAATTCAGTGCAGGTCTAAACCTCGCTGTTATAAATGTGGTCAAGGCCATACTGGAGATAGCTGTGAAAGGGAAGTAGAAAATGCATCTTGCTGCCTGTGCTCTGGCTATCACTATGCCATTAATAAAACTTGTCCTGAATTCTCTAGACAAAAACAGATTACATCATACATGGCACATAGCTCAGTTTCTTATGCTGAAGCAACTAAAGTTTATCCCCCAGTAACTAAATCATATGCAGACACACTTTTATCTTCTCCTTCTAAAAACTTTGCAGATACTCCATCAATCTCTTCACCTAATAGAATGCAGGCTTCAAGCAGTTATAAAAAGACTGTCTTCCTGAAACCACGCTCCCCACCCAAATCTATACAAGGCTATAATAAAGAGGCTCACAATGCTATTATTAATGATTTTAAAATTCCCCAGCCATCTAATGGTTGTGCCTTTACTAATAATCAAAATAATGATAAAAATGATGTAAACTTTTCTATAAATGATTTTCTCTCTGCATTACACAATCTTCTTTCTCAGTTCAACATCTCACCGTCCAACGTTGCCTCAACTTTCAATGTACCTCAATCCATTCATAATGGACAACACATCCAATATAATCCAGTGGAACAGCCGCAGTCTAGTAAACAAAAAGAGTGATGGTATATACCTTTTAAACAAATATGAGCCATTTGTGTTTGCTTTAGCAGAAACTTGGCTCAAACCAATTCATATTTTTAATAATAATGGTTATTTAACCATTAGGGAGGATAGATCTGATGGCTATGGTGGTGTAGCTATACTTATCAAGAACTCTTTTCCTTTCTCTATTGTTTCATTACCTCCTCATAGTGAGGAAATTTCTATTCTAGCTATTAAGGTGCACCAAACTTGTTTTGTTTCTATTTACATTCCTCACCCTTCTTCTTCTATTCTTCAAGAGATGAATAATCTCTTTTCTTTTCTTCCAAAGCCTTTCTTAATATTGGGGGCCTTTAATTGCCATCATCAATCATGGGGTTGTTCTGTTTCTAATTGTCATGGTGAAGATTTACTAGATATAATAGACTCTCATGACTTATGCATCTTGAACTCAGGAGCTGCTACTCGCCGTTCAGATGCCAACCAAAACCAAAGTGCAATTGACCTTTCTATCTGTTCTCCAAGCTTAGCCTCTTCATTAACTTGGCATACTCTAACCTCTACTTATGGTAGTGACCATTTATTATTTCTTACCCTCTTTCCAAATCAAAGGCATCATCAAGGAGATCTAACTTAAAACATAAATTACCAAGTAGAAATAGTAGTGAATGGGACAAATTTAGAAGCCTTGTTGACAGTAAGCTTTGCTTCTTACCTGTAATTTCTGATAGCAGTGAAAACAGCTGTGCTGAAGCTTTAGCACTTTTGTTAATTGAAACTGCAGATGTAGTTTTTCCTGTAAAAAATAACAATAATAGTACAATTCCCTCGCCTCCATGGTGGGATTCTGAATGTACAGAATTAGTTAACAAACGTAAAGAGGCGGAATACAATTATAACCTTGATATGTCTGATATTAATTTTGAAACTGTTACTAATCTAATGAACGAAACTTATAAACTTTTTAAGAAGAAAAAATTTGAATCTTGGCGTAACTTCTGCTTATAAATTTCACCGAACACCCACCCAACGATTGTTTGGCGTAATATCCGTAGATTTAGATCAATTTATAAGAACCCTTCCCCTATACCTGTTTCTTTAGCCAGCGAATTTTTAGATAATTTAGCGCCGCCTTGGGTCCCTGAGGCTGTTAACTCTAACCTGTCCTTACCAATATTGTCAATAACCAACGGATGACATAACCAAGGCACCCATACGACTCTAGATGGCCCATTCACTCTTACTGAATTAAAGGGTGTTATTCATAAAACTAAGGATTCTGCACCAGGCAGTGATGGCATCCCATATTCCTTTTTTTCTAATTTAAATGAAGACGTCCTCTGCTATTATTTACATCTTATCAATTCTATTATGATCACTGGCAACATCCCTGTTGAATGGAAACGTCAAATGGTGCTGCCATTCCTTAAATCAAATAGAATCCCATCTGACGCTTCTTCATACCGTCCCATAGTTTTGTCTTCAGTTCTGATGAAATTAGCTGAACACTTAATTAAAAATCGTCTAGAATGGTTTGTTGAAAGTAAGGGCCTTTTGGCAGAATCACAATATGGCTTTAGAAAAGGGAGTACCAGTGACTGTTTAGGCATTTTAACATCGGATATTCGGATTTCTTTTTCTAATAATCAATCTACTGTCGCGGTTTTCCTTGACATTAATTCAGCTTATGATAATGTTGTATTATCAGTTTTGGGTGAATTTCAACAAATGCCATTTTTTTTATCATATCGGTGAACTTTTTCATTTATGTTTTTTTTGTATATTTTTCAGGTTTAATGTAATCTTTAAGATATCAAATATCCCCAAATTTAATATCATCAACGTATCATTTAAGACTAAGGAGAAAATTCAGTTTGAATTCTGGTTTCCACCGATATGACAAACCGGCACCGATTATTTTTTCTGTACACCGGTATGATAAGTTTATCCACCGAAATGATGTACATATCCAGCGATATGATAATCTATCACCCTTTGAACATCAAAAAATGAAATAGGTAGTAGGCACCTATGTATTTTTACAAGGGTGACTTAGAACTGAAGACCTGAACTGAGGTTCTTATGTAAGTAGATCACATCCAAAGAGAACTGAGTTCTTAGAAATACAGTTTTTTTTATTTTTTTTTATGTACCTATTTTATTATACTTACTTTCTTTTTTATTATATTTACTATAGGTACTATGAATAAAAAAAAATGTTTATTTTTATTATCATTGTCTTTGTAATAGTATTATACTTTACTTAACAAAATGACACGGGATCTACCGATATGATAAAACGAATCACCGAGATGATAAAATGATCTACCGATATGATAAAGTAATTCACCGATGTGACAAAACTGTGCGTTGATCATGAATCAAAACACCGATATTAGATATAAGACACCGATTGCTTTTTTCGGTGTAAATTATCACATCGGTGGTAATAAAGACCACCGATTACAGCGATATGAGAACAGCGACGTGAGAAATAACACACTTTTTTGAAAATTAGAAAAAATGCATAATATCTAGGATAAGTTCAATAACAGTCAATGAAGCTAATTTACTTACTACCTGTGTTAGAACCAAGCAACAAAAATAAAACTACTCATTACACTAGAAAAATGCAACCACCGATAATATAAAATAATTGTCCGAGAGCAACTGAAATGGCGTACTTATGTTATTGGCGAGAATATGCAGCGATTTGACACAAATCCGTCCTGACTGCGCACTGACACACACTAACGAGGAAAATAAAATTGGGATGGGGACGCTGTCGGACTCGTCGATGTAAAGTTAGGTTTAAATTACTTTTGTCCAGCGATATGAGAACATTTTGCAGGACAGGTACGTTTGTGCCTCTCAGTAATAATAATCGTTAATTATGTAATAAAATATGCTATATATTCATAACAAAACTAATATTCTATAAAATAGAATAAGTTATATACTTAACTTACTTATTTCTATTAGTGTATAAGCTTTTTTGTTTGTAAAAAAAGTAGAGGGACAGCACCGATTTGAAAAAAATAGAGGTTTATGAATTTATTTCAACCTTTGTAAATAGTCCTAGGCAAACTATATTTTTGCCACAACCCAATAACTACCTATTAAATACTAAAAAATATAATTCAGAACGATATTCCTTTTTTCAAATACAAATTTCACCGAAGACAAAAAAATAAGTCATTTGGGAAATTCACCCTTTTACAAAATAAATTAAGACCCCTAGGGGTTCCATTGAATTTGTCAAATTTTATTATTAATATCCTGACTGAACGCTCTATTAGTATGCTAATTGGTGATCAAGAGGTATTTTACCTTGTGTGGAAAGGCCTACCCCAGGGTTCTGTGCTCAGTACCCTTTTATACAATATTTACACTTTTGATTTAGACTCGTCCTTATCTGATCATATTACGGTTCTTCAATATGCCGACGATTTGTTGTTATATTCTTCAAGCCAATCCATCGAACAGGCTAGCCAGGCTATCAATTCCGTTTTATCTAATTTAGAGTTATGGTTACATCTTAACGGCTTGGATATATCCACGTCTAAAAGCGCGGCAGTTTTATTCACCCGAAAGAGAAATATTCCCACAATAAATCTCTTTTATAAGGAAACTCCTATCGCGATTAAATATAATTTCAGATATCTAGGTGTAATACTTGACAGTAAATTAAGTAGTGTTCCTCATTGTGATTATATTGTTAACAAATGTGAAAACCACATAAACATGCTTAGATGCCTTTCAGGTGTGTGGTGGGGTGCACATCCTTTTTCTTTAAAATTAATCTATAATGCTATAATCAGAAGCACTTTAGATTACGGATTATTTATTCTTGAACCGGGTAGTGTGCATTTAAAAAATTGGACCGTATCCAGTCTAAAGCATTACGAATTATTGCGGGTGCTATGAAGTCGAGTCCCATAAATGCCTTACAGGTTGAATGCGGGGAAGCTCCTTTATATCTTAGAAGACAGTTCCTTTCTGATAAGTATTTGTTCCGCATTATTCAGTACTCAACTCATCCTCTCATTTCTAAACTGGACATTTTAGTGACGCTGATTGATTCTTCAGATTACTGGTCCCATAAACGTGCTCCTTGTTTAGTAATAAGCTATAAAAATACATTTCTCTATCTTCTCCAGTACACCGTTCCAACAAACTTCCCATATTTAGCAGTAGTTATGATAGTTTACATTTCAAACCCATCATAAAATTTCACTGTACTAGAAAATCTGACCCCGTTTGTCATTTAAGTTTCAACAATTTTCTGGCCGAGCACTCTGAATATCATCACATTTTTACGGATGCTTCCAAGCGTTCTCCGACAGGTTGTGTGGGGGGATTGGCACTTTTCATTCGCAATATAACATTGTTCAAAAAATAAAACTTCCTCCGGAGACTTCTGTTTTTACAGGAGAATGTTTTGGCATTTTGAAAGCCATTGAATATAGTCGGGTTTTTAAGTTAAAAAAAGTTATAATTTTTTCGGATTGTCAAAGTGCGCTTCTAGCCATCAACCAATCTCCACTGACACATAAATTACAGTTGCCCATAATTTATTTAATAAGAGAATTGCGTACAGAACCTTATCTGAGGGTAATATCTTGGAATTCGCGTGGGTTCGAGGGCAATGAAGTGGCAAATTCTCTCGCCGGTGAAGCGGTGCAGTGTGGGGACATTGTCCCATACATAAATTTTAATTCAGATATTGTAAATTTATCTAAAACTTTTCTTTTGGACACCTGGAAGGTGGCCTGGGAAATCAGTAGTAGACAAAAGGGTTATTTTTCTTTGATCCACCCCGACGTTTCGGAAAAACCGTGGTTTGGCAGGGCTAAGTTTGGCAAGATGGAGACCTCCGTTCTCATACGGATGAGACTCGGTCACGTTTGTTCTCCAGCTCATCTTGCCAAACTTAAAATTATTAACGATCCCAGTTGTTCGTGCGGCACAGATGTGGGCGACTTGAACCACATTCTTTTCTCCTGTCCTCTATATGACCGTTCTTCCTTTCTCAGTGGTCTCTCCGTATTCCTTTTCCTACTTCAGTTCTTACTTTATTTTGTACAAATAGTTTACCTGTATATAAATGTATAGCTTCATTCATTACCATTAATAATATTAGATTGTAATTTATACAAATAAATTTTCATCAATTTATTGTATCTCATCATTCATTAGTAATTTCCAGTTACTTATAATCTATTGATCCTATATCCCAAATTCCGGTGTAAATATTATTATTGATAAATTAGTTTCCCTAACTTTGTCTTCCTAATATAACTTGACACTGGCTAAATGCACTAACCGTGCGAAGCCAGAAAAAAAAAAAAGAAAAAAACAATGTCACAACAAAGATAACTAAGAAAAGATTTATAAAAATGAAAACGATTCGTAATATGCTAATGTAAAACCAATAAAAGTATGAATATGGATGATAAGTGTGAGTATAAAGAGTCTGTAGTAGGCAGATTTTTTATTATGCTTGCTAGCATTATTTATAATAATTCCTTCTTTTATATGTTTGTTCTTACTGTAGTACAACTTTGGAACTATTGTATGTTCAGTAATTTTATGTTTTATGTCAATTTTATTTTGATTTACTTTTGTTTAAAATTTTAATTTTACTATTTTCTTCTTTTTTATCTTTACTTCTATTTTTGCAAACATTAAAATGTTTAACTCTAAGCCCGAGAGGTGATCTGTACCTCAGGATCTTCCTATCACAGACACCTTTCTCTATATAAGATGTACAAATGTAAACCAGCACCTTAAAGTTTTTGATGTGGAGATAAATAAAGATAAAATAAAGATACTATAAGGCACACGTCGGTCTAGAGGGCAACGAGCGAGCGGACCACCTCGTGAATCAGGGGGTCTACTCTCTATATCCGTCAAAGAAAATACGGGTCCGTCCGTAAATAGCTTTACACTTCGAAATGAACCCTACTCCTTAATATTTACGAATTCATGAATTTTGAAAACATATCGCAAGTAAGGACAACTGTCCAATTGTGTTGTCATTTATTTTTAGTTCGGACCCCTAACGAATCTTACGTCCGTAAGTAATACGGAGTAGGAAATAACCGTAACTTCGGCCGAAACTACGGATTTCGTGCTTAGAGAGTAGACCCCCAGGTCCAGGAAAAGGCCGGACTATGACCTCTGCCCGATTTCCTTCGTCAAGCGACAGATCCGTATGGGGTCGCTCGACGAATGGAACCGGAGGTACCAGAACGGCGAAACGGCGTCCGTTACCAAAATGTTTTTTCCTGATGCGATTGACGCCCACAGGATTGTGAAAAAGATACAACCGACTGGCATCGTAACACAGATTTTAACGGGTCACGTTGGGTTCTCCGAATACTTGCAGCGTTTCAAGCTTAAGGACAACCCAGCGTGCATATGCGAGCCAGATCAGGTGGAGCCAGTCGCACATATCTTAACCAAATGCCCAGTCTTCGAGGCGGAGAGGTATGAGGCGGAGCAGAGGCTGGAGATGACACTAAATATTAACAATATAAATAAAATCATGTCAGAAACTAAACAAAGGATTTTTTTTATAGACTACTGCACAACCGTAGCCATTAAAGTAATAAAGCGCAATAAAGCTAATTAGACGATATGCTTTTTACAAATATAGATATTTCTCTTTAAGAAAGGATATTTTAGAAATAAGCATAGTGAAACTTAGAACATTTTTGTAAATAGTAGACTTAATAAATATGAATAGATTTTTGTATTTAAATTAATTAGGACCGTAACTTTGCGTTGTAGGAATGTAAATAAAAATGCAGTGAAACTATCAACGTCTTATTAAATTAAGGTCTCTGACCATTTCAGGGGGACACGAGCTAGGCAGGAGGTGGTTTTTGTGCTAATAAGTGTCTACAAGACTATTTTTTTAACGCTTATAAAATACTTATAGCTTGCTACAACCCTGGATTAGGGCACACTTATAGGAGCATTTTATTTTTATAACAATCGTATAATCAACTTACACAATGTTATTAACTCCTATGATGTACTTGTAATAGCATTTGAGAAGTATAATGAGTCCTACAATGATAGACACACAACCTTTATAAGTATGATAACTTTTATAAGCGTCTGATACAAGATCCTTACCAAACAAATCTTGTTTATAATGTGCTAGTAAAGTACTTTGTTGTTGATTATAAGTGTATTTTCCAATACTTGTTTTATGTATTTTGTTTAGTGTTTGCTCCTTGAGTAATCATTGAAATTAAAAACTTAAATACAAGATTAATTTATTATAAGTGTTAGGTAATACTATTTGGTATGGTAGCATAGTATGTTAATATAGGGTGCGAAACCATTGGGAAGTAATATTCAATGTTAAAATATACTATATTTATATCATTTTTTTAAAGCGCCTCCAAAAATTGAACGTTAGACAATTGTTTTAATAAATTTATAACAAGCTAATTTATTTAATATTCGCCATATTTAAAAATGATATTGGCCGAGAGCGTTTTAAGACTATTATAAGCATAATAGCGCTTGTTTCAATATTAATAAGAACTATTCGCCTCCATGTTAATATAAAATATTATTTAATTATTTATTATTATTTATTATTTAAAACATTGATTTTTTTTTAGGTGTTATATTTTTAAGATGGTTGTTTTTCTTAATGTCGACTGTTTTTTAAGCAACGACGCAGAACAGATAAACATGATAACTTTATACTAATAATATGCTTGGTTAAATAGTTTTTAAGCTTATTGCTCTTATAGTGCTCTAATTTAGTGCTTTTACTTTTATAATAATTCTGATCAAGACTATATTATTACAATCTTATTAAGGACTCCCCTAAGTATGTTATTAAATCTAATACTCCTACTCAATGCTACTACAGGAGCAGAAATTTTACAAAGACTATTAGTTTTGCTACATGCACTTTTGTCCTACAACTGTCTACTAACTTAATCTTGTAGTGAACTATAAACCTTAGTTATAAGATCAAGAGATCTTGAGTATGACAAGGCTTATAACTTAATCCGGTAGTATACTATAATCATATGTTTTAAGAACAATTGATTTTGAGTAAATCACAGCTTGTGGAAATATATTATATGAATGGAAGTCTTTACGGGTGCTAGTATAAGAGTTTTATTAGTCTTGGCAGTCCTATAATTTTTATTATAGGACTTATTTGCTAGTTGGGTTGGAGCCTTTTTTTTTTTCTTTTTTCCGGATGGGAAATCATCATATGACTTCTCCCGCTTTGGGCGGAGCGGGAGGGAGTGTCAGACTTGTACTGACTAAAACCCACCCATGTTCCTTCTTCGCCCTTTGTGTTCCAGGGCCGCGGTATCTCTTTCGAACAACCCGCAGCCCTGGCAGGCATCGGCCCTTTCGGACCCCTTCTGGTTTGCTGACATCTCCTTGAGGCGCGCGTGGAACACGTACGCGCCGACACGACCTGTCGTCATGAGACGGACGGACGGTGAGCTAGCCCATTACTCACCGTCCACAGGCTCGCGCCTACGGTGGCCGGGGGCCACTGGTTGCCCCCCGACGCCCGGGGCGTCTCCCGCGGCGGCTGGGACGTGAGGTTCTCTCCCTCTCACGTTCCGCCACCTCCTTCGCTAGCATGACTGCTTCGCAGAAGGAGGCGACGGCATCCCATTCCCTCTCGCTCCGGACCATGGATTGAACCAGGGCCGGACGCGAGAGGTCGCCGCCGCCAATCGCCGCTACGAGGACACGGCGGTGCTCAGCCCAAGCGGGGCAGAGCTCCACGGTGTGCTCCACCGTGTCCTCCGGCCGATCCTCGCAATGGTAACACTCGGGCGTTTCCTCCCGCCCGATTCGGTGCAGAAACCTCCCGAAACAACCGTGTCCGGTGAGGACCTGCGTCAGGCGGAAGGTGAGGGCGCCGTGCCGCCTCTCTAGCCACTCCTCAAAGAGGGGACTTATCGCCACTAGTTGGGTTGGAGCCTGACACTACCCAGACTGGCTCGATTTGTGAGCCAGCCTGGGTGTTAGACCGACCGGATTTCCACTCCTGCGAAAAAAAAAATTGATAGGTGTCAAGGGACACCCGGATGGAACGAAGTTCCTTTAGATTAATTAGTGAAGGAATTGTAATAATTTTTTTTTTAAAGTTATAATATTTATTATTTTTTCTTTATTAATTTTTACAAACAAATTTTATACATTTGAAGGCACGGGATCAGACATAGTAAAGTAAAAGAGATTATTTGAACAGCAAGAAGAATTTATTATAACTTGTTTAATTAATTTTAATTTACAGGATACACTTAATCAGTTTCAGTCTTTTTTTTTAAAGATAAGTAACACCTTAGAATAATAGCCAAGACACACAGCAATACAGTAATACTTTAGTTCAACATAAATCACAAGAAAAGACAAAAGAGCAACAATGTACAGAGAGGCAGAGTAACAATAATTAAGAGCAATACAACCTGTGCACCGGGCAACGCCTGAAGTCAGAATGCCTTCTCACTCACTCAGGAAATCGCTACACCCCCGCAGGGGGGCGCGCGGTTGGCGGGGTATGGACATGGTCCTTGGTCCCGCGGGATCAGTGGTGTGCCCGCAAATACGGGCACCCTCAACTTGGGTGCCATCTAGGCGCAGATGGAGGCGAGCGCGCGTACGCAACTCGCCTATGTGTAATTGTCATTTTGTCCGGTAGGAGGCGCCAGCGGCGCTAGCGCTGTGCGCTTAGTTACGGTACAACGTTACCGTAACGAGCGCCGCTTTCTTCACGCCACCTCGGCGGTCTGTCACCGCCAGGTGAGACCTCCGGTTGCCCGGAGGAGGCCCAGCGGATGACGACCTGCGACAGAGGTGACTCTGTTGGCGCATCCTACCGCTAAGGATGTTGGCCCCCGTCTGCAGACGCTCTCAGATCGAGCCGATCACGCTCCAGACTAAGGGGCCGTAGTGAATGAGTTAGAGCGGCAATGTACCTGAGTAACACCGCTCTTGTTAGCGAACGAATAGCGAGCCCGCGCCGCACGTTCGTCGCGTGAGTTAAGATGAGTGTAGAGTATGGATGTGTGTTCGGTGCGCGTCTTGCCTATATTAACTTAGAACAAGACGCGCTACGAGTGTGTGTTATGAATGTGGAGTCTCATTGTTTGGGTAGGTCGCGTGTTGATGGATGCGACTTACCCGGGTGCGTCAGTCCGGCGGGGATGGCAGCGAGTCGTCCGCAGGCAATAGGTCGCGCGGAAGGCGACGGAAGCGCTGTGAGCGCCCCGCGTCAGGCGGGCGCGTGTGCCATGGCGCTATTTGCGCCAAGTGGGGCCAGGTAGAGGCGTCGGCACGCGCAAACATGTTGGACGCGAGGCGCCTGCAGAATTCATCCAGGCTCTCAATCTTTAGGTCCCGCTGGATGGTGGAGTTCCTCACACAGCGAGGGGCGGCGGTGATTGTCCGCAGCGCGAGCGACTGCTGCGCGCGGAGCTTTTTCTTGGTGGTCTCGCTGGTGAGGGCGAGCCAGGCTGGGGCGGCGTAAGTGAGGAGCGGGCGGATATAAATCTTATACACGCCCAGCTTGGTACGCAGCGGGAGGCGAGACGAGAGCACTGGACGAAGCAGGAAGCGGGCGTACCTGCATCTAGCGACTATGCCGCGGACGTGTGCTGCCATCGAGAGTCGACGGTCGATGGTGACCCCTAGGTACTTGACCTGGGGCGACCACGCGACGTCGGCTCGGTCCAGTTGGAGGGGTGGCGGGAGGTGAGCGGCGCCTGCAAGGAGCGCCTGCGTTTTGCCCACGTTCACCGACAACCTCCATTTCGACAGCCAATCAGGCAGTAGATCGAGCACGCGCTGCATATTGACGGCCGCGTGCCTCGCGTTCAGCGAGGTCGCAATATACGCGGCATCGTCAGCGTACAGCGCGAGCGTAGTGTCGGGAGTGGTGGGGATGTCGTCGGTGAAACACGAGTAGCACAGAGGCGAAACGCAGCTGCCCTGCGGCACCCCTGCGGCGATCGGGCGGACGCCCGATACCGTGTCGTCGACCACCACCCTAAAAGTCCTATTGGAAAGAAAGGAGGAGACCACCTGTACTAAGCGACGAGGCGCGCCTGTCTGTGACATCTTATACAGCAGGCCGGCATGCCAGACACGATCGAACGCCTTTTCCATGTCGAGGAATACTGCAACTGCATGCTCTTTCTTGTTGAGCGCCGCGGTGAGCAGGTGCAGTACTCTCGACAATTGGAGCGTCGTCGAGTGTTCGGCCCGAAACCCGAACTGTTCGGCCCGAGGGACGATATGTTGCTTCAGGTGTCGCAGCAGGAGTTGCTCAAACACCTTGGAGATTGAAGAGAGCAGCGTGATGGGCCGATAGCTCTCCGGCTTGAGGACGTCTTTGTGCGCCTTGGGCAGCATGATGACGCGCCCTTCCTTCCATGCGGCTGGGAAGGCGCCCGTGCGGACGATGCCCGTAAACAGGCGCGCCAGTGCCGCTACTGTACGGTAGGGCAGGTGGCGCAGCGCTGTGTTGGACACGCCGTCCGCTCCAGGGGCCTTCCTCAGCTTTGTCCTTAGGATGGCGCGTCTGACTGCGCAAGGCGAGAAGTAAATCGCACACTCGTCGGAGGCTATCGGCCTGGAGAAGTATTCCCCAAGGTGCCTCTCGACTGCTGCGACGTGCTCGACGTTGGTGGTCGGGTTCGGGACGAATTGACGCTCCAGGTGTTCGGCGAAGATCTCCGCACGGTCTGCTGCGGTGTATCTAGGCGCCCCGTCGCTATGTAGTAACGGACGTACCGGAGCCGGGGTGTTCGCAAGCTGCCTGCACAGCTTGTGTAGAGACGCCCAGTCCCCATCGGCGGCGTCAATACGTTCCTCCCAGCTCTCGGCATTGTGCTCCTGGAGCTTGGCCCTGACCTTCTCCGCGTGACGGTTAAGGTCCCGCTTGTCGCGTGGGCAACCTGTGTCTTGCCACCGCTTGCGTAGGCGCCTCCTCTGGGCGATCATCCGCTTTATCTCGGTGGATAGAGGCCTGTAGGCCGGCCTCTGTGGCTGATCTGGTGTGCTGGTCGCCCCTTGGTGGGCGCGCTGGATGCAAGCGGTGAGCTCCTCTGCTAGCCCGTCGACGTCCGCGGCGGTCGTGATGGGCCAAGTAGGAGTGGTGGTCTCCATCCTCTCTGCGTACTTATTCCAGTCCGTGATACGGCGTGGCGCTGGAGGAGAGAGTCGCGTCGGCATCTCTGATAGGACGACGAGTACAGGCTGGTGGTCGCTCTGCATCTCGTCGTCGATCACCTGTAAGGCGACGGCGGTCTGGCTACTCGGGCCCCTGTGGACTACGATGTCCAGCACGTCCGGTGCGTGCGCCTGGTTATCTGGGTAGTGGGTCGGTGTTTCAGGGCCGGACACCGTGTATCCGCGGGCCTCAGCGTCCGCGAAGAGTCGTCTACCCCCTGGGTTGGAGATGCGGCTGTTCCAGGCCTGGTGCTTGTGATTAAGGTCACCGGCGAGGAGTGTTGGGTGAGGCGAACCGTATAATAATGCCCGCAGCTCCACTAAGTCGAGCGTAGCTACGTTCGAGGGCGGGCAATAGGCGGCGTAAATGTTCATGTCCTCGCCGGCGACGTGCAGCTGGACACCCAAGGAGTAAAAAGTGGTGTGTGAGGTCATCGGTAGCGGCTGATGGACGACTCTTCGGCTGACCAGTACCGCCAGACCGCGGTAGGTGACGCCGAGTGGCGACTTCTCATCCTTCCTATAGACGAAGTATCCCGGGAACCGGGGCCTGTCCGCAGGTCCCAGGAAAGTCTCGTTGATGAGCGCCACGTCGATCCGTTGTTCCCGAAGGAGGAGGCGGAGTGGGGCAACCTTTCTCTTTAGGCCGCGGGCGTTCCAATATAGTATCCTCAACGAGCTAGGCACGGTAAAGCTGCTGTAGTGCCTTTAGCCCGTCAAGGATGACGAGTTCCACGTCCTGTCCCTGCCTGATGGCCTTGATGAGGTCCAACAGTAGGTTGATGGCGCAGGTGGTGAAATTTTCCTTTTGGCGCTCTTGCATACGAGCGCCAGTGCGAGGTGCTTGGCGCCGCTGCTGATCGTGGGCGCCGGCGGGCGGCTGGTTGCTCGCAGACGCCGCTGGTAGAGCGGCGACTGGGGCCGCGTCTGTAGGTGGGGCTTCCCCTTTCCCTTGCCGGCGCTAGCGACGGCGGCGGTGGGTTTCGTGGTGGTGGTGGTGGTGGTGGGCGCCGTGGTCGACACCTGCGCCTGCACAGGAACAGGATCCTGCCTAGGTTGCTGCCGCGCGGTAGGCTGGGGGTTTTTCCCCCTCTTCTTCCTTCCCCCGCGCGGTCTCTTCCTCCGCCTCGAGGCGGGAGCGTCTTGAGTTTGGTTAGAGGGCCCGTTGGCCGTCGCCATCAGCGACGTGCTGGGGACCTCGTGGTCGTCCGTGTTGGTGGCAGCGGCCGTCTTGGATCGGCGCGGCTGCGTGATGGCGACGGTGCCCGCTCTTTTGTTCCGTACCTCTCTACGGAACACGGGGCAGGCGCTGCTGCACGCCGGATGATCGCCCCCACAGTTGACACAAGTGGGCGTCTCCTCTCTCGTGCGTGCGCAGTCTTTAGCAGCGTGCTCGCCCCCGCATCGCACACAAGCGAGCGGGCGGTGACATTGGTGCGAACTGTGACGGAATTGTTGGCACCTATGGCACTGTGCGGGCCCTCTCTTGCTCCTCCAGGCCTCAATACGCACACCCCGCATGCACAGGAATGTGGTGGTGTCGTATATGGCTCTGAAGTCTGGCTGCCTCTTGAGGACGGCATGGAATATGCAGCCGGGTCGTCCTCCGCGCGCGTTAATGTTGCGCACGTACTCCGGCTCATAACCCATCGTCCTCAACTCCTCCAGGATGTCCTCGGGGTCGGTATCTGCAGGCAGCCCTCTGATGGCTACCTTCAAGCTGCGCTCCGCTGGCAGCGAGTATGAGAACCAGCTCAGGCCCTCCGACCTCTCCAGGTCAGTGAGGTAGCGCTGGACCACACGATACTCGTCCTCGCTTTCGGGTACGAACTTAATTCCCCCCTGATAAGGACGGGCATTAGGTGGGTGGCCCAGCTTGTCCCTCACGGCCCTAAAGTGGAAGGCCCAATTGGGTAACCTTTCCACCACCAGCGGAGGGTAGCGCGGTCTCTTATCCTGCCTAGGTTTGGCAGGTGCGGTGGCGCTCGTGCCTTGTTCAGGGGCTGCGGCGTCGGGTCTCGTCACTTCGGTACGGTCTTGTCCAGTGGATGGGCGGCGGGTCGCCTCGGCGAACGTAGGTGAGCCGACTCCGGCTCGACCGCGCGGAGCGCGCTGCGGGAGCGGGGAGTCGGTGCACGGGCGCTTCGCTTCCTCGGCGACCTCGTCGTCTGAGCTTCTTGGCCGGCGCTGGGCACGGGTGTCGAGACTAAACTCGTACCCAAACGCCAGCTGGCCAGTGGGGCGCGCGACTGTAGGGGTAAGTGAGCCCTCACTTACCTCGTCGCTGTACTCGCCCAGAGTGTTCCCCTCCCTGGAGGAGCATGGCGACATGGCGGCTGGTGAGTCACGCGCGGCGCTGCGTGGTGGTGGAGGCGACATGGGCATGCCCTGCACCGGTGACGCTGCGGCGGCTGAGCCTGCCAGCAAGCGGTGGGGTGCGGGCGATGCGGCGCACGCGGCCCGTGCCGTAGAGGCGGCGGGGCGAGCGTGCGCGGTGGCGCTTTTGGTCGAATGGTATGCAGGCCCTGGCGCCGCAGGACGAGCGGCGGCGGGCTTGGGTGCGGGGTGCGCAGGGCGCACGGGCGCGGTACGTGCCGCGGGCGGTAGCGGTGGGCGCCCGGCTTGCGCGGTGGAGCGCACAGCGGGGGCGCAGGCTCGCACAGCAGGCGCATGGTGACAGGTACCTGCGGGTCCTGGGGCCTGGGTAGGCACGGGTCTGAAGGCCGGCGGGCGGACGGGTACCGCCGGCTGTCGATTCGCTGGCGTTAGCGGGCCGGTGCGTGGACTCGATGTCGGCGAAGTCGGCGACATCGGGGCTGGTGGTGATGCTGGGGGAGTCGGCCTGCTCCTCCCTTCCTCTTGTAAGGCCGGGGTTGGGGCGCCAGGCGATGAGTCCCCAATAAAGGGGAGCGATCGCGTCCGGTCGCCCATGCTGCTTCTCTTAGGCGGCGTCATCTGGGGCGTGGCCAGACCGCAACCGCTACGGTGCAGCTGCACCGGGCAGCGCGGGGGGGGCACCCGCTGCGAACCCACAGGCGCTAGGTGCCCATGGGTGCCCAACGGATACCTTCCCGTAAAATTTAAAACAAACGCGGTTCGGGCGGTATTTTATTAAAAAGTTTTTTCGCGCCTACCCTCTACCAATTTAATAAAATTTGGGAGGTCGGCCAATCGCAGCCTGCGCCAGAGGTGGCGCAGGGGACTTCAGTGGCGGCCAGCGGAGGCCTGCACACAACGAGTTGCGATTGGTCGATACCGGAGCGGTTGAAGACGCGCACTACAAAAACTTTCTAGTATGGAGAGGCCACGGAGCCAATCCGAATGCCTTCTCGCCGCCGTGCGGCTCCTTTTATACGCGAGAATTTGAGGTGGGGCAACGTCTGCGTCGTAGCGCGCTACGACGTAGCGCGCTACAGCGCAGCTCGCGCTGGCTCCGCCCCGCAGCAAGAAGGTGGGAGAATGACGTAGCTTGCTACAGCGTAGCCCGATGCACGTGTTGTTTACAATGCGACGCCGACACATTTTTAAACATTTCTTATAAATAATAAAAAATAAATAAAAAACAATTAAAAATATAAAAAATTGTAGCCCACCGGTATCGGGAACACGGTCCAAGCTACCGGCGGTCAGAGCTCCAGAGAAAGAAACCTCCTAACAATACGAGCCGTGTCCAGGAGTACCGCTTTCTGAATCAAGCCCTTGATCCAGCTGCCTAACGAGAGCCTCATCAGATAGTGGTCGAGGCTCTTGGCAATTAGGCCATTGGCTGATACGACTATCGGCACAATGATCGCTGAGTCAACATGCCACATGTCGACAACCTCGCGAACCAAGTCAAGATATTTGATTTGCTTATCTTTCTCGGCCTTCACGAGGTTCTCGTCATGTGGAACCGTTATGTCAACAATCATTGCGCGCCGCTCTGATCGATCCACCACCACTATATCAGGCTTATTGGCTACAATAGTCCTGTCAGTGATGATGGATTGATCCCAATACAGTGTGATATTGCCATTTTCGAGAACATAGGTATGTCCCCGACCCAGTTCAGTTACCCAGTACGGCACTTCTGATTCCACAAGACTGTATTTCAGAGAAAGTTGCTGATGGATAATCCTGGCTACAAGGTTGTGTCTATGCAAGTATTCTCCGTTGGCCAGACGAGAACACCCGGAGATAATGTGACGGATCGATTCGCCCGGACGGTAGCATGCCCGACATATGTCAACCGTGCCATCCTTCACAATAAATTTCCGGTAGTTATTCGTCATCATAACTTCATCCATAATTGCACAAACAAAACCTTCGGTTTCTCCAAAGAGTTCCCCGGAACGGAGCCAGGCTACGGACGCTGCATGGTCTACATCAGGTCCATGCAGGGCACTGAAGTAGCGTCCGTGAAGCTCCTTACTCTGCCATACTTCCTTGCGGTCATTAGTGTCAAGCACTGCAGGTTTGCGCCAGTTCTCTTTAGCCAAGGAGAGTGGGGTGAGGGCCTTGTCCGTCGCGACCACATCTCGATGCATCCCCACGTCGGCTTCTAGGAAATATTCCCTGAGACTGCATATCTCGCGATTGTGGAGAGTCTTGGCGTCTTAAAAGCCTCGACCTCCACAACTCCGCGGAATATACAGTCTCATAACCGAAGAACGTGGGTGATGCATTCGATATGCCGTCAACAATGTACGGACCTTCCTAACCAGGGCGTCTAGTTCTGTTTGAGTCCATTTGAGTATGCCGAAAGAGTACATCAAAACCGGCATCACTCAACCATTGAAGGCACGCACCTTATTTCCGCCTGATAAAAGACTATTAAATACTTTTCTCAGGCGGCCAAAGAAGCACTCCTTCAACGATTGCTTCATGTCAGCAAGATTGATGCCCAGCGCTTCCGACATACCCAAATAATTGTAAGTTTCGGTTGCTGAGAGGGATCTAAGATTAATGAAATCTGAGAGCTGGGTTCCCACAGATTCCACAATCTCCTCTCGCTTTACATGCATGACCGCACATTTATCCACACCAAATTCCATGCTGATGGCGCTACTAAAAGTTTCAGTTACTTTCAGTAGCTCCATCAGTTGTAAATTGTTGGGGGCAAAGAGTTTCAGATCATCCATGTAAAGAAGGTGAGGTATGATCCGACCACCTCTCCTCAATCGAAAGCCTAGACCTGAATCCTCCAGCAATGTGCTTCGAGGATTCAGGGCTAGACAGAACCAAGGCGGACTCAAACTATCGCCCTGAAAAATACCACGCTATATCCGTATCGGTTCGCTATTGCTCTGGATATGTCGACATGGAACTGGAACTGGATCGCACACTCGCTCAACTTCCCGAGTCCATTCACCCTCGGTATGGCTGACAGGCACCGACCAGATGCTGCGCCAAAACGAACACATGACGTCATCATGCGACAGGCGTGTGTCAGCCACACCTTGGTCCGGTCGCTCCCAACTAATATAAACCCACCTTTCATCTCTTTGGAATGTGCGATTCAAAGTGTATCGTTCCACCCGCCGCTTATACCTACGAATACGGTTTGCCCATGCATACACTTTCTGCTTCAGGAAGTCGATGCGTTCTATGATACGGGACATATAGTCTCGAGGACTAATATCAGTCCCTGCAAATGCCCGTTTCACAAAACGCATCACTCGAGGGCGATTGTTGCCCTCCCTGAAGCAGATTAGTTTGCCGATGAGTGTTCTGGCCCCACTAATACGTCGCTCAATCCTGCACTGCCAAGCCGGTACGGCAGGTTTAGGTCGTGTAGCTCTGTCATTAGAAAATTTGACATGAGTTACACGACATGCCGCTATAGCCGCACAGTACAGGATCGAGTGAGTATCAGTGAGGTCTTCGCAGTTATCAAAGTAGTTTGACAACTGGGAATCCAGAACAGCCACCAGCGCCTTATTTCTGTTATGCATGGGCAAACGAGGTAGACGTGGTCTAAGTTCAGGCGACATGTACCGATATTCTCTAATCGCACCTTCCAAAGCACTCCTCATTTCCTCACTGCACTGGGTACTTACATTAGTAGCCATGTCATTACTCACTTCGTCAGCGCGATCGAATAACTGACTAGACTGTGGTGGAACCACAGCCTGTGACGGAGGGACAATGACATGGCTACTCTGCATTTCAGTTCGCAGGCAATCAAGTACGGTGTCGTCCAACATATGATTACGCTGGATGACCCGCACCTGATCCGATAATCGTTGCGCCGACACGTTGACAGCTGGCTCAAGCACATGAAACAGAGAGAGCGTCCGAACACGGTACGCGGTCAGGTTGTTTCCCCCTCTGTAGCCCCGTAGTATGAGCGCATGACGTTCTCATTGATGGTACGCGTCCATCGCATGCGCTGCACACTTCCGCCGGGAGCTGGGACCCTATCAGAAGCCGGTGGGCCTCGAGGTCCTAAACCGTCCGGCGGCCGGCGTCCTCCCCGTCGACGAGCAGGTGGTGGCGTCGTAGGCTGAGAGAAGTACTCGTCGCTAGAGCTCGACGCAACTGCCACGGCTGGTGTCACATCAGTCACGGTGAGGCTGGCTTCAGGCGGTGGCGAGGCGGAGCGGGGCGACGAGTCCGGAGGCGGTAGGCGTGCACGAAGAGCAGCTACAGATGAGTTCAGTTTATTGTTAAAAATT
Organism: Cerastis leucographa; assembly: GCA_963082945.1. NCBI lineage: Eukaryota > Metazoa > Arthropoda > Insecta > Lepidoptera > Noctuidae > Cerastis > Cerastis leucographa. The sequence continues at coordinate 20,736,382 of OY720359.1, forward strand.
TTCTTTTGACGTGATCTGACACTGTATGTCAGATCAATCTTTTGGGGAATGGTTGCAAGTGATTTTTTCGTTTTTCGGAAAGATTTTGCCTTTATGGAGATAATTTATATTGGAAAAGTCGATCGGAATTCGATGGTGTTATTTAAAATCACAGGTTCAACTATTAAATATTAAATTTCTTGTAAAATGGTAAATCAGAAAAGAAGACGTTTATATGACGTAATAAAATATAATGTAAATATAAACTTACTGTTAATAAACTTATAGAACTTTTATAGAACTTTTTTTGGGGTGTGTTATATAGGTTCTATATAATATGAAATGAAATGTTCATTTAGTATTGAAATGTTGGGGGTCCTAGGGTCTAATAAATCAGACAACCAACTCGATCGAATGTACTTTAATTACTGAATAATTGGAATATATGTTATAATGCGCATTAGAGTAAAGTGCTAACTTAGCTTAATATTATACTTATGTTCTAAAGGTACGTACATACTAAGTTGTGCAGTATTAGGGAGCATACATACACTTCACCTCCGGGGGCGAAAGAAAAAAAAAAAAAAATGAGTTTTTTTTTTGTATGAGTTACGAACTAACTTTACTAATAATAGTACAATATCTTGTCTACTAAATAAACTAAACTAATACATAATACATTGCAATGTATATAACTATTATACCTTATTTTTATTCTTTAGTATTACTATTACTCTTTAACAATACAACATAACATTTATTGGTAGTACGGTCTTGTCCTATTTTTATGAACCTTCTTCGTCCTTTATACCTAGTCTGTCCTTTCTTAATCAAGTATTTTCTAATATCTACCAATATATTAGGTCTTTACCTATGAAATTGCCGTTTTGTTTGAAAAAAGTTAAAGTATTTTTTTTTTCGAACTTGTTTATTTCTTTTATTCAAAGTAATCACCCCTGCAATCAATGCATCTTTGCCAACGCTGTGGCAGTTTATGGATGCCCTTCTTGAAAAAATCAGCTGGACGGGAGACAACAAACTCTTCAAAGGCGTTTTGTACTGCCTCTCGGGAATTGAATTTTTTTCCCGCTAAAAAGTTGTCCAAATTTTGGAAAAAGTAATAGTCGGAAGGCGCAAGATCTGGTGAGTATGGCGGATGAGGGAGAGCTTCCAAACCCAACTCATGCAGCTTAGAGACGGTCTGTTGTGCAGTATGGGGCCGCGCGTTGTCGTGAAGTAGCAGTGGAGACGACCGATTGACCAAAGCTGGTTGCAGACGTGCGAGTTTCGCCATCATTGTGGTCAGTTCTTCAATGTACACATCTGCAGTAATGCTCTCGCCGTTTTGTAAAAAGCTATGATGAATCACACCAGCACTAGACCACCAAACTGTGACCATCACCTTTCTAGGGGTCATTTTTCGTTTTGCACATTGCTTTGGTACCGAACCAGGATCTAACCAACTTGCTGAGCGCTTTCGATTGTCAAAAAGAATCCATTTTTCGTCGCACGTAACAATTCGGTTCAAAATTCCTTCATTTCTGTGCCTGTTAAGCAGCGCAAGGCAAGTCTCGACGCGTACGTTGCGCTGGCGATCGTTAAGTTCGTGGGGCACCCATCTATCAAGCTTTTTTATCTTGCCAATCTGTCGCAAATGGACCAATATTGTTTTAATGCTAACATCAAAAGCTGCTGCCAGCTCAGCTGTAGATTGAGTTTCATCAGCTTCAACAATCACCTTTAATTCATCATTGTTGACCAAAGTTTCCGGACGACCACGAGGTTCATTTTTCAAGTCAAAATTCCCAGAACGAAACCGAGCAAACCAATAACGGGTTGTGCGTTCGTTTGTACAGTTCTCTCCGTAAACGTCGTTGATGTTACGGGTCGTTTGTGCCGCGTTGGTGCCACGACGGAACTCATATTCCATAATTACACGAAATTTCAAAGTATCCATTATGAGGAAAAATGTTGAAATGTAATGAAAATACAACGCTAATGAATAAACAAAAGACTGATTTTGTAAATAGAATGTCATATTTTTAAAACAAAATTAATTTGAATTTAGAACTCATAGCCAATCAAAACTTTTTTTTGTTTGAAAAAGTCTGTACTGCAATACGGCAATTTCATAGGTAAAGACCTATTATTATATTTTTCTAACAAAACATCAATCATATTAATATGTTACTTAAAATTATCATACCAATTACTTCCTAATGGGGTAAACAAAAGAATCATGTTAACATAATTACTACGAAACGGACACACAAGAATTTCACACGTTGCAGTTTTAGCCGCGAGGTATCATATTCACTGAGTCATCGTGCACTGTTTTACGTCGTTTAGATTTTTGCGTTATAAAACAAATTGTTATGAGTCTGGTTGTAATCACTGATTTATTTTTAGAATTGACTTGAAACTGACTATGATGCTGGATTAATTAGTTAGCAGGTGTACCTTCCACTCGTCCACGTAGGGATGCCCTTATGCGCTGAATTGCGTTGAGTCCGATTTCTTCTTGTATCCATTGACGATGGCAGCTGCGGTAGTATTTCAGGAAGAAGTATATTACCAGGAGAGTTATGACAGCGAGAATAATTATGGTGATCGTGCTCATCAGCTCCATGTCTCCTCCGATGTCCTTCAGAAGAGCGTCATTGTTTCCGCCAGCAGCATTTTGATTTAGGAACACCTCGTCCTTTTCTATCTTGGAGTTACACATTTTGACAATCGTTGCGCAACAAAAACTTTGGTTAATCTGCCCCTTGGCAGACCCTAAGGCAAGGTCGCCATGAAATGTTGGGGGTCCTAGGGTCTAATAAATCAGACAACCAACTCGATCGAATGTACTTTAATTACTGAATAATTGGAATATATGTTATAATGCGCATTAGAGTAAAGTGCTAACTTAGCTTAATATTATACTTATGTTCTAAAGGTACGTACATACTAATTTGTGCAGTATTAGGGAGCATACATACACTTCAGTATAACACAATGAGTTTAATGACGCGAGTTACTATAACTAAACACGGTATATAAACTATGACTATTATATATTATTAAGACAATCAACTTGAAATCACGGTTGATAACAAATTAGTTAACAATGCAGCCGACGTAGCTGAAGCATTTAATGAGTATTTTGCCAGCATACCGATAACTACGACTCGCTCTTTAAGTTCGTCGCCGTCTAAAGCTGAAAACCTTTTGCATAGTAGCGTGCCTAAATGTGGTCTCGTATTTAGTTTCATGTTTTTAATTCACTTAAGTCTAAAAACACAGGTGAATACTGGGGCATTTCCATTAAACTTTTGAGTAATATAATCGAAATCTTGGCCCCCTATCTTGCTGTTACTTTTAATAAATGCGTTGATTTAGGTACTTTCCCTGACCTTATGAAGAGCAGTAAAAAGTCATCGCTCTATTTAAATCAGGCAGTAAGAATGATATTGGTAACTTCAGACCAATTTCTATTTTACCTGCATTCACAGTTACAGTTGCTAAGACATTTTAATCTAAACAACCTTCTTCACAACGATCAATATGGCTTTACAAAGGGTCGTTCGACTACAGATGCGGGTGTTGCTTTGTTGAAATACATATTTAACGCATGGGAAAACGCGCAAAATGCAATCGGTGTTTTCTGCGATCTCTCGAAAGCTTTTGATTGCGTACACCACGACACACTTTTACGGAAACTACTTTTTTACGGTGTTCAAAATGAAGCCCTAAATGTAATAGATTTGTATTTACAAAATAGATTCCAATGTGTAGATGTTAACGGCCCGAAATCGTCCGGGCTACCTGTTCAGCTAGGTGTACCTCAAGGCTCAATACTGGGACCGTTTTTATTCTTGGTTTATATTAATGACTTACCATATTGCTTAAAGGGTATTTGTGAAGTTGTACTATTTGCAGATGATACCTCCCTTATCTTTAAAGTAGATAGGAATAGACACGATTTTGGAGAAGTAAACAGCGCTCTATCAATGGTCACAGATTGGTTCACAACAAATTACCTTGTTCTTAATGCCAAGAAAACTAAAAGTATTAAATTCGGCTTACCTAATGTTAAAAATCTAGGTCTCAACATTATTCTCGGCAATGACGAGCTTAAAACGGTTGACTCAGCTGTGTTTCTGGGTATAACAGTAGATTCAAAATTACAATGGGGTCCTCACATATCAAGCCTAGCCGGGAGACTTAGTTCGGCCGCATACGCCGTCAGAAAAGTTAGACAATATACTGACGTTGATACAGCACGGTTAGTCTATTTTAGTTATTTTCACAGTGTTATGACCTATGGTATTCTGCTGTGGGGCAAAGCCGCTGATATCCAAAATATATTCGTTCTTCAAAAACGAGCGGTTCGTGCAATTTACCAGCTGGGTGCACGAGTATCTCTGAGAGATTTTTTTAAAGAGATTGGTATTCTCACGGTGGCTTCACAATTCATTTTAGCTAACATTTTATATATTAGACAAAATATCCATTTGTACTGTAAAAACAGTGATATTCACAACATAAACACTCGAAATAAGCATAAACTACGTGCTCCCTTTCACCGGCTTCATAAGGTTCATAATTCATTCGTTGGGCTTGGTATAACATTTTACAACAAGCTACCATCTTCCTTTTTAGACTTGCCATTTAATGTGTTTAAAGCTAAAGTGAAATCTAACCTTTGTTCAAAGGCCTACTATTCCAATAACGACTACTTAAACGATAAGAATAGTTGGTCGCTGGGTTGAACTCAAGACAATGTTTATGTTCTTCCTTTCTCCAAATTAGCTTGCTGATATTATATAACCTCACGTATAGATTTTTTAAACTTTATTTTACTTTATTTTTATTTTATTCATCTGTATGCACGTGTAAGCGGGCACGCCCTTTATGTCTGGAGGCTTTATTTATTCTTGAGTATATTTTTTATATATTTTATTTTATTATTGGTGTGTGCTAGTTGACATGTGACATTAATTTGATGTAATGGATTCCTTGTTTATATAAACTTGAACACTATTGTATAGAATCTGGTTCTTCTAACCTTACAGACAGATGTGTTGCTGGGGAGTTTGATCCGCCACTTCTTCTTCTCAGCTAAAACACTAGGAAGTGGCGAAGGGCGGGCGTTTTGAGGGACTGTCTCTTGTAATTTTGACGTTCAAAAAGTGCTGATTATCAGCCTAGTTTAAATAAATGACTTTTGATTTTGATTTTGATTAAAGTAATATACATTGACGCGAATAACGCAGTTATGTAAATTGACGCGACGTGACGCGGTAAGCGGTAATGACCGGCTGTGTGCGGTAATGAATGACTGCCTCGAACTCACAGGCTGCAACGTCTTAAGTAGTTGAGTTCGCAGGGTTTGTGCATATGTGGGTTACATACCACTACAAACTTAATCAGTAGGCTCAATTTTAGTAACTTTTTATGAGAGAGAGAGAGAGACAGACAGAGAAACACGCGCACGCTGCACGGGTTACTTATTTATTTATTTATTTATTTACAACTACTTATAGCAAAAAGTGTCGTTACAACTTTTGGTCTTAATTTTTTCCGTCTAGCCCTCTTTAACAACGCGCGATAAGGAACTTCGTTCCAAAAAAAACAAAAAACCCAGGAATTTGGTTGTGGATGTCAGATAGACTGGGACCCGACTTCGGGTCGGGTCATCTAACCGGATGTTGGAAAAGGCCATGCAGATGTCGATGACACTATTGGAATATTTACCTTTATTTGCCAATCCATAAACTATCAAAATCGGAGCTCAGTCAGTATTTTCTTTCACACTTGTTACTGTGTAGTTACTAATGCAACTCGTCGCAACATTATGGCAACTTACAACTGTTACAAGACATTCAGAATTGCTTCCACAAGTGACCATTGTGCTTTAGCGCTTAGGTAGTGTAGAATAATACTCCAGATGATAATAACGAGGTATATTTATAAGGTAACAATTTGTGGAGAATATGGAATGATATTTACAAAGTGTGTGCAGACTTAAGCTAGGCATAACATGCAAGTAGTGGTTTAACAACAACTAACATTAAGGGAACAACCAATAGGAATTATTTGCTAACTCATCAGAATATAGTTCTGTGAGAAATCCGAGTGGGGGCGCGCGCGGCGGTGCCGCCGCTGCCATCGTCGCCTGGAGGCCTAGAGCGCGACGTATTTGCTCCGTATATAAATATTGGGAATTGGCGCGCGAGCCGCACAAGCACTCGCCGCCTGACCGCCGTCGCGTACGGACGTGCCGCTACCTGCTCGCATTCCCGCTCGCTATCAGTGTGTGTCATCGGTTCGTCGCTTCCCAGTGTCGTGACGTCATCAGTTGTCTTTCGACTACACCCCCGAAAAATTGCTGTCTTTTTATTAAGACAGCACTTGCTCATTTGCTTCGGATATTATTCCGATTTAACTTCCTTTGCCCCATCAGGGAAAAATCCTCAATTTCGAGGTTCTTGGTGGGAAACCTAACGGTGCCAACGAAACCGAGAGAGGGTGGTGACCCAACCCGCCCGCCTAACCCTTCAGGGTCTAGGTGAAAAATTGGGCTCCGTCGCGTTCGCATGCGCCGCCGATATACTGTGCTAGTGTTTCCCGTTTGAACAAGTTCCTGAAAGCAAAGTTCCCTGGACTGGAGTTGGAGTTGCTACCAAGCCAGGACCCTCGGACTGTGCCTGCGGGAAGGTTGAAGCGGGTGAGTCACTGATTCAGTAAATTCCCTAAATAATTGGTTAAGGCCTAATTCCTTAACCAATTATTTAGGGAATTTTGTTAGGCGCGCTGAGCTTCACTCAAATGTCCGCTAACTTTTAGCCGATAAAATGTCGTCCCTCGACGACACAGATAAAGCGCTTTTGCGCTTTTTCTTGCGCGTCTTCACGACCGACCCATATTTACAAAAATATGGGTCAGAAATTGCTGCCATTCAGCAAACCACCGATACCGTCACTGACTTCAGTGACGCGCTCGAGAGCCCCTTGTCGCCGCCGCCTGCCGACAGAGGCTTACCGCCAGCCGTCGCCGCCCCGATTAAGGCTACTCCAAGACCCATTGTAGTGAAACCCATTGTTTCGCAAACAAAGGTCCAGTCCGCACCTGCGTCCATTGTTCCCGTTTCTGAGAACATGGACAAAGGCTCACCGCCAGCCGTCGCCGCCGCGATTCCGGCTAACCCCGGACCCATTGTTAAGCAATCAATGGATCAGTCCGCACCTGCGTCCATTGTTCCCATTTCGGAGAGAATGGACACAACTGTGCCAGTCTCCGACTCGGAATCGGTTATAGATTCCTGCTCTGCTTCCTCGTCCTCTGAAGACGACTATCAAGTCGTCGGAAAGGGCAAGAGGAAAAAGGGCAAAAACTCTCAGGCCACCATGGCCAAAAAATTAGTCGCGCTCCCTCTCATCCCCTCTCCCGAGGCCTCCCGCCCCACCTCCCCGGTCCCCGCACCAAAGTCCGCCGCTGCTCATACCAGCAGACCATCCAGCCCTAAGGCTAACTCTTCAGCCGCTTCTTCAAAGAAGCTGAAGCCCCCTCCCCCGTTGTTCATTCAGGACAAAGGGAAATGGACAGACGTGTCCAAAATGTGTGTTGAGCGCCGCATTCAATACACTAGCGCAAAAAGCACCCAGCAGGGTATCAAAGTGGTAGTCCCTACGACCAACGACTTCAGGGAACTAACCCGTCAGCTGATCGGAAGGCACATAGCCTTCCATACATACTCCCTTCCAGAGGAGAAGCCCACCCGCGTGGTGATCAGGCGGATCCCGAAGGAAATCCCCACGGAGGACATCCTAAACGACCTCCAAGGCCAGGACATCCCGGTCGCAGCCGTCCACCGCCTTCATAAGGCGAGAGGTGGAGACCAGTACGATATGGTACTGGTCATCTGTGACCCAGTAGAAGGACACCACCCGATCTTCAAAGTGAAGTCGGTATGCTCCCTCACAGGCATCTCAATAGAGAAGCCTTACCGCTCAACCGTAGTAGGGCAGTGCCACCGCTGCCAGCTGTACGGACACAGCCAAGCCAACTGCCATGCGCCGCACAGATGCGTAAAGTGTCTAGGCGACCATGGTACGGCAGACTGCCCCCGTCCCAAAGACAAATCGCTATGCACGGAGCCACCGAGCTGTGTGCTTTGCGGCCAGTCGGGCCACCCGGCTAACTACCGCGGCTGCCCGAAAGCCCCCAAAGGCTCCTCCTCTAAACTGGCGAAGCGTGCGAACGCCCGCCAGCAGAGAGAAAGCCCATCGGTGAGGCTACCAACTGCACAGATGCCGGAGAGACTCAGCCCTCAGAGGCCCTCTCCCTGGACCTCGCTGAAACACCAGAGAGCCTTCCCGGCACTCGGCAAAGCAAAGTCCAGCCCCATTCCCGGGCTATTACATGCCCCTGTCCCCACTCCCGTGGCCCAAGCGAGCGCACCGGCGCCCGCTCGTCCCGCGCCTCCCGGCCCCGCGGCCGCGGTCTCCTCTCCTAACGTAACTTTAGAAACGTTAGCAAAGTTAGTCACCCCCGAAGCAGACCGCATGGCGGCAGATCTCAGGGAGGCTAACACTGACGGTGATAAGCTTAAAATTATCCTCAAGTCCCTAATCAAGTTAGGCGAAGCCTTCAGCGGCATTAATCTTTAATTTCAATGGATAATACGAGATTAACGTGTACCAAACCCCGATCCCTTAAATTAGGGTACTTTAATGCCAATGGCATTAGAGGCCAGCGTGATGAAATCGCCACCTTCCTCCGTGACCATCAAATTGATATCCTCCTCATACAGGAGACCTTCCTCAAGCCCAGTCACCGCGATCCGAGAATTGCCAACTATCGCATAGTTCGCAACGATCGGTCACGTTGCCACAAGGGCGGTACTCTAATCTTTTATAGAAAGGAACTGCACTGCATCCCCTTAGATCCCCCTCCCATGGAGTCTCTGCTCGAGACTTCAGTTTGTCGACTAGGCATGACCGGTCATCAATCGATCACTATCGCCTCCGCGTACATCCCTCCCGGCGGCACGTCCGAGGAGCACACTCTGTTCACCAAAGACCTTGCCGTCCTCTTCGGCTTGAGTGACTCCGTTATCATAGCGGGCGACCTCAACGCCAAACACCCCGCCTGGAACAGCACGACGACCTCTGCCAGAGGACGTCACGTGTATAACCTGGGTGAGTCCCTCAACTTCGATCCCATCGCTCCTATGGAGCACACTCACTATCCCCACGACCCCGACCAACGTCCGGACGTTCTCGACATAGCGCTACTCAAGAATGTCAACCTTAAGTTGCATTCCATCGAGACTTTACATGAGCTTAACTCAGACCATCGACCAGTGCTCATGCACTTAGTTCCCCGCTCGGGTCCCTCTGACCCCAGCCAGCCCCCGCCGACCCAAGTGATAACCGACTGGAGGAAAGTCAGCGAAAAGCTGAAATCCACCACGTCGCCTCACCTGGAGGCCATCCCCGACCACATTGTCTCAGTCGCAGACACGACGGCCGCCATCAACTCGTTTACAGAACACGTGCAATCCGTACTAAAGGATTGCTCACGGGAAGTTCCAGCAATGAGCGATCAACGCTGGATTCTACCCGCTGACGTACGTGAACTGATAACCGAGAAGAACGCGGCCATCCGTGCCTACAGCAACTTTCCCTGCGACGCGAACAAAGCTCACATGCGTTATTTACAGCGTGCTGTAAAGAAGCGCACTAGTGAGCATCGTTCAGATCAATGGGACAAGACGCTTAGCGAGCTCGAGCCTACCCACCTAGCCTTCTGGCAGCTCCAACGCAAGTTGCGCTCCACCGAAGAGGCTTCGATGCCTCCCCTCACCCGACCCGATAAGAGCGTCGCATTTGACGACTCTGAGAAGGCCGAATGCCTAGCCGACAGCCTGGAGTCCCAGTGCTCCCCCAGCTCTCAACCAGTAGACAAGCGACATCTCGATGAGGTGAACGCATTCGTCGAACGTAAAGCCGCCCTCCCTCCCGTAGAAGACCCTGATGATCCTCTGCCTTCGGTCACAGCTGACGAAGTGCAAGACATCATTAATAAGCTTCAACCGCGGAAAGCACCCGGCTCCGACGGAATCACCAATAGGGTGTTAAAACTCCTCCCCGCTCAGCTCGTCGTGTTAATGGCGGCCATCTTCAATGGCGCCCTGAGCAACAACGCCTTTCCCCAAATATGGAAAGAGGCCACTGTCATCGGTTTCGCCAAGCCAGGCAAACCCAAGTCTGAGCCCTCAAGCTACAGACCTATCAGTCTCCTGAATGGAGAATGCTGAATCGGCAAAATCTACGAGAGACTTATTTATAAGCGACTCAAAGACTTCGCCGAGGCTAAGAGTCTCATCCCCAACGAGCAGTTCGGCTTCAGGACCGGACACTCCTGCATTCAACAGGCCCATCGCATCGTAGAACAGTTGAGCGCTGGCTTCCAGCGTGGAGCGATGACGGGTGTGTTATACTTCGACATAGCAAAGGCTTTCGACAAAGTCTGGCACAACGGCTTATTATATAAGCTGTACAAACTGGGAGTGCCGGACCGTCTCGTGCTCATCTTACGAGACTTTCTGTCGGATCGCACCTTCCGCTATCGCATCGGGAAGGCACTGTCTTCCCCCCACCCCATTAGAGCCGGAGTCCCTCAGGGCTCCGTCGTCTCTCCCCTTATCTTTACTCTGTTCACCAGTGACATCCCCAAGAGCAAGAAGGCTCAGTTAGCCCTGTTCGCGGACGACACGGCCATTTTTTACACTGGCCGCAGTCACGACGCTATCTATAGCACCCTCTAAACCTCAGCCAACGTCTTAGGCGCTTGGTTCCGGAAATGGAGAATCGAGGTGAACCCCGACAAGAGCCAGGCAGTTCTTTTCTCTAAACAGCGTAAAATTAAGCCACCCGCGCTCAGCCCGATCACTATGTACGGTAAGCCTATCCCTTGGGAGAAGCAAGCCAAGTACTTAGGAGTCATACTTGACAACCACTTGTCTTTCGCGGCGCACATCAAAGCAGCTCGCGACCGAGCTGCGTTTGCTATGGGTAGGCTTCACTTCATGATTTCGGCAAAAAGCAAGTTGTCACTCAAGTGCAAGTTGCGCCTTTATACCGCGGTGATCCGCCCCATTATGACGTACGCTTGCGTCGTGTACGCTCACACCAAGCCTAAGTACATCCATAGGATGCAAGTTTTACAGAACCGGTTCTTACGTAGAGTCACCGGAGCCCCTTTTTATGTCCGTAATGACCGTCTTCACGTAGACCTTAGAATGCCCACCGTCCTTCAGTTTATGAAACGTCTTTCGAAGCGTTTCTTCGATAACGCCATTAAACACCGTAATCCCCTGATCGCAGCGGCCGCCCGTTACGAACCCTCGCGCATTAGTACAGTACGCCGTCCTAGGCATACCCTTGTCACTCCAGATGATGCTATCACCCTCCTCCAGGAGAGTAGCAAAGAGACTAGCACTCTTAAAAAGTTCCGACTCAAACCGCCGTCTTTCCGACCTCGCCGTCGAGGTCCGTCGCGACGTCCCGGTCCATGCCCTCCCCGACCCTCGCTCGAGCCAGCCCGCGATGCTGTGCCAGTAGTTTTAAATCAGCCCCTAAATAATGATACCATTCAGATCCAGCCTGTCCCCATGCAGTCTTCCCCCAGCGTCGCCCTAAGCCGAGGTTCGTACCCCACAGGGGGTGCCCTTAGCGTGCAGTCGCTTAGTTTGTAAGTTTTTATGCCCTGGTTGGAGGCCTTACTCTAAAGGCACCCACAGGATAGTCCGGTTAAGCAGACGACAACCTCATAGGTTGAACTGCGAGATGCCATTCAAAAAAAAAAAAAACGCGAGCCGCAGTGAAGCTAGCGCAGCGCCGACGAAAGGATGTGTTAGGTTTTCATGCATTGCAGCTACAGTGTTCTCAAACTGAGTCAAAATACCAAGATATATCATTATTTTCAGATCTTCTACTTGTAATTAAGTCTAGCTTGGTGGCTAATACGCGGCGGGATGTAAAGATAAATAAAACACCAGTGTCTGGTGCAGCGATGCTACAAGAATCCGGCTCAGTGCGTGTCAGGTGTCTCGTGTCTGTAGCCCGTCGTCACAGATAGCGCTGCGCAGCCGCAGCCACAGCGGCATCGTGACCAGCACCTCCACCGCGACACACGACACCTCCCCCTACCTCTTGTGTAATGTATCGTGACGAGCAGATTGAAGCAGAACACACCGCCGGGGGACGATGCACTTGAAAAAATCCGGCCAAGGGCAATTCGTGTTTATGCTATCTAAAAATTCCATTATTATCAAATCAAATCATTTATTGCATCCGTAATGTACATTTAACAGGTGGTCTAATAAGAAATTTTAGACACAATTATGGACCCTGTCGGGCACAGCAAGTTTTAAATAAGTAGAGAGAGGAAGAGTGCTTCTCTAATTTTCCTTATCAAAGAAGAGTAATTATACCATTATCACAATTAATACAATTATTACAATAACTACTAATGTTACAAATATTACAATTATTTGAATTTCGATTTATTTTATATCCTTGTTATTATTTAATATGTCTGTTTACTTATTCTATTCATATTATGTATTCAAGTCTATCTATTTATTCATTATTTATTTCAATATATTAATAATTAAGTATTATAATATACTTTATTTTTGTTATTTTACATATTAAATGTCTGTTATTCATAATTGTGTATTTTTACTGAATTTATCCGTAAAATATTCGTAAATGATATTATAAATAGTAAGTAGTATATATATATATATACATACAAGGTGTTGTTTTGCATCCTCGTCAAATTCAAGGAGGTTACTATGCTAATGATTCTCGTTCCGAATCAATAATAAAATTAGTGTGTAATTTTTATTTTTTTTCTTATATGCCTAAATCGGTAAGTGTGAACCACCCGTGTTTTAAACGCGGGCCGTCTGATACTCGCCCTATAACCGAGCTTTCACAAATACAAACAATCTGAAACCTTTATTTGATAATTTCTTAAACCATGTTAAGGGGGTTATTCTAAAATAGTGACAAACATAAACAACCAAAAAAATAAGGGTTTATTAATAATTAATTAGGTACCGTAATTTTAATTGATTATTTATGTCTTTTGTGACAACCTCCTGAATTTTGACGAGGATGCAAAACAACACCTTGTATATATATATATATTATGTATAAATAGTAAATAATATTATAAATATAATGTTATAAATAGTAATAATATTATAAATATATTAATAGTAATCTACATCTACATCTATACATCTACACTAATATAATAAAGAGGAAAGATTTGTATTTTTGTATGTAACGAATAAACATAAAAACTCCTGGACCGATTTCAAAAATTATTTTACCGTTAGAAAGCTACATTATCACTGAGTAACATAGGCTATATTTATTACTAGAAAAAAATACAGATCCTTAGAAATCACTACTAAAACCAACCCAAGGTGTAAAAAAAATAACCCTTAAAATTTCTTTCATCGCATGCGCTGCGGAAAGTATTGATGATACAACAAAAAAATGTTCTACAATATTATAGAACACATCAATATCAACAAAAAACACCGCGAGACCATATCTCCAACTATTGTAGTTATGTCACTATAACTACTTTTTTACATTTTAAAAGTTGATAGAAATGCTGATCGAAATCAGACCATGTTATCCATACCTTAGTATTAATTCTTATCCAAATAAACTATTTCGTATTCAAGACAGTTTCAATACCTGTTAATGACTTTTTGAATTATTGAAATCGGACATTCCATTCAAAAGATATTACGAAATTAAAAATATCTATACAGGGTGTAACGGAAAGGGTATATACATCCTTAAGGGTGTGTACAGACCATCAAACTGAACATGTTTCTCATCATAAAATTTTTTTTGCAGCAAAAAAAAATATCAGCTGCCTATACATTTGGGTCGAATAGGTATTGCAATTTTCTATGGGGCAGCAGATATTTTTTTTGCTGCAAATTTTTTTTTATGATGAGAAACATGTTCAGTTTGATGGTCTGTAGCACAGCCTTAAGGATGTATATACCCTTTCCGTTACACCCTGTATAAACAAAAATTACACGCTGACGCGCCGTTGTGGCTCCACGCAGCTCAGCGAGCAACGCGGCGAGAGAGATGGCACCGAGGTGTGGGAGAGGGGTTTTCGCATAGTACTCTCCATTAGTAGTAGTCTCCATTATGCTATTGATAAATTTAAGCCCTCCCAGTATGTGTAATGGTACAAGACTTTTGATAAAGGAATTAAGAGAATGTGATTGTAGCAACTATCATCACGGGCCCCTCGGCCGGTCAGCTGGCTCACATTCCGCGGATCCCAATGATACCGACGGATTTGCCTATAACTTTTAAAAGGTTACAATTTCCTGTAAAGATATCGTTTGCCCTTACAATAAATAAATCCCAGGGACAAATGTTCTCGATGGTTGGCATCAACCTAAGGAAAGAGTGCTTTTCTCATGGGCAATTGTATGTTGCTCTTTCTCGAGTCTCCTGAAAATCAATGTTTTGTTATCACCTACAAATACCACTGCCAACATAGTGTACAGTGAAGCTTTAAAGTAAACTATTACAAAATAAAAACGTAAAGACTTCAATTTAAATATAAATAAAGAAATAAAAATTACATGAGTAAAAAAATTGCACCCCCTAAAAATAAAATATATAACATTTGAGTAGGCTTTCGCTTGGCAGCTGGATCAAGGGCTTGATTCAGAAAGCAGTACTTCTGGAAACGGCGCGTATTGTTAGGAGGTTCCTCTCTCAAGAGCCCTGACCACCGGTAGCCCGGAGCCTGTTCCCGATGCCGGTGGGCTACTATTTTTTATATTTTTAAATGATTTTTAATATCAATTATGTAAAATTATTTTAAAATGTTAATTATATGGATTTAAGTGAATAAAGGAAAATATATAAAACAACAAAAAAAAATACGTTTTGTTTATTTTGAACATTTGGAAAAATTTAGTCATGTACGTTCAGAATCAGAATCAGAATCAGAATCTTTATTTGTTAAACATAGGTCGTAGGGAGGTGATTTTATTTCGTTAGACACGGTCTTCATGTGGGCAGAAAATGGGTTTCGTGCTATGAAAACACACACTACAAAATCAAAAGTCATTTATTCAAACTAGGCTGATAATCAGCACCTTTTGAATGTCAAAATTACAAGAGACAGTCCCCCAAAACGCCCGCCCTTCGCCACATCCTAGTGTTTTAGCTGGGAAGAAGAAGTGGCGGAACAAACTCCCCAGCAACACATCTGTCTGTTAGGTTAGAAGAACCAGATTCTATACACAAAGTACACTGCTTTTATCGAACTAACAAATTACTTGAAATTAAAATCCAACACAGTAACACTAGGCACAATGAATCGGGTTACAGTTTCGGGACGTCTTGACTCCGCCGCGATCAGACACTGACTGTCCTCCTCGCCGCGAGCTCGAAACATCAGGACTCTGTAGTAAAACAGTAAACACATAAACACACACATAACAGTAAGTACATAAAGATGTTAGGGTAACTTATTTGAGCGCTATGTTTTTCCGCGAAAGCATACAAATTTTCAATAAAATTCAATTAAAAAAAACGAAAACACTTATAAAAACTAAATAAAACAAATACTAAAGACCAAATTGAAGCATAAACAAAGAAATATTAAAAATCATCATTTATAAAATCTGGAACAGTATAATAACATTTTTCTATTAATAGAGAGGAGAGAGCTTTCTTAAATTAAGAAAGGGGCAATGTTCTTATACTATCGGGTATTTTATTATAAATTTTTGAAGCCATACCAAAAAAACTCTTTTTCATCAAAGTGGTTCTGCATTTTATGTCGCACAATTGATTTATATATTGAGAACGCATTGAAGTTTTTTTTACATCGGAAATTTTCGTAAAAAGGTGTAAACTAGTTTTAACAAACAAAGCAGTCTCGTAGATGTACATCGATGGCATAGTAAGTAATTTTAAAGATTTAAAATGGGGAGCACAAGTTTCGGTAGCTTTTAAGCCACACATGGATCGAATACATCGTTTTTGCGCTTTAAAAACAGACTCTCTATCAGTAGATTGCCCCCAAAAAATAACACCAAACCTCAGAACTGATGCAACCAATCCATGATACGCTATTACGCAGTGTTTGTGTATTAACTTTTTTTGAAAGCTGATAAAGTGCATATGCAGATTTATTTAATTTTAGACAAATTTCTTCGATATGTGGTTTCCATGTTAGTTTACTATCAATTTTTATACCTAAAAATCTAGCCTCGCTTGTTTCTTCTATTTTGTACTTATCATATTCAACGTGAACTGAAGGTTTTTCACGCCTTTGATGAAAGTACATTACTTTTGTTTTATTTAAATTAATGCCTAGATTATTGCTATTAAGCCAGTTAATAATCTTACTTAGACAATCATTAATATTACTCTCGTAACAGACAGGATTAGTACACTTTACAACAGCTGTACTATCATCAGCAAACAGTACCATATTTTGAGATATGACTTTTGGGAGATCATTTATATATATTAAAAAGAGTAGCGGCCCTAGCACACTACCTTGAGGTACCCCGTATTTAATAGCTCTTGCTTCAGATATGTAAATGGTTAATAAATTGGTTTTTGGACAAAGTTGTGATATTTCTGTGCACTGGGTTCTATTATCCAGATATGACTCCAAAACTTTCAAAATATTTCCTCGTATTCCATAGCCACACAGTTTTTTCAGCAAAATTTTATGATTCACATAGTCAAATGCTTTAGTCATATCGGTATATAGAGCACATACCGGAGCTCTTTCGTCGACAGACGTCATAAAATGAGAAAGGAGGTCGAACAGTGCCATATTTATATTAATATTTTTGCGAAATCCTTTTTGTTCGTTGCAAAATAACTTATATTTTTCAAAATAATTATAAATTGAATTGTAAATAACTTTTTCGAAAATTTTAGAAAAAATAGGTATTTTTGCTATGGGTCTATAGTTTTTAACATCTGATTTATCATCTTTTTTAAATAAGGGCTTAATAATAACTTTTTTGAGACTATTAGGAAAAACACCGTTTGTTATGCATATATTGATAATGTGCGTTAGTGGTTGTGCTATAACTTCTTTGGGATATTTAACGACTTGTGTGCATATTCCATCAAAGCCTACAGTATTTGTATTTTTCAGATTATTAATTATTTTGATTAGGTCAATAGGTAAAACTGATTGCATAAATAGTGATTGTGAAGTTAAGTTGTTAAAAATATTTTCACTGGCCGTGGTAACGTTACTATGTATATTATTTTCAATCACATCTTCAAAAAAGTCATTAAATTCATTAGCAATCTCCTTGGGATGTGTGATTGTGAAATTACCTTTCTTTAAGGACGGTATAAGTTGTTGTGGTAAGCAATATTTGGACTTGTTAATTACTTGCCATGCAGCTTTAGATTTATTTTGAGAAGTGTTCATGAAGTGGTTATTTTGAGTTTTTTGTGTTAATTGTATATTTTTTTTGTAAATCTTAGTATAATTCTTAAAATCAAGTTTATTTTTACAGTCAGGTTTAAATCTATACGACCAAAGTAATTTTCTTTGCTTCCTACTACAGATCTTTATACCACGAGATATCCACTTGGTTCTAGTATTCGTTTTTATTGTTACAGATTTTGTTGGAAAGCATAATTTATATAGCAGCAAAAAATCTTCTGCAAATAAGTCATACGCCTTATTAACATCATTTGTGCTATACACTTGCGTGAAAGACAAACTGCTCAAATATTTTTTAAACTTCTTTTTTAATTTTCGGCTGTTATGTCTTGCTTTTGAGTTTTCCAATACTTCAGTTTACATGATTTATTAATGGGTACACTTAGTATTTGAGATGTATGATCTGACAGAATTAGGTCTATTATTTGCGCTTTACAGTCTTTTCTGTAGGTGTGTGCAAAGTTATCTAAACAGGAGTTGCTGCTTAATCTAGTAGGCTTGTAAAGGGCTAAGTTAAGGTTAAATTGACTTAGAAATTTTTCAAATTCTAATGTAATTTTATTTCTTTTTAAGATGTCGATGTTAAAGTCGCCAGTTAAGATTACCTTTTTATTAGAAAGTAAACAATATTTTCTTAATATATTTTCTAATTTTTCATATAATATATTGTAATTGTGTTTTGGTATTCGATATACACAAATAATAATAATTTTTTGATGTATTAATTCTATGGCACAGGATTCAAAAACACCCGACACCGACTGTTTTGCTACGTCGGGTATTTCGCTAAATTGTAGTCCCGCTCTAACAAGAATGCACGTTCCCCCGCGCTTGGCCTTTCTAGAAAAAAAGGCTGCTGGTACAAAATTAGGTATATGCAACAAATGTTCATAACCTGTCTCGATAAAATGTTCTGTTATACAAATTACATCAATATTATTTCCAGTGTTATGAAGCTCTTCTATTTTGACTGTTAGTGTATCTGATTTGTGCATCAGTCCCGCTATGTTTTGTAGATGTATATTTAAGTACTTATAGAAAAAACTGCGAATTAGTTTGTGACACTATATCTGTTGTTTCTTTTTGTGTATTATGGGAACAATCAACTTCTGAGCCGTTAGAAGTAGTGGTTGTCATATTGCTACAGTATAACATCATGTTTATTAAATCCAATATAACAATGCGTAAATTTGAAATTGATCAAGCTTTTGTTATGCAAAAGAAGTGTTTAAGGGCTATATTTGGGTTGAAACAAATAGATTCTTGTCGCCCATTCTTTAGAAACTATAAGATACTCACTTTACCGTGCATCTATATCTTGGAAGCCTGTATATTTGTGTTCAAACACAAGAGTCTTTTTCATCAAGCAAGCAGTTACTATGCCCCTCGATCTCACAATACCAACAAGCTCTATAAACCGAAGACGAATCTGACACTCACATCGAACAACAGCTACATCATGTGTATTAAAATGTATAATAGACTTCCAAGTAACATAACGACACTTCCATTTTTTTTAAATTTAAGCGTATTTTAACAAAAATATTAATTGATAAATGCTTTTATAGTGTACTTGAGTTCCTAGATTATAAGTTGTAGGTCATGAATTGTAGTGTCAATGATTGTCACAATATGAATTATTAACAAATTAGAATTAAATTATTATTAAATATTGAATTTGAATATATTAACATTTACTAACTGCATGCATTATTCAAATTCATTTACTTATCATTCATATTATAAATAATTTTTATGTAAAATTTGCACGCCGAAATTAATGGCAGAATAAGAGATACTTATACTTATCTTTAAGATCCTTCTGTACCTTATTTAAGCAAATAAATGATTTTTGATTTTTGATTTTTAAACCTTTGTTATTAAGTGTCCCGTAATTTGGGCTGTATGTATCATAAGTGTATGGTAAATTATGGTTAGAATCTAATACAAACGCATAATTACATGTTTGTACATCCATATATAGTAGATTATTGAAAGTCTCCACTCGGCTGTTGAACATAATATTTACATTATTCATATATTTAAAAAGTGGTAGGCATATTATAAAATTAGTATGATTCAGGGGTAATATTTTTTTACGAAGGAGTACAACAAGTTCTATATAGTTTTGTGTTCTTTTGAAATCTTCTTCACCTATATAGATTATACAGAGATCAGATTTAGTAAAGTTTTGGACTTTTCTATGTATGTTGTCTAGTATTTGTTCTAAATTACAATTCGGCAATTACAGATTTCATGACTATTTAGTAAACTAGTGCTATTAATCATTTTACATATTCTACTGCTATTTTCACTACTGATGATGCATATTCTATGCTTAAAAGGCACCTGTTGTAGATCACGTTTAATAACTTTGCTCGGTTCTTCATTATTAGGAGGGGATGTACGAGGGACATCTTTGCTTTGAGTTTCGCTGCCTTGATGAATAGAAGTATTATACACATCAGTTTGTGTTTCTTTGGTTTGTCTTGACTGAGGTTTTTTGGGTGTTGTTGGCTTATGTTTGACTGGAGAAATAGCAATTCTTTTATAGAAAGTGTTTTTTTCTGGATAATTCTTCATTACTTTTTTTCAAATTGCTATTTTCTAAATTCAATATCTCAATTTCCTTATGTGCACTATTTAATTGAGACGTCAACTCATCAATGTTATCTTGCAACTTTTTTATTTGATTGTTATCTTCATCTTCTGACATTTCTGGCATACTATTTGTGGTACAATTCAAAGTTTGAGATGTGTTATTGCTGTCATCGTGGTTAGATTCCGATCTTCTGCTGCGGTTACGACGGAATGTTATATTATCCAAGAAATTCATATTGATCGGTTCTTCTTCCAATGTTGACAAGAATTATATTTTCTATTTCTTCAATAATAAAATAAATCTACTACTTTTTAATATTTTATTTGAACTGTCAACACTAAAATGGGTTTGGTAACACTGTATGAGTATTTAAATTGTTACTACTAGCTAATAGATGTCGCTGTCCTCAATATATAATTGCAAAATGTAATATTGATGTTTTGCAACACTATGATGAGTCTTGTAACACTGATTGTTTTAATTAAGCTATTCACTACGTTTTAATTAGCATATTTATAAGTTAAATTATCTTTATTTATCCCAAAATGTTTAAAAAAAAATGACCACCCGTGCGAAGCCGGGACGGGCCGCTAATAATATTATATTCCTAAATGATAGGTCTGAGTACCTAACCTACCTATTGATAAATTACATTAGCATGAAAGATAATTGCCGCTACCACTAAACTTGAATTGCTAGCTTTAGTTTCCCTATTTTTAAACTTATCTATGACGCCTATCCGTGCATGAGTCATCGATCTGCCTGGAGGCAGGTAGGGACATTAACTTCAATCAGTCAATGGTTCTTGCAAAGAAATACAAGAACTCGACAAGCTCGCAACATCTAATTCTCAGTTCAGAGCTTAAGTGCGTTCCTCCTTTTTTTTTTGCAAAGCTTTATTGCCCTACTTTGTAGGCCTTTTTTACTAAGTACCATGCCAAACTACACAGTTGAACCACAGACGAACTTGACTATTACTTGTCATCTAATATCTCTTCTTTCGAATCATCCATATTATGATGTAATGTTAAGTTATATTCATTTATTATATCTACTAGGGCATGCAAACCGGATACCCGGTTAACCGAAAAAACCGGTTAACCGACTGATTTGAAAACCGGTTTTTTGGGATAGTAAAACCGTTTTTTTCGGGTTTTTCGGTTTTTGGTTATATCATTTTTAATAAATAAATATTAGGGAAAACAATAAATTACACACTATAAATATTGAACAACAAGTTATGTTTCTCCTATTGATCTATCTATCTGTCTATCTTATCGATTTAATAATAATTTTCTCAAACAACAGACTAAGCAAACATGAATTGTCAAAAGTCAGTCCTTATTATGTTAGAAGGCAGATACTTACAGCTATGTTAGTAAAATTTAAAATAATTATTATTTTGGACATGCATAAGCGACAGCATGAGGCACACAGTGACAGACAGACAGCGTGTGCTACTTTTTACCCGAGACCGCAGGGACGCCGTTCTTCTTGCGAAGCACCGCCTAGAAGCTGTCCGTGCTGTGGTTGGCGAACATGCCGGAGACACTGCACCGCCATGGAAGTCCCAACAAACCCCTGACGCGCAGAGAATTGCAGGCTTTTTTCGGTGTAATTGCTCCACAGGTTGCACGTGTATAACGTTTGGCAATAGCTTTTAAATAGTGTGACTTTAATACTGTCAAGATAATGAACAGCAAATCAAAATGGACATAATAGCAAATAACCATTCAAAGAAACAGTTTGGGTCATTTTGGCAGTCCACTAATCGCTTGAATCCAAGGTCGAGCCGACCTGTGAGTGTAGCGGGCTTGCATGAACCGACAAGTATAGCCAATGCTTTTAAACAACATTTTAAGGTGGATTCACAGATACTTAGAGATCAGACTCAGATGTTCGATGTTGAAGCCGTTTCGGGTGACGGTACCGTTCACTTCACTGTAAAAGAAGTTTCGTCAGTGATATCGGGGATGAAAAGAGGTAAGTCACCCGGCCACGATGGTCTTAGCATCGAGCATCTGAAACACGCCGGCGTACACCTGCCGCGAGTGTTGGCGATGTTTTTTAACCTTTGTGTGAGTCACTGTTATTTACCTAACGACCTTATATACACTACTGTAGTACCTATTGTTAAAAATAAAACCGGGGATGCCTCTGACATTTCCAACTACAGGCCTATATCTTTGGCTACTGTCATAGCCAAGGTGCTGGACAGTCTGCTTGACAAACAGCTATCGAAGCATATTATATTAAATGACAGACAGTTCGGCTTTAGACCTGGACTCTCTACAGAGAGTGCTATTTTATGCCTCAAGCAGACTGTACAGTACTATACTGACAGAAAAACGCCTGTGTTTGCCTGTTTTCTGGATTTGTCAAAGGCATTCGATCTCGTTACTTATAAAGCACTGTGGCGTAAGCTGCAAGAAGAAACTACCTTGCCTAGTAACATTATAAATTTGTTTAAGTTCTGGTATAATAACCAACAAAACAGTGTGAAGTGGGAGGGGTCGTTCTCTGATGTGTATCGGTTGGAATGCGGGGTGAGGCAGGGGGGGTTGAGCTCACCTCGAATTTTCAATCTGTACATGGATCAGCTGATCGGTGAGCTCAGCAACACTAAAATCGGTTGTCATATAGATGGGGTGTGTGTTAATAACATTAGTTATGCCGACGATATGGTGTTGCTGAGCCCATCGATAGGTGCCTTGAGGCGATTGGTGTCAATTTGTGAAGCATACGCGGTAGCTCACGGACTCAAGTATAACGCCAAAAAGAGCGAAATAATGGTATTTAAGGCAGGTGCTTTAGGCTACCCAACTATACCGGAGATATCGCTCGGCGGGGCACCTTTAAATAGGGTGACCAGTTTTAAGTACTTGGGTCACTGGGTTACTGATGACTTAAAAGATAATAGGGACATTGACAGGGAACGTAGATCGCTGTCGGTACGCTGCAACATGCTGGCCCGCAGGTTTGCGCGATGTACCGAGGTGGTGAAAATTACTCTGTTTAAAGCTTTTTGCTCGTCATTTTACACGTGCAGCCTGTGGACTAGTTATAGTTTGCGTGCATATAGCGATCTACGGGTCCAGTATAATAACGCGCTCAGGATACTGTTGAGGCTGCCATGGCGATGTAGCGCGTCAAAAATGTTTGCGGAAAGACATGTTGATGGTTTTGCAGCCATCATGCGAAAGAGAAGCGCTTCCCTGCTCGCTCGTCTTCGTGGCAGTACCAACAGTATCTTGAGTTTATTCGCTGATAGGTGGGAGTCTCCAATGCTGCGACATTGGATGAAACTCCACACCTAATAAATCACTATTATATGTATGTATCTCTACTAACACTAGCATTTAAGACCATTGTTACTAACACTATGGGCATAGCCTGAAATAAATGAAATAATAATAATAATAATAAGGTGCTAAGCAGTCTTCTGTCAGGCGGAAACAAGGTGCGCGCCTTCAACGGTTGGGTCATGCCGGTTTTGATGTATTCTTTTGGCATACTCAAATGGACTCAGACAGAACTTGATGCCCTTGATAGGAAGGTCCGCGTACTGCTGACCGCAAATCGGATGCATCACCCACGGTCGTCGGTGATGAGACTGTATATCCCGCGGAAGTGTGGGGGTCGTGGCTTCTTAAATGCTAAGACCCTGCACAACCGTGAGGTATGCAGTCTCAGGGAATACTTTCTAGAAACCGACGTGGGGATGCACCGAGATGTAGTCTCAGTCGACAAGGGACTTACCCCGCTCTTCTTGGCTAACGAGAACTGGCGCAAGCCTGTAGTATTAGACACTAATGACCGCAGGGAGGTATGGCAGAGCAAGGAGCTTCACGGACGATTTTACCGGGCCTTACATGGGCCCGATGTAGACTTTTTAGCGTCCGTATCCTGGCTCCGTTTCGGTGACCTCTTCGGGGAAACCGAAGGTTTTGTCTGTGCAATAATGGACGAAGTTATGATGACGAATAACTACCGGAAACACATTGTGAAGGATGGCACGGTTGACATATGTCGGGCATGCCACCGTCCGGGAGAATCGATCCGACACATTGTTTCTGGGTGTTCTCGTCTGGCTAACGGAGAGTACTTGCATAGACACAACCTTGTTGCCAGGATTATCCACCAACAACTTGCTTTGAAATACAAACTTGTGGAATCAGAAGTGCCATACTATAGGTATGCGCCCGACCCAGTTCTCGAAAATGGTAATATCACGTTGTATTGGGATCGACCTATCATCACTGACAGGACTATTGTTGCCAATAAACCTGACATTGTGTTGATAGATCGATTGGAGCGTCGCGCAATGATTGTTGATATAACGGTCCCGCATGACGAGAACCTCGTGAAAGCAGAGAAAGATAAGCAATTCAAGTATCTAGATCTGGCTCGCGAGGTTGTCGACATGTGGGACGTGACTACAGCAGTCATTGTGCCGATAGTCGTGTCGGCCAATGGCTTAATGGCTAAAAGCTTCGACCAACATCTGCGGAGTCTTTCGCTTGGCAGTTGGATCAAGGGCTTGATTCAGAAAGCAGTACTTCTGGACACGGCACGTATTGTTAGGAGGTTCCTCTCTCAAGAGCCCTGACCACCGGTAGCCCGGACCCTGTTCCCGATGCCGGTGGGCTACTATTTTTTATATTTTTAAATGTTTTTGTATTTAATTTTGTAAAAATATTTAAAAATGTAAAACGTATGTTTGTCAAATAAATAAAGAGAATAATAATAATATCACGTGAGCATCGCGCAAACCTGCGAGAAAGCATATTACCTCTTACCGACAATGCCCTGCGCTCCCTATCCCATATCCATATCATTATTTTGCTTCTCATTGACCCAGTGTAGTAGTGTAGATCCCAAGTACTTAAAGGGCATTGGGTAAGTTTGTATGGACTAGTGGCATGTTTTTTTTTCACAGCGGCCACAAAGATGCTCACGTATAGTGGAATATATGATAGTAATGACTCCTAAAATAATTTTTCCGAAAATTATATCGGAGCTGAAATATCTGATTGCAAAGTTGTGTTGTTCCTACTAGCAGTTTGCATACTCTTATGTATTTTATCAAAAATTAACTATTTCCTATCGTTTGCCGTATGCTATTACATTCCAGAATTCGATACTTAGCAGCGACACTATCGAACGGGGTAAAGGGTGTGTTTTTTTTTTTCAAATTAACGGGTTCGATTCCTGGCTAGGAATATTGATTTTTCACAAAACCAATGGCAAAAGCATATTTTTTTTAAATCGGGCTCCTGGCTTCTTTGATCGTTTTTCACTATTCCTCATAGTTTCTGTTTTGGCCTACCACCCAGTTAAAAAATTCACCCTGTATATCTCGGCTCCGATGCATTTTGGAAATATTAAAATTAATGACTTACTGTGTTATTACTAATAGGTAAAGAAATTTAATTAGTGGCCGTAGACTTAGAAAAATCATGCCACTTTTACTCAAACGCCTTTGGTTTCTTGCTGTTTACTCTGAGATTTTAGACCTTTGTGTTTACCTACCAAATGTTCCTAATTTTGTATGTTAGTCTTAGTGCCCTAAATTTTAAGACTATGTTGTTTACCTAAATAATAAGTTTTATTCTATGTTATGCATGAAGAAAAAAATATTTTTATATTGATTTTTAGTCGTTTTTGAAGTCCAAACAAATTGTCATTATTATAAACATAGGTAAGATAAACGTAACAAAATTATTTTGATTAGGCTTTAGCATTTTTTTTTTTTTCTAAACATTTTTTAATAAAGATTGGTTTTGTAAACAAGAAACCCGAAAAAACCGGTTTCTTAAAACAACCCGGTTTTTGCATGCCCTAATATCTACTCAAAATTTCCTGCACGAAATTTCCCATTCCTCCGCATCACCTACGCATACCATGATAACCACATAACTTGTTAGTCAGCGGAGCCACTCCGACTTCTTCTTATATTATTATTCTAGATCAAAAAAATCAAAATCAAAAGTCATTTATTCAAACTAGGCTGATAATCAGCAGTTTTTGAACGTCAAAATTACAAGAGACAGTCCCTCAAAACGCCCGCCCTTCGCCACTTCCTAGTGTTTTAGCTGGGAAGAAGAAGTGGCGGATCAAACTCCCCAGCAACACATGTCTGTAAGGTTAGAAGAACCAGATTCTATATAATAGTGTTCAAGTTTATATAAACAAGGAATCCATTACATCAAATTAATGTCACATGTCAACTAGAACACACCAATAATAAAATAAAATATATAAAAATATACTCAAGAATAAATAAAGCCTCCAGACATAAAGGGCGTGCCCGCTTACACGTGCATACAGACGAATAAAATAAAAATAAAGTTAAATAAAATAAAAAATAAAGTTTAAAAAATCTATACGTGAGGTTATTTAATATCAGCAAGCTAATTTGGAGAAAGGAAGAACATAAACATTGTCTTAAGTTGAACCCAGCGACCAACTATTCTTATCGTTTAAGTAGTCGTTAATGGAATAGTAGGCTTTTGAACAAAGGTTAGATTTCACTTTAGCTTTAAACACATTAAATGGCAAGTCTAAAAAGGAAGATGGTAGCTTGTTGTAAAATGTTATACCAAGCCCAACGAATGAATTATGAACCTTATGAAGCCGGTGAAAGGGAGCACGTAGTTTATGCTTATTTCGAGTGTTTATGTTGTGAATATCACTGTTTTTACAGTACAAATGGATATTTTGTCTAATATATAAAATGTTAGCTAAAATGAATTGTGAAGCCACCGTGAGAATACCAATCTCTTTAAAAAAATCTCTCAGAGATACTCGTGCACCCAGCTGGTAAATTGCACGAACCGCTCGTTTTTGAAGAACGAATATATTTTGGATATCAGCGACTTTGCCCCACAGCAGAATAACAGCAGTCTAACTTTTCTGACGGCGTATGCGGTCGAACTAAGCCTCCCCGCTAGGCTTGATATGTGAGGACCCCATTGTAATTTTTAACCTACTGTTATACCCAGAAACACAGCTGAGTCAACCGTTTTAAGCTCGTCATTGCCGAGAATAATGTTGGGACCTAGATTTTTAACATTAGGTAAGCCGAATTTAATACTTTTAGTTTTCTTGGCATTAAGAACAAGGTTATTTGTTGTGAACCAATCCGTGACCATTGATATAGAGCGCTGTTTACTTCTTCAAAATCGAGTCTATTCCTATCTACTTTAAAAATAAGAGAGGTATCATCTGCAAATAGTACAAAGTCACAAATACCCTTCAAATAATATGGTAAGTCATTAATATAAACCAAGAATAAAAACGGTCCCAGTATTGAGCCTTGAGGTACACCTAGCTAAACATTTAGCCTGGACGATTTCGCGCCGTTAACATCTACACATTGGAATCTATTTTGTAAATACGAATCTATTACATTTAGGGCTTCATTTTGAACACCGTAAAAACGTAGTTTCCGTAAAAGCGTGTCGTTGTGTACGCAATCAAAAGCTTTCGAGAGATCGCAGCAAACACCGATTGCATTTTGCGCGTTTTCCTATGCGTTAAATATGTGTTTCAACAAAGCAACACCCGCATCTGTAGTCGAACGACCCTTTGTAAAGCCATATTGATCGTTGTGAAGAAGGTTGTTTAGATTAAAATGTATTAGCAACTGTTTGAGTATTAACTTTTCAAAAATTTTGCTGAATGCAGGTAAAATAGAAATTGGTCTGAAGTTACCAATATCATTCTTACTGCCTGATTTAAATAGAGCGATGACTTTACTGCTCTTCATAAGGTCAGGGAAAGTACCTAAATCAACGCATTTATTAAAAGTAACAGCAAGATAGGGGGCCAAGATTTCGATTATATTACTCAAAAGTTTAATGGAAATGCCCCGTCAGTATATTGTCTAACTTTTCTGACGGCGTATGCGGCCGAACTAAGTCTCCCCGCTTGGCTTGATATGTGAAGACCCCATTGTAATTTTGAATCTACTGTTATACCCAGAAACACAGCTGAGTCAACCGTTTTAAGCTCGTCATTGCCGAGAATAATGTTAGGACCTAGATTTTTAACATTAGGTAAGCCGAATTTAATACTTTTAGTTTTCTTGGCATTAAGAACAAGGTTATTTGTTGTAAACCAATCCGTGACCATTGATAGAGCGCTGTTTACTTCTCCAAAATCGTGTCTATTCCTATCTTCTTTAAAGATAAGAGAGGTATCATCTGCAAATAGTACAACTTCACAAATACCCTTTAAGTAATACGGTAAGTAATTAATATAAACCAAGAATAAAAACGGTCCCAGTATTGAGCCTTGAGGAAAGATGACGGAGGGACAATGACGTGGCTACTCTGCATTTCAGTTCGCAGGCGATCAAGTACGGTGTCGTCCAACATATGATTACGTTGGATGACCCGCACCTGATCCGATAATCGTTGCGCCGACACGTTGACAGCTGGCTCAAGCACCTGAAACAGAGAGAGCATCCGAACACGGTACGCGGTCAGGTTGTTTCCTCCCAAAAAACACCTAGCTGAACAGGTAGCCCGGACGATTTCGCGCCGTTAACATCTACACATTGGAATCTATTTTGTAAATACGAATCTATTACATTTAGGGCTTCATTTTGAACTCCGTAATAACGTAGTTTCCGTAAAAGCGTGTCGTTGTGTACGCAATCAAAAGCTTTCGAGAGATCGCAGAAAACACCGATTGCATTTTGCGCGTTTTCCCATGCGTTAAATATGTATTTCAACAAAGCAACACCCGCATCTGTAGTCGAACGACCCTTTGTAAAGCCATATTGATCGTTGTGAAGAAGGTTGTTTAGATTAAAATGTATTAGCAACTGTTTGAGTATTAACTTTTCAAAAATTTTGCTGAATGCTGGTAAAATAGAAATTGACAGCAAGATAGGGGGCCAAGATTTCGATATTACTCGAAAGTTTAATGGAAATGCCTCAGTAATCATCTGTGTTTTTCGACCCAAGTGAATTAAAAACATTAACTATATCACGAGGTGTTACGTGCTCGAAACTAAATACGAGACCACATTTAGGCACGCTACTATGCAAAAGGGTTTCAGCTTTAGACGGCGACGAACTTAAAGACCGAATCGTAGTTATCGGTATGCTGGCAAAATACTCATTAAATGCCTCAGCTACGTCGGCTGCATTATTAACTAATTTGTTATCAACCATGATTTCAAGTTGATTGTCTTGTTTAACAGATTTACCCGTTTCATTGTTTTTTTATAATTTTACAAGTGGCTTTTACTTTATTATTCGAGTTTATAATAGTTTGGCTTAAAAGCTTTTGATTTTGCAATAACTTAAATCCTTTTAAATAATGTTGAATAATTTGTAACATACTCAAGAAAAGTTGTATCAAACCGGTATTGTTTCAGACCACACAACTCGTATAATCTAGCAGAGCTCGACTTTTATAAATACCTGGTGTAGCCCATTGGTTGAAGCCAGCGGAAGGCCCACTAATGTTAATAGTTTTAGACTTAAAAATAGATTGGTACTCTTAATAACATTTACTACGGGATATTTACCATGTGTATTATTTGTTTCGAGTTCCCGATATTTCGGCGCTGTTGCAAACGCCATGATCACGGATAAACTGAAGTTACTGCGAGTGGGTGTTTATGTGCAGACAAATCGGTCTACCCTCTTCCTTGTTCGTTTTTTGTGCTCAGTACCACTACCACTGTCACTCACAACTCGATTCTGTTCCCGACACACGAAACTCACTGTGTCCACTCGCGAACTTTTTACGACCCTTTTTCGGTTTTTACACAGTTCAACTTTGAATAAGGAGTTCCGTGATCCACTATTGGCGGTGTAACTTTAAGAGCTATATTATTTTTAAATAAAAACGTATTGCAACGACATGTTGTATAAGGCCTGCATTCTATTTTGTGCGGATTTTTACTTCATGGCATAGGGAAGCTAGCTATTAATCCACAGTGATCAGAAGATAAGTCACTTAAAACTAATTTATTTTCGACATCACAATCACTAAAAATGTTACCAAGACAAGTCGACAATGACGTCGTGATCCTTGTTGGTTCAAAAAACAAATTTAACTAAATTAAAAGATCTAAACAGATTGAGAAGCCAGATACTTAATGAAGAAACAAATAAATATAAAAAAAAAGGATTGTGTGGTTTTATGAAACCACAGTAATTAAGTGAAACTTTTTTTCACACTATAGACATTAAACTAAAAAATTTTGGAATAATATTCCATTAAAGGGTATAAAACGTATAAAACGCGGAGTAGGGATAAAGTGGAAGGCGCTCCGCCGAGCGCCTTTCACTTTATCCCTACTCCGCGGCCGAGCGTCACGCGACATGCAACACACAGACGAAAAAGTTTGAGACGATGTAATAAAAGTTTCACTTTAATAAATACTAGCGGCCCGTCCCGGCTTCGCACGGGTGGTCATTTTTTTTAAACATTATGGGATTAATAAAGATAATTTAACTTATAAATTTGCCAATTTAAACGTACATGTCTAAATTTTTCAAAATTTTCAAAACGTATTTTTTTTTTATTTATATATTTTTTTTATGGGGTGTAATTTTTATTTCTTTATTTATATTTAATTTTAAGTCTTTACGTTTTTATTTTGTAATAGTTTACCTTAAAGCTTCACTGTACACTATGTTGGCAATGGTATTTGTAGGTGATAACAAACATTGATTTTCAGGAGATCCTACTCGAGAAAGAGCAACATACAATTGCCCATGAGTAAAGCACTCTTTCCATAGGTTAATGCCAACCGTCGAGAAAGTTTGTCCCTGGGATTTATTTATTGTAAGGGCAAACGATATCTTTACAGGAAATTATAACCTTTTAAACGTTTTAAGCAAATCTGCATCATTGGGATCCGCGGAATGTGAGCGAGCTGACCAGTCGCGGGGCCCGTGATGATAGTTGCTACAATCACATTGTCTCTTAATTCCTTTATCAAAAGTCTTGTACCATTACACATACTGGGAGGGCTTAAATTTATCAATACCATAATGGAGTACCTACTATGCGAACAACCCTCTCCCACAGTTCGGTGCCATCTCTCTCGCCGCGTTGCTCGCTGCGCTGCGTGGAGCCACAACGGCGCGTCAGCGCGTAATTTTTGTTTAGATAGATATTTTTAATTTCGTAATATCTTTTGAATGGAATGTCCGATTTCAATAATTCAAAAAGTAATAAACAGGTATTGAAACTGTCTTGAAAACGAAATAGTTTATTTGCATAAGAATTAATACTTAGGTATGGATAACATGGTCTGATTTCGATCAGCATTTCTATCAACTTTTAAAATGTAAAAAAGTAGTTATAGTGACATAACTACAATAGTTGGAGATATGGTTTCGCGAAATTTTTTGTTGATATTGATATGTTCTATATTATTGTAGAACATTTTTTTGTTCTATCATCAATACTTTCCACAGAGCATGCGATGAAAGAATTTTATGGCTCATTTTTGGTTGGTTTTAGTAGTGATTTCTAAGGATCTCTATTTTTTTCTAGTAATAAATATAGCATATATTACTCAGTGATAATGTAGCTTTATAACGGTTAAAGAATTTTTGAAATCGGTCCAGTAGTTTTTAAGTTTATTCGTTACATACAAAAATACAAATCTTTCCTCTTTATAATATTAGTGTAGATTATAAATTATTATAAATATAGTGTAGATGTAGATGTAGATTAACATTAAAATCTCCACATAAAATTATATTTTTATTAGTTGATTTTAACTTATTAAGTGAATCCTCCATTACAGATTCGAAACAAGTAAAGTCACCAGAAGGGGGTCTATAAACACAAATTATAATGTATCTCGAGTTAAACACAAGACAACTCAATAGTGCGCTCAATGGAAAGATTAACTAAGTCTAAACGTTGTTTACATTTTAACTTGTTTGACACAAGAACTAAAGATCCACCGCGAATAGCATTTTTTCTGACAAATGCACTCTGTACAGTATACTCGACAATACTCGTAGAAATCATTATTGATAAACGCTACTTCATGTTCTTTCAACCAATGTTCAGTTAGACATAGCACCTGAACATCATAGTTCTCCGTAAACAAACTTAATTCTAAATCTTTGCCGGACAATCCCTGCATATTTTGATGCACAACATTCAACATAATATGCAGCCTACCCGTTGTCGCACCTAATAGTTTAAAGAACAAGGTGTATCGATTGTAGTGTTAGTATAAACAGTAGTGTTAGTATCGATAGAAGTGTTACCACTCGTGTTACAGCAGTCATCTTAGCATTCGCATCTCAGCCACATGCATTTCATACCATACCATTTAGTGGCCCTTCATTCTGATCCATGACTTCGGAAGCATGACTACGGAACTCAAAATACGAACCTATATCTCGCAGCCGTGCATCATACAGCATGAACAACGATGGTCCACTCCGAGGTTCGGAAGGATCCTCCGCGTGCGCTGCCGCTGGCGCGGCCGCGGCCGGCGCTGCTGGCGGGGTCGGCGGGACATACTCGCAGATAGTTCGTCGCTATCAGCGCAGCGCCCACTTCCACGAACTGACTGCGCGCGCATCTGATAGCTTCCCGCAACACTCACGCTTGCGCACCTGTTGCTCGAATTTTAAGCACACTACCTATCGCATATCCCCGGACTCCAATGAAAAAGATTTAGGTATATCACATCGTTAAAAAAACCTATGAACTGTGATCAATACTGATATAAATTTAAGTCGTGAAACTAGTTCATTTCCACGCTTAATTAACCTGAAAACTTGTTAGATAACTTCGTTTTTATTTACTATTCTGCTGAAAAAGCGAACGCGTGCGCAGAGGATTGCGTGTGCATGTGTGGGCGCGGGCGCGCGCACCGGCCGGTCGCGACGCACTGCGCCTCACGCCTGCGTGCGCGGATGCGCGCGCCAGCGGCGATGGTTTCCCTTTCAGTTCAGCGCACACAGCTTACACTATGTGCGCAGACTTTAGTTAGCCGCCCGAAGCCGCACATCGCGTACCGCACACGTTCGCTGCGCCATCGCTGCGTTGCTACGACGCAGTCGTAATGTTCCGTCGTCAAAGCGGTGATTGCCGCGTTGCGGCGGGAATTTTGTAAAAACATCGCAGTCTATTAGGAAGCATAGATCGGAAAAGACGTCTGGTATTGGTCCTATTACTACGTCACCGCCGAAATCGACGCAAAATCACAAGATGATATTGGATCTGTCCCATAATTTCATTAAAAAATAACAGCGCAACGCATAAACAACTGAGCGCTGTCGCTCCGGCGCACGGCGTCGCTATGCGTACACCCCTCCCGCTTCGCTTTGGGGGCTGCGACCAGTCGTGTGTGCGTTGCGTCGACGCAGCGCACCGTGTGTACACTATGGTTATTAATATGTAATACGGCGCAGCAACAGCGCTACGTCGACGCAACGCGCCGTGTGCACTGGCTCTGAGACCACATTAGTGCGTTGCATTGCGTCATCGCAACGGATCAATGCATTGTATGCCACATCTGCGTTGCGACGACGCATGACGTCGTAACGAAGGACGGCGACGCCCGCCATCGCAGGGCCCTAGTTGCCCCTCTAGCAGTGGAACACTGTCCGCCGTCGCACCGGAGCTCCGACAGCGCAGCGCATCCGTCTAGCACACGGAAGCCTTGCTGACTGTTCGTCGAATTGTTAGAAAAAAAGGGTAGTAATTAAACCGTAACCGTATGGAGAGCAGCGGTGGCCCAGTGGTAGCAGCCCCGACTTAGGAGCAGTAAGTCGTACGTTCGAACCCAGGCAGGCACATTACTTTGTGTAATTTATTTCATCACCGCTGCTCTCAAAAACGGTGAAGGAAAACATCGTGAGGAAACCGGCATGTCCTAGGACTAAAAATTCGAAGCCATGTGACATCTACCAACCCGCACTGGGCCCGCGTGGTGGATTACAGCCCGTTCCCTCTCATAGAGAGGAGGCCTGCATCCCAGCAGTGGGAACAATATAGGCTGATGATGATGAATTAAACCGACTTCTATTTAATAGCAAATAACTTGTCCTACTAAAATAACTAAATATGACGGCCATAAAGTAAATCTAACGACTTCTAATTTTATAACGGAGTATGTTTAAAACCAAGTTATGTAAGACTAATTCATAACTCGTCCTTTATTTAATTGGTCATAAAATGTACCTAAAATATATAACCATCAAATAATTAACTATAGCCACTAAATATAAGGAACAAGACATTCGTAGTGTAGTGTAGGTCTCATGTCCATGTCTGTATGTGTAATTAACCTATTGAATGGTTTAATGTTAACAAATATAATTATTATACATCAAGTCGTCTACTCAATTACACCTATCCCTACAGGCGGCCCTGCCTACGGGCAAGCCGCGCATAATAACACCGGCTGCGGAAACGTCACGCGTAGGTACGTCGATCCCTAAACGTGACTTCGCTGCTATTGTCACCAGCAAATCAGGTGCGCCGCAGCCTAAGCGGCAAATCGAAAGTGGGAAAAACGTGAAAAAGGGTGCTCAACCTGCCCTGACTGTGATCCGTAGCTCCTTGGCGAGACGGGTCACTTCGATGAAGAGGGCTTTACAAAAGTAGAAAGGAAGAAGAGGAAGCCCTGTTCGCGAAACCAGTGCGGTACCGCACCGAGTGGACCCAACATGCTGCTGCGCCCTGCTGTGCCTACGACGCAGCTGTATGTTTCACGTCTGCATCACTCCACGACGATTGAAGAAGTGGTGCAGTATTTGAAAGTAAATACCAACTGGACTAGGGTTGAAAGGTTGGAATCGCGCCACAACATCAACTAGTTCCAACCCACCATCTGCAGACCTGCTTGAGAGAGGACTTTTGGCCGAACGGTGTCGTATATCGACGTTTTCGAGGACGGTTACACGACACCACGCAGCGAAACATGACGCCGCCGCCGACAACATGACGTGTTTAGTTATAGTTTAAGGCCGCTTTCACATTAGGACGTTAGCAGCGCGACAGTAGCGCGGCAGAAGCACATGCCTTCACATTATAAGAACAGCCGCGCCGCAGTTTACATCAGTGTGGCGCACTTTATTTCAAAACTTACGGGAATCATTTTGTATCTCCCGAAGGAAAAGTACCGTGGCAGAATAACATGATATAATTAGTTACCTAAATAAAATTATAAGAGATACCTGCTGCATTTTTTTCGGACCTACTTTTATTTTCGATATCAGGAATGAACAATGCACATAATTCTTGCCATTAACAACCCAGTTTTTTGGGTAATTGGATTCTCCTTGGATGACTAGTTGTCAGAGTTTCGAGACACTCACTATCTGTAATGATAATAAGAAGAACCAATATGACTAATACAGGAAAAAGGTTACTACGGTTACGCTACTTTGTAATAATGTGATCTTTTTTGACGTACTTACTTAATATGCTGTTATTATGGATTTGTATTTTTTATCGATATATTCAGAAGTACAGGAAACATGTCCCCGTTGCCCATATGTACATAACGGGGACACCGGTAAGGAATCATATGACGTGCTGATGTCCCCGTGACGGGGACACAGATTACGGGGACAACGGGAATACAGGCATGGAACCACGGGTAATTAAAATTACCCATGGACCCGGTAATGGGTCAACCGACCGGGACCACGGGTAACGAGTGAGTTTTTCTACTTTAGGGCTCCTGTACACGATGCCGCCGCCGCGCCGACACCGCGCCGCCACCGCGACGCTATGCTGTGTATACGTTCGCGACCGCACCGCCTCCGCGTCGCCGCCGCACCGCCACCGCGCCGCCATTCGATTGACTGTGCGTATTCCATTACCGGCCGCGAAAATATGCGCATGTATGCACTTAATTTTTACCTATCATGGATAATTTTGATAACGAAACGTTCATTTCTTTAGTGGAGGACAGAAAAATGTTATGGGACAAAAGTTTAGAAATATATAATAATAAGCGTAAAGTTTAAAAGCTTGGTTTAAGATCTGTCATATAATTAATGAGAACTTTAGGGATCTACCCGATACAGAGAAAAATAAAAACGGTAAGTGTTATTTTTATAACAAGTGTTCCATCTTAACAATAAGTATTTTGCCATGGGACACTTCCATGTTCGTTATTAAAATACTCTTTATATTTATCACGTATATCAGCTATTGTAGGAACTATTTCTACTGGACCTAATGGCAGATGTTTCAGTCCTTTAGGTTCATAACGACAACTTCCCAAAACGTCCAACCTCCCAAAACGTCCACTTCCCAAAATGGTAATTCCCTAATAATTCACCACACCCGTTATTAGATGCCGTCCTCGTTAAGTTGAACATATCCGTGCGAGTGCTACGCGTATGCTCTTTGCAGCAAGCAATGTATTACTAACAACTGCATAGTGGTATGGTAAAATCAAGCGGCGCGGACGCGGTAGATGTGCGGCGGCGGCGCGGGGGCGGTGCGCTCGCGAACGTATACACAGCATAGTGGCACAGTGGCGGCGCGGTGTCGGCGCGGCGGCGGCATCGTGTACAGGAGCCCTTAGGGTCCCGTTGTTGTAATTGTCGCTTGATTTGGTCATTTTGGGACTTGGACATTTTTGACACCGTTGGACATTTTGAGAACTGGACATTTTGCCCCTGAACGTTCTTGAGTCCCACAAAACAGGACGCATTTGACTATCAATAATAAATCGTTCGGTATCAAACTCGCTCATTGTGCAGTCTATAATCATGTGCGCTTGCAACACTGGCTCATCGCCGACAGAGAACTCGCGGCGGCAGCGCGACACCCGCGCTTCTGTTTAAAATATGAAATTCTGACAGCGCGCCAGTCACGCATTAGTCGCGCGACTGACGAGCGTGGCTGTGCACCTCGACGATGTGCACCTTGCATCGTGGCGAAATTCAAGAAGATTGAATCGAGTTAGGTCTTAATAATAACCGAAACAATTGGACGTGTAATTCAGAAACAATGCAAGTTATGACCGAGGAAACGCCTAAAACGATGAATGATGATGAATTCAAAAATCAGTTTTTTCGTGCTGTAACAAACTTGCTTGTTCCTATAGATAAAAGGAAATAAGCAGACTTGTATACATTAAAAAAGTTAGAAGGGGAAAATGAATTTAATAAATAATGATATGAAAAATACAATAAATTATTTAAAAAAATGAAGGGCAGGTTAACCGGGAACGTTTTGAATGTCTCCGCAAATCTCTGAGCGTGATAGTAACTGAAGACAAACATCCAAATGTAGAAAGCTGGCTTGATCAAGATGAGCTTGACCACGACGAACTTGATGCAGGGCGGCTTGGCAGGACCCACCAGCAGACACGTACCGCCCCAGTGGCAGGCTCGTCAGCTCGCAGAGCAGCTTCCAGCAGACACGTACCGAGCCCCAGTGCCAGGCTCGTCAGTTCACAGAGCAGCTTCCAGCAGACACGTACCGAGCCCCAGTGCCAGGCTCGTCAAATTCGCAGAACAGCTTCCTCACAGCAGCTAGCAGCAGCCACGGCAGCACCAAACGAAGACCGCTCCTTGACTCCACCAGGCTGTGCTCAAAACTCAAGATATGACTGAGATCTTGACTCTAAACTCTAGACTTAGCTGATTTCTTGACTTCAGACTAAACTGATTTCTTGTCTCCAGACTGAACAAACTCTTGACTCCAGACTGAACCAGGGCATCCGTCAGAAATCCCTTTTATACCCTGATCCTCCGTTTCTTTCTTCAAATTTCTTTCTCAGATTCAAAACTGCTGCGCTCTAGTAAGACGCAACCTGCCAGTATTCAAAGCAGCCAGTAACAATTGTTCAAAAACCTTGCGCATAATATTTTTATAAATATAACTCAGAATTTCTTTACACAGCAAATATTCGCAATTAACTATAAAATAAACAATTGAACTCACGAATTGATGATAATAATTCTTAGCAATATATAATCTAAATGAAACCTTCATAGAGAATTTGGCTGGTAACAATCAAAAATAAAAGTAAATGACATCTGACAAATTTGAAGTAAACCTGTCACAACAAAGGATATAAAGAAAATATTTATAAAAATTAAATGATGGGTAAAAACCAATAAAAGTATGAATATGGATGATAAGTGTGAGTATAAAGTATCTGTAGGAAGCAGATACTATAGTGTCTATAAAATGTTATTATGTCAATAACAGGTTTGTCGAACTTTCTGTAAACGGTAGTCCATTACAATGGTTGCTTGACTCGGGTGCATCAGTTTCAGCCAACAAATATTGTACTATTTACAATAAACACGCACAACTATTGCACGGGGAGTGTGCGATGGAATTAGAAGGGATCCCTTCTTTTCGCATAATGTTCTTTGCCCTAATATAGTACTTCGGCATAACGATTTTGGCACAATTTGTTTTGGCATAATAATACTTCGGCATATTTTTTTTAGGCATACATTTTATGTGGGCATGGTCATCTTAAAGACTAATTTGTTTTGGCATAAATTTGATTCGCATAACGTTAGTATGCCTAAAAATTAAACTAACTAGGTTATAAATTTTATATGCTGTGCAACAAAAGTTAGTGACAGAACCGGATTGCTGCAAAACCGACTCCACGTAGTCTTGTTTGTCCTACCCCTAGAGTGTAATTTAAAATCGCGTAGGCGCGTGGGGTCGCCGGAGGCCCGCAGCGCCGGAGCCGTGACAGAAACCCTGCCTGCTGCATGTTGCATGCTCGCTTAAATTCTGCATGCTGCATGCTTGCTTGCACACTGCATGCTTGCTTGCATGCTGCATGCTTGCTTGTTTGCTGCATGCTTGCTTGCATGCTGTATGCGTGCTTATAAAAAAGTTATGCTTTAGAACTTTATGCTTAATAAATTTATGCTTTAGAATATTATGCTTAATAAGACCTTACTTCATCTTGCTTGCACGCTGCATGCTTGCTTGCATGCTGCATGCTTGCTTGTTTGCTGCATGCTTGCTTGCATGCTGTATGCTTGCTTATAAAAAAGTTATGCTTTAGAACTTTATACTTAATAAATTTATGCTTTAGAATATTATGCTTAATCATTATTATGGTAAGAGAAATTATGCTTAAAAAAATTATGCGTAAGCTGTTATGCGTAATTATATTATGCGAAAATATAATTATGCCACACAAAATTATGGTAAGTTATATTAGGTCTTAAAATGTTATGCAAATGGATAGGGAACCAATTAGAAATGTAACCTAAAAACCCGATAAGCTGGCAACTCGGCGACGATGTTCAAGGCTCTGGAGCTTAGACTTGACCAGTGCCTCATTGCCAATGAGCTTCTTGGCCCGCTTTTCAATCGACTCAAGTGCATCGAACTGGTATTTGGCAGATCCGTCCCAGAGATGAGAACAGTATGATCATGACATGCATGATCGAACTTGCGCTTGATACAAGTTGAGCAGCTGTTCTGGCGTGAAGTACCTTCTCACCTTTGCAAGGACCCCCAACTTTTTGGCAGCCAGCTGTGCCTTTGCCTCAATATATGAGCCAAAATTGAGGGTTGATGACAACGTAACGCCAAGAAGCTCAAGATGGTCTGCTATTGGCACG
The DNA here is from genome assembly GCA_963082945.1 of Cerastis leucographa. Lineage (NCBI taxonomy): Eukaryota > Metazoa > Arthropoda > Insecta > Lepidoptera > Noctuidae > Cerastis > Cerastis leucographa. The sequence continues at coordinate 20,776,087 of OY720359.1, forward strand.
GTGACATCTCGGAAAGTTGGAGCCGGGTGAAATTGGCTCTTTTTTGTGGAAAAAAGACACGCCTGGGTTTTAGTATCATTAAACCTGACCAGATTGGCATCGCCCCATTCGGAGACTGCCTGCAAGAACAGGTTCAAACGCTACACCATGGCCTCACGGCGAGACCGGATCTGAGGCCCGGTGGCCCGTGCGTTTGACAAGTATCTCTCAGCAACAGTGCTGTCGTGTGCATACCCAAAGGTGCCGCCGGGTCTTAGCAGATCGTCAATGTGCAGCAAGAATAATGTTGCCGCAGGAAGTTGAATGAAGGAAGCTTACCAATAAGGCTTTCATGCAAGACCCTATCAAAAGCCTTCGAGGTGTCGAGGGAGACGGCAATCGCTTCCCCGTGCCTCTCGATGGTCTCACTCCATATGTGAAGACTAGGTAGGTCCCTTTCATCACGACAAAAAGTACTGATCCCGAGGAAAACAACAATAATGTTATTATCACAATAAATGGCGCCAAATGTAGAACAAAATAGTAGATTAAGCACCAAGGGGATAAAGTAGTAGCTCGTGGAGGACGTGGTGAGCGCTCTGTTCCCTCTGCGAGGGGAACATCCTCCCCCGCCTATGGCTCCGCCGCTTGCGGTGCCAGAAGTGGACCACAACGAGGACGATGACGACATTCCCGAAGTGACCGGGGTAGACCTGAGAGTGGCGATAGGCAGGCTTAAAGCCAAAAATACCGCCCCGGGACCCGATGGCTTGCCTGGCAAAGCCTGGGTCCTGGCCTCGGAGGCTCTCGGGCCCCGACTGGAAGGGCTCTTAAGCGCATGCTTGGAGAGAGGCCAGTTCCCGCTTCGTTGGAAGACGGGAAAGCTGGTCCTCATCCGGAAGCCGGGGCGCCCTGCAGACTCTCCGTCCGCATACCGGCCCATTGTGTTGCTCGACGAGGTGGGCAAGCTCTTTGAAAGAGTCATTGCGAACCGCCTCGCCGGGCACCTTGTGGGGATGGGGCCGGATCTTGCGGATCACCAGTTTGGTTTCCGCAGGGGGCACTCGACGGTGGACGCCATCATGCGCGTGAAGGCTCTCACGACGGGGGATGTGGTGTCCCGGGGTGGGGTCGTCGTGGCGGTGTCTTTTGACATCGCCAACGCCTTCAACACCATGCCCTGGACCTGCATTAGGGAGGCACTCCGGTATGACCGGGTGCCGACCTACCTTCGCCGTGTGGTCGGGGACTACCTGACGGACAGGGCCGTCATCTACCCTGGTCGCAACGGAGAGTGGAACCGGCGAGAGATGTCATGCGGTGTTCCACAGGGATCGGTTCTGGGGCCGCCCTTGTGGAACATCGGCTACGACTGGGTGCTGCGTGCCGACCTCCCTAGCGGTGTCAGCGTAGTTTGCTACGCTGACGACACGCTGGTGCTGGCACAGGGGAGGTCGCACGAGGCGGCGGCCGAACTTATGACACGCGGGGTTGCGATAGTCGTGGAGAGAATCCGGCAGCTGGGTCTCGAGGTGGCATTGCACAAGTCCGAGGCCATGTGCTTTCATGGGCCTCGGAATGCGCCACCGTCGGGATCCACACTGACGGTAGGAGGGGTTTCCATCGGCGTCGAGTCGACGCTAAAGTACCTAGGGCTTGTCCTCGACAGCCGGTGGAACTTCGTTGAGCACTTCCGACGTTTGGCCCCAAAACTGGAACGGGCAGGGGCTGCATTCAAGCGGCTCTTGCCCAACCTGGGGGGTCCAAACGCCTCCTGCCGGAGGCTCTACGCGGGGGTCGTGCGGTCCATGGCCCTTTATGGGGCCCCGGTGTGGGCGCGTTCTTTGAGGCGGCGAGCCGCCCATTACCTGAACGCGCCCCAGAGGGTGGTAGCCGTAAGGCTGATCCGGGGGTACCGCACGATCTCCGGCGAGGCGGCGAGCCTCTTGGCCGGATTGCCGCCATGGGATCTAGAGGCGATGGTCCTCGCGCGCCTGCATGAATGGCGCACGGAGGCACTACGCCGAGGGGAAACTCCGCTGCCGCAGCAAATTGTCGCTCAGCGGACAGACCTCCGGCGCGATCTCATGGTGGCATGGAGACAGCGACTATCGCAACCACGTGCAGGGCACGCCACAATAGTGGCGATAAGTCCCCTCTTTGAGGAGTGGCTAGAGAGGCGGCATGGCGCCCTCACCTTCCGCCTGACGCAGGTCCTCACCGGACACGGTTGTTTCGGGAGGTTCCTGCACCGAATTGGGCGGGAGGAAACGCCCGGGTGTTACCATTGTGAGGATCGGCCGGAGGACACGGTGGAGCACACCGTGGAGCTCTGCCCCGCTTGGGCTGAGCACCGCCGTGTCCTCGTAGCGGCGATTGGCGGCGGTGACCTCTCGCGACCGGCCCTGGTTCAATCCATGGTCCGGAGCGAGAGGGAATGGGAAGCCGTCGCCTCCTTCTGCGAAGCAGTCATGCTAGCGAAGGAGGTGGCGGAACGTGAGAGGGAGAGAACCTCACGTCCCAGCCGCCGCGGGAGACGCCCCGGGCGTCGGGGGGCAACCAGTGGCCCCCGGCCACCGTAGGCGCGAGCCTGTGGACGGTGAGTAATGGGCTAGCTCACCGTCCGTCCGTCTTATGACGACAGGCCGTGTCGACGGCGCGTACGTGTTCCACGCGTGCCTCAAGGAGATGTCAGCAAACCGGAAGGGGCCCGAGAGGGCCGATGCCTGCCAGGGCTGCGGGTTGTTCGAAAGAGATACCGCGGCCCTGGAACAAAAAGGGCGAAGAAGGAACATGGGTGGGTTTTAGTCAGTACAAGTCTGACACTCCCTCCCGCTCCGCCCAGAGCGGGAGAAGTCATTTGATGATTTCCCATCCGAAAAAAAAAAAAAGGGGATAAAGTAGTGTCTTATGTAGCGGGCGCCGTATTGAATCCCGAGCAAAACGAAGGATTCTAGCGTTAAATCCCGAGCGGAGCGAGGGAGTTAAGACAAGAATCCTGAGTGCAGCGTGGGAATCAAGGTCCTTTATCGAACTTTACGAAGGCACCTTTATCCCCGAGGTGAATACTCTACTTTTCACACCATCTACGAGAGAATAAAAGCAGTTGTACTAGAATCAAGTATTCCAGAGTCAAATCACTATCGTCACTCAACATTTTTGTGAGAATTTGCAATATTTTAAGTAATTTGTTGTATAACAATGAACAAAGCAAAGCAATTTCCAGTATTCGCGCCTCTTTTTGATTTGTGTTCTATTTTTCTTTTAATTATATTCTATCTCGTGGTGGCCAGTTCGATTTTTGAACAATTTTTTTTTTGTGCAGATAATAATGGTGAATGCGTGAATATTCGTATGCGATTTATGTTCCAAATTCAAATCACATTATTAACCAGCGGGTCATAATGAAATTCAATGCAATATTATTGCCCTGCTAGACCTCAGGTCGTTAATGACTTACTTACTAGGTTAGGTTTGCATGACATATAATTTGACATTATCGAGCAGGTGGTGTGAAAAAAAAAACTACTTTATTTAATAATAATTTTACGCGGACGAAGGTTTCGGGCAACACCTAGTAAGCTATAAATTCCTTATTTCTAGACTTGTTAACTGCTGCTCATGAACCAATAAGGAAACCATAAGCTTGGGACAAGCCTAGGGCTTTGCTTACTTTTACGGACGAGTGCGGTAGGCAGTCAAAAATTACAAAAATTCTGCTTACGTAATACTTAAACAGCAATATTGGAAATCTTGGTATATGAGCAACATGAAGAAATATAAATTTTAAAGAAGTTTTTTCCTAGTTTGCAGCTGTCAAAGCTAGAAAGAAGAGATTTTAATTGTAAGATAAAAAAATGTGTCTTAGTTTTTATTGTATTTTGTTAGTTGTTCAATATTTACGATATAAATATTAAATGATCCATGACGTATTTATACGTCATGGATCATTAAACGCAAAAAAAAATATTTAATAATAAATCAAATTTATTGCGTTTAACTTTCGACGGGGTGATTCCACCAACTTCGTCATGGGGTACCACCTGCCACCCAACGTAGCTACGCCACTGCACCTGTCCACACGTTGTATTCTTCTACACTGTAATTTTCATTTAGTTAGAACCTGAAGAAAAAAGTGGAGCGTCGCGCAATGATTATTGTTATAAAAATGAAATTAAAAATTTAAAAAAACCCGATAAAAAAAACCTCAAAAAAATTAAAATATATATACACACATCAAAAGTGTCTAGGGATCAACATATATTTTTGCAATAACTTTTCTCCTGATTGATATTAATTAAAATTTTCTTTAAGGATTCATCAAATAAAGTGTTTTCGTTTGTCACAGTAACGATAAACCAAGTCACCTTTGCATTAATAAAGAAATTTGCCATTTTCTAATAAAGGGATTTTTGACATTTGAACCACTAACATTAAAGTTCGAAAAAAAGACTGAAATAACAGTTTTCTTTAAAATTTTATTGGGTAACTTAAACAATTAATAATCCGTGTTTCTACCGCGAACACTAACAACACAAGAACATCGGTTTGGCATACTCAAAATGAGTTCATCCAAATCACGCTGTGGAATGGCCGCCCATGTTCGTTGCAACAACAAAAAAAGGTCTTCTTGCGACTGGATACCCTTCATATTCGGCAGAGCTCTTCTCTGTAGCATATCCCATGCATGCTCAATCGGGTTCAAGTCTGGCGACTGAGCAGGCCAGGGCAGGACATTGATGTTAGCTGCGGCGAGAGTCTGTCTTACAACTCTTGCGGTGTGCGGTCGTGCATTATCATGCATTAACTGAAATAAGGGACCGATTTGCACTTGTAGAGGAACGATGACGTCTGATACAATCGTCTCAGCATAAATTTGAGCGTTGAGGTTGCCTCTGATCCAAATCAACTCAGTTCTTCCGCCGATCCAAATACCCGCCCATACCATGATGGTTCCACCACTATAAGGATGGACTTCCTGGCAGGATTTTAATCGCTGTTGGCGTCCAGGGGTTCTCCAGTGTCGTATACGTCTTGTATCCGGTCTCATACCAAAACGAGACTCATCAGAAAAGCACACGAAACGCCATTGTTCTTCTGCCCAATTTCTGTGTTCAAGAGCCCATTGATATCGAATCCTACGATTGTGCATTGCTATAGGTGGTACCCGTAGCGGTCTTCGGGAATGAAGGTTCACTTCATGCAAGCGGTTTCTGACTGTTTGGTCGCTAATTAAGTTCCCTGAAGAGTGATGAAGCCTCACGGCTAACATCATGGCGGTTATTGTTGGAGCTCTTCGAGTTAAGATTTGAATGTATCGGTCTTGTCTCCGTGTGGTGCAGCGATACCGTCCTCCATGGCGCTCAGCCACGGTACCAGTGCTTCGGTAACGTGTCCAAAGTCGACTGATAACACTCTGACTTGTATTCAGAGCTAAAGCCACAGTACGTTGCCGGGAACCAGCTTCTATCATTCCCACGGCTCTGAGCATTTCTTCCCTGCTTAAATGACGTCGCCGCTCCATAATAACGTTGGTTTTAATCAGTAGTAGGGAAACAGTAGCACTAATAATGTCTTCAATGCGTTGTATGTTTTTATAGGGAAAATATTGACAGCTGATTTTCATCTTTTACTCGAATTTGATTCACAGTTCCTGATTCAAATTATGAAATGCACCAAAAAGGATCCATATAAATTTATAAAATCATAAATTTATTACAAAGCCACATCTCAATCTCAAGAAATCCGCATAAAAATGCTTGATCCCTAGACACTTTTGATGTGTGTATATATATATATTGTCCTTTTACGTTTAATATACCTAACTACATTATTTTATTCCAAGCGTCGGTGCAACCACCCCCCCTGGCGATGCCCATGGTGACAAGTGACAGGATTTCAAATTTCGAATCAACCAGACCTGTGGAAGTTTTCAATTTCTCTTCACGAGCTAGAAAAGAGGTGATGAAAGATGATCTTCAAACGGCTGAGCAGTTTTTCTTGAAACATAGCTAAGAATACTCTCGATTAATACACCTTTTAAACGAAACCAACTTTATCAAAATCGGTTCATCCGTTAAGGAGCTATGATGCCACAGACAGACACACAGATACATTCGTCAAACTCATAACACCCCTCTTTTTTGTTGGGGGTTAAAAACGGTCCGGCATGACGAGAAAAAGATACTTACTGGCCCAAGTAGATATGCTCATCGACCAGGGCTTTAAATAACGGTAAAATTTTCGTAACGTTACCTTCATTTGTCAGTGTTACCGTTAATATTAAAATAACGTTAATAGATTTAACGTCATTTTTGCAAATTGCAAAACCTTGCGAACGCCGCATTTCGTGGGTCGCTAGGTCATGGTTGAGGGAATCAGTATATGGTTAGCAACTTAGCATCTCACATACCACACACAACCTTGAATGTTTTAGGGTTTTAGCTAAATTAACGGTTCAGTAACGTTATTATCGTATATTAGGTTAATTGTATTTAACGTAAAATTACTGGTAATGTTATGAATTAACGTTATTTTTTTGTAAAGTTAATAAGGTATCACATTGGAATTAACGTTAAGTAACGGATATTTTTTTGTTAGTTGGTATCCTTAACAAGCCCTGTCATCGACATAATTTATTTCTTGTCCACCTACCTCTACCCTACGCTTAGTGTTGTTTTTTTTTAGATCAATTCATCCGAAGTCCCACTCTAAAGCTGGCCGTGCTTAGTTCTTGGAGCAGTCTGTAGTTCCAGGGCTGAGGGGGCAAAAAGCACTATGTCGTCTGCAAATCGGAGGTTCGTCAACCTCTTACTGCCGACTTTAATGCCTTTGGTTGTTCATGAGGCTGCTATTAATTATTTATTATTCGTCTGACGAATCTGTTCCATAATATCTCGATACCGTTTTCTATGAAATAACAATATTCTTTTAAAGATAAAGATAATTTATTTTTAACACCGTTGCTCGTAAAGCTGATGTAATTCCACCGGTTTTAAATATGTAAAGCGGGTCATAAAAAACGCGTGTGTTACCAGAGCAAATAGTTAAGTTATAGTCCATACAAATTCCATAACAGTATTATTTGCCATTTCGCGCGCTGTTGCTATTCAAATTTCGAAATAATCGCCGCGCGGCGCCAGTCAGTAGACAGCGCTAGCACGCTGTTAAAATGGCGGAAAAGCAACAGTGTGCATTCACAGATTCAGTTTTTTTTAAATAAAAAAAAATCAGTTCATTCGGTAATTTAAAAACTTGGCTGCGTGCTCTAACGTCTTTGCCAACATTTTCACGCAACTACGGCAGAAAATAATCCTCGCGCCATTTTTCTCAAATTTTCTTTTCTTTGTACTTGTATTGTGAAAATTTAAATATGACAAATTTCAATAATGAAGAAGAGCCATATATTACTTCAACTCCACCGGATATACTAACAGAAGCGCGAACCGCATGCGACAGCTTGCTGCCGTCAATATCTAAAGACAGATACATAACCACGTATGAAAATTTTTTGAAGTGGAAAAACATGAAAAATGCCAATTCATTTTCCGAAAATGTAGTTTTGGCGTATTTTAATGAACTAGCTAGTAAATATAAGCCTAGCTCGTTGTGGACAACATATTCGATGCTGAAAAGTACCCTGAAGATGAAAAATGGTGTCGATATTAATTTATATTCAATTATTATTTAATATAAAGAAAAAATCTAAGGTACTGTCATCAAATGACGTCGAAAAGTTTCTAAGAGATGCTCCAGATAGCCAGTACCTGGCAACTAAGGTCAGTTTGCCTCCTTATTTTATGTATTGATCTACCTACTGTACATACTCTTTTACATATTTTTTAACGACCGTCTGTAAGCTAAGTAGGTACCTATACCTTATCTTACACATTTTTATTTCTTTTCAGGTTGCGTTAATATTTGGTATTAATGGTGCATGTAGACGGCAAGAGCTTCACAATATTACCACAAATGACATTGAAAATCAAGGCAAAATGCTTTTAATTAAAATCCCAAACACTAAAAACAAAATACCCCGATCTTTTATTATCAACGGCCCATTTTATGACGTGGTCAAAAAATATGAAGCTCTGCGTACGACTAAGGCAAAAAATAATCATTTCTTTCAGAATTACCAAAAAGGTAAATGTACTGCGCAACCTATTGGCATAAATAAATTCGGTGCCATGCCAAAGGAAGTCGCCAAGTTTTTAGGATTGCCGTACGCTGATTGTTATACAGGGCACAGTTTCAGACGAACGTCAGCTACATTACTTGCTGATTCGGGAGCTGATATATTGACTTTAAAGCGGCATGGCGGGTGGCGTTTTAACGCAGTAGCAGAATCTTATGTAGAAGATTCCATCCAAAACAAAGCAAATATAAGTGCCAAAATAACTCAGGCAATAAATTTGGAGCCACAAACGAAGAAGTTTTGCCCTGAGCCGCGCCCCTCTACTTCTACTGAGGATATTTTTTTATTTACAACTAATGACGAATTAAAATGCTCTTCTGCCGCCTTGCAAGAAGTTTCGTCGTCTCCAACATTTACCCTAACACAAAACAATGACATTATGAATAGTAATAATAATAATAAAAACATAATTAAAAAACCAACTACAACTACGTATCATTTTAATAATTGTAATTTCACTAACTGTTTCATTAATTAGAAATGAACAAAATTTTTTTTTTTTTTTTCTGTTTCCTCGCAAATGTGTTAAAAAACGTCGTACGATATACGTGCGTATTGGTTATAACATGCTCGGCTCAATTACGCCCTCGCCTTCGGCTCGGGCTGAAATTCCGCCTCGCATGTTATAACCATCATAACGCACTAATATCGTAATGTACTATTGTTAAAACATGCGTTTACACACAAAATTGAGCATGTAAGATCTTATCAAGTCGGGTAGGTCCGTACATGCTTTTACCTGGTGAGGTGTACAAATTTGTTTTTTATTACAATTATACAGATTATAAAGTTTTAAGCCATTGTTTTTCTGAGTACATTCATAATAATATTTGTAACTGATGTCGTATACGATAACGTATTACTCTCTTCGAGTTACATTATACAAATACAAATAATAATAAAAAAATACAAATCGTCCAATTGTCGTGAAGTTATTTTTCATTACTCATACTCTGAAAGTAGGTCTGAAGTTGCCTGAGGAGTGGGTTGAAAGTAATACTTTTCATCCCTAGGAAGAATCGCTTTCAACTGACAGATGCCTAATTTAAAAAAAAACCTAGTTTTTCGCATTTTTATTGAACCATGTTCCAACTTTCTATGCAGCCACGAAGTGAAATTAAAATAACTTAAAGTTAAGTATTGATTAAAGAATCTATATTTTTTTAATAAATTTATTCTAAACGCCTAGTTGACACTTCCCGTGACCCAAGGGCTGGGTTTTACTTTGGCCAGAGGCTAAGTATTGCCATACAACGTGGCAACGCCGCCAGTCTCTTGGGCACGTTACCAGTTGACAGCGTTGAGGAGTTTTTTGACGACCTTTTATTATTTCTTGTTATTTTAGTTTTAGTTATCTAGTTTTAAAAATAATATTTATTTGTAAAATATAATAAATAAAAAATTCTTTAAAATAACATAGATTTGGGCAAAATATTTACCATTTTTTCAATGATGAAAATGAAAAACTGAATAGCTGGCTGGCCACAGAAAAAAAAAAACAAAATAGACGGAAAAAGTTGTTGATTATGTAAAATAAAATTTATAACACATTTGTTCGTAATATGTGTTATAAATTTTAATTTACATATTACATTATTTATTGTCGTGTAGCGTTCGCCTCTAAAGGGTCAAGGGTAAGGGTCTCTTATTGCACCAAGTTCAGTATCGTAATGTATCTCTTTACGCACTATATACGCACTATACGGCTTATCAAAATGCTCCGTCTAAAACGAACGGTACTTTTTTAAATCTTAACAAAGAGTTTTTATGTCAGAAAAGTGGTCAACATTTTATGAATAAAATTCACTTGGGAGATAAAATATAATAAATAAACATTTAATTCTTTAATTTAATCAATTTTGACCATAAATTACAACCATTTATCTGTAACAAAACACAAAAATATTAATTTACTTTATTAGTAATACTGGCTGTTCTTGTGCCTTTGCCTTAAAAAAAAAGCGTAAAAATTATTCCGCGCGCTTTCTCTTTACGCTGTATTGTTTTTGTTTGAAAATGTCATCCGAATTTTATTTATTTCCTCGCAAATGTGTTAAAAAACGTCGTATGACATACGTGCGCTTTGATAATTACAGCCTCTGCTTTCTTGTAGCCCTCGCCTACGGCTCGGACGTCTCCGTCAGGATGAACGGTCACTAGGCGTATTTAACGTTGAATTTATGCCTAGCGATTGCTTCCCTATTGCTTCTATTTGCTTCCTATTATCAAACAATTGCTTCCATCGTATTCTAGAAGAAAAAAAACATTTTAAGAGTGACCGTTCATTCTGATGTCACGACGGACGGTCACCGAGTCGATATCGACAAAAGTGTTGTATAACAATATTTTTTCATCACACTTGCACGTAAACAGTGTCATAACATACAGGTTAACTTGGCTGTAATGCCCCATATAAAACCCTAGGGCGGTAAGTATTTTTTTTTTTTAATTTTCATCACACTTGCACGTAAACAGTGTCATAACATACAGGTGAACTTGGCTGTAATGCCCCATATAAAACCCTAGGGCGGTAAGTAATTTTTTTTTAATTTACAGCACCGCTTGACAGCACACAGGTCATGCAAGTTCATCAAGCAAGGAGTTTACACGCAATTGAAAAATTGTCTTAAAATGTTATCTAAACAGGAATTTCATTCAATATCGCTACATGTTATTTAACTACTCAACTAATGTTCTAAAATCTAAATAATCGATAGTTTTTTGTATCCAAACGTCGAAATTTTTATTTTTTTACACTCCGTCATGGCTGTATATACCTAGGTAAGTATTTTGCCTTTAAAGTTTCTGAACAAAACATTTGTATAATCTGTGGTGTGGGCAAACAGCCCGCCATCCGCAAATCAGTTCACGTATTTCGTAATAATAAAGGATGTAAAACACCTCTTAACGAAGCCGAAAGGTACTGGTTTTCCACGTCATTTTGATCATTTTTTTGTTCTACACCATACCTGGGAACCTTCTAGTTACGGAGATATTAGGGGTCAAAGTTCCAATTTTTTGACAAGTATTTTTTTAAATACAAGTTTTTAATGTAAGATTTTTACTTTAAACACCTCCACGACCCCCGTACTATTCAATCCGTCCATCAGCACAATGTTTTGAGTGCGTTACATTGAGTTCTACCAAAAAACATGATTTTACACCCCCAAAAAAAAAAGTCGTTTCCCAGCTTTAATTTTTGCGTAAGTTTACTTAGTTTCATGTACAGAATGCTTGGTTGACGGCTTCGTGATGAGGTGATTTACACCGTGTATGTGTGCTGACTTGTGTATATTCATAATTATTAACTCGCAAGTGTGATGAAAAACATTGTATGTTTCACGGGCGGTAGACGAATTACGAACCTCGACTCAGAAAGCCCTCAGTCTTCGACTTCGGGCTTCTACTAGAGCCTGGATCGTAATTCCTTACTTACCGCCCTTAATACACAATATACTATTACTGCCTGATAAAAATATAAAGGCAAAACTCTTATTTAACATTGCAGTTACGCTTGATTAGGCGATAAATCTTTGGTCTTTTATTTATAAAATAAAATTCAAAAATTTATGCGTGTATTGAGATTGGAATCTAGTGGCCCCGCGGAGGCAATGTGCGAAATCGGTTAGTGGCGCGTTGGCCTATTCTTAATGCTTGTTCACGCAGAAACGCGCGGGCGCGGCGGCGGGTGCGAGCGCGGTAGATGTGGCGATTTCGTGTTCACATTGGCCGCCAGGCGTTTGCGCGAGTGTAACATGTTGTCAGAGGTTGAAAACATGACGTCGATTTTTTATTTTTAACCGATATCAGAAAACAATTCAGCAATTTCCTTCCATAATTTATTAAGAACTTTTCTGTTCATGTGATGCCTGTGTTTACTTTGCCAAATCGGAGTTCTAGCCTGAACAGCAGTAATCAAATAAACTCTTCTGTATTGAAAGACATGACGAAAACATGCTATCGTTTCTAGCGACAAGTTCATATTGGTTGAACTTACCGATGTCGCGAGTGAATCGCGCGTTCCGCCGCTAGTTCGTTGTGAACACTCACAAACGTCTCACGCGTTTGATATTGCCGCGAGCGCGGCGCGCGCGCCTGTCGCTAGCTTGCCCGCTACTTAGACCGCACGTGCGTTTCGTACGTCAACACTTGGATAATAAACCATATGTTTGATATTTCGTGACCGCGCCCGCCACCGCGCCCGCATGTACATCAGAACGTTCAGCCAGTCGAGATAGGGAGCTGGCTGCTACTCCAGTTTTTAATGACGATTATGTGACGCATAAAGACGTCAGCCAAAGAATTTGTGACAGAACAGTTCGAAAGATAGAAGCATTTATTTATGGCCGAACGACCTGATATCAGAACGTTCGGCCAACCTGAATCTCCATAACTGAGGACCTTAGAGTAACTGTTACTGAATAAAGATTTACTGACGATTTGATGACAAACAACCAATGCTTTACTTTTACTCGTAATGCCACCGTTTAGAAGTAAAATGAATTTTGTTTTCTGTAACATCAGGACGTTCGGCCAACGTAATCTCCATAACTGAGGACCTGAGAGAAACCGTTAATGAATAAAGACTTAGTGACGAGACTGAAACGAACTTTTTCTGCTTAATTATTGTTTAAGACGGCCTCTTTTATATAGTAAAATGAAAATTAAACATATAACCTCAAAACATTGGGATTATCGATTGCTCCACAATGAAGAAGTCTAGAATACTCGTAAAACCCCTGATGATAGTTTCAGTGCAATGATGTCAGTATTTTTGTTGATTCCAGATTAATCTTTCAAAATGCACTATGGCGGATGGCGACTGAAATAGGTTGACAATGTATTCCAACGAAACAAGTATTTATCGAGTACTTAATGAAGCAAAACATGTTGTAATATTAAATTATATAGGTACAAGCAATGTTGAGCTGATGCCTGCATACCAGTGTCCACTTGTGAAGGTTTTGTTATATTAGTCGAGTCTATTTTGGCTAAAAGCAAACGAAAGTGGAAAGGTGACTGACATTGGAGATTGGGAAATTTGACTAATTACAAGAATACTTAAATAACTAGGTACCCTAATTGATGAAATGCTTTATTTGTAATCAATCATCCAAAAAAAGCGATAGGTAGTTAGGTACATAATAATTGATACTTTTTAGAATGACAATGAATAAAAATTAAATTAATTTTTTTTATTTAATTTTTATTTTATGCTTTATAAACATATATTATTTTATCTAAGCCTTGACTGTCCCAATCTTGGACATAGGTCTCCCCATTGCTTCCACTTTTCTCGGTGTTGCGCGACTTCTCGCCAATAAACGAGATAAAAAAATAAAACGTTTTTGGGCTGAGGAGGGGTGCAACCACCCCCCCTTGCGATGCCCATGTTGACAAGTGACAAGATTTCAAATTTCGAATCGACCAGACCTGTGGAAGTTGTTAATTTCCCTTCAACTAGAAAAGACGTGATTACCATCAAACGGCTGAGTAGATTTTTTCAAAACATAGCTAAGAACATTCTCGATTAAAACACCTTTCAAACGAAACCAATTTTATAAATATCGGTACATCCGTTTAGGAGCTACGATGCCATAGACAGACACACAGATACACACGTCAAACTTATAACACCCCTCTTTTTGGTCGGGGGTTAAAAATGGGATCAATCAATGGGATTGAGATTTTTATAGAAAGCCGCCGTAACTGAATGAAGCAAAACTTAGTGGTGGCCTATTGGTCGAAATTCGATCGATAGTTTCAATTATGTTTTTTCATGTGACAGTGACAGGAGGTCTACTCTCTTTCTCCGAAACGTAACTTCGGCAACGAACAAAAATTTAACGTAGATACGTTTGTGACCCTACTCTATATAATTTGCATTTTTGAATTCGAATTCAAATATGTTTCTTTTTGTTTGTTTTTTATTTGTTCGAATTCACCGGCAATTAACGTATTGAATGTTATTGTGTGCGTCCGCAAATGATATAGAGTAGGGTCACAAACGTATCTACGTTTAATTTTCGTTCGTTGCCGAAGTTACATTTCGGAGAAAGAGAGTAGACCTCCAGACACGGAAAAATAATAAAAGTAGAAGCAAAGAGGCCACATCATAACGCATGGTGGTGTGTGTAACATTTTTTTTTATAACAATTATTTCTAATGCATATTATATAAAATATTGGTTATCTGCACTCCTTCTCAAAGTCCTCCGTCCGCGTATCCATTTATTTTGTTGCAATACCTACATCGTCACCTTATTTCAACAATTTCGACGTGTTTTGCTTCATTCAGTAGATAGATACCTACTCAATAAATACTTGTTTCATTTGAATACATGGTCACCCTATTTCAGTCGCCATCCGCCATAGTGCATTTTTAAAGATTAATCTGGAATCAACAAAAATACTGACACCATTGCACTGAAACCTTTAACACATCAAGGGTTTTGCGAGTATTCTAGGCTTCTTCGTTGTGGAGCAATCGATAATCCCAATGTTTTGAGGTTATATTGTAAATTTTAAATTTACTATATAAGGGGGCCATCACAAAGAAAAATAAAACAATAAAAGTTCATTTCAGTGTCGTCACAAAATCTTTCTTGATTAACGGTTTCTCTGGGCTTCTTCCTTGTGGAGGAATCGATAATCCCAATGTTTTGAGGTTATATGTTTAATTTTCATTTTACTATATAAAAGGGGCCGTCACAAACAATAATTAAGCAGAAAAAGTTCGTTTCAGTCTCGTCACTGAGTCTTTATTCATTAACGGTTTCTCTCAGGTCCTCAGTTATGGAGATTACGTTGGCCGAACGTCCTGATGTTACAGAAACCAAAATTCATTTTACTTTTAACCGGTGGCATTACGAGTAAAAGTAAAGCATTGGTTGTTTGTCATTAAATCGTCAGTAAATCTTGATTCAGTAACAGTTACTCTAAGGTCCTCAGTTATGGAGATTCAGGTTGGCCGAACGTTCTGATATCAGGTCGTTCGGCCATAAATAAATGCTTCTAACTTTCGTACTGTTCTGTCACAAATTCTTTGGCTGGCGTCTTTATGCGTCACATAATCGTCATTAAAAACTGGAGTAGCAGCCAGCTCCCTATCTCAACTGGCCGAAAGTTCTGATGTACATGCGCCCGCGAGTCAACGTGAATGAGTACTTACACTTATATTAACTTGAGTATTGAAATTACGCTTCTATACATTTATTGACGTCGCACATCGGCATGATTCAAGTGGGGCACCCAGCAATAGGCGGGACTTAAGGGACTACTCGATCCCCTTCATCTATTTCACCCCCTCAAATACATGAAAGTCGCCTATAAGATCGCCTTAAGACAGCAAAGCTGTCGTGATGCTGAAATCACGTGGATGTTTATTGTTAACACAATATCATAACAACACGCCAGTATGCTCCGAGAGGGTACACAGATGTATACACTACACCCACGTTTTGATAGTTAGGTATGTTAACTTCAGCCGGGCTTCGAAGGGCGCTTAAGAGGGGAGTGTTTTTCTTCGTTTTGAACGTAATATAGTCCCTACTTATTTAATTTCTATTGTCTATTTCCTCATTTACCAAAACACGTGGACTTAAATACCCCATCGAAAGGTCTCGGGTTCAATGTTGTTTAAAAGCTATTTCGTAAACTCGATTACTGACTCTAGTGTGCCTTTCTCCATACAAACGTATTCCGCTGTTTTCTTCGTGGATAATGCGTATAGAGCAATGATATTTTTCCAAAAGATCTAGGTCTTATTAATACATGCCCTTATTATTTCCTTTTTTTTCAAAACATAATCACTAAAAGAATTATGACAATCCAAAAACCCGAAAAAATACCGTTTTTTTCCGCCATGTTCAGACGACTATCAGACAAATTAGATAAGTTTTTAACAAAAAAGAAAATAATAGAAGCATAGATATACTTTTCCTCTAAATTATGATATATCAATTATTCAGATCAGTTTAGTTTTGAAGAAGAAAACAGTGGAATACAAAACTTCTTTTGGTCAAGACTTTTGTAGGTAAAATCAGCCTGAGCTGCAGTTGTCCCTTTCGCACTTTACCGGGGCTAGGTCGGGCGCAGCGCGACGGCAGTTTCTTCAAATACCTATTCTTCAAATTCCTCGGGGCTAGAATCCCCTCTTAACGATCTCCGGCCACCATAAAGAGGCTCGTGCGGGCAGCGGACCTAGGGCTGAGTCGTCGCCCGACCAGCCAGGCCCAGAGAGGTAGTGCGCACTGGTTTCTGCACGCCTTTATGGAGAATCTGAGGTCGCTAGATAGGCCGGTGATGGTGCTGATACCAGTCGGGGTGTGTTCGGCCCAGGCAGAGGGTAGCTATGAGGATATTCCCATACAAAAAAAAAGTTATGTTATGCTCCATTATGAACCTGATTCTTGGCCTTTAGAAATAGGGGGGGGGGCAGGAGAGAACCGCTGCCCCCCTCCCCCGCGACGCAATTCCCACCGTGTTACCATGCATCACCTCAGACGAGGCCCAGCCTGGCAGAGACACGCTGCCGGACCGAAGAAGCCGTCCAACCTCACGCACAATTTTGTCCGTACATCGTCATTACGATTTGTCACAATATTTAGCAATAATTGTCAAATAATTGACAGACTGGGGAAAAATAAACTCTCTTTTAAAAAATAATGCACTTTTAATCACAGGGCGCAGGCTCCTTATTAGTAACAAAATAAATACCGCAACAACCATACACGGGTACTACCTACTTATCGCTACCGGCGACGCACGCGCCGCCACGGACTGCGCGACACTGCTCGAGCCCGGGCTCGGTCTGCTCATGTCATGTCTTGTCACAATACATCCAGTATTGCCCGTCATTACTAATGTAGTTAACAACTTCCTTATCCCGTAATAAAAACATTTAAAATACAGAATACCAATAATAGTTTAAATTTTAAAATGTTGATATAGTCCGTGACTAGCGCCAGCGCCCCGTATTACACACTATGTTATAGTCAGGATTACATGCTTCATGTAATAGTGTTCTACAAACTAACCACACATACATACGTATATGTACGTCGCGTAGTCGCGTGCGCGACTCGGGTCGGCACGGCGGAATGTATTGTATCACAATCGGCGAGCCAGGCTCGACCATACTAACATACGTACAATAAATAGAGTATCATGTTATAGCTATATACACAATTATACTCCTCGCACTACTTAACTCTACCCCGCAGAAATAACTAGAGAGCGGCCGTCACCACCGTCACCGTCGTCACCGGCGAGGGCGACGGGTTGCTGGTGCCTAGCGGCGGGCCCGACGTCACCGGCGAGGGCGACGGGTTGCTGGTGCCTAGCGGCGGGCCCGACGTCACCGGCGAGGGCGACGGGTTGCTGGTGCCTAGCGGCGGGCCCGACGTCGCCGGCGGCGGCGCGGGCCTCGCGCGCGCTAGTGCGCCAGCAGCTGCGACAGGTGCGCTGCGATGGCCGCGGCCGCGTCGCCCGTCAGGATGGTGCGGTGCGTGCCGGCCAGCTGCTGCGTACTCAGCGCGCCCGCGCACACCTCGCGCAGCCCGTAGTCCTCGCCCAGCGTCACGTAGTTGTCGCGCGCCGTGAACAGCGTGACGGGCGCGCGCAGGCGCCCGGCCGGTTTGTACGTGTCGCCGATCACCAGCTTGCGGTAGAAGGAGTTGGCGGCGGCAACCAGCGCGTCGGCGCCGTGCGGGCCCGCGGCCGCGCCCACCAGCTCCGTGGTGCGCGCCAGTCGCGCCTGCCAGCTGGGCAGCCGCTCCAGCTCGCTCGACACCTGCACAGAGCTCACGTCACGCACCGCCCGCGCCCGCCAGCGCGGACCCGGCGCCGGTGTCCCACTCACCTTGGCGGCGTCCATGTCCTTGAACAGCTGCACGAAGTAGGCGAGCGCGTCGGCCTCGTCGGTCTCGGCGGAGCGCGTGCTGCGCTTCTGCTTGCCGCGCGTGGTGTGCGTGGCGACGTACGCCGGCGAGCCGTCCACCAGCACCAGCCGCGTCTCGCAGCCGGCCTGCAACACAACGTCTCGTCAGTACTGCGCCGCGCGGTCCGGCCGGCGACAGACCGAGCGCGCTCAGCTACGCGCGCCTACCTGCTCGAGCTGCAGCGCCATCTCGAAGGCGACGCCGGCGCCGAAGGAGTAGCCGAGCAGCGTGTAGGGCGCGGCGGGCTGCATGGCGCGCACGTGCGTGACGTAGTGTCGCGCCAGCGCGGCCATGTCGTCGAGCGGCGCGGCCTGCGTGCACTGCAGCCCGTACACGGGCGCGCGCACGGCCGCTGCCACGCCGCGCAGCAGATCCACCACGCCCTCGATGGGGTGCACCATGAACACGGGCTTGAGCTCGGCGCCGGCGGGCGCGGCGCTGGGCAGCTTCACCAGCACCTGCTTGGGCATGAGCTCGCCCAGCGCCGCGAACTGCACCTGGTCCTGCGCGTCGGCGGCGGGCGCGGGCGCGTCGCCGGCCGAGGCGTCCTCGCCGCCCGCCATGCCGCGCAGCTTGGAGAAGGTGAGGCCGCGGATCTCCTGCACGCCCAGCACCACGTCGTAGCCGCGCTCCAGCGTCTGCTTGATCTCCGCGCCCATGAGCGAGTCCATACCCAGCTCGGCCAGGTTAGCGGAGTCGGACACCTTGCTGGGGTCCTTGATGCCGAGGATGTTGGCGACGGCGTGCAGCAGGTCCTGCTGCGGCGCGGCGGCGGCGCGGCGCTTGTCGGCCAGCACCATGGACGCCGCCACGGCGTGCGGCAGCGCCAGCAGCGCGCCCAGCGCCTCCATGCACGACGCGATGCGCTGCGGCACGGTGCCGCCCACCACGGTCTCGTCGCCGCCCATGGTCTCCACGATGAGCCCCACCTCGCCTGCAACAGAGCGGCGTCAGTGGCAGCCGGCTGGCGGGTGCACGCCGGCGAGGCCGGGCGCTACTCACCGATGGCTCCCCACTGCACGGCCAGGCCCGGCAGCCCGTCGGCCTGGCGCTGCTCCACGATGCGCTCCATGGCGGAGTTGGCGAGCCCGTAGTTGCTCTGGCCGGGGTTGCCGCGCCCGCACGACACGGACGAGAACACAACGAAGTACTCCAGCTCGGGCGCCAGCTCGCGCGTCGCCGCGTCCAGGATCTTAGTCGCTGCGCGGAACAATCATGTCGTGCATATTACGTGCCTTATTACACACAAAATACTTTACAGGACATTACATAAAGATAGAAGAGCACTAAGGTGCTGCTGTTCTATTATTATATTGAAAGATTTATTCATGTTAGCCAATAATTTATTTTTTAAAGTGACTCCGAAAATAAGTGGTAAAGTATTCAAATAAACCATTTTGGAGGTAAATAATGTAAGGCTGCGTTTTTTTATCGTTTTTTCTAAAAGCTAAGTAGAGAATCAAACCGGGTTGTTTCTAAGGTTCCGTAGTAAACTACGAACAACTATAGTTTCGTCACGGGTTCCGCCAAACAAAATCTCAACCCATATGTAGTGTACCTGATGGGATTTACTGTAGGAAAAAATTTCGACTTTCCTATATTTAACCCTTTTAGGGGGTGAATCTCCCAAGTACTTTCTTAGTGCGCACACTTTTGTTACATAATGTGTATTAGATGTTATTCGCGCGCCATTGGCTTTTGAATACATTACTGTTTTTTTCTTCTAATTTTACTTCAAAGTTAAAATTTATCGCAAAAGAATACAACCGACTTCAAACACAATCAAAAGAGTGGAAAATAATTAACTTCGGAAGTAGGTGCCTTTGTTTGTTCGATTCACTTTTTTGCTGAAGAATCATCGATCGTTTAGCGTAATGCGTGAGGCCCCTAATAGCGAAGGTTACCAGCGATCGTACAAGAAGCGATGGTGACTCACCATCAATCTTGGGCTTGGCGACGGCCTGGAAGTCGGCGGGCGTCTGCTTGTCGAGGAAGGCGTCGCGCAGCACGGCGGCCAGGTTGAACACGCCGCCCACCGCGCCCAGCGCCGCCGCCTCGCGCAGCAGCGCGCGCGCGCCCGCCGGCGTGCACGCGTCCGCCGTGCTCACGAGCACGCGCACGCCCGCCTCGCGCCAGCGCCGCACGCACCACGCCTGGTAGCCCGTGCGCACGCCGCTGCGCGAGTTCAGCACCAGCCGCGTGGCGCCGCGCTTCACCATCCACTGCGCCAGCTCCAGCCCGAACCCGCCCATGCCGCCTGCCCATCGGTAAACGTGTTACTCATCGTCGGGCCTCGGCCAACTTTTTATCGTGGAAGAAACATAATCGATCGCGTAAAGTAAACTCAAATTCCGAACTTTAGTCACCAGATGGCGCTAGTTCAGTTCGAATACAAACTGTAGTGTACGTTAGCACGATCGCGGTTCGCAGTCGAGAGGGTTCACTGACCGACGAGCACGTAGCTCCGGGCGGGATGCAGGTAGGTGCGCGGGATGGCGGACACGAGCTTGCAGGCGGGCCGGGCGCCCGCGGCCTCCTCGTCGCGCACGCGCAGCACCACCTTGCCGATGTGCTTGCCCGTCGCCATGTACCTGCCACACGACACGACCATTGACTACTTTTGTAACTTTATAAACGGAAATAACTCCACTAAAACAAAGTACTTAAAAAAGTAAATGAAAAAGTCAGGATAAAAATGTTTCTCATCGAAAGTGGGCATTTTCAAACACGGACAGACACAACTGTTCTGCAAAAACTTGTAACATTTTCGAAAGGGTCGTGTTGGGCAGCATGCTTCTACAAAAAAAAAATACTGAACGTTCTCTTTTTTGATCTAATATAATATTGGCCCATCGTATGAGCTAAAATTGTCAGTGGCATGAGAACGATCTATATATATGTATGAGTGTCGGCCTGCGCACCTGAAGGCCTGCTCCAGCTGGTGGTCGGAGAAGACGGTGGCCGGCAGCGGGCGCACTGCGCCGGACGCGATGCCGTCCGTGACGCAGCGCACCACGGCCGCCTTGTCGCTGTTGTCGGACTCGGCGTCGAACAGCGCGTCCAGCAGGATGCCGTGGAACGTGGTGTTCTTGAGGAACACGGACATGCCCAGCGCCGTGTCGTTGGACAGGTCCAGCTTGCCGATCTCCAGGAAGCGCCCGCCCTCGGCCAGGCAGCGCACGGACGCTTGCAGCTTGTCGGCGGCCAGCGAGTTCAGCACCAGGTCCACTCCGCGGCCGCGCGTGCGCCGCTTGATGAGCTGCTCGAAGGACGTGTCGCGCGAGTTGCCGATGTTCTCGGGCGGCAGCGTGGGGAAGCGCTCGCGCAGGAAGGCGCGCTTGTCGGGCGTGCCCACGGTCGTGAACACCGTGCAGCCCGCGTGCAGCGCGATGGCCACGGCCGCCTGCCCCACGCCGCCCGTGCCCGCGTGCACCAGCACGGACTCGCCGCGCCGCATGCGCCCGCGTACCGCCAGCGCGTAGTACGCCGTCGCGTACGCCACCGGCACCGTGGACGCCTCCTCGAGCGACCACTTGGCCGGCACCTCCCACAGGAAGCCCTTGTCGGCCAGCACCGTGCTGGCGAGCCCGCATGCCGCGACCATGCCCATCACGCGCTTGCCGTCTGATGATCGACCGCTGAACTCCAAACCGAGGATGCACTCCTGCGGAAACATATCATGATATTATATTTATACGCATATTATATATATATATATATACAAATAAGTTTTATTGGCGCGAGTTCAGTCTCTACATAATTATTATTTCTGAACTATGAAACTTCCATGAAGACTTACAGCTAAACAAAACAGAATAAAAAATAGTAAAGTAAAGTGACATCCTTCACAATTCAATTATAAATCTTCACTTATATACACGGTGAAATTTTAAATTTTTGAAAAATCTGTTTTCTTGCCTGGTAGCGGAGGATACGCATTAAAATCCCGAAATTTCATAAAAACTATGACTGAAATACCGAAGTCTAAAACAACGAAATATAAAATACCGAAAGTTTTATTGCCGATAGCCGTTATATCGAAACATAAAATACAGACACAAGGAGCTTAGGGCACCCCGACATGGAGAGGTTAGGTTCGAATGGTATGACTCCCGTCATGCCATTCATGTTAGGTGCCTTTAACCCTGCAGACAGGAATGGAAGCCCCATAACGAGGGGCTTCCATTTTCATCGTGGAGTCGGCGTCGACGACGTATAAACGCATAATCTCAATTTGATGAAATCAGGGTTTGACCAGTGACACTTAAATTATTTAATTATTAGGTATGTATGCAGGAGCCTTGACTACGAAGGGGCTTCTATTTCTGTCTGCAGGGTTTAAACGCACCTAACATGAATGGCATTATTACCATAATTATACGTATGATTATCATTTAAACTTTTGTTTTAATTATGTAATTGGTATCATACATACCTATTATGTTAAGCTCCCTTTTTTTGTCATTTTCTTAGAGATTTTAGGCTTTGGGGTGTAATTTCGGGATATGGATCTTCGTGATTTTTAACTTCGGGATTTTAAACTTCGGGATATGGCTCTTCGGGATTTTAAGCTTTCGGGCAAATGTACTTTCGGGATTTAAAACTTTTGACCAAGCAATCATACGGCGTTTAATTTTTCGGAATTTCTTTCATAGGTATTTTAAAATAAGGTCAAAGGGTTTTAAATTTCGGTATTTTAAAACGTCAGTACTCAAATCGAACACGATAATTTTGAAAAAAAAACCCACCCTTAATTGATTAATGCAAATTCTGGGAAGTAATGACATACAGACTCAAGGAAAATGCTACGTCTGCGCTGCAGATGTCATCAATCAAGGTCATTCATTTAAAATATGAATAACTAACTGATCCCAGCATGCGGTGCAATGCACTTGTTCCTACCTAACTACTACCCACCTACCTACCTACCTACTCACTACCTAGTACCTACCTAAAAGCCTTCTACAAAGTGTCAGAAACGTTAAAATAAAAGATGAATTAAATCTGCTAAGTAATTCTCGAGTTATGGCGTATATATAGATGATGTGGTACCGACCTGTCCGGCGAGGTTGCCGGGCAGCGCGTCGGGCGGCAGCTTGCCGGTGGCCAGCATGATGTCGCGGAAGTTGAGCGGCGCGCAGTACACGCGGCACAGCTCCGTGCGCGCCGGCTGCGACACCTCGCGCGCGTACCGCAGCGGGCTCTCGATCCAGCGCAGCGACGACAGGTCCCCGCGCGTCAGCGTGTTCACGTAGGCGTGCTCCACCTGCAGCTGCGCCTCCGCCTCGCCCAGCGGCAGGTGCCGGTAGCAGCCCCACACGCCGGCCCGCAGCACGTTGCAGGCCAGGTCGCGCGCCACCTGCGCCGCGTAGGGCGCCGCGTCGGGCCGGAAGGGCTCGCGCGCGCCCGGCAGGTAGTAGCAGCGCAGCGCGCGCCCGCCGGGCTCGCCGCGCAGGCACGCGCACAGCCCCAGCACGCCGGCCGCCGCCGTGCGCGCCACGCAGTACACGCGCATGGGCTCGCCCTCGGCGCGCGCCAGGGCCGCGCGCAGCGCCTCCACCCAGCCGAACGCCACGTCGTCGGCCACGTCCACCACCACGTGCTGCGCGGGCACGGCCGGCGCGCGCCGCAGCAGCACGTACTCGCAGCTGGCCGCCACCTGGCGCGACACGCACACCAGCCCGGCGCGCTCCACCATGTCCTTAGCGGCGCGGTCGTCCAGCGCCTTGTGCGGCTCCTCCAGCAGTATCATGCCGCTCTCGCCCAGCGCGGCCGCCAGGTTCTCCAGCGTGGCGGCGCCGTGCCGGCTCAGCACGTCGGCCGCTAGCACCAGGTGGCAGTCGCTCTCGATGGGCGCGCTCTTGCCGTCCTTGGGGAACACTTTGACGCCCAAGTCCTTGACGGCGGCGGCGTAGGCGGCGGGCGCGGGCCCGGCCGCCAGCGACGCGTCCACGCGCACCTGCGGCTCGGCCTCCAGCACCTGCATGGCCTGCGGCGTCAGCAGCGCCTCGGCCGGCCGGTCCAGCGCCGCCTCGGCCAGTTTGAGCTTGAGCGCGCCCGCGTTCTCCAGCACCAGCTGCAGGCTCACGGTGAGCGCGTCGCGTTTGGAGCGCGAGGTGTCCTCGGTGGCCACGGTGGCGTTGTCGTACGGCAGGAACACGTACTTCTCCAGCTTGGGCGCATTCTGCGGGTTGGCGCGGCGAGGCGCCAGGCTGGTCTTGACGCCGCGGAACTCGATGCCGCCGGCGCTGATGACGTCGATGTCGCGGTGCATGCGCACGGGCAGCGTGCCGCCCTCGGCCAGCGCCGCCACGGCCGCCAGCTGCGCCGCCGGGTCGATGAGCGCACGCTGCAGCCGCGTGGGCAGGTACAGCTCACGCGTGTCCACGCCGATGATGCCGAACTGCAGCATGGTGTCCATGAATGAGATCCAGTTGTCGTCCCAGGCCAGCTCGCCGCAGGTGCCGCGCGGGTCGGACGAGCGGATGCCGCGGAAGATGCCGCCGTAGTTGTAGCCGCGCAGGCGCAGCTCCTTGTAGATGTCGTCGGTGACGAGCGGCAGCAGCCCGTCCTCCTGGCGCGGCGGCGAGGTGTCCAGGTCCCGCAGGCGCTCGGCGGCCGGCTCGTCCGCCAGGCGCACGGAGCCCGTGACCACGACGGCGCCGCCCTCGCACACGTCGAACTCGCCCGTGCCGTCCAGTACGTTGATGAGGAAGCGCACGGGTGTGTCGCGCGACACGATGGTGGCGCGACGGAACTGAATGTTCTCCATCACGATCGGGGTCTCCTCAGGCTTGCGGTTGTTGAGCTTCGCCATAGTTCTCCAAACGAGGGTCTGTAACCGATCGAGATTCGATTTAATGAAATGTCATTTATTCAAATAACGCTGATAGATAAGAAGCCCTTTTTTGAATTCCCAAGAAACAGTTCTCCAAAACGCTCTTCCCCAGCGACACATATGCTTTTAAGGTTAGTAGAATCAATTTTGTGCAATAAATAGTGTGTATTTATTATCAAAGAATCCATCAGCGTAACATTATATTACTGACCAGGTATCCGGTGGCGGGGAACAGGACGCGGCCGTCGATGTTGTGTCCGGTGATGAAGCTGTCGTCGTTGCGCGACACGTCGTACTCGATGACGTTCTCGCCCGAGCGCGAGGCGTTGCCGAAGTGCGCCACCTGCCACTCCAGGCGGTGGTCCCAGCGCACGTGCGACGCCAGGCCCGGCGTGCCGCGCGGGACCGGGAACGGCACGGCCGGGTACAGCCGGCCCACCGCCGGCTGCGCGCCGGCCGCGTACAGGCGCCCGGCCGCGGCCAGCAGCTGCGCGCACGCGTCCGGCGCGTCGCGGCGCACGAGCGGCACGTGCGCGGCGGCCGGCGCCGGCCGCGCGCGCTTCAGCACGGCCTGCAGCAGCGCGTGCGGCGCGACCTCCACCAGCACGGCGCGCTCCGGCACCTCGCGCATGGCGTCCGCGAACCGCACCGGCGACAGCAGGTTGTTCACGTGGTAGTTGGCGTCGCTCAGCTTGGCTGCGGTCAGAGCACAACACTCACTGCCGGAACTCACTTGTTACTCACTAATGCTCGTCCATCGTGCTCGTTCGTGATCGTTTAGCGATTACGATGATCATGTTTTCTTCTACTTATATTTGTGTGCAAAAACGCGAGTTTAAGCACGTTAAAAAGAAGCTAGTAATGAAGCCATTAGTGGATAAAATGCAAATGTGAAGTAATCATTCGGCCCGTACTCACCGAGGTCGGAGTCCCACTTGTCGCGTGGCAGCGAAGACGACACCCAGCGCTTGGTGCGCGGCTTGGGGTCGGTGATGACCTTCTCCAGGCTGCGGCGCAGCAGCGGCGCGGCGGCGGCGATGTACTTGCTGTGGAAGGCCACGCCCGAGCTGTTCACGCGCCGCGCGAACGTGCCCTCCGCCGACAGCGCCGCCACGAACTTCTCCAGCGACTCCACCGGCCCTGAAATCTACAGCAATACGTCACGTGACACCGCTGACGTCACGCCGCACGCGCTTCGTCCGACCGAGCGGGTGCGCACTCACCGTGACGCTGTCGTTGGCGTTGTGGCAGGCGGGCACGATGTCGGGCGGGCAACGCGCCTCGCACTCCTCCCACGAGAGCCCCACGGCCGCCATGGCGCCCGGCGCCAGCTTGGCGTCCACGATGCTGCGCCCTCGCCAGTACGCGGCCAGCACGGCCTGCTCCGCCGTCAGCGTCTCGTCCGCGTACGCGCAGCCTGCGGGTGATCAAGTGTCAGTCTCGCTCGCTATCGGCCCGACACTCGCGCTAGGTGTCGCCGCCTGCGGACTCACCGATCTCGCCGACCGAGTGTCCCACGATGCCGTCGGGCCGCACCTCCAGCGCGCGCAGCACGTCCACCAGCGCCACCTGCACGGCCGCGATGGACACGAACGAGTTGATGACGTCATCGAACGCCGCCGCCGGCGCGTCCGTGATGATGTTGATGAGGTCGATGCTGTGCGGCCGCAGCGCCGCCGCCGACCGGTTGATGCTGGCGGCGAACACCGGCAGCTGCATCAGCGTCTTGGCCATGCCTGGCCACTGCGACCCCATGCCCGAGAACACGAACCATACGGGTCGGGGGTCACCGGTCTCAATTTCCTGCGAACAGAGTGATGTCAAACATGAGTCATAAGCGAACGAATAAGGATGAAGCCAGATCAGTGCGCTGCTTTGCGTCGGCCGGAACAGATCAACGCATTGTATGCCACACGAGCGTTGCGACGACGCACGAAGTCGTAACGTAAAAGGGCAGCGCACCAGGGGCCGTAACAAATATGGTTTTGCACAGTTATAATCATTAAAATTATCAATAAAACCCCTATAAGTTCATTTAATCCCATTAAATTACTATATCATGAAAAAATCATTCAATGCGATTAAGTAAACTGAAGAGAGAATTCGGAGGGTGTAAATACATGCGTATTACGACCGCAAATCATATTTTGTTCAACATACTGTGACACTAGCCCCTGTAGGGAGGTTGTCAGCAGGTAGGTAACTAGTGGATTTTATAAATAACTAGCGACCCGCCCCGGCTTCGCACGGGTGCAATGCTGATACTAAATACACTACAGAAAAACTGTGAACGTTGTATATAAAAACATAGCGGCCCGCTCTGGCTTCGCACGGGTATAAAATATATAGCCTATGTCACTCACTGAAAAAATTATTAAAATCGATCAAGTAGTCTTTATTTATTCATTACTGCCCGTGGCTTGCACGCGTTAAATTTGGAGTAAAACAATTCCCCTTTCCCTATACCTTGAAGATTTCCTACTATCTTTGGAATATCTAAATTCATGCACTACATTTTTACTTATTTACTTTTTACATTTGTTCATATTTATTTTTGATTGGCCAATTTCAAAAAAAAAAAAAAAAAAACCATCGGTGACCTCGAGAACTCCACCTTAAGAACTGTCCGTCGACACACCGGAGCTCCTACAGCGCAGTGAATCACCTCCCCTTGCTTCGTCTGTCGTCAGTCGATCCGTTGATACGTCGCGCCCAACGATGCAACGCATTATGTGGCATGACACAAAAAAAAAGCAAACGACGCAGCGTTGACACAATGCAACGCACTACTGAGGTTTCACCCTAAGGCAGCATGAGTGCGTACGTCGGCGCGCTGAATACTCACGATGCACTCCTCGATGGGCGGGTCGGCGAGCACGACGAACCCGCGGTGCGAGTGTCCGGGGATGTTGTGCCGGTGCACGGCGTCCAGCAGCGCGTGCAGGCCGGCGTCGTCGGCGTGCGCGGCCGCCAGCGCCGTGAGCTGGCGCACGGCCGGCTCCGTGCGGCCCGACGCCAGCACCACGCGCGGCGCCGCGTACCGCGCCGGCGTGCGCGCCGCGCCGCCGCCCGGCTCCGACGAGAAGATCACGTGCGCGTTGGCGCCGCCGAACCCGAACGAGTTCACGGCCACCAGCCCGCCCTCCCACGGCATGTTGCGGTCCACCACCTGCAACCGCATCACCGTACACGTTACGACTGCGCTATATCGTGTGTGTGATGAATCGCACGAGAACGAACAATCAGATATGGTAGCGTTGGTGTGCAAAGAATGACAAATTAAATTTTACCTTGATCCTGCCGTCACTGAGCGCCGGGATATCGGGGTTGGCATTCTTGTAGTGTAGGTTGGCGGGGATGATGCCGCGCTCCATGGCCACCACGACCTTGGCGACGGAGCACAGGCCGGACGCGGGCTCCGAGTGGCCCATGTTGGACTTGACCGAGCCCAGCAGCAGCGGCCCCTTGCGCCCCTTGCAGAACAGCTCCGCGATAGCGTTCACCTCTTGAGGGTCTCCCACCTACCAACACACGCCGTCTCGTCACTACATCACAATAACAACGTTATCCAATTTTATTTTACTGCGATTTCTAGGCTTGTTGCGACTGCCACGAAATTGCAGTTTTTCAGCTGTCGTGTACAGTAGCTACAGGCTCGCGTTGCTGGGGTACCTTGGTGCCAGTGCCGTGCGCCTCCACGTAGGCCACGTCACAGGGCCGCAGGTTGGCCTCGGCGAAGGTCTCCTCGGCCAGGCGGCGCTGCATGTCGCCGGACGGGAAGGTGATGCCCTGGTCCTTGGCGCCGTCCGTGTTGACGCGCAGGCCGCGCAGCGTGGCGTACACGCGCCGCGCCGCGCCGCGCCGCTGTAGCAGCACGGCCACGGCCGCCTCCGAGCGCACATAGCCGCGACCGCTGGCGTCGAACGCGGCGCAGCGGCCCTCGGGCGATAGCATGCTGAGCCGGTGGAAGTTCAGCGAGTTGGCGGGCTTCAGGCACAGGTTGCAGCCCGCCACGATGGCGGCGTCGCAGTGGCCGGCGCGGATGGCCGTGGCCGCCTGCGCCAGCGCGAACATGGAGCTGGAGCAGGCCGTGTCTACCGCGAAGGACGGCCCCTTGAGGTCGAACGTGTACGAGATGCGGTTGGGGAACATGGCGCGGCAGCAGCCCGTGAGCGCGTAGCCGTTGATCTTGTCGGGGTCCACGGTCCACATCTCCTCGGTCTCCGAGTTGGACACGCCCACGTAGACGCCGGTGCGCGAGCCGCGCAGCTCGCTGGGGTTGATGCCGGCGTCAATAATGGTCTCGTGCGTGAGCTCCAGCAGCAGGCGTAGCTGCGGGTCCATGAGGTGCGCTTGCTTGGCGTGCACGCCGAAGAACGTGGCGTCGAAGTGCGCCAGGTCCTTGAGCTTGCCATTGCGCTCCGGGAGGCCGTGCAATCCTGTCGCAACATAACAATTCATTATTGTTACAAATACCTTTCGTATAAGGTTCGTCTTTGTGTTTACTTGAAGCATATAATTATATTATACTGCTTCTTAGCGTATCGAAGGCAAGTGTAATGAAATATTTTTTCCTTACAGGTAACCACGTGACCGGACATGCAGAGCTACACGTGCTAGTCTAGCGACATTAACGCGCGCTCGGACCGACTGAGTCGCCGCCGGCCGCTGCCGCCACCGCGCGCTTCGGTTGAACTTAGCTCATCAGACTACAGCTAAGGAACATTGTATTGTGAAAGAACCTTCGCATGCCTCACAGTTTTATTATTAAATTTAGAAATGATTTAAATCGTAAAAAATCGGATATCACTCCGTAACGAAAATGAATCACTTTCAGAATTCTCGTTTACTATATGCGCTGGCGGGCGGATGTGAAATCATGAAATTTAGCCAAATGTGTTTGTTTATCAGCGAGCTATCTAAACACTAAACACGGCGCGCGCGGCAGTCGTCACAGTGCTCATTCGCATGCGGAAACCTAACAAAAGCTAATATTTATATATTTCCTAGTAACACGATGACATAATTTATGACAGGTTTGACGAGTAAGATCTTTGTTAGCTTAGCAGAGATAGGTATCGCGAGCGCGCGTGTGTGCGTGCGATGACGCACGGCGCATCACGCCACCGGCCGGCGGCGGCGGGCGGCAGTGGCGCGGCACTCGGGGCGAGCCGCGGTCGCGCGCGCCTGCCCGCGCCGCCCGCTCCGCCGCGGTGTCTGCTAACGGTGAAAGCCTCACAATAGACGAGCGGCTATGCCGTTGACACCACTCATTCATTCGACCACAATTGGTTAAACGTGCCGATATGTGGGCGATCGTCCACTCGGAATGTAAACTACTTTAAATTATAAAATAATCATGTTGTTCAAATCTCTACTATTCCAGATTCATGAACAAACCTGTCTCATTCACAACAGATCCTTCACACTTTGATTCACCAAGGCTATTCTGTTTATGAGCAGGAAGGTATTGTCGAGCTCTACCGCTTTACCACCCTACGTACGGTTGAACGTCATTTGCACGTCATAGGTATAACCACAAACAAAAATTTTCGATGTGACGGTTAGTTAATATCAACATTCACCATTTACAAGGTCGATTATACCAACTAGTACTAGGTCGGTAGGTACTCAGTTTTTATAATAAATATTTTTCT
The DNA here is from genome assembly GCA_963082945.1 of Cerastis leucographa. NCBI lineage: Eukaryota > Metazoa > Arthropoda > Insecta > Lepidoptera > Noctuidae > Cerastis > Cerastis leucographa. The sequence continues at coordinate 20,806,695 of OY720359.1, forward strand.
GTGGCCGTTAACACATAGATCAGATACCTCTTGACAATGGGGTCTCTGTTTGCTCAAGAATAGGTTCACAGGCAAAATAAGATAAAATTTATAATTATTATTATTGTTTTTTTTAGTTAGGTAACCTTTAAATAAATTAAGAGTAATTAAAAGTTCAAGGACGTCATTTACAACTCAACTCACTCGAGGTGTGCTAAGTATACTTATTTTATTCGAGTTTATTGTAAAATTTATGGCCAAAGTCGGAGCAGGAAATAAACACTGGGGAAAACTCCGTGGACAAAAATAGTTTATAGATTGTTAGAGATCGATCCGTGGAGCGTACAGTGTCCATGATGAGCTGATGCCAGATACGAGACATTATCGTTTCTTTCAAAAGGCGGTAATAGCGGGTGAGTCAGGCGATCGCTCAGATAACCTCGCTGATGGCGGCGGAGCGGCGTCACACTTACACGCAACTTGCCAATTTTGTGGCACACTACTTGTAACACTCAGGAATCACTTGATGCGAGTGAGTAGCTCTGTGAGCCCGGCCCGCTTCCGTGAACCTTATCGTGCTTCACTGATGGTCTATGAGTACTGTATTTACCGGAATCTATATCTATATTTACCGGTCATCTCATAAACTCTTCAACAGCCTTGAATGGCCTGAAGGGCCACCTGGAACACGAGACGACAATTTTAACGTTTGCCCATTTTAGTAATTTGCTTCGTACAGTAAAACAAGTGACTGATAGCTTGTGATCTCAGTGTTGCGACATTACAAGTGTACCTACGTGCTTAATTTTTGAATAAATATTTGTATGACGTAGATGTATTCGAAATACATCCTTCTCGACATAATCTTATTTTGTTATCGACCACCATTCGACAACATGAATGTACGTAGGTAGATTCTTAAAATAGTAACTACATAAGAGTTGATAGACACTACCTACTTTATAGTGAGATTGTCTTGACGAGTTCACAACTAAATCCATTCCGATACCTATACCTAACCTACCGTGTCTTTTTCAGCAAATGACCAGGATGCAGTCCGGACCTTAGTCTCAAAGAACAAGTACGACCCGAAAACCTTAAGCGACGGGTTCGGGCCAGGGTTACAGCATTAACAACCATAGGAGAGCTTTCGACAGCTTTGTTAGAGGGATGAAGGATCACTCAATCGAATATTAAAGACAATTCGTACTTATGAACTTCCAAACACGCTTCAGGAAGTCATTAGACCCCGAGGAAGTAACACTCATTCATTACTAAAGTCTAATAAAGTTTGATTGGCTCAGCCAAATAATGATAACTTTAAAATACCCATCAAATTACGGTAAATCACGTCGGTAGCTTTTGTTTGTTTCATTGTCTTTTTGCCACCGACTTTCGAAAGTAAAGTTTAGCTACTAAGACGTTCTGATTATTCCTTACTTTTTAAGTGTTTCTTTATTTCCTAAAAAAGTTTTCGAAGTGAAACTTCTTATGCGTCTTCCAACAAGTTTAACGCTACTATGGAGGGGGAATATTTTCTATCACTCACTAAGAGATGGCAGTATTACCAGATTTGTGACTACGTAGTTCTACTAGGTACGCAAGATGGCGTGCAAACAGTCATGTATTCGACTCGTCGGTGTGACCAGCCTTCGCTCAATTTCCATGAGTAGATTAACCTCGATAAAATTATATGTAATAATGATGTAATAAAAATAATACAACAAGAAAACAACAAAATATTATTTAGAAGCTTAATAAAATAACGAGAGTGAATGCGTGGCACTCGAACGCATGCGTGTAGTATTACGAAGTTTCACTTCTTCCGCGCGGAGGGACTCCACGCACAATTTTTTTTTATTTTACCCGTTTAGTTGGGGTATCTATCTCACATAAATCCTAGTCAATTATCAATTTTACGTTGTTTTGTAACTGTAAGTATGGGTTGGTACTAGCACATCGTCCGTCGTCAAGGAAAAATGGATAACAAATAGGACAACTCAGAAAGTACAGCGTTAATAAAATTCATATGGGACCACCGCGCCAGATTCCTCTACCAAATGAAAAATAAGCAAGTAGCTTTACCAAAGGAGAAATAGATGTACCGACATGGAAAAAAAAAGTTGCTGGTTGAATACATAACCACCTCCTTTATATAGTCGGATAAAAACATAAATTTTCATCTCATAGGTATTAAGTAATTTTTTTATTTTCAAAATGGGTCCCAGACTCCTTTGGATCTATGCTATTTCTTTTACGATAATTACTGTCTACGATTTCAGCCAGTATTTAATGGTAGTTGTAAATCAACTGATGTTATGGTCAGTCTCGGTGAGTCGGCGCGCGGCGCTGAAGGTCAAGTAGGTGTCGCCGGCCGTGCGTATCAGCCGCGGAGACATGCGCGCGCACGGTGGAGCCCGCATGCCGTCCAGCGCCGTCGCACGCTCACGGTACTCTACCATTCCTATTTATTCATATATTATTTTGAAGGAAATATACATTTCCAATTTTACTGTCAAAAAATATTGTTAAGTACGTTAAATCATCCGAATACTGAATTAATATATTTTTTTTAATGTTTGAGTAACGAATCTGCGCATAAAATTTAAATTGTGTTTGAACTTCTACAGATTTTTGAAAGGAAATGGTACCCACGAGCAACATAACATAATGTTTCCTTTCAGATATTCTGTTGCAAAAATATAATAAATACCTTCAGATTACCACAGCCACAATGTCATATTGTGACGATATGTCACAATCACAAATTATGTAAGATTCTTGTAAACACAATAATATTCTCATCACAGCGCTCTGATAATATTTGTCGATTCATCGGTTAAGATGTGACCAACTGTTCAAATAAAAGTTTGTTTTAAAATTGTTTAATAAATAAATATAAATAATAATAATAACTGATAATTGCTCGTATGCACTCAAGTGATAAAATTGTCTTTGCGGGCTCTTACCAAGATGATCATAGATACGGAGATAATGTCGGGGAAGATCGATTCTTCCGTACTTTCGGAAGAATCGATTTTTCCAAATTGTTATTGAAAACTTGATGTCGAACCAGACCAAATTTTTTGATTTCTGGTAGAGACGAGTTTAATTTTAAATGGCATGTATCGTATCGTATCACTGTTTAAACGGCCGCTCACACGAGCAGACGAGCTTCTACAGGACGAGGACGTCCTCGTAGTGACTTTTTCAATATGTCTTTATAATTTTCTTCGGTTTAGGCAATACTAGAATAAGACTAACAGTAATGAAAACATGGTTAGGGAACTTGGTCTTATCTCATTACCTGGGGTCCATCGTCTATCATCTGCGGTGACCAGGTCCACGCCATCAAACAGCTGTTGCGCGAACTCCTCGATGGTGTCGGACTGGGGCAGGCGGCCCGACAGGCCCGTCAGCACGATGTCGTCATCCGACCCCCTGGCCCCGTTGGTTACGGCACTCGGCATGTCTGCTCAGGTTTGGCGCGTATCTGCAACCAGAGCACGGCTTCAGTAGGATACGATGCACCACGCAGATCGGAAATTCCAGCGAGGAGGTAACTTTTCGCTCACCTCAGACAATTCTTGTGGATGTTCCGTCCCGGTACGGGGTTGACCGTCGTTTGAATCCGAAATGTTTAGTTTTGGATATTTATGTATAACGCACGGTCGGATCGGAAGGTGCGTGATACGCGCGAGAAGCGTGCGAGCCGAGTGATGCGGCGGCGATGCGACATGCGGTTAAAAGGGCGCGATAGCGGGGTCGCGGCCCGAAGCGTCACGTTTCCACGAGACCCCGAACCCGCTTATCGCGACGCAAGGACGGACAAGGTCGGCGCGTTCTTCCTCTTCAAAAAAATACCAATGTGGATCGCCACGTCCGCTTGCAGCGCTCCGGACGTGCTGGCTCCGCCGCCAGCCCGCAGGAGCGTGTGTGCTGGCGGATGGGACGCGGATAGGGCAGGTGCAGTCCGAGTCCGCTTCGACCTCCGAGTGTTCCCTGTATCTCGAGAGGTCGATCTAGTGACCCCTCGATTAAATACGCAATTAATCATAATCTAAAGTGCAAATCACGCGCTGAATCGTCGCACCGCGTACCTCTGCGCACCCGCAGACCGCAGTGGTGTGCAGCGTGGCGAAAACTGGATATAATCCATAACGAGTATTTTTTTTTCATTTAGCGATCGTGGCCGCAAAAAATTCGTAATTTGACTCAGTATAGCCGGTCGGCGTCATGGAGCCAGCCGTGCGCCTCGCAGCGTCGGCCAGCGGAAGAGTGACGCCGGGCAAGGCGCGCGGTGGCGACGCCCCATCTTTCGACAACAATGGGGCTCTTTGTGCATCAATTGGCGACGACGACCGACACATCGGATCACCTCACACAATGTCTCGTTCAGCTAATGAACCGCGTAACTGTGGGCCGGATCCCCGCTAGCTCGCTACCACCGCTACTGCTCGCTGCACGCACCAGACGAGCCCTCTCTGCTCTAAGCATCAATTAACTATTTGTCATTTAGTATTACGACAACACCACTACCATGTACCATTTATGCTAGTTCTGGCCTCTTTTATTTACCTAGATACGACGGTTGTAAAAGGATGTCATTTTTCAAACTGTACATATTTCCTGTTAGCACCGCAACGGGAGTACATTTTTGAAATATCGTCTGGTTATCTGGTAGGCTTGCTTATCGACCCAAGAATATTTATATCTTCTTCGTTATCCCTTTTCACTCAGATAGGGCAAATAACATTTCTGAAAAAATCTTCTATGCTAAAACACCTGTGTGTTTTGAAAACTAAATCTCAAACCTTATTAATAATTGACAAAACCCCTGTACACCCCCTTAGGGGTAGAAAGTCCGAAAGTCCCTTTTTAGGGTTCCGTTGCCAAATGGCTAAAACATAAACCTTTTAGATTCGTCATGTCCGTCCGTATGTCACAGAATTTGTATACCGAGACTGTTGATTGGCACCACAAGTTGATATTTGGAGGGTAGATAGATGTGAATCAAATCAATAAAAAGTCATTTATTCAAACTAGGCTGATAATCAATCAGCACTTTTTGAACGTCCAAATAACAAGAGACAGTCCCCCAAAACGCCCGCCCTCGCCACTTCCTAGTGTTTTAGCTGGGAAGAAGAAGTGGCGGAACAAACTCCCCAGCAAAGGTGAGTGAAATAATGAGAAAACGAAATAGGGGTGTCCCTCCGTACATATGTGTAATTAAGGATCGAAAAAAAATATAACTACGATATGTATAACTGTGTGAGGGTGTCTTTCGACAACAATTAAAAAATTACTTAAACAGGTTTTTTCGTAAAAAATGTGTAACCCTCTCATTGCTAAAAAGGAGGGAAATTCTGAAAAAAAAATAGGTTTGTAGGATGTAAAAAAAACTTTCAAAGAAAATTGGATTGAATAAGATTAGATATTTTTAAGATATGGGACTTTTTCATCAAACTGCAGCAGTAACTTTAGGCTAATCTCCGGAACAACTGCACCGATTTTGACATGAATGGCGATCAAAATTTTAAGTTTGGTTTTATATATTCCGTCTTGACTGGGAATGTGAAATCGTTTATCTGGACCTATTCCAGTGCAGTTTATAAAAATGAAGTGTCTGTTTATAATTCCTAAATAACAAGTTTTTATTAAATGCATATGAACGATATTTTATCTTTATTTTTATCTTGAATTAAATTTTTGCAAACATTAAAATGTTTAATTCTAACCCTGAGAGGTGATCTGTACCTCAGGATCTTCCTATCTCAGACACCTTTCTCTATATAAGATGTACAAATGTGAACCAGCACCTTAAAGTTTTGATGTGGAGATAAATAAAGATTTATGATTATGATACCAGTTTGCCAGACAAGATGGAATAGAAAACCAAAATTGATTTGATCGCTATTCCAGTGGTCGGATTTTCTGTCGGTGGATTCAATGCACTACACTGTTATAAAATTAAAACTAGGGATGCTCACCGATATTAAAATTATCAGCGGTAGATACTAGATACCGATATGGACAGTTAAGATTCAAATTCAAAGAAAGCTATAAAGAGCTGCTCATATTATACATATATTACAGATCAGATGACAAAACGTAAAAAAAAGGTTTTTTTTTTGTACATATGCATTCAGTACAAAGCTGTTATTTTGAAATTACAAACAGACACATCAATTTTATGTTCAATACACTTTTGCGAAAAGTGGCTCTTATCGCACTACGATTAGGTTCAAGATGCAATGTATTTGTGTTTTTTATTTATTTATCTTTACTAGCGTGGAAATAAAAATGAGATAACTACAATCTTAGTCAGCTAGCTGTTTAGTGGGTACTCCCTTTCTTCTCCTAAAATTGTTTGTCCGAAAATCATTATCCATAACAATTAACACGTTTGCTATAAACTTCAGTAAGTAACCATAATATTCAAAATCCCGAAATTTTGTTTAACATAATTATCTTTAGTTCTAAAAGTATTCTGTCATAATATCGAGTAATATAATTATTGAATCTCCTAATTTTACAAGACCTAAAGTCATATATCAGTATTGTGATAAATAATGAGTATTATTCCGAATGTTTATTTATAATATTTTTTTTAGTCCTAAAACATATGCTAAATATTAGGGTTTAGTGACAGTAACGAATCGCTGTAAATCCGACTCCACGCAGTCTTGTCTGCTCTACCCCTAGTGTAATTTAAAATCGTGTGGGCGCGGAGGGGCGAGGCGGCCCGCGAGTTGAGGAGCAGGTGGTTGTAACACTCGCACACACTTATCATACGAAACAAATTTTATCAAAATCAAATCGCATGAAATTCACACACTTATCATACGAAACCAATTTTATCAAAATCGGTTCATCCGTTTAGGAGCAACGATGCCACAGACAGACACATAGTTAGATACCCAGATCCATAGATACATGTCAAACATATAAGACTTCTCTTTTTTGCTCATCCCACGTGGGCATTTGTTATTGCAGTTCTTGGCTCCGTATTTAACACCCTCTCCTGCGACTCGGGTCTAAATTCCGCCTCGGCTGCAAGAACAAAGTTACCCCACTTGTTTCAAAATTTACTTTTATTTGTATGTTATGTTTTTATAGATAATAATGCGTTAGTCGCGTCATTATAATTAGCGACACAACTTGACTAGGATGTCTGTGACTGCTGCTGACTACTACTAGCTTACAATTGAGTAACTACAACATCTGCAACATCATCTAAGTAGAAGTAACATTTCATTGCTGTATTTATAACGATTTTTGCAAATATGTATATACATAGATAAATGAGACATAGTACCTTCCTAAAAATTTGGCAACTGCAATTTAGAAAAAGTCGGACGAGGACAAAAGTAGTTTATGCAAAACAAAAGAAACCTAAATATTCATGAATTCCAAATTATATATCCTGCCGTATCAGCACAGACCTGGCAGAATGTTTACGAGTCATGAGTGAAACTTGTTTTTCACAGTCCGTTTTTCTTTTTGTTTAAACTTCCGTCAGGGCATGGCGAAGGGGTTGTAAAACCGAGATATTGCGATTTTTTTTTTACTTTTTTTACAGGCGTGCAGGGAAACATGTACATACAAAAAAAAGCTGTTGTATTAATACATTTTTAGTTGTAATATCCTATACAAATATGTGCTATGCATTTGTTTTATATTAAACATTCAAGCGATTGCAGCAATCGCAAGATTTGCCGTCTATTATTAAATAGTGCTATTATAGGTACATATATCTACGAAGATCAGCATCAGATCTTCATAAAAAAAACGGGACCACCGCGGAATTTTTCTTCCAAACCAATAAAAGCATCGACATTGGTTCACAACTGGATAAGATATTGATGAACATACCTACACAAAAACCTGCTTTTGGAAGTCGGTTAAAAAAACGTTGTAGGTAAGTGCCTAAAAAATTTGAGGGTTGCTCAATGATTTTCCTGGGATCCCATCATCAGATCCCAACTTATACTTTCATCATCAGCTCTGCAACATCAGATAATGATTACTAGGCATAATATTTGCCTATAAAATTAGGAGAGTTTTTCTCCAGGTTCCCATCATCAGATCCTGACCATGGGATCACATGAGAAGTATAATGTTTCAAAAATGCCCTTAAAATTTGGAGGAAATCATTTATTATCATCAACTCAGCAACACGAGATGATGATTACCAGGCACAAATATCTGAAGGGGCTACATCCCATCTCCCCCTAAAGGCTCGGGTTTTTTTTTAATTCATAACTTTCCCTGTTTTCGTTAACTGGCGAGAAGGAGGCGCAAAACGAAGAAAAGTTGACAGAATGGGGGAGGCCTATGCCTGGGAGTGGGACAGTCAAGGCTAAGAAAAAATAGGTAAAAAAAGTTTAAAAACATGAAACAATAATTAAATTAAAAATTTATAAAAACCCTGACCGTAAAAGCATCTAAAAATACAAAAATAAATTAATCCAAGCGTCAGGTAGCGTCGGGGGACCGCTAAGTAGACCGCTTACCTAGCACAAGCACGAAACAAAGAAATATCTTCATAACACCTCTATGATCATCTTATTTAGGTGTCGAAATGTTTGTTTTGTTATAAACCTGTTAATTAAGCTACCTACTACCTACCTAACCTACCTACGTTATCATTCTTTACAATCGTAAAATATTCACACTCGAGCAAGACATCATTAATTTTGTTTTTTTTTTTTTTGTTTACGTAACTCAGACCAGCCCCCGTATTCACAAACTCTCGGATTCGATTTCGATACGGAAAGTCGTATGTCTATCTTGTTTTGGCATTACGAAAGCGAGCGAGATAGACATACGACTTTCCGAATAGAAATGGAATCCGAGCGTTGTGAATACGGGGATAGAAAAGATGATTAATAGGTATCGTTTGCATGCAAGTTTAGTTATTTCCGTTTTGTTGACCTTTGCAGAAAAGCTTAAGATTAAAATATGGAAGCTGATAGGATGATAGAACGAGCAGAGCTAACTCAAACAAATTGACAGGAAAGTTCAAGTTGTCTTTTGATCGACATTTTTTTTAATGCCCTACGTCTCCTGACCTCAAACCAAATAATAGTACATTGTTACCCCAGGGGTGAAAGTAACTTATTAAGTCCCGAGACGGGGTTTGGCGCCCGAACGATGTGTGGGCGCCAATAGTTCGAGGGACTAGTCTTTAACCCGAGGTAAACACTGTGCTTATCATTACGAATACAAGGAAAGTAAAAATAAAAAACATGAATTAGCTAAAGAAAAAATTAGTAAATTTTATTTTACTATATCAACAACTTTTCCCGCCTATTTTGTTCTGTGGCCAGCCAGCTATTCAGCCAATATTTTTCATTTTCATCATTGAAAAAATGGTAAATATTTTGCCTAAATCTATGTTATTTTAAAGAAATTGTTTAAACTAAATTATAATAAAGTTATTAAAAAAATATAGATTCTATAATCAATACTAACTTGTTATTACAATTTTACATCGTGGCTGCATGCAAATAGTTGGAACATGGTTCAAAAAAAACTTTTTCATTACTTACTCATACTCTGAAAGTAAAGTAAACCCCGTCTCGGGACTAAGTAGGTTACTTTCAACCCTAGGGTAACAATGTACTATTTTTATTTGGTCTGAGCTCCTGACCTCCATAGACGACGCACTACAGACAGACAGGTACTTATAAGTTACCTACATATTTTCAGAAGTGTAATGACGGACGACTACTTTATTTAAGTAGTACCCTTCAGTTTCAATTTCGACTAAATATTTCGTTAAATAAAAAAAACTACGACAAAAATAGGGACCAATAACGTGGGTAAAACATGGTCCGGTGCCCGGTCTTGTAGATTGTGGGCCGTGCACTCGCAATCGCGCAGACCGCGGCGCGCGGTGTCATCATCAGCCACAGCTGTCCGGCGGGCGGTGCGTGACGTCACCGCTCAGCGCCACCACGCAGGCCTGGCCCAGTGTCGACAGCCCCACACTTGACACTGCCCAGTTCCTGCGGCCTCCGACCGCTGCCGGTCGCCAGCCACCCAATCGATAGTATAAGTAATAGCAACTGAGCCTGTTGAGGCTTATTTGTAAACCTCTATACCAAGTACGTATTGGTAGTATTGCGCACTAATTCTGACGCAGAACTCGGAACACTTCTTGCGCAAAAAACGTAATGAACAGGAAAACATCAACAACAGGACATCAGGAAAACAGGCGTAAGGAAAACGAAGGGTTGTGGATTGAGGAATAAACTGTTGGTACCTACCTAACTAGTAACTACTGACATAATTTTGTTTATTTGTATAAAGTATTACTCTGAAAATAATGTAAGTACCTACCTAAGTAAATTTTACTTCAGCATGTTCAAGTTCCAACCATCCAAAGCTCACGGTGAAAAGCTCGTTACGTAAATTACTTAATGGCAGGACATTGGGTAGTAGTTAATCTGGAATTTCCTGTGACTTACAGTGTATCCCAATTTGTGACTGCAAACGACGAATCTCGAGACTGATTATAGTACTTAGGTAAAGTATTATATTTCTTCTAATTTCAGTCCTTTATAGTGGCGAGCATTGATTCGGTGAGAAATATTTTACAAAACACTAAGCTCAAACACTGCCCGTAATTTGTAACGTAAACGTTCGTCGTAATAATATGGGTTCGCGAGTATCGACCGGCGCGCTATCTGCGGGCGTCCGGCACGTCGCGACGTGTCTTCGTTTTCAGCGCGACTGTGAATGCGAAATGCGAGGAGGCGACTGCTAGCAGCGCGATATCTAATTGCGGTGCGAGCGGGGTGCGCGGGACGGGGCGCGTTGCCATGGTGCGAGATCAGGCCACGTGCATGCGGCCAATGGCAGGACGCGGCCGTTCCTCGGGCCTCGCGGAGCCGCGGAGCACGCTGCGCCGTCGTGCCGCGCCACCCTGCGCCGCCGGCCGCTACCCCTGTACCGCCTGTAGCCGTGCGTGGCTATGGCTACACACATCTGACATCGCACACGGCCGCTAGCCGCTATACACGGTATACACCTGAGTAACTGACCTGCACCACACATCTTTCAGTAATTCATTAATTACTTATTATCGTCAGTTGGAGGATTTGACGGATCGTTGTGATTTTTTACCGCCGCGTATACGACAGAGAGTCTATAATCCTACTAATATTATAAATGCGAAAGTTTGTGAGGAGGATGGATGGATGAATGGATGGATGGATGTTTGTTAGTCTTTCACGCAAAAACTACTGAATGGATTTGGATGAAATTTGGCACACGGGTAGATTATAACCTGGATTAACACATATTACAATATTAATTATTACAATCCTAATATTGTGTAGCGTTCGCCTAAGGCGAACGCTACATTCCGTGTAGCGTTCGCCTTAAGGATACTTTTAATCTCGATAGTATGTTCCCGTGGGACAATTATCGAACTCCACGCGGGCGGCGGCGCCGCGGGCATAAGCTAGTATTAGGTATATATAATTTCTTACAAATTGATTCCTTGGGCAATAATTGTTTAAGTATTCACGTTCAATTTATGGTATCTTCCCAACAAGGTCTGTTAGTCTGTAAATAAATACTTAAGTAAATAAAAAAGTCACAATAACACAGTTGCACCACGTAAAATACCTACTGGTATTTAGCTGCATCCGATAAGGCCTCACTCATTAGGTGCAGGCTTCCTATTTCATACAAAATGCACACGGACACACGGTAAGTCTTCCGAGCCAGGAGGCCTACTCTCTTTCTCCGAAACGTAACTTCGGCAACGAACGAAAATTAAACGTAGTTACGTTTGTGATTCTACTCTATGTAATTTGAGGAGGCACACAAGAAGTTCGAATTCACAGACAATTAACGTGAAAGAATGTATTGAATGTTCTTGTGTGCGTCCGCAAATTATATGTATAGAGTAGGGTCACAAACGTAACTACGTTTAATTTTCGTTCGTTGCCGAAGTTACGTTTCGGAGAAAGAGAGTAGGCCTCCAGAGCCTACATATGGCATAGGCCTGCGCCTTAGACTGGAAGCCGACCCCAATTGTTGGAAGAAGGCTAGGCAGTTGATGAGATGATATGTAAATAAAAATTAATAATATTAAACCGACTTCAAAAACTCAAAAAAAGGGAGAAATAAAAGTTTAGTCTTTAAAATAAGTAATCTAAAATAACTAAATACTTATGCCATTTTTTTATATTTTATTTAGCCGTCCTCGAAGAATATTACAGGCACCGCCCTTTTTGCTTGTCTCTTTTTTAGTGTTTTTAAAGTCTGGATATTTTTTTAAATTTATTTTTTATTTCTTAATTTTTAGGGTTTCGTACCCAAAGGGTCAAACGGGGCCTTATTACTGAGACTCCGCTGTCCGTCCATCCGTCCGTCCGTCGGTCACCAAGCTGTATCTCATGAACCGTGATAGGTAGCCAGTTACAGATTACAGCTACAGATTATGCATTTCTGTTGATGCTATAACAACAAATAAGTACTAAAAACTGAATAAAATTAATATTTAAGGGCAGAGCAAAAAAAAAACACTTTTTTGAATGGGGCGGGGCTCCCATTCAAAAAAGTGTTTTTTGGGGCTCCCAAAAAGGGCTGGGTTTTTCGTACCACTTGCTCAAAAAAGTGACATTCTATGCCACAAAAAGCGAACATAACATTATCCATTTTTAATCTGTTAAAAACAGGGAAAGAAAATTGACGTCATGCTCCCTGGCGGAACCACCTTTGCTGTAACATGTATAAGTTACATGAACGATTCTTTGAAATGTGTATAAAATTATAGTCCTATTAAAAAAAAAGTCTATAATATATCTCTATTTTTGACGTAAACTTGCGCTGCGGAGTATCCTTCCCGGCGAAACCGCCATGATATTTCTATTACAATACATAGTACAAGCAAATATGTAGTATCAAATAATTCTATAACAATTCTATATTGAACTAGCACCCCCAAATCCTCTGTCTAATAAACGAACTATACGAACAAAACGGTGCCTCAAACTTTGTTTTCGAAATAGTAGCTAAGTGCCTAGATTAAAGTTCTAGCAAATAAAGTTTACGTCAATTGTTGACTGCATTCGTATATTATTATTTCGCTTCATTGTTTAAAAAAAATAAACAAAATTTCAGCTCTTCATCTTAGAACATTCACAGAAGTATAATTTTTTGAAACAGCCTTATCGAGCGTTGAAAATGATGAGTATTGTGATTCAAGCAATGTTTGAGCACACAATCTCTTTAAATAAAAGTTTACGTCAAAAATAGAGATATAGACTTTTTTTAAATAGGACTATAATTTTATAGACATTTCATATAATTGTTCATGTAACTTATACATGTTACAGCAAAGGTGGTTCCGCCAGGGAGCATGACGTATTTTGGGATTTGGACATTTTGGGACTTGGACGTTTTGACACCGTTGGACATTTTGAGAATTAGACATTTTGCCCCTGAACGGTAGAAAATTGTACTGAATTTCATTCATCCTCTAGGGGGAGAATGTGATTTAAATTTGGAATACTTACCGAAATTTATACTGAATTACATCTGTGTTTACACCATTGAGTTTGTATAGAAAGCATTATACATCTTTTTGAAAAAGGAATACGCATTTATTATGCAGTTATGATTATTAAATAAAATTACGAAAACCAACGAGGCCGTATGAGCTTGATTTGCTTTTCCGACAAAAAAATATTAGTCTAGGAATTTGCCGCGTTTTTGTTTTCTTCAAATACATAAACGTTAAGTTTTTTTTTATTTTTTATTTATGATTTTAATAAACGATAAATAACTATAATTATAACAATAAAATAAAAATAACAGTATTTACCTAAACTAACTAACTAAATATAAACTAAATTAAAAACAACAGGACGTTAAGGCGTCAAAATACTCCTCCACATCGCTGTCATCTGGAAACGTGCCCAGAAGACTGGCGGCATTGCCACGTTGAATGGCAATGCTAATTCTTTGCCCAAAGAAATAGCCAGCCCTCTGGTCTCGTGAAGTGTCAACCAGTCGACGAGATATTTCCTTAAAAAGAGAATGCGCGCTTGGGCCCCATGAGCCAAGCGTTTCGACCCCAAACGGCTCAAAACTGTAACTGCCATTAAGATTACAGTATTTACGCCGTTTGAGGCTCTCAGCAACAGCAGCAGCAGCTGCAGCACAGCCCGCCGTACTTGCAACATGAGATGGCGCAAGGGTATCGACGCAAGTTGCGTCCCACACCAAAGGCCTACCCACCTTCCAAGGCATCAGCGTCATACCATCTCATCTCATCTGTCTCTTCCCATCGTCACGTACCAAACCGTTAGGTTCTAAAACCGCTGGTACGCCGGCGGTGACAAGAGCTCGACGAATAATGTCGTTGATGCTGGCGTGCCGTGCTATGCGACCTGCGCTCCTGTAGCAGGACAGGCCATGGTGCCCGAGATTGTCGACAACTTCACCGCAGTGACAACGATGTGGAGCAACACAAGGTGCGCCTAAACGAAGGCTTGTAGCGAGCCGAAATGACATATCATCCATCATGGTGCCTATGGTGGATGACGGAAGTGCCTGAAGCCATAAGCCTGACTCCCATTCCTCCACGGCCAGGAGACGGGCACGCTCCGCAGTATTAATTGACGTATTTAACAGATTATTCCGTATAATACTGCTGAGCGGCTCGTCCCAGCGTCTCTGGGAGGACAGGTTGTCGGGCAAATCTGTATTAGGACAAGCCATTTTCCAAGCGTTCAACGCATCGGACAAAAGCGGTACCTCAAAATGAACCAGTGAGGAAGATAAGATGTTCCTGGTTAATTTTTCGGCACCGTGGACCGAGGAGAGGAAGGCCGGTAAACTTAAACTTGAAATTTTGCGGACGCCAAGACCACCCAGGCGGATGGGAAGCGTGGCTTGCTGCCACGCACGGTCGTCCAGGGCCACATTTAGGATTGAAGAAAGTGTATTCCTAATAATTAGTTTATTTTAATTTATTTTTATAAATAAGTAACGTTCTAAAAATACGTTACGATGTTAAATCAAAGCGACAGTGACAGTGAATTGAAACTTGTAAACTTAAAGGTGGAGGACGTTGAAAATCATTCCAATGAGTTACTGCTGATTAATGGAAACTAAGGCAAAGAAAAATCGGTCATTCATTGTACAAGGACAATACACTAAAACCATTCATAAATACCAAGCATTACGTCCCACCAACATGGAAAACAATAGATTTTTTATAAACTATCGGAATGGGAAATGTACTCGACAAGCAATCGGCAAAAATAAAATTAGCAATATGCCACAGGAAATTGCTAAATATTTAAAACTTAAAGATGTTGAACTCTACACCGGTCACTGCTTTAGAAGAACTTCGGCGACTTTCTTGGCGGATTCAGGGGCGGATATTACGTCAATAAAAAGACACGGTGGTTGGAGCTCTGATAGAGTAGCTGAGGGTTATATCGAAAGCTCAATGGCGAATAAAACCATATTAAGCAGTCGAATTAACAAAAATATAAAACTCAATCCATCAGAGCCACAACCATCAACATCCGGCATCTTATCTTCGTCCGTAACTCACGATGCAACACCACCACTATCTCCGACGTATACTATCTACAATGAAACGCAAGTTCCTCAGACGCAAGAACAGAGAAATACTCAAATCAACTCATCAACAATAAATGTACCAAACAAAAATGTAACTATCTGTATCAATAATTGGACCAATGTTTCGAATGTTAACTTTTACTTTAATTGTCATTTGTTTTAATAAATGCTTATCTCATGCAAATGGTACGAAAAGTAGAGTATTTTCCTCGGTGATAAAGCTGTCTTAGTCTTGGGTGAACTTAAATCCCTCGCTACACTCAGGACTCGTCTTAAATCCCTCGCTTCGCTCGTGATTTAAGTTTTTAACACCCTCGCTAGTCGCTACGCTCGGAAGTAAACCTCGAGTCCTTCGTTACGCTCGCGATTTAAATCGTCACCCGCGACAGAAGACACTGCTTTATCCCTTTGGTTAATAATCTACTATTTTTGCTCTTTTTATACATAATGGTATACGGAACCCTTCGTGCGCGGGTCCGACTCGAACATGGCCGATTTTTTATTTTAAATTTAGAATTACGCTGTTAAGCCAACTACCCGTTTCCCTAGTGAGTTATACACGCTTGACTCTCTAACTCATAAACTATTGAACAGAGTTTGATGAAACTTCCCGTGTTAGTCCAACTAAAAAAAGGTTTCGATCCCACTTATACTTCTTTAGATATGCGTGGACAAATAAACAAACATACATACAATGATGAAATTTGGCACACATTTTCAGAAGTGGTATAGACTAACATATATTATACCAAAACTACAATTCAGACAATATTACATACATACCTACATACAGGTCGGATTGATAACTTCCTTTATTTTAAAGTCTGTTAACAAAACAGAAAGGATTTCGTGGCTAACTAACGAACTGCCGCTTGGTTCGCCCTTCAGGGTAAGCAGCGATTGCCTAGGTAAGTCCTTGGATGGGTGACGACCCATTACATGCCTAGTTTCCTCGTGTGTTGAGAAGTAAGTAGGTACTTCCAGCTGTGAAACACACATTTCTTTTTTGATCCAATTTCATTGAAAAATAATAAGTGCACGGATTAATTAAATATTGTTAGTCTAGTAGTTAGAAACTAAACGTGCGAAAGGTTTGTTTACATTCGTCCGTCCCATTTACTGTGGTACCTATCGGTTTTTGTTCTGCACTTTTTTCTTTTCTTTTATTACCTAATATGTAGTTTTATTTTATTTTATTATTATTGCACTGATATTTATTCTATATAAGTACATACCTATTCAAACACATAATTCACAACACATTCACAAAGCACCTACATACCTACTAAACTGTTTTTCGTCCGTCACGTCATTATCTTGGGTCCAGTTGAAAATCAGCGTCGGGCACTAGCTGTTCGGCAGTTTGCTGAACTGGGCCTTTTTGGCGCAGCCGTGAGACACACAATATTATTTATTTCTTTCTGTTTAGTTTTAAGTTTTAACATTTTTTTTTTGTTGTGTGCGCTTGTGGCATGTGCCAAATAAATATGTTTTCTTTCTTTCTTTCTTTCTGTGATTTGTAGATCTTTGACAGGCGTTAAAAATAGTCAGTGGCCGGAAAGTCTGACAAGGAGTCTTATCGAGGAGTATCGTTTCACCCAGTACCAGCACGAACTGAGTTGTGGAGGTTAGCTAAGCGGTCGCTCCATGTGAAATACCTGTACCTACATTCATAGCAAATTAAGTTCTGATTCTGAATACTGGTACTCAGCTGCATCTGGTTAAACTGAAAGCCGACCCCAACAAAATGGAAAGGGATGATGAGGAAGGAAGAAGATGATGACGAGTATGACGATCAAAATGATCGGAATGTTGTACTGAATACGTGTAACCGATTGTGCGTCGATGTCACTTACACCCTGCTCAAGTGCTGACCAGCTGTCTGGGTTCAACGGTTCGGACTGGCGGGCATTGCGGAGTTACCTAGTCAGCGAGTCTGGACTCTTCTATCTTTATGTTCGTAAATATGCCATAACTTAGGTTAGTATGTAATAAAATGTATAAAAACGATTCATGAATAATTAATTAGTCTTTGAATTATGCCACACGTGTCTATAATATCCATAAAGATAATTTAAGGACGTTAAAATAAATGTCTATATTCTACATGATAAATAAAAAAGTCAGATTAAATAAAGTACTTTATGTTCATTATATTTACTGAAAATAAATCTCATAAATAATGTGCAATTGTCGAATTTATGTAAAGTAGTGCGTGAAGTTGTAATCCGTCCGGAAGTGTGCGCACGTTGCGCGTCGCCCGCAGCGCGGGGCGGCGGCGCGGCGGCGGCGAGGGACGGTCGGCTGTACTGTGTAGACATGTAGTGGAAACAAGCACAGATCCTGGCAAGCCGAAGCGGGCTCTGGAGAGCGAGTATGTACATTGCATGTAATGTTGAAGTTAATCAATTTTACTGATACAAAACATTCCTTTGTTTTAGAATGAACCTAAATAACTTAATGTATAACACTAAATGAATACCTAACTGCAAATTGTATTTTCTTGAGATGTCGTTTGCTCTCTTGCCTCGACTTGACCCAAATATTAAAAATGCTTATTCCTCGGTGATACAAATTCTTCTTCTTAGGGGTTCGATGGACAATATAAATTGAACAGAACTGGGCCACGAGGTAGACGCCTTCAGTAGCCTGGGCGCGGCGCGCCGGCAAAGGTGCAAGGAGCTACACTTGCACCCCCCTAACGGAAAATAATGTACTTATATAAAAACCAATGTAGGTATCCGTGGCACAAAGCAAAAATTTCCGAGCTCGCTCGTGGCCTCGTAGTGTTGTTTTGGCTTTTGAATCTTATGAACAAAAAAAACCTAATTTATCCGAGAATATTCTGATATATCTGAGCGCACTCAAAGCAAACGCATAGGACATACAATACATGTCGTATGTCCTTTGCGTTCATAAGCTTTTCTTATAGCCAAATTACACGTTTATCTGTATTAAGGGACAGAAGAAAACCTATCAAATTCGAGGCGCGCAAATCCTATTTGTTTTTCGATTTATGGGTTTTTCTTTATACATCGACAAAGTTACTCCTTCAATCTAAGATACGAGGTGGAGCGCAAAAAAAACGAGTAAAGAAATTTCATGGAACTGAAGGTGCACCTCCCTGGAAATAATCCTGGCGGCACCCATGGTAGCGTCTGTCAGTTCCTGTAACGAACAAACTACAGAACACCCAGGACACGATATTAAGTGCCCCATCTTTTGTGGAACAGCACCACATTTATTACAGAGCAGAGTCATCAATGAATCTCCACCTGAGCATAGTTTCCCTTGCTGCGGCCAACCTGAGTTCGGAGTTTACATATTTTAAGACTTCCAGGTAAGGTCAAGGGGTCATGCTCATGTCCAGGTGGAAGATTTCCAGCAGGTGGAACAAATGAGTTAGGTAGGGACTAGGGATGCGCCTCGGTCGTTCCTTAGACCGCTCGCCAGTGAGCGGGGCCGGGCGACTCGCTTCAAAAAGCTGTTTGCGCTTTTGCGTCACGAGCCCACGAGGGTATATTCGTGCAAATGGTGTCGTGTGTCTGAAGCCATTTTGGCTCATTCCCTAGTGTTTGCCACCGCTCTGCGAACTTCTAGCAGCGCTATGCCTGCCAGTGGGTACAGCACCTGTACTGGGGTCGGCTTAAGGGGCTACTTACTGCCAATGAGCTGTTTTCTTCGTCTAACTACTCTTCGATAAGTGAATATAAATGTCCAAAAAAAATATATGTTACTCATTAGATCTTAAACTTTAATTTGTACATTTGAAATGACTCTATTTATAAAAATAGTGTGTGAAAAAAATATCCAAAATTGAGCATTTTCTTGTTTGAATTTTCGTAACTACGTCTAAACGGCATGGAGTTTTAGTATTTTTCTTTCACAATAATATTTTAAAAGGTTTTTGTCACAAATTGTACAATTGGCGAGACAAGGCAAGTTCTTATTTGGCTACAATTAATTAATCACTGTGTTCTAAATGAAATGAGATGAGCGGGTCCGTGCGCGGGCGACGGGCGGCAGTGTAGCTCGAACTGTCGGACGTGGAGGTTGTGCTGCTCGTTCTCTAAAATTGTATTTACCTGATTCGCGCAAGGACAATTTACCATTAGTACTAAGTTTGTTTGTTTTCGCGATTTGGACGCTTGTTTAGTCAGTAAGTAGGATAACTCGACGGCACGGTTGGCGCAGTGGTTGAGTGATTGACTGCTGCGCTGCGTGTTGCGGGTTCGATCCCCGCACGGAACAAATATTTGTATGACCTACAGGTAGTTATTCCGGGTCTGGCTGTTTGTGTATGTGAATTTAAATGTTTGTAAACGCACCCACGTAACTAGAGAGATTCCTAGTGTGGGGCAACGCTTTATTTAAAAAAAATAAAAAAAAACTTTTCTAAAAACTTTTTTTTCTAAAAGTGTTGTTTTGTGTAGTGCTATCAAATGCCGAAGAAAAGTAATATTAGGAAACAGAGAGCTCTAAAAGCTGCTAAAATGCATAAAGTCATATAACTACCTGTATATTCTAATTATTTACCTTTACTAATAACATATAAACACAACATAGTTAGTCAATTTTTTATTATTATTTATAGTTTGTTTATATTATTGTTTTGTTACAAATTTCAGTAAAAATACAGTGTGCTCTACATAGTTACCTGTCTAGGTAAAGGAGCTATTTCACGACCCTATTTATTAAAATTCTAACTAGGAACCTAAATAGTCAGCTAGTGATCATACTACACTACTAAATAGGATTCTAAATCGGATCCTAACTAGGACAGGCAGAGACTAGTTTCGTAGACCTTTATGCACTAGAGCATAAAGTTGAAAATCGAACTGTTTATTAAAGACGAACTGTTTCGGTCTTCGTCGTTGAGACAGTTTGTCTTTGATAGATTTTCAACTTTATGTAAAAGATTATAAAGCTCACAATCGCTCGTCGTAGAGTCTTACAGAGCGGTCGGAACCTTCTTACTTCCTAGTTAGGTCACTAAATCGGATGCAATCTGTTCTAACTGCGATTACACGTTCCTATTTCCTAGTTAGGATTCTAAAAATAGGATCATGAAATAGCCCTTTTAGTAGAGATCTTGTTTGGCAACAAAATCGGACTCGGATCCCCGAGTCTGACTCCGAGTCTGACTCTGACTCCGAGTCTGACTCTGACTCCGAGTCTGACTATGACTCCGAGTCTGACTCCGAGTCTGACTCCGAGTCTGACTCTCACTCTGTGTCTGACTACGAATCTGACTGAATAAAACTACGCTGAATAATATTATTAACTGCGATTACACGTTCCTATTTCCTAGTTAGGATTCTAAAAATAGGATCAAGAAAAAAACCCTTTTAGTAGAGATCTTGTTTGGCAACAAAATCGGACTCGGAACCCCGAGTCTGACTCCGAGTCTGACTCTGACTCCGAGTCTGACTCTGACTCCGAGTCTGACTATGACTCCGAGTCTGACTATGACTCCGAGTCTGAATCTAACTCCGAGTCTGACTCTTACTCTGAGTCTGACAACGAATCTGACTGAATAAAACTACGCTGAATAATATTATTTCTCAATTAGTGAAGGCGGACGTTTAGTCTCGTCCTAGGAACCCATTTATAGGTAAGTACGTCAGGACAGCGCGAGCGCACCCAAACATAGGTACAATAACAAAAATGCAATAAAAAGATCCGCGCATGACCGAGCTGCGGAACGCGGCGCGGGCGGCTAGTTGCGATGAGCGCGGATCGCGCTCTGCGCACGTAAAAATGAAGCGGGGGTGCGCGGCTAGCGCGGGGAGAACGTCAGATACTCGAGGCCGTTTCACTGCTACAGGGGCCTTAAGGCAACCAGTGGTTATCCGGTGCGTTTCATTCATAACTGTATCCACTAGCTCGGTTACACTTACACCATTGTTTTGTTTTGGTTGTCAGAAGATATAATAAAAAAATCTAACCTCTCTAATCCCAGCTCTTCTTACCTAAGGAGTGAACATCTTTCGTACTGCTTGACACTGCAGCCGCAGGAAGTGGATGATATACTTATGGGTCTCGATTCTGAAGGCTCACCTGGCTGGGACGGTATACATACTAAATTTTTGAAAATGTCTAGGGACTTCTTGATCCCTCTAATAAGTCAACTAGCTAACCTGTGCTTTAAAACCGGAATATTTCCAGAGACTTTTAAGCGATCTATGGTTACACTAGTGCACAAGCCCCCCCCCCCCCCTTGTGCACAGGCGTAACCATGTGGGGGGACCGGAACGATGTCAATAACTATCGCCCTATATCAGTTATACCATGAATAGCAAAAAAAAATGAAAAATTACTAAATAACAGACTAATTAATTTACCATAAACATAATATTTTATCTTCCTCGCAATACGAGTTCAGAAGGGGTCTATCTACACAAGACGCTGGGAAGGCATTAACTGGCGATATAGTCAACTAGCCGTCCCGCTCAACTTCGTCTGTGTCACATTTTCCACGTTTTCGCAACATTTTTCATTGCTGCTCCGCTCCTATTGGTTGCAGCGACCTATAGCTTTCCTCGATAAATGGGCTATTTTTTTTTTAATGTATTTTCTGCTCTATGGCAATCTGTTCGAAAACAATAAGCCACTTGTTTGACTGGAACTACATGTCCTGATTATTTTTATTGTAATCATCGAGAGCCAATTAATTTTTGAACTTTACAGCAAACCTTCGTCTTTACTCAGTCTACAAATCTTTGGGCGAGACTGGGAATGCCTTGTCTCTTTAGTCGATTATACTGTAGACCACCCTCTCCACTTAAGGCCTGTGCAAGTTCGTTTGCACGAGTTGCTAGTTTTTCCTGGTATTTCAGGCTTGCCTATACTATTTCCTCACGAACAGTGTTTATGTCTAGGTCATGATACATGTATTTGTTGCTACTCGTATACATTGGGATATACTGAACATGGTTCTTAGTGCTTTACTTTGGAATCTTTCCAGTATGTCGATGTTACTCTTGCTAGCTGTTCCCCATAATTGTATCCCATAGGTCCAGATAGGTTTCAAAGTTGCTGTAGATACCAATATTTTGCTGGTGTTATTTAGTTGCGAGCTTCGTCCGATTAACCAGTGAAGACCACGAAGTTTTCCATCTAATTGTTTTCTTTTAGCCCAGATGTGCTTCTGCCATGTGAGGCTTCTATCCAGGTGCATTCCCAGGTACTTTGCATTATCGGTTTGAGGTATTTCTTTGTTGTTTAGCTTAACCGGAGGGGAAGTGCCTCTCCTAAGAGTAAAGATAACATGTGCAGATTTGGTTTCGTTTGCTTTGATCCTCCATTGCTTAAGCCATGATTCTATTTTATTTAGATGAGTTTGCAGAGTGTGTGATGCAGTTACAGGGTCGCTATGAGAGAACAGCAAGGCGGTGTCATCAACGTATGTCGCTGTAATCGTTTGATCATCTGTTGGAATATCTGCAGTGAAGATGAGGTACAGGATATGTCCCAATATGCTACCTTGGGGGACGCCCGAGTTGATTCCGCAGAGCTCAGAGCTGTCATCATTGCATTTTACTTGGAATCCGAATTGGTGCTGTGGTAGTACGGTATTTAAGTGTACTTTTATTCTGTTAAGGAGTATCCGTTCAAAAAGTCTTCCAATGACTGGCAGGAGGCTGATGGATCTGTATGAATTTGTTTGTTCTAGAGGTTTACCAGGCTTGGGAATCATTATTACCTGTGCTATCTTCCACTGTCCAGGAAAGTATTCAAATCTTAGGCAAGCATTAAATAAATGCGTAAAATGTGGATAATTTTCATTACTGCCTTGTACGGAAACTTCTTTAGAAGTGTTGCATCTGTATAGTAATAAACGGGGGCTTTCCCTTCCAGAAGATTTTTAATTTCTTGGAAGATTTCATTAGGACTAGTACTTTGTAATGGTAAGCATATTTGATTTGGTGATTCTAAGTAGTTTTTTATTTCTTCTATAGGTTCACGACAGCTCTCTGGGTGTGGATTAAATACATTGCTCAAGTGTTCGGCAAATGTTGTCGCTTTCTCTAGGTAAGACCTAGCCCATCCTCCTTTATTATTATTGACGGCAGGTATGTGTGTTTTTGGGCGCTTCATGTTTCTGGTGACCTATCCACAGTGAATAGTTTGTGTCAGCTGTTGGATCGAGGTTTGAGAGCATGTTTTGGATTTTGTCGTTCTCAACATTGTTGATGAGGTTTTTAAGCTCATCAGAGAATTTATTAAATGCAGCTTTATCATTTGGACATCTGGTATTTTGCCAGACCTTTCTTAATTGTCGCCTCTTTTTGAAATTTCTCCTTTATTTATTTTGGATAGTTGTTATTTTTTGGTAGCTCAGCCTTTAGTTTAGAAGTCGCTAAGTTGGCTGCTCTATGTATAAGCATGTTGAGTTTCTCAATTTCGTCTTCTAAATCCTCTATTGTGTCGATTTTTGTTTTAAGATTGATTTCAGATTTTATTACATCTCTGTATTTTTCCCAGTTCGTAGTCTTAGTGTTATATATTTTTGAGGAAGGCTCTACTAATTGAATTGTAGAATTAACGTTCAGAATTTGAGTGTGATCTGAGGTGAGATCGGGACAGGACTCTATTGTTATGTAGTTGCCATCCATGTTTTTCGTTATGAAAAAGTCAAGCATGTCAGGTATTCTATCTCTATCAGTAGGCCAGTAAGTGGGTTCTCCTCCAGACCAGTAATCCAGTTTTAGGTCTTATGTTACTGTGTGTAGTTGCCGTCCTCTTGTAGTAGTCAACCTGGAGCCCCAGTGCAGATGTTTTGCATTCCAGTCGCCAGCACTTACAAATCTTGTACCAAGAGTAGAGAAGAATCTTTGAAATCTTGAACTGAGATTGTATGTCTGGGGGGACAGTAGACAGCAGAGAAAACTGTATCACTGTGTCTTTCTAGGACAATTACTATGGTCGTGGCCTGAATTTTCTCTGTGCGATATTCCTCCATCAAATAATGTTTGATATTGTTTTTAATGATAACTGCACTTCCACCGTGGCTGTTTCCGGAGGGATGGTTTGTTGTATAGATTTTATAATTATTTAAAGCGATGTGAGACTTAGATGTGAGCCTAGTTTCTGAAACTACTGTCATGTCAATCTTCTCCATTTCAAGGAAAGTTTCTAATTCTTGACGTCTGTCCGTCAAGCCGTTGGCGTTCCAAGTAACTACTCGAAGGTTCTGAATCATTTTTTTATAAGGCTGCTGACTAACTGGATCATGCGGTCCAACATTTTGTCCATCATTTTTTCCACTATCGTAATCATTGTGTGTTGAAGTTTTTCTAGCATAGTCTCCATAATATTAGTGAAGTTATTGAAGTCGTTGTTTGTCATGTTAATCAAATCATTATGGTTTTGTGCAGGTAGAGTTAGTGGTCCTGTTTCAACAATTTCAGCATAGGTATTGTTTGTTTTTTTTTTATTTGATTGATTAATGTTGTGATTTGAAATAATCTATTTTGTTATTGTCGAGGTTCATTACTGGTTGTTTAGGTTTAAGAGCAACTTTTAATATTCTTTCTTTATATTGCTTGTAGATTTTGCATCCTTTGTAGCTGGCAGGGTGTTTTTTCATTGCAATTTGCACAGGTAGCCTCAGTGTCAGGTTTTTTATACATTGTGTTGTAGAATGTTCATTAACACATTTGACACATCGAAAAGGTCTGAAACACTGATTTCTTGTGTGACCGAATCTTTGAAATGTTTTACATTGTTTAATATTATTAAATATAAAGGCTAATGTCCGCCACATCGGAATCACATATGATATGTGGCACCAGATTTAATAAGATTCAGAAAACAGACGTCGGCGATTCGTCAACGTCTTGTTACCGGCACCTTCCTTGACAACCTTCACAAGTCAATATGGCTACCCGCAACGACTTGAAGTTCCGCCAGAGAGAATTATAGACAGTTTCTCTCTCCTCTGTGGTCACAGTTTAGTTTGAAACGTGAATAAGATGAAGCCTTTTTACAAAGGCGCCGTCACGGCCAGACTGACAATCGACCGTCGTCGGGCGCACAATCAACAATAATTATAATAAAATTTATTTAAAAAGTATTACAAAAGTGTACATTTAGTGCGCAGTAGTATTGTTTTTCATACAATGGTATAATTAGTACTTATCTTCTATCTATCTATACATATAATAAATCTGTTTCAAAAAATATTTCCAAAAAAAATAGCCAGGGTGTTAGAGGACAACCAACAGAACCCATTTCCAGCATTTTTGGAATTTTTGTCTGTTGGTCTGTTCGGGCATCACGTAAAATGTACTAAAGCAATGTGGATAACTTTTATACACAACAATATTGTGCGTAACTTGAAGCAACATTTAGTTTTTGTTTCATTGCAATCGGTTCACTCTATCAAAAGATATTTGAATTTAAAGTGTTGCAGAAGTAAAAGACTGCACGCAGTTGATCTCTTTATTCGATAGATGGCGTTGTGCGTTTGGCGTATTTTAAGTTTTCCAATACATGAACGACATCCACCAGTAATCCATATTGATGTGCACCTTGAAGACGGGCAACGAGTGTATTTTCAGTTTGAAAATCGTTACTGATATTACAAATGCGAAAGTCACTTTTTGTTTGTTACCTTTTCACGACTAAACGGCTGATCGGATCATAATGGATTTTGGCAAGAAGATAGATTTAAACCTGGGTGATATAACTGATAAAACCTTTCATAAATACAAGGTTTTATTATGCTTAAAATTTACAGAATATTTAAGACAAATTGGTGACAATATTAATGACAAACGAAATTATAAGAAATACATTCATAAAGAAAAAGAGTAAAGAGTTTCTATATGTATATCATTCTCCCGCACTAATTTAGAATGTAATCTTCTAAAAATTTTGGTGGTCGTCTTATGCGGCTGGATCGATGATGTATCTCCTGTGGTGGAGATAGGGGTGGTAATTCTTCTTGAACTCGGTGTCCGCTATGATCAGACATAGGCTCATTCAACTCTGTAGGTGTAACGTCACGGTTTTCAGTTATAGGTGATGTAGGTGGTGTAACAAAAGAATCTTCTTCCTCACAAGTTCCTTGGGGAGCCATATCATCTGATCCCAATGGTGCTAGATACCGATTCGAAACAGTAGTCTCTCGTCCATCGGGATATCTTATATACGAATAATCTGGATTACTGTGTAATAATTCCACCTCCTCAATTATTGGTTCGTACTTATTTGATCTATTCAATTTCTTCATTAAAACTTGGCCCGAATTCGTAAGCCAAGTTGGTATAGAAACTCCATTAGTTGATCTTCGAGGATGTCTAATAGAAACATTCGCTCATGCGGTTTGAAATTAATAGCAGTGCAAAGTAGGGAGCGAATAGAATGCAAGGCTTGAGACAGGACTTGCTCCCAGTTCTCGACTGATAAGTTTTTGGTTTTCAACGCAAGAAGTATTGTTTTCCAGAGAGTCGAATTCAATTTCTCCACTTGTCCATTGCCCTGTGGATTGTAGGCAGTAGTTCGACTTGTGGCGATACCTCTCTCATGAAGAAATTTTTGAACTTCAGAAGAAAGAAAAGCTGTGCCGCGATCCGAATGAATGTAAGATGGAAAACCAAATGTCATGAATAGATTATTGAGATGTTTGATCACTGTTTTCGAGCTGACGTCAGTACAAGGAAAAGCAAACGGAAATCGTGAAAATTCGTCAATTAGAGTTAAAATGTATCTATTAGTAGTATTCGTAGGAACTGGACCTTTAAAATCTATACTTAAGCGTTCGAAGGGAGCCGTTGCTTTGATGAGTCTTGCTTGCTCATCATTGATATTTCGCAGGTATCTAGGCTTTATTTCTGAACAAGTTCGACAAGAATTGGTCATGTTTCTGACTTGTTCAAGAGAATATGGTAAATTCTTAGAACGTATCCAATGAAACATACGTGAAATGCCAGGATGGCAGAGAGCTTCGTGGAACAATATAAGTTTGGCTGTATTATTTTCTGTTAAGGCACAAACTCTAGACAAAGCATCGGCAGCGTAGTTTTCTTTTCCAGGCCTGTACACGATATCAAATTTATAAGCAGCAAGTTCCAACCGCCATCTCTGAATCTTCTCATTTTTAATTTTACTAGAGTGTTTCATATTAAACATAAAAGAAACTGAACGTTGATCGGTTACCAAACGAAATTGCTTACCAATAAGGTAATGGCGCCATTTTCTTAAAGACTCTACGATAGCATAAGCTTCTTTTTCTATGGCAGCATGATTTTGTTCGGTTGGATTAAGGGTTCTTGAAAAGAATGCAACAGGCCTAGAGTCTTGCGTTAGCACTGCTGCGATAGAATGATCTGACGCATTAGTTTCGACAGTAAACGGTACATTTTCATCGATCGCATGGATTGATGATTTGGCAATGTCGTGTTTTAGACTTTCAAAGCATTTAGTTTGATCGTTTGTAAAGGGAAAAACTGTCGTTTTAATAAGTGAGTGAATACGTTCTGAAAAATTAGGAATCCATTTAGAGTAGTGTGCGAACATACCAAGTGTACGTCTGAGACTCGGTATGTCCTGTGGTGGTGGTAATTCAATAAGTGGCTTCAGGCGGTCATGGTCAGGTTTGATAATGTGCTTATGAATATTGTAGCCAAGAATATTAATATTATCTTGAGAAAATTTTTGCATACTCAATGTCAGACCGTACTTTTTAACGGCTGTCATAAAGCGGTTTAAATTGTGGTCATGTTCTTCATGAGTAAGGCCACAAATAGTAATGTCATCAAGGTAAGCATATGTTTTGTCAAGTTTTTCTTTTCTAATAATCCAATCAATTGTTCGTTGAAAACTTGAGACGCCGTTTGTCACCCCGAAAGGTATACGTCTGAACTGATATAAATTATTTAGAGCTTCAAAAGCAGTATACTTTCTTTCTTCGGGTAAAATAGGAACTTGATGGTAAGCACTTTTCAAGTCAATCAAGCTAAACATTGTGTTCTTCGCTACTTTTGCGACTAAGTTCTCGATATTTGGCAGTGGATATGCGTCAAGTTCTGTGTAACGGTTAATTGTCTGAGAATAATCAATTACAAGTCGCTTCCTATGCGTTTCATTCTTAATTACGAGGACTTGAGCTCTCCAAGGTGATTTACTTTCTTCAATTACACCTTCAGCTAAAAGATTACTGATCTCTTCCTTAATAAATTTAGTATCTTCATCAGTGTGTTTCCTGGATTTTACAGCAATAGGTTTGCAATTAGGAGCGACATTTGCGAAAAGTGGTACGGCTGGCACAGATGCTGCAGCGAGATTACACACCTGGAGCGGCTTCTTTGGCCCACCAAAGGAAAATTCTAACGACGCATGTTCTCCGAGAATATCATGACCGACTATTATATCGGCGCAAAGATTTTTGACGATAAGAAGATTCACATTGTCGTATTTGTGATGTCCAATACTGATTGTTTGAAAAGTTTGGCCTTCCACTTGTGATATATGGTTAAGTGAGGCCATTGATATTGTTTGACTGCAGGGCTTCGTTTTAAGTCTGCAAAGTTTACAGAAACTGTCATTTATAAAAGTAACGGAACTTCCTGTATCTAAAAGTGCTTCCGCTCTAATACCTTTGATGTATGCAGGTACAGTAGCTTTTCTAAGAGACACAGGTGATGCTGCGACAATAGTACAGGCTGAATTATCCGTGTCTGTTGTAACTGAATAAGATTTTGTGGATGAACTTCTACATACAGAAGCAAAACGTCCTTTTTTGTTGCAAAGTTGACAGACTACTTCTAATGCTGGACAGTTTTTGCGCAGATGTACTTTTCCTCCACAGAAAAAGCATTTTCGTTGACGTGAATGAGTAGCAGAGAGGTTCCCGTCTTGCGTTTCTCGTTGTTTAGAGACATGAGCAGTTTCTTTATTAGTTGCGTTTGCTGGCAGAATATTAAAGCTGTTTGTGTTTATCTCAGCTGTTTCTAAAGAAATTGCTTGATTGTAAGCTTCATCGACAGTCAAAGTAAGATTTTCTAAAAGTCGCTGTCTGTATTTGTTTGATAATATACCAGATATAAAGGCATCGCGTATGCAGTCGTTTCTGTTAGTTTCAGCGTCGACGGCAGTAAAATCACAGTCTTTAGATAGTTGTTTCAAAGCTTGTAATTAGGAATCTATTGTCTCATCAGAGCGTTGCTTTCGCGATGCAAGCCTGTGTCGCGCAAAAATAATATTCTTTGGTTTTACGTACAGCTTTTGCAAAACAGATACAGCTTCTTCATAGCTTTACTTTCATTTATGAATTCATAAACGTTTGGAGAAATATGGTTTACGAGAAGTTGATACTTAACTTCGTTCCATTGATTGTCCGTCGACTGTGCGTCCTTTGCTGATGAAGAAGGAGCGGTCGCATTATTTTGACTAGTCACGAAGTATTCAAATGTTTTTATCCAATGTTCCCATGCTTTGGATGCAGTACCATCAGATGGGTCGGCGTCAAACCTTTCTGGCCGTAGATATTTTTCCATTTTTATTTAAGCATAATGAATTGATATAACTGATAAAACCTTTCATAAATACAAGGTTTTATTATGCTTAAAATTTACAGAATATTTAAGACAAATTGGTGACAATATTAATGACAAACGAAATTATAAGAAATACATTCATAAAGAAAAAGAGTAAAGAGTTTCTATATATCACTGGGAAAGGACGTAGGCTATATATTATCACTCTTATAACATTGGGAGGTAAGCAATATTGCATTATGTCCATATTCCTTAACCGTTTGACAACCGACAACTGTCATGACAAGCATTAGAATTGAACAGCTATTTTAAATAAATTGTTTGGCTCTCTCTCTGCACTTAGTAATGCCTAAATGACCTGCATGAATATCCTCTAAAATACTTTTTTGAAGTGTAATTGGAATTACCAATCTATTGTTAAATAACAAAAAATCCTCCTCCACAGAAAAATTATATCTATACTGATAGTAATCTAATAACTCTAATGGTATTTTATTTTTATTAGGCCAACCACTCGTAGTGAATTCTTTTATTATCTGACATATTTGGCATTTACCCTGCTCTCTCTTAATATTGTTCAGTTTATTATCAACTATACACATACTTGAAATGGAGTTAATGTGGTGCTCAAGTTGCTCGGCCTCTACCTCTGTAACATTTACTAGAGCCCTGGACAGTGCATCAGCTACTACTAATTTCTTTCCTGGAACATAATTAACTGTATATATATATATCTCATCAACTGAAGTCTAAATCTCAGCAACCTAGGTGTTAGATCATCTATAGGTTTAGTTTGCAAAATTTGCAATAGAGGTTTGTGATCTGTCTCTAATAAAATCTCTATGCCTACTATAAAATCTCGAAATCTATTAACAAACAATGCCAAAGCTAGACACTCTTTCCCTATTTGTGCATATTTTTTTTCCGTTGAATTTAATATCCTGCTAGCATATGATACTGGCCGTCTATTCCCCATCTTATCTTCTTGCAACAGTACTGCACCTAGGCCATAAGAACTACTATCAGCAGAAATTATGATTTTTTCTCTAGGATCATAATGACACAGTGTAGGAGCTCTTGATATAAGGTATTTTACTTTTTTAAATGATTATTGTTGACACTTATCCCACATAAAAGCAACATCCTGTTTTAATAATCCATACAAAGGTTCCAATAAAGATGATTTATCAGGAATGAAACAACCTACATAATTGACTAACCCTAAAAATTGCATCAACTCTTTTTTGTTACCTGGAACTCTGAATCCAACAATGCTCTCTATTCTCTTAGGATCCAATGATATGCCTGTACTGTTAATAACATGCCCTAAATATGTAACTTCTTCGACCATAAATTCACATTTGTCTCTGTTTATTGTTAAACCTTCTTTATTCAATCTACTACAAACTTCCCTTAATAATTTAATGTGACTGACTCTTTCCTTACTGTATAACAATATGTCATCGACATGTATTACTACCCCTTCTAAATCACTGAAAATATTAGAAAATTTCATAGAAAAGTAGTCAGGTGCACAGTACAGTTTAATCCCATAGGTAATATATTATACATGTACCTACCAAATGGTGTAAGTATTGTTGTCAATTTCCGAGACTTATCACATAACGAATTTGGTAAAATCCAGATATAGCATCAATTTTCTAAAATATCCTTGCTCCTTTCAGTCTACCTAGTGTATTTTCTACTTTATGAATTGGAAAAATAGGATGGACTGGATCGTAATATCGCTTGTCTTTAGATTGACGGTGAATTCTCCGTCGCGTCGTAGATGGAAAGGTCTGTAGTTAAAAGAGTCATAGGTTTATCGTCGTGTCGGTGAAACATTTTGTAGCTGGAAAGGGCTGTCGTCGAAAGTGACGCATATGAAAGGTTCTGTCGGCGAAATGTCCATAGGTGAAAGACCCTGCTGGGGAAACGGAAACAAATGAATCGTCCTGTCGACGAAAAGTCCAATGATGAACCGGTCGTAGGAGAACGGTTGCGGAATCACCATCGATTTAAAGCCTCCAATACCCCATCATATTTTTTTTCGTCAATGTTCAATATCTTGATACTTCTTCCACCTTTCCTCCTATGCTGTACAACAACATATCAATTTTGTCGGCATCCTCTCTGTTCTGTTCTGACATCGTCTTCCAAGTTTTCCACGATGCCGGATTTGTAAAATCGAAGGCCTCCGGCGCCCTCACATTCTGCAGGAAATTCAATACCTTTTCTTCTCCCATCTTTATTGCTTTACGGCCTGGTCACGACTTTGGTCTTAAGTGGTCTACACACCAAAGCCACTGACCCGGCGGCACAGCCCGGCGGCTTAGTGCCAGCGGGTTAACCCGGCGGCTTCAGAATGTCCAAGCCGAACGACTTTGCCGGCGGCAATGCCGGCGGCACGACAGCCGCGGCATGTGGTGTTCTAGTAATTGCCAAATAGTCGTAGAGATTGGACGCTTTTAAATGATAGAGGTCTATTAGTTTTATAACTGTTGCATCGTCCCACTCCATATTGGTTAGTTGATAAAAAATAAAAGTGCCGACACTTCACAACAACAGAGAATGAATAAGTGATACGTCACTACTCTATGAAAGCCGGCGGGCAACTGACTGAGTTAGTGGAGAGGGATGCCGTCGGCATCGGCATGCTGCCCGCCGGCTTGCCCGCGCGGGCGCAAGCCGGCGGCATGATTGTACAAAATAAGGCCGGCGGGTTGGGCCGGCGATCCGTGCCGCCGGGTCAGCGTCTTTGGTGTGTAGACCGCTTTAGCGGTGCGCGGCGCGGCGAGCGGGGCGGCGTCGGTGAGCGGTGCGTTTTGCACGCCACGTACCCTCAGTAGCGGTTAGTTGCAGGCTTGCAGCGGCAGCGGTGGACGTATTTAGGTAGTCAAAACGTGCTCAAAATCATGGCGTTATCAAAATTATCCCTTCTCTGTTTAGAAAGCAGTAGGTACATTTTTGAAACAAGATATATTCTTAATATGAGAGAAGGAGTGTACGAACTGAATAAAAATCGGTATTTAAATAGCGAATTTCGTAACCATACGAAGATTACAGAAAATATCCAGATAAGTTTTATGAGTACAGTTTTGACATCCAAATAGGCGGTCGATTTAAAATTTCAGTAAAAAATGCCTCGGTATCCATTACCGCCACAAAATCGTCTAAACTTTTTTGTTTTAATCTACGCCGCTGAGTACGTCACTCCTACACCCAATGACGAATTATAAATAGACGCGTCATGCATGAACATCACGGCACTCGAAAACAGCGTAAATACCTATCGGTGGCTAGAAAGCTACATAGACGCACGAAGAGAGGGAAGGAAAATTAAATGTCATCTACGGAATTCCTGTTGTTAGAGAGAGATAAATATATTTCTTTATTGCATTGTCATTCTGTGCTCCATGCTCATTGGCCGAGCGCGTACAAAAGCACGTGACTTACCTCAGGCGTCAGCCGCCATTAAAGGCATCGAAAAAAATAAAATAAAATACATTTTTACTTGATACTTACGTATTAAATGATATTATTTTATCTTTCACAGTTGCAGTATAGTTAAAACATTTCCTAAAAATACAAGACGGCATTTTCTTTTCATATTAAGAGAACTTTTTCAAGTAAGATCATTGAATATCACGTACGGCCGCGGCGCTGGTTCGTACGTGACTAAATGTCGCTACGGCAAGTACCTTAGTATCATCTTGCCACTACAGAGCGCGGGCAACGTATCTATAGTTCATATATCATTGCCTACACCGCTGTCCGCGCCGCCGCTCTGTTTCGTGGCGTCGCACTCATTCGCTGGTACTTTTGTTCCTGCCGCTCTCCGCACCGCGCGCCGCTGCCGCGATTCGCTCGGAGAAAACCGCGCGCGTTTTCGCTATGAGCGGCGTCTCGTGGCGTGCTTCAAACATTTTTATACTTTTGTTCTTACCGCTCGCCGCCCCGCGCTTAGCTGCCGCTCACAGCGGCAAGGTCGTGAACGGGCCGTTATTCGCACACCGCTGCCACCATGTTCTATTAGTCTACAGGGTTCTTGAACGAGAAGATTAGTTACTGGTTTACATAATATCATTTAATCAACTTTCACAAGTACAATCATGGGAAGCCATTACAAGTTCACCACCAAGTCCCAATCTCCAAAAGGCGGGCTGTCATCAGTCCAACTGTCACTGTCACAACAGTTAGTTTTCCTACCTCAATGGCATCGATCACTAATCTTTATTAGTGATCCATGCTCAATGGTTTAAAAACTTACGTTACAAGGTTACTTGTCTTGGTTGACATAAAAATGTTGGCATTTTTGTAATGTTTTAAATCCTAGGATATATTAATGTATGTACTCTCATGTGATACCTACAGATGTGTATACAATTTACTATTTAATTACCAGTAGACACGACGTATAGTGCCTTGTTCCCGAAGGGAAGCCGGCAGGAATCGGCTTGTTAGGTGCCTGTTGAATACCTCATCTTAGATAATTTACATGCATTGTTACCTAATCAACTACTTAGTGTTCTAAGTTAATTTTTAATTGACTATTGTTGTCCTAAAGAAAATTTTACTTTATCTTGTAAGTATGTTATTTGTTTAGTATTATCACATCTTGATATTTACCTAAGAGATTCAAACCTTAATCTCCTTAATTTCTTTTAACCTAAATGGTAGACAGGTAATAGTACAAATGAGTGATCTACTGATTCCTTTAATAACGAAGGAGTTAGTATTTTATTTCTGCTTAAGTCTCACTAAATTCAGTTATCAGTTGTAACAGTTTTTTACATTTCATGAGCACGTTGTAAATAAAGCAATATGATATGGAAAATAGGTGTTCATATAAGCATTGTCTAGAAGACCAAGATTGAATACTCTTCTGCTTTATTGTTTTAAATATCAACATTTAACGAATATAAGTACATCGAAATATTCGTTTATACTATATTATACATCCACATAGCATCTTAATCCTCCGGATTTTCTTTCTTTCTTTAAACAGGTCTTTAAATCGATGCTGTGTGTTTGGAGACACATATAATAGAACTGTTTTGCATTAAAACAAAACAGTCATTATGTTATTATGTGTGTGGAAAGCACACAGCATCGATTTCAAGAGGCATCGAAATTAAGCCTTAAAGATAATGCTTACCTGTTCTTTTTTCATATTACCTCTCTGTCTTTCATCCACAAGCAGAATCCATCCTGGAACGTCTTGTCTACAAGTATTCTTATAACTTAAAGGGGCTGCCTCAATTTTGTGTTGTTGAACAATTGTATGAGAAACAATACAAACTTTATTATTTATTATGTTAGTCGATACCGTGCTAATGGCTTCCGAAAATGGTTGTGAAATCCGATGAAAATGAGGACGGCGGACACGACGAACAAGGGTTCCGTTTTTGCCATTTTCTACGGAATCCCAAAAAATAATACAGATTACTTGTTAACCCTTAATCAAATATAGGGAAATTATTTCCCACTTGACGCGAATGTAAAATTTCTTTTTTATTTCTTTATTGGTAACTCTAATCTGTACCAACCTCAGGAACAAAATAATCATACAGATTTTTTAAATCTAATCTAATGGCAACGTTTTGTACGAAGCCGCGAACTGTCATCATATGTCAATG
This sequence comes from Cerastis leucographa, assembly GCA_963082945.1. Lineage (NCBI taxonomy): Eukaryota > Metazoa > Arthropoda > Insecta > Lepidoptera > Noctuidae > Cerastis > Cerastis leucographa. The sequence goes on from OY720359.1 coordinate 20,842,435, forward strand.
TCAAAAACACAGTTTGAATTTTTTTGCGAAAAAACCGTTTCAGGTGGGAGTTTTGAAAGTTTTTGAAGAAAAAAAATCTGGAAAGTGCATAAACACAATATTCTTGTAAACTAGACATGTTTTCTGAATGCCTTTTTCGGTTTTTGCCTTCCTAACATTGATATTTGTTGGATTTTCTTAGGTTTAACAAAGTGGGAAATAATTTCCCATTGTTTGTTACTGAATTGAAAAATACCAATATCTATATATACAATAAATGATTTGTCTGTTACACTATATAAGTATCTAAATAGGTATAGGTACTTGTAGTCTTACCTAACTAACACAAAGTTGTCAGCTAAGGAGCTTTCTCGAGATTGATCACTTGATTTTTATAACTAACTGAGTCACTTACAATTTTTAGGAACTTTTGTAAGTATTTGCGCTGCTGAGACGTAGTAAGTAAGTTTCAGTTTATATCAAAACATTATTCTTAACGTTGATGTTTCATTTTATAACTTTATTCACTCATGTTTACTTTGCTGGTATTTTTTCTATTTTTTATTATATTAGATTAAAAAAAAACAAGCAAAGTTGGAGCAACTAACATGTATAGAATTTGTAGTAAAAATGTATCAAAAGTTGAAAGCTGTTCCGGATAATGGGAAATAATTTCCCACCGCAAAACCCCCATTTCCCCCCTCTTTATAGAAAAAGGAGTCTTTTTTTCGGAATCTCCATAATAACCCGTATACCATAAAACCGTGAACAATTTCCAATTTTATAAAAAAAAAAATTGTTTGATTAAGGGTTAAAAAACAATCGAATGATTGTTTTAAATTACCAGTCGAAAAAAAAATCGTTTTTTTGTTATTTAATGGCCCAATCCTTCACAAAGATTACAGGCTATTTATAATAATGATCCATTTATTATCAGGTTACAAACATTATTTATTATTTAACATCACGCTACACGACAGTAAAGAAAACAAGTTAAATATTTATTTGAACACTATATTGATACCTCAACAAGATGGTGCGCCTTAGAAGTCTTAGAACAGACGTCCAAATATTTATAAAGTTTCGAAGCTTCAAGGATTTCTCAAAATGGAACAGGAAGCCTCTGTCTGTGTATTCTGGCGAATGAATGATATCCTTCTAGAAAATGAAGAGATTATTCATTCATTTAACAATAAAAATTAGAACGAAAGCGTGTTTTGGGAGGCTCTTACAGAGGATCACAGCAGCATCACATTATTTTTTTGACGTCCTTTCTTGCGCCTATTGTACCTACCTAGAGCTAAGATTGTTAAGCGGTCTACACACCAAAGCCGCTGACCCGGCGGCACAGCCCGGCGGCTTAGTGCCGGCGGGTTAACCGGCGGCTTCAGAATGTCCAAGCCGGACGACTTTGCCGGCGGCAATGCCGGCGGCACGACAGCCGCGGCATGTGGTGTTCTAGTAATTGCCAAATAGTCGTAAATATTGGACGCTTTTAAATGATAGAGGTCTATTAGTTTTATAACTGTTGCATCGTCCCACTCCATATTGGTTAGTTGATAAAAAATAAAAGTGCCGACACTTCACAACAACAGAGTATGAATAAGTGATACGTCACTACTCTATGAAAGCCGGCGGGCAACTGACTGAGTGAGTGGAGAGGGATGCCGTCGGCATCGGCATGCTGCCCCGCCGGCTTGCCCGCGCGGGCGCAAGCCGGCGGCATGATTGTACAAAATAAGGGTTGGGCCGGCGATCCGTGCCGCCGGGTCAGCGGCTTTGGTGTGTAGACCGCTTTACAACAATAACACAAGAGTATTTAACTTATGTCATTAAAAGATACTAATTAATACTAGGATCGACAAATCGCTATTTTCTCTTCTAATCATCACAGATTACGGCGGCTACTAGGCGGACGCGGGGGGCGCAGGGGGAGAAGGGGGCGCGGCCGTGAAGTCCAGCAGCAGCTTGCCCCGGCCCCCCCCCCGCTCCGCGCGCTCGTACGCCTCCGCCGCGCGCCACCACGGGTACACGTCCTCCACGAACACGCGGAACTGCAACACGAGCATCACCACATGACCTCTGCACTCACTGCAGTCTGCAACGTGTGCGCATGCACGTACTATGTGTAGCGCCGTGCGTACCTGTCCGCGCTCGCCGAGGCGGCGCAGTTGCTCGATGTCCGGCGCCGACGGGGAGAAGAACGCCCAGCGCACGTGCGGGGGCAGCGCCGCGCCCCCCGTGCCCCTCGCGCCCCCCGCAGCCCCCGCGCGCGCCGCCCGCACGCTCTGCGCCAGCAGCGTCGCGCCCGCGCACAGCGCGCCCAGCGCCACGCCGCGCGCCTCCATGTCGCGCAGCAGCGGCGTCGTCAGCGTCACGTAGCGCGCGAACTGCCAGCGCCGCGCCGCCGCCGCGTCGCCGCCCAGCCCGGCGCAGTCCAGCACGGCGTCGTACGGCCCGGCCGCCTCTAGCGCGGCGTCGTAGTCGGCGGCGTGGCGGTCCAGCGCGGCGGCGGCGCCCAGGCGCGCGGCGAGCTCGCACAGATCGCCGGCGCAGCCCACGGTGACGTGCGCGCCGCGCTGCACCAGCAGCTGCAGCGCCGCCTGCCCCACGCCGCCCAGCCCCAGCAGCAGCACGCGCGAGCCGGCCGCGCCGCCGCCGAGCCCGGCCGCCCGCAGCGCGGCGCACGCGGTCAGCGCCGCGTACAGCGCGCCGCCGGCCGCCGCGTCGTCCAGCGCCGCCGGTGCGGGTCCCGCCTGCCGCAACGATGCGATCGATAGATTCGAATATACTGTATCAAATTATAATAAATACCTTCACGAAGCCGTCAACCTTACAGTATGCTCGGTCATCAAACTAAGTTACTCAACGAAAAAATGATTGCTATGAAATATATCACGGTTACGGTAGCACTCAATGTAACGCACACAAAACATTGAGCTGATGGATGCATTAAATAGTATCATGGAGGTACTTAAAGTTAGCTGGGGCGTCTCGTTGTACAGATGTGCGGGGTAGGATGGTGGACGACTGGGCTCTGGAGGCGGGCCTAGTAGTCCGGTGCGGATGCGGGGCGAGTCGGTATTGGACATCTCGGTCGTCAGCCCCGCTCTGTCACCGCGTGTCGCTGACTGGCGCGTCATGGAGGGGATGGAGACCTATTCCGACCATCAGTACAGGACCGGGAGCTCCTTCTGGAAGCCTCGATCGTGCAGGCCTAGGTGACATCACCGGCCAGGCCTGCCGACATTAAAAACGAGGCAGGGTGGTTTCAGGAGGCCATGTCCGACATATGTGGCAATGCCCCGAGTTCGGCCAGTAAGCGTCCGGCGTCAGGTGTACAGGTGGTCGCGAGAGCTGACGTCTCTGCGCGAGGCGTGCGTCACCTGTACGCCAGGCATCGCAGGCTCCGCATCCGCCATCCGGATGCGGCAGCCATTGAGGCGGAGCTGTACGAGGGGTACAGAGCAGCGAAAATCGCCGCTCAGCGGACAGGCCTCCGGCGCGATTCCATGGCGACATGGAGAGAGCGACTGTTGCAAGCCCGTGCAGGGCACGCCACAATAATGGCGATAAGCACTCTTTTTGAGGAGTGGCTAGAGAGGCGCCACGGCGCCCTCACCTTCCGCCTGACGCAGTTCCTCACCCGACACGGTTGTTTCGGGAGGTTCTTGCACCGAATCGGGCGGGAGGAAACGCCCGGGTGTCACCACTGCGAAGATCGTCCGGAAGACACGGTGAAGCACAACGTGTCCTCGTAGCGGCGAATGGCGGCGGCGACCTCTCGCGTCCGGGCCTGGTGTAATCCATGGTCCGGAATGAGAGGGAATGGGAAGCTGTCGCTTCCATCTCAGTCATGCTAGCGAAGGAGGTGGCGGAACGTGAGAGGGAGAGAGCCTCAAGTCCCAGCCGTCGCGGCGCGCCGCGTGAGACGCCCCGGGCGTCGTGGCCCCCGACCACCGTAGGCGCGGGCCTGTGGACGGTGAGTAATGGGCTAGCTCACCGTCAGTCTGTCTTATGACGACAGGACGTGTCGACGACGCGTTCGTGTTCCACGCGCGCCTCAACATGTCAGCAAATCGGAAGGGTTCCGAGAGGGCCCACGCCTGCCAGGGCAGCGGGACTGTTTGAAAGAGATACCGTGGCCCTGGAACACAAAGGGCGAAGATGAAACATGGATGGGTTTTAGTCACTACAAGTCTGACACTCCCTTCCGCTCTGCCCAGAGCGGGAGCAGTCATTTGATGATTTCCCATCCGAAAAAAAAAGGTATTAACATTAAAAACTCAAGTATATAGAGTGCTTCTTACTTTAATTGAAGCGGTGTGTTTTTTGTTTTTGTGCTCACACTACGAATTAGTGTTGTAAATCTATACGTGAGGATTTTATAATTGGCTTTCTGGTGACTTAGGTTCCCTTTTGTATTTTTTTTTATTACCTGTAAGTCCTTCATGTACTAAGATAGATAAATAAATTATGATATTCTGTTTATACTCACAGTTAAAATCTTCTTAAAACATTAAGGCCATTTAAAAGCATGCGCCTCTTTACCGAGGTAAAAACAAACAATCACTACAGGAAGATCTTCACACATTATGGAATGCAAATAACGATATGAATATGAATTGAACAATTGTGTAGTAATAAAACATTAGTAGAAATAAATAATAAATCCACTGTAGTGCAATAAGCCAGTTTTCGTGGAACTGTATTAAAAAAAAATGTATTTTAGGGGTATGAAGAAAAGGGTGCAAAGTTCTGAATCACCTATAGAAAAGGGAGGATCCTCCGTCCAGGTGTTATGTCTGGTGGGCAACTGACCGACAGTTGTTGTCGGGTTTTTCCTATATAGTATTAAGTCGATGTAAACTGTACTTGCCAGGTTCAGACCATATCAGTTCGTCAGTTTTATCATAGATGGCGCTATAGTACTTTTTGTTATAAGTTGCTTTTTGTAGGTCAAAAACTCACACTCAAGGGGGATGGAAGAGGGCTGCGGGTTGTTCGAAAGAGATACCGCGGCCCTGGAACAAAAAGGGCGAAGAAGGAACATGGGTGGGTTTTAGTCAGTACAAGTCTGACACTCCCTCCCGCTCCGCCCAGAGCGGGAGAAGTCATTTGATGATTTCCCATCCGAAAAAAAAAAAAAAAAAGGGGGGATGGAAGAAGATGTGGCGATACAAATCAGCAGATTGGGATGAGATGCGATGTTTTTCGCGTCTTATCTCTGGCAGCCTGTCTGCTTCTCTTCAGGTGATCCTTCTACCTGCGCGGACGATGGATGTGCTGCGTTTGGCTATATAGTAGGTACTTTATCCCATATTCCGACGTTCATCTGTCAGGGAAAGCTCGCGTCTGGTTCAGTCAATCAGTCCTCAATGTAGACGCGCGGAAGTGCAAAAGCATGAGGCTTATTTATTTATTAAAACTTTATGCACAAGTATAAAAACACTGTACAAAGGCGGACTTAATGCCTTAGGTATTTTCTACCAGTCTACCTTAGGGTGATGCAGAGAGAAAACATAGTAGATGCAGCATAACAAATGGTAAGAGAACATTTACAAATAAAATATACCGATACATACATATATACATACAATAAGTAAAGGGAGAGACAAACACAACAATTTAATTACGAAATGAATCTGCCAGCTTCTTAAGTAAGTGTTCGCGAGCTTTAACTTTAAATGTGAACCGACTGTTGGCCAACCTGATGTTCAGAGGGAGCGCATTCCAAAGGAAGACAGCCTGGACAAAGAAAGACGACTTGAGAAAACCAGAGCGGTGAGAAGGACAACGTAGAAGACGATTATTTATTTATTTATTTATTTAATTAATTACAACGGTTGCTTTTACAACCAATTACAGTAACTAAGATTAACACATATACAAACAAGTAAATCAAATTAAGTAGAAACATTAATAAGAAAAAACATGACATATAAAAGAAGGTTAACAACACTTTCATAAATTCCTCTCGCAGTACTTCTGACATACCAATAAAATCTTCATCCATCCATCCGCAAACAGATCGCAAGTTAGATTAGACTCTAAGAGATCATTAAGCGCGGCCAGAGTGCGAGGAATTGGCGACTTAGCACGTGCAACAGTACGACATGAAGGCACGGCAAACAGCCTGTGCTTTCTTCCCCGGCAGTAATAGTCTGGGACAAAGAAGCGCGCCAGTGCATCAAGCAGATCCGGAGCGTCTATAGCGCCACGGAGCGTCTTACAGGCTATTATGAGCTGATCTCGAGCTCGCCTTACCTCTAGCGAGTTGTATCCGAGGCAACCCAGTAAGAATTTTGTCGGATAGAGGTAAGGATAGTAGCCGTGCTTCTGCTTATATAGGTACCTAAGGAACGCTTTTTGAACCTTTTCTAATAAAAGTGCGTAGGTACTTTCGTGTGGATTCCATACGCAAGAACTAGTTTCCAGCTTGCTACGTACGAGCGCATTAAATACAATTTTGACGGCGTGAGCGGTGCGAAAATCGCGACAATTACGGAGAACAAAACCTAGTCTCTGGTATGATTGTTTACTTACCATGGTCATATGGTCGTGGAAGGTGAGCTTTCGGTCGAATGTGACTCCCAGGTCTTTCATGGTTGTTGACTTAGTGATGGTTACATTATTTAAGTTATATTCAAAATTAACTGGGTGCCGCATTCGACCGAATGTCATAGCGTAGCATTTGGACGAGTTAAACTCCATCTTGTTGTCTACACTCCACTTGTAGATCGCGTCTATGTCTCGCTGCAGCGCTAAACTGTCACCCTCGGAGTTTATTTCAAGGTACAGCTTCAAGTCATCAGCATACAAGAGACATCTTGCATGCAGCAGAACTTGAGGAAGATCGTTGACCATAATCAGAAATAGTAAAGGCCCCAAAATTGAGCCTTGACTCACGCCGGAACGCGTGTGATAGGTACCCGATACGTACATACCAAGCCTAACAAACTGCTGTCGATCACGTAGATAGTCCGCAATGAAACGGAGGAGAGATGGTGCGAACCCCATTTTGCTAAGCTTCATTAGCAGCGCATCATTGTTAACCCTATCAAACGCCTTCCGGAAGTCGAAGTAAAGTACGTCCACCTGACGCCCGCGGTCCAAACTAGACGAGATATAATCTACAAGTGTTAATAGATTTGTATCAACTGATCTTTTGGTTCTGAAACCGTGCTGTTCATTACAAAGGTACTTGTTTATTTGCTCATAGATAGCATTATGGAGGATGTTCTCGAAGACCTTCACCGGGGAGGAAAGGATTGCAATAGGGCGGTATTCTTCCACGGAACTTTTGTTTTGGTTTTTAGGGATTGGTGTAACTCTGGAAGTTTTCCACACTGTGGGATATGTACCAGTCTGCAAGGCCAAGTTAAAGATGTAACAAAGAGGGTCAATGAAAATATTTTTTAAGTCTTTAACTATGAAGGGGGGGATGTTGTCGGGGCCAATAGAACTATTAGGTTTAAGATTATTTATGCCTTTAACAATGTCTGCATGGCACAAGGGGGGTATATTTATGTAATTGCTGTTGCAGGAATGGTCAGACGTAGCGACGTGATCAGCATTAAGCTGTGGGACGTCAGGCAGAAAAACTGCCGAGAAAAATTCAGCAAAAGCCTCTGCCGCCTTAGTACCCGAAAAAGTTGAGCCCTTGTACGTTATATTCGGTTCAAACCCACCCTTGGACCGCAGGCTGGAAATGTGTGACCAGAATTGACGAGGGTTATGTTTAATTTTGTTCTCTATATTTCTCATGTAAAAGGAATACGCATCTGCAATACGAGTTTTTAAGCTAGACCTGAGGCCAGAAAATAGCAGATACGCCTTATCGCACTGTGTTAGTTTCCAATTTTTATGGAGTTGTAACTTGAGCCTTAGGTCTTGGATGATTTCGCTTGTAAACCATACAGGATATCGTCTGTTTGCTGGTTTTCCTCTGCGTTTTTTTGGCATGCATATATCAAAGAGATTATAAATAATACTATAAAACTTTAAAGTAGCCCCATTTACATCCTTACATTCCAAAACCTCCTCCCAAATGTTTTCATCACAGAACAACAAATAGAGCTGTTCGAAATCACATTTGGTGAAGTTCCAATCATTGGCACTGTCTATATTACTGGGCTCAATTGACTCTGAGCAATGATTTACTTTGACTTTTATCTCAATGTGCAGTGCCGGATGATATGCATCCAGTGGTACTATACCCTCGGTAGCAGTGACTGATGTTTCTGGTGCGCCAATGTTCTCCTGAACTAAAACAACATCTAACATACCACCATGCGAATTCTTCACGACGTTCTTCTCACTCAGATTACAAAATGACACAAAGTAACAATAATAATTCTTAACATTTAACGATACACTATTTAAATTTAAGTCACCTAGAATGATAACACAGCCTTTTAAATTATTTATAAACTCTTCAACTTTACAAAACCATCTCATGTACTCATCATCGCTTGCACTAGGTTTAATATAAACAACACATACGTGAACAGTACGTCCGCACCATGTAAAGTCAGCCCATAGGTCCTCACCACCATCCGTTTCGAGATCACGGCGGCGGCACAGAGCGATGGGCGCGCGAGCGGCGAGCATCACTCCACCGCACGGTGTTTCTCGGTCACGTCGCATCACATTCCAATCGCCGGGCGCAAGCTCCCCATCCTCAATAGAGGCATCAAGAAAGGTCTCTGTTACGGCAATCAGATTATGTTCCAGTTGTAACAAGTTCGTTCTCCACGTCGACAGTTTGGTTTTAAGACCACGGACATTTTGATATAACACATCGATGTTCTTAAACTTGTTAAGAGGCTGCTTAGGTACGAAATGTCTGGTGTGTTTGTTGGACCGTATCAGATGCCTTATGATTTCTGTTATGTATCGGGTTCTCATAAGTAATCCATGTATTTAATCTCGCGTTCATTGGCCATACCTCAACAGAAAGGCATTTTCCATAATAGATAATGGGGACACCAATCTTGTACGACTTGTAACTTCCCCTAGCTCGCAGCTCATCGACCGTGCATGTGCCAGTAGGGCACAATTGTCGCAGATAGTCACGAATCTCATCTGCATGATATCATAATCTCATCCCCCACATAAAAAATGTGTGCCCCCTGTCGTTTTGAAAAAAAAAAGGGAAAAAGAATTCTTGCTGGGGTAACGTTTTTCTAGCAGGAAAATTCTAAACGAATGATCGGAGAGAGAAAAATTGTGCATGGCCAGAGAGCTTATATGTGTGCCAAAATGTGCCCCCAAAAATAAAATCTGTGCCCCTTCAGATTTTCGAGATATTGCATTTCCTGCTGGAGTAACGTTTTGATGAATCGTATATCTCTAAAACCATTGCATGTGCCCCTGTAGAATAAACATACACGAGTAGCTCTTAATGTGTGCCCCTATGTGCCCCAATTTAGATTTAAGAAAATATTTATAGTTTTCAAGTTATCGCGGTTTTATGAAAACCCGAAAAAACATCGCAGCGCTTAAATGAGATAAGGTATAAGTTCGCTGAAAACAGTATTCGGTCCTTCTTGACGCTAAAAATAACCATAAAAAGTTTCAAAACTGTTCATGCATGCGATTTTGAATAATCTTGCTAAAAGTCAAAACGATGGTGTCATAACTTTGACGGCAAAATACAAGGAACTGGCTCAATCCCAGATGTGTCGGTGTAAACCAAAATAGTGTGCCTTTAGTCAAAAATGTATGGTGAAAATATTGAGCTTGGAATGTTTCGCATTAAGTAAATATAAACAAAAAACCAAAATATGTAAAAACGGCTGGTTATCCGACCAAATTCCAATGACTACTAAAAAGCGACGGTTTCATACATATCGATGACCTTCTTTACTTTACACACATGTTGTTGTGCCTGAGTACACTAAAGTAGAAAAGTAATAAGAAATAAAATAAAGTTGTTATTGAATTATATTCTACTAGCTGTTTCTATGACCTTAAACATGATTAAGTAGATTATAAAAAATAGTAGCCTAAGTGCTGTTCCAAGGTAAGCTATCTTCTCCATTCTAAATTTCATTAAAATACATCCAGTAATTTGCCAAGTCTTTGACCCAAAATTGATTGGTCCCGATGTTTAAAAAAAATATAGTTCATGAAATGGGTGATGCTACTAATAAAAAGAGGTAACTCTTTTTTGTATATAAATAAAGATAAGATAAGATAAGAGAAATTTATTTGTCAAAAACACGTGTAGGTTTACAATCAGTTGGAATGATTATAAACCTACACGTGTTTTTGACAAATAAATTTCTCTTATCTTATCTTTATTTATATACAAAAAAGAGTTACCTCTAAAAAAGCCCGTATTTGTCTTTATATATATATATTTACTGATAAGCCGTAGGTTAAAGTAAGTTTTTCATCATTATGTAGTTACAGAATTATAATCATCAAAATCACCAATACAACCCTCCAAGTTCATAAAGGCGAAAAAAAAACAGAAAAAGTCATTCCTACAGCTTTATAAACTTAGAGCGTTGTATTGATGGTTTTGAGGATTATAATTCTGTAACTACATATGTCTTACAGCCGCGAATAATATTTTAATCAACATACAACCTAGCACTGGCCTGCAAATTGCAAAAAACGTAAGAAAATTTGAGTTTCGCGGTTTAGTTGGAGCATTCACCTTAACCAAATAAATTTTGGTACCTACAGTTTTGAGAGTTGTAATTAGTGTATACCTATAGACATAGTCAACCGCACAATGATCTGTGTTGCAACGTGTTTCCATTTTGTATGTCGTATTATGTACCTATGAGGGATTTATAATTATTAACCAACGATTGTATTAAAGCTGATTATGTAGTGTCACATAATTTCGATATTTATGTGTCATTCCACAGTCAGGTGATGAAATAAATGTTGTTACGTATATGGGATAAATATGTTTATTTATAGCCAATTACCAGCAGATGATTTGTGCACATTCGATGTTTTCTGTTATATCTTTATGCGGATTACTATACTAACACACTTTATCTGAATCTATGTATAAGCAACTTACTCGTAATAAAATTATTTATCTGTGATTTCAAATTTAATATTTTTTTACACAATATTATACAACTGATCTGTGATTTTTTGTGATTCGAATTTACTAATTATATGTTAGACTTAGATTAAAAACTGGTGTGCGTAGTCGCAGCGGAAAAATGTCGAATTTCTTAATTTCAGTTAAGCAGATATTTAGTGTATGACCTCGTGTAATTGTGTATGGTAAAGTACAAATTTGTGTATCCAGCCATTGGGGAGCTATTCAACAAAAACTGTTTCCGCTGGAACTACGTCATCCTAGCGGCACTTTTTTTATCCTATGCACGTACATGAAAAAAAATACATTAAATAATTAGTGTATAAGGAGAGGTAAATGTGTATGCTTGAATGAAATTTGTGTGTCATAAAACTGCGAAGATATTCAAGTTTCCGCTGCGCTGACGTTTGGCTATTTGATGAAAATCATATAAAACAGCTTAGTGCAGAGTTGATTTTTTTTACGCACCTTGCTTTGAATTTGTGTGTAATGTTTGTGAAAACAGAATTTGAAAAAAACATACCGTTCAGAAGATATACACGTAAAATTAAAATAAGGTTATTAGGTCCAATTACTTAAAATAGGAACTCTAGAGCCTAACTTATTACGTTTATTTGTATCTTGTAAGGGTCTACAATGCCTTGCCAAGTTTCATTTATGTAGTCTTAGTAATTCATGAGCAATGGCATAATTTACTACGACTGGACCACTATATTGTATGACATCGGATTGCAGGACTTTTTAAAGGTAAAGCAGACTAAACTTATTCCGATAATTAGTGTATTAATGCAACTATTCACATGTAAAATTTCAGGTCATTTCACTAAATAATTAAAGAGATGGAATAAAAATACCAGAACAACCTCAATTCATGAAAAAACCGACCAAGTTTGAATGGCTACAAAAAAGCGGCCGTGCAGTATATAGAGCTAACTTTCTAAAATTTCCAGTGTTGTACCATTATTGGATTGGTACAGGTGGGCACACAATTCTTAAACAAGTAACAAATAATTTTCGTAATAAAAATAGTAGGTCTCTTGTATGTTTCTCAAACTTAAAAAAATATTACTTACAAAAAAATAGTGCGTGGAGTCCCTCCGCGCGGAAGAAGTGAAACTTCGAAATACTCACACGCATTCGTTCGAGTGCCACGCATTCACTCTCGTTATTTTATTGAGCTTCTAAATAATATTTTTGTTGTTTTCTTGTTGTATTATTTTTATTACATAAGTTTATCGAGGTTATTCTACTCATGGAAATTGAGCGAAGCGGTCACACCGAAGAGTCGAATGCATGACTGTTTGCACGTCATCTTGCGTACCTAGTAGAACTACGTAGTCACAAATCTTGTAATACTGCCAGTGAGTTTTAGAAAATATTTCCCCTCCATTGTAGCATTATACTTGTTGGAAGTCGCATAAGAAGTTTCACTTTAATAAGAATAGCTTATGTATCACAATATTACAAAAAATTGTTACACTAGGTAATTATTAGGTCCTTCCTTAATATTCTGCTGCTTCCAGCGTACAAATATTTTGATGAAACTCGGTATAGTTTGATTAAATGAAATACTAATAATAATTACAAAAATAGTATAAAACAAAGTCGCTTTCTTTCTGTCCCTATGTCCCTATGTATGCTTAAATCTTAAAAACTACGCAACTGATTTTGATGCGGTTTTTTTTAATAGATAGAGTGCTTGAAGAGGAAGGTTTATATGTATAATAACATCTATTCAATAGTGGAGAAATACTGTTATTTTTGAGGTTTCTAATGTGATATCGTAAATATTTTTTTTTCCACTTACATTGCAAACGCAGGCTGAACCCTACGAGATTTATCAAAATAATGTACTAAGTATTGTACACATTGAAAAGGTCTACAGAAAATTCCGCGATGGTATATGTCTATCTCTTATGGATATCCCACAATAACATTTTTTTGTCATTTTCTTTTTACGACAAATAATGGCTAATTTTCGGAGTGATTTTAACCAATACAGCATTAATCCTTATCCAATTAGATACCTTAAATACATTGTTGATTTAATATAGATCTATATGGCTCTTTACAGTATATGATTTAAATGAATATTTTCGAAGATATTACAGATTCAAAAATTGCGGGACGTAGCGTATGCGGCGGGTCCGGCCGGCCGGGGTGGCGGCGGCAGCGTGCCTATAAAAACGTTGCAGGCTTAGATTTGAGCGTTGACTGTTTTTCACATTCAACTTATGTCGCTCTTTCAAGAGTAACCTCTGGAGAAAACATGTTTGTATTGTCTAATGACAAGAAGGTAGTGAACTTTGTTTATAAAGACATTCTGTAATATATTAATTGTTGTAAAAATAAAATAAATAGGTAAAAATTTAAAAGTAAATAAGTAAAAATGTAGTGTATGAATTTAGATATTCCAAAGATAGCAGGAAATCTTCATGGTATAAGGAAAGGGGAATTGTTTTACTCCAAATTTAACGCGTGTGGGCCACGGGCAGTAATGAATGAATCAAAACTACTGGATCGATTTAATCATTTTTTCAGTGAGTGACATAGGCTATATATTTTATACCCGTGCGAAGCCAGAGCGGGCCGCTATGTTTTTATATACAACGTTCACAGTTTTTCTGTAGTGTATTTTGTATCAACATCGCACCCGTGCGAAGCCGGGGCGGGTCGCTAGTAATAATTATAAAAATTCATTAACACCAGTAGTTATTTCAGATGTCAAATTTAAAAACTGATCGGTTTATAGGGAATAATCTAAAGAAGGTTATTCTAACTCACTACGACGGTGGGTTGGTCTTAGTCGTGTGTGTAGTGCACATGCACATTGTTTTTGTGTGCGTAAAAGCTCGAACGAGAAGACTAACTCCCGAAAAGTTAGGTACTAGTACAAAACACCTAAGATTTACTTAAACATATAGGCTTTTACAGTAGGCAATATATTAGTTATTTATGTTTAATAAAAAACAGATTTTTTATCAATGTTATTACCTACTTTGTTAATAATGTGGCTTTTTTCATTTTAATTAGTCATTAAACCAATAAATATTTTTATGAGTAGGTATAAAGTTAATAAAGTTGTTTATTTCTGCTAAACAATTGTATACGCACCTGTACGAAACTATTACACACAATAACGATACTATACTGGAAATTTTAGAACGTTAGCTCTATATACTGCACGGCCGCTTTTTTGTAGCCATTCAAACTTGGTCGGTTTTTTCATGAATTGAGGTTGTTCTGGTATTTTTATTCCATCTCTTTAATTATTTAGTGAAATGACCTGAAATTTTACATGTGAATAGTTGCATTAATACACTAATTATCGGAATAAGTTTAGTCTGCTTTACCTTTAAAAAGTCCTGCAATCCGATGTCATACAATATAGTGGTCCAGTCGTAGTAAATTATGCCATTGCTCATTAATTACTAAGACCACATAAATGAAACTTGGCAAGGCATTGTAGACCCTTACAAGATACAAATAAACGTAATAAGTTAGGCTCTAGAGTTCCTATTTTAAGTAATTGGACCTAATAACCTTATTTTACTTTTACGTGTATATCTTCTGAACGGTATGTTTTTTTCAAATTCTGTTTGCACAAACATTACACACAAATTCAAAGCAAGGTGCGTAAAAAAATTCAACTCACATATTTGTACTTACCATACACAATTACACGAGGTCATACACTAAATATCTGCTTAACTGAAATTAAGAAATTCGACATTTTTCCGCTGCGACTACGCACACGAAAAACTGATCTGTGATTTAAATGACTACACAACGTGCAAATAATTTCTAATATTTCTAATATTTATAGGTAGGAAATATGATCTGTGATTTGTTGCAATAATTACTTTAAGAATCAAAATTAAGGGAATAAAAATAATAATTTCCACATCAACAAGCATAGTCACAAGGTGCATTCAATATATTTTTTAATTAGCCCCTAAAACTTTTGAACGCGACTGTACGGACAACAGCTTAGGTATAATACGTCCAATAAAGAAGGTCATTGATATGTATGAAACCGTCGCTTTTTAGTAGTCATTGGAATTTGGTCGGATAACCAGCCGTTTTTACATATTTTGGTTTTTTGTTTATATTTACTTAATGCGAAACTTTCCAAGCTCAATATTTTTACCACATATTTTTGACTAAGGGCACACTATTTTGGTTTACACCGACACATCTGGGATTGAGCAAGTTCCTTGTATTTTGCCCTCAAAGTTATGACACCATCGTTTTGACTTTTAGCAAGATTATTCAAAAACGCATGCATGAACAGTTTTGAAAATTTGTATGGTTATTATTAGCGTCAAGAAGGACCGAATACTGTTTTCAGCGAACTTATACCTTGTCTCATTTAAGCGCTGCGATGTTTTTTCGGGTTTTCATAAAACCGCGATAACTTGAAAACTATAAATATTTTCTTAAATCTAAATTGGGGCACATAGGGGCACACATTCAGAGCTACTCGTGTATGTTTATTCTACAGGGGCACATGCAATGGTTTTAGAGATATACGATTCATCAAAACATTACTCCAGCAGGAAATGCAATATCTCGAAAATCTGAAGGGGCACATATTTTATTTTTAGGGGCACATTTTGGCACACATATAAGCTCTCTGGCCATGCACAATTTTTCTCTCTCCGATCATTCGTTTAGAATTTTCCTGCTAGAAAAACGTTACCCCAGCAAGAATCGTTTTTCCCTTTTTTTTTCCAAAACGACAGGGGGCACACATTTTTATGTGGGGGCACATTTACTGCAGATAAGGCACCAACTATACTATCTACTCATATAACTCTAGGAGATACTTTCTTGCTGGGGTAACGTACACGCTAGTTTTTTACAGAATGTTTTTGGTGGGATTTCACTTCTTTTTGTAGAAACGTGTAAACAACGTGTAACGTGAAACAGTATTACTTAACGCCCTGCAGTAGGACGCTCTAAGCTAGATAAAATTAGATTAGAAGATGTGTCCCACTATGCTAGATTTTTGCAATGACAGTCCTTTTTTTTATGTACCAATAGTAGAAGGGGGCATTACCATATCCATACTTCCATAATATCCATACTAATATATATCCATCCATACTAATATTATAAATGCGAATGTCACTCTATTTGTTTGTTTGTTTGTTACCTTTTCACGCCTAAACGGCTGATCGGATCTTAATGAAATTTGGCAAGAAGATAGATTGAGAAAGAGTGACTGCCTATCTGACTCCTCAACCAATAGTCCTGGGTTATACGACTGTCAAAGATCTACGAATGACAGCCATGCGACAAACGGCTTAACGACCTGTCGTCATAAGATCGATGGACTGTGAGCAAGCCCATAACGCACAACCACAGACGGTGGCCGGTGGTCACCACGTGACGCCCGACGCCGGGGGCGTCTCCCACGTGCGGCTGGGAAGCGAGGGTCTCTCCCTCTTACGTTCCGCCCCCTACTTCGCTGGCATGACTGCTTCGCAGAAGGAGGTGACTGCTTCCCACTCCCTCTCCGGATCATGGTCCGGAGACCATGGATTGAACCAGGGTTGGTCGCGAGAGGTCGCCGCCGCCAATCGCCGCTACGAAGACATGGCCGCGCTCCACCCATGCGGAACAGACCTCTACGTTGTGGTCCACCGTGTCGTCTGGGCGATCCTCGCAGTGGTAGCACCCGGCGTTTCCTCTCGCCCAATTCGGTGCAGGAACCTCCCGAAATAACAGTGTCCAGTGAGGACCTGCATCAGGCGGAAGGTGAGGGCGCCGTGGTGCCACTCCAGCCATTTCTTAAAGATGGGGCTTATCGCCACTATTATGGAGTGCCCTGACCCCAACAACCCCCTGAGGGTAGATTTCCAAAAATAGTCATACCTCTCTTTGAAAATGACAAATAGCCCACTAAACTTATTTTTTGCCATACAATATTCGCCAATTTTTGGAAGTGCTGTCGCACCATTGACCTAGTAATACCTACTTACTTACATGTTAGCCAAGTCATTTTGTGATTTAAAATATATTGTTATGACATTTGACCGAAACCTAAAAAACGCTGGCGCGATGATATTTTTATAGGTGTTTGTGAAAGATTGGCAGGCCAAAACATGCGAGGAACCTTAAGCAGCGTTAACAAAGTAATCTTATCGATAACTATATGTTAACGGCGCGAAATCGTCCGGGCTACCTGTTCAGCTAGGTGTACCTCAAGGCTCAATACTGGGACCGTTTTTATTCTTGGTTTATATTAATGACTTACCATATTATTTGAAGGGTATTTGTGACGTTGTACTATTTGCAGATGATACCTCTCTTATCTTTAAAGTAGATAGGAATAGACACGATTTTGAAGAAGTAAACAGCGCTCTATCAAAAGTCACGGATTGGTTCACAACAAATAACCTTGTTCTTAATGCCAAGAAAACTAAAAGTATTAAGTTCGCCTTACCTAATGTTAAAAATCTAGGTCCCAACATTATTCTCGGCAATGACGAGCTTAAAACGGTTGACTCAGCTGTGTTTCTGGGTATAACAATAGATTCAAAATTACAATGGGGTCCTCACATATCAAGCCTAGCGGGGAGACTTAGTCCGGCCGCATACGCCGTCAGAAAAGTTAGACAATATACTGACGTTGATACAACACGGTTAGTCTATTTTAGTTACTTTCACAGTGTTATGACCTATGGTATTCTGCTGTGGGGCAAAGCCGCTGATATCCAAAATATATTCGTTCTTCAAAAACGAGCGGTTCGTGCAATTTACCAGCTGGGTGCACGAGTATCTCTGAGAGATTTTTTTAAAGAGATTGGTATTCTCACGGTGGCTTCACAATTTATTTTAGCTAACATTTTATATATTAGACAAATTATCCATTTGTACTGTAAAAACAGTGATATTCACAACATAAACACTCGAAATAAGCATAAACTACGTGCTCCCTTTCACCGGCTTCATAAGGTTCATAATTCATTCGTAGGGCTTGGTATAACATTTTACAACAAGCTACCATCTTCCTTTTTAGACTTGCCATTTAATGTGTTTAAAGCTAAAGTGAAATCTAACCTTTGTTCAAAAGCCTACTATTCCATTAACGACTACTTAAACGATAAGAATAGTTGGTCGCTGGGTTGAACTCAAGACAATGTTTATGTTCTTTCTTTCTCTAATTAGCTTATGGTATTATATAACATCACGCGTAGTTTCTTTTTTTTTTTTTTACTTTATATTTTATTTAATTTTTTTTTATTTTATTTTACTTTATCTTTATTTTATTCGTCTGTATGCACGTGTAAGCGGGCACGCCCTTTATGTCTGGAGGCTTTATTTATTCTTGAGTATATTTTATAATATTTTATTTTATTATTGGTGTGTGCTAGCTGACATGTGACATTAATTTGATATAATGGATTCCTTGTTTATATAAACTTGAACACTTTTGTATAGAATCTGGTTCTTCTAACCTAACAGACAGATGTGTTGCTGGGGAGTTTGTTCCGCCACTTCTTCTTCCCAGCTAAAACACTAGGAAGTGGCGAAGGGCGGGCGTTTTGGGGGACTGTCTCTTGTAATTTTGACGTTCAAAAAGTGCTGATTATCAGCCTAGTTTGAATAAATGACTTTTGATTTTGATTTTGATTGATTTGGGATTGAAACTCTGGGACCGACTGGGGTCCGTGTACTCATCACAGCCTTTTTGAGGAAATTGCAAGTCTCATAGCTGAAACTTTCTGTGAACCAAAAGCTGGCATCTTGGTTAGGCCGAGGTAATGTGCCAGCCCATGTTCACTCTCTCTCTCACATTACCATTTTTTTTTTAAGTTTTTTACGTACTTATTTTATTGTATCGTTTTTATTCGTGAATTCATATAGTTTTATTTGGATTGAAATAAATTATTGTTTAACCTATTGTTGAATGGTTCAAAATAACTAAAAGGATGTATAAAACTATTTGGTAATGATTAGGAAATCTTAAAGCATGAAAAAAATAACAAAATGCCTTTAAAAAAAAAAACCGGGAGGGGATCGAACCATGATCATTTTTGGAAATCATACAGCATTCAAAAATCAAAATAAAATACAAAAAGTGAATATCATACTGGCTCTCTGATTTGATCCCCGAACTTCTGATTTGTAGAACGGCCGCTGAACCGTCGGCTATTTAATTTGATGACAATTTATTTCAGTTGTCAAACGGTTGAGGAATATGGAAATAATGCAATATTGCTTACCTCCCAATGTTATAAGAGTGATAATATATAGCCTACGTCCTTCCCCAGGTTTAAATCTATCTTCTTGCTAAAATCCATTATGATCCGATCAGCCGTTTAGTCGTGAAAAGGTAACAAACAAAAAGTGACTTTCGCATTTGTAATATCAGTAACGATTTTCAAACTGAAAATACACTCGTTGCCCGCCTTCAAGGTGCACATCAATATGGATTACTGGTGGATGTCGTTCATGTATTGGAAAACTTAAAATACGCCAAACGCACAACGCCATCTATCGAATAAAGAGATCAACTGCGTGCAGTCTTTTACTTCTGCAACACTTTAAATTCTAAAACTAAATGTTGCTTCAAGTTACGCACAATTGTTGTGTGTAAAAGTTATCTACATTGCTTTAGTACATTTTACGTGATGCCCGAACAAATAAACAGACAAACAGACAAAAATTCCAAAAATGCTGGAAATGGGTTCTGTTGGTTGTCCTCTAACACCCTGGCTATTTTTTTTTGGAAATATTTTCAATGTACAAAAACGACTTTTCTACAGATTTATTATATGTATATAGAACAGATATAGATGAGTAGTCACATAAGAAGGAGAAGTAGGCTTATTAAGAAGAGAAAATTGGGTAGTCAAAGCTCTCAACGCTCTGCGCTGTCGGATGGGCAACCATTTTAAAAGTGATCGATGTGCGGAGACGTGATCATACTTACGAAGATTAAATACGAATCGAATGCAGTTATTAAGAAGTCGGTCAAGTTTATTGAGGAGATCTGCATTCAGGTCGTAGTAGCACACATCACCATAGTCAATTATGGGGAAGATTAGGGACTGTACAAGCATTACCTTTATGTGTGATGGGAGAATATTTTTTAGCAGATAAAGCGACCGCAATGTTCCGGTGACTTTCTTGCTCACAATCGCGATCTGCTTACGCCAGTCAAGGCAAGTGTCAACATGCAAATCCAGATCCTTGACGTCAGAGCTAAACGGAATAACTGTGCCGTCAAAGGTAACCGGTGGCACCGTTAAGCCATTCAGCCTTCTCAGGCTATGGGGACTCCCTATAATAATGGCCTGGCACTTGGTTGGGTTAACCGCCACCCCGAAACGATCAGACCAGTTTTTGACAAAACGTAAATCCCGGTTTAGCTCCTCGATCGCACTGGACGAGCTGTCAACACTAGCCTGACAGTAGAGCTGTTAGTCGTCAGCGTAAAGATGATACACACACTGAAGCTCGGTAGTTATGAGATCTATTGAAATAGAGAACAAAAGTGGAGATAAAATACCACCTTGAGGGACGCCAGCATCAAGATCACACCAGCTGGAGCTAGAGTCACCAGCAAGAACTGACTGCTGGCGCCCCCGAAGATAGGAAGAAAACCATTCCAATACCTCCGGAGAGACCATCAGATAGGAGAGGATGGATAAAAAGACTTCGTGACTGACGGTATTGAAAGCATTGGAAAAATCAATTAACACCAAAACCGAAACTTTAGTGTCTTCCATTCCCCGCCTTATATCGTCAGTCACTTTAAGGAGGGCTGATACGGTATTATGGCCGGGCCTGAACCCGGATTGCAATGGACTGATAAGGGAGTTGTGGTGGATGAAGTGGGAAAATTGCTTGTGAACACAGGCTTCGAGTACTTTAGATAAAAAGGGAAGGATGGAAATTGGTCGAAAATGGCTGAGAAGAGTGGGGTTAGGAATTTTAGGGAGTGGCCGAACATGGACTTTCCGCAATAGAGAAGGGAAAACACCGGAGTAAAGGGAGAAGTTAACGATATGGGAGATTGCAGGAAGGAGCTGATCAAGAGACGTCACAATCATGTGACGACTGATGAACAGGATTATCTTCTTGATCTCTCCGGGATCGACTGGGGTGAAGACAAAGGGAGAAATATTGGGTCGCGTCAGACCAGCAAGATAGTCAATGGTTTGACATTTGGTTAGACTATCAAGAGTAGGGACAGTGGAGAAATGGCGATTTAGATCGTCCAAACCAAATGCCTTAGGAAGATCTGAATGCCGCGATCTGCCGATACCAAGAATTCCAAGGAATTTCCAAATATCAGCAGGGGAAGCAGAAGTGATATTATCAAGAATGTGGCGGCGTTTAGCTAGCTGATTACAACGATTGCGAGCAGTTTTGAAAAGGGTCCAATTGTCTTCGGACCGATCCTTTTTATATTTCTGGAACGCGCGATCCCTCCGTCGCATTGCCATCCGAACTCCATTGTTCATCCATGGGGCAGGTGGGCGTTTCAGCTTGACTTTCCTGACAGGAGCGTGGGTGTCATACAACTTGACTACAACCGCATTAAAACTATTCACTTTATCATCGACGGATGTGGCTTCCTCCAGGGGCGTCCAGTCAATATTGGAAGCATCCTCGATGAGTTTTCCTTCATTCATCCGCGCAAAGGCACGCCTGTACTGGAAGGTAGGTTTGGGTTTAGGAGGTTTAAGGACATAAGACAGGAAAATAAGGTCGTGATGGGAAAAGCCAGGAGCGTCATGTTGACCATGTGAGGAGACTAGGGAAGGATTAGATGTAAGAATCAAGTCGAGCCAAGTATCATCCCCGATAGTGTTATGATGCGTTGGTTGGAGAGGCAACACATGCAGACTAACTGACTCGACCAGATGTAGGAGTTTACAGGATCGAGGGGAGTTGTGGGCAAGGAGATTGGTGTTAAAATCCCCCATGACGATATGATGTGCATACTCCAAACCTAATGATTCTAGGACCGATTCTAATTCGATGAAGTAGTCAAGGGACGGGGGACAATACACAACTCCAAGAACAGTTTTAGATCCTTTAACACAAACTCCTAAAAAAAGAAATTCAGCCAAATTAGTGGAGGAAGAAGTAGCAAGAATTATAATGGAAAAATCAGTACTAAGGTAAATTGCAACACCACCCCCTCTCTTACCGATTCGATCATTCCGTAGGAGAACGAATCCTGGTAGAAAGTAAGTGGTAGACGCAAGCTCAGGTTTTAGCCAGGTCTCTGAAATGAGGACGGCATGGACGTTATTGTTCGTAAAAGTATCGTAAAGCTCATTGTAGTGGCTGGGAATGCTCTGGGCATTGATGTGACAAACATTAAACAGTCGGGCAAGACTATGGTTAAAGTTTTGACGTAAAGTATCACCAAGGGTGTCTGTAATGGAACAAAAACTATCTTCAGAAGTGGCAGTAGATTCGTTAGCTGAGAAAAACAATTCATTATCAAAAATAGTTGTCATAAATACAAATAGAGAGCAGCGGTGGCCCAGTGGTAGCAGCTCCGACTTACGAGCAGTAAGTCGTAGGTTCGAACCCAGGCAGGCGCATTACTTTGTGTAATTTATTTCATCACCGGTGCCCTCAAAAACGGTGAAGGAAAACATCGTGAGGAAACCGGCATGTCCTAGAACTAAAATTCGAAGACATGTGACATCTACCAACCCGCACTGGGCCCGCGTGGTGGATTACAGCCCACTCCCTCTCATAGAGAGGAGGCCTGTGTCCCAGCAGTGGGAACATTATAGGCTGGTGATGATGATGAATACAAATAAAATATTTAAAAAAAAAAAACGTTAAATTAAAATAATAAAAAAAAACTACACGCAAAACAAGTACGACGGTTGCATATCTGCACCACCCGCCCGCTAACATCATCATTAAAAACACAGTGAAAAACCAAGTAATGACAACCATGAGTCACAATGAAATAGAAAAAACATACCCAAAATAAAAAAAAAAAGAGTAGAATAGTAAAGTAGTAAGTACAGAAAAATTATATTATTATGGCATTCGGAACGCACCTTACACCCTCAACAAAACATCAAATTTTCGTGAACGAATCCGATCCTTGAAAACCGTAGACAGAGAATAGTCTGTCTACGTCATAGACATATAAATTATATGGACTTGAAATGTTTGACTATAGAAAAAACAGTTATACAAATACGAGGCATATCGACGCCAAAATCAGAAAAATACTGCTATCTCTTTTTAACTTTCATAATTTTGCGTAAGTGAAAAAGGATAATAGTGTTTTTGACAGTTACTGTAATGGCAACCCTACATTTCTAAGTCATTGAAATACCTATTTGCGGCCGGGTCGCCATTTTATCCGCTCGCTATTTGATACCTAAGTTGGGTACGTCAACTGTCAAATGCTCTTTAGCTGTGGTTAAAATTTGTGAATTCAAGATGATAAACAAAGGATTCTGCATTTATTGAAGAGTTTCAACAGTAAAGCATTCATATTTTCCCTTTTGCCTCTATTTTCAACAGTTTTACTACATGAAATCATTTTCTTGTTATTGAAGGGATAGAGTAGTGCATTCAGACATTTTTATATTTATCGATAATGCAATTTTATGGTTCTTTATTGGTTTTATGTTTTACTTTTAAGGCTATAAACAATCGGTGTGGAAAATATAAAAATTACAACAAAAACAATAATTATTTGTTCTCTTCACTTTGAAGAATCGTCTTTCAACTGAACACTCAATAAAATAACATTGCGTGACGATGCTTTACCTTCACGAACCTTATTGGTACGTACGTTTGATACGGTCGCAAATCATATTTTTATCAAGATACAACCTGACACTGACCTGCAAATTGCAAAAAAACGTAAGAAAATTTGAATTTCGCGGGCTACCTTGGCGCATCCCCCTTAAGATAACAGTATAAAGAAACCGTGGGGACAGAAAGTGAAGCAAAAAGGTTGATTAAAAAATTATCCGATGTAAGTAGGTATTTAACCCGTGCGCGATAAGTTGAGACCTGACTCCCCCCGCCCGCTTCCCCCGCACTTCCCGATGGCGCCCGTATTGTACCGTGGCGGTACAAACACGCCCCTGTTATGTCACCGCGCTCAGGTCTCAACTTATCGCGCACGGGTAGTACAAGTCGTGCCATTAAAGTTGAGACTTGACGCACCACGTGGTTTTAGCGGTATCTTGATAGATACCGCTGAGGTGATCCTCATGGATACCCGCGAAAAAGCGGCGGGAGGCGTGGTCAAGTCTCAACTTTAATGGCACGACTTGTACTTACTGCTTTTCATTTCTTGTAATAGCTAAAAGAATAAATTCCAAGAGCATAAAATTAAAAAACCGACTTCAAAGAAGGAGGAGGTTCTCAACGGACCGGCAACTAGATAAACTTGTTGCTTAAATTATACAATGGAGTGAAATCAGTTACAGAATACTAGGTCGATAAAAAACAGCATAACATATCTGTCCTCCAAGTTTCAACCTGTCTTAATAGGAAACATCAAAATAAGTTCTACGGTTTAACCGTGAAAGAAGGACGAAACTTCTCAAACTACAACAAATGAAAGGTATATTATTATGTTAGAAAACTTGGGGTATTTTCACCCGTAGATATTGTACCGTAACATTATGAAAACATTCTCACAATCTTTTATCGATGTTATTATATAGAAATATCGATAAGGGCTGCCCTATTAGCCGCCATTTTATCAGCTCACTAAAGTGTAGGTATGCACGTTTTTCTTGTAGGTATGCCAAGTCCATATGATTTATATGTCTATGGTCTACGTTGAAAACCTTATGTCAGATATGACAGTAATGTCAGTAATGACACTTGGGCATTAAGGCGGAAACACACTTACGGGTCGTGGCGTGTCGCGGTGCTTACTGTCGTGACGGTGAGTGTGCACACTAACGTGTCGTGTCGTGGCGTGCTCTGGCGTTTTTTCTGAACAGTACATTTCGAACCTTTGCAGCGTTTGAACGTACATGATGTTTTCTGCGAATTCGGATAATATTTCTGATTAAATGATCCTGAAACTCTTTACACTTTGTGTCATATAAAACTTTTCGTTGACATACAAGGTCAATAAGCTCGTCAGACATTTATCAGAAACATTCTGCAAATATAATAAGTGATTATTAAAAAAATGTCCGCTAGAATTTCGCGCCACGAGCCACGCGGTATAGAAACACATTTGCCTGTTCTGTCGTGTCGCGTCAGAACCCCCTCCACCGCTATGGCGCAATCGGTGGTGAGCAGTCGGCACCACCACAGAACGCGTTGCGACACGACACGCCATGCAAATATGTCCCTAACCATATTAAATGTATGAAACCGATATGCTTCTGGCGCGTCAAGACACGCCACGACACGTAAGTATGTTTTCGCCTTTATCAACATGTTTTAAAAAAAGGAAAATAAAAACAACCTTGCTGAGCTGTAAATTACTATTCTAACAAGAAATGTAACAATCTATCTCATAGACGTGTGAGGAAGAAAGATAAAAACATTGAACTATATTACTAGCGTATAGAACAGACACGCCGAACCAAAGATTTGCTTCATTTTTCTAAGAGTTAGTAAAGTTCACTGCAGCGCTAAAACAATAGTTATGTCGTCTAACCAAACTATTAAAACATGCAGCGCTAGATCGCTAGATAGAGAATAGTTTTCTCGCGACCAAAACGTCATAAGCGCCAGGAATTTCATGGCGCTTACGCGTTTCGTTCAACGTAGTGTAACTGCAAGTCGTATGTTGTATTGCAAAATGGCGGCGCCCGGCAACCCGATTCTCGTGAGCATTATTACATCGCGAAAAACTTTAAATCAGAGTTTTAAACGTTTATATGTCTACTTATTGATGATATGTCATACCATCACTTTTTTTTGATGTTCTGGAGTGTTTACGGCAGTCTTTAAGTATACAACCAGGCATTTTGATGTTGTTATTTATGCGAGCCAAACACAACATGTCTCTGCGGGCGTTGGATACTCACTGGATGGTTGCAGTACAGCTCACCGCAAAGCGTGGCGCAAAATCATGCAACGCGTTGTCTTCTCTATACGTAGTAGTAATACCTCAGTGGATAAAAATAACAAAGTCTAACAATACAATGATTACGAGCTAAAAGTAATTAAAGGTTATCATTACCAAACAGCGAAAGATAGCATATTATAAGGTAAGTAGATCCTACGCAACGTAGGTATCTAATGCATGAATGTTGTAAGATAATAGAAGCGTTTTACCTACCAATAAAACGCATATTAATTTACTTACCTTATTCGAAGCTTATTTAATTTGAGATAGGCACTACGTTTCCCGCCATCTGTATCCGTCTCTTTCTACCCTGTATCCCCACTCACATTCTCTTTCTAACCCCACCACCTGGCAGAGTGGGGGCGCACTGAGTGAGCCGCCATCCTTATGCCCCATTGAGTCGAAAATCACCAGGCAGACTTTAAAACATAAGCTTCGAATAAGGTAAGTAAATTAATATGCGTTTTATTGGTAGGTAAAACGCTTCTATTAATTTGACTTGACCGTTATTCGAAGCTTATTTAATTTGAGACCTGTTTGTTATCGCCTGGTGGTGGTGACACGGACGCCAATGTGAATGACTAGTTATTAGAATAAGATATTACCGTTCATATTGACCATTTGGGTGAAAAATATATCTTGATTTTTTATTAAATAAATATAAAAAACTTAAATAGTTAAATGAAAATGATTTTCGTTTAATTAAGTGATTGCTTTAACTTGATAAATCACATGTTACAATCATCATTAAATCAGCAACATCAATCAACAGGATTAAATAACATAGTTATGGAGGTACTTGAAGATGAGGGTAAAACTGTCCGCTTATAGAATTTACAAAAAGTATTTTGCGACTTCCAATTTCCTCTCGCGAGAATGTCCTCTAATGGGAAATTGTCTAGCCAGTTTTTTGAGGCAACAGCAGAGCGGAAACTCCCAGGCGTTGGTAGTTATACACGCATCTTTAAATAGAGTTCTAATCCACCCTGAAATGATTGTCTTTGAAGCGGCTTTTGCTTCACCTCTTGTAGAAATAAACAGATTATGGATCTTAGACGAATCTCTGCGAATTTTTAACAATTCAATTGTTCTCCAATAAACTGGATCCAAATTATTGCTATTTATATTAGTAAACAATTTCCAACCAGATTGCCTGTGATCCGAAGAATCAGTCTTTGAACCAAAAACAGGCCACATGGTGATAGAGTTATTACTTTGAATACAATGCTCTGCATCAGTTCTTAATAAAGTCAAGTCGTGAATTCTACGACCTGAGCATAAGAGTAATAATGTTGCAGTGTGTCTTTGCACTTGGAAAATATTATCGTGTGTAAAATTGAAACTATTTAGGTAAGCAGCTAGGCTATCTATATTCCAAATTGGTGGTTTAGATTTAACTGGTTTCTCTAATGCTATGGATTTTAAAACCTGTTTCACCATAATATGAGAATTTGGCCAGCAGTGTCTGGATTGCAAAGGGTGGAAATTACAGATTTGTGCAACAGAATCGTATTATATGATAATTTATTAACCAGATGAAGGTCCGATAGGAATCTGGCTACTTCTCTACCGTTAGGATTATGAGGATTAATTTGGTGTTGCTCAGACTAGATTACCCATTTTTTCCAGGCAACATCATACGTCTTTAGTGTGGAAGGCCGCCAAGACTTCTTCAATAGTTTTATTTGGCTATCGTTCCAATCTTTTAGGGTCTCGGCCCACCCCCACATTTCCATACCTCGAGAACCATGTTCTGTGTCTTGGGAGGTGGGAGTCCTGTCGACACATCTATTAAGACTTGATCGAGATTCCGAAGTATGAATGGGGCTGCCAACGCTCGGGCCTTCAGCTCCGCCCGCCAATATACTCGGTCCCAGCGCGGAACTACTAGCAGGAATATACCGTGAGCACCGTTCAAATAGGATAGCACTTTGGGAATCTAGTACGGTGGCGGGAAAATCCACGCCAGTTGAAAATTCCACTGTCGGGAGAACGCATCGTGAAACAATGATTGGTGATCGTTCAGATCCAGGGACGCATAATTCAATACGACGTGTGCAAGCTGGAGGCAAAGAGGTCTATCAGGGGGACGCCCCTTTTGGCAAACACTGTCTCTGTGGCTCTGGCCAGAAGATGCCATTCCGGATTGACCCGAAGTCTCGAAAAATGGTCCGCATGACCGTTGTATATCCCGGGAATATGAAGAAATATTCACGTGAATTTGGTATTCTTCCAAAATTTTAAAAACCTGGTATGTTAGATCCATCAATGGTGTGGATCTTGTGCCCTCTTCGTGTCGGAGATATGCGTTAACTGTTTTGTTGTCACATTGAATTAGTAATGTACTCCGGTGCAGGAGCTGACAATGATCTTGTAACACCTTTAGGATGGCAAGCATTTCTTTTTGGTTGCAGTGTAGGTGTTTTTCGTAATCTGCCCACAACCCTGTCAACGACAAATTGTCTAATCGAGCTCCCCATGCTATATCGGAGGCATCCGTTGTTAGGTAATGGGTTGGTGGAGGTACATGAATGGCTGAGGGGCGTTTGCAGTTCTGAAGCTACCATATTATGTTGTTCCTTGCTTCGATAGGAATTAAATACCATTTCTGGTCTGATCTCAACATTTTGTTGAGGAGGTCGAAATAGAGCCCGATAATTGAGTCGGCCTCTTGGGACGGTAAAACTCGCAAAATTCAGAAGTCCAACCAGACTCTGAACCTCCTTGAGCTTTACATGTTCCTTGTCTAGCATTTGGGACAGCTTGACAATCAGTGACGACAGCTTCTCCTAGGGGAGCTGCTTCTGATTTGTCCAGGCATTCCACTGAACGCCTAGATACGCTAACGTTTTTGACGGAGTCAACACAGATTTCTCGTAATTTATGATCCAGCCTAACGTCTCGAGTCTGAATGACAATATTTACGTGTTCCTTTAGACTTTCCTCGTGTTGATGAGCAATCAGGAAGTCGTCCAAATACACCATAATTCGTATTCCTCGTTTTCTGAGCATTTGGGCAACCCAATTTGTCACTGATGCGAAAGTCTTGGGTGCAATACTTAGACCAAAGGGTAAACACGTCATTTCCAATAGCTCCTTTCGATAGACTAGGCGTAGGAATCTTCTGTGGCTGCGAGCTACTCGAACGTGAAAGTACGCTTGTGAGAGATCTATTTTGCATAGCCAGTCCCTTTGCTGTAGGAAGTCTGGCACACGAAAAACATTCATTAGTTTTAATTTTGTGGTTATTACGTATCGATTGTGTGTCCTCAGGTTGAAATTGGGCCGAGCAGAGCCGTCGCTCTTGAGAACTAAAAACATTTATAAGAGGAAGCTTGGAGACTGATGTGCTCTTTCGAGGACGCCTTGATCCTTCATTTTTTCGATAACAGTGGTCATCTCTACTGAGTAAGGAACTAACATAGCCTTTTTTATGTTCCTTGGATGGATCATTGGAGGCTTTTGACGAAAAGGTATGCGATACCCCTATATCATCCTGAGAATAAGACGGCCTGCTTTGAACTGCATCATGTCAATATTTTCGACGTTTGACGTCTCTATTGTTTGAGCGGAGATGGTGCTCGTTTCTGCCCAGACTTTGATTGATTTCGGTGCTTGGGGTGATTTCTCAAAGAACCTCTTCCACGAAAAAAGCCCCGATTATTCGGTGAGACCGAATTAGAGCCATGTCCATGATAGTGCGAGTTATAACCACCCTGCGGGGGTGGTGCAGTTTGACAACCGCCTTGCACATAGCATGATCCATGTTGACCCTGCGAGGGTCTTTTACAGGTTACGTACTCCTGCGAGGAGACGCTAGTTTTGTGTGTCTCAACCTGCGAGGTAGAGTTGTTCGACTTCTTTAGCGGCCAAAAACATTTTCGTACTCCCCCCGCTTTTTCCAAACCGGCTGAGAATTTTTCTGCATTAAATAAGTCTGTGTATGTAGGAGGAATCTTTCTAAGCGTAGATTTCACTAATGGCTCCTTTACCTGTTTGAGTACACAGTCCCGGCGCATTTGCAATATCTCTGCGCGATAGCCACAAACAAATTGTAACAAATCGGAGGATGTTGTTTGAAAATCACCGCAA
Organism: Cerastis leucographa; assembly: GCA_963082945.1. NCBI lineage: Eukaryota > Metazoa > Arthropoda > Insecta > Lepidoptera > Noctuidae > Cerastis > Cerastis leucographa. The sequence goes on from OY720359.1 coordinate 20,872,635, forward strand.
TTTGTAAGTTCTGTTAACTTATTATTAATACCCTCATAATCTGGGGTTAATTCTTTAGTCCACTGAGCAAAATCAAGCAAAACCTTCTGAAGTGACTCCTTCTGCTTTAGAATGCACATTGTTAAGGCAGCAAAGGCTTTATCAGCGTATATCAAATGGCGGGGAGACTGGAAGGCTGCAACTTCTTCGTTTATCTCAATCCCCGTAAAACCCGGTTTGTGATTATACGCCTTTTGAGTTTCGGAATATCTGATTTCATTCCAATTACTTGTATCCCAATGTTGTAGATCACAAAGCAGTTTTAAGTGGAGTTCAGAACTCTTGGGCATAGAAGGTTCTTTTAATTTTGTTTGAATATCAAAAATCACTTCATTAGGCGCGTTGATAATCGAAGCATTATCACCTAATTCTTCGTAAAGATTACGACTAACACCAGAATTTATAGACATGGAATCGTTATAATAGTGGTCACTAGTTTGAACTCGGCGCTCATTATCACGAGCATACAAAGATTTAGGAAGATCACGTACCTCTTTTGATAATTTTCGATACTCCTGGTTCAAATGTCTTCGTTTTCTCCCCCTCCTCTTTTTTTCATGACTCCGTCGACGCCTTGGGGAGCGTGATGAAGACGAAGATTAAGCTTTAATTGAGCTGCTCTGGGAACTATCACTGCTTGAACTTGAGCTCCTAGACCGTAATTTACGCTGCATACCAGATGGTCCTGGTTCAGTCACTTCATTTTGTACATAATTATTACTATCATCCATTCTAAAACAAGTAAAAGGCTTTAGAACAACACTAACGGCCAAAACCGTTAAATAAAAGTATGTGACTACTACCAACACAGCATATGGATCGGCTTGTGGCTTCTCCCAGCTGGTCAAGTTTTTGAGTGCGCCGCGAACTTTTACCAACTCGCTTGGGCAGGCCTCCGTTGGCCGCCAGCGAAGCACCCTGCGCCACCTCTGGCGCGGGTCGGTGATTGGTCCGCGTCACAAACTTTTTGATTATTTTAAGTTGTGGGTAGACGCAACAAAAACTTTTACCAGCTGTACCGTCCGAACCGTACTTTTATTGTGAACTGCGTAGTAGGTATCCGTTGGGTACCCATGGGTACCTAGTGCCTGTGGGTGCGCAGAGGGTGCTTCCGCAAGATCCGGTGCATCGGCACCGTAGCGGTTGCGGGAAGCCACACCCAAAGTGAACCTTTATTAACCCGGTGAACATTTAAAATGATGAGAAAAACGCCGCCTACCAAAAACCCCAAGGGGGACCGGGCGCCGTCGCTACCGTCTCTCGGGAGTCCGTATAGATGCCTGGCGGAGCAAGCAGGGGCTCGCCCAGTGCCACCGGTGCCAGCAGTTTCGACACAGCTCGCACCAGTGCCACCGCCCGCTCGCATGCGTGCGATACGGTGAGAACCACGCAGCCATGGACTGCCCACGCCCACGGACGGAGACGGCCATCTGCGTTAATTGTGCAGGTGACCATCCCGCGTCCAGCAGTAGGTGCCCCGTGTTCCGGAAAGAGCTCCGGAACAAGCGAGCGGGCACTGTTGCCATGTCGAAGCAGCGACGCGAAAAGGCCACAAAGGAGCCCAACGCAGAGGACCGCGAGGCTCCGAGCGCGTCGCTAATGGCAACAGCGAACGGGCCCTCGACCAAACAGGACGCTCTCGCCTCGAAGCGGAGGAAGAGGCCACGCGGGGGGAGAAACAAGAGGGGAAAATAGCCCCAACCTCCCGCGCAGCAACCCAGGCTAGATCCTGGGCCTGTACCGGCGCAGGCGCCGACCCAGGTGCCCGTGGCTACACGTGCCGCACCGACTACCGACGCTGTCACAGGCGCCGGTAATAAGAGAAGAAGGGGAAGCGGGCAGGGAAACCTGCCCCACCCACAGACACGGCTACAGCCACCGCCCAACCAGCGGCAGCGGCTGGCGTTATCCAGCCGCAAGCCGGCGCCCGAGTCAGAGGCCAACAGCGTCGTGCCGTCCCTACCAGGGAAGTAACCGCCTGCGCCATCAACCTACTTATGGACCTTATTAAGGCCATAAGACAGGGCGAGGACGCGGAGCTCGTTATCCTTGACGGGCTAGCCAAGCTGTTACAGCTTATCCATGGATAGTCCGTTAAGGGTACTGCACTGGAACGCCCGCGGCCTTAGGAATAAGGTTGCCCCACTCCGCCTCCTCCTCAGGGAGCAACGCATCGACGTGGCGCTCATCAGTGAGACGCTCCTGGGGCCTGCTGACAGGCCCAAGTTTCCGGGATACGTCTTATATAGGAAGGATGAGAAGTCTCCGTCTGGAATGATCTACCGCGGTCTGGCGGTACTGATCAGACGAAGAGTCATGCATCAGCCACTCCCCCCGACGTCACTGGGCACTTTTCACGCGTTAGGTGCCCAGCTTCACGTCGCTGGCGAGGACGTAAATATCTATGCGTGCTACCATCCTCCCGCGGCCCCGCTTGACATAGCGGAGCTACGGGCGCTACTCTACCAGTCGCCGCACCCGACACTACTCGCTTGCGACTTCAACCTGAAAAACCCGGTGTGGAACAGCCGGAGCACGAATACCGGAGGGAGACGACTCTTCACAGACGCGGAGGCCCGTGGATACATGGTGTCCGGCCCTGAGACGCATACCCATTACCCAGGCAACCTAACCCAACAACCCGATGTGCTGGACATTGTAATCCACAGGGGCTTGAGAGGCCAGATTGCCCAACAAGTTATAGACGACGAGTTCCAGTCAGATCACCAACCTGTGCTCGTCGTACTATCGGGAATGCCTACGAGACTATCTCCTCCAGCGCCACGTCATAAAACCGACTGGAAAAAGTTCGCGGAAGGGATGGAAATCACCACTCCAGCTTGGCCCATCGCCACCGACGCGGATGTCGACGGGCTGGCTGACCAAATCACCGCTTGTATTAGGCGCGCCTATGATGAGGCGACAACGATAGCCACGCTGCCACAGGGGCTTGTATACAAGCCTCTACCCGCCCACCTCAAGCAGATGATCGCCCATAGGCGGCGCCTCCGCAAGCGGTGGCAAGAGTCTGGCTGCCCGCGCGACAAACGCGACCTAAACCGCCTTGCGGAGAAGGTAAGGGCCAAGCTACAGGAGCTCAACGCCGAGAGCTGGGAAGAGTGTATTGACGCCGCAGAGGGAGACTGGGCGTCTCTACACAAGCTGTGTAGACAGCTCAACAATACCCCGGCTCCGGCACGTCCACTACTCCATAGCGACGGGACACTAAGATACACCGCGCCAGACCGCGCGGAGATCTTTGCTGAGCACCTGGAGCGTCAGTTCGTCCCAAACCCGACTGCCAACACCGAGCACATCGCAGTAGTCGAGAGGCACCTTGGAGAGTATTTCTCCTGGCCGATAGCCTCCGAAGAGGACCCAGTTTTCTTCTCGCCTTGCGAGGTCAGACGCGCCATCCTTAAGACGAAATTAAGGAAGGCGCCCGGGGCGGACGGTGTGACCAACACACCGCTGCGCCACTTGCCCTACCGGTCGGTAGCGGCACTGGCGCGCCTGCACACGGGCATACTGCGCACGGGCGCCTTCCCAACCTCGTGGAAGGAAGGGCGTGTCATAATGCTACCCAAGGCGCACAAGAATGTGCTGAAGCCGGAAAGCTATCGGCCAATCACACTTCTCTCCACTACCTCTAAGGTGTTTGAGCAACTCCTACTGCGACACCTGAGGCAACATTTCACTCCAAGAGAGGTGCAATTCGGGTTTCGATCCGAACACTCTACGACGCTCCAGCTGTCGAGAGTACTGCACCTGCTTGCTGCATCCTTTAACAGGAAGGATCGACCAGTAGCAGTATTCCTCGACATGGAAAAAGCATTCGATCGCGTCTGGCACGCCGGCTTGTTGTACAAGTTGGCACAGGCCGGCACGCCCCGACCGTTGCTCGCGCGATGGTCGGTGGCACAGAATCCTGGGACGCGGTGGTGTCCTTCTGCGAAACCGTCATGTCACAGAAGGAAGCTGCGGAGAGGGAGAGGGAGATCTCGAGTTCCTTCCCATCCCGCAGCAGACGCACCGGGCGTCGGCAGAGGGCGGATAACGCCCTCTTCCGGCCCCCCTAAACAGGTCCAGGGGCGACGGATTTCCCCGAATCCGTCCCCATATCACTGGACCCGAGACGGTGGCGCGTAGTGTTCCACGCGCGCCTCTCACAGACGTAACGGGGGGAGTACACCTCACTCCCCCCAGGGACGAGGCCCGCACTGGTCGAGCGGGCCGGCACTAGTCCGGGGCAGCGGAAGTCACATTCGTTTCCGCTGCCCCCCGACGCAAGTGTGCGAGGGAACACCGGTGTAGTTTTAGTCAGTACGAGTCTGACAGACCCCTCCAGGGCGAGGGACATCCATCGAGGATTTCCACATCGTCAATAAAAAAAAAAAGGCCGGCACGCCCCGTCGCTTGTTAAGGGTGGTTTCCTGCTTTCTAGGTAATAGGATTTTCAGGGTGGTGGTCGACGGAGCGCTATCGAGCGTCCGCTCGATAGCCGCAGGAGTGCCGCAAGGTAGCTGCGTCTCGCCACACTGTTACTCGTGTTACACCGACGACATCCCAACAACACCCGACACCACGCTCGCGCTGTACGCCGACGACGCCGCGTACATAGGGCAACTCATAACAAGGCTGCCAAAGTGAAATAATAGACTTCGGATTATCCGATCATACGGCACAAATATTTACAATGAAAGTTAGGAAGTTTAGTAAAATGAAAACATGGAAAACATCAAGACGAGACATATCTGGAGAAAATTTAGTTATTTTCAGAAATCATCTCCAAACCTTATCGTTTTCAGATATATATAGCACAGAGGATCCAAATGAAGCCTATAATAACTTTTTAGAAATATTTCAACTCCTGTATGAATTATGCTTCCCCTTCAAAAAAATTATATTAAGATCTGAAAAAAAGATCAAATGGGTATCTAGAGGTATTAGAATCTGCAGCAAAAAACAACGACAATTACTCTGGAAACAAAGACTTAAACCTACTAGTGAAAATAAAACGACATTTAAAGAGTACTCAAAAAAATTAAAAAAAAATATCAAACTGACCCAGAAAGCACAGAACAACTTTCTAATTAAAAATTCCAAAAATAAATCTAAAACATTCTGGCAAATAATAAATAGTACAAAATCTATAAGTGAACCCATAACAAGAATAAAAAAACATGATTTATTATTAACTGACCCTCATGAAATAGCTCAATCATTCAACGATTTCTTTATTGATCAGATCTCAGATCCACCCCTGAACAATACTAAAAATACCTTAAGAATAACACATAACCCTCATTCCATTTTTATGGCTCCTGTTGTCCCTCAAGAGATTACAAGGGTGATCAAATCTCTAAAGAACAAGAAGAGTTATGGATATGACGGTATTTCAACAAACGTTTTAAAATTTGTCTGTGCTACTATAGCTAACCCTCTAAGCCACATTATTAACGCAAGTATATCCGCGGGAATATTCCCCGAAAGTCTTAAAACCACAATAGTTAAACCACTCCATAAGAAGAACAATAAAGAAGACATGGCTAACTTTAGACCAATAGCTTTAATCCCCGTATTTTCCAAAATAATTGAAAAGTAATATAAGTCTTTTTATTAATTTCTGTCAAAATACAATACATTATGTGAGGAACAAAAAGGTTTTCGTAAAAATAAAAATATGGCCATATACGATCTACTATATAAAATAATGGTTAATGTGGATAAAAAAATACCAATTTGTGCAATTTTTACCGATATGACCAAAGCTTTTGATTACGTGAACCATGAAACGCTTTTGGTCAAACTTGATGCTTACGGTATACGAGGGAATGCTCTACGTCTTATAAAATCGTATCTAAGTGGACGTCTTCAATATACTGAAATCTCTAAAATATGCGTCAAATCAAAACGTGAGGTCAAATATTTATCTGATCCTAGGGAAATTAAATATGGCGTGCCCCAGGGCAGCGTTCTAGGGCCATTATTATTCTTGCTGTATATAAATGATCTGCCCCGTCACATCCCATACCCTTGTGTGTTATTCGCCGATGACAGTACGATCCTTATAGACTGCCTCAACAAAGAGCTTTATGAAGATGAAATAAATAATTCTCTAAAATTAATAATAAAGTGGCTCAACGATAATAATCTTATTATAAACCTCAAAAAAACAAATATAATGCATTTCTATCAAAAAATTCTTCCTTCGAACCTAAAAATTAATTATAAAGGACAAACAATTGATAGCGTTACCATAGCTAAATTTTTGGGTATATTGGTTGACAGTCAATTGACTTGGAAACCGCAGGCTGAAGAAGTTTGAAAAAGATTAAGCACGTCTGCGTATGCTCTTTACAATCTGTCCAAGAAAGTTAACGTTGATACATTAATGGTTGCATATCACGGTTTGGTGGTCTCTGTTCTCAGGTTTGGAGTAGTATTCTGGGGTCACTGTTCCGAAAGAGAGTCTATATTTAAAGCCCAAAAACGGTGCACAAGATCCATTTTTAATCTCAAGGTTTCAGATAGTTGCATTCCTTTTTTCAAGAAACACAAAATACTAACTTTTCCTAGTGTATACATTCTTGAAGTAGCTATATTCGTTAAAACTAACAAGCATCTATTTCCGACATAAAATTATACGAGGATGCGAACTACTACCATGAGATCAAAATATCAGAGCCTATTGTGTACTGGTAGATATAACACTGCTTTGCTTAAAAAAAACATTATAGGTATGGCACCTATTATATTTAACAAACTACCAAATTGTATTAAGGATCAGCCCTTAATAAAATTCAAGAAACTCTTGTCGTCGTTGCTGACAGAGAAATGTTATTACTCGGTTACCGATTTTATAAATGAATTGTAATATTTGCTTCACTTTATCTCACTAGTTATGTAAATAATTTTATAGTTAGCCGATCCATGATCTCATTCTGAATTTAAGTACCTAGTCTCTAAGTTATCTGTAAGTTTAACACTATATTTTTGTATGCCAACAGGCAGAATGTACTGGGAATATTATCTGAAACTAACACCATTATTGTAACACCTGCATTCTATACAAATAAAGAATTATTATTATTTCCTTTATTCATTTTCATACATATTAATTACATTTTGAAATATTTTTACGAAAGTAATATAAAAAAAACATTTAAAAATATAAAAAATAGTAGCCCACCGGCATCGGGAACAGGGTCCGGGCTACCGGTGGTCAGGGTTCTTGAGAGAGGAACCTCGTAACAATACGCGCCGTTTCCAGAAGTATTGTTTTCTGAATCAAGCCCTTGATCCAGCTTGGTCGAGGCTTTTGGCAATTAAGCCGTTGGCCGACACGGCTATCGGCACAATGACTGCTGTACCCACGTCCCACATGTCGACAACCTCGCGAGCCAGATCTAGATACTTGAATTGTTTATCTTTCTCTGCTTTCACGAGGCTCTCGTCATGCGGTACCGTTATATCAACAATCATTGCGCGACGCTCCAATCGATCTATCAACACAATGTCAGGCTTATTGGCAACAATAGTCCTGTCAGTGCTGATAGGTCGATCCCAATACAACGTGATATTACCATTATCGAGAACTGGGTCGGGCGCATACTTATAGTATGGCACTTCTGATTCCACAAGGTTGTATTTCAAAGCAAGTTGCTGGTGAATAATCCTGGCAACAAGGTTGTGTCTATGCAAGTACTCTCCGTTAGCCAAACGAGAACACCCAGAAATAATGTGTCGGATCGTTTCTCCCGGACGGTGGCATGCCCGACATATGTCAACCGTGCCATTCTTTACAATGTGTTTCCGGTAGTTATTCGTCAGCATAACTTCGTCCATTATTGCACAGACAAAACCCTCACTTTTCCCCGAAGAGGTCACCGAAACGCAGCCAGGATACAGACGCTAAGAATTCTACATCGGGCCTATGTAAGGCCCGGTAAAAGCGTCCGTGAAGCTCCTTGCTCTGCCATACCTCCCTGCGGTCATTAGTGTCTAATACTACAGGCTTGCGCCAGTTCTCGTTAGCCAATAAGAGCGGGGTAAGTCCCTTGTCGACTGAGACCACATCTCGGTGCATCCCCACGTCGGTTTCTAGAAAGTATTCCCTGAGACTGCATACCTCACGGTTGTGCAGGGTCTTAGCATTTAAGAAGCCACGACCCCCACACTTCCGCGGGATATACAGTCTCATCACCGACGACCGTGGGTGATGCATCCGATTTGCGGTCAGCAGTACGCGGACCTTCCTATCAAGGGCATCAAGTTCTGTCTGAGTCCATTTGAGTATACCAAAAGAATACATCAAAACCGGCATGACCCAACCGTATAAGCGCACCTTGTTTCCGCCTGACAGAAGACTGCTTAGCACCTTATTCAGGCGGCCAAAGAAACGTTCCCTCAACGATTGTTTCATGTCAGCAGTATTGATGCCTAATGCTTCCGACATACCCAAATACTTGTAGGTTTCTGTTGAGGAGAGGGATCTAAGGTGTACGGAATCCGAGAGTTGAGTTCCCACGGATTCCGTAATCTCCCCTCGCTTCACATGCATGACTGCACATTTGTCCACACCAAATTCCATCCTGATGGCGCTACTGAAAGTTTCAGTTATCTCAGTAGCTTCATCAGTTGCAAATTGTTATTATTATTATTATTAGGATAGAAAGAGACGGATATAGATGGCGGGAAACGTAGTGCCTATCTCAAATTAAATAAGCTTCGAATAACGGTCAAGTCAAATTAATAAAAGAGTTTTATTACCAAAATTAACGAGTCTTGTTTTTCAGGCTATCTCCAGAAGTTCGCACCTTGGGATACTTCAGCAGCAGCATACTCAATTCTTCAAACGATGTGATCTTACGTTTGCTTCCATCGGGGACTTTAATTACGATGACACCGTCCTGAGTCCAGCATGAACGCATAGAAAAGTGAAGCCTCGCCTTACCAAAGATGGATTGTCGGGTCTTGGTCAAGAATTCTTTGACGGAAACAGATGACCCCTTAAGACCTGTCTTCGCCCTCCATACCGCGACGATGCCTGGTCTCCAATTGGTCAACCTGTCTGGCACACTCGCTGATCTGTCTCCTAAGCAGACTTAGCATGCTGAAGATTAGCTCCCTGAAGGTCCGAAACTCCTCAGCTACCCTCGCCACGGTATCTTTGGCTGGTCCTGCGCACTGAATTTGCGCCTCCAGTTCGCTCATCTTCCGGTCAAAGCTATCCTCAAGGCTTTTCTGTACCGATGCAATCTCATCAAGCTGTGACATGGTGTTCTTGTGACCGGTGACAGTGAAAAAAACGGTGAAAGTGAAGTGATGTGCTGGCAGGTGGTGGAAAGTTATAGCCTTAGTCACATGTGTGAGCTACAAACGTGAGTACTCACTATGCAGAAGTTATACATTGATATTTTATGAAAAATAAGTGAATAAACTGTGTATTTCTAATTAATATATTAAATCAATATTGGAGATACGTCTGTCTTTTTTTTACCTACCCGCGAAAAACTTATCTTATCTTAACTTATCTTACTTACTTGGCTTATCTAGACTGGGTTGACGCGCGACACTGAAGAAGAAAGCCTTTAACCGAGTTGTTAAGTCTAGCGATAAGGTAATGCAGAGTGCTCGAATTGACCACATTAGTCGAATAGGGAAGTAACTTGCTTCGCAACCTGCGGGGGCTGCGGGTAGTAAAGCGTTTTGGTCCCTTGCTAAGTTGGTCGAATCGAACTTCTGTCCCTAGCACTGCCTCCACTGCAGAAACCGGATGGGACACTGGCTCATACTGGACAAGTGAAGACAAACCATGTTGGCATAAATAAAGCTGCTTGTAGATTATTTTTTACAGGATTGAAAATGCATAGTTTTAACCTGTATTACCTGTATATGGGCTAGTAGTTCTCCACGAGGTCTCTAGGGCCTTTTTTGTAGATCGGAGTCGGCACTTCCAAATTGTAGGTACATTTCAAAATCAAAAGTCATTTTTATTCAAACTAGGCTGATAATCAGCACTTTTTGAATTTATTGTGAGAACCGCCAGTCTTTGGAATTCACTGTCGGCTTCTCTGATTCCCGATCATTTTAATCTCTTCAAAGTTCCAGTGAATCGGTTTCTTCTAGGCAAGCGAGCTCGAGCTCCACTCTAGGCTGAGGCCTCACTGCGTTGCGTCGTCGCAACGGATTAACGCATTGTAAGTCACACCTGTGTTGCGACAACGCACGACGTCGTAACGCAGAATGGCGACGCCCGCCATCGCATCTTCATTCGACAATAGACCTGAACAAACGTTTTCTATTGTTGCTTTTTTAACGCCACTATGGAAACAAACGTAGAAACAATAAAACATTCTGGATATCACCCTTGATTGCGTTAAGAATGTAAAACGCCACAACGACGAACGCAACGCGGCCGCCATTGTATTGGTTTTAACGCCCTAACGCGGCCTTGGGCTGACCCAAGGCCCCATTCGACCTGATGCCAAACGCAAACCTATTTAGTATAGAAAAATATTTCCCCCTACTGCTAAACTTAAAATAATCACTCTCACCAGTTTTGATATAGGGTTACCATATTATCTAAATGAACAGTCCATAGCAAGTTCGGATGTTAATCATAGTCTACCTAGTACAAGGTACTGAAGGAACATTACCTCCCATCAGCGCCGGCGCTACCCTAACGGTAACGCGAGTGGAGCGCGCCCTCTAGGCGCCAGGTGGCAAACGGCGCCAATAATTATGAATGCGAAAGAAAACATTTGCATGACATGTGGCACCTCGCGAGTCAACTAGGAGGTTGTCGTCTGTTTAACCTGACAATCCACATCTCAATTAAAACTTGAAATGTCGCTCTACCCTGGTTAAGGACTACGGCCCGCACTGACTCCCGGCATACAAACTCTGCTCCGATGTGCTCATTTTCAGGCTTAAACATTAGCGTAATGTACGGCAGCCGTCAGCCTAGAACTAGATGTTTCATACCCATTCATCTTTAACGACGACGAAGTCAGCGTGCGAGCCCTGGCGGTAGGGCGGCAGCACGCCCCACACGCGCTGGCCGACGCGCAGCCGCGCCGCCGGGCCCGCGCGCGCCACCTCGCCCACGAAGTCGCGCCCCGGCACCAGCGGGAACTCCACGCCCTCCGCGCCCTCCAGCGCGCGCAGCACGTTGAGCGCGCGCGCGCCGTACCCGCCTGCAACGAGCGCGCCGGCGGTGAGTGCGTGCACAAGCGGCACCCTGGCCCAGGGGACGCGCCTCACCGATCATCGCCACGTCGATGGGGTTGAGCGAGGCGGCGCGCACGCGCACGAGCACGTCCCGCGGCGTGCGCAGCGGCGGCACGCGCGCCTCCTCCAGGCGCAGCTCGGGCAGCGCGCCGTACGCGTGCAGGCGCCACGCGCGCATGCGCCCCGCGCCCGGCGCCGCCGCCGCCGTCAGCTGGGCCACTGCCGCTAGTGCGCGCTGTTCCCGCATCCTCTACAAAAGAGATTGTTTAGCCGTAGATCATTTGGTGGCCTAAAATGTAAGTGGGAATCAGATAGTAAAAAAAAAAATCTTATGGCGAATACAAATATTGAAAGCAGTCTAGGTAGTAGGTGTCTATTATAAAAATTCAATGATTGTATGGTTCTAATAGACAAAATGTTCGAAACCCTATCCTAATATTATAATTAAATTATAATAAATTATAATCTTAATATTATAAATGCGAAAGTCACTCTGTTTATTTGTTACCTTTTCACGACTAAACGGCTGATCGGATCTTAATGAAATTTGGCAAGAAGATAGATTTTAGCCTGGGGAAGAAAAATGTTGCGAAAACGAGGAAAATGTGACGCAGACGAAGTTGCGCGGGACAGCTAGTTTTAAATATTAACATAAACTCACCGTACACAGTGCTCAGCTGTGGCTCGGGAACTTTAACTAACATGATTATACTAACTTCAATATAATTGTGTGCTATCCCTGTTACTAAGAGTGAATGTGTGTGAGTCGGTGTAATAGTGATTTTATTAGAGACCAGATTATTTGCTAATGCATATTTACATATCCATCATTTTGTTTTCGGCTGATTGTGTGATTTTTGGATATGTTTTCTTTTATTTTACTGTCAAACTAGAAAAAAAAACACAAAGATAGTAGTTGTGATACCCGCAAGTGACCTCAGTGGATGTAGAACATTTATTTTCAAATTAAAAAATATATAATGCGTAAGCTCATGATGCTCTATGCTCTGGGGACCAACCCTGGATTGGACTTATTTCCTGATGAATGGAAGATTATAATGTTAGAATGTTTGTGGTTCTGTAAGAAGACCAAGTAAAAGGATTACTTAAATTAATTTAGTATTAATGGCTTATGCTGTACTAAATGTAATAATAAATAAATGGCTCAATCATACTACTAAGTATTAGAATGATGATCCCCACATACAACCCTCCATGTCTAAGCACATTCTTAATAGGAGAACATTTCCATTTCAGATTGATATTATGTTTTTATTCATGTAATTTAGCACTCCAGTTTTTAATGGCGAAACGCTCTATTGTAAACCATGTCATGTCGCTATGTAGATGTACATAGGGACCATCAACTACTATAAGATTACAATTATCAAGAACAAAAATTATTTAACTATATTTTGAATTTATATTTTGGCAATTTTGTTACATATTTCAAGCATTTATGATGCGTATTTACTTCATTTTAAGTTGCATTCAGTCTGGTGCCTAGTTATTATGATGTTGGTGGGTAATTGTGATCATCAGGTCTTATTGTCAGATGATGGGCATCTCTTTAATTAATGTTTCCGACTCATTACACTGAAGACTTTTTAGTTTTTGTAGACTAGCAAGGTTAGCCTGGAGAGTATTTTTTTCTTGTTACATCAGTACCTAGGTCTTCGTAAGTAGGTAATGTAACACTTTCCATCTTTTTAAATGACTACCAGTATCTGAAAGTATGGCTTAAACAGGTAGGTAATTGAAGACCGACGAGAACGAGACGAGTGATCATGCGGTTGTGATCACACACTCAGCCCCTCGAGTCTACTGTAGGTAAGCCGGCGTATTAGGGACAGCTCACACCGAGACGCGACGCTGCACGTACACTTTTAAAGAGCGATTCAAAATATAACTTAATTTCCTTTACGAAAAGATAAACATTTCGTTGTGAGAATTCAGAATACGTTACGCTATGCGCAGCGCTGCGCCGCGTGACGCCTGTAAAGAAATGTGTATCTTTTCGTGTAGAAAATAAAGTTATATTTTGAATCGTGTGCGCGCAGCGTCGCGTCGCGTCGCGTCTCGGTGTGAGCTGACTCTTAGTAACTTCAGAACTTGTTTGCAAACAGAGGTTATAAGTTACTTTTTATTAAGATGCATATAACAATTTAGAATCCTGTTGTTAAGCTGTGGAACCGTTTTTACCTAAAATAAAATTAAAGCGTTGAACAGTTTAACACTTCAGTGGTTCGTAACGTAACTCAAACATATAATATTAATATCCAACACTTCACTTTCAATTTCAAGAGATGAGCAGATCAGTAGACAGCAGAGGCTTACGCCATCGTCATCTGGCATCTATCTATATCAGCTGTACACTGTACTTCTTCGGGCTTACGTCAGTGTCAAATTTTTTATGCGACTTTGAGTCTGCCATAGACATAATTATGGTATATATATGCAGGCATAACTATAGGTGCGTACATATACTTATATCTATATCTTTGTTATTGAATAGATTGTCTATGGGTTTCTGTTTTTATTTCTTTTTTTACACTCAACTCAACCGCACTTTCTGCATCTAAAGCTCCAGAAAGTGCGGTCGAGTTGAGTGTAAAAAAAGACAGAACCGAGAAACCACATAAATTACACAAAATGGGAAAGATCTACAAGCATGCGCACACGCCGATAGTCGCCATTTTGTAAACAATCTGTATGATATTGTTGCAAAACCTAAAAAAAATATTCGCAATTACAAAATGCTTTTAAAATATTAATGGTTTAATGTTGTTTAGAGTTTAAATTCATTATTTTGACGTGACAACGTCTTATAAATTGGTTTGCCGGGTGACACTTCAAGAAACTGCGTTACGCTCCGCTCACGTTATGCGCTCACAATGAGAGCGAGTGAGAGGCACGCGTCCCTATAGCGTTGTCACGTTCAACTATCGTCAGTAAACCGACTTTACAGACAACCAATTTTTAACTCAATTTTCATTCAAATCAAAAACGTATTTAATCACACTGGCGATAATTGGCGTAAGCACCATCTATGTCATTTTAATGTACTAAATCTCAAGTTTATGCGGATTTGGTAACAGATGGTGCTAGTATCTTTGTGTAAAATTGGACGCAAAGTCACTGTTGGCGATCATAGCGCAAAAAGGCTTTCCGAATTGCGTGTTCATGACGCCAACAGCGATATTTCCATAGAAGATATTATTCTGTGGATATTTTCATTCGGAACCGTTCTGTCAGTTCTCAAAACTTTTACAGTTCGGTAACAGCATTAGCTCAATATTTTTAACGTTTTTATATCACGGACAACAAATAGTTTGTTGACATTTGTTTAGATTGATTTTGATTAAAAATACATACCGTATCAAAATCGGAAAACAATTACGGGGCGTCACAAAATTCGTCCACATCTTTGTCAGGAGGAAAAGTGCCCAGAAGGCTAGCACCATTGCCACGTTGGATGGCAATGCTTATTTATTGGCCAAAAAAAGACCAGCCTTCTGGTCACGTGAAGGGTCGACCAACCTATTGTCGATATCCCGAAATGATAGGTGCGCACACGGACCCCATGTTACAACCCCAAACGGTTGACCCGTTTGGGGTTACACATAACTACCAATTAAGTTTAATTAATTGTATTTGCGCGCTTTGAAATGTAATCTATAGGACCTGCAGCAGCCGCCCCAGCGCAGCCCACCGTGCTAGGAAGATGGGATGGGGATGGCGCAAGGGTGTCGTGATGTATGAAAAAATTTGGAATCGCAAATAGAAGGAATACTAAGTCCAGAAGAGGAAAGAAAATCATCTAAAGAAGATATAAAAGGAGTATACAGTGTTGAGGTAGAGAAAGAAGCTGAAAAAAGACCTCGAGAATTAACACAGTCAAGAAGCGTGCTGTGCCCATAACCTGTTGGATGAGGGGATACCTACTTGAGTGGCGGTGAGGTGAGGAGCCACAGGGACGGGAGCGGGGCGCACGACGAACGCATTCCGCAGGTTCAGCATTCTTTGGCGAGGATGGGGACAAAACTGCTGACGCCAAACTGGCCGATGATACATCGAGGCCTGCTCCACGACGCGTGTTTATGTTTAATGCACCCGACGGTGACCCAGATACCGTTGCCTTTTGACGCCACTCATTGACTTCGTTGCGTAATTCGGCGACGGGTATTTTGGGATGCATCTAACTTCTTCTGCACATCCACTAGACTTGCCTTTAGAAGAACGATGTGCTTCAACAGGCTAGTTACATCGACGTGGTCTAATGTGATGGGAGGGAGCTTGTGCAAGTCCTTCGCCACGAACGTCGACACGTCATCGGGTCGGGCACTTTTAGCAGCGTGATGATGTCCTGTATGCTTTTCTTAGTCCCATCACGCCGGCAGGACACAATCTGGTCACTTTTGTTGAGCGACCGGTACAGCAGCAACTTCTGCTGTAGGAACGCCAGTAGTTCATTCGCCACAAGTAGTTGTTCCATGACCATTAAAACTACGAGAGACGGCTAGCGCCGCCGCGTTTACGATATTAATACGCGCCTGCACATATCCGTATCGAAACGCGGCTACTGCAAGACTCAAAATCATGGTAACTCAAAAAACTACCCATTAGGGCATACACTATTTTATAATATAAGAATTTAAAATTACATACAAATTATCATTAAACAAATATTCATAGACAATTAAATTCAATCAATTATTATAATAAATAGAGTCAAGTTTTAGAATTTGCAAGCATAAATACATAATAATAGACAATTAAATACATTCAATTTAAATACAGTCAGTTCTGACAATAAACATTATTTTATCAAACAATTAATTATTATAATAAATATTCAGAAGAAAAAAAAGCGCGGGAAACGTTCAACTAGACGGACGCGTCCTTTTTGAATTTAAGATAAATTATTTTATAAAATACGGTAAACTAGGATTAGTAGTTTAGTTTTAGTACTCTTTTCTTTAATTTATAGTTTCGTAGTTTTTTTTCTTCGGTAGTGGTAAGTTTTTTCTAAGTTTATTTATTGTTAGGGCCGTTTAATGAACGAACCGCCAGACCCGGGGGACTTTGTTCCCCCGGCAGGCAATTTTGTTACTGTGATGAGCAATGAGTCAGGCATGGATACTGATGGGTCGTCCTCGGCTCGTAAGCTTAAAAGAAGTCGCGTACATGTGTGCAAACACTGTAACAAACGCCGTCGCACCCGAAAAAACCACGGTTCCGAGTCGTCGGGTTGTGGTTGCATGGATCCTACAAGTCCTACAACAACTTTAGCAGAACCTATTTGCTCTGAAATACCAACAAATGCTGCTGATATTCAAGCTCCATCCGTAGCTGTTCCCGCGCAAATCGGTCGTAAAGCATACGACAAAACCGACAGTGCACCTTACATAGTCCACTTACAGAAAATAACCATTTCCCCTGATGATAATACTACATTGCACCCAATCACATTTGGCAAATTTCTTAAACATAACGCCTTTCAAAACATCATAAATGGTAGCGTCAAAAAAATTGGGCGTAATAAAATTTCTCTCTCATTTTCCAATTATCTGGATGCAAATTCTTTTATTTCACATAGCAGTCTGGAAAAATATAATTACAAAGCTTTTATACCCACATTTAATGTTACAAGAATGGGTCTAGTACGTGGTGTTCCTGCAGAATGGTCTCCAGAGGAAGTAATTGATAATATTACAGTTCCAATTGGTTGTGGTCCAATTTTAAAAGTCAGACGACTTAATTTTAAATCTGTTGTTGATGGTACAACCACTTGGAAGCCATCCCAATCCATGGTAGTTACTTTTGATGGACAGGTTCTACCTAAAAGAATCTTTATGTGTTATAATGCATTACCTGTTGATTTAATTATCCCTCTTTTCTTTTTGTTTTATTTAGCTACACAATTATTAACCCTTTTTTTCTTTTGTTTAAATTTAAGTATTTTTTGTGTTCATTTTCGTTTAATGTTGTGTGTACTTGTGGTATGTGCCAAATAAACTTATTTTCTTTCTTTCTTTCTATATATTTTCCCTACTGTACAATGCTTCAATTGCTGTCGTTTTGGGCACACTAAAATTCAGTGCAGGTCTAAACCTCGCTGTTATAAGTGTGGTCAAGGCCATACTGGAGATAGCTGTGAAAGGGAAGTAGAAAATGCATCTTGCTGTCTGTGCTCTGGCTATCACTATGCCATTAATAAATCTTGTCCTGAATTCTGTAGACAAAAACAGATTAAATCATACATGGCACATAGCTCAGTTTCTTATGCTGAAGCAACTAAAGTTTATCCCCCGGTAACTAAATCATATGCTGACACACTTTTATCTTCTCCTTCTAAAAACTTTGCAGATACTCCATCAATCTCTTCACCTAATAGAATGCAGGCTTCAAGTAGTTATAAAAAGACTGTCTTCCTGAAACCACGCTCCCCACCCAAATCTATACAAGGCTATAATAAAGAGGCCCACAATGCTATTATTAATGATTTTAAAATTCCCCAGCCATCTAATGGTTGTGCCTTTACTAATAATCAAAATAATGATAAAAATGATGTAAACTTTTCTATAAATGATTTTCTCTCTGCATTACACAATCTTCTTTCTCAGTTCAACATCTCACCGTCCAACGTTGCCTCAACTTTCAATGTACCTCAATCCATTCATAATGGACAACACATCCAATATAATCCAGTGGAACTGCCGCAGTCTAGTAAACAAAAAGAGTGATGTTATATACCTTTTAAACAAATATGAGCCATTTGTCTTTGCTTTAGCAGAGACCTGGCTCAAACCAAATCATATTTTTAAAATTAATGGTTATTTAACCATTAGGGAGGATAGATCTGATGGGTATGGTGGTGTAGCTATACTTATCAAGAACTCTTTTCCTTTCTCTATTGTTTCATTACCTCCTCATAGTGAGGAAATTTCTATTGTAGCTATTAAGGTGCACCAAACTTGTTTTGTTTCTATTTACATTCCTCACCCTTCTTCTTCTATTCTTCAAGAGATGAATAATCTCTTTTCTTTTCTTCCAAAGCCTTTCTTAATATTGGGGGACTTTAATTGCCATCATCAATCATGGGGTTGTTCTGTTTCTAATTGTCATGGTGAAGATTTACTAGATATAATAGACTCTCATAACTTATGCATCTTGAACTCAGGAGCTGCTACTCGCCGTTCAGATCCCAACCAAAACCAAAGTGCAATTGACCTTTCTATCTGTTCTCCAAGCTTAGCCTCTTCATTAACTTGGCATACTCTAACCTCTACTTATGGTAGTGACCATTTCCCAATAGTTATTTCTTACCCTCTTTCCAAATCAAAGGCATCATCAAGGAGATCTAACTTAAAACACAAATTACCAAGCAGAAATAGTAGTGACTGGGACAAATTTAGAAGCCTTGTTGACAGTAAGCTTTGCTCCTTGCCTGTAATTTCTGATGGCAATGAAAACAGCTGTGCTGAAGCTTTAGCACTTTTGTTAATTGAAACTGCAGATGTAGTTTTTCCTGTAAAAAATAACAATAATAGTACAATTCCCTCACCTCCATGGTGGGACTCTGAATGTACAGAATTAGTTAACAAACGTAAAGAGGCGGAATACAATTATAACCTTGACATGTCTAATAGTAATTTTGAAACTGTTACTAACCTAATTAACGAAACTTATAAACTTTTTAAGAAGAAAAAGTTTGAATCTTGGCGTAACTTTTGCTTATCAATTTCACCGAACACCCACCCAACGATTGTCTGGCGTAATATCCGTAGATTTAGATCAATTTATAAGAACCCTTCCCCTATACCTGTTTCTTTAGCCAGCGAATTTTTAGATAATTTAGCGCCGCCTTGGGTCCCTGAGGCTGTTAACCCTAACCTGTCCTTACCAATATTGTCAATAACCAACGGATCACATAACCAAGGCACCCATACGACTCTAGATGGCCCATTCACTCTTACTGAATTAAAGGGTGTTATTCATAAAACTAAGGATTCTGCACCAGGCAGTGATGGCATCCCATATTCCTTTTTTGCTAATTTAAATGAAGACGTCCTCTGCTATTATTTACATCTTATCAATTCTATTATGATCACTGGCAACATCCCTGTTGAATGGAAACGTCAAATGGTGTTGCCATTCCTTAAACCAAATAGAATCCCATCTGACGCTTCTTCATACCGTCCCATAGTTTTGTCTTCAGTTCTGATGAAATTAGCTGAACACTTAATTAAAAATCGTCTAGAATGGTTTGTTGAAAGTAAGGGCCTTTTGGCAGCATCACAATATGGCTTTAGAAAAGGTAGGAGTACCAGTGACTGTTTAGGCATTTTAACATCGGATATTCGGATTTCTTTTTCTAATAATCAATCTACTGTCGCGGTTTTCCTTGACATTAATTCAGCTTATGATAATGTTATATTATCAGTTTTACAAAATAAATTAAGAGCCCTAGGGGTTCCATTGAATTTGTCAAATTTTATTATTAATATCCTGACTGAACGCTCTATTAGTATGCTAATTGTTGATCAAGAGGTATCTTACCTTGTGTGGAAAGGCCTACCCCAGGGTTCTGTGCTCAGTCCCCTTTTATACAATATTTACACTTTTGATTTAGACTCGTCCTTATCTGATCATATTACGGTTCTTCAATATGCCGACGATTTGTTGTTATATTCTTCAAGCCAATCCATTGAACAGGCTAGCCAGGCTATCAATTCCGCTTTATCTAATTTAGAGTTATGGTTACATCTTAACGGCTTGGATATATCCACGTCTAAAAGCGCGGCAGTTTTATTCACCCGAAAGAGAAATATTCCCACAATAAATCTCTTTTATAAGGGAACTCCTATCCCGATTAAAGATAATTTCAGATATCTAGGTGTAATACTTGACAGTAAATTAAGTAGTGTTCCTCATTGTGATTTTATTGTTAACAAATGTGAAAACCACATAAACATGCTTAGATGCCTATCAGGTGTGTGGTGGGGTGCACATCCTTTTTCTTTAAAATTAATCTACAATGCTATAATCAGAAGTACTTTAGATTACGGATTATTTATTCTTGAACCGGGTAGTGTTATGGCATTTAAAAAATTGGACCGTATCCAGTCTAAAGCATTACGAATTATTGCGGGTGCTATGAAGTCGAGTCCCATAAATGCCTTACAGGTTGAATGCGGGGAAGCTCCTTTATATCTTAGAAGACAGTTCCTTTCTGATAAGTATTTGTTCCGCATTATTCAGTTCTCAACTCATCCTCTCATTTCTAAACTGGACATTTTAGTGACGCTGATTGATTCTTCAGATTACTGGTCCCATAAACGTGCTCCTTGTTTAGTAATAAGCTATAAAAAATACCTTTCTCTATCTTCTCCAGTACACCGTTCCAACAAACTTCCCATATTTAGCAGTAGTTATGATAGTTTACATTTCAAACCCATCATTAAATTTCACTGTACTAGAAAATCTGACCCCGTTTGTCATTTAAGTTTCAACAATTTTCTGGCCGAGCACTCGGAATATCATCACATTTTTACGGATGCTTCCAAGCGTTCTCCGACAGGTTGTGTGGGGATTGGCACTTTTCATTCGCAATATAACATTGTTCAAAAAATAAAACTTCCTCCGGAGACTTCTGTTTTTACAGGAGAATGTTTTGGCATTTTGAAAGCCATTGAATATAGTCGGGTTTTTAAGTTAAAAAAAGTTATCATTTTTTCGGATTGTCAAAGTGCGCTTCTAGCCATCAACCAATCTCCACTGACACATAAATTACAGTTGCCCATAATTTATTTAATAAGAGAATTTGCGTACAGAACCTTATCTGAGGGTAATACCTTGGAATTCGCGTGGGTTCCAGCCCATGCTGGAATCGAGGGCAATGAAGTGGCAAATTCTCTCGCCGGTGAAGCGGTGCAGTGTGGGGACATCGTCCCATACATAAATTTTAACTCAGATATTGTAAATTTACCTAAAACTTTTCTTTTGGATACCTGGAAGGTGGCCTGGGAAATCAGTAGTAGACAAAAGGGTCGTTATTTTTCTTTGATCCACCCCGACGTTTCGGAAAAACCGTGGTTTGCCAGGGCTAAGTTTGGCAAGATGGAGACCTCCGTTCTCATACGGATGAGACTCGGTCACGTTTGTTCTCCAGCTCATCTTGCCAAACTTAAAATTATTAACGATCCCAGTTGTTCGTGCGGCACAGATGTGGGCGACTTGAACCACATTCTTTTCTCCTGTCCTCTATATGACCGTTCTTCCTTTCTCAGTGATCTATTGTCCCTCCGTATTCCTTTTCCTACTTCAGTTCTTACTTTATTTTGTACAAATAGTTTACCTGTATATAAATGTATAGCTTCATTCATTACCATTAATAATATTAGATTGTAATTTAAAAATATATTTTCATCAATTTATTGTATCTCATCATTCATTAGTAATATCTAGTTAGTTATAATCCTATTGATCCTTTATCCCAAATTCCGTTGTAAATATTATTATTGATAAATTCCAGTTTCCCTAACTTTGTCTTCCTAATATAACTTGACACTGGCTAAATGCACAAACCGTGCGAAGCCAGAAAAAAAAAAAAAAAAAAAAAAAAAAAAAAATATTCAGAATACAAATAAGTCAAGTCTTTGAATTTGCAAGCATAAAAACATAAATATTAACTTAGTTTATTAAATTTTTCACGAAGGAATCGGCAATGGTATAGTAGCACTTCCAATTAAAAAAATATTAAGTTTCCGTTTAAATTGGATCAAGTTTGAATCTTTAATGTTACTTGGTATTTCACTAAATATTTTCGGAGCCAAAGAGAAAATGCTTTGAATTGAATCTAAATATTTTCAGAGCCAAAGAGAAAATGCTTTGAAATGGATGGTATTTAAAAGTACTTCAATTTATTCCCATTTCATTTACCTAATTTTGCCTGTGTTCCACCAAATATACTGAATGTGCACCAAAATATGTTCATTAAAATATGTCATAACGAGCATCTATTTAACAACTGTTGCAAATTTGTAAAAAAAGTAATAAACCTAATTTTAAAAACAAGCATTTATTTTTTTAGTTTTACGACGTAGCCTCGCTACGCGGGGCTCCTATTTCTGTCTACAGGGTTTAAAGTAACCTAACACGAAGGGGATGTCGGGGTCTTAGTTCGCTCGCTCCGCTCGCTTACTAGACCCCGCCATCCCCTTCGAACCTAACCTGTCCAAGTCGGGGTGCCCCAAGAAGTCAGGAATATTTGGTGCACGATCAGTATTTTTCGGGGAAGAATAAAATAGTTATTGTTACAATAGAATATTTGCAGCGCACTACAATAAAAAAAAGTGTTATATCTTGGTGTTAATTTGGAATTTGTTTGATGTAACATATTTTGTTGGCCGAGTAGTTTAATTAAAGTAAAACAATTAAACGGGTTTAAGATCAATATTTTAGAAATGCATACATAGATGTACCTTTAGATTTTTGGTGAACACAAAAATATTATCCCTTTGAAATCATTATGTTCAAGACAGTCAATTTATTGTTGCAATGCAACTTTGATGTCACATTCA
This sequence comes from Cerastis leucographa, assembly GCA_963082945.1. Taxonomy (NCBI): domain Eukaryota; kingdom Metazoa; phylum Arthropoda; class Insecta; order Lepidoptera; family Noctuidae; genus Cerastis; species Cerastis leucographa. Next base: position 20,895,494 of record OY720359.1, read on the forward strand.
TAGGTTCTATTTTCATTGTCTCACACAACTACCGTGCTATCATCAGCTAAAAGAACCATAGGAAAAGCGACGTGTTTTAGAAAGTCATTTATCAGCTAAAAACAACGGTGGACCCAGTACGCTGCCCTGTGGTACGCCAGATGTAGTTTTGCGTTTCCTTGTTATATGCTTTTTATAAATCCTTCTAAGTTCCGTATTAATAGCGATAAAGTTTTGGAGCGTGGACTCGACTTCGTTATCGCAAAATGACGTCAAGAAATCGATGAATGACGCGCTCACGGCCATTCGGAACGAGTTTTGACGCGCTAACAGCGATTTTAACGTGATTCGGAACGCACCCAGTGCAGCACCCAGTCACCCACCATAAACTGACAGACATAGGGATGTCGGAAATGCAAAAAAGTATCGATATATATCGTTTCGATTTTTTTTTTAAATATCGAAATCGATATTGATATATTTATCAAAAAATATATACCGGTATGATTTGACAGAGAATATTCGTGCTCTAAAAATTAATTTATTTGGCCTAATCTACTTCAATCATGTTACATTACTAGATAAATACTAATCAATCAAGAGACATCATTTTTAATAAATCAAAACAACCATTTTTTTTAAAATTATTTATTAATCAAACCAATATTTATCTAAAAATAATACAATTGAGTAATAACAATAAACCAATACAAGTTTGAGACGATGTAATAAAAGTTTCACTTTAATATAATTTGTTAAAAAGATGTTGGTATAAAAAAAACTACTTACTACTTTTTAGTATATTTCAATCATAAAAAAAACATGCTTATTGGTCTGAAAAATATATCGATTTTTATACCTTTTCGATACTTGGAATTTTGTACCGATACATCGATATATCGAAATATTAAATATCGCTCAAAAATATCGATACATTGAAAAAATAATATCGATTTATCGATATATTTTCAACAAGCCTAGACAGACAGACAGTGACACTTTTGTATTAGTAATGGGCTGAGTGATGATTTTTCTGTATCGATGACTGCATGACAATGACAAAAAAATATCGGTGACGGGAACAATGACAAAATCATCAATGATTTTTATTTGAGTATTAGATCTCGTCACTTCAATTGTGAGTAGATACTGAAATGATCGCGGAACGGCTTAGTGAAATTATCATTAGTTATTTATGTAGGCATGGGTCGAGTTTGTCACTTAGCCGCGTAATTCAACTTGGCATGGAAGGGTATTTTAAGGCAGCACATTTCGCACACAAACGTAAACTACGCAAGTGCAAGCATTATTGCCGTTCCTTGCGCCATGCGCCAGTCCCGGTCATTGTCATTTTATCGAAATATGTGCGTTCTGTGACTTCTGTATCGCCGATCGCGCAGCATCGCAAAGTCGCAATTCACACTGCAGCGCCATAATGATTTAAAAGCATTGATGATTTTGTCTTTGTCATTGCATGATGAAATGATTTTAAAATATCGATGATTTTTACATGTGACATGATATCGGACTCATCTCTATTTTGTATTCTACATCTACTACAGAGACTAATATATATATAGTCTACAGTACTCTTTGATCAGCACTCAGCTGTAAGTCTGTAACTGTAATTCTAAAGGCATAGGTTAGGTTTCTCAAATCAATATTTGCCTCATAAAAGAAATCGGTCTGGCACATTCAGATCTAGTTTGATGTTTCACTAAAGCTGAATATTCGAATATGCGTAGCATCATATCATCAAATTTTATTAGAAAATCATTAAATATTTATGTCCTGTGTACGAAAAATAATATAAACAGTAGTAGTAAATTTTCCACAAAGGTACGTTGCATGGTTGAGAGCAAGCGGAAAAGTAGTGGAGAAGATATAAGATCATGTTGGACATTAGACAGGAAGCGATGAAGCCGAGCGGGGTGCTGGTAGTGACGGCGGGGAGTGGCCGCGGCGCGTGGTATCGGGCCTCCAGCCCACGGGCGCGCTACACATCGGCAACTACTTCGGCGCAGTGCGGCGCTGCGTGCGCCTGCAGGAGCAAGGCGAGGACCTCATGATATTCATCGCCGACCTGCACTCTCTTACCACGTATCAGGTTAGTATCCACCCCATACAGTCTATGTCTACTGTTTGCAGCTGTGTTTGCAGTTTAAGTAATCTGCTTAAAATTATTGGTTTGGATTGTGACATGTAGTCTTGATGAACTCCATTATGAAATTAAAGTAGGAATTACTAAAGAATACTTATGATTAAATTGGAACACACGCTGCTTTACAGCAGTGTTCCGCAAACTTTTTGTGTTCATGGTAGATCTACAAAATCTGTTTTTATTTGAGGTACACCTTAAATGAAAAGTCTATCGCGTGTTTCGCGCCTGTTAAAGTGGGTATTTTTATTTATTTATTTATTATTTATTTATTTTACTATTTATGTACACACAATAGAGAACATAGGAAAAAACATAAAATATTAGAGTACAAAGGTACTGCTTATTTCATATGAAATTTCTGCCAGCAGACCTGCGAAAGGAGAGATGAAAAAGAAATGTAGACGATAGTGTGTGAAAGAAGGAAGAGAAAAAATGAGTTATTGTGCCTTACCTAACTTACTATACTATTACCTAAATATAAATATACTTATTATTTATTTTTCTCCAATCTGTCTATTTAACTTTAATAGATAACCTTATTTTTCCAAGGCACACTAACTAATGACTACAGTACACCAGTGTGCCACGGCACACACTTTGCGGAACACTGCTTTACAGTACAGTGCTTTAAGGTATTATATTTTACTAATATTATGTCCAGAAATATCATTAAAACACGAAATTAAGTAACCGCATGTTTATTCAGCTAGGTAGCCTGGCACAATGTGTAGATTCAAACCTACCCCCCAACTTAGTTTATCTTATATGTCAACAAGAGAAACAAGTACCCTCAATAGTCTATACACATATTCATACTAACAAACTACAATCATGTACATGACATACCTTTCCCCCAAGTAAACACACAAAATAGTACATAGGAAATTAATATGAAGAATAAGAACAAAATATCATACAACTTATAAAATTTCAAGTACATAGAATCAGTTTAATTATAACTTTATTTCTGCAATTATCTAGGTATTCCTAGAATATCAGCCCAAGACTCTTCACTGGGAATTTCTATCATCTGTTCAGGTTCTTTGCTGATCTGGTCAAGAGCTTCCTCACTTATCTCTCTCCTCTCGTTTTGTGGGCTCTCTACCTGTGATTTAACTTTGATAAGTTGATCAATATGTCTGTTGATGACGAGACCATCATCCGTTTGCACTTTGTTACTGGATGGACCAGTCTTATCTACTATTCTGCCCGGCAACCACTTCGGACCGTTGCTGTAATTTCTGTATCTAATTCTACAGACAACTTCAGACTCTCTGTTTCGCCTCTCATTATTGTCAAAAACTTGCTGTTCGGTCTTTTTTCTTTGTATATGGTCTGGGTGTATCGTGTCCAGTAGGGTGCGCAGTTTTCGATTCATCAGGAGTTCAGCAGGACTCTTTTGTGTTCCAGCACACGGTGTCGAGCGGAGGCTTAGTAGCAGATTTGGAATTTTTATGTCCCAAACCATGTCATCCATTTTCCGTATCTTATCTTTCACCGTTTGGACCATCCGCTCTGCTAACCCATTGGTGGCAGGGTGATACGGTGCTGTCGTGATGTGCCTTATTTTATTTGAGTCAAGGAATTGTTTCATTTCTTCAGACACAAAAGCGGTTCCATTGTCAGAAACCAATGTCTCACATAAACCATGAGTCGCAAATACCGCTCGAAAGTATCGGATTACCGTCGCAGTGGTCATATTGTTAACTATAAACACCTCGGGCCATCTTGAGTACGCGTCGACGATGATCAAAAAGTTCTTGTTTCGAAAAGGCCCGGCGAAGTCGACGTGTATTCTAGACCATGGTCTGGTGGGCGTGATCCACTCATGTTGAGATCGAATAGGCATGTGCCGGTGCTCGAGACACTTGTTGCACTGGCCTACGAGTGCTTCTATGTCTTTATTTAAGTGTGGCCACCAAATGTAGCTTCTTGCCAGCGCTTTCGTTTGTACGATTCCATTGTGTGTCTTGTGTAAAGCCCGTAAAGTGGCCGCACGCAGCGGCAGAGGCACAACTACGCGGTTACCCAGCAACAGACAGCTGTCTTGCAAGGACAGTTCGGTGCGATGTAGCCAGTAAGTATGCAGATCCGTCTCTTTAACCTTGGCAAGCCATCCCCTTTGAACGTAGTGCACTATCTTTGATAGCGTTTTGTCTTTTAGTGTTTCAGTCGCAATCCGCTCTGCATCGAATGGGAAATCTTCAGGTTTTTCAGCCATCAGCAGTATCTCACTCAGTTCTGTTTCAGGTCGCTCAGGAACTGGTTTTGGCCATCTACTTAAATTGTCTGCACTGCCTATCTTTATTCCAGGCTTGTAACGGATGTCATAATCGTGTGAGGTGAGCGCGATTGCTATTCTTGTCAAACGAGGTGACAGTATGTTAGGTATCGGTTTTCTTGGGTTGAATATACCCAGCAAAGGCTTATGATCTGTGACTACTGTGAATGATCTTCCTGCCAAGTAGTTGTGGAATTTTTGTATTCCAAACAAAATCGCCGTTGCCTCTTTGTCTAATTGCGAATAGCGCCTTTCGGTGGAGCTTAATGTTCGGGAACTCATGGCCACGGGACTTTCTTTGCCATCTTCCATCACGTGTGATAACACGGCTCCGACACCGTATTCTGAGCTGTCGCATGTCAAGATCAGAGGTTTATTTAAATCGTAATGCACTAAAGTCATGTCAAATGTTAGGGCCTGTTTGGCAGTGTTGAAAGCATGTTGTTCCCGTTCGGTCCAACGCCATATTTGCGTTTTGCCTAGCAGACGATGCAAAGGTTCAAGTATGGTGGCTTTGTGTGTTATAAACCTTTCGTAAAAATTGTACAAACCGAGGAACGCTTGTAATTCTTGAACGTTCTGGGGTTCCGGTGTGTTCATTATCGATTCTACCTTGCTCGGCGACGGATGAATGCCATCAGCATCGATGATGAATCCCAAGAATTCGACTCTCTCTTTAGCGAATTTACATTTATTTTTGTTAAGGCGTCATCCCGCTTCTTTTATGCGCTGCAGGACCATGTCTACGCGCTGCAGCATCTCAGGCATCGTACGTCCCGCGATTATGATGTCATCAATAAGCACTGCGACTCCTCCGATGCCCGCTAGTAGCGCTGTCATCAGCCTCTGAAAAATACCGGGACAGGCCTTCACGCCAAATGCAAGTCTATGTACGGTATACAATCCTTTGCAGGTGTTGAGAGTTAAAAGTTTAGATGTTTCGTCGTTGATAGTCACTTGAGTGTAAGCACGATCCAAGTCCAATGTTGTGTAGAATTTTCCGCCTGCTACAGCTGCAAATACTTCATTCGCCGTAGGCATAGGGTAGGTGTCCGATTCCGTTGCTTGATTGACTGTACACCGATAGTCACCACATAGTCTAATCTCGCCTGATTTTTTGACAACCGGGACTACCGGCGTGGCCCCCTCTGAGTACGCTACTGGCTGAAGTACGCCCTCGGATACTAGACGGTCAATTTCGTTCCCCACTCTGTCCTTAATAGCGTAAGGAACAGGACGAGCTTTCCGGAATTTCGGGGTAGCGCCCGGTTTTAAATGTATTGCCACTGGATCCCCACGGTACGTACCGAGACCATCCTTAAATACATCACCATGTTTTGTAATTATTTTCTCCAGTTCAGTATAATCTCCGTTTGATACGAAATTAATATTCATAGTAATGCCTAGATGGATAAGCCAGTCTCTTCCCAAGAGATTCGGTCCATTACCCTTAGCCACTAGTAAAGGAAGATGATACTCAATGTCCTTATAGCGCACAGGCAGCACTGTCTGGCCCAGCAGGTGCACGGGTGCGTTGGTCCAGGTGCGCAGAGCCAGCGGTGCCACGTCGAGGCAGGCGCGGCCGCAGCAGGCGCCATGTGTGCTCGTTCACCAGAGTGTAGCAGGCACCCGTGTCCACCTGCAGTGTGACGGGCTCACCCGCCAGTAGCACACGAATGACAAATGGCGCAACTCGACTCGTACTTTGGACGATATAAATGCCGTTTAAATTCGCGTCTCCATCCTCCTTCGTAAAGTTCATTTTATTTGCATTCTTTTTAGATATGCAGACTTTTTCGATATGTCCCTTTTTATTGCAATATCGACACGTAACGTTAATGAACCGACACTCGCCAGCGTGTCGATCTCCACAGCGGTAGCAAAGACGAAGCGCAGGGCGCGGCACAGAGGCGCGCGGTGCGGGCCGCGGGTGCAGCGCGTTGATATCCATAGGCTCCGGCGGCGGCGTCGCTGCCGGCGCGGCGGGTGTCGGCGGTGACGTGGCGCTGCAGCTGGCGCCTTCCCCCACGTGCATCATGCGCACGTCGTTACCCGCACTTTCAGATGACAACATAGCATCGACTACATTGTGATATGTTAAATTGTCCCTTTTAAGCAGCTCGTACTGCAACCTATCGTCTCTCATTCCACACACAAGTCTGTCACGTAGCATGCGCTCCAAATCAGTAAAATTGCAACTAGCGCTGATTTTCCGAAGTTGAGCCATGTATTCGGCAGCCGATTCGCCACGATTTTGATCACGTTTATAGAATTTGTATGAAATGGATATCTCATTCGGTTTCGGGCTGTAATGTTTGGTTAGAATTTCTATGATCTCATTGAACGTCACTTCGGTGGCTTTTCGTGGTGTACTTAGTGCTAATAAAGTTTCAAACACCTGCGAACCACACACAGTAAAGAAATTTGCTCGTTTTACGTTGTCTACCACAATTCCGTTCGCCTCGAAACAAAACTTAAGTCTGTCTATGTAAATATCCCAATTGTCCGTATGTGGGTTGAACTCACTAAACCTCACACATTTACGATCCATTTTCACTTTTTTTACTCCGTCGTCGCCACTATTATGTCCAGAAATATCATTAAAACACGAAATTAAGTAACCGCATGTTTATTCAGCTAGGTAGCCTGGCACAATGTGTAGATTCAAACCTACCCCCCAACTTAGTTTATCAGAGAAACAAGTACCCTCAATAGTCTATACACATATTCATACTAACAAACTACAATCATGTACATGACAACTAATAAGTAACAAATAGTGAAATGATTGAAGAAAATTTCACAAGGAGTGGAATCGGACTAGGAGTATTTAGTACAAATAATAAAACCCGAAGATGACTCTTGAGGTATTTCTATCTAGAATTAATAATGTTTATTCAACAAAAACTAAAAATTAAATAAGTGAAATGTTTGGTGAGCCACAAACGAGCATTGCTTTTAGGTATTTCGTGGCTCAGGGGTGCGTTTTTTTTTTAAAAACAGAACTTTTTTTAAAGAAAATCTCATAGCTAGGTTAGGTTAGGTTAGCAGGGCGGTTTCCGCACTTAGCCTCTTTATTGGGCCATTGTACGTATAAAAATCCTCTGGTTCCTCCAACCATCCCAGGTCCTCCCAGAAAGGTAGCAGCCTTTTCAGGCTGCTGCAGGTCTCCGGAAGCGATGCTGGCGATTGGAGAGTCCGTGCCCGTTGATCTGCCACGCTGCTGCACTCCATGAGCACGTGCTGTGGTGTTTCTTCCGCCTCCATGCATCCTCTGCACAGAGGGCTATCCGTCACACCTATTGTAAATAGGTGTTTGTTCAGGAGACAGTGGCCGGTTATAATACCGATAACTTTGCTAATCTTGTCCCGTTTCAGTCTAGTGATGCTGCGGGCAAGTTTCTTTGATGCTTCCGGAACTGCATTCTTTGTTTGCCTGCAGGTTTCACTGTTTCTCCATTCCATTTGGTGTATTTCCTCGGTTTTCTTACGCAGCCATGATTTTATTTGGGCTTGGGGTATGGGCAGCAGTGGTTCCGGACCGTATGCTGTTGTCCGCTCCCCTTTTGGCCAGTTCATCTGCTGCGTCGTTTCCTAGTGAGTTACTGTGCCCTTTTATCCATTGGAGTGTTACCCTATTTGTGCTTGCAATGTGTTGGAGTGTGCTGTGACATTCCAATACGAGGGCGGAAGTTAAAACATTGTTTTGTAGGGCTTGGAGCACGGATGCACTGTCTGAGATGACTTTGATGTTAAGATCTCTGACATCTCTGGCTGCAACTGCTTGAGCCGTTTAGTTTCCACAAACCGTGATCTTAATCCTAAGGCGGCTAACTTCGCCTCTTCCTGTATGCTAAGATCTAGAGGCCTCAAGTTTAAGAGGTACTCTAAAGCGGCTGATGGAGTGGTTCTCATACATCCTGTAGCTGCTACGGTCGCTAGGCGTTGTAGCCTCTGGAGTTTCGTTTTTACTGTGGTCAGTTGTGTTCTGGGCCACCATACAACTGATCCGTAGGTTAGAGAAGGTCTGATGACTGATGTGTACAGCCAAAGGGTGATCTTTGGATTGAGATCACATTTTTTACCAACAAGTCTTCTGCACTGACCAAAAGCTATACAGGCCTTCTTTATTTTTGCATCGATGTGACTCGCCCAATTCAATTTGTCATCAAGTATGACGCCCAAGTATTTGACTTGTGTTGATAGGGAGAGTTTGTTTCCTTTTGTTGGTGAAAAGGATAAGTTCTGTTTTTTTCTGATTTATATATTATACTATGTAGTGACTGACAAGTACTGTGAAACAAAAGAAATATGTAAATATTTAATCAGTTTTCATTTCGTAAAATTATAAATAACACTAAACACGTCACTCGTAACGTAACACACGTAAATCTCATTCAACGAAATGACGATACCCTCATCTCATCACTACTGTTTACTTCGTTATACATTTATATCAGTTAGCGCTGGCGAGGCATCGAGCTCTGTGTATGTTTACTATGAAAAGGTTATTATAAAAAGGAAAGATTTAAGCTACATCTTTACCTAGTAACATTATCATAATTTTAGACTAAGTAGCGGGCGAAGTGCCAGTGGAATTTAAAAATAGTAATGACTTCTAGAAGAATTTTGCCTGAAATGATATCAGAGCTTAAATATCTCATGTCAAAGTACTGTACCTACTAACACTACTACACACACTACTGTACTGTGTTTGCATGTGTCACATATTTAAAAAAAATGGACTTTTTTCCTATAATTTGCCTTATGTGATGTCATTACTTACCAGAATTTGATCCTAGCGACACTATTGAATGGTGTAATAATACAGTGTGTGGTTTTTTTCCAAAGTCAATGGGTTTGATTCCTAGCTAGGAATAATGATTTTATTAAAATCTTATGATGCAATTTGTTTTATTAAAATAGGGCTCGATACTCCTTTGTGCCCATCCACGTCTACATAAAAAAATCATTCCATATATTGTATTTATTTCTATGACCACTTTCTATGACGCGATGCGACTCTTTTTGTTTGCATGTGTATATGCCGCCTTTGGGAGAGTGGAGGAGTCTGTCATACTGCACAGTTGTTTTTGGAGGCAGCTGGATCTTAGCAGGTCCGCAAGATCAGGCCCCTAAGTGGTCAACTGCTCGACTAGGAGGTCTGCAATTTTCCTCTCAAGTTTGTCCACCTCATCCAGCATCACTATGAGCCGGTATGCAGATGGGAATCTGCAGGGTGCTCTTTCTTAATCAGCAGGCCCAGCTTTCTAGTTTTCCACCCGTGTGGAAACTGACCCTGCTCCAAACATGCGCTTAAGAGTCCTAATAATCGGGGCCCAACAGCCCCAATGGCAAGAACCCATGTACGGCCTGGAATCTCATCGGTTCCAGGAGCAGTTCCTGGAACTGAGTTATATGCAGAAATAGCAATTTACAAATGAATGTATTCAATAAAAAGGCACAACTATACTCTAGTGATGACTTGATTTTATATTTTTTTTATTTTTAAATATTTCGGCTCCGATGCATTTTGGAAATAATTTTTCATAGAAGAAAATTTATGTCTTGTTTTCTTCTATGAAAAATCTTTTTCGTTAGTGGCCGTAGGCTTAAAAAAATCATGCCACTTTTCCCCTAACCCCTTTGCGTTTATGCGCTGGCGTTCAAAAGGTTAATATAATAAACCTTTTGAACGCCAGCGCATAAACGCACGCGCGTGCCCTCCACGCCAAGCCACAAAATCACCGCAAATGCTGACAAATAAAAAAAAGGGATTTCAAAAGTATTATTAACTTTTTTCATGATAAGACATTTAATTTTTAAGATATATATATATATATAAATATAGATCACATTTTAAAGATATATTTCGTGTTATAGTGCACCACATTTTTTGTCACGTATTTGTGTCGTTGGCGTACAAGGCACGCGCTTGCTTGTCACGTATATGTGACAGTGGCGTTCAAAAGTTTAAAAACACTACATTGTCATGACAGGTGGACATATTCGTCGAATTCATCACTCCCACAGCACTACACCCTACCCTAAAATACACCCTACCACCTCAAGTGCTGGCTTTTACATTGCCCAGAGGCTAAGCCTTGCCATACAACGTAGCAACGCCGCCGGTCCCTGGGAGACTACCAGTTGACAGCGTTGAGTTTATTGTTAAGTTAGTTACTTTACATTATTTAAAGGAGATCACCCAGCCTCCATGCGCCTAGGACGTGAAGTGTCGGAACACGCCGCGCAGTGGCCCGAAAATGTGAAATAGGGACTTAAGGATTGGTATCTTTATTCATATTCAATTATTAATTGTAAAACATAGGTACATTATAAGTTCTTATTTGGTAATACATTGAGGGCGCTATGTTTTGCCTCTAGGGCGTACAAAAGTAGCAATACATGGAAATTAATTAAAAAAGAAATTAATATAGATACATGAACCACAAATAAACAATTAAATAAATAAACAAGTAAATAAACAGCCGTAAGACACACAATATTATTTATTTCTTTCTGTTTAGTTTTAAGTTTTAACTTTATTTTTTTGTTGTGTGCGCTTGTGGCATGTGCCAAATAAATATGTTTTCTTTCTTTTCTTTTCTTTAGATCATCTATCGCATTAAGAATTTTCAATCACACTGAACTATGTCGATTAGATAAATTATGAGTAGTGAGAGAAAAAAAAAATGACCGCAGGTATTACAATAAAATGAAAATTGTCAGCACTTGCTTATTTAAAGAATGTCAAAGAAATTGAATAATGTCATAAATTAAAATTAAATGTTAATAAGGAAGATCAATAATTGTTAGGTACTTTTGTCAGAAATTTTATAACAGCATGTCATTCAAATATTCGGTGATTAAATAATAAAAATTTTCTATTAAAAAATTCTAAATTTTATTTTAAAGTTGTGCAAATTCTCATTCTTAATGCTATCAGGAATTTTATTGTATATAACCAGACCCATGCCCAAAATACTTATCCTTGCTAGTGCTGTTTTGTATCTACATGTACACGACATGGTTTTGTATTGGGATCCAAGTTGAGCGGTTCGTTTTCTAGTATCTACTATCGCAGGAAACAAGTTCAAGTTACATTTTTGAATACTACATACTAATACAATGTTTTTATGTTCAAAGATTTTTTTCATCAACCCACTACTTACAGAGCTATACTGCTTTTAATATTACATTTTTTTTTAAATAACGCTAATATTGCACGTGCTAAGATATTCCACACCGCTCCCGTGACGTCATTTGTTTGTGTCTAAAACACGGCCAAACCGGTTTCCTTATCAGTAGACGCGTAGGAATTAGTACGTGACCAATCAGAGGGCAGTATATTTGCAGGTAGATGATCACCGAGGGGGTAGGAAACGTCAAACGATGTCCTTAGTTCGTTGTTATCTTTGATTATTTACGGATTACCCTACCTACCCTAGAAGAAAGAAAATATATTTATTTGTCGCAGGGACGTGACGTGCATGTAAAATTACAAAAACAATAAACATAGGTAGGTACAACACAAGAGAAAAATAATAATAATATGAAAGTACAAACAGGACGGATCATTAAATGGTACTAGTGTGTAATGTTGGTGATTACCGCTGAGGCGCCATTGAGACCCGAGCCGTTAGGTGAGGGTCTTAAGAGAGCCGAGGACGCTAATCACCAATACCTACACACGTGTATCATACGACGTTTTTCAACACACTTGTGAATAAAATAATAATAAAAACTCATTTTATTTAGTAGATAATAGATATTTTTCCTTGGAGTTTTCAGGTAGTAAACTTTCCATAACGTTAAGGGCTTCACATATCGGGTTTATATCGGGCGGTGTACAACATAAATCATTTTCTTCGTTACTAGTTACTTGTAGACATTTTAATGAATAAATAACTATAATTTCAACAGTGAAAACGAGTTTTGAAATGTGTCGCTATGGTGGGAAAAATTATTCAGTTTTCCTATGCGCGCGCATTGCGATCAGCCACAAACTAAAGGGATGAGGATTTTTTTTTATTTTCCGCGCATAGGGATGCGCTTATTCTGCCACGTACAAAATGGGAAATTTAAAGTTTTCTTTTATTACAGAGAAAACAAAAGTTATATTTGAGTGAAAGTTTTATTTATTAAACACGGACGAGTTAAAATTATCTATTTAAATAAGAAGTTGCATGAAATGAGTAAGCAATACATTGAACACGATTTTTTTTTTAATAAAAACCTTTTTTAAGAACAAAGCACCTCAACCAATAAAATTAAAAAAAAAATCTATAACTCACTATTGAGTTACAGCAATGAAAAAGTCACAGTTTGATTATGGGTGTCATTCTGTGCCTAATTACGGTGACCATAAAGACACAACTTTATTAGCAAGTGTGTTGAAAAAATGTTTACTGCTTGTACGTCGTGACTGCGACAAGCAGGTTACCACTCAGCATGATGCTGTGCCACGGGGGGACCCACAGCACAGCGCTGGTTTTCAGTGGTCACCTGTGAAATAACGTATGGAAGCCAAAACAGCATCAATATTTAATAACATAAATAAGAAAATAAAATAAACAGTACTAGTGTAGTGGTATGTCACCCACACATGCACACACCCTGCGAACTCACCTACTTAAGACGTTGCAGTCTGTGAGTTCGAGGCGCTCAGCCCGATCACTATGTACGGTAAGCCTATCCCTTGGGCGAAGCAAGCCAAGTACTTACGAGTCTTACTTGACAACCACCTGTCTTTCGCGGCGCACATCAAAGCAGCTCGCGACCGAGCTGCCTTTGCTATGGGTAGGCTTCATTTCATGATTTTGGCGAAAAGCAAGTTGTCACTCAAGTGCAAGTTGCGCCTTTATACCGCGGTGATCCGCCCCATTATGACGTACGCTTGCGTCGTGTACGCTCACACCAGGCCTAAGTACATCCATAGGATGCAAACTTTGCAGAACCGTCGAGACGTCCCGGTCCATGCCCTCCCCGACCCTTGCTCGAGCCAGCCCGCGATGTTGTGCCAGTAGTTTTAAATCAGCCCCTAAATAATGATACCATTCATATCCAGCCTGTCCCCATGCAGTCCTCCCCCAGCGACGCCCTAATCCGAGGTTCGTACCCCACAGGGGGTGCCCTTAGCGTGCAGTCGCTTAGTTTGTAAGTTTTTATGCCCTGGCTGGAGGCCTTACTCTTAAGGCACCCACAGGATAGTCCGGTTAAGCAGACGACAACCTCATAGGTTGAACTGCGAGATACCATTCATAAAAAAAAAAAGGAGTTCGAGGCAGTTTAAATACGCTCCCACACATAGCCGGTCATAACCGCTAAACCGCGTCACCTCGCGTCAATTTATATAACCGCGTAACTCGCGTCAATTTATATTAACCTAATCTTAGTCATTGTTTATATTATACTGTGTTTAGTTATGATCATTTCATTTCACATTAAATAGAACCCATCACACACCCCAACAAACGTTCTATATTGGTGACCCCGACAAGTTCTATATCGTTTCGCCCGACGTTTAATACAGACTTAGACTTTGTTTAGTGTCGTTACTGTGAACTATCATATCAAATTTCGAGATGTCCAACCCTAACACCGCTGCTGCCGCTGAATATACCGTCGTTACCGTCGATCCTGAGCACACGGCCGCCACAGCTGGCGCCGCACCTGAAAGCGTCTACGCACCTCAGCAATCTGGTCTGTGTTATACCGTAGACCAGTAGCAGCCACCAGAGACGGGAGCGATCACCATCAACTCCCGCATCGCCGACTTCTGGACAGCACGCCCGCGACTATGGTTCCACCAATTTGAGGCCATAATCGGTGCACAAAAAGCAGGTGACTTACATAAATATCAACTAGTTATAGCTAAGTTAGGTCGAGACGAATTAGGTCAAATTAGCGACATTCTCGAGAACCCGCCTGAGAACTATAAATATCAAACGATAAAAGACAGGTTAATTGCGTCATATGAAGAGTCCGAGTCCAAGCAATTACACACGTTGCTTCCGAAAGTCGAGCTAGGGGATCAACGACCCACTCAACTCCTTCGTAAAATGCGAGAACTTGGGAGGAACAAAATACCCGAAGACACCATCAAAATATTGTGGTTAGATCGCCTACCTCAAACAGTCCGCGCTGTCGTTACTGTCTGCGATGGTACATTGGACAATGCCGCAGTACTTGCTGATAAAATCATCGAAACGTCACGGCCATCCGAAGTCTGTTCATTAAACCCTGTCGCTATTCCAGGACAATTAACTGATCAACAATTTAATCATTTACTTCGGGAAATTGCCGCGTTAAATACAAAAATTAGTGATTTAGAAAATACGCGCCAGAGTAATACATAGTAGGAGGCGTAACAATTACCAGCCGCGATCTCGATCACGATCGCGCTCTCGGTATTCTGAAAATGAAAGTAAATACAGGCGTCAAACAGCGCAACCGGGAGACTCAAATTTTAAGTGCTTCTATCACTTTATATATGGGGATAACGCCACGAAATGCGGCGACAAATAATGCGTTAAAAAGGCGTTAAACTAAAGCCGACACCTGCGTTGGCGAGCGTAGGTGTCGAAGGTACACATCGCTTGAGCGTCACTGACTGGGAAAGTGGTACGCATTTTCTCATTGACACCGGCGCCGATATTTCAGTTATTGCCTACAAAAACGTGAATCGTCAACCTGCTGATTTTACGTTATTTGCTGCCAACGGCACAGCAATAAAAACATATGGGCGAGCTTTTACCTGGGAATTTGTTCTGGCCGATGTACAGCGATCCATTATTGGGGCAGAGTCCTAGCCAAACATCAATTACTTGTTGATCTTCACTCGGAAAAGTTAATAGACAAAGTCACTCTACTCTCTAGGAAAACCAACGTAGAAGATGCCTCAAATATTCCTACAATTAAGGTTATTGACTCCGGTAATAAATATCACCGTATTTTAACAGAGTTCCCAGACATCACTAAGACCGAGTGTTTTAAGGATCCACCCAAACACAATGTTATGCATCATATTTGTACCCGTGGCCCACCCGTTTACGAAAAAGCACGTCCACTTAACGCCACAAAATACAAAGCAGCAAAAGATGAATTCCAACGCATGGTAGATTTCGGAATATGCAGGCCGTCATCCAGCCCATGGGCAAACGCTTTACATGTCGTTCAAAAGAAAAACGGTGAATTGCGCCCGTGCGGAGATTATCGTCGTTTAAACGCGATCACTGAACCCGATCGCTACCCGATTCCTCGTTTAACGGATTTCGCATACATCCTCAAAAATAAAAAGGTACTATCTAAAATTGATATTCGACGTGCATATCATAACATAAGTATTGCACCTGAGGACATACCGAAAACCGCAAAAATCCTTTTGGTCTGTTCGAGTTTACGAAAATGAGCTTCGGTCTGCGAAACGCTGCACAAACGTTTCAAAGATTTATCAATGAAGTTTTGAAAAATACTCGCAATACATTCACGTACCTGGATGACATACTTATTGCTTCAGAGTCAGAAGAATGTCACATTCATGATCTCAAAGAATTTGGCGTCACAATAAATACGTCTAAATGCGAATTCGGAAAATCCGAGTTTACATTTCTCGGTTATCGCGTCAGCTGTGATGGCATACGGCCGGACGAAGAAAAGTTCAAATCCATCATAAACTATCCGCAGCCCGAAACCATCGAAGAACTCAGGCGCTTTTCCTCGGTCTGATAAATTTTTACCGAATGAGCATTCCTAAAGCAGCCGACACTCAAAATATTTTGGACAAATATTTGCACAATGCCAAGAAAAAAGACAAAACAAAAATCACTTGGACCGAGGAAGCAATCAACGCATTTAATCAGTGCAAACAACACATAAGTGAAGCCGTCACTCTCGCGCATCCTGACGCGTCATCGAAACACTCCATCAACTAGTCAATAAACGGTTAGAACCACTAGGATTTTATTCTAAAAAACTAAGTAGCGCCCAAACAAAATACAGTACCTACGACAGGGAATTACTAGCTATTTACATGGCAATAAAACACTTTCGGTATATGATTGAAAGGCGTGATCTCACAGTGTTAACCGATCACAAGCCGTTAACATTTGCTTTGTCGAAGAAAGAATCAAAGTCAGATCCACCAAGACGTCTTCGTCAGTTGGATTTTATTTCTCAGTTTTGCAACAAAATTGAATACGTTAAGGGCGAGCTCAATAACGCCGCCGACGCTCTTTCAAGAATAGAAGAGATTAGTTGCATGATATTTTCGATTATGAGCAATTACATAAAAGCCAAATCGAAGATACACACTTAACTATGCTCAAGCAAAAATATGCCCTATTTAAATCATGAGCTTACGTTCGAAACATCCACTTCAACAGCACGACTTTATTTACCGTCGGAATTTCGAGAAAAAGCGATATCAAGTGTCCATACACTTAACCACCCTGGGGTAGCCGCTACGCGTTGCCTTATCACGCAGCGCTATTTTTGGCCTAACATGAATACTGACGTAGCAAACTTTGTAAGAAATTGCATACAATGCCAAAAATGTAAAGTACAAAGACATACGATTACCCCTCTAGGAGAGTTCGAAAGGTCAGATCGTTTTGAGCATGTTCATATAGACATAATTGGACCATTGCCACCTTCCGATGAATATACATACTGTGTCACAATGATTGATCGTCTCACAAAATGGCTTGCAGTTGTTCCTATAAAGGACATAACTGCTGAAACCGTCGCGAAAGCTCTCCTCGAGCATTGGATAGCACGTTTTGGTTGCCCTGCAAGAATAACATCAGATCAAGGTCGTCAATTCGATTCCAATCTTTTTACACAGCTGACCAAACTACTTGGAGTAGAAAAGATTAGGACAACAGCTTACAATCCAAAGGCAAATGGACACGTTGAATGAATGCACCGAACACTAAAAGCGGCCATCATGGCACGGGCACAACAATTACCTATCGTGTTGTTAGGAATGCGCAATACGATTAAAGAAGACTCAGGATACAGCCCTGCCCAGATGACATATGGTAAAAGTTTACGTCTTCCTGGAGATTTTTTTGTTCCCACCGAAGCAAGCATCAACACGACAGATTATACACGCAAACTTATGGAAACATTAGCGGACCTTCAACCGACCACAAGGAAACAAATTTATAACAGAAACATTTTCGTGCATAAGGATTTAAATAATTCGGATTATGTTTTCATTAAAAACGAAGTTAAGCGTTCACTAATACCACCATACGAAGGCCCATTTAAAATCGTTAAACGAAGCGATAAACATTACGTCGTTCAAGTAGGTTCTCGAAAAGTCGCAATTTCTCTCGATCGTCTTAAACCTGCTTATGTTATTGCTAGCTCTGCACTCGAGTCACCACATGCAGATTTCGTTTCACCCGAAAAGACAGCAAAAACTCCGGTTGCAACCCAACCGACCCCACTCAACCAAACAAAGCCACTTGTCACAACAAGATCGGGACGAGTTGTAAAAAAAACCGTAAGATTTGCCATTAATAACATTTTTTGTTGCCAGTCCTAAAGTAATAAATACATCAATGTGAAATGTGAAGTGCGGTGTAGTGTTCTGTGTTATAAAATAGACCAACGTTTATGTGGCGTTCTCACACCAATTATGTCAACTCATAATGTATTTAGTCATAAGTTATCGTTACCACTTATAGAAATGTTTAAGTTATGTTAACTCACATGGTTAAAAACTTTTTGTACTTATCCAACTTATGGACCAATGTTTTGCAATTTTTTTTTTACCAAATTTCTTTAGTTTAAGCGTCCATATGTGTTCAAATACGCTCCCACACATAGCCGGTCATAACCGCTAAACCGCGTCACCTCGCGTCAATTTATATAACCGCGTAACTTGCGTCAATTTATATTAACCTAATCTTAGTCATTGTTTATATTATACTGTGTTTAGTTATAGTAACTTAATCATTAAAATCAGTGTGTTAAACTAAATGATCATTTCATTTCACATTATATAGAACCCATCACACACCCCAACAAACGTTCTATACTAGGATTATAAAATAAAACAACACTACAAAAATAAGATAACACTACATACTACTAGTGCTGCCCCCACGGAGAGTAGAAGAATTTCGTGTCTTTGCGTATTATTATTGTAAACAACTTCATTACATACAGATATAATCATTTAAATTAAAAAAAAAGAAATGGAATGTGCTTTTAATTTCTTCCGATAATTGATATATCGAATGAAATATATCGATTGTACGTACCGATACTAGATGATTCGATAATATCGGGTCGCATCGATATATCGCGTACATATATCGATATTTTACGAAATATCGATTTATATCGTGCACTCCTAGCCCCAACACTGCCCTGAACGCATTGTTGTATTGGACACGAAGGGCACTGTAAGCAGCTTGTGAGTAAGATGCCCATAGGCTGCACGTGTACAGGGAGGTGCAGAAAGCTTTAAAGAGTATGATTTTAACCTGATTTGAACAGCGTGCAAACCTACGGGCTATCATATTTGCTCTCTTAGACAGTGCCCTCCGCTCCCGCTCAATATCGACATGGTCTTTTTGCCCCCGTATTCACAAATGCTCGGATTCGATTTCGATTCGATAAGTCGTATGTCTATCTTGTTTTGGCATTACGAAAGCGAGCGAGATAGACATACGGCTTTCCGAATTGAAATCGAATCCGAGCATTTGTGAATACAGGGGCAGATCGGATGTTACCCAGTGCCTCAAGTATTTAAATTGGTTCACCCGTTCCAACGGTACACCATTCAAGTGAATAGGGGGTACTTGCTGTGGGCATTTGGCGCCTCCCTGAAATACCATGAATTGGCTTTTCGAGACATTATACATAAGGCCATGACTGACCGCATACTCCTCACAAACGACGCGCTCAGCACCATGTCATCTGCATAACTCAGATTGTTCACACATACATCATCAACATGGCAGCCCACGTACTACTACTGAGCGCGACGATGAGTGCATTCATGTAGAGATTGAAGAGTGTTGTTGTTATACCCTACTAATTAGATTTTTGTGAAGTTACGATTTAAGAGTTTTTTTGTAAAAATATTTAGTGATTTAGTAACTAACTTTGATTTGTTCGTGAAATTAAAAGCAGCTAGCAGCATTAAAGATAAAAACTATTTCTACACTGACATTAAGTCAAAAATATCTGGTTTAAGCAATTATAATTATAAAAAACTTAAGGAGTTCTGTGCAAAATATTGTTATACCATTAATAGGAAATGGGAAAGTGCTCATCGTAAGAAACAAGTATTCAAAAGCAATTATAGTGAGTGGTTAGAGTCAGAAATATTGTGGCCAGATTTTATGCGAGCTTTGGTGGAATCAGTTCCCAGTACATCTACACACTTTGTAACTTCATCTCCAGTGAAATCATCTAGGGATTAAATATAATGAGCACCAAAAAATACTTTGAGATCCTAAACTACGTTACCAAAAAAAAAATACTAAACACCAAAAAAATTGTATTCAAAGACCAAATATAGTAAATGATCACCAAATTTTGTGGCAAGAAGAACTTAGGAAGCAAGTGCGAGCAAAGCGAGCTCGGGATATTGGGCACCCCGACTCGGACAGGTTAGGTTCGAAGGGGATGGCGGGGTCTAGTGAGCGAGCGGAGCGAGCGAACTAAGACCCCGACATCCCCTTCGTGTTAGGTTACTTTAAACCCTGCAGAGAGAAATAGGAGCCCCGCGTAGCGGGGCTCCGTCGACTACGCCTTAGTTCGGAGCTGTGATTTTCAGGTTTTTAATTCTGGTGATCATTTACTATTTCTGGTGATCATTTACTATTTTAGGCAGTATAAAAATGTTTTTTAAGGTTATATTTACTTTATCTGGTGTTATGTTAAACATAAGCCAATCATCTATTGGCACATCGTGTAGAACATACTGTGGCAACTATGTCTCCAGACGAATTATCACATGCATTGTTTCTAAGCTAAAAGCAGATGGAAACGAAAGTATTGCAGAAATATTAGAGCACTTGCTAAAGAATCCACAAGAGCTGCAGAAAGTAGAAGATTGTCTTTTGTTAAAATAAATAAATTCAATTTGCACCGGATGAAGCTGTAGGCTTGTGACGAAGTGGCAATATAATACATTACGGCAAAGAACCCAACAAGTAACTAATGTTAACATATTTCCCTCATACTACGCACAACAAACAGAAAAAACTTTTTATTTTTTTTAAACGTTTTAATTTTATCCTTTTCAGTTGTGCCTCGTTATAGTTTCCAACTTTTTTTTTTTAAATTATTATTGGTACACCTGGAAAGTGCATACCTTTACAATTCCAACAAGCCAAGACACATTGCCTTATTGTGGAGTTCCGAAGCCTGTCTCTTGGATTCATCATCAGATCTGATGGTAGAATGGTTCTTAATGAACGCAAATGCTTCACTTGTTGTAGAAAATACCAAAATCGCTGTACGTTTTCCTATAAAATTGGAAGAGTTCCCTCGATTTCGCCAAGATTCCATCATCAGATCCCGACTTGGTGACTATGGGACCATTTGGGAAGTATACCCTTTCCAACAAAAGAAGAATTTTTCAAATCGGTTGGCAAGCTACGGAGTTATGCCCGAACAAACATTAAAAAAAAATTCAAACATCCGAATTGAGAACCTCCTCCTTTTTAGGGTTCCGTACCCATAGCACAGCTATTAGTAAATAAAACAACAAAGTTTCTGCAACGGTGGCTACCAGAGAACAAAAATATATTTTTAGGTTTTTCATTCATTCGTTACATCGGAAACAGATTAGATTAGAATTGTTAAACTATTAATTTTAACAACAGCTTCATGCTGAGAGGTATGGTAACCTACTTGTCGCAGTCACGAACTCACGTCGTGCAAGCTGTCAACTTTTTTACTTATTTATTTTGTTATTTTTTTAATCTTATCTATATAAATAAAAAAAGAGAAGTCCTGACTGACTGATTGACTGACTCATCAACGCCCAGCCCAAACCCTTGGACCTAGAATGCTAAAACAAATAAATTTTGGTTCAACCCATTAAGTCACTAACAACACAAAATTAAAAAAAAAACCCTTATATACTTTTTTCTAACCAGCATGAATTCTCTGGCTTCTTACTTCGAAAATCGCAGACTTTTACACAACTATTCAACATATACTTACACTTACACGCGCGAGCGAAGCCGCGAGCAACAACTATATCTATGATATTTAAATGACTATTTTCGACATTGTTTTGCGGAGGTTAGCTTATCGCATACGTGGGCAATTGCCGAACTCCACGCGGGCGAAGCCGCGGGCAGAAGCTAATCGTTGTTTATTTTATCTTATTGTACTTACAAATGTTTGTTATGCTTTGTATGTTTTTTGTGTTCATTGTTATTATGTATGCACGTCATGTCCCTGCGACAAATATTTTTTTTCTTTTTTCTAATCCGACTTCCGCTGAACCGGACTGGTGTCGACCCGCTTGACCTGTGCGGGCCTCGTCCCTGGGGGGAGTGAGGTGCACTCCCCCCGTTACGTCTATGAGAGGCGCGCCTGAAACACAACGCGCCGCCGACATATCAATTATTGAAACCATCTTTCGTTGAAAGTTTTTTTTACGTTCTACAAGCCTAATTTTTTCAGGATTTTAGGACGAAAAAAACGGGCTTTTTACGTTTTATTACGACTTTGGAAGAAAATATCTCATCAACCAGTGACAAGAAAACAAGTATTTAACGAACCAGTATTGTATTTATATAATTTTTTAAGACCTATCGATAGACACCCAACACTGTATACGTAGTTTTTTTTTAACCCAATAGTTTCGGAGTAAAAATTCTGTGACATACGCACGAACAGACAGACAGACCGAATCCATAAGGGTTTCGTTTTTGCCATCTGACAACGGTACCCTAAAAAACCATTCAGATGAATTGATATTTGATACCTTCCTTCCTTTTGGAAGTCAGTCAAAACATTTTGTTACATTGTTTTAGCAGCATGCAGAATATTCTATAGTTTGTTATTGTTAAGTAATATTCTGCAACGCTTAAACATGTTTCTGAAATGCTGTTTTGCAATGTCTTTTACAAATTAATAAGATGGTCAGATTTTGGATTATAATAGAGTGATATTTGACAGGAGCCGCGGCAGCTGCAAGAGAACGTGCTGGAGCTGACGGCGTGCCTGCTGGCGGCCGGCGTGGACCCCGAGCGCAGCGTGCTGTTCACGCAGTCCAGCGTGTCGCGGCACGCCGAGCTGTGCTGGCTGCTCACGTGCCTGGCCACGCACGCGCGCCTGGCGCACCTGCCGCAGTACAAGGAGAAGGCGGCCGCCATGAAGGAGGTGCCGCTGGGCCTGCTGCTGTACCCCGTGCTGCAGGCGGCCGACGTGCTGCTGTACGGCGGCACGCACGTGCCCGTGGGCGCCGACCAGCTGCAGCACCTGCAGGTGGCGGCGCAGCTGGTGCGCACGTTCGCGCACCGCTACGGCCGCGCCTTCCCCGCGCCGCGCGCGCTGCTGGCCGGTGCGTGACGCGCGGACACCGGCAGGCACGACGCGACGAGTTCGTGCTTTGATGCCGCTCGTTCTCGTTTCAGACGACGGCAGCGACCGACTGCGGAGTCTTCGTGACCCGACTAAGAAGATGTCGAAATCCGACACCGATCCCAAGTCACGTATCCTGCTGACCGACCCAGATGACGTTATTGAGCTGAAAATAAGAAAAGCCGTCACAGACTTCACACCACAGGTAACCGCCATATTCTTAATTATCAACCGATCGCAAATTAACCACCAGGTAAAGTAAGCTGTAACAAAGCCCACCGCGGCCAACGCTAGAAATAGTCTGATTAAAACGTAATTATCCCTTATCACCAAGTTAAATCAATCAAAATATTTTATTTTACATAGACCTAAATGGGCACTTTTGAAACATCGACAAAAAAGGCAAAGATCGCTAACCCCTCTCATCGCTGTCTATCTTACAGTCGCGATGAGTGGGTTGGCGTTCAGACTTTTCCCACGTGGTTTTATTAGTATAAAATTATAATAATAGGGACATACAAACACCACTTACTTCATATTGGTTGCTTTTAATCTATGAAATCTTAACTTATAAATTCAATGAGTTGTCCCGTGTGTTAATAGAGAATTTTTTTTTTTTTTTTTATTATAAATAGGCTCGCGTTTGACCACTATCTCACCTGATGGTAAGCGATGATGTGGTCGACGGTGAAGCACGCTTGCCTAGAGGAAACCTATTCACTCTTGACTTGAAGACCCCCAGGTAGCTGTCGGGAAACACAGACTCCGGCAGGGAATTCCACTCCTTAGCGGTACGCATAATAAAAGTATTCCCAAAGCGCTTAGTGCGTATAGCTGGGATGTCCACCATGTACCGATGGCGCATCGCCGTACGTCTGGTAGTCAAATGATGAAACGGGCTAGCTGGAATTAGGTCATGCAATTCCATCGCACACTCCCCGAAATGTAACCGGTAAAAAACCGATAGGCTGGCAACTCGGCGACGATGTTCAAGGCTCTGGAGCTTAGATTTGACCAGTGCCTCATTGCCAATGAGCCTCTTGGCCCGTTTTTCAACCGACTCAAGTGCATCAAGCTGGTATTTGGCAGATCCGTCCCAGAGATGAGAACAGTACTCCATGCATGAACGAACTTGCGCTTGATACAAGCTGAGCAGCTGTTCTGGCGTGAAGTACCTTCTCACCTTTGCAAGGACCCCCAACTTTTTGGCAGCCAGCTGTGCCTTTGCCTCAATATATGAGCCAAAATTGAGGGTTGATGTTAAAGTTATGCCAAGAAGCTCAAGATGGTCTGCTATTGGCACGGTGACATCTCGGAAAGTTGGAGCAGGGTAAAATTGGCTCTTTTTTGCGGAAAAAAGACACGCCTGGGTTTTGGTAGCATTAAACCTGACCAGATTGACATCGCCCCATTCGGAGACTGCTTGCAAGGACAGGTTCAAACGATCCACCATAGCCTCACGGAGAGGCCGGATCTGAGGCCCGGTAGCCCGTGTGTTAGACAAGTATCTCTCAGCAACAGTGCTGTCGTCTGCATACCCAAAGGTGCCTTAGCAGATCGTCAATGTGCAGCAAGAATAATGTTGCTGAGAGTACGGACCCCTGAGGGACCCCAGCATTAATATGCAGTTGGTCCGACGAGCAGCCATCGATAACCACTCGAATGGACCGATCTCTCAGGAAGTCTGCAATCCAATCACACAGACCACCGGGCAGACCGAATGAAGGAAGCTTACCGATAAGGCTTTCATGCCAGACCCTATCAAAAGTCTTCGAGATGTCGAGGGAGACGGCAATCGCTTCCCCGTGCCTCTCGATGGCCTCACTCCATATGTGAACGGCATACGCTAGAAGATCCCCAGTAGACCGATTACGTCGGAAGCCGTATTGGCGGTCACTAAGGATGTCGTTAGTTTCTAGGTATGCTAGGAGCTTACAATTGAGTACACGTTCCATACTCTTACAGAGTATGGACGAGATGATGATTATAGAGATGGGTATGTAGTTAGCCGGGTCAGCTCGACTGCCCTTCTTGGGCACGGGCTGTACGTTGGCTTGCTTCCAAGCATTCGCTTTTCCAGTCTCGTAGGAAAGGCGGAACAGGCGAGTCAGGATCGGAGACAATTCAGGCGCACAGGTTCTAAGGACAATTGCTGGTATACCGTCAGGGCCAATAGCCTTGTTCACGTCGAGGTTGCGGAGCACCCTACGAACGTCATTTTGATGGATGCGAATATCCGACATACTCGTCTCGCATCCATCAGGAAAAGGAGGGGGCCGCGAGTCACCTGGATTTTTTTATACAAATTACATTCGACCACAATCGGAAAATGGTCAGACTAATACACGTCACACAGCACTTACACACTGACGACTGATTGTCGTGCAGACTCAGTGACGATGCTGTGGTCCAACCATCTGTTACAGCCATGTGATTCACTTACAAATGTGTAGGTATTACCGTCACACATTTCCATTTCTACACAAAACCAACTTTGATCCGAACAAAAATGTATCATTTCGTTAAAGAACAATTCATTCGGATGTGCATTATAGTCTCCTACAATATAAAAAGCCTCAACTCCTCTATTTCTATAATTGAGCGTATCGTACTAAGACAGGCCGTAAACTCCGGAAGATTGTCATTCGAGTTCGTACACACTGAAAACCAGTACAAATCTAGTTCTTACGGTTATTTTAACCGCGCACACTCGCACATTATCACACTGTATCGTTTGCGTAGTCGCAGCGGAAAAATGTCGAATTTCTTAATTTCATTTTAGCAGATATTTAGTGTATGACCTCGTGTAATTGTGTATGGTAAGTACAAATTTGTGTATCCAGCCATCGGAGAGCTATTCAACAAAAACTGTTTCCACTGGAACTACGTCATCCTAGCGGCACTTTTTTTATTCTATGCACGTACATGAAAAATAATACATTCAATAATTAGTGTATAAGGAGAGGTAAATGTGTATACTTGAATGAAATTTGTGTGTCATAAAACTGCGAAGATAATCAAGTTTCCGCTGCGCTGACGTTTGGCTATTTGATGAAAATCATATAAAACAGCTTAGTGCAGAGTTGATTTTTTTTACGCACCTTGCTTTGAATTTATGTGTAATGTTTGTGTGTGGTATTGAAACAGAATTTGAAAAAAACATACCGTTCAGAAGATATACACGTAAAAGTAAAATAAGGTTATGAGGTCCAATCACTTAAAATAGGAACTCTAGAGCCTAACTTATTACGTTTATTTGTATCTTGTAAGGGTCTACAATGCCTTGCCAAGTTTAATTTATGTGGTCTTAGTAATTAATGAGCAATGGCATAATTTACTACGACTGGACCACTATATTGTATGACATCGGATTGCAGGACTTTTTATAGGTAAAGCAGACTAAACTTATTCCGATAATTATTGTATTAATGCAAAAAAATAAAATAATAAATAATTAAATATGCAAAATTGAATAGAATAATTAAAAAATGTTATCAATTTAGGAAACAACATAAACACTTCTCTCTCAAATATATTCCACTGATGAAAGAGCGTGTTGAGATAGTTAATAAGTTAAAAAATTATCAAATAAAACTAGAAGACAGTATAAAAATTTATGAAATTGATACACAGCATTTGCAGTCTGAAATACAGGCACTTCAGGACTCACTTAGCTCTCTTCCAGTAGGTATGTGAGTTCTCAGAACCAGGTTAGGGAACATATTCTTGCAGCAAATGAGTTGGTAATGTGTCAATGTAGCTGTCAGACTTATACCAAACATGATACTGTCGAGCCTGAGGTAATGGAGGACCCATCCCAGGCTGAGAATTCATCTCGGGACTGTGTGCTTAACGAAGAAACCACTAATATTACGCAAGATTATTTACAAGTGGTACAGCCAGAGATGAATAACAGTCAGGATTGTTTATTCTCAATAATGTTTTCGGATAGTATAGGCAGAGGTGTAGGTAAATTAGTTTGTAATAACCTGAGTTGTTCCAATCAAAATCATTGCATGCCAGGGTCAACATACAAACAGATCATGGCATCGGTAACTAGAAATGTTTATAATATTAATACTGATATAACTATATTTGTAGGAAATAGTTCAAAAATTAAAAAGGAAGACATCACAGACAGTGTTACTGAGTTGTTAAAGTTGAATTGTCGTAGAATAATATTGTGCTTTTCCATATTTTGAAAATAGAACAATTATATACACATGTTAAATAAACATTTGCACTTTTTAGTAGGTCACTATAGTGACAAACTTATTTATTTAGACACTAACACTTTTGTAGGTAAACTTAGGTCGACACGGGGTAATGTGTATCTACCTATTGGATGTAGATACAAAATAGCTAGGCTATTAGCTTATAATATTTACACAGACATAAGTAGTATGTCTAAGTTTAGTTGTATTATTAACACTGCGACTATTAGTAATCATACTAATATAGATTTTTTCTCTGTTTACAATTTTTATACTGAGGAGGTTCCATGTGTGAGCATGGAAAATTCTCAATTAGGGTGTATTAGTGATAGGAGCTTGTTATCTGGTGGCACAGGAGTCTTGGGCTCACTCCGGATTTTCATTTAAACTAGTTAATAAGACAAAAGAAGATACCAGTAGCACTATACCTTCTCGCTATCAAATAGCTAAATGTAAAAAAGGGGGTAAGCAGAATTCCTTGCAATTATTCCATCAAAACATTCAAGGTTTCTCTTCAAAGCAATTAGAGATTGAATTATTTTTAGAAAAAACAAAGTTTGAAATTGTTTGTTTCACTGAACACTGGTTAAGAGACTATGAAATGCTAATTAATTACGCAAATTACAGTGTGGGCAGTTGCTTTAACCGAAAATCTAAAATGCGTGGGGGTTTATTAATCTTAGTTAAAAATTGTATTAAATTTAGGTGTCGAAGCGATATTGTTGATCTACCGGTTGAGCATAATATTGAACTGTCTTGTGTTGAGCTGGATAAGCATATAATAGTGTGCGTTACAGACCCCCAAATTATCAAAACTACTCCTTATTTGAGTCAGTAATGGTAGATGCTTTAGCAAAACTTGCAACAGGTAACAAATCTCTGGTTATCTGAGGTGATTTTAATATTAATATTTTAGACCAAAATTCTAATAGTAGTAGATTATTACACCTTTTAAAATCATTTAATTTGTTAAACGTGTTTTCGGAACCAACCCGGATTACAACAAATACTGCTACATGTATTGATAATGTTTTTTGTTGCTGCGCCTACTTAGATAAATCAATTGTAAATTATGAATGATATATGATGGGAAATCAAACAAATGATTTCTCCCGCTCTGGGCGGATCGGGAGGGAGTGTCAGACTTGACTGACTAAAACCCACCCATGTTCCTTCTTAGCCCTTTGTGTTCCAGGGCCGCGGTATCTCTTTCGAACAACGCGCAGCCCAAATCTATTTACCCTAAGTTTATGTTCAGTGACTGGGCAACTAAGGGTATTAGGATAATTAGGGAGCATTTGTTTGAGTTGTACGGCATTAAGCCTTACATCAACTCGGAAACTTTTAATAAATATGTTGCAACCTATTCAAAAATCTTTAAAAACACTTGCAAAGTAGCCAAAGCCTTATTCATTAGCAACAAGATTACGTCCGCCGATAACAAAATAAAGACGGTTTGTAAAATTATCAATAGTGAATCCAATAGAAATAAAAAATATAATAATGATATCAGACTAGAGACTTCGCGTGGTCTTTTAAACTCAAAAAACGAAGTAGCTTAAGAATTTGTAGATTTCTTTACCAATATCCCACTTGAAAACTACCGAAACCTTAAATTCCTCACCCTTGCTTTCTATTGATTTATTAAAAGCGAACGTTTCAGCCTGTCCGGTTGAGTTTCAATTTAAACATATAAACCCCATAGCAGTCATTAAAGCTTTTAAGGAAATCAAAATTAAATTAACAGAAGATCTATGAGGAATGTCTATTAAAGTGTGTCAAGCTATTATTGACACTATAGCACCGTACTTGGCTTTAATTTTTAATTTGTGTGTGGACCAAGGAGTCTTCCCAGACCTTATGAAATACAGCAAGGTAATACCACTTTTCAAATCTGGGGACAGTAAAGATACGAATAACTATAGACCCATATCCGTGCTGCCGGTTTTCAGCAAGGTGTTTGAAAAGGCAATGCTTAATCAAATGCTAACCCACTTTAACACCAACAAAATCTTACACGAGAAACAGTATGGTTTCACCAAAACACGTTGTACAACTGACGCCGGTGTCACTTTATTAAAACATATATACTGCGTGGGAAGAGGCACAAGATGCCATAGCAGTCTTCTGTGACCTCTGGAAGGCATTTGATTGCGTAAATCACCAAGCCTTGCTCTTGAAACTTGAGCATTACGGCTTAGGTAAACTTGCGCTCAGTTTAGTAAAATCGTATTTAAATGATAGACAGCAGCAAGTACAGGTAAATGGTGTAAATTCAATGGCTTTGAAAGTAAAAATGGGAGTACCACAAGGTTCGATATTGGGTCCTTTCCTCTTTTTAGTATATATTAATGACCTTCCCCATTTATTTAAAAACCAACCACAAATGGTGTTGTTTGCGGAAGATACTTCGTTAATATTTAAGATAAACAGACGTGCCACAAACCTTGACGATGTAAATAACGCTCTAATGCAGGTCCATAAATGGTTTACCGCTAATAATTTAGTATTAAATGGGAAAAAAACCAAATGCATAAGATTTTCTCTACCAAATGTCAAATGTAGTGATTGTGACATAGTATTGAATCAAGAGAAACTTGAATTTGTAGATGAAACTGTTTTCTTGGGGATCACGCTCGACTCAAGGCTACAATGGGGGTCCTCATTTAACATCTCTTGCAGGAGTGCTGAGTTCAGCAGCATATGCTGTCAGAAAAATCCTTCAATTTACTGATGTAGATACCGCGAGGCTAGTGTATTTTAGTTACTTTCATAGTATTATGTCATACGGTATTTTACTATGGGGACGGGCTGCAGACATCGAGTCTATATTTATTCTGCAGAAAAGAGCCATCAGAGCCATATATAATCTACGTAGGCGCGATTCTCTAAGAGAACTGTTTAAGGAAATTAACATCATGACTGTACCTTGTCAATACATCTATGAAAACATCGTGTACGTTAGGAAATATCTGCATTTATTTAGTAAAAGAGGTGACCGGCACCACTATAATACTAGAAACAGGGCCAACTAGTTCAGCCAGGTTTCAGGTTAGCTAAAGTAGACTCATCTTTCATGGGGTACTGTTTAAAATGTTACAATAAAATACCTACCCCTATTCTACAACTGAATGAAACGAAATTTAAATCTTGCATAAAACGCACACTATGTAGGCAAGCTTATTATAAGTTGGGGGATTACATTGATGATAAAAATGCTTGGCTCAATGCTGGTCCTGCTCCAGCTCCACAATATACATAGAGGCAATCTGGAATATCAGAATTACCAAGTGAAGTTATTGTGAAAGCTGCAGAAGATTGTAAAAATATATTGGCATTGTATAGATTCAATCTCTTAGTATTATATAATTGCTTGGCACATGTGTGAGTACTATGTACTGTAAAGCCACAATTTAATGAGTACCTACATCTTTTATTGACGCGAAATTACCCTGGTGGTTGAGTGAATGTCATGCTCACTTAAATGTCACGCTGATAGTGGCGGGTGTGTCGGGTCGTTTAGTTCCCTTCAAAATGGTTGAGTTGAATGATGGCTGATACATGCGTCATGTTCGTGAACGGGCGCTGTCAGTTGTGACTGGTCATCTCTTAGCTGCCACGGTTTATTTTAATTACTGATTTAATCTTTTACTCTGGACGCTCTTAACTTGCCCGTATTTCTACATTGTTCTCACATATTTTTAATTCTTAACATGAATGATGTAACCAAGATTTTGTAACATATTTTGATTTAAAAGAGTGTCCATGGAGATTCTTGCCCGTTCTTCTCCATAGAGATCTACGCTAAGGAATGGGCAACTACAGTACTTTCACAAGTTATTATGCCTTGTGACAGGGACTGTAGCTTCGCGTTTTTACTTTCAAAAGTGCCTGTAATGGTCTAATTGAAATAAATGCTTTGACTTTGACTTTAAAAAACTGATTCTTTATCAATGTTATTATTACCTACTTTGTTAATAATGTGGCTTTTTTTCATTTTAATTAGTCATTAACCAATAAATATTTTTAAGAGTAGGTATAAAGTTAATAAAGTTGTTTTATTTTCTGCTAAACAATTGTGTACGCACCTGTACGAAACTATTACACACAATAACGATACTATACTGGACTGCACGGCCGCTTTTTTGTAGCCATTAAAACTTGATCGGTTTTTTCATGAGTTGCGGTTGTTCTGGTATTTTTATTCCATCTCTTTAATTATTTAGTGAAATGACCTGAAATTTTACATGTAAATAGTTGCATTAATACACTAACTATCGGAATAAGTTTAGTCTGCTTTATCTATAAAAAGTCCTGCAATCCGATGTCATACAATATAGTGGTCCAGTCGTAGTAAATTATGCCATTGCTCATTAATTACTAAGACCACATAGATGAAACTTGGCTAGGCATTGTAGACCCTTACAAGATACAAATAAACGTAATTAGTTAGGCTCTAGAGTTCCTATTTTAAGTGATTGGACCTCATAACCTTATTTTACTTTTACGTGTATATCTTCTGAACGGTATGTTTTTTTTCAAATTCTGTTTATACAAACATTACACACAAATTCAAAGCAACGTGCGTAAAAAAATTCAACTCTGCACTAAGCAGTTTTATATGATTTTCATCAAATACCCAAACGTCAGCGCAGCGGAAACTTGATTATCTTCGCAGTTTTATGACACACAAATTTCATTCAAGTATACACATTTACCTCTCCTTATACACTAATTATTGAATGTATTATTTTTCATGTACGTGCATAGGATAAAAAAAGTGCCGCTAGGATGACGTAGTTCCAGCGGAAACAGTTTTTGTTGAATAGCTCCCAATGGCTGGATACACAAATTTGTACTTACCATACACAATTACACGAGGTCATACACTAAGTATCTGCTAAAATGAAATTAAGAAATTTGACATTTTTCCACTGCGACTACGCACACTGCCATCGGTCCGCTGTCGAATAATTTAAATCGACCTACCCCCCTTTGCTTTCTCTCTTCATTTATAATTGACGTTGTTTTATAATATTGGTTAATCCGATCATTTAGTTCACTTTTGGTAGCGTACTGATGTTGAAAATCTTGTACAGTTTTCTCCAGCAGAACTATCTTCTTCAGCAACACGGTAACGTCAATATGATCGAATGTTACTGGTGGTAACTTTTCTAATTGTTTAGCCACAAAAATTGGAATTTCTTCAGGATCCGTCTCCTTAAATAAATAAATGATGTCTTCCAAGGCCCGTAAGCTTTTTCCTTGCCGCTTTCTTGTCGTCGGACGCTTGCTCAACGATTCAAAGAGTAGCGACATTGCTAATTTGATGTCCATGTACTAAAAGCACTGTCACATATTTGCACGAGGCTTTGTTCGTCCATCACATCCAGTTTATTTTGGACAAATGCCAATACCTCACATATCACGATGTTACAACTAGAACATTTAACTTTTTTAGATACGTTATCCATTGTCGCGTAACAGAGGAGCGTACCCTTGCTTGCGCTCGCGTTCACGGTCGAGAACGGACTGGCTTTAGAGTCAGATTTTCCCTTACTGTCCCAGTTAAAGAAAAATCTTAAATAATTCAATTCTTACGTATAATATATAAAACAAAATATTTTGAATAGGAAAGGAAAAGGGGTGCAAGTAATTTATACTTTATTTATAGCTAATAACAAAGTTAGGTATTTATTTATAGCTTACAATCTTTAGTAGAGAAGGCCAATTAGAAGTTTCCACAATATTCTAGACAGTATGTTACACTATGCTGTGTAACCTACCAACTATCGAAAATATTGTACTTCATTATGCCATTGATATAAAATGATTTAAGAATTTTCATTTCTACAATTTCGATGAGACACTCTCCTTCCTAAAATTAAATGTAGGTACGACTGCGACTAGAAGCATTTGATTAGTAGCGACCGCGAGCCTACTTCCACGACCAATATAATATGTATAATATACAGGGCGTCCCACGGCTATGCCACACGGACGGAAAGTACTTTATGCATATATTGCATTATAGGAAGTTTCACTGAAAGAAGACTTCATTTTCATTTTAAAAATTATATGAACTGCGTTTACAAATTTTTAAATAATCGCCTAACTGAACCGGGAATCGAACCCGCCAAATGTAAAAAAATAGATTTAAAAAATAACAAATAATATGCAATATTTATGGTACTTTCCTTCCGTGTTGCATAGCTGTGGGACGCCCTGTATATTATACATATTATATTGGTCGTGGAAGAGTTTTCAATAAAACAAATTCCCTGTTGCAATAAACAATGCGTCGCGATCGCTACATTCATAATGCGCCTAAACCTAGTGCAGCTCGAACGCAAACCGTGGATCATTACAGGTGAGCTTCGACCCGGAGACTCGGCCCGGCGTGTCCAACCTCGTGACCATCCACTGCCTCGCCGACGACAAGCTGCCCGAGGAGGCCGTGCTGGAGGCCGAGGGGCTCTCCACGGCGCAGTACAAGCGCGTCGTGGCGGCCGCGCTCGTGCGCGCGCTGGCGCCCGTGCGCGCGCGCGCCGCCGACCTGCGCGCGCGCCCGCGCCTGCTGCGCGACGTGCTGCGCCACGGGGCCGTGCGCGCGCGCGAGCGGGCCGACGTCGGCTACGCGCGCGCCGCGGCGCTGCTGGGGCTCACAGGCGGTGGTGGTGGTGCTGCATGGGCGCCAGGTGCGAGTGCGCAGCCAGCTGCTGCGGTGCGTGGCGCTCGCGCATGAGCGCCAGCAGCTCGCGCAGCAGGTCCACGGCCTGCGCGACGGCCTCGGCCTGCTTCTCGGCGGCCAGCGCGCTGCGCATGGCGGCCTCGGCCAGCAGCTCCTCGGTGCTGAGGCGCGGCGCGTCGGCGGGCGCGGGCGCGGAGCCCTCGCTGCACATGTCGTCGTCCAGCGCCGGCTTGCGCTCGTCGTCCGAGTGGCTCGCGCGCCGCGCTCCGCCCGCTGTGTACCACGAGCGCCTTCGTTAGTGTGCTTACATACGAGATCTCTTATTACGGCACTGGTAAACCGAATCCTTCACTCGTAATGAGTATTCTAACGAATGCCACTATAAAGTAAGAACCTTCACATCGTGAGCAATGTAATTTAGGAAGCTTTCATCTAACTCATTTAATTTCTATAGAGGAATGCTCGTGTTTATCCGTTCTTAAGAATATCATAGTGTTTTCAGTCAAACAGTACCTCATATGTAACTAGTTAAAATAAATACATATAATTTAAAACCTCTCTTTCATTGTGTAGTTGTAGATATATCCTTAGGCCCTCCGTATCAAAAAGTCTTGGCAAAACAACCTAAAACAGAACGACACCATGAAAGGACAGCACACATATTGACTCTGAACGGGATCATCACCGTATCGCCTTTCGCCTCGCCGTCAAACATGCGTCAACCTAACGTAAGAACGGATCCCTCTGCTGCGGCTAGGCGACGCCGCGTTCACTACGAGGTACGCTGGTTTACCTGGTTTCTTCAATGAGTTTCTCGTTTCATCGTTATTTTTTGTTTGCAATCTACCCTACAAATTCAATAAAACGCTTGCAACACGACTAAACGTTGCCTTGTGAATGCACGTTGGGCAACAGTAGTGTGCTGTAGGCAGGTCGCGGAAGGGTCAAGTGTGGACGAAGAGACGTAAGGTCGAGAACGACACAAGCGTAAGTCATGATGGGACTGATCACTGCGGTATAGAGACGCAACTTGTGTTAACTTGCTCTAGCTGCGAACGACATCGCGAACGCACAGTGTTGATTCGGGAGGGAGAGTGAGTGAGACGCCAAAGAGCTCACCACCAGCGGATGATTGGGTTGCCGGCCATAGATTGGGTTGCGCAACCAAGCTGATACCAGGTGAGGCCGCCGTGGTGTCCTAATGAGATAGGGCCTTTAATATTATGAATTACAATTCATTTGTGAACATTTTACGAATTGTATCGTGTTTAACATTATTATCGTAATTATGATTTTGTCAAAGTGACCATTATAGACCTGCTGATGTATGTACGTGGACGGAAAGTAGTAAATTGTAAGAATTGTGGCAGGTGGCGTTCTGTGGTTCTTGTCTATCCCAAGGAAGGAAGGAAAATTGTAAGGATTGTGGCAGGTGGCGTTCTGTGGTTCTTGTCTATCCCAAGGAAGGAAGGAAAATTGTAAGGATTGTGGCAGGTGGCGTTCTGTGGTTCTTGTCTATCCCAAGGAAGGAAGGAAAATTGTAAGGATTGTGGCAGGTGGCGTTCTGTGGTTCTTGTCTATCCCAAGGAAGGAAGGAAAATTGTAAGGATTGTGGCAGGTGGTGTTCTGTGGTTCTTGTCTATCCCAAGGAAGGAAGGAAAATTGTAAGGATTGTGGCAGGTGGCGTTCTGTGGTTCTTGTCTATCCCAAGGAAGGAAGGAAAATTGTAAGGATTGTGGCAGGTGGCGTTCTGTGGTTCTTGTCTATCCCAAGGAAGGAAGGAAAAGGCATCATTGTAAGTATTTATATTTTAGTCCGGGGCTTTTAGATTTGAACCTTGCATTCAATATAAACAGCAATTTTTTTCTTGAATAAACTACAGCAGCAGCTAGCAGCACTTTACCTTAACTCTCCAAATAATAAAAAATAAAAAAACATATTCCACGACCTAATCAAGGTGAAAAAGACGAAAATAGTTGTTTTTTGAATGAACATGGGCATAATAGTTAACAGTAAATAAAACAAATTTAATTACTTTTCATCACACTTGCACGTAAACAGTAGCGACCGCGTATACATACCCCATATAAAACCCTTGAGCTTTCTTCTTGTCATGAAACCCAAGGTCGGCAAGTGTTTTTTTTTTTAATTTATGGCACAGCACACAGGTCATGCAAGTTCAAGCAAGGTGTTTACACGCAATTGAAAAATTGTCTTAAAATGTTATCTAAACAGGAATTTCATTACAATCTCGCTACATGTTACTTAAATAGGTACTCAACTAATGCCACCAGCCGCTTAAAAAAATGTTCACGTATTTCGTAATAATAGTTGTGCTGACTTGTGTATTAAAGCTATAATTCATAATTATTTATTTACTCACAAATGTGATGAAAAACATTGTATGTTTCACGGACCGTACGGGAATTACGAACCTCGACTCAGAAAGCTCTGTTTTCGACTTCGGGCTTCTACTAGAGCCTCGATCGTGATTACTTACTGGCCTTATACACAATGTTAGTACTATGATGTGCCGGTAGTCATAATTATATTCCTCTGCTTTAGCAATCACAGGAGTAACTCAATAAAAACACCGACTCTCAAACAACAACACAACATAGTCATTCGCACACAATGAACGCAGAGCTTCTCTTGCATTCGCATACCAGCACACGCCGTACGCTGCTTAACGCTGACATCGTTCTTCGTAATTTGATTTTAACTTTGACAATATTAATTAACACTCTAATCTGTTTAATTTTGGGAGATTAAGAGGGGACTTTAGTGGGCCTTTCTCCACACAAACGTATTCCGCTATTTTCTTCGTGGATAATGCGGCTAGAGCAATGATTTTTTTAGGTCTTATTAATACATGCACCTATCATTTCCTTTTTTTTTCAAAACATAATCACTAAAAGAATTATGACAATCCAAAAACCCGAAAAAAAGCCCGTTTTTACCGCCATGTTCAGACGACTATCAGACAAATTATATAAGTTTTTAACAAAAAAGAAAATAATAGAAGCAATAATAGAAATGAAATATAAGAATATAGAAATATATATACTTTTCCTCTAAATTTTGATATAAGAATTATTTAGATCAGTTTAATTTTGAAGAAGAAAACAGCGGAATACAAAACGTCTTTTGGTCAAGATTTTTGTAGGTAAAATCAGCCTGAGCTGTAGTTGTCCCTTTCGCTCTTTACGGGGGCTTGTGGTCGGGCGCAGCGCGACGGCAATAGTTTCTTCAAATACCAATTCTTCATATTCCTCGGGGCTAGAGTCCCCTCTTAAGGTTATGATTTATATATTTTTCATTATTAAATGAATTTCAGTCCTGTTACATTTTTGCCTGATGTAGTATTTAAGATTTTATGATTTTCTAGATTTACTGTCACGTCCGGAGCAGTATTTGTTCAATTTTCATATTAATAGTTAATTATGTGGTAAAAAAATATTTTGCCATTATTTTTGCTTGAAGTACAAAGTCAAAAAATAAGATGTAAAAAAAAGAGTTTATTCCGCGGACGAAAGATGTTTAATTTTTTACTGACCTACTTGTAGGAGGTAAACTTTTTGCCGGATATAGCTTAATACACTCCCCTGTCCATACTCTACACATTAAATAAAAATAATCGCTGTTTTTAATTAATGCAAAGTTGGCCTATTATTCGGCGTAAATTCCCCGGACAGGAGCTGGAGCTGTCAGACTAAATATAGTCAGATAGCTCGTGTTGCCTTTAGTCGGTGTAGCTGTACAATCTGAGCGAAGCACGCTGACTGACCGGTTGTTTTGCTTTGATAGACTACCATATCATGCTTCACCTTCATAATGGCCATTGTTGTTGAGGAATTGCTTGAGGGGAGGCATGACTTACATTCTCGGCCGCTGCTGTTGAAAATATTCTGCAAACGTTCCTCGGCGCTGGAGAGGTCCCCCAAGGCGCCGCCCGCAGCAGACTTTTTGCGAGCTTTGTATTTAATATCAGCCCAATACTGTAACAAAATCAATTTATTTTACTTTATTTTCAAAATAATTTGTGTGAATGTACCTGATGTTAAATGATCATCGTAAGACCGTAACATGTATGTATTTTCAGAATAATAATCATTCAAATCAGAAATCCCATTAAATGAATACTTCGTAAAAGTCAGAAAAATAGATTTTCTCGGGCTACCCTGGCAATTCCACCTTAAGAGGGTGCATTCAGACAATTGGCAATGTTACAAATAACTTTCAAATATTTCACTGTTTATGTTGCAAGTCATTATCCTCATCATCAGCCTACCAAAGTCCACTGCTCGTATCGTCGCTACACCGAGCCTGAGGGCGTCCCACCTTACGCTTGCCGATTCGCGGTCTCCACTCAAGAACACGTCGTGTGCGTCACCCTGGCAAAATGTTGTGCTTTAGAGAGGTGAGCCAGGATTATTCACCAGCAGCTTGCCTTGAAAAATACATACAACTACGTGCCCGACACAGTACTATGGAAATACCATGCCACGCTGTACTGCGATCAGTCTACCATTACTGACGGTACTATTTTTGTCAATAAGCCTGACATAGTGGTGATAGACCGATCAGCGCGCCGCGTAATGATAGTCGATGTAACCATCCCGTATGACGAGACCCTCGTGAAAGCTGAGAAAGAGAAACAAATCAAATATCTCGACTTAGCACAAGAGGTTGTCGCCATGTATAATGTGAACTCTGCTATCATTGTGCCGATTGTCGTAACGGCCAATGGCCTTATGGGCAAGAGCCTCGACGAACATCTTTGAGGCCATCCATAACTTACGTCACACGAATTTCTGATAGTCCTCCGTCCCTAGTGTGACGTCACTCATTTTGCAATCTTAAATGTTCATACAAACAGAGTTAAAAATATTTTTAAGTTTTTCGTACATAGTTCCGTGTATCCTTAACCTAGCCATACACGCTTGAGTGCTTGACGGTAAGGTGTACCTGATAGGTTTTCCTGCGCTTGTACACCTGTCAGGTAAGTGTGAGCTGGGTAGAGGACATACACGCTAGGGTGTGCCTGACAGCTACCAGGTTTACCTGTACACGTAAACGTAACGTCACGTAAATGTAACGCAAACGTGTGACGTCATTTATGGATGCTCCCGCCCCTTTCGACAAAATAAATAATGTTACGAGCTGGGTATAGGATAAATTAACACACTACCAATTAAACACCAAAATATTTTTTCAACACTAAACACTTGAAAACTTAATCACAAATACACTAGTGATCACTATTCACTTAGATATCCACAACTTCCGTGAACGTCTAGTCAGTCAGTTCCTAGCGCGGATCCGCTGTTGTGGGCACGGTGGGCATGCCCAAACCCTAATTGAATTCTACACAGTTTACTTACTCTATGGCCGGTGGTTGTGCGGTTGTACGATGTGGAGCAAACACGACGAAGATTTTGTTTTGATAATAAAGTCGGTGATAGCGGGGATTTCCTCTCGTGTTCATTGAAAAAGATAAGAGTGTCTTTAAAACTCGGTTTGTGATTGGTGGTTTATACTGTTTAAGAGAATTTTGGATGTTTGTTTTAGTTTTTTCAAGGTTTCGAAGTTTTTTTTTTTTTTTTTGTTAATGGCATCTCGCAGTTCAACCTATGAGGTTGTCGTCTGCTTAACCGACTATCCTGTGGATGCCTTGAGAGTAAGGCCTCCAGCCAGGGCATAAAAACTTACAAACTAAGCGACTACACGCTAAGGGCACCCCCTGTGGGGTACGAGCCTCGGCTTAGGGCGACGCTCGGGGAGGACTGCATGGGGACAGGCTACAGGCTGGATCTGAATGACATCATTATTTAGGGACTGATTTAAAACTACTGGCACAGCATCGCGGGCTGGCTCGAGCGAGGGTCGGGGAGGGCAAAGACCGGGACGTCGCGACGGACCTCGACGGCGAGGTCGGAAAAGGTTTCGAAGTTGGACATTAATGAGTAACCCTTTAAACGCCGACACCGTAATATTACGTGTTCTGAAAACAGTGCACGAATCGCCACACACGTATAATTACGTTATTTTATTGGAAAAGTTCTCATAGTGCACAAACTCCTTAGAAAATATGTCAGTTTTAAGGTGTAGGGTATAATCTTTATTGTTATGGAACTTTTTTAATGTTTTGAATGATAAATACTGTGAATTTTGGGATTTAAATACATTGTGATCACTGATCTTCTGCTTGTATCGCCAATCACGTAATTTTACGAATACTAGGGATGGGGCAAATTCGTAAAATACTTTATAGGTTGGCTAAGAATAAACAAAGCTCTTTAAAAATTACTGTCACTATTTGCAATGAAAGTGGGTACTTTCATTACAAAATAACCATAGTGTTACTCTGATATACAAGTATCTGTACACAATAAAATGTATTTAAGTTTAAAATTATTTAATTTTTACGACAAAAATATAGAAATCTCATTACGCGGAACCTCACTAGTGCAGACAGTCGCCGGTCGCCGTCACCGTAATATTACGTGCGGCCAAGGAGCTTCAAGGTTATATCGCACTGTATTGTCAGTTGCCTCAGCGCCATCCCCGTAAAATCACGTGAAAGCTGTATCGCTCTGTGCAACTAGTGTTGTAGGGGTTTTTCGTGTTATCGTGTAGAACTTTAAATGCAAAAGAAATGCTGGAAGACGAAGAGTTATTAAATATTTTGCAATCGAATCATGAATTGCCAAGCGACGACAGTTCTAACACAGAAAGTGATGTTAATTTGGTAAGTTTAATTTATTGGTTAATTCGATAATTTAATTTGATTAGAAATTTTGTTTGTGTTTAATATAGGTAAGTACCTACTAGGGTTCATCATGAATATCAACCAAAATTTAAATTGTAATACATTTATAGGCTGAGATTATTAAATTTAATACGGCAAGCTCGTGGAGAATCGTCACCAATAGAAGAACGAACGTGCCCATCTCCCGAGTACTGATTTGTGTTAACGTAGTTAATGACTGAAGACTGAATAATGTTAGATTATTAATTAAGCAGGTAAATAAAACATTGATTTTATTTCTGGCTTTTTATTCATGAAACCTCAAGAGAACACCAGTGTCCGCAAACCTATTGTCTTTCTATTGTGTCTCTAATTACGATAATCGAAAGGTTAATATTGTTAATAAATAAAGAATTAATGCATCGATATTAAGTATTCCCAACACTATTCCAACTTATGCCTAAAGTGACTTGGCGCTGGAGGTAAGTCAAAGGTATCAAAATCTTGGCGGTTAAAGGGTTAAATACAGGTTGTTTGTTTAATATTACCATGACATCCTCTCTATTACTACATTAGAAAGTAAATTGTGTAATTACAGAAAATTTATAAATAGACTGTTCTACTATTAAACAAGCAGGTATAAGTATTTTTCAAGAGTGTGTCATTATCAACAAGGTCCTAACCTTAAACTTGATTTAATATTGAGTAAGCATGTCAATAAAATTATTCAGTGTAAAACGCAGGTAGCTGGTATGTGGTATACCAGCTTTTAGTAAATCTAGATTTGTGATGTGCAATTGTTTGCACATCGCATGTTGTCGGGTTTCTCTATACAGTCTTAAGTCAAGGTCAACTTTGCTTGCGAGATGTAGGAAATTGATGTTAGTTCTTCAATCGTGTCATAGATGGCGCTGTAGTACTATTTGTAGTAAGTTGCTTTTTGTAGGTCGCTACACTGAGAACGACTCGTCGTCTTCATAGGAATGCAATGTGTAGATGGAGGTTTTTCGAGAGGCCGTGCCCACAACCTTTTTGAGGGCTGAATCCGCGCCTGGCAGTTCCCTAGAGGAAAACCAGCCTTAGAGAAAGTTCCACAACCTTATTGAACCTGCTAGATAGCTCCATAGTGGAACCAATCCTTCTAGACTTCGAGATCGATCCAGAACTTTCTACACATATCCATAGTGGAAAATTCTAGGATTATTCTCGAATCTTCCAGACATACTGGATCATTCTTGACTCGAACGTAATCCTAGAATGTTCTCGTAAAGCAGACGACGTAACACTGCCCCCTCCTTAGACATGCTCGTCCCGAGCATCGTTAGTCCCAGTCCCGTAGTATAGCGCCAATCGGTCTACATGTACGTTCTTAGGCGCACCTCGTGGACTTTTATTCGGTAGGTGATATCGTTGATCCTGGTCACAACTTTACACTGCGTGAAGCATCAGGAGGAGTTCCAGTGATTCAATCTGCAGGCAACCGTAATTCCCTTCCAAAGTTCGCAAAGGTTAGTGTCACAGCCGTACTTTCGTGGACTGCACTACGGTAGGACAGAAGAAACGACTGCATGTTCTTGTCCCAACCCCTTTGCCTGCTTTTCACGACTTTCGCCAGATAACTCTTCAACGTTTGGTTGAAGCGTTTCACCATTCTTTCAGATTGTAGGTGGTAAGATGTGGTTCTGGTTTTGTGGGTACCCGTTAATCGAGAAGTCTCTTGAAATACTTGCAATTAAAAGTTCCTCTCTTGATCGCTGTGAATTTCTAAGGGTATTCCAAAACGACAAAACACTTCCTGAATCAATTTATCTGCGACAGTTGTAGCTTCTTGGTTGACGAAGACGACGACGACGACGAGGAATGACGGACACTTCTGGCCACATTATGAAGTAATCCATGACAACCATGAAATACTTGTTCCCGCTTTCACTTTCTGGGAATGGTCCCACAACGTCTAGTACTATCCGTGCCCAGGGGGCTTCAACGTTGTACACTTTTAATGCAGCTCTGCTGCGTGTCTGGGATTCTTTCACACTGGTACATTTACGACACCAGTCCTCCACATTTTCTCGACAGTGGATCCAGTAGAATCGTTCTCGGATCTTGAGCCAAGTCCTTTTTACCCCCATATGTCCTCCTGAACATATCCATCTTGGTAGAGCGGTAAAACATCTACTACCTTGGCTTTAGGAACAACCATTTGTAGATGACAACTGTCCCCTCGAGCGTTCATAACTTCATCCTGGACAACCAAGCTGTTCCATTCGGATTTCGGCCCAATAACTTTTCGGGATGGAACTGGATGGAACATCGAGTGATGTGGCAGCGATGACGACGAGTAAATTTTGAGGTAGACTAATAGGCACGATCGTTCTTATCTGCTAGGAAGAACAATATCCTTCAGGCACTTCTTCACTTTCCATGATGGCCCACCTTTCATGAAGACTTCCTCTGAGCCATATTTCAATACTCCTTGACCAACGTCGATCTCACAACGATGTTTTCGCATGAAGTCCAAGCCCAGGATGCAATCGTCCACTATATCGGCTACGTTGACATCATGCCCGTATATTCTGTCACCTAATTTTAACTCCACCTCCTTCTTGCCTCGGACGACTATGTGCTGAGTTGCTGACCGGTAGCTGTTAATAATTGTATACGGTCGTGGATAGTCTAGTAGACCCCGAGAAACCGAATTGCTAGGTGA
Organism: Cerastis leucographa; assembly: GCA_963082945.1. Taxonomy (NCBI): domain Eukaryota; kingdom Metazoa; phylum Arthropoda; class Insecta; order Lepidoptera; family Noctuidae; genus Cerastis; species Cerastis leucographa. The sequence goes on from OY720359.1 coordinate 20,938,848, forward strand.
GAATTGTCGACCGTATGAATTGAGAACCTTCAGTGTCTAACGTCAGTTTGCATGGTTTTCCATTGACTTCGCCTTTGATGGTCAAGCTGATCCCGTGATCCCGTCATGAGCTTGTGGTATCAAGATTCTCGAGGCTCTTTCAATACCAGCCAGCACCTGCCACCCAGTCCTGGCGTTTACTCGTTTTCCTGCTGTTGCAGGGCAGTCACTTCAGCCGCCCTTTCTTGCTGGGATTCATCTTTTTTTGGTGTGCTTCGCTCAGGACAGCTTGTCCGAAGATGACCTCTTTCTCCACAAGTGTAACACCTAGGATTGTACACTTGCGGGCAGTCACGCACAGGTGATGCCACAACCTCCCTGATGCGGTGTGGTCGGTGGTCTTGCCTCACTGCCTCGACTTCTAAGGCATGCGCCAAGGCGTCTTTAAGTGTCTCATGATGTCCGAGTCTCACACAGCGGCTCTAACTTCTAAGTCGCGTATTTTGTCGACGAAAGCCTGTACCAGATTTCCTTCATTAAGTGCAAGGTCAGACTGGTATGCTTTCCTAACTGAGCTTTTAAACGCTAACATTTCGCCTCGTGATTGCCACGTTTTTGCCTCGTCACTGCCACCATCATCGTCTCCTGCAGTGTGCTTCTGAACAGTTTGAGTCAGATCGGATCAACCTGTTTGACACCTTTTTCTATGTTGTAAAAGAGAAAAATATAACTTTAAAAATTCTGAGCGTTTTGGGAGGAGTGGTTCAGCCGTCTCCCCTCCTGGCAATGCCCATAGTGGACAAGATTTAAAATTGTGAATCAACTAGCCCTATGTGTTATCCCTTCATCAACTAAAAAAGGGGTGTGATGATATTCAAAGGACTGAGCAGATTTTCAAAATAGTAACAAAATTTCTTGGACCACATAATGACAATGACATGACATGGTGGACTCAAATTGAAAGTGTTTGTGGAAAGCTTAGTAGATTCTCATATGCTCTTTATATGCTGAGTAAAATTGCGAATAAGACCTACTAGCAGCATATCATTGTTATGTCGCCTCAACTCTGCGGTATGGCCTCATATTTTGAGGTAATGCCACTAAGATTCAAGAGATCAAAATCAAAATATTTTATTTTACATAGGCCTACATGGGCACTTATAAAACCTCAACAAAAGGTGCATGGTTAGGGTTGGTTGTTTCCTATGGAAAAGAACCGGCAAGAAACTCTATGGTTACTCTTTTAAAATCATTTGGTTTTACAATATTTGAAGTTACAGCGTTAGTACTTAAGTATGGGAGGACAGCGTAGGCCCGACAATAATTTGTTGCTTACCACAGAAGGTAGTAAAAGAAAAAGAAAAAAAAAAAGCCTACAATGTCCACTCATTCACAAAAAATAGGTAAATAAAAAGAATCTATACAAAAGTAAAAATAAAACAATAAAAGAACACTAACTTAAACAATTGACACAGGTGTTATCATTAGTGCTGTAACTATTCTGAACAATGAACGAATGGTGCAATGATTGGAAAACTATTGTAAAAAATGAATAAAAATAAAAAGAATGGAAAAATAATATTGGGAATAGTTAGAGACATCCACAAATTTGTGTCGTTTATGAGCTACAAGGGAAGCCGCATGAGCAGAAGGAACTACAGCCAAACTTCTTTATCTTCAACATAGTCCTTAATTTTGTAATTTGCTTTTCTAATAAGGACACGTTTGATGCAATTTTTAAACTTTCCATCGGTCAGTTCTGTAACTGTCTTTGGCAACTTATAATAAAAGCGTATACAGTTTATAAGAAATGACTTGCTAGTTTTTGCTAATCTAAATTTGGGTATTATAATTTCGTGTTTACTGCGCGTGTTTATATTATGGAAGTCGCTTCTAATTTTGAAAAGCCCTCGGTTTTTGCGGACATATAAAATAAATTCTAGGATATAGAGTTAAGGCAGAGTCAATATATCGGACTCGCGAGGACTTATTTTATAGATCGCGCGGACTGCCCTCTTTTGCAAAATGAAAATTGAATCAACGTCTGCTACCGATCCCCTCAGCAGAATGCCATAACACATAATACTGTGGAAATAAACGTAGTATACTAACCTAGCTGTGGCTACATCAGTTAACTGCCTTATTTTCCTAACTGCATAGGCAGCTGAACTTTAACTCCCCGAAAGAATTCCAATGTGCGCGCCCCACTGCAGTTTTGAGTCGATAGTAATCCCTAAGAATACAGAAGAGGTACTTATAGCCCAGAAAAAATGTATCCGTGCTATTAATAAAAAAAAAAAAAAAAAAACAAAAAAAAAATGTGGCTCGCATGATTAATAGTGATCCGATAATCGGATGCATATTTACCTAAAGTGAAGGTGTTGGTTTTTATGGAGTGCACTTTTGTATCGAAAAAATCCCAGGATTTTGGGGGGGACGGGCGCCTAAAAAGCATAGTCGACATCTATTTCTGTCTGCAGGGTTTACAGTAACCTAACACGAAGGGGGTTTTGGGGTCTTAGTTCGCTCGCGCCGCTCGCTCACTAGACCCCGCCATCCCCTTCGAACCTAACCTGTCCGAGTCGGGGTGCCCCAAGTCCAGAGCTCGCTTCGCTCGCTCTTGCATCCTAATTCACAAGGTAGCCATAGTAACATTGCCTTTTGTACACACATACAATCAGTGGGGCAAAGCCAAAGTCGTCGAATAAAGCCACATGAAAAACACTACGAAACACAGGAAACACATTCACGAAACTCGAGGAGAAACGGAATGAACAACAAACGAATGACAGTGGCACTTAGTATATTTTTTTTTACGTTCCTTTTTGCTAATTTTTCACGTCATTTTGCACCATAGACAATATGTGCAACAGATTTGGTTGTCAATCGCCTATTTTAACGTTCCGTTTTCGCTTTTTATCCGATTTGAGGAAAGGAACATTTTTCATGAATATCTCGAAAAATATGCATTACCTTGTAATAAGAGTAGTAGCGTTATAATCGGGAACCCAAGCCCTACTAGCTTTAACCCCTTTTACAACCCAACTATTGCCGCACGATTGCAGATCCAACCCCTTTTATAATAATAATAATAATAATAACCCCACCGTAGTATCTCTACGTTGACGTCGTGGTGGGGCTTGCGCGCTCCAATGAGCCCTAGAGAGAGTAGTAGAGTTTACTTTGCTGAGATAGGTTTAGGGTGAGGGGCCAGACTAAAAGAGATACAATCCAAGCCAAGGTTGCACACGCCGAGGGCTGCATGGCTAGGGGAGAGGCTAGTCGCTAGTGTGCCAACTCTGGATAATAGGGGACCTCCAGTTTTATTCACCCTTACCGCAGTGAACGCAGGGCTCTGCTGTGGTCGACTTTGTTAGTCCCTAGCTACTCGTGGGAATAGTATGTTAACAAGGTCGAAAACAAAAAAAAGTAGTCAGGCAAATATGCCTTCTGTAGATGATGAAACATCATCGGTTTCTTCATCTTCCTCACCGAGGTCCATCTTTTCATCAATTGCATCATCACCACCTACATATTTATCACGTTCATCAAGATCATCATCAATATTATCACCAATGGCAGTAGATGATGTGTCGGAGGCTAATTTGGCCAATAATCCTTCACCCACTGCTGTCTCAACTACTACGCGAAAAAAATGGAGTAAAGAAATGAATGAATTCATTTGGCGTAACTACCTTATCATCACAAACTTAGAATCTGATACGAAAGCATACTTATCATCATTACATCATCAATTCACAGAAAAATTCCCAAACATGATAGTCTCCAAGCAACGAATTGGAGATCAAAGAAGAGCAATAGTTTCCAAGAAGTTATTACCTTCCACCACACTCGATACAATTAGGCTTGAAGTAAGCAACCATTTACAAACGCACAACAATGACTTACAATTACAGTCACCACCGGATTTTATTTCTTCTCAAACAGACACACAACAGCAATCACAATCAGAACCTAAACGAAGGATGAAATGGTCCAACGAACTTAACGAAACACTCATGAAATGTTATTTTAGAGTAACAAAGATGGAGACAGATATGACGGTATGGCGAAAAAATTTGAAAGAGAATTTCATAGAATGTTACCCCCATTTATCACATATATCAGAACAGCGAATATCGGACCAAAAAAGAGTAATAGTAAATAATAGTATGATTCCAGAAGCACGGTTAAATATATTAAAATCTATAATAGAGAGGGAATTAGTTGAAACAGAGTCTTTCCAAAGGCAAGCTGATAGTTGCAGGTCAAACACAGAGGTAGGAAATGTACATTTACACACAATCATAAATACAGATACACTAAATATAGAGATACGAAATATAGAGCCATCACAAACAGAGCATATAGAAGGAACAGATGACGATAACGTCAATAACTTAGGTACAAACCACCCTTTACATCTTAACACAGAAAACACATGCCTAGAAAGAAATCCTGACATAGATGAAATATTCTTGCAAACACTACAATACTATAAAGATACTCATCCTACGGAGAGGAATTATATGTATACCCAAGCAACGAACATCAAAAAGGTTAGCAAATGTAGTTAATTATATCAACAAAATAATTTTGCCCGAACATGTTACTAGCGATACAGATTTTAATACCCTTCAGACAATCATATACTGCGCTGCGTGGACAGCCGCTAAGGCCAACGGTAGTAAAATTTCACTCACACCTCCTGAAGTTAGAAGTAGACTCTATCAAGTTCACATACCTAAATGGCAGAAGAGGCTAGAACACAAAATAGAGATTATACGGGCTAAAATTGGAAGATTAACTCACTATATGCAGGGCCATAGAAGCAGAAAACTAATTAAGGCAGTGGAGGCCATTTTAAAAGACTACAGAACACATACAACATACGAACAACCTAACACACAACTTGAACATTATCTAGATACTCTTAAACAGAAACTTACAGTAATAAAAAGTAGACTTAATCGATACACTAAATGCACACTTCGTAAAACACAAAACAACCAATTCAGGAATAACGAAAAACTATTTTACCGATCACTAAAGAAATCAACAACCAATCAGACAACATCTAATAATAATAATACACAAACAGCTTTTCCAACCACTGAAGAGTTACAGCAATTTTGGGCTGGGATTTGGGAAAATCCTGTCTGCCATAACGCCGAAGCAGAATGGATTAAAGAAGAGGAGGTAATCCATGCAAACATTGAAGCGATGATTTTTAATCAAATTGAGGTAGGAACTTTTCACGACGTCCTCAATAAAATACACAATTGGAAAGCGCCTGGTTCAGATCACATACACAACTACTGGTACAAAAAATTTACACATACACATCCACACCTCTATAATCATGTGAACGATTTTATAAAAGACCCTACAACGATCCCCTCATATATAACCGAAGGTAAGACTTATATGCTACCAAAAGACACTAGCGATACATCGAACCCAGCAAAATATAGGCCGATTACTTGTTTGCAAACTATATATAAAATAATGACATCATGCATTACTAATATGATTTATAAACATCTAGAAACTCAAAAAATATTAACAGAAGAACAGAAAGGGTGTAAGAAGTTAAGCCAAGGGTGTAAGGAACAGTTAACAATAGACGCAGTTATACATAAACAGGTTCAACGTACCAAAACAGATTTACACACTATGTATATAGATTATAGGAAAGCATACGATTCAGTACCTCACTCATGGTTACTGGAAGTCTTAAAAATATATAAAATACACCCACAACTCATCTTTTTTTTAGGTAATATTATAGAAAAATGGAAGACACGTTTACAACTGAACACATCAACAGAAATAGTGGAAACAGAACTTATTAAAATCCAGCGAGGAATATTCCAAGGAGACTCACTCAGCCCACTATGGTTCTGTCTAGCATTAAACCCTCTTTCTAACAAACTAAATGCCCTGAAACCCGGTTACCAACTCCGATTCAATGACACAATGACTGACACACTGACTGAGCAACAATTTTGTAAAATAAACCATCTCCTTTATATGGATGATATCAAGTTGTATGCAACTTCCCCTGATGATTTATACGAACTAGCTGATGTAACTGAAAAGTTCTCAAACGACATAGCTATGGAGTTTGGGATTGACAAATGTAAAATTAATTCAGTAAAAGCAGGAAAAACATACACACATTCATACCAAATGCTGACAGGCGCGACAATAGATTCATTAGACGAAACCGGAACGTATAAATATCTAGGGTATATACAAGCTAAACAGATTATGCATAAGGAAATAAAAACGACACTTACAAAGCAATTTAAACATAGGTTAAAAACAATATTTAATACTCAGATTAACGCTAAAAACACAATCAAAGCTATTAACACTTATGCCATCCCTATTCTTACCTACTCTTTTGGCATCATCAAATGGAACAAGACCGACCTCAAAAACTTACAAAGGATTGTGAATACCACCCTCACTAAACACAGGAGACATCACCCTAGGTCATGTGTACAAAGGCTTACACTGCCCAGGAACGAAGGTGGCAGAGGAATAATAGATATCACCAACCTACATAACAAGCAAATTACAACTTTAAGAACATATTTTGAAAATAAAAGTTCCACTTCAACCCTACACAAAGCAATAGCGTATAATGATAAAAAACTTACCCCTTTGAATATGTATGACAAGACAACACAGAATAATGAACAACAGACTGACCGACAGACTAAAATCGCGGAATGGACCCAAAAGTCACTGCATGGGAGACACCGACACGATCTTAACCTACCTAACGTCGACAAGTTAGCGTCGAACGAATGGCTGAGGCGTGGAGAACTGTTCCCTGAGACTGAAGGGTTTATGATAGCGATTCAAGACCAGGTCATAGAAACCCGCAATTATCAGAAGCACATAATGAGAGTTCCTCAAACAATAGATATATGTAGGCGATGCAATAGTTCTTCCGAGACCATTCAGCACATCACAGGTGCGTGTAAAGCAGTTGTCCAGACTGATTATAAACACAGGCATGATCAAATAGCGAACATAATACATCAAAAATTAGCAATCAAATACAACTTAATTTCCACCCCACCTGTACCATATTATAAATACCAGCCCGAAATTGTTCTTGAAAACGCCACTCACAAATTGTACTTCGACCGAGGAATCTTCACAGATAAAACAATACACTACAATAGACCAGACATCACGTTATTAGACAAACGTAACAAAACCGCGCAAATCATAGACATCGCCGTACCAAACACACACAATCTACAAAATACAATAGCAGAAAAACTCTCAAAGTATACAGATCTAAAAATAGAAATTAGCCGAATGTGGTGTCTTAGCAATGTTGCTATAGTCCCTATTGTTTTATCAACAACAGGAGTTATTCCTAAACAACTCCACCAGTCTTTAAGAACACTTGACTTACCACCATACACATACCAAAGTCTTCAGAAAGCCGCAATACTGAATACATGCAGGATTGTAAGAAAATTTTTGCAAAATGAAAATCAATCTGTAGTCACCACACACACGCAACCTCGAGTCATCGCACACACATACACACAACCTCGAGTCACCGCACACACACAGTTTAGGCACAGGTACTCATCATCGCAAAATTCAATCACATCATCATCTCATCATATATCCACTTTCCCAGGGTAGTACTTGGCTTCGGCCCGTGCTACTCTTAAAATCCGGCAAAAAGCCGAGATACGTTAAAGTATAAAAACAAATAATAATAATATATAAATAATAAGCTGGCAACCCCAAGTGTCAATACGTCATAATTATCATTTTCTCTTTACAACAAATTATTTAAAAATTCAAAGAAACAATATTTGGCTTCACAAAACAATATCATTTCTGACTGTGAACTTTGTGAAAATAAAACAAAATAAATTTGGAAAAATGCAGCACACCAAAATGAAAAACGAAAATTTGAGACACACAGAAACTGTCATCTGTCAAAAAATCTGAATCAAGACAATGAGGGAATATATAAACGTATTATGATAACAAGATCAGCTGCATCACAACGCGCACGCCTTCCACCCCCGGACTTGTCGCTGAGCTCCGCCTCGCCGCCGTCGGACCCCGGATCACCTGTGTCTCCGGCAGTGGCAGTAGCGTCGAGTTCCAGCGACGAATATTTCTCCCCGCCGACGTCGCCAACACCTGTACGTCGGCCGGGGCGAGGCCGGCCACCGTTAAGCTTCGGACCTAGGGGCCAACTGGCCCCGAGCCGGGTCCCCGCTGCCGGTGGTTGTGTGCAGCGCATGAGATGGACTCAGTCTATAAACGAGAACGTCATGCGCGCATATTACGGGTCTACAGAGGGGGGAACTAACCTCACTGCGTACCGTGTTAGGATGCTGTCTCTTTTTCAGGTTCTTGAACCAGCCGTCAACGTCTCGGCCCAACGACTGTCGGATCAGGTGCGCGTCATCCAACGCAATCACATGTTGGACGACGCCGCGCTTGATAGGCTGCGCTCAGAGGTACCGAGCAACCACATCGACTTGACTCCGGTGCAAACCGCGGTGCAAGCGTCAACTATTGACGCAATACCACCGCGGTCTAATCTTGCTGCTGTAGAGGAGGGTGATAGGGTTGCCACGGTAAGTAGCCAGTGCAACGAACGTTTGAGGAGCGCTCTGGAAGATGCGCTTCACGAGTATCGATCCACTCCTACCCAACTTAGGCCCCGTTTACCACGGCTTCCCATGCATAAGAAAAATAGGGCGTTGGTGTGTACCTTGGACTCGCAACTCAAGAATATTTTTGAGAGTAGCGAGGACCTCGTTGATACGCACTCGATACTGTATTGTGGGGCTGTAGCGGCTTGTCGTTTAGCTAACGTCAAATTCCCAAATTATGACGTAGCTACTCGACCAAAACCAGCCGTACCAGCTTGGCAACGCAGGATCGAGTGCCGTATCGACGGGACCAGGGCAAACTATACTGCTTCAGGGAGGGCAACACACGACCACGTGTGATGCGCTTTGTGAGGCGGGCATTCTCGGGGACTGGAATCAGTCCTCAAGAATACATGTCCCGTGTCACAGAGCGCATCGACTTCCTGAAGCAGAAAGTTTATGCATGGGCGAACCGTATTCGGCGGTATAAGCGTAGGGTTGATAGGTACTCGCAGAATCGCATGTTCCGGAGCGATGAGAGGTGGGTATACAGAGCTTGGGAGCGACCCGAACAAAATGTGACAGACGTATGCCGTCCAGATGATGCCGCCACTAGTTCATTCTGGCGCAACATCTGGTCGGTGCCCGTCTGTCATACTGAGGCTGACTGGATGCGAGATGTCGAGCGAGTGTGTGAATCTATACCAGAAATGGATAAAATTATAATAACGCCATTAGATGTTGCCAGAGCAGTTCGTCCGTTACCGAACTGGAAATCTCCGGGACCGGACGGACTGCACAATTTCTGGCTCAAATGGCTAAGTAGTTCACACACTTGCCTGGCATCTCAATTCCAGTCATGCTTAGAGTCTGGGTCGCTACCAGAGTTTCTTACAACGGGTGTTACCCACCTGCTCCATAAGTCAGGTAGTCCTACGGAACCCAAGAATTATAGACCGATCACGTGTTTGTCGACGGTCTATAAACTTCTTACATCCATTTTGAGAGAGAAAATTAACAAACACATTGATAATAATTCTATTATGTCGGCCTCTTAGAATGGATGTAGGAACGGGTCCCGTGGTACTAAGGAGCTACTCCTCATCGACATGGCCATCAGCCAACAGGTTCGTCGATCCCGCAAGGATCTGTCGACATGTTGGATAGATTACAAGAAGGCCTACGACTCTGTGCCACATACATGGCTCATGAGGGTGCTGGAGTTGTACAAGATTGATGCAACTCTACGCGCCTTTCTTGAGTCGTGTATAGGGCAATGGAGGACAGTGCTTCGATATCCAGGATGTCGACAGATCCAGGGGAACGATGAGCCTGTGTGGATTAAACGGGGAATATTTCAGGGCGACAGTCTGAGTCCACTTTGGTTCTGTCTGGCCCTGAATCCTCTAAGCACATTGCTGGAGGATTCAGGCCTAGGCTACCGGTTGAGGAGAGGTGGTCAGGTCATATCTCACCTTCTTTACATGGATGATCTGAAACTCTTTGCTCCTAACAAATTACAACTGATGAAGCTACTGAAAGTAACTGAAACTTTTAGTAGCGCCATCAGGATGGAATTTGGTGTGGACAAATGTGCAGTCATGTATGTAAAGCGAGGAGAGATTATGGAATCCGAGGGAATCCAACTGTCGGATTCCATACACCTCAGATCTCTCTCCTCATCCGAAAATTATAAGTATTTGGGTATGTCGGAAGCGTTAGGCATTAACGTAGCTGACATGAAGCAGTCGTTGAGGGAGCGCTTCTTCGGTCGCCTGAAGAAGGTATTAAAGAGCCTTCTTTCAGGCGGAAACAAGGTGCGCGCCTTCAACGGTTGGGTCATGCCGGTTATAATGTACTCTTTCGGCATACTCAAATGGACTCAGACCGAACTGGACGCCCTAGATAGGAGAGTCCGTACATTGCTGACTGCAAACCGGATGCATCACCCACGATCATCGGTGATGAGACTGTACATCCCGCGGAAGTGCGGGGGTCGAGGCTTTTTAAATGCGAAGACCCTCCACAACCGCGAGGTGTGCAGCCTCAGAGAATATTTTTTGAAAGCCGAGGTGGGTATGCACCGAGATGTGGTCGCAGTGGACAAGGTACTCACCCCGCTGTCCATGGCTAAAGAGAACTGGCGCAAACCTGTTGTACTTAGTACCAAGGAAGTATGGCAAGGCAAGGTGCTTCACGGTCGCTTCTACCAGGCTCTTCATGGGCCCGATGTAGATTTTCTAGCGTCCGTGTCCTGGCTACGATTCAGCGACCTCTTTGGGGAAACTGAAGGTTTTGTCTGTGCAATTATGGACGAAGTTATGCTAACGAACAACTACCGGAAACATATTATGAAGGACGGGACGGTGGACGTGTGTCGGGCATGCCACTGTCCGGGTGAGTCCATCAGACATATTATTTCTGGTTGTTCTCGTCTGGCTAACGGCGAGTACTTGCACAGGCACAACCAAGTAGCCAGGATTATTCACCAGCAACTTGCCTTGAAATATAAACTTGTGGAATCTGAGGTACCGTACTACAAGTATGTGCCCGACCCAGTTCTCGAGAAAGGCCATGTCACGCTGTACTGGGATCAGTCTATCATTACTGACAGGACTATTGTTGCCAATAAGCCTGACATAGTAGTGGTAGACCGATCAGCGCGCCGCGCAATGATAGTCGATGTTACCATCCCGCATGACGAAAACCTCGTGAAAGCTGAGAAAGAGAAACAAATAAAATATCTTGACTTGGCTCACGAGGTTGTCGATATGTGGAATGTGGACTCGGCTATCATTATGCCGATTGTCGTAACGGCCAATGGCCTTATGGCTAAGAGCCTCGACGAACATCTGTCGAAGCTCTCACTTGGCGGTTGGATCAAGAGTCAGATTCAGAAGGCAGTACTCCTCGATACGGCCCGCATTGTGTGGAGGTTCCTGTCTCTGCAGCCCTAACCACCGGTAGCTTGGACCCTGCTCTCGTTACCGGCGGAAACCTGTTTTTTATATTTTTAAATGTTTTTTGTTATTTTTTTGTAAGAAATATGTAAAAATATAAAAGATAAGAGTATAAATGAATAAAGGACATAATAATAATTTATTTCAGGTCCGTGACCCATATAAAACAAAAATAAATAAAAATCCAAACATAAATTATTCACACACAAACATAAATTATTGGTCGGCTTGATATTCTACATTTCAAAGTTAAATTAGATAAGTAAATTATTGAATTTAATTAAAAAGTAGATAGTAAAATTAAAAATAAATGTCAAATTAGAATAAATGTCAAATTACAATAACTGTCAAATTAAAATTAGTTTCAAATTAGAATAAATGTCAAATGAAATACTCATATTATTAAATGAAAATGAGAAATTACAATTTAAAAAGAGAATAATATATAAAATTTCAAATCAATTAAATTAAACTAGGTAATAGCTAGTCGACCTTAACAACATGCCGGTTACAGCAGTGCCTCATATAGGGACAATCAAGTCTTCCCGCAATCATTGCCAGGACAGCGTTGGAGCTGGCTCGCACCCTGCGCACCAAGGACGCGCACCGCTTGCGCATGGTGGCGTGGAAACAGTCGGTGCGCGCTTCCGCAAACATGCCCGAGGCACTGCAGAAACGAGGCAGCCCCAACACTGCCCTAAACGCATTATTATACTGGACGCGGAGGGCATTGTAGCTAGCTTGTGTGTAGCGAACCCACAGACTGCACGTGTATAAAGAGGTGCAGTACGCCTTGAAAAGGGTGATTTTAACTGGATTAGAACAACGTGCAAACCTGCGGGCGAGCATGTTTGCTCTTTTCGACAAAGCCCTCCGCTCCCGTTCGATGTCAGCATGGTCTCTGAGATCAGACGTGACCAAATGCCCAAGGTACTTAAATTGATCCACTCTATCCAGAGGAACACCATACAGATAAAGCGGAGGTACCGTTTCTGGGCACTTAGCACCACTAGCCGCAAAGACCATGCATTGGCTTTTTGACACATTATATTTTAGACCATGCTCACCCGCGTAATCCTCACAAATCTGTACCAACCTCCTCAGACCACAAACCGACGCGCTCAGCAGAACCATGTCGTCAGCATAGCTTAGATTGTTGACACATACACCGTCAACATGACAACCAACATGCTCACTGCTGAGCGCGACGATAAGTGCATCCATATAGAGGTTAAAAAGGGTGGGTGAGGTCAAGCCACCCTGCCTCACACCGCACTCCAACCGATACGGCTCTGACACTGCCTCCACCCACCTGACGCTGTTGACCTGATGCGTATACCAATACCTGAACATAGCCACAAGATCGTGCGGCAGATTAATGCTCGCGAGCTTATCCCACAGGATATCATACGCAACCAGGTCAAAAGCCCTGGATAAGTCGAGGAAACACGCGTATACGGGGGTCCTACGGTCCGTATAGTATCTGACGGTGTGCTTAAGACACAGTATGGCACTCTCCGTAGACAGTTGTGGTCTGAAGCCAAATTGGTTATCATGTAAGTTTACATACTTCCTCAACTGTGTATTAAGCAAACCGTCAAACACTTTGGCTATGATGGTGGCCAGCGTGATAGGCCTATAGTTAGCTTTATCAGCAAGGTCACCGGTTTTATTTTTCACAACAGGCACCACCACAGCCCTCATAAGATCCATGGGCAGGTAAGAGTGGCTCACGCACAGTGAGAAAAACATCGCGAGGACTCGATTAATATGTGGGCCAGCATGTTGCAGGTGTTCAACGCTAAGACCGTCATGCCCAGGCGATTTGCCTCGCGTCATATTCTTGATAATTGAGGCCACGTCTTTAGCCAAGTATCGAACCCCAACAACCTCATTAGACAACCCAGCACTGAACACTCCACTTGCCGCACCCAGTGGGGATTGTATGGAAAAATGCTCCTTAAAAACGTTCGCAATTTCCTTATGGTCACTAACTCCATCAATGCTCACAGGAAGACTCGGCCTACCGTTTGCTTTGCTCGTGTGTTTCCAAAACCCACAGAAGTCACCACCAGAATGCTTCTCCGCAAGGGTGTCCATCCATATCTGTACTTCACGATCTTGACATGCCTTCAATCGTGATTTAAACACCCTTCTGCTCTTACACATTTCTGCATACATGATGCCAGACCTAGGCCTACCACACGCAACCCACTCTGAAAACTTCAACCGAGCCTTTCCGTGAGCCTCTCTGACAAGCTCGTTCCATCCCACTACACGCGGACCACTACCACCCGCCCTAGTGCCCCCTCGACTCACCAAAGACGCACCACGAAGGGCAGACACAATGTCATAGTACAAACTGTCCAGAGTACGCAAGTGACCATAGTCATTACAATGTTTATCCGCACAACTCACACACTCGGCAGGAAAATCAATTAAATTTAGTCGTTTATGACACTCCTTGGTATATTTAACGACCTGTTTCTCATTTCTAACACCCCACACAACGTTGTTATAAGTACTTGTAGTATTGGATAACTTTGGTGTCAATAGATTTAAGTTGCATTCAAGAACTAAGGGAAAATGGTCAGACCAATTAGTGTCATATTCAATAAAAACATTCACGACAGCTCGCTTGGCCGCCTGAGTCACAATACAGTGATCCAACCAGCTACATGACCCGTGCGCCTCACTAATAAAAGTGTAAGCTCCCGAATTAGTACCCAGAAAATCAACATCTACACACGACCAACACTGCTCACTACAGAAATGCCCAAGTTCGCTAAAAAACAATTCATGTAAATCAGCATTGAAATCGCCTAACACAAATACAGACTCAATGCCATATTCATCTACAATCGCACTTACAGTACTTAGACAGTCCGTAAAATCAGGCAGGTTTTCCACCGAATTCGCAATGGCTCAAAAACTATAATTTTATGCAATGGCTCAAAAACTATATATTTCCAGGATAAGTTTTCAAGTTTCATACTTGAAATAACTTGTCCTGGTAACTTAAACATTAACAAATTTTAAAGAAATCTGTTCAAATGGTTAAATAATAAGGTGTATTATTCTTGTTATTCACCTAAGGTGTATTATTCTCTATGCGGGGGTCGTGCGGTCCATGGCCCTTTATGGGGCCCCGGTGTGGGCGCGTTCTTTGAGGCGGCGAGCCGCCCATTACCTGAACGCGCCCCAGAAGGTGGTAGCCGTAAGGCTGATCCGGGGGTACCGCACGAATTCCGGCGAGGCGGCGAGCCTCGCGCGCCGGATTGCCGCCATGGGATCTGGAGGCGATAGTCCTCGCGCGCCTGCACGAATGGCGCGCGGAGGCACTACGCCGGGGGGAAACTCCGCTGCCGCGGCAAATTGTCGCTCAGCGGACAGACCTCCGGCACGATCTCATGGAGACAGCGACTGTCGCAACCACGTGCAGGGCACGCCACAATAGTGGCGATAAGTCCCCTCTTTGAGGAGTGGCTAGAGAGGCGGCACGGCGCCCTCACCTTTCGCCTGACGCAGGTCCTCACCGGACACGGTTGTTTCGGGAGGTTCCTGCACCGAATCGGGCGGGAGGAAACGCCCGGGTGTTACCATTGCGAGGATCGGCCGGAGGACACGGTGGAGCACACCGTGGAACTCTGCCCCGCTTGGGCTGAGCACCGCCGTGTCCTCGTAGCGGCGATTGGCGGCGGTGACCTCTCGCGTCCGGCCCTGGTTCAATCCATGGTCCGGAGCGAGAGGGAATGGGAAGCCGTCGCCTCCTTCTGCGAAGCAGTCATGCTAGTGAAGGAGGTGGCGGAACGTGAGAGGGAGAGAACCTCACGTCCCAGCCGCCGCGGGAGACGCCCCGGGCGTCGGGGGGCAACCAGTGGCCCCCGGCCACCGTAGGCGCGAGCCTGTGGACGGTGAGTAATGGGCTAGCTCACCGTCCGTCCGTCTCATGACGACAGGTCGACGTGTCGACGGCGCGTACGTGTTCCACGCGCGCCTCAAGGAGATGTCCAGTTTGATGGTCTGTAGCACACCAAAAAACATGTTCAGTTTGATGAAACATGTTCAGTTTGATGGTCTGTAGCACACCCTTAAGGATGTATATACCCTTTCCGTTACACCCTGTATAAACCAAGAATAAAAACGGTTCCAGTATTGAGCCTTGAGGTACACCTAGCTGAACAGGTAGCCCGGACGATTTCGCGCCGTTAACATCTACACATTGGAATCTATTTTGTAAATACGAATCTATTACATTTAGGGCTTCATTTTGAACACCGTAAAAACGTAGTTTCCGTAAAAGTGTGTCGTGGTGTAAGCAATCATCAAATTTTCAATCAAATTGCTTTCGAGAGATCGCAGAAAACACCGATTGCATTTTGCGCTTTTCCCATGCGTTAAATATGTGTTTCAACAAAGCAACACCCGCATCTGTAGTCGAACGACCTTTTGTAAAGCCATATTGATCGTTGTGAAGAAGGTTGTTTAGATTAAAATGTCTTAGCAACTGTTTGAGTATTAACTTTTCAAAATATTGCTGAATGCAGGTAAAATAGAAATTGGTCTGAAGTTACCAATATCATTCTTACTGCCTGATTTAAATAGAGGGATGACTTTACTGCTCTTCATAAGGTCAGGGAAAGTACCTAAATCAACGCATTTATTAAAAGTAACAGCAAGATAGGGTGCCAAGATTTCGATTATATTACTCAAAACTTTAATGGAAATGCTCCAGTAATCACCTGTGTTTTTAGACTTAAGTGAATTAAAAACCTTAACTATATCACGAGGTGTTACATGTTCGAAACTAAATACGAGACCACATTTAGGCACGCTACTATGCAAAAGGTTTTCAGCTTTAGACGGCGACGAGCTTAAAGAGCGAGTCGTAGTTATTGGTATGCTGGCAAAATACTCATTAAATGCTTCAGCTACGTCGGCTGCATTATTAACTAATTTGTTATCAACCATGATTTTAAGTTGATTGTCTTGTTTAACAGATTTACCCGTTTCATTGTTTATAATTTTCCAAGTGGCTTTTACTTTATTTTTAGAGTTTTTAATAGTTTCGCTTAAAAATGTTGATTTTGCAATAACACAAATCCTTTTAAATAATTTTGTATAATTTTTAACATACTCAAGAAAAGTTGTATCAAACCGGTATTGTTTCAGACCATACTACTCGTATAATCTAGATCAACTTTTATAAATACCTGGTGTAGCCCATTGGTTGAAGCCAGCGGAAGGCCCACTAATGTTAATAGTTTAAGACTTAAAAATTTTTTTTTTTTTTAGATATCTTGCGATCGGCTTCTCAAGCCATTAGCAGATGCGTTCAGTTCTTATTGGCGCTTCGGGTACGGTTCTCCATCTCCAGTGACAACCGACCCTCTACTTGCTACTTGATTTTATCAGGCTGTGTCCCATGTATGCTGTCTTTTCAGTCGACGGTGTTCTAGTGGATTGGTCAGTACAGAAGCCAGACTGTTGGCGTGGTTTTCAATGCGCACCCTATAGAGCTCAGTTCTGTCCTCAATCTCTTCCTTAATTGTGTTGATTTTGATGAAGTCATGCAGCTCAGATATTTTAGTAAACCTTTTCAGCACCTTATTTTGGAACCTTTGTATTTCTACATTGGAGTTTTTGGCTGTTCCCCAGAGTTCGATTCCATAGGTCCATACTGGCTTCAAAATGGTCTTATATATGAGTATTTTATTATCAAGAGATACTTGTGAGTTTCTTCCTAGTAGCCATTTGAGTGTATGCAGACGTCGGTTCAGCTCATCTCGTTTTTTCACTATGTGATGTCTCCAGGTCTGTTTTCTATCTAGATGCATACCGAGGTATTTGGCTGTGTCTTGTTGGGGCAATACATCGTTTCCGAGTTTGACTGGAGCACAATTTCCCTTTCGAAGAGTGAACGTTACGTGTACAGATTTACTAACACTCGCTTTAATACGCCATTTCTCCATCCAAGTGTTAATTTTGTTAAGGTATACCTGTAGTCTTTGCGAGGCTTTGTTCGGATCATGGTCACTACAAAGGGCTGCAGTGTCATCAGCGAAAGTTGCTGAGAGAACACTGTCTGTATTTGGTAGGTCAGCAGTGTACAACAAATACAGCACTGGGCCCAGCACAGAACCCTGTGGCACACCTGCTTTTATTTCATAGCAGGAGGAGTATGAATCGTTGATCTTTACTCTGAATATTCTATTACTTAAGTACGATTTCATAAGTAGGTAAAGATTGTGTGGGAGAGTACTTTTAAGCTTAAATAAAAGGCTCGGGTGCCAGACTTTGTCGAACGCCTGTTGGACATCCAAGAAGACTGCAGAGCAATATTCCTTCTTCTCCAGTGCATTTCGTATCTTGGTGACAACTCTATGGACTTGCTCTGTTGTGGAATGTGCACGTCTAAATCCGAACTGGTGCTCTGGGATAACCTTGTTCTCGTCCAATACAAGATTTAATCTACGAGAGAGGACTTTTTCAAACAGTTTTGAGATTACCGGTAGGAGACTTATCGGTCTGTAGGATGATACTAGGTGGGGTGGTTTTCCTGGTTTTAGAATCATTATGATTTCTGAGACTTTCCATAATGTGGGATAGTATGACAGCCTTAAGATACTATTAAACAACTGCGTTAGAAAAACTATCGCCTTTCTAGGCAATTGTTGCAGCACTTCAGCCGTAATCAGACAAAATCCTGGAGCCTTTTTTCCGTCCAATTTCCTTATCTCGTTGTAGATTTCCTTATGTGAGCAACTCTGTACCGGTGGGCTTAACTGAAGATCAGTGTTCAGGAAGTTGTTAATTTCTTGTTCAGCTACCGCAGAACCGTCATTAGGTCTGAAAACTTTTTTGAGAAATGTACCAAAGGCTTGAGCTCTTTCCTCATCTGTTCTGGCCCAGCCGGCCTAGCATGACCGCCGTAGAAACGAGCTATGTCTACGGAAGAATCGACAATTTGACAGATATTTCTATCGTCCCAAGCATGGCGATATTAAGAATGTAGAAAAGAAATGTTTCTTTTCTTCAGTCGACACAAGTCTACAACGTCGAGCATGACGACCATATTTTCTCTTCTTTTGACATAGAAACATTACTTCTGACAAATGTCAAACTAGTCTTAATAAAAACTAAATACGAGAAATACGTTTCGTGGTTGCGTTGAGTTACGTTCAAAAGGTTGAAATGTTATTTAAAATATTTAGGTTTAATTTCGCGAAAAAGATCCAGGCCTGGATCCAAGATGCAGCAACACCATCCCGCCCACGAAAAATGAAAAACTCGTGCAATTGGCAACTTTTTTTTGTAAACTAAACGTAACCTTTTAACTTAACAACGGGGACGTTGCTATGGAAAGAATTTCTGTCAATGTCTTCGTAGAAACGCGAGTCGACGGTGCGCGCCATGCTCGGGCAGAAGAAATGACAAGTTGTTAAGAAAAGATTTCTTGTCGTTTCTTGGTAGAATAGAGATAGAACGGTCATGCTAGGGGGGCAGGTATTGTTTTCTAATTTCAAGGGGTGCTGTGCTGGCATAGGTGCTGCCTTGCTTGTCTTGACCGCGGTCCAAAGGGAATATTCATTTTTGGCTGAAGTGGACAAGTTTTCCAGCTTGTTTTTCAAAGTATCAGCTTCGATGTTCTTAAGGAAGAGTTTTAATTTTGAGGATATGGTATTAAGTGCTTTTTTGTCAGAGGGATGTTGACTGTTGTGCCATACCCTTCTAAGTCTTCTCTTTTCCAGTACTTTCTCTTTGATTTCTTTTGGAATATCTTTACTGCCGGTATTAAGCTTCGCCTCCGGTGTACACTTCCATGCTGCCTGTTGTATTAGGTTAGTAAAATATGTAGTGGCCGAGTCAATGTCATCACCTGTTTTAAGTGCCACTCCTAAATTAAGCTTGGACTCAATGAACATTCTGAAAGCATCCCAGTCTGTCTGCTTGTTATATAGGCATTGCTTTCTTGGTCTTGTTATTATTGTTGTGCTTATCGTTCCTATTATAGGTGTGTGATCAGAGCTACTATCGAGACAGCTTTCTACGTTCAGGTATAAGTTTGAGAGACCCTTAAATATAAAGAAGTCCAAGAGATCTGGCAACTTTTTTGGGTCTGTAGGCCAGTATGTTGGTTGTCCTGTGCTTAGTATTTGCAGCTTGTTATTATCTAAGCTTAATTTCAGTTCCCTACCCCTTGTGACAGTCAGACGTGATCCCCAATGTGTATTTTTTGCATTCCAGTCACCTCCAGCTAGGAACCTCTGGCCGAGTGTCTTAAAATATTGTGTGAAGTCTTGTTCTTTCAGAGAATGTCTTGGTGGGCAATATATCCGCTTTGTTTGTATATATATTTTTATGTACTAAGCGGTCTACTTAGCGGTCCCCCGACGCTACGACGCTTGGATTAATTTTATTTATGGTTTTTTAGAAGTTTTGTCCGTCGGGGGTTTTTTAAATTTTTAATTTAATTTTTATTTCACGCTTTTTAAACTTAAATTATTTTTTCTTAGCCTTGACTGTCCCACTCCTGGGCATAGGTCTACTCCCATTCCTTCCACTTTTCTTGGTGTTGCACCTCTTCTCGCTTATTAACGAAAACAAGGAAAGATATGAATTAAAGAAAAAACTTGAGCTTATAGGGGGGAGGGGGGGTGTGCAGCCTAAAATTCATTTCATTTTGAACAACATCAAAAAGGGCTTCATAAATTTCATTAAGAGTTTCGTGATCCACTATTGACGGTGTAACTTTAAGAGCTATATTATTTTTAAACTTATTGCAACAACTAGTTGTGTAAGGCCTGCATTCCATTTTGCGCGGCTTTTTAATTAATGGCATAGGGAAGCTAGCTATTAATCCACAGTGATCAGAAGATAAGTCACTTAACACTAATTTATTTTCGGCATCACAATCACTAAACATGTTATCAAGACAAGTTGACGAAGACACCGTGATCCTTGTTGGTTCAAAAAACAAGTTAACTAAATTAAAAGATCTAAACAGATTGAGAAGCCTGATACTTAATGGAGTAACATCTAAAATATTAACATTAAAATCTCCACATAAAATTATATTTTTATTACTTGATTATAACTTATTAAGTGAATCCTCCATTACAGATTCGAAACAAGTAAAGTCACCAGAAGGGGGTCTATAAACACAAATTATAATGTATCGCTCGAGTTCAACACAAGACAACTCAATAGTGCGCTCAATGGAAAGATTAACTAAGTCTAAACATTGTTTACATTTTAACTTGTTTGACACAAGAACTAAAGATCCACCGCGAATAAATTTTTTTCTGACAAATGCACTCTGTACAGTATAGAAATCATCATTGATAAACGCTACTTCATGTTCTTTCAACCAATGTTCAGTTAGACATAGCACCTTTTAATCATCTCATCTTAATTGGACATAATTTGTGATTGTACCTAATTTCGATTATCTAAAAAAAAATCTGTTTTTAAGAAAAACTGGAAATTGTGTATGTTTTTAGCGGGACACAGCTCGGATCCTATTTATTATAACATCTACTGTATGTACCTACCTTGTGTTCACATAATAAATGAATTTGATGTTTTTTGAACATAGCTATTATCACTCTCTATTAGGACACCTTTCAAACAAAACCAACTTTATTTATTTCCGTTCATCCGTTCGGGAGCTATGATAACAGACAGACAGAGAAATACACACATCAAACTTATGACACCCCTCCTTTTTGCTCACAGGTTTTTTTTGCTCACAGGGTATTGTGGCACAATTTTAGAAAGCTAATTAGACAAGAAAGTCGTTTATGTAATCTGCAGGACAAGTGTTTTATATTTATTTTGAGAATACTGTCTTGAAAGACATGGGAAGTTTAAAAAAATAATTAGAACATGAGCTTAATGATGCTTAATTTCCAAAGGCATATGTACTTTTTTGACAAATTGGTTTTCCAAGGATTCATTCTTATGCCAATGAAGAAACAGTGAAATATTTGAAAGCTATTGGCGTAGTTTGCAACTTTCTGAATGCACCCTCATTACTCTGAGAAAGTCGGCTTAACCTGGCTATATGTAAGTCTTTTAAGCCTTTTTATAAATGAGACAATTGCATGTAGTGGACATGTGTGGTGTGACAAGAATTAATAACACTAAGAATATTAAACTACACACCAAAGACGCCAAAATAGGCAGTGCCTTCATTTGCAATGAACATAGTAGTAGTCACAGCACACTCCACCACCTGCACATGCCGTTCGCCACTGACCCGGCACCACTTGTCGGGCGACTTGCGCGCGCCGCCGCTGTCCGCTGCCGCCGCGTTCAGGCGCTCCGCCAGCAGTCGCCACAGCTTGCTCGAACTGAACCGGGAGTATATTGATTGTTTGCCGGCTGCGAAGTCGGGATGCTCTTCCATAAACGACAGCAATAAATCAAGTTGCTCCGAACTCACTCTACATCTAGTCAACCCGGCACTCATGTCTATCATACATATCCGTAAGTTTTTATAACTATCACTATGTCCACTATGATTTAAGATTGCTATTGATCATGTTTTGAGGCACTCTTGACCCGGTCCGACCTAAACAAGTACTTCAAAATAATAAATAACCGATCAGACTTCGTTGGATTACCACTACAGGCGGGTGCAAGAAACATAACATGGCAGCATTCAATTTGATTGAAACTTTTAAATACTGTAATCTCGCTGCTGTACAATAATAACTACATATAATCGGTATATTTATATCCTCTCTTCTTTCTTTTGTATTGTAGACGCTTGGTTGTCAAAGTGTATAGCAAAAATTTATGAATTTTACTCGATTTTACTATTTGGTAGATAGATGCTGTCTCTGTCAATGTCAAACAAAAACTGTCAATTAGGCATGGGCAAAAAATATCGATATATTAAAATATCGATATTTTTCCGTACAATTATCGATATATATCGTCGATAATTTTAATCACGATATTCGATATTTATTTTAGAGTATCGAATTCTTATCAATTTCGATTTTTTTTTAACGCAACTTTTGTTTCATGTTAAATGTTATTAGATACTCCTTGCATGCTCCTCGCGTATCGTTTTCTTTAAAAAATCCCGCTACAATCTTTATGAAATGCAATATAACAGTAAGACTATTGGCTGCGTGCACGCAAATACTAATACTATTAACCATATAGTTCGGTACGGGCCCCCAAAGGAGCTCGACGCGCAAACCTCCGCTGATATTTAGAGAGTGAATGCGTGGCACTCGAACGTGTTAGGATATTGTTGTTGTTGTTATATTTTGATTCAAAACATACACATTTATTAATTAAAGTCAATTTGTTAGTTAATATACGTATTTCTAACGTACACTGTCGATTTGTATACATTTTATTCGATATTTGAAAATTTACTCAAAAACCGTTATTTTATTAATTTATTTTATTGTAAACATAGTCAATTATTATGCATTTAAAATTGATTCGTCATTTTACACTTGGTCATGTATTTTTAAGCAAAACTGTGATTTTAATAGCAGTTATTGATTAATCTTCATTTAAATAGTGGATCCGTCTAACTATTGAGTAGTAGGGATTCTTGTTTAAAAGACGTTGCCTCGCCTGAGCGGGGGCACTTGTTGAGTATCAATCATCGAGGACAGACATCACTTTGTACTAGCAGCTGAATACACTTTAGATAAGTATACTTGTTAACAATGTTTGTATTATTATATGTAACACTAATAAGGTTTTCGGATATTCTCTAAGAATAAACTAAATGGTTTAACTAAAATTTGTATTATTAACATAAAATATTTAAATCTGTAAAAACTTTGATTTGACACAAATAAAATAAATAATACCACCCCTTTCTTCTAACATCAGAAGTGGGATCAAAGAGAACCTTTTGCCCAAGAACTAAATTTGTTCATTTTTATTTTAGATTATGGAGCCGTCTCACTTATACGAAACTATGGTGCAAGCCATTCGCGATGCAGTAACAGCAAATCAGCGCCATGATGACATCGCACTACCGCTCTTCGATCCCGATAAAAATGACAAAGGAGCAGAGACGTGGTGCGGAAGTATCGAGAAACTTGGTGCTGAATTCAAGTGGAGCAGTATTCAACAAACTGCTAAAGCAGACAATTACATGAGCTATTTGATAGCTGGCAGGTTAGACATCCATGATAGCTACCGGTACCCCACGTGGAAATGGCAAAATAGAACTATACGTTGCCACAATGACAAATATGATTAGCACCTCTTGTACTGACGTGTCAGACTGGCCGAGCGTTTTGTGGAAAGTCCAACTGTCTCTTAATACCACAATTCAGAAATCAACCGGATTTTCACCTATGTGGCTGCTTTTAGGCAGAACTTCTAATGTTCCTTGTATACAAGCTTGATTAGATGAAATTATTGAAAATAGTGAAATCGAAATTATAGATGTAACTTCTGATAGGCAATTGGCACGACAGCGTCTTTTAAATGTAGCTAACATCTTTAGAGAACGTTTTAATGAAACTAGAATATAACATAGGCGACACTGTTTATGTAAATCAGCACCATAGACGACATATTAAAGGCAAAATTTAAGGGACCCTATGAGATAATCAGAACAACAGGTTCAAAACGACAGGTTTTTTATTAAGGTGTGTTGAAAATTTGAGAAATATAACTGTTGCCAAAGAAAAACTTCGTCTATGGCCTGGTAATTGGGTCAAACAAAACGATAATGTAGAAGATAATGTTGTATAATGTGATGTGTTGTAATTTTATTAAAACTATTGTTGATGATTGTAAAAAGAAAATAATATATATACGTATATATATATATATATATATATATATGAATATATATGAATAAAAATGAAGAAAATATGAAACATTATGTGAAATAAAAAAATGAATGGATTATTGTACGATGAGCTTTGTCTTGACTGTATTTACTTGCGGCGGGTTTCGCCACATACAGTAAGATGTGATTATGTTTGTATGAATTTAATGATGATGATTGTAAAAAGAAAATATGTATATATATATATATGAATGAGAATTGACTTTGACTTTGACTTTGACTTTGAATAAAGAAAGATATTATGAAATGTGAAATAAAAAAATGAATGGATTATTGTACTATGAGCTTTGTCTTGACTGTATTTGCGGCAGGTTTCGCCACATACAGTAAGATGTGATTATGTTTACATGATTATGTTACGAAAATGAATGGTATAATTAAGTTTGTTTATATGATGCTACAAAAATGGATGGTTATGTTTATATGATTAAAATGAATGGTATAATCTTGTACTTCGAGAACGAAGTACATGTCAGTATGGCCGTGTTAGGATATTGTTGTTGTTGTTATATTTTGATTCAAAACATACACATTTATTAATTAAAGTCAATTTGTTAGTTAATATACGTATTTCTAACGTACACTGTCGATTTGTATACATTTTATTCGATATTTGAAAATTTACTCAAAAACCGTTATTTTATTAATTTATTTTATTGTAAACATAGTCAATTATTATGCATTTAAAATTGATTCGTCATTTTACACTTGGTCATGTATTTTTAAGCAAAACTGTGATTTTAATAGCAGTTATTGATTAATCTTCATTTAAATAGTGGATCCGTCTAACTATTGAGTAGTAGGGATTCTTGTTTAAAAGACGTTGCCTCGCCTGAGCGGGGGCACTTGTTGAGTATCAATCATCGAGGACAGACATCACTTTGTACTAGCAGCTGAATACACTTTAGATAAGTATACTTGTTAACAATGTTTGTATTATTATATGTAACACTAATAAGGTTTTCGGATATTCTCTAAGAATAAACTAAATGGTTTAACTAAAATTTGTATTATTAACATAAAATATTTAAATCTGTAAAAACTTTGATTTGACACAAATAAAATAAATAATACCACCCCTTTCTTCTAACAAACGCATGCGTGTAATATTACGAATTTTCACTTCTTCCGCGCGGAGGGACTTCACGCACTGCTTTTTTATATCCCATAACTCTAGGGTTATATTCTGTAGGTAAAAAATTAAATTAAAAATAAATACTACAATAATATATATAAACCCATGAACTCGAACCGGGATCGTGGACGGAGGGAACGGAGATCTAGAAAAAAAAGTCATTGGTAATATCCACCCAAACCTACATGTCATGTCACAATTGTAAGGTTACCATAGAAACGAATTGTAAATAACACGTACCTAAAAGTGTATCAAGATCTTTATTTTTAAAGTCCGTGCATCTATGTATACATGTGATATCAAATGATTACTTTAAAAAAACTGTGATTTTGTACGAACAATATAGTGATTTCAGTCTTTTGAGGAATGAGGAAAAGTGTTGATTCTTTATTGTTTTTTTATTGACATACCTACTTGAACTATAGTAATTGCAAATGTTGAAGCCATCGACTTGCCCTCAAATGTTTTAGCCAAGGATATTTTAACTTTACCAAAATACTTGATTTGCTCCCTAATATAAAAAAAAAACTCAACGCTCTTATGGATAAGTGCTATAAGCAAACAAGGATAGGCATTGTTTATCTCCCAATTCCATATAATATCCTTGTGTATTACAATGTGTGGTCAAGTTATATAGAGGGTGGCAAGTGGGCGCCATGAACCGGTACGTGGTGCTGCAACAGCTGGGCGACGGCACGTACGGCTCCGTGGTTCTGGCGCAGCGCCGCGACTCGGGCGAGAAAGTGGCCATCAAGCGCATGAAGCGCAAGTACTACTCGTGGGACGAGGCCATGAACCTGCGCGAGGTCAAGTCGCTCAAGAAGCTGAACCACGCCAACATCGTCAAGCTACGCGAAGTCATACGAGAAAATGATACACTGTACTTCGTGTTCGAGTACATGCGGGGCAACTTGTACCAGCTGATACGCGACGCTGAGCGCGCCTTTCCCGAGCCAGTGTTGAGGAACATTGTGTACCAAGTATTGCAGGGGTTGGCACATATGCATCGTCACGGCTTCTTCCACCGGGATCTGAAACCTGAAAACTTGCTGTGTGCCGGTCCTGAACTCGTAAAGATCGCCGACCTCGGGCTGGCGCGCGAGGTGCGCTCGCGCCCGCCCTACACCGACTACGTGTCCACGCGCTGGTACCGCGCGCCGGAGGTGTTGTTGCACGACACACGCTACGGCGCGCCCATCGACCTGTGGGCGCTCGGTTGCATCATGGCAGAATTGTATACCTGCCGGCCTCTGTTCCCGGGGAACTCTGAAATCGACCAGTTGCACAAGATATGCGCTGTGTTGGGCACTCCTGACCGAGACGACTGGCCGGAGGCGTACGCGCTCGCCGACGCACTGCGGTTCCGATTTCCGTCGAGTGCGGGGGTGCCGCTGGCCCGTGTCGTGCCCTCTGCGTCGCCACCCGCCTTGGCCCTGCTCACCGCGTTCATGCGATACCCTCCACGGGATCGTCCCACTGCCCCTCAGGCGCTTCGGTAATTCTATACTAATGTAATTTGCTCACAGTGACGTTGCGACCACTTACTATCGGTTGGGCCTCTTGCTTGGTTTTAGCGGCAAACATGCAGGTTTCTGCTGGCATTATTATCCATCTTATGCTGAAAACATATATTTTAATAAGCTTATTTTTCATAGATTTCCATACTTTGCTGTGGGTGCTGCGCTAGTTCTGCCACCGCCTGCATCACGTGCAAGGAGGTTTGTTTTTTCTTTTTTTACCTGAATAAATCGAAAGCCCTTTGTATGTTGTGTTTTATGACAACATAAGTATTAACACTTGCAGAAGTGCAGCAAGAGGAGAAACGGAAAATGTACCAGAGCATCCCCGGTCGCCTGTCTCGACGCTTCCGCTCCACGCTGCCGTCCAGCCGCCCCCACTGCGTGACAGATTCGCCGATATACTCGGGTATGTGTAGGTGACTGACCTTACATTCTTACTAACTTTTGAAGTGAAACTTCTTATGCGACTTCCAACAAGTTTAACGCTACCATGGAGGGGGAATATTTTCTAAAACTTACCAAAAGATGGCAGTATTATAAGATTTGTGATTAGGTAGTTCAACTAGGTACGCAAGATGGCGTGACAGCGGCAAACAGTCATGCATTCGACTCTTCGGTGTTAATTAAATAATACAACAAGAAAACACCAAAATATTATTTAGAAGCTCAATAAAATATTGAGAGTGAATGCGTGGCACATGAACGCATGCGTGTAGTATTACGAAGTTTCACTTCTTCCGCGCGGAGGGACTCCACGCACTATTTTTTTACAGCAGATCTGTCCATACCAATAATATTCTAATTATTTTAGTTATGGGTGTTCACACTTCACACCAACAATAAGTAATCAACCGGAATTTAATCCAAATATTTTCGAGCTGTTTTTTTTTATCCTGCCTGTGGCGTCCATATAATTATCATATTAATATATTATTATTGTATTTACACATTACAGCGCTATTACGCGTTGCTTCATTTTTACTAAAATATCATTGTATACTGATTTGCGTGGGCTAAACGATATTTCACGGAGCAGGGGTGAAGTAGTGCACGATGCGGGCGGGGAGCCGCCGCTGCGGCGCGTGTCGGGCGCGCGCGGCGCCGAGCAGTCGCGCGGGCGCAGCGTGCTGGGCGCGCTGCAGGCCGCCGCGCCGCCGCCCGCGCCCGCGCCGCCGCCCGCGCCCGCGCCGCCGCCGCCGCGCCACGCGCGCGCGCTGCCCGGCGGCGCGGCGCACGCCTACCTCAGCGCGGCGCGTTACGTCACCGGTTCAAGAATAGACACTTCTCTTTTTCGGCCGCTGCCCTTCCGAGCACATCGAGGTAAGATTGAAGATTCCGTCCTTTATCATGCAGCTGGAGCCGAAGTTTATTGTAATAGGTATAGGTACTAATACTAGCTGCTGCCCGCGAGTTAATTTTTTTTGGGGTATGAAAAATAGGTGTTGGCTGATTCTCAGACCTACCCGATATGCACACAAAATTTCATACAAATCGGTTCAGCCGTTTCGGAGGAGTATGGTAACTAACATTGTGACACGAGAATTTTACATAGTACAGGGTTATTGGAAAAACACCAACAACCTCCTAAGAGGTAATTCTACTCAATGATGAAGAATGACCTCATAAGAGGTTCATAAACAACTTTTTTATGATACCAAACCCGAAATCGTGAAAAAATCATCAGCTGTTCCCTACATTTTGACGAGTTACGTGAACATAAAGTACGGAACAGCTGATTTTTTTTTTCACGATTTCGGGTTTGGTCCCATAATAAATGTTGTTCATAATGATGAGTATTCCTAGATAGTATGTTGGTGTTTTATCAATAACCCTGTATAAGATTTATAAGAAAAAGATTTTTAGGAAAAAGATGTGAATCTTTAGTAAAATGCTGATATTTGGTGCATAATAATTATGATCTATACCTACGAGGTGTAAACAGTCCCTTCACGAAGACGTCAACCAAAAGCATTCTGTACATTGAACTTGGTAAGTAACAGACTACCTATGCAAAAATGATTGCTGGGAAACGACTTTTTCATTTGAGGTGACTCAATGTACTGAGTCCATTAGGTATTTAGAGAAAAGTTATAACATTAAAAACGTGTGAATAAGTTGAAACTTTGACTTCCAATATCTCCGTAACTAGTTCTCACCTCTAGTTCTAACTGAAAAAAAATATCGCAATGACGGGGACAGAAAGGAGAATAACAAGTCTTTCGGCTTCGTGAGGGATCTTTTCACACCCATTATGTGGTACAGAATCTTGAGGATCGTTGAATACAACTAGGTATGCATAAATGCAACATGTTTTTGTCGGAAAGCAGATTTGACATTGGCGATACATCGCAGAGATATATACTTATCGCCAATGTCTTGGCCAATATTATGGATTTCAATTGCATAAACGTACTTTGCCTAATCAAAGCGGGGGAAACTGTGAGGCTGTTTCTTTGCAAGATGATGCTATTCACGCTGTCATTAAAAAGTTTGAATAGATCAGTCAATTTTTTGGGTTCCGTACCCAAAGGGTGAAACGGGACCCTATTAGGTAGGTACTGAGACTTCGCTGTCCGTCCGTCCGTCCGTCTGTCACCAGGCTGTATCTCAGTTGAAATTTCTACAGATTATGTATTTCTGTTGATGCTTTAACAACAAATAAGTACTAAAAACATAATAAAGTAAATATACCGACCAAAAATTGATTTTTAAGGTCGTTTTTATAAACAATGGTACGGAACCCTTCGTGCGCGAGTACGACTCGCACTTAGCCGGTTTTCAATTGGGTTTAGAGTAGATTTCAATACAATACCTACCTCTTGTTATAGATTATAATAGGTAGGTATGTACGAAATTTCGCAATTTTGCAGGAAATCAGGATTTTAAAATTAAAGTTCGCGAATATATTCGGAAAAACCTAGCAGTATCGTCACAACGTTAATATTTTCCCCATTGTTTGTCGTTTTATATTACTATTCATATTTTGATATATATTTATCGTGTCTTGATATATTTTGATAGTATTGTATATATCCTTTGTAGTTTGTTTTAATGTATAATATTTTATAGATATAAACCTACCACTGTTTGTCTCTGCATCACCCAATGGTTTACTGGTAGAAAATGCCTATGGCATTAAGTCCGCCTCTGTACTATGTGCTTGAAATGTTAAACAAATAGATTTCAGCTTGGCAGCACAGATTTCACATAACATGTTTGGGGCCATTTTAGGGTTCCGTAGTCAACAAGGAACCCTTATAATTTCGCCTTGTCCGTCTGTCTGTCTATCCGCGGTTTAGCTCAAAAACTTTTGGTACCGTAAAACCTTACAAGATTGCCCAACTAATCTGACTTTGCCCAGCAAGGTACTTTTTACAAATATTTCAAAAACCGGCAACATTTTTTAGTT
This sequence comes from Cerastis leucographa, assembly GCA_963082945.1. Taxonomy (NCBI): domain Eukaryota; kingdom Metazoa; phylum Arthropoda; class Insecta; order Lepidoptera; family Noctuidae; genus Cerastis; species Cerastis leucographa. The sequence goes on from OY720359.1 coordinate 20,969,349, forward strand.
ACGTTTACTATTTATTCGATGGAAGAAATTTGAATATATCTCTGGCAACACTACGGAACTGGTTTTTCCTAATGTCACTTGAGTCGGCTGTCAAACTGTGTTGAAGTAGGTGACGTATTTTGCGGGCCAAAATTCGTGTGAAAAACTTTTTTCGGAACTCGATTTGTAATTACAGCAGGTAAGTAAGATTTTTACCACTGTTAGTTTCTAATAAATACACATAATTGATCGAATATCCAGCGCGAAATCTCGCTTAAATTCGAAAATATGATGGCGGGCAATGTCATATTAGTTTTCCTAAAGCAGTTGTTACGTCATTGCCCGCCAAAATATTACCGTTAGGGTTGTCACATCAATGTTAAATTAGATCTGAGATAAGTAGGTACTTTGTTTTACATTATTTTCTGAACTACCTAAATTATGCTCATAGAATGGGAGTATAGTATACAAAGGACCGAATAATTAATTTACATGTGATTAAAATGAAAAAAAAAAACATAAAAATGTTTTTTTTAACATACATAGTGGTTTCTTAGGAACTCAATAACTTGATTTTGCTTTTGCTCGTTTATTTCAGGATAAATAATACTAAGCCTAAAAATACAAGAAAAAAACGATAAGAATATTACGATCGAGAGCATACAGAAATTATACTGAAGAAATGTTGAAGTTAGCGGTTGACATGGTGGAAAATAACAGGATGTCAAGTCTGGAAGCAGAAAAGAGGTTCGGGATCCCTCGACGGACGATATTGAACAAAAGTTAAAAAAAAAAACACTTGAAACCAGCAGCAGGACAAAAGAAATTCACTGACGAAGAAGAAGAAAAACTGGTAAACGTGTTGTTAGCTTCAGCAGATTACGGCAGACACATGACGAAAATGGATTTAAAAATGTTAATCTTTAAATAAATAGAAAAAAATCATAATCGAAAAGCGACATTTAAAAGAAATTAAGGAAACCGGAAAAATTTAACTACTAAAAGAAAACCAAAGTTGGCAAATGGAAGAAATTAATATCATATTATTATATTTATTATGTAACGAGTTCTGAATCCGATATTCTGAGTATTGCAAACACAGATGATTCTGATTATCAGACATTTTATGAATATTTATCGACATGTTTACAAGAAGAGGTCATGGTAGACCAGCAGGTCTATTGTTGTGAAACCAAGTCCCATCCCTGGTATAGTGCAGATTTCTGTTTTGTATCACTTCTATTGTATAAATGCTGTTGGAAAAGTAAAATTACGATATATTTTATTTTGATAAGCGTAAAAAATGTTCCTATTACTTAGGTATGCTAACAGTTGCTATTAATCCATAGTATTATATCGTTTATATTTTAAAGCCTTTCCTTGAATATAGTATTATTTCACTTGTACCAGTCAATAAAGTCAATGTTACTATTACGTATATTAAGATTTGATATTAATCTATATTGTTTGTTTTATAGACCGTAAGCATTTCCTTAAATATTGCAAATTTTGAATTTAATATACTTGAAATATATTTTTAATGTTTAAGAGCGAGCTCCGTGATCCTAACGTACATGCGTACACTGTACTGATTAACAATGAAAAAGTGACAACCCTAGTTCATCGTTTTATTTGAATGAAAAATTCCAAAAAGATTGTTGCGACTTTGCCCACTCAAATTTGACAGGTATTTAAAACGTTTAAACGTTTATTATTAAGGTCCTATGATGGAACGACTATTTTCCTAAAATGATCTTTGAAGATTATGTTCATAAAGTAGAAAATATTGAAGTTGCGGAGGTTTCGGCAAAATGGGCAAACTTGGAAAAAGTACCATACATTTCGCCCGCTGTACAAATTGTTGTTTTTAGCCCATAAACATTCATTGTCTTGTCATTACCTTATATTCTATGCAAAGAACACTACATTTATCAATGATGTAGCACAATCATAAATTGATAGATAAATTATTTAAAAAAAAATATAAGGTAGAGTAAAAAATCGCAAGAAATCTGGGCAAAGTTGTACGGTTTTACGGTACTAGAAAGTTGTAATTTGTTTGCACGCCATCTTGCGTACCTAGTCTGTAGAACTACGTAGTCACAAATCTTGTAATAAGTAGTGTGAGTAATAGAAAATATTCCCCCTCCATGGTAGCGAACTTGTTGGAAGTCGCTTAAGAAGTTTCACTTCAGTAAAATATTGAATTCTTTAGTTTGTGTATTGAGGTGAAATAGTTGAATATTGTGAACTTCATAATAATATCAAGTCGGATTGATGATATCAGATTGATATAATTTATTAATTGCTATTATTATATCAAAATGTACCCATATATTTTGAATAACAATATTAACATAGAAGACGACGCTGTGTGAGGATTTGTATAGGAAGTCAAATTGATGTCTTTATATTATTTGCAGACGACAGCACAGTTGTGTATAATAGCGGTAGTGAGAAAGAAATAGAAAATGACATTGACGCTAGTCTGGTTACGATTATTGACTGGTTAAAAGCTAATAATCTTAAAATCAATCTTAATAAAACTAAAATTATGAAATTCAAAATTAGACGGAAAATACAATCACAAGTTCATATCAGTTATAAAGGAGATCCAATACTTTGAGTCTAATGCTACAAAATTTCTTGGCCTATACCTTGATAACGATATGTCTTGGGGGAGCCAAATTAACAGTGTGTGTGGGAAACTCAGTAAGTTTTCATATGCTCTTTGGATGCTAGGTAAAATTGCAAACATGACCGCACTCTTAGCAGCTTATCATGGTTACGTTGCGTCCACCCTGCGATATGGCCTGATATTTTGGGGCAATGCTAAGCTATGCTAAGGTTGATCAAGCACTTATAGCACAGAAAAAATGCATTCGAGCTATATGCAAAATAAAACGGACGGATTCATGCAAGCCACATTTCCAGAACTTGAAAATATTGACCGTGCCCTCACTTTATATCTATGAAGTCTGTGTTTTTGTAAAACACAATATGCACCTTTATAGACCTGTCGAAAGTCAACGACGCTCAAATAAGCTGCACTTGCTATATACAAAAACCTTAGAATAATAACGCATAGAAGCCGCGTCTAGTATAAAACACGAGCGATATCGCGTGTCAAATTCATTTTCTTTGTGTGCGTGAGCCGAATGTGTCTACGTTCCTCAAACGCACACAAATAAAACTTTCAGTGATACCATTACCATGCCGTTACCCACAAAAATTGGGAAAACGCACCACTATGTTGCTTGATCAAATCAAAACAAGTATTTTATGTTATCAGGATCTGGATAAAATGTAGATGATTTTTCATCTAATATGACATATTTTTAAGGAAGGTACAGAATCGGCACCAGTATCCTATTTATAAAGACTAATATAAAATACCTGATGCCAAGTTAATTTCCCAAAACTGGCATAATATTTTAACGTATGCAATAGGTAGTAGGTACATCAAAAACATTTTGTTTTCCTAAACAAAAATAAGAACAAAATTGCAAGCAATATGGGTATTTTTTTCCTCACAAATAGCAACACTGTATTGTGATAAGTTAGGTTATTGAAATTTTTGTTTGATGATCGATTTACGTAAAAATAATGTATAAAATAATTTGAAATATAATTTGATCACATTTTTTTATGTTTTCCTGAAGTTCTACGACATCCCTTCACGCCAGAAACTGTCATTTTCAATTATTTTAATTGTTTTCTCGTGAGTTGTGTTCGAGGGAGCGTGACCTTGAGTACTGACGGCTCGCTGAGAGAAGTTTGCCAATAATGGCAAAGTTTTTGTTGCCTCACTTTTTGCACGCGTACTAGGTTTCTATGCGTTATTATTCTAAGACAAAAACCAAATTTCTCCATAGAAGCATATTATGCAATGGCTCCCAAAATATACAATAAATTACCAAATCAAATTAGATCAGCTAGCAACCTAAATAATTTTAAACGTCAGCTTTTTAAATTAGGTATTGAACGAAAAAGCATATTACTCTTACTCTGTCAATGAGTTCCTTAATGAAAAAAATGATTAGCTAATTTTTGTCCAATATAATTTAATTTTGACAAATCTAATTTGGTGAATATGACGTAATTATTGAGAAATTTGATACGGATATAACTAATTTAATTTTTAATAATTGTTATAATTCATTTAATTTTGATGATTTTAAATTTTGTTGATAAGTATTGTATTTTTTCATGTTTTTTTTTTGTACTGTTTATATTAATTTTAGTTTGACAATTGTAATATTGACATTGTATTTTCTTTTTTGTGCGATTTTGTTTTGTTCCATTTTAGTTTTGACAATATCATTAGCTGACATTGTATTTTATAAGATTTTCTACTACTTACTTATTATAATTAATTTAAATTTGATTATATTTATTGACTATAACGACACAGTAACGCCACTATTTTCTATGCCTTTCGGCGGAACATAGGATGGACCAAACATTTTTTATACAACATCAATTTGTACCCTGTGTTCACAAAATTAATAAATGAATTTGAATTTAGGTAGGTAGTCATGTTTGGCCAAAGACTACAATATATTGGCTTTTAGTTAGAGCATGGTACGAATCTATCAGCGAATACGAACCGCACTTGGCTGTTATAAAACTAGGGAATCCTACACTGCGCGTTGCCCAAAACGCACTTGACCTGTTTTTAGTCTAAATATCCTGGGCTATAAGGCTCTTTATGAATTGTTTCAGAAACGACGACTGTTGGCAGCGGGGCTGCGCGAGTTGACTGGGCTGCCAAGTATTTACGATGAATGTCTAAACCAGGACCCCGTAAACCACACGGTCCGTGAGATGGACTGCTGACTTTTGAAAGATGACGAGGACTAGTCTTCATCTATCTACAGTTATTTAGGAAACGTCTTTGTCAAAAAAGGATTGTGAAAGTGTTTTTTAAATGAACAAAAAATTTATGATGCTTAAATTATTTTTCTTTGGTTTAGTTTGATACGAGGGTGTGTGAAAAAGTTACAGGAATACCTAGAGGGGCGAAGGTTATATTATTTAAACTGTCACTTTTCGGTGACACAATGTATTAAACTATAAAAACTAAGTTTTAACCCGATCGGTTCATTAACCTTCGGGATATCGCTGGATAAACCTATCGAGAAGAAAACAAAACAAGATTTAATTTATAGTTTCTATTCAACCATCTTCTCTTTTGGTTCCGCGATCTTTTAGACATCCCCTCGTCACGATTACTTCTACAGGCGGAAGCTAGTGACTGCTAATGTAATGTGCCACGGCATGGTGCTCCTCTTGACAGATCAACCGACGACCTCGTCCCTGGAAACCCAGGGGCGCACCAATGTCAACCGCCATGCTGCGTCAGTAATCGGGAATCTGTGTCGCTATGCCCGGCTAAATGCAGTAAAAAGGAACCAGCCAAGCTGGACCACGCACAATAAACAGTATCATAGTCGTTATTTTTGGCAAAGAACCTAGTTTGCACAAATTGAAGCAAATCACGCGCGACGTAGGTACGGGACGAAATTCATATTCGCGCGGATTCTGAGAGCAGACAGAATAATATTTAAGTTCAAATACCTATTTTAGATCCAGTACCAGACTTCTAGAGTAAACGAAACAAATATATTTTTCTAATTTTGTATGCATATGCGAAGAGCTGACCAAGAGCCTGACATATTAGCTATGCAGAAAAGTCCGGATTATTATTTCACATTATTTTCTTTTTAGTTTCTCATTTATTTTTTCCTGTCAAATGGCCTCCGGCCATAAGACTCATAGGCCGGGCATGTCTGGATAAATCCAGATGGATGGTTACCCTAAGTACATGGTTTTCACATAACCACTTTCATTTGTGTTAACTATAAAATAACATCCACTACTTCCTAGTCCATTCAAATGCTGTTAGCATCAATCTTAAATAGTTTTTGTACTACCTACTGTTGTCAAGCACAATGCTGGACTACCCTACTAGTGCAGTGGTAAGACCGGCAGTTTCCTTGTGGTCATACTAGAATGACCACGAGGATATACATGTTCTCGTGGTGATACTCTTATTTCTGCACATCCTTTGAAGAACACAAATGCTAGACTATTTTTGAATGAGTGACTGGAGTCCTTACTGGCCAGCTGTGCTCTTAGGGCATGGGTGATTCGGAAAGTACCTGTGCCATATAGAAGATGGAGGATGCTGACACCTGGCATCCTTTATTTCACCAATGCTCTGCAAACGTTTCACCATTTTTATAATAATTAAGGTTATCTCATGATGTTCTCCTGTATGTTCCATCACCGAAAATTCTATGTAGACCAATTGCTTCCACCAACCAACCCTTCACTGGTCTAGCATGTTGACAAGGGAACTAACTAATGGTACACGGGTAAGTCATGAGATTATGAGCCACTCCCTCTCCGAGAGCGCAAGTGAAAGACCTGTGTCCCAGTTGGGAGCATTCAGGCTGATTATGCATATGCTATTGCATCTGCTATAGAACTTGTAAGTTGCATGCCATACATTTATTTAGGCCATGATGTAGACAGCTTTACCAGTATGATCAGTACAAACTAACATTAATATTTTAAGAACAAACAATACCTAATTTGTAGTTGTTGAAGAATTCATTACATTTCACCATATTTATAGTCATCTATACAAATAAATAAAATTGAGTGTCTGTTTCTAATATTAAAATAACCGCTTTTTACTACATGCATATGAATGTATGTACAGTACATATATACCATAATAACATTTTTAGAATTTTTGTCTGTCTGTATGTTCCAGCTAATCTCTAGTACGGCTTCACTAGCAGATAGCTGATGTAATAACAAGTAACTTAGGCTACTTCTTAAATTCCTTGCAGACAAAGTCGCGGGCACAGCTAGTTCTACATAAGTAGAATCTAACTGTTGTTACCACTTGTGGATGTGGATGTTCCTAATTAGAAGAATAATCTATGACGTCACTATGAAATAAAACTTAATAACTATTGTTTGTCTACATTTGTATACAATACTTACAACAAATGTATGAAATCATTTCCAAAAAGATTCAGAGAATTCAAATGTTGTAAATGAATTGAAGGTAAACAATTGTATGTCCATAGCACAGTGTTACAGTAATTGAAACATTGGGACAACATCATACTATATTATAATATTATTTACACATTTCATATAAAATTTGACAGTGATCAACAAAGAGCATAGCGGGCACGAGCCAGGTCCGAGGGTGAGGTTATGTACACAGCGATGTCACTCATACTTGAGATAGGGCTTGTCGAGCGGAGGTGCGGGCGGCGCGGGCGCGGCTTGCGGCGGCCACGCGTCGCCCGCCCAGTTGAACACGCGGCCGCCGCCCTCCACCAGCCCCCAGCCAAGCAACTGCGAGCCGCGTGCGCCGCGCTCACGCTTGGGCGAAGCCGTCGAGATGTTCACCGACACGCCCTTGATGATGTGGTCCTGCCCGCACAGCGACTGCGCCACCTCAGGCTCCAAAAACGTCACGAAGCTGAACGCGCGGAACGGGCGCGGCACGAACACGTCGGTCACCTGGCCGAAGGCACCGAAGTACTCGCGCAAGTCGTCCGCCGTCAGGCTCTCGGTGCAGCGGCCCACGAACACTTTCCGGTGGGCGCTGGCACCACCGTCCTTGCCGTTGGGGATGCGCACGTCGCACCAGCGCCCGTCGATCATGTGGCGACGGCCCAGCGCGCGCAGCTGCGATTCGTACTCTGCGAACTTGATGAATCCGAACCCTTTGGACAGTCCGGTTTTAGCGTCGCGTTTCACCTGCACCATGAGAAGCTCGCCAAAGGAGGCGAAGTAATCGCGCACCGCATCCTCACCCGTTTTCCAAGGTAGGCCGAGCACGATGAGGTCAGAGCAGCGCGGGCGCGGCGTGGGCTCGGGCGAGGCGCGCGGGAAGGCGCACCAGTAGCGGTGCGCGCCCCAGCCCTCGGCCGGTGGCGACAGGCGCTCGTCCACGAGCCGCAGGCCGCGGAGGCGCCCGGCGGCGCGGTACTTGAGCCCACTGGCGCCCGCGAACTGCGCCGCCACAGTGCTCAGCAGCAGCGAGCTGTCCTCTTCGGTCGGCAGCTCGATTGGCTCATCCTGCTCCCCCTCACTCACCGGCACGTACTCTATCGACATTTCGCTCACCGACCTATGCCGTCTCTAGCACTCCTCATGTCGTTTACATTATCGTCTATCGGCTTCGTAGATACAGTAGTGAGCGCATCTGATTTCTGAAATCGATGGTACAACAGAATATTATTTTGCATATAAAACCACCTTATGTCCGTTTCTCTTGGCGTAAGCGACAAGCGTGACGTATGACGTGACGTTTCATGTCAAAAATGAAAAATGTTGCAATGCTATTTTTACGAACAAATCGGATACACACACCGCAACAACTAATAAAAACAATCTAAATGCACGTCAGACTTTCTGTGGTACACAGATATTTCAAGATACTGTAAATAAAATATGCTCGCTTATACTGTAATCTTTTGTTGAATAAATTATTCATAATCATAATAATTTATTTGCAATAAGTATTGGTGTGTCATACTTATTGATCTTAAAGTCAGTTGAGGTTTCTAATACACAGATATAATAATCACATCAATCGCAAAGTTCTACAATATAATTATATACTATTACATATTAGATTATACAATACATAATATTTATGTCTATAATTATCGGTTTCTTTCATTCATTACTATTACGAAACAATAAAACATTCGGCGGTCCCAGCGTAAAACTTTGGGGGGTCACACAGGACCGTAGGCAAGATTAAATACTATCAGGAATTTCTTTTTTGTTATGTAAAATATGCACGTTAAGGTGGAAACGCAAGCGTGTCCTGCGAAATTCTTTTATTATGTTTTTTTGCAATTTGCCAGTAAGTATCAGAATCTACAGAATTGTAATCAATAAAATCATCAATACAACCCTCTATCTAAGTTCATTTAATCCCATTGAATGACTTTTTCATGACATAGTCATTCAATGGGATTAAAAATTTTTTGTAGGTGTAGGTAAGAACTTATCAGATAAATTGCTTTCACAAATTCATAATTTTCCCAATGCAGAACCCTATTATAGTCAACCAAATATTTCTTTCAAAAATTCTTTAGTTCTTCTACCTACTGACGAAGAAGAAATACGGTCGTTAATACTTAATTTAAAAAACGAGTGTGCAGTTGGCGTCGATAATATATCCGGACTTTTCTTAAAACAATTTGCTGATATTATTGTTCCTCCACTTATATTCATTTGCAATCTCTCTTTTTCCTCCGGGGTATTTCCATGTGTCTTCAAGAAATCCAGAATTGTACCCATATTTAAATCCGGAGACAGATACTGTGTCAACAATTATAGACCAATCTCTATACTCCCAACGCTATCCAAAATATTAGAAAGATTAATGAATTCCAGACTAACTAATTATCTTGAACAAAATTCCCTTTTATCTCCATCACAGTTTGGTTTCCGTTTTGGTAGATCAACAGCTGAAGCAGTCCATGAACTAACTGATCACTTAGTCAATAAAATAGATATTAAAAAAAAGACCTTAGCCATTTACCTCGATTTAGCTAAAGCATTTGACACAGTATCTGTTCCCATTTTGATAAAAAAATAGAAAATATGGGGTGTAAGAAGTCAGTCACTTCAACTTTTTACAGACTATTTGTCCAACCGAACGCAAGTTACTAAAATAGATCATTGGATCAGTGATGAACTACCTAACCAATACGGCGTTCCTCAGGGCAGCATCCTCGGCCCAACGTTATTCTTAGTTTATATTAATGATTTATGTAATATTAAGCTACAAAACGGAAAGATCATAACGTTTGCGGATGATACTGCATTAGTATTCGATGCTGATACGTGGGAAGAGGTTCAACATTATGCCCAACAAGGCTTCGATACAGTGTATCAATGGTTGTATGCTAACTTACTTACCCTAAATGTAGATAAAACGAAGTACATGACATATTCCCTTAGACGGCAGGACCAACCAAACTTCAATTTGAAAGCCCACACATGTAATTTAAACACAAACCTTCGTTGCTGTCCTGTTTTACTAAAAACTGAATCAATTAAATATCTCGGCATAATTATAGACTACCGTCTCAGCTTCCAACAACACATTGAAACTTTAGTTAAAAGAATCCGCAAATTAATTTACATATTTAAAAATCTAAGACATATAGCCGATACTTCAGTAATTAAATTAGTTTATTTCGCGTTATGCCAGTCTCTGCTAGCCTACTGCATCACTACCTGGGGTGGTTCCTCTAAATCATATTTAATTAATTTAGAGAGAGCTCAAAGAGCTATATTAAAAGTCAGTTGTTTTTTCCCAATTCGCTATCCGACCTTTGATCTTTACCAACACTGCAAAGTTATAACGGTCCGGCAGTTGTTCATACTCATGACGGTATTAAAAAAACACTCTGAACTTCCCATAGATCACGATTTGCTGACTCAAAATAGAAGATCAGCAAATGTTTGTCCAATCATACGTTTTAACACCAGTTTTTCACAAAAAAATTTTGGTTTTCTTGGCACTTTTCTTTATAATTTAATTAATAACAAAATATCTATCTACACACATACTAAAGCTATTTGTAAAAGAAAATTGCGCACCTGGCTATTAAGTCTTGACTACGCTTCCACAGAAAATTTACTTAAACCTGCGTCTTAACACTCACACATATACACTTACACACTCACATTCGCACACTCATTTTCACACACACCAACTAACACATTGCACCAATGCACGTTCATCACACATTCACATTCATTCATCCTTTTGTTTAGAAATGTAGTCTTATGAACATCTAACCCAACAATCTAAGGAGTGTGGACACGACGTGCCGCGATATAGACGTGTACAGCTATCGCTAAGTTTGAAAATTAGTTTTAAAATATAAAAAAGCCAGTAAATAAGTTAAATTTCACCACATTTTGTTACTCAAGTGCAAACAATAGTGTAGTGCCTCTGATCACAATAGAACAGTAAAAAAAAAACAGTGAAAACTACAATTGAAAGTGATGATTTAGCATAAAATTAGAATCACTTTTTGCAAAAGCGGGTGTGTGCAAAACAAAAACGAAAGTATCACCAGCCGTCGTTGCCCAGAACCCGTTGATATACCAACAGATAAGTTATTTCGACCGTAGGTTTAACGAAGCTGTGGCTTGGCGGCCTAAGCCACCGTTTGACATCAGTGGAATCTATGAAGCGCAAGTTCGAATCCAGCCGTCTACGCTACTTTTTGTGAGTCTTAGGAAGTTTGTAATTGCAATATTCATAATGAACTTCTTAGAAAATATAACATTCCGGCGAACCCGCACACAATCTGAACCAAATGACGATGACAGCGACATTATATCACAAACATTAGACTGTTCGACAAATAGTTTACCTGACATATCCGAAGACGAAGACGTTCCTCAGATAAACACGTTAAAAGATAAGATCTCCAAACTAACATCTCAACTGACTAGTGCGCATAAAGAAATTGAATTATTATCACTAGAAAACAGTAATTTAAAGAAATTGAATGAAGAATATAATAAAAGAAATAACATGTATAAAAAAATTGTTAGCAGTCCAGGAAATATTAAAGCGAAGACAACATTAATGACGCCTAAAAAAAATACGAAGACGAAACAAACACAGACTATACAGACTATCCAGACTATTGAGAAAGACCACTCGTCGTTACCTACAAACATAAATATGACTAAGAACATCAACAGCAACGTAAGCTCACCGAACACAACTCCAACCGTAGGAACCACCACAACTGTGGAACAACCTTCCACAAAACACAAAATATGCCTGATAAGCAGCGAAACATCTAACAGATTATATAAAATTGGCGAAAGAACCAATTTACGAAACTACGAAATCTGTCATTATCGAAAACCCACGTGCGGATTGCGGGAAGTTCTTCACAAAATTGAGGGAAAAGTGCAAAACTTTACGAACTCAGACTTTTGTGTCATTTACATTGGCGAGGAAGACTTTCGGAAAACAAATATCTATTTAGAATTAGTCATCTTTGTACGAGAAAAATTAATAGGCTTGAGTCATACTAATTTTATAATTTGTTTACCAACTTTTAAGCATATGATAGATTCGAACATAATGTATAACAGCCGAGTAGAAACATTCAATAACCTTATTTACTTGGATATAAACACATGTCACTATGCGTATTTGCTTGACTCAAATCTTCATCTATCTTATGACTATGATACTTACAGCAAACGCTATGGAACCTTAAATATCAGGGGTTTAAATATAGTTATGTCAGATTTACAAGACCTGATTCTTAGCTTAAGCAACCTGAATCCTACGCACTCAGAGGTGGACTGCCACTGCCAAAATCATAGTCAAGACGAATTCTCTAGTGGTTCACAACAACCAAATTCCCAGTTTTTTCGTTAACTTCCTTAACATCTTACACCAGAACATAGCTGGTTTGATGAATAAATCCGATAGACTGACTGTAAAGTTAGTAGAATTAATCAACAAGGGGACAACTATAGATGTCCTCTGTGTTACAGAGCATTTCATGCAGACAGGCTATGAGGATTTATTGCATATTCCCAATTTTTGTCCAGCTGCTTTCTTCTCTAGAAATACAAAGAGAGGAGGAACAGGTATTTTCGTGAGAGTAGGATTACAGTTTAGAGAAATATCGGATATAGCAAAGCAATCAGTTTCAGGCATCTTTGAATGTTGCGCTGTCGAAATTGTAGCTTATAAAATTATTATTATTTGTATTTATAGAATCCCAAAAACAATTATGAAGTATTTTATGATAAATTGGACTATATTTTGAATAAAGTTTGTCTGTCTTCAAATAAGAAGGTCGTCTTGTGTGGAGATTTTAATATTAATGTTTTGAAAAGAAAAAACGTAACATTAGAACTAGAATATTTTCTTATGAAGTACAATTTAAAACTAGCGCTTTATACCCCCACTAGATTAAAATGTCAAACCTGTATAGACAACTTTGCACACAATTATCGGAAAGAATGTAAAGCTGAGGTTGTAGATTTGGTACTTTCTGACCATACATCTCAAATACTCAAAGTACCAATAAACAAAACTAGCAAACTAAAATACTGGAAAACAAAAAAACGGGATTTATGCTTGGAAATTTTAATTACCTTCAAAAGACATCTCAGCTCTCTATCATTTACGCTAGTATATAATGCTAAGGATGCGAACGAAGCTTTTGACATTTTCATGGATGATTTCTCCCTTATATACAGATTATGTTTTCCAGAGAAAATTGTCACCATTCCAACTAGCAAAAAATCTAAATGGATTTCTCACGGAATAAAAATATGTAGTAACAAGCAAAGGCAGTTACTTTGGGCGTATCGATTAAAACCAAACTCAAAAAATAAATTAGTCCATAAAAACTACACCAAACTGTATAAAAAAATTATAAACTTAACACAAAAGCACCAAATAATCATTTTATAAACACCGCCCAAAATAAATCAAAATCTACCTGGCAAATAATAAATAGATCCAAATTTAGTTTGCCGCTCGAGCCTATAGCGTGCGTGAATAGAGACAATTTGACATTTACAGACCCCATGGACATTGCAAACGAGTTTAACGATTATTTTATTAATACAATTGAGAATAATATTAAACCTGACATCAAAATATCGAATAATACATATTTAATTAATAACACATTAAATTCACTATTCATGCAACCCGTAACAGTTGACGACATAGTAGAAATAATTTTCAAGCTTAAAAACACAAATACTGTTGGATACGATGGAGTTTCCACAAAAGTTTTGAAATTTACTAAAGAGCTGATAGCACCTCCGTTAGCTCATATAATAAACTTGTGCATAGCTGATGGCATATTTCCGGACAAGCTCAAGAAAAATATTATAAAACCTCTTTATAAAAAAGATGACAAAACTGATTTAAAAAATTACAGACCTATTGCAAAAATTCCAACTATTTCAAAAATTATTGAGAAAGTCATCTATAACTCTTTATATACCTATTTCGAAAAGTACAAACTATTTTGCAAAGAACAAAAGGGTTTTCGTAAGAACACTACCATTAATATGGCACTTTTTGACTTGTTAGCTAATGTCATGTCATCTGTAGATGGGAGAAATCCAGTCTGTGCAATCTACACTGACATGACCAAGGCTTTCGATTGTGTAGACCATAATATTCTGTTGCACAAATTACATAACTATGGTATAAGAGGGAATATTCCTACCACTCTACGAAAGGCGAAAAATATCTGATCTTATATTTCTTTTCAAGATAGCCAATGGAACAACTGGTGTTACCGAGTTGCTTCACAAGGTCGGGCTGCGAGTGCCGTCTGTGTTCTTGCGTAGACCTCATTTATTGTACACCCCAGTGGTAACCACTACGTACAGACGGAACTCGTACATGCTGAGAGCGAGTCGTATGTACAACACAACCTGCCAGGAAGCTGAGATTGACATTTTCTATACTAGTTTGAGTAAATTGAAGAAAATTTTATGTGATTGCTTCTTCGAGCGTAAATAGTAATTTTACTGTTTGGTGTCACATTCATATTAATTTGATCCTTATGTATTTTATCAATTTTCTGTTTCATATATTCCATTTACTACATGTGGAGACTTGTAATTGGCCATATTCTGTTTAAACTATTGCTAAATGTCTGCTTAGCTGTAAGTTTTCCTAAAAAATCAATAAATAAATATATTAAAGTTAATTGAATCATACCTAAGTAATAGGGTCCAGTGCACAGAAATTTCTAGGGTATGTCCAAAAACAAAATTAGAAACCATATATGTATCAAAACCAAGACACGTAAAATATGGCGTCCCACAGGGTAGCGTACTGGGGCCGCCGCTTTTCTTGATATATATAAATGATGTCCCGAAAGCAACAACCAACCAAATGGTTCTTTTTGCAGATGATAGTACAGCTATAATTAAATGTAGTGATCCAAATAACTACAAGAATGATATAAATACTTGCTTGACTGACATAATTGATTGGTTGAATAATAATAATTTGATTATAAACCTGACTAAAACTAAAGTCATGCATTTTTATCAACGATGTAAAAACCCGTACATTAAAATTTCCTACAATGGCTGTGACATTGAAGAAGCTAATAAAGCTAAGTTTTTAGGCATAATAATTAACAACCAACTTATATGGAAACCTCATGTTGAAGAATTATGTAAAAAAACTGAGCAAATCCGAATATGCTCTATCTCAACTTTCAAAGAAAGTTAACAGTCAGGCTCTTTTGACAGCGTACCATGGAATGGTTGCCTCTCTATTGCGGTATGGCGTTATTTTCTGGGGACAGTCTACTGATAGGGAACTGGTATTTAGGTTGCAGAAGCGATGCATCAGGTCAATGTGCGGTCTTAAAACAACTGATAGCTGTGTTCCTTATTTTAAATCATTGAAAATTTTAACTTTACCCTCTTTATTCATACTAGAGACGGCTTTGTTTGTGAAGTGTAATCAACATTTATTTCAAAAAATTTCAGACGTCAGAAAAAATCCAATACGGACTCAATACGTCAATAAATTATGTCAAGTGAAGTGTAAAACCGCACTAATGCAAAAAAGTTTTTTTTGGTATTGCTCCACGCATAGGTATATAATAGAGTACCTAATGTTGTAAAAAAACTAACTTTATTTAAATTTAAAAGGGCGCTAACTGACATTTTAATTACGAAAAGCTATTACTTAATTGACGACTTTCTTAATGATGAAAAGGTTCCGTATTTAATAGGTTGCCTCTCGGGCAAAGCATTAACTGTTTGCTCAGGTATCATACCTACCGCTAATAATTACGTACTCATTTGGAATGCTTTAATAGAAAAATATCAAGATACGCGCGTACAAGCTTCCATGTATTTTCATCAAATGGTTCAATATAAACCTTATCAATCTATTGATATATTTCTTGAGCAGTTTCATTCGGCACAAGCCGCTTTACGTCGCCTAAACATAAAAGATTTGTCACATTTTACATTAACTGATATTGCACTCAGTAATCGCATAGTCATATTGCAATACCTACTTTCGATCATCTTTCGCAATTTTTAAAAGACCAAAATAAAATAATAACGCTTCGTAATCACTCTAATCTCTCAAAAGTTCGTAATAATAATAACGAAAATAAATCCTCATATAAATCTAAAAATAGCCAAGCCTTCGCGAGTACTACCCAGGACACCCCAGTGCGTTCCTGCAAGGTATGTGGATCCCCTGATTCACATCCACTTTATAGATGTTTTAATTTTATTCCCCTTTTCATTCCCCTTAAATCAGTGGCCAATCAAGCCATTTAAGGTCAATTTAAATAATAATAATTCGGAAGTAATGGAAACTAAAAATATCGCTCTCTCAGTTAAAGTAACGCAAGAAGTTCCTCAACCTATTCAATCTTTAATTGACCGCATTTATAAATATTCTATTTTACTACTTAGCTTGGTTTTGATATTACGTTTCTGCAAGCTACTAAACTCGCGTGGTTGTATCACCGTTTCGGATTTAGACGCCGCGGAAATACGCCTTATACGTTACGTACAAAGTAGCTATTTTTCTGAAGAAATTAACGCTATAAAATCTAATAAGAATTTAAATAAAAGTCTCGCTAAACTCAACCCCTTCCTGGATTCGAATAATATTCTAAGAGTAGGTGGAAGGTTAACTCATTCTCAACTTGATTATCGTCAAAAGCATCCCATTTTAATTCTAACAAAATCACGTTTCACTCAACTCGTAATTGACTTTTATCATGTAACTAATTTACTTACGGGTCCCGCTCTTTTATTATCTATACTTAGACAAAAATTCTGGATTTTATCCGCTCGTAACATTGTAAGACAACGTGTGCATAGTTGTAATAAATGTTTTAAACTTAAACCTCAAAATACTTACCCTCCTATGGGTGATCTACCCGATTTCGCGTTTCACAAGCGAAAGCGTTTGTGAATACCGCTGTGGACTACTGTGGTCCTTTCTACGTTACTCATATCCGAAAACGCGGAATTAAGAGCCACAAAGCTTACATTTGTGTGTTCGTCTGTCTAACAACTAAGGCAGTACACTTAGAGTTAGTCTCTGACCTAAGTTCAGATTTATTTCTCGCCGCTTTTAAGCGTTTTATCTCTCGTAGAGGTCCTGTTGCTATGATTTATAGTGATGGAGGCACTAACTTTATTGGCGCAAAGCGCAAATTGAACGAAATTTACGCCTTCAATCCAAATCTCATATGAATTACATAGGTGAACAACTAGCTGAACATCGTGTACGATTTAAACATAGTCCGCCTTACGGTCCTCATTTTAATGGACTCAGCGAAGTCAATGTTCGTTGTGTCAAAACTCATCTTTTTAAAGTCATTGGTTCTCAAATATTAACATATGAAGAATTCAGTACCGTACTTGTTCAAATTGAATGTCTTTTAAATAGCCGACCTCTAAGTATTTTAAGCTCTGACCCGTCTGATATTAGTGCTCTAACGCCTAATCATTTTTTAAACGTGACTCCGCTTAAATTTTTACCCGCTGAAGATGTCACAGACATTTCAGATAATCGGTTATCGCGTTATCAATTTCTTAATAAATTAACTCATTCACAGTCAGGAGTACCTCACTTCCTTGCAACAGCGAGAGAAGTGGAACACACCGTCAAAGCCTATTGAAGTAGGTACGATTGTTATTATCAAAGACATTAACGCTCACCCCCTTTGTTGGCCTTTAGGTGTCATAGATGCGACTTATCCTGGCAAAGATAATATAGTTAGGACTGTGAAGGTTAGGACTGCTTCCGGTTCCTACATACGCCCGGTAGTGCGGCTTTGTCCTCTACCTACACAATAATTACTTTACAATTTTTTCCTAATTCTATTTTTAATTAAATACATTTCTCATAAATTTCAGTTCTCATAAATAAAGTTTTAGTTTAGAGGAAAACCTCTAGGCCGGGGGAGTTGTCTGCGCCATTCGCATTATTTTATCTATACTTATGATTATTGTTATTTTATTTAATTAGCTTTATAAATCATAGACGCGTACTTGCAACACTATATTACACTTCACTCATTGACTCATTCGAGAAGGATCTTCCAATCAAAATCAATTACTTTATCACTCTCACTCCTTTCCCATTCCGTTCATTTTTCGAACAACCCCCCGCCCTCTACCACTCGCAAATCCGCTCGCTAACCGGTGACACGTATCCCCGTGCGTCCGCGCTCCCGCCAAAAAAACTCTAAAAGTGAAGAAATATTGGTGCTGTGTGGTGAATCCTCAAACTCTTTCCTCTCGTGAAACTTTACAGTTATTGTTTTTTATACTTATATATGTGTTGTGTTTTATGGGCCCTAGTTGCCTGAAATAAATGATATTATATTATATTTAAGTACAATAATTTATATATTAACTATTTACGTTCTATTGACATAATATTTATTACATGTTATTGATTTTGTTTTTTGTGAATTTTACTGTTTGTCATGATTTATTATTTTTAGCTGTAATTAATTAATGTACTAACTACATAATTCAAACACAATGCAAATTGTTATGTGAATAAATAAATAAAATAAATAAAAATAAATACTTGGTGGAGATAACGCCTGAACCGGCGCGCTGGAGGCTGCTATCGAAGGGACGCATCATTCATCCTCCTGTAAGTTCCTTTTCCTTCCAGTTACTAATCTTGCTTTGTTAGTTTGTTCGGTGGTCAATTGACTTTCGTTTCTGTCTTTTGTTGGAGGAATATGTGGTTCATATCCTAATGATTGAAGATCCACTACACTATTCTCCACGGTAAAAGTTTTTTTCACACTATAGACATTTCACAAAAAATTTTTGGGAGCGCCTTTCACTTTATCCCTACTCCGCGGCCGAGCGTCACGCGACATGCAACACACAGACGAAAAAGTTTGAGACGATGTAATAAAAGTTTCACTTTAATACGTAGGACAAGACAGGTATCAAATAGAAGATATGAGAGGAAGTGAAAGGTCAAAAAAAAAAAAAAAAAATATGAAGGAGTGGCCGCTGCGGAGAATATCAAACCATGGATCAAAATCGATAATTAGTCTATAGAGTAGGACGCGTGTTGGCAAGGTACATGATTTATACACTTATTTACAGATACCTCTTATTATGTTATAAGCTTATGTGAAATAGCGTAAAATATAAATGAGTATGTGTACTGGTTTGCCAGAAATTGACAGTGTTCACTATCCAGAGTAGAAGTGGTGTGCTGAAGCAGTTACTGCCTAAGACTAAAGGAGTAAACTGGAACAGGCACTTCTTCGGACTAAAGGAGTGAACAGCTGGTTTACAGAGTTTTTCTAAGCCTAAAGACAATAAGCTGTAATTAGGTTAGGTTAGGTTATTTCCCAGCGACAAAAAAAAAAAAAAAAAAAAAAAAAAAAAAAAAAAAAAAAAAAAAAAATTAAAAATTTAAAAAGGTTAGGTTAGGTTTGCCGGAGCGACGCCTCCGACCGCCGCTTGCGGCAGATAAGAGGCAGTGCGAGCCGGGGCCGTCCTCCTCCCAGGCGGAAGACGCCCTTCTACCTTCAACCACCCCGTCTAACGAGTGGACGGAAGTGGTCCGTAAGGGGAAGGGAAAAAAGTCGGCAACGGCCGTCCCTGCCGTCCCCGCCACCTACGCTCCCAGCCAGCCGCAGACGACTGGCAAGGGAAAGGGGAAGAGGAAAAAGTCGGCAACGGCCGTCCCTGCCGTCCCCGCCACCGCCGCTCCCAGCCAGTCACAGACGACCGGCAAGGGAAAGGGGAAGGGGAAAGGGAAAAGGAAAGGAAAAGGGCGGCAACTGGTCTCCCCAAAAACCGCGGCCGTCGTGGTGACGCTCACCGCGGAGGCTGCGGGGCGAGGGGAGACGTACGCGTCAATTTTGGTGCGGGCGCGTTCCAATGCCGATCCCACCCAACTGGGGATCGGCAGTGTGTCCTGCCGGAGGACCCAAGCCGGGGCTCGAATTTTCGAGTTCCCGGGGGCAGAGGGGAGCGCCCATGCGGACCTCTTCGCAGCGAAGCTGCAAGAGGTCCGGGAAGCAGCCAAGGAGGCGGCTTTCCTCCAGGACTGGCTGTCGCCCCCTGTTGAGGTCCTTGACGTAGACGCCGCAGCGGTTTGGCTCAGAGGGGCCCTGACCGAGGTGTGCAATTCCAGCATGCCTCGGTCTCGCCGTCCGCCTCCCCGTCGCGCCGTTTATTGGTGGACGGAGGAGCTGGAGGGGCTTCGGACCGCCTGCGTGGCGGCCAGAAGGGCCTACGCGCGCAGCCGGCGGCGCAGCGCCCTAAACCGAGTCCGGGCAGAAGAGGACCGCCTATACGCCTCCTACCGAGAGGCGACGACGGTCCTCAAGTCTGCAATGGGCGCTGCGAGAGACTCGGCGAGGGCCGAGATGCTGGAGGGTCTCGACAGGGATCCCTATGGGAGGCCATACAAGGCGGCGCGGAACCAGCTCCGCCCCTATGGTCCCCCACTGTCGGAGACCCTCGAGCCAGCACTGCTGGATGGGGTGGTCCGGTCCCTGTTTCCGCGCAGGACCGACTTCGCCCCACCAACAATGGATCCCCCGCAAGGGGCTGCTTCGCCGGAGGAGGAGGTCCCCCCGGTGACGGCGGCGGAGATCTACGCGGGGGTACTCAGCCTCCGCGCCAAGAAGACGGCCCCCGGGCCGGACGGCGTCCCCGCACGGGTGGTGGCAATAGCTGCCTCCGAGATGGAGGACAGGTTTCGGGACCTTTTCAGCGCGTGCTTTTCGGCTGGGAAGTTCCCGAAACTGTGGAAGGAGGGGCAGCTTTGCCTCCTCCGAAAGGCGGGACGCCCGGTGGACTCCCCCTCGGCATACCGGCCCGTCGTGTTGCTCGATGAGGTCGGTAAATTGTTCGAGGGGATAGTCTCCTCCCGGCTCGGGCGCCATTTGTGGGATGTGGGGCCGGATCTGTCGGACGCCCAATTCGGTTTCCGTCGTGGGCGTTCGACGATCGACGCGCTGGCCCTACTCAAGGGCCAGGTGAAGGAGGCAGTCGAGGCGGGGGACGGAGTGCTGGCGGTGTCATTCGACATTGCCAATGCCTTCAACTCCGTGCCCCACTCGACGATATTGGAGGCGCTCCGGTATCACGGAGTGCCCCAATATCTGCGGGGCCTCTTGGCCAGCTACTTGGAGGACCGAGAGGTCCTCCTCGTAGACAAGACGGCCACAGTGAGGCGGTACGGCGCAGAGTCCGGTGTTCCACAGGGGTCGGTGCTTGGGCCCCCGCTGTGGAACATCGGGTTCGATTGGCTGCTGCGGGGAGCCCTCCTCCCGGGCACGAGTGTCATCTGCTACGCGGATGACATTCTGCTCACTGCACGGGGGAGGAGATTCGCGGACGCGGCCTGTCTGGCCTCGGCTGGCGGATCCTTGGTTGCAGAGAGGATCCGCCGCCTGGGATTGAAGGTGGCGCTGCACAAGACCGAGGCCGTGTTCTTTCGCGGGCCTCGGCAGCGCTGCCCACCCGACGCCCACATCGTCGTGGAGGGCGTCCGTATAGAGGTCCAGCCCCGGATGAAATATCTGGGCCTGGTGCTGGACGACAGGTGGCGCTTCGGCCCGCATTTCAGCGGGCTGTCGACGCGCCTGTTGAAGGCCGCGGACGCCCTCTCGTGGCTCCTCCCGAACCTGGGGGGGCCCAAGGCGAAATGCCGGCGCCTCTATGCCGGCATCTTGCGGAGCATGGCCCTGTACGGGGCCCCCATTTGGGCGGACTCCCTCCACAGGAGGGAGAACGCGACCGCCATCCGCAAGCCCCAAAGGGCCATTGCACTGCGGGTGGCGAGGGCCTACCGGTCGGTGGGTTTTTCGGCGGCGTGCGCTCTGGCCGGCACCCCTCCTTGGGAGTTGGAGGCTTGGGTGCTGGCCAGGGTGTATGAGTGGACGGCGCATCGCAGGGCGCTCGGGGAGCGCCCCGTCGCCGAGGAGCGGGAGGCCGTGCGGCGGGAGGCGAGGGACGCCATCGTCCTCCATTGGACGGAGGACCTCGCCACCGCCACCTTTGGCCGCCGGACGTTGGACGCGCTCGGTCCGGTCCTCCGGGCCTGGCTCGAGCGGTCCCATGGTTTCCTCTCGTTCCGTCTGGTGCAGGTGTTGTCCGGGCATGGCTGCTTCGGAACGTACCTGCACCGGATCGGGAGGGAGGAAGCCCCGTCGTGCCACGACTGCGGCGCGGCGGAGGACACGGCGCAGCACACCCTCGAAGTGTGCCCAGCTTGGTCCGAGCCGCGCCGCAGTCTGATCGCGGAGATCGGACAGGACCTCTCGCTTCCCGGTGTGGTCAACGCCATGCTGGGGAGCGAGGGGGCCTGGTCAGCGGTCGCCTCCTTTTGCGAGGACGTAGTCTCGCAAAAGGAGGCGGCGGAGCGCGCGCGGGAGGAAGACCCTCTCGCAGCGCCGCTCCGCAGAAGAAGAAGAGGTCGGAGAAGACGCGGTCTTCTCCCTCTTCATGGTGGCGACGGGCGGGCGACAGGCGCGGGGGTGCCTTCGCCACGTCACGGCTGGGTAGCCGCCCTCGCGGACGGCGTTGGTACGATTGGTGCGTACTTTTCGCCCAACAAGAGCCTCGCCGACTTCGAGAATTTCCTTGTCGAGCTGGGTGCCGTCGTGGGCCGTTTCCACCCTCGCCCTGTGCTGTTGCTCGGGGATCTCAACGCCAAATCTGCGGCATGGGGATCCCCGGTGACCGATGCTAGAGGTGAGGCGTTGGAGGAGTGGGCGGTCGCGACTGGCCTGGTCGTCCTGAATAGGGGCTCGGTATACACGTGCGTGCGACAGCGGGGTGGATCAATAGTGGACGTCTCGTTTGCTAGCCCTGCTGTCGCGAGCCGTGTTCGAGGCTGGCGTGTCGCTGCGGAGGTGGAGACGTTGTCGGATCACAGATATATCCGTTTCGACGTCTCCACCCAGAACGCCGGCGGCCGGAGTGCATCGGCCCCACGAACGGACGGCCCGCGCTGGTCGCGCAAGCGCATCGACAGGGAACTTCTCGAAGAGGCCGCGATTGTCCAGGCCTGGTTCCGGGAGTCGGCAACGACCGGACCCGTCGACGTCGAACAGGGGGCGCTGTGGTTCCGCGGGGCGATGACGCAAATTTGCGACGCGTCGATGCCCCGGGTCCACACACAGTCAGCAAGGCGCCAGCTGTATTGGTGGTCCGCCGAGATCGCACAGTTACGAGTCACGTGCGTAGCGGTTAGGCGCCAGTACACCCGATACCGGAGGAGACGTCGTCGGGTCCCTGACGAAGAAGCCGCGCTGTATGATGTGTACCGCGCGGCGACGCAGGCTCTGGGGCTGGCCATCGTTGAGGCGAGGACGCGAGCCAGGGAGGAGATGTTGGAGACTCTAGATGGAGATCCGTGGGGGCGCCCGTACCGAGCGGTTCGAGGAATACTCAGAGCCGCGGCGCCTCCGATCACAGAGAGTCTCCAACCCGAGCTGCTGGTGGAGGTGGTCGCAGCCCTCTTCCCGGCTAGAGCGGAGCATACCCCACCGTCGATGGCTTTGCCCACAGCCGCAGAGCCTGATGGAGATGATAGCGCCATCAGCGTCTCAGAGGTGACACAGGCGGAGATGAGGGTGGCCGTGATGCGGCTCCGGGCCAAGAACGTGGCTCCGGGGCCCGACGGAATCCACGGACAGGTGCTTGCCCTCGCTCTGAAGGAGCTGGAGCCCCAGCTGAGAGGACTCTTCACGGCGTGTCTTGAGCAGGGCCAGTTTCCCACTTTGTGGAAAAATGGTCGTCTGGTCCTGCTCCGGAAGGCGGGGCGCCCGGCCGACTCACCATCTGCGTACCGGCCTATAGTGTTGCTCGACGAGGTGGCTAAGCTGTTTGAGCGTGTAGTAGCAGCCCGCCTCGTCGGCCACCTGAGCGGAGAAGGGCCGGACCTAGACGAGTGTCAGTTCGGGTTTCGGTACGGGCGCTCCACGATACACGCTGTGTCGCGGGTAAGAGTCCTGGCGGAGGAAACGGTGTCTCGGGGCGGGGTGATGGTGGCGGTGTCGTTGGACATCTCCAACGCCTTTAACACCCTGCCCTGGAGCTGTATCCTGGAGGCACTGCGGTACCACCGGGTGCCACTCTACCTCCGCCAAATCGTTGGGGCTTATTTGTCGGAGAGGTGTGTCACCTACGTGGGACGTGATGGCGTCAACCAGCGCCGCATGTCGTGCGGTGTTCCGCAGGGGTCGGTGGTGGGCCCGCTCCTGTGGAACATCGGGTACGACTGGGTGCTGAGAGGTGAACTCCAGCCGGGCGTGGACCTGACGTGTTACGCTGACGACACGCTGGTCACGGCCCGGGGGAGTTCATACAGGGAGGCAGCGTTGCTGGCGACGGCTGCGGTCTCACAGGTCGTGGGCCGCATTCGGCGTCTTGGCCTGGGGGTGGCCCTCAACAAGTCGGAGGCCATGGTGTTCCATGGTCCCCGGCGGGCGCCGCCGCCGGGATCACACATAGTGGTCGGGGGGGTCCAGATCGCTGTCGAGCCTACCATGAAGTACCTAGGATTGGTGCTCGACAGCCGGTGGGACTTCGGACCCCACTTCCGGCGGCTGGCGCCCAAGTTGTTGGGCGCGGCTGGGGCGCTGTCAACGCTGCTTCCCAATCTGGGGGGCCCGAGCGCCGTCTGTAGGCGGCTCTACGTGGGGATCGTGCGATCGATGGCCCTGTACGGGGCCCCGATCTGGGCGGCTGACCTGACGGCCGGCAGCATCGCAGTCCTGCGGAAACCGCAGAGGGCGATGGCCGTCAGAGTCATCAGGGGATATCGCACGATCTCCTACGAGGCGGCTTGCGCACTGGCCGGATCCCCGCCCTGGGACCTGGAGGCGAGAGTTCTATATCGGTGGCGCGAGGAAATGCGCGCCCGCATTTCCTCGCGCCACCGATACAGTGACGCGAGGAAATGCGGGCGCGAGGCGAGCGACCGATGCAGCGACAGCTGGAGCAGCGTCGGTCGCAGCTTCACGAGGTCCTGGTGGTGGAATGGCGGGACAGGCTTTCACGCCCTACCGCCGGCCTCAACATCATCGAGGCGATCCGGCCAGTGCTCGATCTCTGGCTCGGGAGAAGGCACGGCTCCCTGTCGTTTCGGGTGGCGCAGGTGCTCTCGGGGCATGGTTGCTTCGGGAAGTACCTGTGTCGCATAAACAGGGAGCCGGACGCACGGTGCCACCACTGCGTCGACTGTCGAGAGGACACGGCCTGGCACACGCTGGCAGAGTGTGCCGCTTGGGAGGAGCCGCGCCGTGCCCTCATCTCTGGAGTAGGCAGTGACCTCTCGCTGCCGGCCGTTGTGAACTCGATGGTCGGTAGCGAGGAGTCTTGGGACGCAGTGGTTTCCTTCTGCGAAACAGTCATCTCGCAGAAGGAGGCTGCGGAAAGGGAGAGGGAGATCACGACCTCTCATCCGGTCCGCAACAGGCGCACCGGGCGTCGGCGGAGGGCGGACAACGCCCTCTTCCAGCCCCCCTAAATAGGTCCAGGGGCGACGGACGTGGGGACGTCTGTCGCCCCCTATACATCGGACCCGAGGTGGCGGCGCGTAGTGTTCCACGCGCGCCCCTCTGAGACGTCGCAGGGGGAGTCTAACACCTCCCCCCCCTCGACCCGAGATGAGGCCCGCCGTAGCGGGCCGGCACCAGCCGGGGGTTGCGGAAGAGTCGTACGTTCCCGCGACCCCTGGCGTAGGTGAGAGATGGAACACCGGGGTGGTTTTTAGTCAGTTGGAGCCTGACAGACCCCTCCGCCCTCCCCAGGCGGAGGACATCCGTTTCCGGAGTTTCCACCCCGCAACAAAAAAAAAAAAAAAAAAAAGGTTAGGTTAGGTTAGGTTAGGTTGGGGTGCTGGGTCAGAAAACCTCCTCGTGGGCCTGACGGCTGCCGGTCCCTCTCGATACGTTTGGAGGGAACAGCAGCCGGCATGGACGGTGCATCCTGGGTGCGGGCAGTGGCCTTCCCCAAGGAATGGGAAGAGATTCTTATTCTTCGGGGAATGTCACTGTTCGTGGCAAATATTCTGACATAGGAGGGGTCCTACTTGGACAAAAGGGGCGTTGTTCCGCGTGACCCTCTGCAAAGCAGAGGGCACAGCGGAGGAGCAAGGACGGGCTCGGTGTGCACTTACCCTGCCTCCGAGCAGACAGTGAGGGACGCAGTCCTTCGCTGTCCCCGTCGTTCTCGTAATCCCATCATCGGAGTGTCGTGGATCACGTCTCGCGGCTTCGACCGGGACCGAGGGTCTTGGCTTAACCGCCCGGACCGCGAGGTAGAAAACCTCTATAAAAAGTTACCCCGAATCTCAAGCGGCGGCGCACCGTGAGGGGATGAATGGCTGACGGGTGTTCCCATGGAACAATCAGTCTCTAGTGCGACCCCCGCCAGGGTACCAGCCGACCCCCTGGCGGGTTATAAATGTTAAAGGCTTATCCGGGTACAGGGGGCACTGCCCGGATGGACGTTTTATATCCCCCATACTCGTGGGAATCACATGGAAAATATTAATAATAAAAAATTGATGGAGAAGGCGGACGCAGCGTCAAATTCTGGCACTGCGTCATTGAAGATGGGAGCAGTTGCTCCAACAGAGCCCTTAGTGGTTCTGGAGCGGGTGAGTGTGTTGCCGAAATCCGGCGACTCACCACAATTTGTTGCGGCCGGTCCCTCCAAGTTTTGGGGGAAACGACCGCGCTTTGAGTCGGAAGCGTTGTCGGCGGGTCTTTCCTCAAGTGAGGAGAACCTGCCGGCCGCCAAGGTACCGACTGCAAGGAGGGGCAGAGGTCGCGGGTCACCTTCCGGAGCCAACACTTCGGGGGCAGAAGCACGTGACACGCGGGGCCGCTACCTGAAGCGCCCCGATACGCCGATGGCCAGCGGAGTAAGTGACTCCGACGGGGCCATGCAGGTGGAGCAGGGCGATTCCGCAGCCTCCACCGGATTGGTGAGCACCAAAGCGGAGCTCAACGCCGCCAGGCGAGAGGGCCGGAAGGCCGCAGCGACTGATGAGGTCGCTGAAATGGCTCGACTGGCAAGGGAGCGGCGGTTGCAGACCGCCGCAGGCCCTGAGGGACTGACGGCTGAGGTTCTCAGCCGCCAGGTTTTGGATGGCGTAGACGTCGTCCTGAAGGTTGCCACAAAATCGGGCAACCTGAAGGGCACGTTTACGCGGGCCCTTAAGGAGGCGGCGGAGGGAATCAGGGAGGCTGTGGAAGTCCTCCTTGATCGGACGACCTCGGAAGAGACGGTGAAGCTCCAAGAGGAGAATTTCCGTCTCCATACAAAGATGGAGGAGCTCCAGCGGGAGGTCAGCGCCCTGAGGGCGGACTTCAGCCGGCAGCAGAGTGTGACTTCGGACAGTCGCGCTCTGCCACAGAACGGGTCTTTGGGGGAAGACCAGTTCAACCGGCTGTTGACCATTATGACCGCCCGCTTTGACAGCCTAGAACCGAGGCTCAACCCCCCCGTTAATGTCCGTCCACCGCTGGCAGCGGACAAGCGGAAGAAGGCGTTGGAGCCCGCTCCAACAGTGGCTGGGCCTACGTGGGCACAGGTGGCTAAAGCGCCATCTGCACCAAAAACTCCCACGCAAACCCCCAAAAAACCCACGGAGGGGGCCAAGAAACCCGGAAAGGGGACGGGAAAGTCCACTGAGGGGAGCAGCTCGTCCCCCAAAGAGGGTGACTGGATAACGGCCGAAAGCCGAAAAAAGAGAAGGAAGAGGGGCCGCAAGGCCAAGGCCGCGCCGGGCTCCGGGGGGCACACCGCCAGGGGTGGCCAGAGTGCCCCGAAAATCCGCGTCCCTCGCTCAGAGGCTGTAGTGGTCACGCTGCAGCCCGAAGCCAAAGAGAGGGGGGTCACCTACCAGAAGGTACTGGCGGAGGCGAAGGGGAAACTGGTCTTCGCTGACTTTGGCACCCCGGACGGCTTCCGTTTCAGGACGGCAGCCACGGGGGCCAAAATGTTCGAGCTGGCGGGGACCAGCAGTACTGAGAGGGCGGACGCTCTAGCTGCGAAGCTGAGGGACGTCCTCAACCCCGAAGAGGCGCGGGTGTCCAGGCCCATGAAGACCGCTGAGGTGCGCGTCGATGGGCTGGACGACTCAGTGACCCCGGAGGAGGTGGTGGCGGCCATAGCACGAAGTGGTGGATGCTCGCCCGAAAATGTGCGGGCGGGTAGTATCCGCGTAAATAATGGCGGGCTTGGCACCATCTGGGTGCAGTGTCCAGTTCTTGCGGCGAAGCAGGTTGCTGACGCGGGACGTCTGCTGGTTGGTTGGGTGTCAGCTAGAGTGAAACTCTTGGCACCCAGGGCCATGCAGTGTTACCGGTGCCTGGAGAAAGGGCACGTCCGGGCACTGTGCACCTGCGACACAGACCGCAGCGACTTATGTTATCGCTGCGGTCAGTCTGGCCATAAGGCGTCCCAGTGCTCTGCGGAGCCAAACTGCAGTTTGTGTGCAGCTGCAGGAAAGTCTGCGGGGCACAGAGTAGGCGGTAAAGCCTGCGGCGCGCCCAGAAAGCGCAGCAAGCGATGGGCCAAGGCTGCAGGGGACGCACCCCCCCCGCAACCTAGCACCTCTTCGGCCGACTCCCGGCCTGTGGTGGGACGGAGCGCCGAGGAAATGGAGTGCCAGTGATGGCAGACTACCATTTCCTCCAGGCGAACATCAACCACTGCACCAGAGCTCAGGATCTCCTGCTCCAGAGCATGGCGCAGTGGTCGATAAATGTGGCGGTGGTAGCTGAGCCGTATCTCATCCCCCCCCGGGATAACTGGGCAGGGGATCTAGACGGCCTAGTGGCCATCATCGGCGCGACTCTCGTCGACGTATCCCGTGGTCACGGTTGGGTTGCGGCCCTTGTGAACGGGATCGTCACGATTGGGGCGTATTTTTCGCCCAACAGGAGTCTCGCCGACTTCGAGAGTTTCCTCGTCGAGTTGGGAGCCGTCGTCGGCCAGTCTCACCCTCGACCCATTTTGCTTCTCGGTGACCTCAACGCCAAGTCTGCGGCGTGGGGTTCCCCGGTCACGGACCCGAGAGGCGAAGTGCTAGAGGAGTGGGCCATTACGACGGGCCTGGCTGTCTTAAATCGGGGTTCGGCCTTCACGTGTGTACGGCAGCAGGGCGGGTCCATAGTGGACGTCTCGTTCGCTAGTCCTGCAGTCGTGCACCGTGTCCGTGATTGGCACGTTGAAGTGGAGGTGGAGACGCTATCGGATCACCGATACATCCGCTTCGACGTCTCCACCCAGACCGCTGGAGATCGTCGCCAATCGGGGCCCCGAAGAGACGGCCCGCGTTGGGCGCTGAAACGCCTCGACGGGGAAGCTCTCGAAGAAGCCGCCATAGTTCAGGCCTGGATCCGGGAGTCGGCCACCGTCGGTCCCGTCGACGTCGAACTGGAGGCGCAGTGGTTTGGCGATGCGATGACGCAGATCTGCGACGCATGCATGCCACGCGTCTCCTCTCTGTCCGCACGGCGCCGCTTGTACTGGTGGTCTGTCGAGATCGGGCGACTGCGCGTCGAATGCGCAGACGCCAGACGCCCGTACACGCGGTGCCGGAGAAGACGTCCACGGGTTCCTGAGGAAGAAGCCGCGCTGTATGAGGTGTACCGCGCGGCGAAGCTGGCTCTGTGGCTGGCCATCGGCGAGTCGAAGACACGCTCCAGGGAGGAAATGCTGGCGAGCTTAGACGGGGATCCGTTTGGGCGCCCTTACCGGTCGGTCCGAGGGAAACTTCGACCGTGGGCGCCCCCGCTAACGGAAAGTCTCGAGCCGCAGTTCCTGGAGCGAGTGGTCTCGGCCCTCTTCCCTGAGAGAGCTGAGTATGAGCCACCGCCGATGGTTCTGCACACAGCTGCAGAGCCAGAAGATGACAGCGAAACCATCCCAGAGGTGACACAGGCAGAGATGGGCGCGGCCGTATTGCGGCTCCGGGCTAAAAACACTGCTCCGGGGCCCGATGGAGTGCCTGGCCGCGCTCTGGTCCTCGCCTTGAAGGAGCTGGAGCCCCCACTGAGAGGACTCTTCTCGGCATGCCTTGAGCAGGGCCAGTTCCCTACCCGGTGGAAGACTGGTAGACTGGTCTTGCTCAAGAAGGCGGGGCGCCCGGCGGACTCGTCGTCCGCTTATCGGCCCATAGTGCTGCTGGACGAGGCGGGCAAGATGATGGAGCGAATAATCGCAGACCGCCTCGTCAGCCACTTGTGTACAGAGGGGCCGAACCTGGACGACAGCCAGTTTGGGTTCCGCCGTGGGCGCTCCACCATTGACGCCATAATGAGGGTGAGAGTCCTGGCGGAGGAAGCAGTGTCTCGGGGCGGGGTGGTGCTGGCGGTGTCCTTGGACATCTCCAACGCCTTCAACACTCTGCCCTGGGGTTGCATTAGGGAGGCCCTGCGCTACCACCGGGTGCCTCTCTACCTCCGCAACATTGTGGGGGCTTATCTGTCGGGAAGGTGTGTCACCTACATGGGACGCGACGGCGATGGCCGTCGCGAGATGTCGTGCGGTGTTCCACAGGGGTCGGTTCTGGGCCCTCCCTTGTGGAACATCGGTTACGACTGGGTTTTGCGGTGCGAGCTTCCACCGGGAGTGAACCTGACGTGTTATGCGGACGACACGCTGGTCATTGCCCGGGGGAGCTCGTACAGGGAAGCAGCGTTGCTGGCTACGGCTGCGGTCTCGCAGGTGGTGAGCCGCATACGACGCCTGGGCCTGGAGGTGGCCCTCAACAAGTCGGAGGCCATTGCGTTTCATGGCCCCCGACGGGCGCCGCCGCTGGGATCACACATAGTGGTCGGGGGGGCCCGGATCGCTGTCGAGTCAACCATGAAGTACCTGGGATTGGTGCTCGACAGCCGTTGGGACTTCGGACCCCACTTTCAGCGGCTGGTGCCCAAGTTGATGGGCGCGGCGGGCGCGCTGTCAACGCTGCTTCCCAATTTGGGGGGCCCGAGCTCCGCCTGTAGGCGGTTGTACGTGGGGATCGTGCGATCCATGGCCCTTTACGGGGCCCCAGTATGGGCGACGGACCTGACGGCCCGCACTATCGCAGTTCTGCGCAAACCGCAGAGAGCGATGGCCGTCAGGGTCATACGGGGATATCGCACGATCTCCTACGAGGCGGCTTGTGTACTGGCCGGATCCCCGCCGTGGGACCTGGAGGCGAAAGCCCTCGCGACGCTACATCAGTGGCGCGAGGACGCCAAGGATCGGGGCGAAAGGCTGGTGCAGCGACAGATCACGCTGCACCGGTCTCAGCTCCGACAGGTCATGGTGGCGGAATGGCGGAGGAGGCTTGACCATCCCTCCGCCGGCCTCGACACAATCGAGGCGATCCGGCCAGTACTCGACGAATGGCTCGGGAGGAAGCACGGCTCCCTGACGTTTCGGGCGACGCAGGTGCTCTCGGGGCATGGTTGCTTCGGGAAGTACCTGTGTCGCATAAGCAGGGAGCCGGACGCTCGGTGCCATCACTGCGTCCAGTGTCCGGAGGATACGGCGCGGCATACGCTGGCAGAATGTCCCGCGTGGGACGAGCCGCGCCGTGCCCTCGTGTCAGAGATAGGTGGAGACCTGTCGCTGCCGACCGTTGCTCACGCGATGGTCGACAGCACAGAGTCCTGGGACGCGGTGGTGTCCTTCTGCGAAACCGTCTTGTCGCAGAAGGAAGCTGCGGAGAGGGAGAGGGAGATCTCGAGTGCCTTCCCATACCGCAGCAGACGCACCGGGCGTCGGCAGAGGGCGGATAACGCCCTCTTCCGGCCCCCCTAAACAGGTCCAGGGGCGACGGATTCGGGGACATCCGTCGCCCCCCATATCACTGGACCCGAGACGGTGGCGCGTAGTGTTCCACGCGCGCCTCTCACAGACGTAACGGGGGGAGCACACCTCACTCCCCCCAGGGACGAGGCCCGCACTGGTCGAGCGGGCCGGCACTAGTCCGGGGCAGCGGAAGTCACATTCGTTCCCGCTGCCCCCAGACGCAAGTGTGCGAGGGAACACCGGGGTGGTTTTTAGTCAGTTGGAGCCTGACAGACCCCTCCGCCCTCCCCAGGCGGAGGACATCCGTTTCCGGATTTTCCACCTCGCAACAAAAAAAAAAAAAAAAAAAAAAAAAAAAAAAGGTTAGGTTAGGTTAGGTTAGGTTAGGTTAGGTTAGGTTACGACTGCGGCGCGGCGGAGGACACGGCGCAGCACACCCTCGAAGTGTGCCCAGCTTGGTCCGAGCCGCGCCGCAGTCTGATCGCGGAGATCGGACAGGACCTCTCGCTTCCCGGTGTGGTCAACGCCATGCTGGGGAGCGAGAGGGCCTGGTCAGCGGTCGCCTCCTTTTGCGAGGACGTAGTCTCGCAAAAGGAGGCGGCGGAGCGCGCGCGGGAGGAAGACCCTCTCGCAGCGCCGCTCCGCAGAAGAAGAAGAGGTCGGAGAAGACGCGGTCTTCTCCCTCTTCATGATGGTGACGGGCGGGCGACAGGCGCGGGGGCGCCTTCGACGGGTATGCGTAACGCATTTTTTCCCAGCGACAAAAAAAAAAAAAAAAAAAAAAAAAAAAAAAAAAAAAAAAAGGTTAGGTTAGGTTAGGTTAGGTTAGGTTAGGTTGGGGGTCGCGGGCCTCGGCAGCGCTGCCCACCCGACGCCCACATCGTCGTGGAGGGCGTCCGTATAGAGGTCCAGCCCCGGATGAAATATCTGGGCCTGGTGCTGGACGACAGGTGGCGCTTCGGCCCGCATTTCAGCGGGCTGTCAACGCGCCTGTTGAAGGCCGCGGACGCCCTCTCGTGGCTCCTCCCGAACCTGGGGGGGCCCAAGGCGAAATGCCGGCGCCTCTATGCCGGCATCTTGCGGAGCATGGCCCTGTACGGGGCCCCCATTTGGGCGGACTCCCTCCACAGGAGGGAGAACGCGACCGCCATCCGCAAGCCCCAAAGGGCCATTGCACTGCGGGTGGCGAGGGCCTACCGGTCGGTGGGTTTTTCGGCGGCGTGCGCTCTGGCCGGCACCCCTCCTTGGGAGTTGGAGGCTTGGGTGCTGGCCAGGGTGTATGAGTGGACGGCGCATCGCAGGGCGCTCGGGGAGCACCCCGTCGCCGAGGAGCGGGAGGCCGTGCGGCGGGAGGCGAGGGACGCCATCGTCCTCCATTGGACGGAGGACCTCGCCACCGCCACCTTTGGCCGCCGGACGTTGGACGCGCTCGGTCCGGTCCTCCGGGCCTGGCTCGAGCGGTCCCATGGTTTCCTCTCGTTCCGTCTGGTGCAGGTGTTGTCCGGGCATGGCTGCTTCGGAACGTACCTGCACCGGATCGGGAGGGAGGAAGCCCCGTCGTGCCACGACTGCGGCGCGGCGGAGGACACGGCGCAGCACACCCTCGAAGTGTGCCCAGCTTGGTCCGAGCCGCGCCGCAGTCTGATCGCGGAGATCGGACAGGACCTCTCGCTTCCCGGTGTGGTCAACGCCATGCTGGGGAGCGAGGGGGCCTGGTCAGCGGTCGCCTCCTTTTGCGAGGACGTAGTCTCGCAAAAGGAGGCGGCGGAGCGCGCGCGGGAGGAAGACCCTCTCGCAGCGCCGCTCCGCAGAAGAAGAAGAGGTCGGAGAAGACGCGGTCTTCTCCCTCTTCATGGTGGCGACGGGCGGGCGACAGGCGCGGGGGCGCCTTCGCCCGCATTGCACCCGTCACCACCTTCGTCTGTCATTCCCGGGCCCGCCCCCCCCCCCCACGGGGAGGGCGTGAGGTCCGCTGTGCGGGTCATCGTCGGCGGAGGACTGGAAGTAAAGGCTGTGCCGGTTTCCCAGTCCCCCGCCACTAGGACGAAGCGGGAATGCCGCTGGGTCGTTTTAGTGGGTATACCGGGTCAGACCGGGGAGTCCCACATAGCCCGCCCATCCCCCGATGGACGGGTATGCGTAATGCATTTTTTCCCAGCGACAAAAAAAAAAAAAAAAAAAAAAAAAAAAAAAAAGGTTAGGTTGGGGGACCACCCCACAGTGCTTGCGTCCACGTCGCGTCCCCTGGAAACGACCCAGTTTGACCACCGTAACGGAGTGGCAGACTGGGCTCGGCCAAAGTGCACTGTGACTATCGTAGCTCATTTTGCCTTGCGAGTACGAACCTGCGGAGGCTATGCCTAAACCCACGCGGGATGCCTGCGGGCGATATTTTAAACCCAAAGGCCCTTCTCAGGGCCAACCCAAAGGCCCTTCTCAGGGCCAACCCAAAGGCCCTTCTCAGGGCCAACCCAAAGGCCCTTCTCAGGGCCAAACCGACGCTTCGGCGTCAGAGGCTAGCCGCGCGCCGTCTGCGGCTAGCTTCTTCGGAAGAACGGACTTGTCGGATTTGTCTGACTCCGACGATGAGTCAATGGTTGGCGTCTCGGGTGCAGGCGACTCGCAGTCGCGAAAGCGGGCCTTCCTGCGGGATGGGTCCGAGGGCTCCTCGGCGTCAGGGTCGACGAGGCTGTCAAAGACTAAAAAGTCGACGACGGCCGCGGACACCCACGTCGTTGGGCTCGCGGACGCCCAACGTAAGTTGGATCTTGCGCAGCGGGCGCAGCTCCAGCAGGAGCTTGAGGAGCGGGTTGCCGCAAGGGAGAGGCGGGCGCACGTCACCCGGGCAAAGTCCGGGTACGGTGCGTCCCGTGTGCTATACGCGGACCACTCCCTGCTGGAGCTGGAACAAATGGCGGAGGAGGACGAGGCGGAAATTTTGGAGGTTGCCTCAAAGTCCTCAAATTTGAAGGGGACCTTCCAAAAGGCCCTCAAATGTCGGGCCGCGAGCTTGCGCGGTGTGGTCAAGGAGCTAGTCCAGCGAAAAGCCACTGACGAGACACGGCAACTGCAGGCGAGGGTGGATCGCCTGCAGGTGGAAGTCAGTGAGCTTCATCGCAAGCTGGCTGAAGCCACGGCCCGGCCGCAGCAGGCCCCCGCCGAGACGACGAAAACGTCATCGACGCCTTTGACGCCGTCGACGTCTAAGAAGACGAGTCCTGCGGCAGAGGGCCCCTCCTCCAACTCCAACCTTGAGGACATAATCCGCAAGGTGGTAATGGAGGAGCGGGCCTTCACGCGAGCCTGCCTGGCAGGAATAGAGGACCGGCTCCTGCCAGAAAAGCGCCTCCGACCGCCGCTTGCGGCGGATAAGGGGCGCTCCGAGCCGGGGCCGTCTTCCTCATCCCAGGTCCAGGAGGACGCCCTTCTCCCCTTGACTACCCCGTCCAATGAGGGGACGGAAGTGGTCGGGAGGGGGAAGGGCAAAGCCAAAAAGTCGGCGGCTGCCGCCCCAGCCGTCCCCGCTCCCAACCACTCGCAGACGACTGGCAGAGGGGGGGGGAAGCGGGGAGGTAGAGGTAGAGAGAGGGGAAAGGGGCAGCTGGTCTCCCCAAAGGCCGCGGCCGTCGTGGTGGCCCTCACCGCGGAGGCGGCGGAGCAGGACGCCCTTCTCCCCTCGACCACCCCGTCCAATGAGTGGACGGAAGTGGTCGGGAGACGGAAGGGCAAAGCCAAAAAGTCGGCGGCTGCCGCCCCAGCCGTCCCCGCTCCCAGCCGGTTGCAGACGACCGGCAGAGGGGGGGGGAAGCGGGGAGGTAGAGGTAGAGCGAGGGGAAAGGGGCAGCTAGTCTCCCCAAAAACCGCGGCCGTCGTGGTGACCCTCACCGCGGAGGCAGCGGAGCGAGGGGAGACGTACGCGTCCATTTTGGTGCGGGCGCGTAGCAATGCCGATCCCACTCAACTGGGGATCGGCAGTGTGTCTTGCCGGCGGACCCAAGCCGGGGCTCGATTATTCGAGTTCCCGGGGGCAGAGGGGGGAGCCCGCGCGGACCTCTTTGCAGCTAAGCTGCAGGAGGTCATCGCGGACTCCGCCAAGGTGGCCCGACCGGTAAAGTTGGTGACACTCGAGGTGACGGATCTCGACGATTCCGTCACCAAGGAGGAGGTGGTGGAGGCGGTCGCAGCGTTAGGGGGCTGCGACGTCGCGGCGGTCCAGAGTCGGGACATAAGGCCCGGCCGCGGTGGCATGGGCACCGTCCGCCTTGAGTGCCCGATTCCCGCTGCCAGAGCCGTCCTGGCGAAGGGCCGGCTGACGGTCGGCTTCAGCTCGGGTGCGGTCAGGGCACTCGAGGACCAGCCGCTGAGGTGTTTCCGGTGCTTCGGCATCGGCCACACCCGGGCTCTGTGTCCGTCCGCGGTAGACAGGTCAGACACCTGCTACCGCTGTGGCATGGGGGGCCACCAAACCGCCTCCTGTGAGGTCGCCACGCCGCACTGCTCGGTCTGTGCTGCCAGTGGCTGCCAAGCGGACCACGTGATGAAGGGGAGGAACTGCAATCCTCCCCCTAAGCGTGGCAAAGTACAGGCGCCAACCGGGCCTGTTGCGGCTGCCGGTACCGCCGTTCCTGCGGCGGCTGCGGAGGGGGGTGCGATGTCCGACTGATGGATATAGTCGAACATCGCATCCTTCAGACTAACGCCAACCACTGCAGGGCAGCCCAAGATCTGCTGATGCAGACAATGGCTGAGTGGTTGGTGGACTTGGCGGTGGTCGCCGAGCCTTACTCGGTCCCTGGCCGTTGGCTGGGTGACCGGGATGGCCTGGTGGCGTTGGTGGCGCGGTCTTCCACGGATTCCCCTCCCCTCTCGCTCTTAGAGAGGGGACCGGGATACGTGGCCGCCGCGTGGGGGGGCATGGCCCTGGTCGGGGTCTATTTCTCCCCAAACCGCCCTCTCTCGGACTTTGAGGATTTCCTGGAGGTCCTCACTGCAGTCGTAGGGAGGGCGGCGCCTCGCCAGGTCGTGGTGTTGGGCGACCTGAACGCCAAGTCGGCGGCCTGGGGCAACCCGGCCGCCGGGTGCAACGTCCGGGGACGCGCCGTTGAGTTCTGGGCGGCCTCAAGCGGTATGTCCCTCCTCAACAGGGGGACGGTCCACACGTGTGTGCGGCAACAGGGTGGGTCGGTGGTGGACGTCACGTTCGCCACCCCCGCGCTGGCCGCCCGCGTCGTGAACTGGCGGGTTGAGATGGTGGAGACCTTGTCGGACCACCGATACGTGCGGTTCGACATCTCCACCCAGGGGGGGGGGATGGCCCGCGCTGGGCAATCTCCCTTCCCGCGGTGGGCACTCACCCGCCTGGACCGGGAGGCAGCCAGGGAGGCGGCTTTCCTCCAGGACTGGCTGTCGCCCCCTGTTGAGGTCCTGGACGTGGACGCCGCAGCGGTTCGGATCAGAGGGGCCCTGACCGAGGTGTGCAATTCCAGCATGCCTCGGTCTCGCCGTCCGCCTCCCCGTCGCGCCGTTTATTGGTGGACGGAGGAGCTGGAGGGGCTTCGGACCGCCTGCGTGGCGGCCAGAAGGGCCTACGCGCGCAGTCGGCGGCGCAGCGTCCTAAACCGAGTCCGGGCAGAAGAGGACCGCCTATACGCCTCCTACCGAGAGGCGACGACGGTCCTCAAGTCTGCAATGGGCGCTGCGAGAGACTCGGCGAGGGCCGAGATGCTGGAGGGTCTCGACAGGGATCCCTATGGGAGGCCATACAAGGCGGCGCGGAACCAGCTCCGCCCCTATGGTCCCCCACTGTCGGAGACCCTCGAGCCAGCACTGTTGGATGGGGTGGTCCGGTCCCTGTTTCCGCGCAGGACCGACTTCGCCCCACCAACAATGGATCCCCCGCAAGGGGCGGCTTCGCCGGAGGAGGAGGTCCCCCCGGTGACGGCGGCGGAGATCTACGCGGGGGTACTCAGCCTCCGCGCCAAGAAGACGGCCCCCGGGCCGGACGGCGTCCCCGCACGGGTGGTGGCAATAGCTGCCTCCGAGATGGAGGACAGGTTTCGGGACCATTTCAGCGCGTGCTTTTCGGCTGGGAAGTTCCCGAAACTGTGGAAGGAGGGGCAGCTTTGCCTCCTCCGAAAGGTGGGACGCCCGGTGGACTCCCCC
The DNA here is from genome assembly GCA_963082945.1 of Cerastis leucographa. NCBI lineage: Eukaryota > Metazoa > Arthropoda > Insecta > Lepidoptera > Noctuidae > Cerastis > Cerastis leucographa. Next base: position 21,007,386 of record OY720359.1, read on the forward strand.
TCGGCATACCGGCCCGTCGTGTTGCTCGATGAGGTCGGTAAATTGTTCGAGGGGATAGTCGCCTCCCGGCTCGGGCGCCATTTGCGGGATGTGGGGCCGGATCTGTCGGACGCCCAATTCGGTTTCCGTCGTGGGCGTTCGACGATCGACGCGCTGGCCCTACTCAAGGGCCAGGTGAAGGAGGCAGTCGAGGCGGGGGACGGAGTGCTGGCGGTGTCATTCGACATTGCCAATGCCTTCAACTCCGTGCCCCACTCGACGATATTGGAGGCGCTCCGGTATCACGGAGTGCCCCAATATCTGCGGAGCCTCCTGGCCAGCTACTTGGAGGACCGAGAGGTCCTCCTCGTAGACAAGACGGCCACAGTGAGGCGGTACGGCGCAGAGTCCGGTGTTCCACAGGGGTCGGTACTTGGGCCCCCGCTGTGGAACATCGGGTTCGATTGGCTGCTGCGGGGAGCCCTCCTCCCGGGCACGAGTGTCATCTGCTACGCGGATGACACTCTCCTCACTGCACGGGGGAGGAGATTCGCGGACGCGGCCTGTCTGGCCTCGGCTGGCGGATCCTTGGTTGCAGAGAGGATCCGCCGCCTGGGATTGAAGGTGGCGCTGCACAAGACCGAGGCCGTGTTCTTTCGCGGGCCTCGGCAGCGCTGCCCACGCGACGCCCACATCGTCGTGGAGGGCGTCCGTATAGAGGTCCAGCCCCGGATGAAATATCTGGGCCTGGTGCTGGACGACAGGTGGCGCTTCGGCCCGCATTTCAGCGGGCTGTCGACGCGCCTGTTGAAGGCCGCGGACGCCCTCTCGTGGCTCCTCCCGAACCTGGGGGGGCCCAAGGCGAAATGCCGGCGCCTCTATGCCGGCATCTTGCGGAGCATGGCCCTGTACGGGGCCCCCATTTGGGCGGACTCCCTCCACAGGAGGGAGAACGCGACCGCCATCCGCAAGCCCCAAAGGGCCATTGCACTGCGGGTGGCGAGGGCCTACCGGTCGGTGGGTTTCTCGGCGGCGTGCGCTCTGGCCGGCACCCCTCCTTGGGAGTTGGAGGCTTGGGTGCTGGCCAGGGTGTATGAGTGGACGGCGCATCGCAGGGCGCTCGGGGAGCGCCCCGTCGCCGAAGAGCGGGAGGCCGTGCGGCGGGAGGCGAGGGACGCCATCGTCCTCCATTGGACGGAGGACCTCGCCACCGCCACCTTTGGCCGCCGGACGTTGGACGCGCTCGGTCCGGTCCTCCGGGCCTGGCTCGAGCGGCCCCATGGTTTCCTCTCGTTCCGTCTGGTGCAGGTGTTGTCCGGGCATGGCTGCTTCGGAACGTACCTGCACCGGATCGGGAGGGAGGAAGCCCCGGCGTGCCACGACTGCGGCGCGGCGGAGGACACGGCGCAGCACACCCTCGAAGTGTGCCCAGCTTGGTCCGAGCCGCGCCGCAGTCTGATCGCGGAGATCGGACAGGACCTCTCGCTTCCCGGTGTGGTCAACGCCATGCTGGGGAGCGAGGGGGCCTGGTCAGCGGTCGCCTCCTTTTGCGAGGACGTAGTCTCGCAAAAGGAGGCGGCGGAGCGCGCGCGGGAGGAAGACCCTCTCGCAGCGCCGCTCCGCAGAAGAAGAAGAGGTCGGAGAAGACGCGGTCTTCTCCCTCTTCATGGTGGCGACGGGCGGGCGACAGGCGCGGGGGCGCCTTCGCCCGCATTGCACCCGTCACCACCTTCGTCTGTCATTCCCGGGCCCGCCCCCCCCCCCACGGGGAGGGCGTGAGGTCCGCTGTGCGGGTCATCGTCGGCGGAGGACTGGAAGTAAAGGCTGTGCCGGTTTCCCAGTCCCCCGCCACTAGGACGAAGCGGGAATGCCGCTGGGTCGTTTTAGTGGGTATACCGGGTCAGACCGGGGAGTCCCACATAGCCCGCCCATCCCCCGATGGACGGGTATGCGTAATGCATTTTTTCCCAGCGACAAAAAAAAAAAAAAAAAAAAAAAAAAAAAAAAAAAAAAAAAAAAAAAAAGGTTAGGTTAGGTTAGGTTTTTTTTTTTTTTTTTTTTTTTTTTTTTTGGCAGGAGGGGAAATCCGGTCGGACTAACACCCAGGCTGTTTCACAAATCGATCCAGTCTGGGTAGTGTCAGGCTCCAACTGACTAAAACCACCTCCTGCCTCGCTCGTGTCCCCCTGACATGGTCAGAGATCTTTTTGATACATTACTAGTTTGTACTGCTTATTTTACAATTTCTTTCTTATTAAAATAAAAGTTAACAAAAGTTTCAAAGTTTTCAAAATTTAAAACAACAAATACGTTATGTTACACTATGCTTATTTCTAAAATATCCTTTCTAGAAGAGAAATATCTATATTTGTAAATAGCATAGGTTTTAATTGGCTTTATTACGTTTTATTACTTTGATGGCTAGAGATGTGCAGTATTCTATAAAAATTTTCCTTCGTTTCGTCTCTGACATTATTTTATTAATAGAATTAATATTTATTTCAGTCTCTAGCCTTCGCTCAGCTTCATATCTCTCAGTTTGATATACTGGGCATTCTGTCAATATGTGTGCGATCGACTCCGCTTTATCCGGCTCGCAGATGCACGCTGGGCTCCCCTTACATTTGAAACGGTGCAAATATTCGGAGAACCCACCGTGCCCCGTCAAGATTTGCGTCAATATGCCAGCCGGTTTTAACTTTAGCACAATTCTGTGGGCGTCGATCGCATCGGGAAAGAAAATTTTCGTTACTGAGGCTGTTTCGCCGTTCTGATACCTCCGGTTCCATTCGTCGAGTGACCCCATACGGATCTGCCGCTTGACGAATGAAACCGGGCAGCGGTCGTAGTCTGGCTTCTTTTTGGATCGGAGTGCAGCCTCCTTCGCGAGGTGGTCCGCTCGCTCGTTGCCTTCTAGACCGGCGTGTGCCTTTACCCAGAACAAAGACACATCTTTGCCCTGGGATAAAGCCACGGCAACGTTCGCTCTAGTCTCCACGGCCAAGGCGTGGAGGGCACCCTGATTTGTGACTGTTTGTAGTGCGGCCTTTGAGTCACTATAGATACCGAAGGTTCCCTCCTTGCGCTTGAGGATTTCGCGCGTGGCTACGCATATGGCCAGAAGTTCAGCCTGGTAGACCGTGCAGTACGGAGGCAGGCTAAGTTTGGCGGACTTGGTCTCGGCCTCACCGTCCCAAAATGACAGTGCTGCTCCGACCTTGCCCTCAATCTTGCTGCCGTCCGTGAACACTCTGACTGCTTGACGGTTGTGGGTCTCCACAAGCGCCTGATCTTCCAAGCACACGAACTCCATGGGCATATGTTTCGCCGGGTGCGGAGTCTCCGTAAATGCCACCACCCGTTCCACCTCCCTGCCCGCTAGTGCTGGCTGTGGCACCCCTCTTTTTGCCTCATACAGAGCGGCTGCTTCCTGTATTCGGAGGTCGAGAGGGAGTATCCCAGCCAGCACCAGGGACGCGTTCAGCGAAACGGTGCGGTAGGACTTACAGAGCTTCTGCGCGAATCCTCGTTGGACCGTGTTCAGGCTTTTCTGCACTCCGATCTTCTTCGCTGCCGGCGCCCAGGCGCTCGCTGCGTACAATATAACCGGCTCCACTGCTGCCGTGTAAATTGTGTGAATGATCTCCGGGTTAAGGCCCCAGCTCACTTTTGCTGCACGTGCCAGCTGTTTGTAAATATTAACAGCTTTTCTGCACACATTGGCGACGTGGGTGTTGAACGTGAGCTGGTGGTCGACGGTGAGCCCCAGTATTTTTATTTCCTTAGACATGCCAATGTCTACCCCGCCCATGCTCAGGAGCGGGACATCGTACCGAAGCTTCCTGGTAATCACCATTGCACATGTTTTATGCGGTGCAAACTTCAGCTTGTTACGAATGCCCCACATCCGGACATACTCGAGGGCGGCATTGGCCTGCCTCTGGACTTCCAACGCTGTGTCACCGTCGAAGATCATCACGACATCATCGGCGAACGCTTGGCAGTGGACGCCTTGCTCCTCCAGCCCCTTCAGTAGGGGATCCAGGATCAGGTTCCATAGGATCGGACCGCCAATGGACCCTTGCACGCACCCCTTGTTCGTCTCTCTATGGCATTCGGCGCCCGCGTACCTCACTCGGACACTCCTATCAGTCAGGTAGCTGTCTATCAACCTTCTGATATTCACCGGGCACTTTTCCTCAGCCAGTCTGGTTCTGATGGCCGGCCACCATGCGCTATCGAAGGCTCCCTCTATGTCCAATGATACAACAGTGATCAGCTTCTTTTCATTTAGCTTTCCCTTGATATGTTGTATCATGGTGTAGAGGGAGTCTTCGGTGCTCCTCTGTGGCATGAAACCAAACTGGCGAGTACTGAGCCGCGGGATAAGGTGCCACTTCAGTCTTGCTACAAGAAGTTTTTCCAGCGTTTTACCTAAGACCGGTAGAAGGCCAATCGGTCTGTACGACTTAGGGGTGGTGTAGGACTCCTTGCCAGGTTTGCGGAGGACTACCACCGTAGCCACTTTCCAGGCCCCAGGAAAGTGTCCGTGCTCTAGGCACTTGTTGGCCAGTGCAAGGAACGTTCCTGGGTCCCGGGATATAGCCTGGGCACAGATATCGGCTGTGAGACCATCTGCCCCGGGTGCCTTCTTAGGATTGAAACTATCCACCGCGGTTTTCAGCTCTTGAAGTGTAAACGGTGGGTCATGTTGTTCATCATGCGCCCAATCGTTTACACGACTGGCCGCTTCACGTGACCGGCGGTGGTCTTCGGTTTCACCCTCCTCTAGGTCCTCGGGGTAGAAGGTCTCGGCCAGTAGCAAAGCCGATTCCTGCGCACTCAGTGGTACTCCATCCTTCACTAACGGCAGGTCTTCCTGTCTTTTGGCGGTTCGTCCTATGACCCTATAGATCCCTTCCCACATACCTTCCCTATCCTGTCTTCCGCAGAACCCCTTCCATCCTTCTGTCTGTGCCTTCATAGCCAGCGACTCATAATTCCTTTTTGCTTGCAGGTACTCATCGATGACTTTTTGTCTTCGGACTCTTGCAGCGCATCGGATGCGGCGTCTTCGGGTGTTCACCTCCGACATCAACTCAGCGAGCTCTTTGGACCACCACGGAATGGTGAGTTGGTTATTATTACTAATTTTGACCAAAGTTTCTTCACACGTTTCTTTAATTTTGTCTACATATTTATTTACATAATGTTCTAGATTAATGCTGTTATTGATTTTACCTATTTCTGTTGAATTTAAATTTGCATCAGCGTTTAATTGGGCCAATTTCGAATGAAATTGGCTCCAATTTGCTTTTTTCGTTTTGTATACTCTGGTCGTCCTGTTTATACTGATTCCTTTTGATTTTTTGAGGTTAATTTTGAAAACAATACCGTTATGGTCCGAGCTCGTGAGTCCTTCCTCGACCCGCCAGTCCTCCACCAAGTCCAGCAAGTCCGTTGAACAGGCTGTTACGTCAACGGAGCTGCTGTACAGGGTGTTACCTCTGACGGTGTCGAAGGTCGGTGTGTTGCCGACGTTGAGTACCTGCAGGCACATATCTTCCAGGGTTCCCGACATATCTTCGCCCTTAGTATCGGTTACCAGGCTGCCCCACCAGGTGCTCTTAGCGTTGGCGTCGCCGCCGATAAGAATCCTCGCGGGGCCTATTTCCTCACGAATCTGCATGAGTTGCTCCAGGTATGGCTGTATGGGCTGGTCTGGTTCAAAGTAGAAAGAGACTACTGCGATTTCCCATGCGCTGGTACGGATCCTCACCACCACGATGTTATTGGTGGTGAGTTTCGGACACTGTGTCACGTCCAAGTCGTGATCAAAGACAACTATTGCCGCCTTCACAGTTCCACTTCCTTGTTCGGCGCACTGGTAGACTCTCGCTCCCCGGTAGTCCCGCATCCTCTTAACCCCACCCACATACGGCTCCTGGAGCAATGCGAAAGCAACCCTCCGCTCACTAGCCACAAGCATGAGTTCTTGGGTTGCAAGGTTCTTCCTCTGCAGATTCGCTTGGATTACCTGGTAATTCTGACTGGCGCTCTGGTGCGTTCGAGAAACCCTGGATGAGTCACTCCCTGTTTCCGCCGGCTTGCCCTTAGCAATACGCCACCGACAGTCGCGCCAATGCGTCCCACTTCACGCGGACTGGGCACTCGCTGTCGAAGGCGTTGTGCTCGGTCTTCCCCAGCTTTGCGGAAACACAGTTCCTGCACTTTGGTGCTTCTGCTGCCAGCCGCGAGGGGCAGTCGACCCTCAGATGGGGATCGCCACAGTGTGTGCAGAGGTCAGCGGGTTCCGTGCACAGTTTACGGCCATGGCCGAAGCGCAAGCAGCGAGTGCACTGAATCAGTGGTGACTGGTCCAGTACACGCACCCGCTGCAGGTCTATGTGCACTCGCCCAGCATAAGTCAGCCTCTGCCACACACAAGGAGACACCTGCAGGATGACGTGGCACATGTGGGGGTTCCTCGTCCTGCGACGGTACTTCACCCCCAACCTCAGGTCATCCGCAGGCACGTCCCCTATGAGATGGCTGTTCTGACGCTTTAGTGCGTCGATGACCTCTTCATCCGAGTGGCACGAGAGGACGTCCTTGGCGATGATGAGAGGATCCTTGTTCTTCACCTCTTCAACATTTAGGTTTCCAGCCTTCTTAATCCTCTCTGCCACCCGAGTAAGTTCCTCCCTGGTCCTGAAGCCGACCACGACCTTCTGGTCCCTCGCCTTTCGCAGCCTCTCAACCCTGGTTCCCTCGTTTCTGGCATCGACCGCCGTCCTGAGCTTCTCAAGAACCTCTTCCCCGGTGTCCTGGTCATTAACTGATGACACGACCATCGAGTGAAGAGGCTCCTGGACTTGCTGCTTCGGGACGGCGGCCATTTCCGCGAACGAAGGGCCTTGGCCCGCGACAAAGCGAGGTGCCTGCTGTAAGTGCTCCGACAGAGCCCGCGTATGCAGCTGGCATTCCTCCAGCGCATTTTTATGCTGCTGGAGGTTCTCCATAAGCTGCTTCATGAGCTCTGTCGGGGCACCCGAGGCCGGCGTCAGGTCCTGAGGGGCCTCCTCAGGTTCGACTGCCTCTCCGGAGCTCTTCCTTCTCTCAATCTCTCCCTCCTTGACGAGCTGGTACATTCTTTCGACTGCTTTCGTGAGTTTATCTTTTATCTCCCGTTTAAGGTTCCGAGAGCAGTCGAGCTGTAATTTTGCACTGGAGAGACACGCCTTTGCCTCCGTGGTTCTGTTAAGGTACTTCACGGGTGGCTCTTCTCGAGGCGAGCTCTCCAGGGCTCTCACAGGCTGCGCTTTTGGCAGCTTTGCCTGCTGTGAGCACGTATTTTTCGAGTTGATTTTGGGGGGAGTGGACACGAGTGTCTTCTTAGGGGGAGTGGTAGCGGGTGTAGTTTTTTGGGGTGATGGGGTTTTACGGGGTTGTCCCGATTTGTGCTTCTCCGCTTCCCACTCGCCAATACTGCGCCGCACTGAAGGGCCCGCCTGTACTGGGCATGCCCCCTCCCCTTCCAATCTCTCCTCCACAGGCTTCGTCACGGGAGTCCTGAATCCGAACATCTCTGAGAGATACAGAGACTGAGTACAACACTAATTATAGGAGGACACGTTAAACTAAGTTAAAAAGTACTGGATCCCTGTAAAGGGGGGATTCAGACCATAAAAGATAATAATAATAAAGTTAAAAATGATAAGTCCCGAATTGGGGCTTTGTCTTAATACAATAAAATGCTACAGCACGACAAAAGACCTAATAAGTGCTGCAGGGCCAAATAACAAAACAAAAGTTTTGGTCAAAAAACCGTCAAAAAAGTCTAATCCTTAACCTAAAACTTAATCACTAAACTAATCTATGTACTTAACTAAGAGTCCACGGTTGATCTTCGCTGCTCCGGCGCCGTCCGAATGCTTCCAGGGGGTGCCGATTTCAAGCGGTGGTGTTGCTTGACAGTGAGCCAATATTGGATTGTAGGGCTGATGTTTTCCCCCTGGGAAGGTAAAATTTTGATCTTGAAGAGCGTGGTGGTCGTCCTTGAGCGTTATTTATATGTTTCCCACTGTCACTTAGTCGGGATGACTCTCAAGATGATGTAGACGATTTAAAAATTTTTCCGATCACTTCTTGTATACCTTCCTATATACAACAGGGTGGGTGGGTACATTTTTTATTTGAGCCAGACGCGCGAACGAGGTGTCCAGAGACGCGGCTTCGCGCGGGCTAGCTGAATAAGAAATAAAACAAACTGTGTGCCAAAGAAATTTTTGAAGTTTTGGTCAAAAAACCAGTTTTCGACGCAAAATTTTTGGTTTTCTTCCCCCAACCAGGACTCCGGGACACGGAACGCGGACCAGAGCACAGGAATGGTGGGTTAGAACTATTGCGACTATGACTATTGCAAAAAATTTTAGGAAAATCACTAAAATCTGAAGTTTTATGGAAAAATTTCGAGAATTTTGTAAATGGAAGGTTCTAGAAAACGCTTTCAAAGTGATGCAATCAGGTCAAAAACACAGGCGCACGCGCACAATCGTCACAAAAGGCTAGGTGTTGCAAAATTTTTTAGGAAAAAACCCTAAATTCTGATATTTTTATGGAAAATTTTCGACTATTTTTGTCAAAAAAAAAGTTCCAGAAAACGCTTTCAAGGTGATGCGATCAGGTCAAATACACAGGAGCACGCGCACAGAGTCACAAAAAACTGAAAATCGCGCACAAAATCGACCGCACTAGCGTAGCAACCAACGTAGACTGGTTAGGTTAGGTTAGGTTAGGTTAGGTTAGGCGAACATCAACCACTGCACCAGAGCTCAGGATCTCCTGCTCCAGAGCATGGCGCAGTGGTCGATAAATGTGGCGGTGGTCGCTGAGCCGTATTTCATCCCCCCCCGGGATAACTGGGCAGGGGATCTGGACGGCCTGGTGGCCATCATCGGCGCGACTCTTGTCGACGTATCTCGTGGTCACGGTTGGGTTGCGGCCCTTGTGAACGGGATCGTCACGATCGGGGCGTATTTTTCGCCCAACAGGAGTCTCGCCGACTTCGAGAGTTTCCTTGTCGAGTTGGGAGCCGTCGTCGGCCAGTCTCACCCTCGACCCATTTTGCTTCTCGGTGACCTCAACGCCAAGTCTGCGGCGTGGGGTTCCCCGATCACGGACCCGAGAGGCGAAGTGCTAGAGGAGTGGGCCATTACGACGGGCCTGGCCGTCTTAAATCGGGGTTCGGCCTTCACGTGTGTACGGCAGCGGGGCGGGTCCATAGTGGACGTCTCGTTCGCTAGTCCTGCTGTCGTGCACCGCGTCCGTGATTGGCACGTTGAAGTGGAGGTGGAGACGCTATCGGATCACCGATACATCCGCTTCAACGTCTCCACCCAGACCGCTGGAGATCGTCGCCAATCAGGGCCCCGAAGAGACGGCCCGCGTTGGGCGCTGAAACGCCTCGACAGGGAAGCTCTCGAAGAAGCCGCCATAGTTCAGGCCTGGATCCGGGAGTCGGCCACCGTCGGTCCCGTCGACGTCGAACTGGAGGCGCAGTGGTTTGCCGATGCGATGATGCAGATCTGCGACGCATGCATGCCACGCGTCTCCTCTCTGTCCGCACGGCGCCGCTTGTACTGGTGGTCCGTCGAAATCGAGCGACTGCGCGTCGAATGCGCAGACGCCAGACGCCCGTACACGCGGTGCCGGAGAAGACGTCCACGGGTTCCTCACGAAGAAGCCGCGCTGTATGAGGTGTACCGCGCGGCGAAGTTGGCTCTGTGGCTGGCCATCGGCGAGTCGAAGACACGCTCCAGGGAGGAAATGCTGGCGAGCTTAGACGGGGATCCGTTTGGGCGCCCTTACCGGTCGGTCCGAGGGAAACTTCGACCGTGGGCGCCCCCGCTAACGGAAAGTCTCGAGCCGCAGTTCCTGGAGCGAGTGGTCTCGGCCCTCTTCCCTGAGAGAGCTGAGTATGAGCCACCGCCGATGGTTCTGCACACAGCTGCAGAGCCAGAAGATGACAGCGAAACCATCCCAGAGGTGACACAGGCAGAGATGGGCGCGGCCGTATTGCGGCTCCGGGCTAAAAACACTGCTCCGGGGCCCGATGGAGTGCCTGGCCGCGCTCTGGTCCTCGCCTTGAAGGAGCTGGAGCCCCCACTGAGAGGACTCTTCTCGGCATGCCTTGAGCAGGGCCAGTTCCCTACCCGGTGGAAAACTGGTCGACTGGTCTTGCTCAAGAAGGCGGGGCGCCCGGCGGACTCGTCGTCCGCTTATCGGCCCATAGTGCTGCTGGACGAGGCGGGCAAGATGATGGAGCGAATAATCGCAGACCGCCTCGTCAGCCACTTGTGTACAGAGGGGCCGAACCTGGACGACAGCCAGTTTGGGTTCCGCCGTGGGCGCTCCACCATTGACGCCATAATGAGGGTGAGAGTCCTGGCGGAGGAAGCAGTGTCTCGGGGCGGGGTGGTGCTGGCGGTGTCCTTGGACATCTCCAACGCCTTCAACACTCTGCCCTGGGGTTGCATTAGGGAGGCCCTGCGCTACCACCGGGTGCCTCTCTACCTCCGCAACATTGTGGGGGCTTATCTGTCGGGAAGGTGTGTCACCTACATGGGACGTGACGGCGATGGCCGTCGCGAGATGTCGTGCGGTGTTCCACAGGGGTCGGTTCTGGGCCCTCCCTTGTGGAACATCGGTTACGACTGGGTTTTGCGGTGCGAGCTTCCACCGGGAGTGAACCTGACGTGTTATGCGGACGACACGCTGGTCATTGCCCGGGGGAGCTCGTACAGGGAAGCAGCGTTGCTGGCAACGGCTGCGGTCTCGCAGGTGGTGAGCCGCATACGACGCCTGGGCCTGGAGGTGGCCCTCAACAAGTCGGAGGCCATTGCGTTTCATGGCCCCCGACGGGCGCCGCCGCTGGGATCACACATAGTGGTCGGGGGGGCCCGGATCGCTGTCGAGTCAACCATGAAGTACCTGGGATTGGTGCTCGACAGCCGTTGGGACTTCGGACCCCACTTTCAGCGGCTGGTGCCCAAGTTGATGGGCGCGGCGGGCGCGCTGTCAACGCTGCTTCCCAATTTGGGGGGCCCGAGCTCCGCCTGTAGGCGGTTGTACGTGGGGATCGTGCGATCCATGGCCCTTTACGGGGCCCCAGTATGGGCGACGGACCTGACGGCCCGCACTATCGCAGTTCTGCGCAAACCGCAGAGAGCGATGGCCGTCAGGGTCATACGGGGATATCGCACGATCTCCTACGAGGCGGCTTGTGTACTGGCCGGATCCCCGCCGTGGGACCTGGAGGCGAAAGCCCTCGCGACGCTACATCAGTGGCGCGAGGACGCCAAGGATCGGGGCGAAAGGCTGGTGCAGCGACAGATCACGCTGCACCGGTCTCAGCTCCGACAGGTCATGGTGGCGGAATGGCGGAGGAGGCTTGACCATCCCTCCGCCGGCCTCGACACAATCGAGGCGATCCGGCCAGTACTCGACGACTGGCTCGGGAGGAAGCACGGCTCCCTGACGTTTCGGGCGACGCAGGTGCTCTCGGGGCATGGTTGCTTCGGGAAGTACCTGTGTCGCATAAGCAGGGAGCCGGACGCTCGGTGCCATCACTGCGTCCAGTGTCCGGAGGATACGGCGCGGCATACGCTGGCAGAATGTCCCGCGTGGGACGAGCCGCGCCGTGCCCTCGTGACAGAGGTAGGAGCAGACCTGTCGCTGCCGACCGTTGCTCGCGCGATTGTCGGTGGCACAGAGTCCTGGGACGCGGTGGTGTCCTTCTGCGAAACCGTCATGTCGCAGAAGGAAGCTGCGGAGAGGGAGAGGGAGATTTTAAGTTCCTTCCCATCCCGCAGCAGACGCACCGGGCGTCGGCAGAGGGCGGATAACGCCCTCTTCCGGCCCCCCTAAACAGGTCCAGGGGCGACGGATTCGGGGACATCCGTCGCCCCCCATCATAATGGACCCGAGACGGCGGCGCGTAGTGTTCCACGCGCGCCTCTCACAGACGTAACGGGGGGAGCACACCTCACTCCCCCCAGGGACGAGGCCCGCACTGGTCGAGCGGGCCGGCACTAGTCCGGGGCAGCGGAAGTCACATTCGTTCCCGCTGCCCCCCGACGCAAGTGTGCGAGGGAACACCGGTGTGGTTTTAGTCAGTACAAGTCTGACAGACCCCTCCGCCCTCCCCAGGGCGGGGGACATCCATCAAGGATTTCCACATCGTCAACAAAAAAAAAAAAAAAAAAAGGTTAGGTTAGGTTAGGTTAGGTTAGGTTAGGTTAGGTTAGGTTAGGTTAGGTTAGGTTAGGTTAGGTGCTGGCGGAGGCGAAGGGCAAGCTGGTCCTCGCTGATTTTGGCACCCCGGAAGGCTTCCGTTTCAGGACGGCAGCCACGGGGGCTAAGATGTTTGAGTTGGCGGGGACCAACAGCGCCGAGAGGGCGGACGCTTTGGCTGCGAAGCTAAGGGACGTCCTAAACCCTGAGGAGGCCCGGGTGTCCAGGCCCATTAAGACGGCTGAAATTCGCGTCGATGGGCTGGACGACTCGGTGACCCCGGAGGAGGTGGTGGCGGCCATAGCCCGCAGCGGCGGCTGCTCGCCCGAAAATGTGCGGGCGGGTGTCATTCGCGCCAATGCTGGCGGGCTCGGCACCATATGGGTACGGTGTCCGGTGGCTGCGGCGAGGCAGGTTGCTGAGGCAGGACGTATTCTCGTTGGCTGGGTGTCAGCGAGAGTAAAACTCCTGGCACCCAGGGCCATGCAGTGCTACCGGTGCCTGGAGAAAGGGCACGTCCGGGCACTGTGCACCTGCGACACAGACCGCAGCGATTTATGTTATCGCTGCGGTCAGCCTGGCCATAAGGCGTCCCAGTGTTCCGCCGACCCAAACTGCAGTCTTTGTGCAGCTGCAGGAAAGTCCGCGGGGCATCGAGTAGGTGGCAACGCCTGCGGCGCGCCCAGAAAGCGCAGCAAGCGATGGGCCAAGGCTGCGGGGGGCGCACCCCCCACACAACCTAGCTCCTCTTCGGCCGACTCCCGGCCTGTGGTTGGACGTAGCGCTGAGGAAATGGAGTGCCAGTGATGGCACACTACCATTTCCTCCAGGCGAACATCAACCACTGCACCAGAGCTCAGGATCTCCTGCTCCAGAGCATGGCGCAGTGGTCGATAAATGTGGCGGTGGTCGCTGAGCCGTATTTCATCCCCCCCCGGGATAACTGGGCAGGGGATCTAGACGGCCTAGTGGCCATCATCGGCGCGACTCTCGTCGACGTATCCCGTGGTCACGGTTGGGTTGCGGCCGTTGTGAGCGGGATCGTCACGATTGGGGCGTATTTTTCGCCCAACAGGAGTCTCGCCGACTTCGAGAGTTTCCTCGTCGAGTTGGGAGCCGTCGTTGGCCAGTCACACCCTCGACCCATTTTGCTTCTCGGTGACCTCAACGCCAAGTCTGCGGCGTGGGGTTCCCCGGTCACGGACCCGAGAGGTGAAGTGCTAGAGGAGTGGGCCATTACGACGGGCCTGGCCGTCTTAAATCGGGGTTCGGCCTTTACGTGTGTACGGCAGCGGGGCGGGTCCATAGTGGACGTCTCGTTCGCTAGTCCTGCAGTCGTGCACCGTGTCCGTGATTGGCACGTTGAAGTGGAGGTGGAGACGCTATCGGATCACCGATACATCCGCTTCGACGTCTCCACCCAGACCGCTGGAGATCGTCGCCAATCGGGGCCCCGAAGAGACGGCCCGCGTTGGGCGCTGAAACGCCTCGACGGGGAGGCTCTCGAAGAAGCCGCCATAGTCCAAGCCTGGATTCGGGAGTCGGCTACCGTTGATCCCGTCGACGTCGAACAGGAGGCGCAGTGGTTTTGCGATGCGATGACGCAGATCTGCGACGCATGCATGCCACGCGTCTCCTGTCTGTCCGCACGGCGCCGCTTGTACTGGTGGTCCGTCGAGATCGAGCGACTGCGCGTCGAATGCGCAGTCGCCAGACGCCCGTACACGCGGTGCCGGAGAAGACGTCCACGGGTTCCTCACGAAGAAGCCGCGCTGTATGAGGTGTACCGCGCGGCGAAGCTGGCTTTGTGGCTGGCCATCGGCGAGTCAAAGACGCGCTCCAGAGAGGAAATGCTGGCGAGCCTAGACGGGGATCCGTTTGGGCGCCCTTACCGGTCGGTCCGAGGGAAACTTCGGCCGTGGGCGCCCCCGCTAACGGAAGGTCTAGAGCCCCAGTTTCTGGAGCGAGTGGTCTCGGCCCTCTTCCCTGAGAGGGCCGAGTACGAACCACCGCCGATGGTTCTGCACACAGCTGCAGAGCCGGCTGAGGAAGGAAGCGAAACCATCCCAGAGGTGACACAGGCGGAGATGGGCGCGGCCGTATTGCGGCTCCGGGCCAAAAACACTGCTCCGGGGCCCGATGGAGTGCATGGCCGCGCTCTGGTCCTCGCTATGAAGGAGCTGGAGCCCCCACTGAGAGGACTCTTCTCGGCATGCCTTGAGCAGGGCCAGTTCCCTACCCGGTGGAAGACTGGTCGGCTGGTCTTGCTCAGGAAGGCAGGGCGCCCGGCGGACTCGTCGTCCGCTTATCGGCCCATAGTGCTGCTAGACGAGGCGGGCAAGATGCTCGAGCGCATTATCGCAGACCGCCTCGTCAGCCACTTGAGTACAGAGGGGCCGAACCTGGACGACAGCCAGTTTGGGTTCCGCCGTGGGCGCTCCACAATTGATGCCATCATGAGGGTAAGAGTCCTGGCGGAGGAAGCAGTGTCTCGGGGCGGGGTGGTGCTGGCGGTGTCCTTGGACATCTCCAACGCCTTTAATAGCCTGCCCTGGGGTTGCATTAGGGAGGCCCTGCGCTATCACCGGGTGCCTCTCTACCTCCGCAACATCGTGGGGGCTTATTTGTCGGGAAGGTGTGTCACCTATATGGGACGCGACGGCGTAGGCCGTCGTGAGATGTCGTGCGGTGTTCCACAGGGGTCGGTTCTGGGCCCTCCCTTGTGGAACATCGGTTACGACTGGGTTTTGCGGTGCGAGCTTCCACCGGGAGTGAACCTGACGTGTTATGCGGACGACACGCTGGTCATTGCCCGGGGGAGCTCGTACAGGGAAGCAGCGTTGCTGGCTACGGCTGCGGTGTCACAGGTGGTGAGCCGCATCCGGCGCCTGGGCCTGGAGGTGGCTCTCAACAAGTCGGAGGCCATTGCGTTTCATGGCCCCCGACGGGCGCCGCCGCTGGGATCACACATAGTGGTCGGGGGGGCCCGGATCGCTGTCGAGTCAACCATGAAATACCTGGGATTGGTGCTCGACAGCCGTTGGGACTTCGGCCCCCATTTTCAGCGGCTGGTGCCCAAGTTGATGGGCGCGGCGGGCGCGCTTTCAACGCTGCTTCCCAATTTGGGGGGCCCGAGCACCGCCTGCAGACGGTTGTACGTGGGGATCGTGCGATCCATGGCCCTATACGGGGCCCCGGTATGGGCGACGGACCTGACGGCCCGCACTATCGCAGTTCTGCGCAAACCGCAGAGAGCGATGGCCGTCAGGGTCATACGGGGTTATCGCACGATCTCCTACGAGGCGGCTTGTGTACTGGCCGGATCCCCGCCGTGGGACCTGGAGGCGAAAGCCCTCGCGACACTTCACAAGTGGCGCGAGGACGCCAAGGATCGGGGCGAAAGGCTGGTGCAGCGACAGATCACGCTGCACCGGTCTCAGCTCCGACAGGTCATGGTGGCGGAATGGCGGGGGAGGCTTGACCATCCCTCCGCCGGCCTCGAGACAATCGAGGCGATCCGGCCAGTACTCGACGACTGGCTCGGGAGGAAGCACGGCTCCCTGACGTTTCGGGCGACGCAGGTGCTCTCGGGGCACGGTTGCTTCGGGAAGTACCTGTGTCGCATAAGCAGGGAGCCGGACGCTCGGTGCCATCACTGCGTCCAGTGTCCGGAGGATACGGCGCGGCATACGCTGGCAGAATGTCCCGCGTGGGACGAGCCGCGCCGTGCCCTCGTGACAGAGGTAGGAGCAGACCTGTCGCTGCCGACCGTTGCTCGCGTGATGGTCGGCGGCACAGAGTCCTGGGACGCGGTGGTGTCCTTCTGCGAAACCGTCATGTCGCAGAAGGAAGCTGCGGAGAGGGAGAGGGAGATTTCGAGTTCCTTCCCATCCCGCAGCAGACGCACCGGGCGTCGGCAGAGGGCGGATAACGCCCTCTTCCGGCCCCCCTAAACAGGTCCAGGGGCGACGGATTCGGGGACATCCGTCGCCCCCCATCATAATGGACCCGAGACGGCGGCGCGTAGTGTTCCACGCGCGCCTCTCACAGACGTAACGGGAGGAGTACACCTCACTCCCCCCAGGGACGAGGCCCGCACTGGTCGAGCGGGCCGGCACTAGTCCGGGGCAGCGGAAGTCACATTCGTTCCCGCTGCCCCCAGACGCAAGTGTGCGAGGGAACACCGGGGTGGTTTTTAGTCAGTTGGAGCCTGACAGACCCCTCCGCCCTCCCCAGGCGGAGGACATCCGTTTCCGGATTTTCCACCTCGCAACAAAAAAAAAAAAAAAAGGTTAGGTTAGGTTAGGTTAGGTTAGGTTAGGTTAGGTTAGGTTAGGTTAGGTTAGGTTAGGTTAGGTTAGGTTAGGTTAGGTTAGGTTAGGTTAGGTTAGGTTAGGTTAGGTTAGGTTTGCTTCGGGAAGTACCTGTGTCGCATAAGCAGGGAGCCGGACGCTCGGTGCCATCACTGCGTCCAGTGTCCGGAGGATACGGCGCGGCATACGCTGGCAGAATGTCCCGCGTGGGACGAGCCGCGCCGTGCCCTCGTCACAGAGATAGGTGGAGACCTGTCGCTGCCGACCGTTGCTCACGCGATGGTCGACAGCACAGAGTCCTGGGACGCGGTGGTGTCCTTCTGCGAAACCGTCATGTCGCAGAAGGAAGCTGCGGAGAGGGAGAGGGAGATCTCGAGTTCCTTCCCATCCCGCAGCAGACGCACCGGGCGTCGGCAGAGGGCGGATAACGCCCTCTTCCGGCCCCCCTAAACAGGTCCAGGGGCGACGAATTCGGGGACATCCGTCGCCCCCCATATCACTGGACCCGAGACGGCGGCGCGTAGTGTTCCACGCGCGCCTCTCACAGACGTAACGGGGGAGTACACCTCACTCCCCCCAGGGACGAGGCCCGCACTGGTTGAGCGGGCCGGCACTAGTCCGGGGCAGCGGAAGTCACATTCGTTCCCGCTGCCCCCAGACGCAAGTGTGCGAGGGAACACCGGGGTGGTTTTTAGTCAGTTGGAGCCTGACAGACCCCTCCGCCCTCCCCAGGCGGAGGACATCCGTTTCCGGATTTTCCACCTCGCAACAAAAAAAAAAAAAAAAAAAAAAAAAGGTTAGGTTAGGTTAGGTTAGGTTAGGTTAGGTTAGGTTAGGTTAGGTTTTTTTTTTTTTTTTTTTTTTTTTTTTTTTTTTTTTTTTTTTTTGGCAGGAGTGGGAAATCCCCACGGACACTTCGACTATCTCACGGCATGTGAGACAGTCGAAGTAGTGCCGGACTCGAACCGGCTAAAAACCACTCCTGCCTTTCCAGTGCCCTCTGACGTGATCAGAGCCGTTTTGGGCTATCACTGGTTATTTACAAATTTTTGCTTGCAAGGTTATATAATCCTGAGAGACTTCCTCTCGCTACACTATCTGAAACTAGATTTTATTTACAATTTATACTATACCTATAAATACTATACATTTATACTAGACCTATTAATAAATACAAATACCCAGTTTTATAAAAATACTTAGCTTATATACATATACATTCAGTATTTCTATTACTAACCCTACTTATTTCTATCTATCACTAAGGCCACTATTCCTGTACAATATTTTAAAAAAATATTTCTAGTTTTATTATCTACCATCAGGCTCGGGAGATTTTCCGCCACGAGCCCGACACCCAGCTGCTGTTCTGCCTCAAATCGAGCTTTGGCGGAGATCGGGCACTCCAACAGTATGTGGAGCACCGTCTCTTCTTTGCTGGGCTCGCATGCGCACGATGGGCTCTCTTTACACTTGAAGCGACTCAAGTATGAAGAGAACCCACCATGCCCCGTGAGTATTTGCGTGGTGATGCTGGTGGGGACCATTTTGCGCACTACTCTGTACGCCGCCACCGCGTCAGGGAAGAAGATTTTTGTGCCCGAAGCAGTCTCACCTGATCGGTACCTCTCGTTCCATTCGTCGAGCGTCTCTGATCGGATTCTTCGTTTGACGAATGAAACGGGGCACAGATCGTAGTCCGGCCTCTTCTTCGACCTCAGTGCGGCCTCCTTTGCGAGCTGGTCGGCTCTCTCATTCCCCTCCAACCCTGCGTGGGCCTTGATCCAGAACAAGGAGACACTCTTGTTCTGGAGCCTACAGCGTCGAATGGTGTCCCTGGTTTTCACAGCCAAGGGATGGGGGGAGAGTACATTCGCTACCGACTGGAGGGCCGCCCTGGAGTCGCTGTAGATGCCGAACGTGGTTTCACTGCTATTGAGCACCTCTCCTGCCGCCTTCTGTAGGGCCAAGAGTTCCGCCTGGTAGACGGTGCAGTAAGACGACAAGGCAAGTTTGAGGGCCTTAGTTTCGGCGGCACCATTCCACAAGGATAGCGCCGCCCCAACCCTGCCCTCAATCTTGCTGCCGTCAGTGAATATACGCACAGCGAAATTGCTGTGGTTTCTATATTGATCCTCGTCTACCAGGCTCCCGAACTCCAGGTTTACTTGGTCCGCGGGGTGCGGAGCCTCTATCGCTGGAGCCATTCGTTCAATCTCCCTGCCTCCTAGCACCGGCTGGGGCACACCTCTCTTGGCTCCGTATAATGCAGCCACTTCCCGTATACGGAGGTCGAGTGGGAGTATACCAGCCAGCACTAGTGCCGAGTTTAAGGAGACCGTGCGGTAGGCTCTGCACAGCTTTTGAGCAAACCCCCTCTGGACCACGTTGAGCTGTTTTATGACCCCTAATTTGTTGGCGGCAGGTGCCCATGCGCTTGCGGCGTACAGAATAGTAGGCTCTACTGCGGCGGTATATATTGCCCTTATCACCTCTGGGTGCAAACCCCAACTGACCCGAGCTGCTCTGGCCAGTTGCTTGTACATAGCTATCGCCTTTTTACAGGCAATAGCTACGTGTTTGTTGAAGGTGAGTTTGGCGTCAATAATTAGCCCCAATATTTTTACCTCTTGGGACATCCCAATGTCGATCCCCCCCATGCTCAGGCGCGGCGTGTCGTATTTCAGCCTTCGCGTTAGTACCATCGCGCATGTTTTGTGCGGTGCGAAGTTCAGCCGATTTCTGACACCCCACGTCCGAACATGTTCGAGAGCGGCATTGGCCTGTCCCTCAATTTGAAGCGCTGTATCCCCGTCAAAGACCATCACCACGTCGTCAGCAAAGGCCTGGCAGTAATCACCCCTGCTCTCAAGCTGCTTCAGGAGTGGGTCGAGAATCAGGTTCCAAAAGATGGGCCCTCCTATCGAACCCTGAACGCACCCCTTGCTGGTCCCTCGCCTGCTCTCTTCACCGGCGTATCTCACCGTGACCACCCTGTCGCTGAGATAGCTGCTGACTACCCGTCTCAAATTGACAGGACACTTTTCCTCAGCCAATCGTACTTTAATCGCGGGCCACCACGCACTGTCGAATGCTCCCTCAATGTCAAGTGACACCAGCGTGACAATTTTCTTTTGTGCCAGCTTCGTGCGGATGTGCTGCACAAGGTTATAGAGGGAGTCTTCAGTGCTTTTTTGGGGCATAAAGCCGTACTGGCGAGTACTTATCCTAGGTAGTAAGTAGAATTTGAGACGGGCCACCAGCATCTTTTCGTACACCTTCCCCAAGACAGGCAATAGCCCAATCGGCCTGTAGGACTTGGGTACGGTGTACGAGTCTTTGCCCGGCTTTCTGAGCACAACCACCGTTGCTTCCTTCCAGATCTTTGGAAAGTGGTGGTGCGCCAGGCACTTGTTCAGCAGTGCCAGGAAATAGCTGGGGTCACAGTGAACCGCCTGCGAGCAAATATCGGCAGTGAAGCCGTCGGCTCCCGGGGCCTTTTTTGGGTTGAATGATCGCATAGACCTATCAAGCTCGCTTAGGGTAAACGGTGGGTCATTTCGTTCACCATGACTCCACGCGTTTATCATCTCTGCCTGTTCTCTTGTTTGGCGATGGTCTATGTTATCACCTTCCTCTCGGTCCTCGGGATAGAACGTCTCGGCCAGCAGCCTCACGGAACCCTTCGCATCCAGTGGTTTTCCACCCATCTGAAGCGGCAAATCCTCCTCTCTCTTTCCGATCCGTCCCATTATCCTGTAAATACCCTCCCAGACCCCCTCTCTGTCCTGTTTCCCGCAAAACTCCTTCCAGCTGTCTGAAGCTGCTTTTATTACCGCTGTCTCATACCTTTCTTTTTCTTTTACATACAGGTCTACAACCATCGCTCTCCGGACCGGCGCTGCGTTTCTGACTCTGCGTTTCCTGGTGGCGACCAACCTTTTCATCTCAGCGAGCTCCTCAGACCACCACGGCAAGGTAAGTGTTTCTGTGTTCTTTTTGAATGGAATAGTGTGTTGGCATGTGTGTGTAATTGCGTGTGTGTATGTGATTATAATTTCCTCCAACTGTTCTACATGTGTAACATTTGAAAGTTCCTCCAGGGTCAACTTCTTTTCTCGCATAATTTGAGTCAGTTTCTCACGAAACTGGTCCCAATTAGCCTTCCTTGTGTTGTATATCCTGGTGGTTCTTTCAATGTTTATTCCTTTAGATTTTGTCAATTTTATACCGAAAATAATGCCGTTGTGGTCGGAACTCGTGAGACCCTCGTCGATTCGCCAGCCATCCACCAAGTCCAGCATGTCTGCCGAACAGGCCGTCACATCCACGTGGCTGCAGTACCTGATGCCTCCCCGTATGGTATCAAAGGTGGGAATGTCCCCGGTGTTGAGGATCTGTAGCCCCAGCTCCCCCAGCGCACCACACATTTGCCCCCCTCTCGCATCTTCACTGCTGCTATTCCACCAGGTACTTTTCGCGTTTGCGTCTCCTCCAATAACCAACCTGCTAGGGCCCAGCTCTCGCTCTATCCGACGAAGGTGCTCCAGGTATGGCTCCATGGGCTTGTCGGGCTCGAAGTAGAAGGACACCAGCGTGATCGTCCAGGCTCGGGTTCGGACTCCCACCACAACGATGTTGTTTGTGGTGAGTTGCGGGTACTGTAAGACGTCCAAGTCTTGGTCAAAGATGGCTATTGCCGCCTTTACAGTCCCTTCCCCTTCCTCTGAGCTCTGGAAGACCCTTACGCCGCGGTGGCCTCTCATCCTTCTCACACCACCCACGTAGGGCTCCTGGAGCAACGCTACGGCGAGTTTGCGGTTTGTCGCCTCCAGCAAAAGCTCGTTCGTGGCTAGCTGGCTCCGTTGCAGGTTCGCCTGGACCATTTCGTACCTAGTGGTGGTTTCGGGGACGCCCTTAGCAGTACGCTATGGAAGCTCGGGCTAGCACATCCCACCTCTTGCGAACTGGACAGTCGCTACTGAACGCGTTGTGCCCACTGTTCCCCAACTTGGATCTGGTGCAGTTTATGCACACCGCTGCTTCACCGGTCTGTCGGTCTGGGCAATCTGCTCTCAAATGTGGGCCGCCGCAGTGACTACATAGATCGGCTGGCTCCTTACAGAGGCGTTTGCCGTGACCGTACCCCAAGCAGCGGGTACACTGCACCAGTGGCGTCTGATCTTCGACGCGGACCCTCTGGAGGTCGATGCGGAGTTTCTCGGCGTCGATTGCCCGCCTCCAGATCGTTGGGGAGACACTAAGCATAACGTGGTTCATGTGCGGGTTACGGGTCTTCCTCCTGTATTTGATGGCGATCTGTTGATCCTCGTCCCCGAGGCCGCAAAAGATCTCCCTGTTCTGATTCTTAAGGGCTGTGATGACTTCTTCGTCACTGTGTATTAATAACACGTCCCTAAGAATCAGAAGGGGGTTTCGATTCTTTACCTCCTCGACGACGAGGTTTCCTCCAGCCGCCTCCAATCGCTCCTTTACTTTCCGGCGCTCCTCCTGTGTAGCGCACCCCATTATGATTTTCCTATCTTTGGCCTTCCTTACCTTTTCAACACGAACCCAGCCGTCTTTCGCATCAACCGCTTTTCTAACCTTCTCGAGGACTTCGTCCCCCGTATCCATCTCCTGTGTTGAGGAGACAACCACCGAGTGCAACGTCGTTCGCCCCAGGGCATAAGCCCCGGTGTGGCTCTTACGTAGTGACGCTACACTCGCGTAGCTCCTCTCCCCTCCACTTTCCCTACTAGCCAGACTGTCTCGGAGTCTATCCAGTTTCTCGGAATTATCCTTCAACTCCGAGATGTGCTCCTTCATGGCGTTTAGGAGTTCAGTCTGGCCAGCAAGGATCTCACTGGGATTGGATCGGGGAACGCAGTCGGCAATGGGCGCGGGTGCTGCTGCGGCTTCAGGTGCGGCAGGGGCCTTGTCGCGCTCCGACTCCTTTACCAGTTCAAAGAGCCTGTTTATGGCCTGTAGCACCGCATTCTTAATCTCTGCTTTGAGATTGCGAGAGTTGCCCAAATTTAGCTTTGCCTTATTTAGGCAAGCTCTCGCCTCCGCAATGCGACTGCGGTGCCCAGCCTCAGGCCCCTTGAGCGATACTGGGCAGTCTACAGGAGCTCGGCGCGTCGCCGGTGTGACAGGGCCCTCCTGTGAGGCGGAAGGAGTGTGGTCTTCAAAGGAGATTCTCCTCCTCGCGGCAGCAGGCGAAGGCCCCACTTTCTCCGTCGATTGCGGTGAGCCACTAGAGCCCTGAATTATCACCGTGCTGGATGGGGTGCGGAACATATTAAATGTCAACAAGCGGACACTGTCAAAACGGACCCCTGTATAGAGGAGGTCAATTCAACAGTACTCGCTCGGGAGCCGAGAGGTATGCCAAAAGACACTGGATACTTCTGTATCCCTGTAAAGGGGGGTACACAGAAAGTATATAAAATAAATTTTTAAAATAAATTAAGAATTAAAAGTCGTCAATAATAATCATAAATAATTAATAACTATATTAAATACAATAAAGTTAAATGTCGTCCACTTACAAACGACGGTCAGAGCAAAAATTTTTCTGAAATCGTCAGTAATTATAAAATAAAAACGCAAATTTCCCTCCAAACACTTAGTAGGGGTCCAAAAAATGCTAAAAGAGCGAAAATCAAAAATAAAAATTTTGCGTAAAATCCCACTCCGGCCTTCCTATACACAATAGGGCGGGTGGGAGGGCAAAATTTTATTTGAGCTAGACCCGCGAGTGAGGTGTCCAGAGACGCGGCTTCGCGCGGGCTAGCTAACTACGAAATAGAAAGGGGTGAGTGCCGAACAAAAATTTTGGGTTTTGCTCAAAAAACCAGTTTTTGAGTCAAAAAATTTTGGTTTTCAACCCCCAACCTTGAGTCCGGGACACGAAACGGGCACCGGAACGCAGGGATGGTAGGTGAGTACTATTGCAACTATATTCTAAAGTAATATTTGTAGAAAAATTTGGAAGAACACTAAATTTGGAAGATTTTGTCTGAAATATTAAAAATTTTCTAAGTGTCGTAAGGGAAGATTTTTGAAAACGCTTCTAGGGTGGTAAAATATTGTCAAAACGTAGGCGGAGGCCCACTAAAGTCTAAAAATGCTGAAAACAGCGTCAAAAACGCACCCTTAATGGCGAAGATATCAACGTTTATGTGTTTAGCGTGATCCCTTAGGTGGATTTTAGGTACTAGCAGAAACTAATAATAAACAATAATTTTGAAAAATGCAAAGTTCTATTTGAGCTAGACCCGCGAGTGAGGTGTCCAGAGACGCGGCTTCGCGCGGGCTAGCTAACTACGAAATAGAAAGGGGTGAGTGCCGAACAAAAATTTTGGGTTTTGCTCAAAAAACCAGTTTTTGAGTCAAAAAATTTTGGTTTTCAACCCCCAACCTTGAGTCCGGGACACGAAACGGGCACCGGAACGCAGGGATGGTAGGTGAGTACTATTGCAACTATATTCTAAAGTAATATTTGTAGAAAAATTTGGAAGAACACTAAATTTGGAAGATTTTGTCTGAAATATTAAAAATTTTCTAAGTGTCGTAAGGGAAGATTTTTGAAAACGCTTCTAGGGTGGTAAAATATTGTCAAAACGTAGGCGGAGGCCCACTAAAGTCTAAAAATGCTGAAAACAGCGTCAAAAACGCACCCTTAATGGCGAAGATATCAACGGTTAGGTTAGGTTAGGTTAGGTTAGGTTAGGTTAGGTTAGGTTAGGTTAGGTTAGGTTAGGTTTTTTTTTTTTTTTTTTTTTTTTTGTTTGGGCAGGAGTGGGAAATCCCCACGGACACCTCGACTATCTCACGACCTGTGAGACAGTCGAGGTAGTGCCGGACTCGAACCGGCTAAAAACCACTCCTGCCTACTCAGTGTCCCTCTGACATGATCAGAGCCCTTTTTACTGATTTTATTTGTTTATGCTTCAAGTGGCCGGAGAGCCCACTTTCATTGCGATTTAATTTTCTTTGTTTGTTTTGCTTCTGTTTCACACGCTGTATATTTTCTATAATTGATTGTATTTACTATTTATTGTTGTTTCATATTTATGCATTACCGCTTTTCAAAATATTCTATATAATTTTATTTCAATTTAGTTCTATCTATTATTTTTAATATTATGTACGAATGCACTCATGTTTTATTTTACTACACGCTCTTACTGTTTACACGAATCAGGCTAGATATTGTTATCTGTTTACTAATAATTTTTCTAGATTTATTTTATTTGTTTCACATTTTTTGATAATTTATTTGATTTTGTATGTATTTTTCATGATATCGAAACTATATATTCATTATATATTTAAATATCAATGTTGTATGTAATTATGAAAAACAAAAAAAAAAAAATATAATTTACGTTTGTGTTTTGGATCATTATATCTGCCAATACAACTCTACATGATCCACCCACCAGGGTCAGCACCTGTTTCCGAATAACTCGCGACGGTTTCTCATGAAACTTACTTGAGTTACAGTTTTGCATATTGCCGACCCTAGTCGTCTGCTCAACGCGCCTGGTTTTCTGGTTTGCCGAAATGTGCCCGGAAGTGGTCGCATTGCCAACTTTAGCAATATGCTATCGAAGCTCTTGCGAATGCGTCCCACTTCCTACGCACGGGGCATTCGTTACTGAATGCGTTGTGCTCGGTGGCCCCTAGTTTTGCTCTGGTGCAGTTCACGCAAGCCGCTGCTTTGCCGATCTGTATATCCGGGCAGTCCGTCCTGAGGTGAGACCCCCCGCAGTGGCTACACAGATCGGCTGGCTCCGTGCATAGGCGCTTGCCGTGCCCGAAAGCCAAGCAGCGGGTGCACTGCACCAGAGGCGTCTGGTCTTCGACGCGAACTCTTTGGAGGTCGATGCGGAGTTTTCCAACCTCAATCGACCTCCTCCAGACCGTAGGGGACACACCAAGCACAACGTGATTCACGTGCGGATTGCGTGTTTTTCGCCTGTACTTTACAACAATCCTGTGTTCCTCATCGTCGAGCCCGTGAAATATCTCCCGGTTCTGATTCTTAAGGGCTCTCTTCAATTCCTCATCACTGTGAATCAATAAGACGTCCTTAAGGATCAGAAGCGGGTCCCGATTTTTCACGTCCTCGACGACGAGGTTCTCTCCGGCGGCTTCCAGTCTTGTTTTAAGTTTGCGTCTCTCCTCCTGTGTTGCGCACCCCATGATGATCCTTTGGTCCTTGGCCTTCCTGACCCGCTCAACGCGCACCCAGCCCTCCTTCGCATCCACTGCTTTTCGCACTCTTTCGAGGACTTCGTCCCCCGTGTCCATCTCCTGGGTTGAGGAAACCACCACGGAGTGCAGCGTCGTTCGCTCCAGGGCTTGTGCCCCGGTGTGGCACTTACCGACGGCCGCTACACTCGCGTAGGTAGTCTCCCCCACGCGTTCCCTGCTGGCCAGACTGTCTCGGAGTTTTTCAAGTTTCTCGGAGTTGTCTCTCAACTCCGAGATGTGCTCCTTTATGGTGGTTAGGAGCTCAGTCTGGCCAGCAAGAACCTCGGCGGAAGTGGGATGGGGACTGCAGTCAGCAGTGGGCGCGGGTACTGGTACAGCTACGGGTGCGGGTGCGGCAGGGGCCTTGTCACGCTCCGACTCCTTAACAAGCTGGTTAGGTTAGGTTAGGTTAGGTTAGGTTAGGTTAGGTTAGGTTAGGTTAGGTTAGGTTAGGTTAGGTTAGGTTAGGTTAGGTTAGGTTAGGTTAGGTTAGGTTAGGTTAGGTTAGGTTAGGTTAGGTTAGGTTAGGTTAGGTTAGGTTAGGTTAGGTTAGGTTAGGTTAGGTTAGGTTAGGTTAGGTTAGGTTAGGTTAGGTTAGGTTAGGTTAGGTTAGGTTAGGTTAGGTTAGGTTAGGTTAGGTTAGGTTAGGTTAGGTTAGGTTAGGTTAGGTTAGGTTAGGTTAGGTTAGGTTAGGTTAGGTTAGGTTAGGTTAGGTTAGGTTAGGTTAGGTTAGGTTAGGTTAGGTTAGGTTAGGTTAGGTTAGGTTAGGTTAGGTTAGGTTAGGTTAGGTTAGGTTAGGTTAGGTTAGGTTAGGTTAGGTTAGGTTAGGTTAGGTTAGGTTAGGTTAGGTTAGGTTAGGTTAGGTTAGGTTAGGTTAGGTTAGGTTAGGTTAGGTTAGGTTAGGTTAGGTTAGGTTAGGTTAGGTTAGGTTAGGTTAGGTTAGGTTAGGTTAGGTTAGGTTAGGTTAGGTTAGGTTAGGTTAGGTTAGGTTAGGTTAGGTTAGGTTAGGTTAGGTTAGGTTAGGTTAGGTTAGGTTAGGTTAGGTTAGGTTAGGTTAGGTTAGGTTAGGTTAGGTTAGGTTAGGTTAGGTTAGGTTAGGTTAGGTTAGGTTAGGTTAGGTTAGGTTAGGTTAGGTTAGGTTAGGTTAGGTTAGGTTAGGTTAGGTTAGGTTAGGTTAGGTTAGGTTAGGTTAGGTTAGGTTAGGTTAGGTTAGGTTAGGTTAGGTTAGGTTAGGTTAGGTTAGGTTAGGTTAGGTTAGGTTAGGTTAGGTTAGGTTAGGTTAGGTTAGGTTAGGTTAGGTTAGGTTAGGTTAGGTTAGGTTAGGTTAGGTTAGGTTAGGTTAGGTTAGGTTTTTTTTTTTTTTTTTTTTTTTTTTTTTTTTTTTTTTAAATCTTATTCCTCTGACGATGCCAGAGACCTTACTATCTAATTTTTCGCTTGCATTCCAGTTCTATCAATTATTCCTCTCGCACTTTTATTCCTCATACTTTTTCTTTCTATCGTTCTATCTTCTCACAGTCTTTAAGGGTGGGATGCCCTTCTACTTTCCCTATTCTGTACTCTATTTTTGTTCATTTTCTTAATTTGGGTTTAACACAGGACACAATGTTTTTATTAGTCTACAGTGATTCTTTTTACATTACATGTTTCACAACAAAGTTTTACAACCATCTTTTTTATAAACTACATTTCTTAATAGGTTTATATTTCTTATCACTATTTCTAATTGTACAACAATCTTATACTATCCTTACTCCTAGTCACATATTTCTAAATGTTATTTCTATTTTCCAATCTTAATTCTTACACTTTTTGTGGATAACATATTTTTATTAGCTTTCTTATTCATCTATTTCACACACAGTTTCTTACGGCTACTTACGCTCTATAAACAAATCGAAGTGGCAAACATTTACATTATGATATCCTAGTTGATTTTTTCTGGCATTTGGCTATTTTGTAACTTCTGTTCTCAATGCTTGACTCTAATATTATACAAAATATTATGCAAACATTTTTACTTAAACTGTTTTGTTTCTCTTGATCACTTTTTCGCAAATTTTTACACAAAATTCCAGAAACAACTCTCTCTTTTTACCCTTCATTATCAGCCACACGTTTTCGGCGTTCAATTTCGTGTCGAGTACGTGCTCAGCCACAAGTCTTTCCTGGTCGAATACGGGACAGCTGAACAATATATGTGGCACCGTCTCAGCAATGTCAGGATCGCAGATGCATGATGGGCTCTCCCTGCACTTGAAGCGATTCAAGTATTCCGAGAACCCACCGTGCCCCGTCATGATCTGTGTCGTTGTGTTACTAATTTTCATCTTCCTGACTATCCCGTACGCCGCCACCTTATCCGGGAAAAACAGTTTTGTCCCAGACGCAGTTTCTCCATCGCAGTATCTCCGGTTCCACACGTCAAGAGTTGCCGTACGAATGCACCGCTTGACGTATGAAACCGGACACCGATCGTAGTCAGGCTTTCGTTTGGAACCCTCAGCGGCACTTTTGGCTAGCTCATCGGCCCTCTCATTACCTTCCAACCCGGCGTGGGCTTTGATCCAAAACAAGGTAACTGCCTTGTTTTGGATCGTCAGGGACCTAAGGTTGGTCCTTGTCTCTACTGCCAGGGGGTGGTGACGATGGTAATTCTTAATAGTTTGGAGGGCCGCCATAGAGTCGCTGAAGATTCCAAACGATTGCGCACTGTGCTTTAGTATCTCCCTGGTGGCGACGCATATTGCCAGAAGCTCAGCCTGGTAAACTGTTGAGTAGTGTGGGAGAGCAAGCTTGAGGGTTTTGGTTTCGGCGTCACCGCTCCATACGGATAGTGCCGCTCCAACCTTGCCCCCAATCTTGCTCCCGTCCGTGAAGATACGAACTTCAAGTTCGTTCTGGGCATCATCTAATTGCCGTTGGTTTACCAGGCTAACGAGCTCTAGCTCAGCGCGCTCTGCGGGGTGTGGAGCCTCCATTGCCGAGGCGGTCTGCTCGATCTCCCTGTCGCCAAGTGCTGGCTGAGGCACCCCCCTCCTGGCCTCATATAGCGATGCCGCTTCGCGGACTCGCAGGTCGAGAGGTAGTATTCCAGCCAGCACTAGCGCGGAGTTCAAGGAGACCGTCCGGTATCCTTTGCACAGCTTTTGCGCAATGCCGCGCTGTACTGCTCCTAACTGCTTCCTGACGCCTAGCTTGTCGACGGCCGGAGCCCATACGCTGGCGGCGTACAGGATGACTGGTTCGACGGTGGCCACATATATGATCCTGATGACCTCGGGGTTTAGTCCCCAGCTGGTCTTTGCTGCCCTAGTTAGCTGCTTGTGGATGTCTATTGCCTTTCTGCACACATTTGCGACGTGTGCGTTAAAAGTAAGCTGTTTGTCGATGGTGACACCCAGGATCTTGATCTCGTTGGACATAGCAATGTCGGTCCCGCCCATGCTCAGGCGCGGGGTGTCGTATTTTAACTTGCGCGTTATGACCATCGCTTTTGTCTTTTGCGGAGCAAATTTAAGCTTGTTTTGGACACCCCAAGCCCGGACATGTTCGAGAGCGGCATTGGCACGTCCCTCGATCTCCAATGCTGTGTCGCCATCGAAAATCAGCACAACGTCATCTGCAAATGCTTGGCAATAGACATTCCTAGCTTCCAAGCTCTTTAGAAGCGGGTCCAGCAACAGGTTCCAGAATATCGGTCCCGCAATGGAACCTTGGACGCAGCCCTTACTTGTGGCCTTGCAGCACTCTTCACCTGCGTACCTGACCCTGACCCTTCGGTTTTCGAGATAGCTGTCGATGACCCGCCTCAAGCCGACTGGACACTGTTCCTCAGCCAGACGGACTCTTATGGCTGGCCACCATGCGCTGTCGAAGGCTCCCTCTATGTCCAATGATATCAGAACTGTTATTTTTTTAAGGTTTAGCTTACCGCGTATATGTTGCATTAGCGCATAGAGGGAGTCTTCGGTGCTCTTCTGGGGCATGAATCCATACTGACGAGTACTCATCCTTGGGATCAAGTGAAACTTGAGGCGAGCCACCAACATCTTCTCATAGATTTTTCCTAAAATCGGTAGTAAGCCAATGGGTCTGTACGCCTTTGGGGAGCTGTAGTCTGATTTCCCAGGCTTCCTCAAAATGATCACTGTAGCCTCTTTCCAAATTTCGGGGAAGAGGTGGGTTCTCAAGCAGCCATTAAGGAGAGCTAAGGCTACTTCCGGGGCGCCTCTGATGGCCTGGCAACAAATGTCGGCAGTAAAACCATCCGCTCCTGGCGCTTTTTTGGCATTAAACGACGTACACGCTGCCATCAGTTCAGCCATCGTGAATGGTGGCTCGCACGGTTCACCTTGCCCTCCATCATTCACGACCTCGGCCTTTTCTCTGATTAGACTGTGGCAGGTGCTATCGGCGTCTGTGTGGTCTTCCGGGTAGAACGTTTCTGCCAAGAGTTCCACCGAGCCTTTTGCGTTGAGAACCTTCCCGTCCTTCGCTAGTGGCTGATCCTCACCTCTTCCCTTAGTCCTACCTATCACCCGGTAGATGCCTTCCCAAACCCCTTCTCTGTCTTGTCTGGAGCAGAAGTCTTTCCAGCCCGCGGTTTCGTCCTTTGCTGCTTCCGTCTCATACTCAACTTTCTTTTTCAGGTACTCTTCGACGACCTTCGCTCTGCGGACTGGTGCAGCACACCTTACTCTGCGTTTGTAGGTAGTAAAGACTTTTTTCATCCTCTCGAGTTTCTCGGACCACCACGGCAAAGTAAACGCTTCATTGATTTTCTTGATAGGCATAGTTAAAGTGCATGCGTCTTTTATTATGTTGGTGTAAATATTAGTGGTAGAATTTAATTGTTCGGATGTACTTAGTGTGTCTATTTCATTTTTGTTTATTTTTTTTGCGTGCAGTAATTGGCCGAGTTTCTCACGAAACTCGGGCCAATTCGCTTTTTTTGTATTGAAGATCCTAGTTGTTCTTATAATTTGGGTGCCTTTAGATCTTTTGAGTTTAATATTAAAAATAATGCCGTTGTGGTCCGAGCTCGTGAGGCCCTCGTCTACCCTCCAGTCTTCTACCAAGTCTAGAATGTCCGTCGAGCATGCTGTTATGTCCACGTGGCTGCAGTATCTAATGCCACCTCTGGGTTAGGTTAGGTTAGGTTAGGTTAGGTTAGGTTAGGTTAGGTTAGGTTAGGTTAGGTTAGGTTAGGTTAGGTTAGGTTAGGTTAGGTTAGGTTAGGTTAGGTTAGGTTAGGTTAGGTTAGGTTAGGTTAGGTTAGGTTAGGTTAGGTTAGGTTAGGTTAGGTTTTTTTTTTTTTTTTTTTTTTTGTTTTGGCAGGAGTGGGAAATCCCCACGGACACCTCGACTATCTCACGACTTGTGAGACAGTCGAGGTAGTGCCGGACTCGAACCGGCTAAAACCACACTCCTGCCCCGCCAGTGTTCCTCTAACATGATCAGAGCCCTTTGTTGCGGAGGTTTTGCCTTTTCTATCAGTGAATTTTAGGAGGCCGAGGAGACCACACTCTTTTGTTTATGTTTTTCATATATTTTAAACTTCTTCTAAACTAATACTAATTTATCTTTATTGAAAATATTTTAAACTTTATGTTTACCACTTATTTTACTTTAATTCTACTATAATGGTTTTGCTTTTAATTTTTACTATAATGGTTTTATACTTATATATACTACAATCTATTTTTACCATAAATATAATATATACTATTTAACTTTTCTTTGATATCTACATTCTATATACTTATTATATAGTTAAATATCAATACATTTACAGCTATCCTGTATATAGTTATTTATGTACACAATTCCTAATTTTTTATTTATTATATAAAATTTAAAATGCTTTTCATTCGCACCAGATTCAACACAGCCCGACTTTGCATCTTTGGATCTTTGTGTATCTCTTATAATCTGGGCCAGTTTCCCATGAAACTGACTCAAGTTACCACTTTGACCAATCCCAGCGGTTCGCTCCGCCGCTCGTGTTGAACTGGGCATACCAGTAAACGTGGAAGTGGGCGCACCGACAATGACATCCTTAGCAGTAAGCTATTGATGCTCTGGCGAATGCGTCCCACTTCCTACGCACTGGGCATTCGCTGCTGAAAGCATTGTGCTGGTGACTCCCCAGCTTGCCCCTGGTGCAGTTTATGCACGTCGCTGGTTCGCCGATCTGCTTCACTGGGCAGTCCAACCTTAAGTGTAGCCCGCCACAGTGGCTGCACAGATCGGCTGGCTCCGTGCACAGGCGTTTTCCGTGCCCGTATGCCAGGCAACGGGTGCACTGCACCAAAGGCGTCTGGTCCTCGACGCGCACTCGCTGGAGGTCAATCCGAAGTTTGCCTTCTTCGAGTGCGCGCCTCCAGATCGCTGGGGACACACTCAGCACAATGCTGTTCATGTGTGGGTTCCTCGTCTTCCTCCTATACTTCACCGATATTCTCTGTTCCCTGTCGCCAAGGTCGTGAAAAATCTCCCGGTTCTGGTTCTTCAGGGCTTTGAGTACTTCGTCGTCACTGTGAACTGACAAAACGTCCCTGAGGGTTAGGTTAGGTTAGGTTAGGTTAGGTTAGGTTAGGTTAGGT